>JAGIQG010000023.1:18424481-20824481 GCA_024679065.1 Sphyrna mokarran | reverse complement strand
CATCCAAATTGCAAACTTGGTTTCTTTTGCTGGTTCCTTTTCCCCATTCTTTTTTGGAGCTTCTACGGTGAGTGATACCATCCTTCTCCAACACTACTCTTTTCCAGCACCTAGCCCAGTATTTTATTTTTACTTGGTTCCAATCTTGTAAATCTAATCACAAACAGAAGAAGTCTTCTTTAAAGGCTTCCCCCTTTCAAACCTGTCTTTTTGACCACTTTTTTGTTTGTCAATATCCTGACTTTTCTTTGGCAAAGCATCCATTTGTTTCTGATTACAATCTGCGAAGCAGCTTGAGCTGTGTTTGTGTGTGAACGATGTTGTATAAATGCAAGTAGCTGTTGTTGAAGCCTGACTATGTGGGCTCTGTATCACTTACCTGAGTGCAAGACTGAATGGCTTGAATTAAACAATGTTCCAAACAGTAAAATATCACAATGATATACCAGAAACAATACCACAAATTTCAGGAAAATAAATGATGCTGACAGGATGATTAGCCAACATTTTGTGTTGAGGCAAGGAAATAAATGTAACTCCAAATATTTCTCAATCTGAGCAGCCACACTGTACACCAAGATAGTTCATTCACTATGGATGTTTGACTTTACCTTACCGATTCTGACAATATAATTTAAGGCAAAACTATTGAAATAAGCAAATATATTTTGCCAAATAGATATATTGTTACACATGAAATGTAGGTACAAACACTGCTGTTAGAGAGTTCCAGGATTTTGACCAAACAGCACTAAAAGAAATGTTGATATATTTCCAAGTAAGGATGATATGTGACTTGGAAAGCAACCTGCAATCTTGGTCCAATGTCGCTGTGATAAAAGTTGTAGTTTTGGAAGGTGCTGGCAAGAAAAAAGCTTGGTAAGTTGTGCAGTGTATCTTGTAGAAGATGCTACACATGGCAGCAAGCGTGCACCATGGTAAATGGAGTGAATAGTTAAGGTGTGAATAGGCTGTTGATCAGTCCAGATGTTTTGTCTTGCATGATGTTGAGCTTCTTGGAGCTGCTCTCATCAATGCAATTGGCAAATATTTCACCACATTTGTGACTTGTGTCTTGTAGAAGGAAGGAGGAGGTGAGTTATTCACTGCAGGATATCCAGCCTTTTACCTGCCCTTGTATACGAAATGTTTATGTGGCTGACCCAGTTAAGTTTCTGTCTTGACTCTTCAGGACGTTATTGGCGAAGGATTCAGATATGGGAATGTGATTGAATGTCACGCAGAATGGTTAGACTTTATTTTTGGTCATTTTCTGAGACTTGTGTGGCATGAATATTATTTGCTATTCATTAGCCCAAGTCTGAGTGTTGTCCAGGTGTTGTTATATTTGAGCACAGACTCTTAAGTATCTAAGAAGCAGCAAATGATATTGAGTACTGGGAAATCATTATCTCTTTACCATTTTTATCCTTATTTTTGATGATGGTCAACAACAGGAAGTGGTTGGGGGCCTAAAGCACTGACTTGAGAAACATCTGCAGCAACGTCCTAGAACTGAAATGATTGGCCTCCAACAATTAGCACCATCTTCCTTTGTGATAATTATGACTGCAGTCAGTGGAAAGATTTCCCTCAATTCCCACTGCATTCAACTTTCATCTGGTTCCTTGGTGTCACCCTCAATCAAAGATTATCTTGATGTCAAGGGCAGTAGTTTGATAGAACCAAGTGGTCTATCAAGTCATTTTCAAGGCCATTTAAGAGTTAACTGCTTGGAGTCACACATAGGCCAGACCAGATAAGGACAACGGATTTTCTTCCCTCAAGGAAACTGGTGAACTGAATAGTTTTTTTCTTAAACTGTTACTGATAGCAATTTTTCAATCCAGATTTATTAACTGCATTTGAATTTCATCAAGCTACTGTAGTGGGATTTGAACTGAAGCCACCGGATTATTAGTCTAGGCCTCCAGAATGCTCGTTCAGTAGCATAATTACTATGCTGCCATTCGTTCACCCATTATAGTGCGTTTGTTGACTAAGCTGGCTCCTGGTTAAGCAATGCCTCGATTTTAAAATTCCAAACCTTGCTATCTCTGTACCTTCTTGCAGCCCCATAACTCTGCTCTAGGAGGCTTCAGTTCTGGCTCCCTGAGTATCTCTGATTTTAATCGATCCACCAGTGGTGACCATGCTTTTAAGCTGTTGAGCTTTAGAATTCCTCCTCAAATCTAAAGAACTACAGAATGCCTGCAGTGTGAAAGAGGCCATTTGGCCTATTGGCTCTGCACTGGCCTCCAAAAGAACATTTTACCCAGACCCTCCTCTCTGTCCTATCCCCATAACCCTGTGCATCAAATTTATCCATCTTTTGACACTGACGTACTTTAGCATGGCTAATCCACCTAATCTGTATGTCTATCTACTTTTCATTCC
Source organism: Sphyrna mokarran (assembly GCA_024679065.1). NCBI lineage: Eukaryota > Metazoa > Chordata > Chondrichthyes > Carcharhiniformes > Carcharhinidae > Sphyrna > Sphyrna mokarran. The sequence continues at coordinate 20,822,084 of JAGIQG010000023.1, read as the reverse complement.
TCCTTTAAAATTCTGCTTAGTCTTTTGGGATCATTTTTTGTTTGACATAGTCTTGTGGAGCACCTTAGAAAGTTTACATGCATTAAAAGTGCTATACGAATACATGATTTTTTAGAGTGATTTTGAATGCAATGTTATGTCTGAAAGTTGATTCTACATGTCAATTAATCTTTGGATGAATATTTTCTTCCTGATGCCTGTCTTAATAGTGCCTTGTTTTCGATTGAATGTATGTTTCATGGTTTTACACCTGCAGTTTGATTTATATCTTTCCAGCAGAACTTCGTCGATACACCTAACGCTCGTGTATATGTCTATAAGATCACTTTGCAAACTCATCTTGTTTCAGGCTAAAAAAAACTCATGTTTTTCTAGTCTTTTTTCATAACTCTACTGCTGACACTGAGAATTAATCTTGTGCCTCTTCTCTGTACTGCCTTCAGCATTTAGATATTTCTCCTGTTTTTTGGACACTAACTGGATGCAGTATTGATGTTTCAGTGTTATTGTTGTGTTATAAAATCTGATCATTACCCCTGACAAAAGATATAGGTCAATGTAGTTCAATATATTTAGACTTTGATTTCTTCTCTGGATTGTGCTAAAGTGTTTCACGTCAACTCTACTAAAGCATATCTACTTAACGTCCTGCAAGTAGCAATGAGATAAATGGTCAGTAATCTTTCGTGTGTTTCTTTCATCAAGAGTGTTGACCAAGATTATCATAGATCCCGGTTCTTCTGAAAGATAACATTAAACTAGATATAAAACACCAGAATCAGCCAATGAGTGCTCAGTTGATAGATAATGAAATTTTAAAAAGGCAACAGAGTTGTGTTCAAGAAATATATTTGAGATCAAATTTTATCTCTCTGTTTAACCTTGCAGAACACAGATAAATTTTACAGTGGCTATTGACTTTACAGCTTCTAATGGTAAGTGCTTAAGCCTCTACTACTTATGAGATTTGCATTACTTACATAGGTGGACTACAGGTTATTGATTTATGGCATCAATAAAACAATTAACAGTTTTTCCATCGACTTATTAAACATTAAGTTGTATCAAAAAATCACATCATGCATTAGAATGCCTCCAAACTGAAAAGAAAACACAATTTGCTGTTTTTTCATATTGATTCTGTAATTCATTTATACTGTTTGTACAGTTTCCTGAGCTTCATTGGAAAGATGCTGTTTAGTACAATTAAACAGTAAGAGAAAAGAGTAAAGGATCGATGTCAATGCAAAGAACATGATAGTGTGAAAGACAGAGTTTAAACAGAACATAGTTGCTTTTCTAATTCTAGTGACTTACTAAAGTAAATATTGGAAGTGATAAGGGAACCCTGTTTAAAACTATTTGCTGACAACAACATGTTTTGCTTGATAAATTATGTTGACAATCCAGTGACTGAGAAGATCCTCAAGGAAGTTCCCAGCAATGATATTTTATTTGAATAGTGTAATTGAAATAATTACCCAGAACCTTGAGTAAAGATGATCTGTTGGTAGGTTTGATAGGAATAGTGTTTGCTGTTGTAAATTCCACATGGTCAGAACAGGGGAAGACTTACTCCATGCATGCAAAGCACAGCAAAAGTGAGTTTTCTCAGATCACTGGCCAGCAGGAGGGTTCTCCAAAAGAAATGAGTCCTTATCCCTTCATTCATGCCCTCTCCAGTTAAAGTCATCTATGGGCAGAAATTTCAGTGCTGGGGAAGTGATGACCTAGTTGTATTATTACTAAATTATTAATCCAAGAAACTCAGCTCATGTTCTGGGAGACCCAGGTTCAAATCCCATCACAACAGATGGTTAAATTTGAATTCAATAAAAAATATCTGGAATTAAGAATTATGATGCCCATGAAACCATTGTTGATTGTTGGAAGAACCCATTTGGTTCACTAATGTCCTTTAAGGAAGGAAATCTGCTGTCCTTACCTGGTCTGGCCTACATATGACTCCAGAGCCACAGCAATGTGGTTGACTCTCAACTGACCCCTGAACAATGGCAAGTTGGGATGAGCAATAAATACTGGCCAGCCAGCGATGCCCATGTCCCACAGTACAGGTATAGAAAATTGCAGGCTTTGTGCAGAGCTTAATGGCAATCTTACCAACTCAGTTTTCAGCTTACAACTCTGTTCTGACAGACACTAAGCCATACAAGTGACCTGTACTTGTGAATCAGGCTGGATGTGATGCTTTTGAATTCACTGTACTTTAGTCACAAGCAACATGCTATTTTATTAATGTTGATACACTTCAATATAATTTCATAAATATAGTTAAATAATGCACCCAATGGCCACAATAAGTAAACCATTGGGTCATCATCAAATGAGTGGATTTTTAATAGACTGTTTTTCTTTTTTGTTTGCTTTATCAGGAAATCCATCTCAGTCCACATCACTGCACTATATGAATCCTTACCAGATGAATGCATACGCAATGGCATTGAAAGCAGTGGGTGAAATCATTCAAGACTATGACAGTGATAAGATGTTTCCAGCTTTGGGGTTTGGAGCTAAACTGCCGCCTGATGGAAGAGTTTCGCATGAGTTTGCCTTGGTAAAATATTTTGCTGTGTGATTTTGCAATGTAGGGCATAATAGGAAGAAAAGAAATGTGAAGTATGGGTGGGACAGATCAAACATTGCAATGTATTACTACTTTTCTTTGCAGGCTTTATCACCCTGTGGCCGGAAATTCCACAATCTTACCACTTTTTGAATGAAGATAGTTGTGCCGAATTTTGATGATTATTGACATCAGTTTTGATGATTATTGACAGATAGTTGAGAGAGCTAGGTCTCTTCTCCCTGGAGAGACGAGGGTTGAGAGGCGACCTGATAGAGGTTTATAAGACACTGAGAGGAATAGATAGAGTGGATTCTTGGAGGCTGTTTCCCAGGGCTGAAATGGTCGCTACGAGAGGACACAGGTTTAAAGTGCTGGGGAACAAGTACAGAGGAGATGTTAGAGGTAAGTTTTTCACTCAGAGGGTGGTGAGTGAATGGAATCGGTTGCCATCAGTGGTGGTAGAGGCAAACTTGCTGGGGTCTTTTAAGAGACTTCTGGATGAGTACATGGGATTTAATGGGATTGGGAGTTACAGTTGGTTTATGGCCTCGTAAGTATAGATATGATCGGCACAACTTGTGGGCCGAAGGGCCTTTTTGTGCTGTAGTGTTCTATGTTCTATGAAATAAGAAATATGAACAGGAGTAGGCCTCAAGGGCACTGCACAACTCAGTGAGATCGTGACTGATCTTTTGCGTTAATTTCACTTTTCTTATTCTTTCCCCCTAAACAAAAGGACACATGTTGGAACACACAATGAGACTCTTTCAGAGAGTGATGCTGGCATAATGGAGAATACTTGATCCCTGTGAGTAGGGATTTCCCACTGCAAGCGTGCAAGTTACCTTCAGATCATTAAACAATCTCAACTGCAGCATTAGAGGGATGCACCAAAGACAGCTCGGGTTGCCAAGCCTGGTTAGATGTCTTCCTGGAGGTTTTAATCACATATGTTATTGGGAAGGGGGCTTATCCACAATTAACAGATATTGAATTTAACTATAGCATTCCAGCATTTAGTTATAGCATTCCAGAAGTGAAGACATTTCAAAAGTACTTCATTGGCTCGAAAGCACTTCAGGATGTAGAGGTAACGTTCTCACTTATAGATGAGTCTGAAGCTAGGGGCCTTCGATATAAGGTAGTCAATAATCATCAAAATTCAGCACAACTATCTTCATTCAAAAAGTGGTAAGATTGTGAAATATACTACCACAAAGAATAGTTCAAGCAAATAGCATAGATGCATTAAGAGGAAGCTGAATATGCATACGAGGAAACTATGAATTGGAGATGCCAGTGTTCGACTGGGGTGGGTACAGTAAGAAGTCTCACAACACCAGGTTAAAGTACAATAGGCTCATTTGGAATCACAAGCTTTAGGAGCATTGAGGAAGCTGGGAATAGAAAGATATGCTGATAAGATTCGATAAACAGGTGTAAACATTGACATAAATAAGTTGCTTTAGATGGTTTGTTCCTGTGCTGTAGATTCTGTGTAACCATGTGAAGAGTTCTATATCAATGTAAGTTCTTTCTTTTGATAAATTTTGCAAACCCTCTATTGAATGTCATTGCTCACTCTGAGCCTGAGAGAAAGAATATTGCTCACTTGCAGGACTGAATTGGGTATTGGGAAACTTTGCCACAGGGTGAAAGTGAAAATCAGAAATGTTTATCGTTCTTTCACATCTTGGCTGCAGGTTTATGATAGACATTGGTAGAAGCCTCAGGGCAAATCAATGGCAGCTGAAAATATGACCAGAAAATAAATTCAGTTGAGAATGGGGGGAAGGGAGGGTAGAGGAAAAGGGAATATTTCCATATTTCTGTTTCTGATAAAATCCAAAACTCAGAATCATTATCGTATGTTTTCCTGAAGGGGAACTATCATTGATAATGTTATCATATTTGACAATGAGGATAGCAGGATTCTGTTTTTCAACTGTTTTACTGAGATTAATGAAGTGAAGTGCACTGAAACCTTAAGATTTCATCAGGGAGATTGTATTCAGTTTAATTTTAGTTGCTGATAAAGTTTCCTCATTTGCTTATGACAGTTAACTCTGAGGCTAATCCTTTGTTGAAAGCCCGTCCATTTTTTATAACCACAACATTCTTGATGAGAATCTCAAACAGTAATTTGGCAAAGTCCAAATTCTTGGTCTGCCAAGTCGCGAGTTGAAATGTTACTGACATGTCAAGGGTTCTGCTGCCAGGAACAAACGTGGGTTCTGTGCCATTGTAATGAATGTTGGGACTGCCGAGAAGATTTTACCAGCCACAGCCAATTAAGAAGCCTTCACCAGGACTGCCATCCTATTTGTTCTCCCTCAAGCTTGCTGGCCCAATTAGAGAGCTAGCAACTCAGCAGGAACCCCCCCCCCCCCCCCCAACTAGAATGGGACCCATATTAAGACTCTCTCAAAGAGTTGTTAAGACTTGCTGGGGCCAGATGGGCAGCCTGGCAATCAAAGGGTGAACCCTCCAAGGGTGACATTGAAGCCACCATTGTCCTTCCATCGAACATGGAGACTCTGTGAAAGAATCCTCCCCCTCCCAACCCCATTCAGAATTCTGCTGGGAGCTGAAGAATCCTGTTTCACTCAGCATGAAGAAGCATTGTAGTCTCAAGTATGTTAAGAGCAAATCTTTATTAACAACTAATAACTTTGTATATATTTACAGGGTGACATAGTGGCATAATGATTAGCACCGTTGCCTCACAGCACCAGGGACCTGGGTTCAATTTCAGCATGGGTGACTGTCTGTGTAAAGTTTGCATGTTATCCTTATGCTTGCTCGGTTTCTTCCGGGTACTCAGATTTCCTCCCTCACTCCAACAATGTGTAGGTTAGGTGAATTGGCCATGGTAAATTGACTCTTAGAGTCAGGGGGATTAGTAGGGTTAAGTGCATAGGCTCAAGGGGATAGGGCCTGGATGGGATTGGGATTGGTGCAAGGCTGATGGGCCGAATGGCCTCCTTCTGCACTGTCGTGAAATTTTCCCATTTCGCCCGCCACAGGAGTCATAGCGGGTGGGACATGGATCATGAAAAGGTCCGTTGACCTTGTGCAGGATTTTCCAGTCTTGGGGTGTGCGTGGCTGGAAAATCATGCCCTGAGGCTTTACCCATCTCTAGACTTCCCCTGGCTCTGGGTTATGTGCTTTTATACATCATTGTGTGACAGTACTGGTACTCAGTTTTGCATTAACTCTTTCTTTACCAGACTGTGCTAGTACAGGAAGCTGCCCTGATGTATATGTCAGCCTCCCCATGCTGTGTATGTGGGGGAGGGAGAGGAGTAAGGTTCACCATCTGTTTGAGTGCCAGTACAATGCCAGCAGTAGTGTGAAATGTCTGTTAATAGGCCAGTTAATTTGACCATTTAGCAGAACCTGACTATAAACAAATTAACTGTGAATGCTACTCATTGCTATTTTGGATGCCACTGGCTGCCACATATGCTGACATAACAATGCTGTCCGCAACTTATCTATTTTTCAATTGTCTCTGCAACTCTTTGGGATGTTCTGCGAACAATGAAAAGATGTCGGTGGAAGATTCTCCCGAAACAATTCTAATGTCAAATTTGCATCAAAACTGGAATCAATACTGCTCTTTTTCAGCGGGATTTTCAAAGTGAATCTCTGACACCTCCCACACAGCCCGGCCACTGGATCCCAAACACGTCTGGAATAGCCACGCCCCCACCATCCTCCCATTCCCCCCCGACCCGGCAGCCCCACTCTCCCGATTTCCAGCCCTCCCACGCCAATGCCCAGCCCTAATCGCTACCCCCCACCTCCCTCTGTCACTCAGCCCAGTTGTGGAGTGGCAGCAGGACTTAACGCATCACTCCCCCAACCCCCCCCGGCCCGGCATCCATACCAACACTGATCTCATCGCCAGTCGTTCTGCCCCCTTGGCTCTTTCCCTTGCCTGATAGGCACTGACAAGATGCCCCCCAGGCATTGGCACTTTGCCTTTTGGGCAGTGCCAGGGGCCCCAGGCTGGCACTGCCAAGCTGACAATGCCTACGGGCACCACCGCAGGTCTCGGCCCTCTGGGGGATCTCAATGGCTCCCCTTCGCTCCAGCAGGGTCGAACTGTCAGCTCCTTGAAAGTAGGGAGCTATACTAAAGTCTGCTGGAGTGAACCGCTCTTGGCAGGGGGTGGAGGTACTCAGGGGCCAGGAGATTTCAGTCCTGGGTCCGCTAATAGTATTCAAATAGTATTTAAATTAATATTAACATAAATTATTCAGCTCCACACCGATTTCTGACCAGGCTGGAAATCTGGCACTTGGAGACTTGCAGAGCCATGGCACCCAGTGGGAAGCCCGTGAAATGGGCTCCATCAAGTCTCCAGTTGGGAGATCACCCCCAAAATGTAAGTTTCAATTCACATTTCTATGTTTCTTAAATGCCTCAGAGGTGTTGGCAATGTCTCAAAAGTATTCCTTTGATTGACTTTCAAGTTTCTCTTAGCAGAAATATGTACTGCCTGGTGGATTTTTATTTTAGAATATTTTTTATTATGACTAAACCTGCTTCTTTGATGTTGAAATTTCCTGATTACCTTTGGGTTAGAAATGGAAATAGTGGAGGAAGTGGATTAATATTTTGAAATTAGCCCAGAATATGTTCAATCAGCCGTGGAGATATAGGTCTGTTTTCTTTCACATTGGATTATTGAAAGTTTCATTTCTAATATGCATGATGCAATGAATACAAAATGGTTTAATATTGACATTTATACATATGGGACATATAGTCAATAATATTCTCTAAGAATGTTTTGATGAAGTGGTATTGAAAACCTTTGGCTGAAGTTAATTATTTTCTGGGATTGTTTCATAGAATCATATAATTCCTATAGTGCTAAAGAGGCCATTCAGCCTAACTAGTCTGCACTGAGTCTCTGATAGAGCATCCCTGTAACCTCACATATTTACTTGACTAATCCATCTAACCTACTCATCTTGGGACACTAAGGGTCAATTTAGCACAGTCAGTCCACCTAACATGCACATCTTTGGGCTATGGGAGGAAATTGGAGCACCCAGAGGAAACCCACGCAGATGCTGGAAGAATGTACAAACTCCAACAGACAGTCGCCCAAGGCCAGAATTGAACCCGGATCCATGTCACCCCTATGAGGCAGCAGTGATAATCACTGTGCCGCTATCCCCATGATGTAAATTAAATGTGACAGATATTTCCATTCTTGAAAATCAACTTAATAGCAAAATGCCACGCAAATAGGTGATCGAACTTGGTGATATAATAGTGTCAGCCAAATTATTTAGGAATGCTTAGTGGCCTTTCACTAATTGCATTAAAGATTTCCATTAAATTGTATTGAAATAGTGCAGGTGGCCAAAAATCTGTGGCAATAAGAGGTGAATAAATGCCAATTAATATTTTTCCTTTAGTGCAAAAAGGCTTCCTTGGATCTGAAACAATTATCAGAAAGAATTTGAGTTCAAGCAATCTCCAACTGTCTTTTGTTTCCTCTGAAAATCTTTCAGAATGGCAACCCTGACAACCCGTATTGTAATGGTATTGAAGGAATTCTTGAAGCGTATCATCGGAGCCTCAAGACAGTTCAGCTTTATGGACCGACAAACTTTGCGCCAGTGATTAATCATGTAGCCAGGTAAAAATGAGCAACACTTTTGCATATTACTTAAGCAATCCTGATTTTTTTCAGACAGATGGACCGGGTAAATTTAAACAGGAGATCCAATCCTGTTAGAAATTTCCGTACGAGGTGATACTCTTGAGGTTCAAAAGACATTGGAAATTTGTTGGAAGAATGAATATACAAGAATTAAGTTGATTTGTTCCAACTAGTCATGTTTTCTGTCATACGTTGCTATCTGGTGTAAAATGGTCATTTCTAGTGTTGATGAACTTTGCAATGCTTTGTATTGTTTAAATAATATGGTAACAAGTTTCTATAATGTATTATACAGCTTAGCGCAATTTGATAGACCTGCATTTGAATATGTGTAAGTGGAAATCTACTGTTTTCAACCCCACAACATCTCCATATATGGTTAAAAAACTTGCATACAATTCCTTTGTAAGAACTTATGATCATAAAATGTGGCCATGTATAATTTTGAAATAATGGGCAAATTTTTAATGGCTCTATAGCAGCGGGGGTGGAGCTGTGAAATGCAGCAAGCAACTCAAAAGTTCACTGACTTCAGAATCCCACTGTCTTCAGGGATCAGCACATTTCACCCTCAGTAGCTAAGCATTTAAAGTAGGAATTTAAATTATTAACATAGAAACACAGGAGCAGGAGGAAGCCGTTTGGCCCTTCGAGTCAGCTCCGCCATTCTTTGTAATCATGACTGATCATCCAACTCAATAGCTTAAGCCGGCTTTCTCCCCATTACCTTTAATCACATTTGCCCCAAGTGCTATATCTAGCCACCTCTTGAATGCATTCAATGTTTTGGCCTCAACTACTTCCTGTGGTAATGAACTTCACAGTAATGTGGTAATGAACTTGCATTATGAATGGTAAATTTTGCCTGTATAGCGTGCAATAAACAATACTTTTCACTGTATCCCAATACATATGACAATAATAAATCAAATCAAAACACAGTTTTAAACTACAGAAAATAAAGCCCTGTTTCTTATGTTATTATGTTATTTAAAAGCAATTATATAAAAATATAGATTTATCATGTATACAACACTATAATAGAGAGTTAGAAAACCTTGGAGTGAAGAATTTTAGAAGTTAAAGACTTTTTTGTCCCAAAAGATCAGTGATGTTGAGGCAACAATTAGAGATTAGCACCCTCATTATCAAAAGAGATCAGTGAGAATGACTGGCAGACTAAGATTTTCTGATCCTTTTTAGCACCATTTTAACCTATTTATTTTTTAAAATTCATTCATGGGACATGGATGTCGCTGGCCAGCCAGCACTTATTACCCATCCCTACGGCAATTGAGAGTCAACCGTAGAGTTGTGGCTCTGGAGTCACGTGTAGGCCAGACCTGGTAAGGATGGCAGATTTACTTCCGTAAAGGATATTAGTGAACCAGATGGGTTTTTTCTGACAATGGTTTCATGGTCAGCAGTAGATTCTGAATTCCAGATTTTTTTTATTGAATTCAAATTCCACCATTTGCTGTGGCGGTGTTTGAACAGAATATTAGCTGAGTTTCTGAATTAATCGTCTAGCGATAATACCAGTAGGCCATCATTTCCACTGAAAATTTATATTTTAAATATTATTAGTCAAAATCTCTGAACCTTAACTTAACACCTGCAAAGACATGACAACACAATTTCAATGAAGAATGCAGGTTAAATTTCATGGAAATAGTATTTTAAATGTTAGATAACTCGAGAAGTCAAAAAGCTTTGAGAATGCATACTTTTGTCATCATATTGCAAATATGGCAATTTATATAAAATGCATTGAAAATGAATAAAGACTAAATGCAGTATTGTATTTGTGCAGTCATTCAATCAAAATCGTATATTTGGGGGGGAGAAGAGTGTGTGGAGAAGGAAACATGATTTGTTTTCATGTACACACCTTAAAACGACTTAGATGTTATATTGATCTGAAACTTGTTCTCCTAATGGAGATTAACACATGTAAATTGGACCAATAAATATGCACTTACCGGGAGCCAGTGGCTGGTCAAAAGTGAAACCTGAAAGAAACACAGTCCTAGTAGCTTTCATGCATATTAACAGCTTTTTAACAGCAAAGTACATGTACGTAACATGCAGAAAAATCACCAGGGGCTGACGCTTAGTACTTTCAAAACCATTAATGGCAAGAACTTTAAATGCCCTGTATTTTAATAAATAACCTGTTCAAAAGTTCCTGTCAAGGTAATTACAGTGGACTTTTGAGGCAACCTTTGATGCACCCAAAATCAGCTCCTCCTTATGTGACAGTAATTCTGTTGCAAGTTAGAAATTTCTGTTGGGAGTTCTTCTGCAGTAAACAGGATCAGGACACCATTATACTGACGACATCTATTGGTCTGTAACCAATCTGAGTTACTTGTTGATTTGATCTGTCTACGTGCTGAGAGAGAGTGCCCATGCATATTGATGGATTCCTCTTCAACATTATCGTGTTGGACTTTGAAGAAAAAATCCAAATTATTCTCAAATCCCAAATCTCATTCAATCATCCATATCTGGGAACTGGTTTGAAAAGTGTCAATTAAAAGCTTGCTGAACTACAAGTGCTGGTTGGTGGAAGTCTGTGATTTGCATGTTAAATGCCTCTTCAAACTGGTCCATTACCAAATTAGTATCTTCAGTGGTAATTACATTATGTACAAAAACAGCAAGACATTTTGCTTCCCTCCTGAAAATGTTTCATAATAAACTAGAATCATAAAATCGTACAGAGCAGAAAAGGCCCTTCGGCCCATCAAGTCTGCACCAATACATTGCAACATCTGAAACTCCCACCTAATCCCATCTGTCAGCACTTAGCCCACAGCCTGAATGTTATAATATGCCAGGTGCTCTCCTGGATACTTGTTAAAGGATGTGAGGCAACCTGCCTCCATCGCTCTCCCATGCAGCACATTTCAGACCATCACCACCCTCTGAGAAAAAAAGTTTTCCCTCGGATCCTTCCTAAACCTCCTGCCTCTCACCTTGAACCTGTGTCCCCTCATGACAGACCCTTCAGCTAAGGGAATAGCTGCTCCTTATCCACTCTGTTCATCTCTCTCATAGTCTTGTATGCCTTGATCAGGTCACTCCTCAGTCTTCTCTGCTCCAAAGAAAATAACCCAAGCCTATCTAACTTTTCTTCATAACTTAAATGTTCCATCCCAGGCAGCATCCTGGTAAACCTCTGCACTCCCTCCAGTTGAATCACATCCTTTCTATAATATGATGACCAGAACTGCACATATTACTCTAACTATGGCCTCACCAAAGTTCAATACAACTCCAACTGCTTTTGTAATCTGTGCTTCAGTTGGTAAAGGCAAGTGTCCCATATGCCTTTTTCACTACCCTTTTAACATGACCTTCCACTTTCAGAGAACCGTGAACAAACATGCCAAGCCCCTCTGTTCCATAGAACTTTCTAGTGTTCTACCACTCATTGAATACTTTTTTGTCAAATTACTCCATCAAAAATGTATAACCTCACACTTTTCAGGCCACTTACCTGCTCATTTGACCATTCTGTCTATATCTTCTTGTACCCCAAGACACTCCGTCTCACTGTTAACCAACTGTCCAAACTTTCTGTTATTCACACGCCCACCAATCCTATCCCCCGCATAATCATCAATGTCATTTGTACAAATGATGAATAATAGGGGTGGCCAACATAGTACTCCACTGGACACCTGCTTCTACTCATAAACACACCTTCTGTTATCATCCTCAGTCTTCTACAACTGAGCCCATTTTGAATGTACTTTATCAAATTACCTTATATCCCATGTGAATTATTTTCTTTACAAGTTTTCCATGTGTGACCTTGTCAAAGGTTTTGCTGAAATCTATATAAATTACATTGACTGCACTAATCTCATCTACACACCTAGTCACACCCCTCCAACAAAGCCATATTGATTATCCCTGATCAAGCTTTGCCTGTCCAAGTGGAGATGGATAATCTTCTTCTGAAGTTTCTTTAATAATTTCCTTACCATTGATGTGAGACTCATTGTCTATAGTTCCCTAGTTTAACTCTGCAACTTTTCTTAAATAGTAATATTACATTAGCTGTTTTCCAATCATCTGGCACCTTCCAAAACAGTTCCCTTCCTGTGGGCGAACACTTCAGCAGTCATGGGCATTTGGCCTCCGACCTGCGGGTAAATGTTCTTCAAGGGGGCTTTCGTGATACACGACAGCGCAGAGTCGCTGAGCAGAGACTGATAGCCAAGCTCCACACACGAGGACGGTCTTAACAGGGATCTTGGCTTCATGACACACTATCTGCAACCCCCGTAACTTGCCTGGGTTAGCAAAAAACCTCACTCACTGTGCTATCTGGAGAAAATACACAATTCTCCAACAATGCTCAGGATTCCCTTCACACACATTGTTCGCCACTTTAACACTTGAATAGCAGGTTAGATGTAAGGATTCGCATTCTAATCGGCAATCTCTGACTGTCTGTGCTGATGTGTGCTATTGCAGACCAGAACACTGCATTTGCCTGAGGAAGACACAAGAGTCGAAAGCTCGCTTTTTTACTATCAAATAAATCGGTTGGATTATAAATCGGTGTTGCTAAATTCTTACTGAGTTCTTACCACCCCAATCCAACGCCGGCATCTGTACATCATGACCTTCCCCATGGCCAGAGAGGAATTGAAAATTTGAATCAGAGCCTCTGCAATCTCCTCCCTTGACTCCACAGCAGCCTAGGGCACAATTCATCGAGGCCTAGAAATTTATCCACTTCTAACACATCTAATAGTTTGTTCTTCTTCATGTTACTTTGCTCAAGAACCTCATAGTCACTCTGATTAAATTTCATACCATCATTCTCATTCTCTAGGGTGTAGATGGATGTGAAGTATTCATTCAACGCTCTACCAATGTCCTCTGGCTCCACTCACAGATTGTGTTAACATATCATAAAAAAAGCCATTTAGAATTGCAATTCAGTTTATCCTTGAAATACCTTCTAATGTTGTATTATTAGATAGTTGGATGTAATCAAACACAATTGCCAGATTTCCAATTCTCATTTATTCCAGATCAACTGATGATGATTAATGTCTAGTCTGTGATATTAAAATATCATGTCTAGCATCTTCATTTATCATCACTCACATCTCCCATACTTTCAAATGTTTTAGTTTTAAAGATAGAATTTTATCTTTATTTTTGCTAACTAACTTTATAAGATGCATAAGTAATTTGGCAAGATTTTTTCAGGTAAGAATACTTTAAAAAGCTAACAACTTGAAATGATTATTATTTATTGTTTGAATCGTGCAGAGGGAGGCCATTCAACCCATCCAGTCTGCACTGATGATAATCCCATCCAGACCATATTTTTCTAACCCTTTGTACTTAGCCTGCTAATGCCCCTAACACTAGGGTTAATTTAGTATGGTCAATTAACCTAACCCACACATCTTTGGACTGTGGGAGAAAATCAAAGCATCCGGAAAAAACTCACGCAGACACGGGAAGAATGTACAAATTCCACACAGACGTGACCCGAGGCTGGAATTGAACCCCTTGGCACTGTGAGGCAGCAGTACTATCCACAGTGCCGTTGTGATGCCCCATGCTTTCAAAGTCAAGGCAAATTTTTTTCTGCTTTGCAGTTGGGCAAACTTCTGTAAAATTTATTTCTTAGTGTCACAAGTCGGCTTACAATAACACTGCAATGAAGTTACTGTGAAAATTCCCTAGTTGCCACACTGCAACACTTATTTGGATACACTAAGGGAGAATTTAATGTAGCCAATGCATCTAGCCAACACATCTTTAGGACTGTGGGAGGGAACCAGAGCACTCAGAGGAAACACACAAACACAGGGAGAGCGTGCAGACTCTCCACGGCTGGGAATTGAACTTGCGTTCCTGGTGCTGTCAGACAGCACTGCTAACCACTGTGTCACCATGCTGCATTATCTTTTCACAGTCTCAAAGCATTGGGATTCTTAATCCAAGACTGATTAGAGCAAATTTTTCAATCTGCACGGTTCGTGCATCCAATGTGAAACAGCAGACAATTTGGCCATTTACCCACTGCTCACTCAGTTAAAGGCAATTTTCCAACTGGTAATACTTGACAAAGTGCAATAGCTTGAAATTGGCAACAACATTGCTAGCTACAAATTTTAAACCTGAGTTGGATATTCTCTTGAGTTAGCATCTTATTGCTCCTGTACAATCAGGACGATATCCATGCTGCCCAGTACCTGGTCATATGATAATATGATCTGAGGGCAGTAATGGTAAGACGTTACATTGTGTCTATCGGGTAAAATAAACTTTTCCATGTCTCGGGTAGATTTTCCAATATTTTAAAAGGTCTTCAGAAAAGCACTACAATAAAACAGATAGAATTATTTTTTATTCTTCCATGGGATATGCAAGGCCCGGTGTTTGTTGCCTAACCTTAAATGCCTTTAATTGAGAAGGTGATGGCTTCTGCAGTCCATGTGGCGCAGTTATAGTGCCAGTAGGAAGGGAGTTTCCAGATTTTGACCCAGTAATAGAAAAGGATCGGTGATATAGTTCCAAGCCAGAATGCATCTGCTGCTCTTGCCTTTCTAGGTGATGGAGGCTACAAGTTTGGGAGGTATTGTCGAAGGAGACTTGATGCATTGCTGTGATGCATTTTCTATGTAGTACGTACTGCTTCCATTGTGTGTCATTGGTGGAGGCATGGTTGTTTAAATGATGGGTGGTACCAATCAAGCAAGTTACTTTATTCTGGAAGGTGTTGAGTTTCTGGAATATTGAAACCACACTCATCCAGGCAAGTGGAGAGTATTCCATCACACTCCTGTCTAGTAGATGGTGGGCAGGCTTTGAGCAGTCAGGAAATGAGTAACGTGCCTCAGGGATTGCAGCCTCTGGCCTGCTGTTGCAGCCACACTATTTATATGGATGGTCCAGTTCAGTTTCTGGCCAGTAGTAACCCCAGGATGCTACAGTGATGGACATATTGATTTATTTTAAACCAACTATCATGGTACATTGTGTGCAGCATATGAAAATACAAAATATAAGTGTCAGTGAAATTCAACCATTTTAATATTATTCTGCATAATGAAAAATGGTAATTCTGAGATATGCCTGTTAACTGACTAACCTCACTTATCAAACAGGCAATTCCTAAAACCAATTGCGACTAGTATTTTCCTAACGTGTGGAGGAAAGCCAAAAACATAGCATTTGACTCCTCCCTCAGCCCTATGTCAAGTAATTAGTTTACCAAGTTGATAGTCAAGGCTGACAACCTGCATTAGATTTTGATCTGATATAACCTCAGCTCTGATATGAGAGCACTTTGAGGACGGACATACTTGAAGCATTGAGGAGTAACAATTACTGATGCCCAGCTACCTAATTTGTACACCGATTCATATAAATGAGCAATATACACCTAGATACTATTAAAATCTTACTTAGTAGGTACAGCATTACATGCAAGTGTGATAATGGCCCTGATTTTAACTCCATCGTGGCTGGAGGCTGAAGAGGACAGTAAACCCTTCGAGAGCCAGGAGATTTTCACTGATCCTTATCTTCTTTAATGTCTTACCCATATGTGTTATTTTCTGTCCATACTTCCTATGAAATGAACACTGAAAAGCTGGGACAGACAATTTGTACTTCATTCTATCCTGTTTTCTCTGCATATTAATTTTCTATTGCGAACGAGTCCAGGTCTTCAGTTGGCCTTATAATAATTCCATTGTGAGCGGAATTTAAATCAATTCAATAATCATCAAAGGCACGTTTCAAATTAGATTTCTTTAAGCCATTATTATGTATAATCCAAGAAGGATTGGGCATTTTTCAACTTGTCATTTAAATATGTCTTGTCAAAAGGAAGCTACCAAAGTTAGTAAGTCCTCCAAAAGCAAAGAAATACTTTAAACAGATGCGCAGGAATGAAATATTAGTCCAGATATCAAACTTGTTCAACAGATCATCTTCACACACTTTTTAATATTCTTAATTATCTCCATATCAAGAATGAATGGTGGTAATTTTAAAGAGGAATAGCTTTATTAAGAAGGAGGTCTGCATTGTTTTTACGGCAAGTTAAAAATGCATGAAAGAATCACTCAAACAATTTATTGTACAGAATATTAATCTTCATTTTTAAACAGTATTACTCTTCTTTGATGCCAGGTCTATATTAAGTCACTTCTGTATAGAGATTTTCCCCATGTCTGTTAACGTCGCAACCTGCTTGGTTGTTGCAATTTGCTTTCAACGCACATCTGCACCACAGGAGTGATCTTCCTTGGCTGTTGTCATGCGAAACTGACATTTTCTGCACCTCTCAGCATCTCTGCCACACGTTTTGCTGCAATGAACCACTCTTTGCCTTGTACTACCTCGCAATGAAATTAGATAGGTGTAGACACCAGATGCAGAATTACAACTCAGCTTGTCTCTTGCACTCTTTGTCCTCGCTCCCTCTCTCTCTATCTCTGCGCTCTACGCTTCAACCTTCTCTCCGTTTTTTTACTTAGTTCCTAGTGCTTTCCAGCATTATAATTCCTTCTTATTAGATAAAAACAGAAAATGCTGGAAAAATTCAGCAAGTCTGTGAAGAGAGAATTAATGTTTCGAGTCAGCATGACTTTTCTTCAGAGTTGGAGGGAGAAATGCGATTGATTACATTCTTTATAAGAGAGGTGAAGCAAATTAGGTCAGAGATAGGTGGGAGCCAAAAGAGATTGCAACAAAGATGTGTAGGACACAAGATATTGTGAAGGACTATGGGAGGTGCTGATAGTGGGATAATGGTGAGATAGCAGAATGTGTTAACAGGAGAACAAAGGATGTTGCTCAGTGAAAATGAAACTTAAGAACAATCATATTGGGACTAAACAAATTTGATTTAAAATAGAGCCAAGATGTAGGAGAATGGTTGTTGTAAAGTTGTTGAACTCAGTGTTGAGTCCCGAGTTTCTAAAGTGCCTTATTGAAAGATGATCTGCTGCTCCCCCAGTTTGCATTGGGCTTCACTGGAACATTGCAGTTTGCAAAGGACGGATATATGGACATGAGAGCAAGATGATGAGTTAAAATGAAAGTGGAGACTGGTGAGATGAAAGATGTGGCTAAGGAGAACCCCATCATCATTCTGGGAGGGAGGATAAGAGCAGCAGTGCGGAGAATGGTTTAAATCTGGTTAAATGTCCGATCAGCTCAATTTTCTCAGCATTCAGTCCCACTATTTCTCTTCTCGTTAACTCCTGGCTCCGATTTTTCCCAGGTCAATTGTTCTCACTACATTTGATTTCTTTGAAATTATTTCCTCTCTGCCCATGGAGAGTAGCTCACTCCTGTGCTTTCACTCTGCTCTTGCTGCCCACAACCTCGATGATGCATGAAAGAATTCTGCTTCCTTCTTTCCCTGCTCACCTAATTAGACATTGATGCGCATTGGCCCCACTGCTTCTCCATGTTATAGTTCAGGGGCATCGACCTTTACGGTCAACCTCACTTGATTGTATTTCATTATGTATCCCAGGAGGGATCGGTAGCCTGCATTGCACAACCTATCAAAGGCTGACTCATGACCTATGCAGTTTTCTTTCTTCACTCAAAACACTTTTCGAACCCTCCATCTTATCTGTGGCCTGTCGTTTCCACTTTATTCACGTTCTTTTCATGATTCCCTCTTTGCGAGACCCCAGAATTTCACATGAGAAAAGTGATTGGAATCAGATAAAATTTTCAAGACAAAATCAAGAAAAACGCTGCCTTTATGACTTTGACTCTAACAGCCTCTCTGTGGACTTGTTTCTTTGTGTCAGTCCTGTCTTCTAAAGAGCCAGATGTTTTTGTGCTTTGCAACACTGGCATATCATGCAGTCTTCTTGGCTGTCACTCTTGTAATTTTTCTGCTCTCTTTACTCCCACTTAACTGGTCAACTGTTCAGGTGACAACTTCTGCTGTCATGTTGAAAATCAAAACATGGAACCAGAGGATATGGGTATTCTGTTCTAATCCTGTGAATTGAAACAACAGTAGTCCATTCCCAATGATGAGCATAAACCAGTTTTGCAAAGGAAAGTCCTTTCTGTCATCTTGATTAGCATTAAAAGAATAATAGCACGTTATCATATACTGAACAGGAGAGATAAGATTTAGGAGCAGAATTAGGCCCATTGAGTCTGCTCCACCATTCATGGTTGATAAGTTTCTCAACACCATTCTTCCATCTTTTCCCTGTATCCTTATCTCAAATACACTCAATGACCTGGCCTCCACAACCTTCTATGTCAATGAATTCCACAGATTTACCACCCTCTGGCTAAAGAAATTCCTGTTCATCTCACTTTGAACGGTCATCCCTTTCCTAACGCTGTGCCCTCAGATCTTAATCTCTCCTACTAATGGAAACATCTTCCCCACATCCAGGCTATCCAGACCTTTCAGTATTCTGTAATTTTCAATAAGATCCCCCTTCATCCTTCTAAATGCCATCGAGTACAGACCCAGAGCCCTCTAACGCTCCTCATACATCAAGTTTTTCATTCCTGGGACTATTTGCGCGAACCTTCTCTGGATTCTCTCCAATGCCAGCACACCGTTTCTTAGATACAGGGCCCAAAATTCCTCACAATACTCCAAATATGGACTGACCAGAGACTTATAAAGCATCTTAAGATGACAGACCTACTGAATAGGTGGTGAGCACAGGAATAAATTGGACAGGAGAGGAGTTTTTAGTCGAACCTCCTAAATATGTGGGATTATGTTTTAAAATATCCTTCCTCCCTCCCGTATTTAATGTCAATCCCGCCTAATTTTTTTTTGCAGCGATGGAAGCGCTGTGCAAAATGTCAAGCTGCTTGAAATTCACTACATATTGATTAAGTCAAGATCTCACCTTTTGAGAACCAACAGAAAGAGTCATTTGTCTGAAGTGCACAATTATTTTGTGTAGATGTAAATGATTGTAATTTATTATGTGCTTTTCCCACACTGAGGTCAGTGATGTATATTATGCAGTCTGTCCGAGAATGTCAGATATTTATGAACTTTAACCGGCTTGATGTTCTAATTAGTGGTGTCATTTTCTAATATCCACTTTGTCTGGTTTCTACAGATACGCAACAGCTGTACAAGATGGCTCACAGTACTTTGTTCTGCTCATTATAACAGATGGAGTTATCTCAGACATGGCACAGACTAAGGAAGCTATTGTTAATGTAAGTCCTAGTTTATTCCTGTTAATCTAGCAGATCATATTCGCTGTGAATTGAATTCTAGTGAGAATCACCCTTGACAACATTTCACATTGTACCTACATCCAAAAATGTAATCAAATACAAAATCATACTAATAATTTCTTCTTCTATTATATATTGGGATTAAGCTTGTTACAAGAAGATTATATTTAATACAGTGGAGCATACATTTTGAAATGTGTATTTATCTCTGAAGTGAAGACAACATGATGTTTATCCAAAACCTTCCATCTCTCCTCATTTCTCATATAACGCAGAACTATTACTGTAGTTTGATTGAAGCATTTAATCTTTTTTGTGCTGCAAGTGCTCAGATTACTGATGATGAAAAAAGTGTCCATTTTGTCAAAGCGAAATACTGCGGATGCTGGAATCTGAAACAAAATTGGAAAATGTAGAAAAGTCTCTGACCAATGGTCATCCAGACTTAACTTCCGGGATTTTCTGTCCACACTCACCCCAGACTGGAAAATCTCGCCCGAGGTCAACACACTCACCACAATTCTCATGGTGGGTAGGATGGAAAAATTCCGTCCAAAATGTCAGCTCTGTTCTCTAACAGGTACTGTCAGACCTACTGCAATTTTCCAGCATTCCCTGTTTTTGCTTAGTCCATTTTATATGTTGCTGTACTTATTTGGAAGCCTCTTAGACATCCACTTTGTACATCTGTACATGTAAGATAATTAGTTAACACGAACATACAGTTCTTAAAATATGTGATTTTTTTTGGTAATGTTCTTTAGAAAATAGGTGAAAAGCAGTAGAAATACTATCCAGTTATTTGGTAAAGACAGACAAGACTTGAGGGAGGATTTTCAACGGCAGATGAAGAGGGGGAAGTGACCACGCCACCTCAGGAACAAGAATTTTCATCAGGATGATGACAATGTCAGGGCATTTCTGATCCAGGCTCTTTCACCTTAGCATTTCTCATACAGGAAGACTACATTATTTGTGTTCTACCTGTGAGAACACATCCACTAAACACAATAGGTTCACTCTTACTGTCAATGTATAATACACGCCTGTCTAGCGTACTCATTTTCCCTGGTTAATCTCCCCCATGGTCTTTTTGTGCCCTGTTCGCATGAACACAATCGACAATATATGCACAAAATCCTGCGAGAGCTGGGAAATGAGAACCTTGCCAATGAGATCTCACTGTTGAATTCTCCTCCCGCCCCCACTCCCTCCTACCATCATCCTGCCAGTGGCATAGAGATTCCCACCTGGAAGGTCAGGAACCTCAGTTCAATGCATTTAAATATAATTAATGGGTTTCCCACTGTATCATTCCTTCCCCCCCCCTCTCCCCCCACCCCATGTTGGGAATTCCCCTTTGCCATCATGTTGGTGAGGATTACAGCTTTTTTTTTAAATACGAACTGGGCACAGGTAATGGGAGATGTCGGGGACTCACAGTTAGATATTGTTCCACTGGGGGAGAGGGACGTGACCAAGAACTGTTCCTGGCATTGCTCCCTGGCTCTTTCTGCTTCTGCCTCTGAATGGCACAAGTGGCACAGTTCATCTTTCCAATTGAGAGTGAAATCTCTGATCACACTGATTGCTGTGCCCTGTCTCAACACTATGCCCTTGATGGATCTTTTGGAGAACCTGCCTGCTGAAAGCTCATGGGATCCCTACCCTTACATTGTGTACCATGCTGAAGTGGTGACATAGTTCAAAATGTTGCCTCAAGAGTGGGTCGCTTGGAATATATTGTGGTCATCTGTCCAGGCAGTACTTGCAGATCTGGATATATTCTTAATCTTGCCTTTGAATCATATGAAATTCAACTTCTGGTCTGTTGCTGCAAATATTTGGTAGTCAAAGCTGTAAGGTCTTCAAACTCTGCTATGAAAGTTTTTTATTCCTGTATGTGGATATATGACAGCTCTCGTGGATAGTGTACTGGCTAAAGTCTGATATTTACCCTATACGTATTCTATAGTAGCATTGTATCTCAGAGTCAAAGTGGGATTTTCTGAATCCTGGGTGGCTCCTTTGGGATTTCTTTTGTGTTCACCAATGTTATATATGATTTGTGATCAGTCTTGATCTTAAATTGCCAACCAAGCAAGCAACCAGAAAATTTCACACGTGCCCAAGCCACTGTCATCATGGGCAGCATGCTACCTCACAGCGCCCGAGTTCAATTCCAGCCTTGGATGACTTAGTGAAGTTTGCACATTCTCCATGTGTCTGTGTAGGGTTCCTCCAGGTGCTTTGATTTCCTCCCGCACTCCACAAATATATGGGTTAGGTTGGTTGGCCATTTTAAATTGCCATTTAGTGTCGGAGAGATTAGCAGGATAAATATGTGAGGTTACAGGGACAAGGTCTGGATGGGATTGTTTTTAGCGTAGGCTTGATGGGCTGAATGGTCTCCTTTCTGTACTGTATATATTCTATGACTCTAATGATTGATGTTGTGGTTTTATCTCAGGAGTCTTGTTATAGAAGAGATCTTTCTGGAGGCAATAGTGTTTTGTTGAAAACACATGTAGCACTACTACATACAAAGATTAAGTAAGACCAAGACACCACTGGAGCTACTCTCTAAGGTGCTTCTCTGTCATCTTCTCTGTGAGTGACATCACTGTGATCAAGCTCTTTGCGCACATGCTCAGTAGCCATGATTAGAGTTAACACTTTACTCCACAGATGGCACTCATCCTCCTCTGTGATTGGCTAAAGTCTAGGATGGCTCACTGGCTCAGTTCAGGGGAGCATCAAATGTGACACTGCAGGCATTCATTCCATGCATTGTTGTGCCATCAGCACCACTGAGTAACCAACGTTACAGGGAGGTGATGGTCTCATGATATTATTGCTAGACTATTAATCTAATAACTCAGCTACTGTTTTGGAGACCTGCATTCAAATCAAAATTGAATTCAAGAAAAATATCTGCAATTAAGAATCTACTGATGAGCATGAAACCATTGTGGATTGTAGTAAAAACCCATCTAGTTCACCAATGCCCTTTAGGCAAATTCACAGCTCTACCTAGTCTGGCCTACATATGACTCCAGAGCTGCAGCAACGTGGTTGACTCTCAACTGCCCTTGGCAATAGGGATGGGCAATAAATGCTACCCAACCAGTAATACTCATGTTCCATGAATGAATATAAAAATCAATGACTTGCATTTTGTGCATGAGAGTGTGTTTGAGAGAGGGCAGTGTGTTTGAGAGAGAGTGGTGTGTGTGTGTTTGAGTGAGGTTGAGAGTGAGTGTGTGAGTGATGCTCTTCCTGCATCCAACCCAGGTGCTGCAACACTTGGTTCTTCATGAGATTAGCCACCTCGTGGAGGAGTCATGCATTCAAATCCCTGTCTCAAGATGGTAAACATAAGTTGAATCGAATTCTATGTTCTCATCCCATGATCCCACACTTTTCAGGGAACACTGAGATGCAGCAGACATCTTGGTAGGAATAACAGCAAAATGGACTATTATTTAAATGGTTTTAAAAAAAAAGCAGTATGCTGCTTTGTAGAGGGACCTGGGTGGTTTTGCAAGTGTGGTAGGTACATAAGAAGGCAAATGGAATTTTGTCGTTCATTGCTCGAGGGATGAAGTTTTAAAACAGGGAGGTTATGTTGCAGCTGTATAAGGTACTGGAGTATTCTGTACAGTTTTGGTCTCCTTACTTGAGAAAGGATATACTGGCACGAGAGGGATGCAGAGGAAATTGACTAGGTTGATTCCAGAATTGAGAGGGTTGGCTTATGTGAAGAGACTGAGTAGGTTGGGACTATACTCACTGGAATTCAGAAGAATGAGGGGAGATCTTATAGAAACATATCAGATTATGAAAGGAATAGATAAGGTAGAAGCAGGGAGGTTATTTCTACTGGCAGGTGAAACTAGAACTAAGGGACATGGCCTCAAAATAAGGGGAAGCAGATTTAGAACTGAGTTGGGGAGGAACTTCTTCACCCAAAGGGTTGTGAATCTGTGAATTCCCTGCAGGGTAAAGCAGTTGAGGCTACTTCATTGAATGTTTTTAAGTCAAGGATAGATACATTTTTGAACAGTAAAGGAATTAAAGGCTATAGTGAGCAGGTGAGTAAGTGGAGCTGAGTCCACGAAAAGATCAGCCATAATGTTATTGAATGATGGAGCAGGTTTGAGGGACCAGAAAGCCTACTCCTGCTCCTAGATCTTATGTTCTTATCTCACCAGTCAAAGCAAAGGCACCTTATGTGTGATCCCCGAAGCCCCTGCAACAGTGCCAAGTAAAGAATGGCTGTGTCCATCTTCTACCCTCTGAGGTGGACTCCCCATAGCTAATTTTGTCTCATTCATCATCTCCTGCTCTTCACCTATTGCCACTCCCTCTAACTGCTCCAGACAGCCCACCATTGTGAGTCTATCTGCACTGATAGTGAATGAGGTTAAGTAACAGACAGTGCTAACTCTGTTAGTTCAGATATTTGAGAGTTCCCCATTGTTGCTATGGTGCTTTCACTCTCACGGCGGGTGGCATGATGGTGCAATGGTTGCCATTGCTGCCTCACAGACCAGGGGCACAGATCTGATTCCCAGCTTGGGCCACTGTCTGTGTCGAGTCTGCATGTTCTTACTGTGCCTGCATGGGTTTCCTCGGGGTGCGCCGGTTTCCTTCCTCAGTCTGAAAGATATGCTGGTCAGGTGCATTGGCAATGCTAAATTCTTCCTCAGAGTACACAAACTGTGTTCTGAGGGAGGTGCTGGAATGTAGTACCTAGTGAATTTTCACAGTAGCTTCATGGCATTGTTAATGTAAGTGTACTTGAGTTACTAATAAATAAACTTGAAACCATCCACAACTGACTCTGTAGGAGACAAAAGGAGGACATTCTGGGAATTTACCTTTGACAGCAGAACTGAGACTAACTCAGGTGTGAGCTGGAGTGCACGCCATTTTTTCATCCACAAGATTCACCATCTATTCATCCTTTCTCCAGGTATTCCCATTTCTCCTTCACCCACTTGGTCATTCGGAGATTCCCTGGCAAATTCCATTGAAGTCTGCTCTATGGCTGTGAGGATGGTGAACTGTGACACTCTTTCTGTGTGCAGTCTCCCCTCCTAATATTGAAACCGTTTATCCTGTAAGGACTGAAGAGAGAGAGAGAGAGTGATGAGGCAATGCTGGCCTCTCTCACCAATGCCAATGATAAATTTAAATCAGTGGGTGCATGTAGCAGCACTGATAGCTAAGCTCAGTGGCTTGCTGGCATTAATCACACTTAATTTTCCAGAGTTCAGTAGCACTTTGTTAATTCATTCTGCACTGTGACTCCTGTCATCAACCAGAAAGGCATCAAGATTTTGCACCCACCTTGCCGTATGCACTCACAGCAATCATGGATGCAAAATCCCTGCCAATCTGTTAAGGCTTTATGAAAAAAACTCCAGTGAAGTATGGATAGTTAATTAATTGTGTAGATAATGCAATGTTTTATCCGAGCAGCATTATTTCGATTGGGTATGATTTTTTTCTTAAATATTTTATTCAATTTTATGATGGGTCTTTTTGTCAAAAAATGCCCTTCAAAATATTACAATCAGTGGAAACTGAGGATGATTTTTGGAAATTCGAACCCTGGAAATTGGAAATTGAGGATTTTATTTATGATTTTTTTTAGTGATAGATCTTCATCATCAAAAACATGCTTTACAGAGTAGTTGACAAATTGAAGATGAAACTTGCAATTGGCTAAGAATTGCACAGATCTAAAAATCAGTGACATGAATATTATTGTTAGTTTGCTTCAAACCAACTTATCCATTTTAATGCCCTTACCTGTGCACTCTTAAAGTTAATGAAACAATTAATATCACTAATTTGTAGGAATAATAGGAAGACAGATTATTACTTGAATGGGTGTAAATTCAGACAAGACCTTGGTGTCCTTGTGCATTAGTCATTGAAAATAGGCATGCAGATACAGCTGGCAGTAAAGAGAGCAAACGGTATGTTGGCTTTCATAGCAGGAGGAGATCTCATAGAAACTTATAAAATTCTAACAGCGCTTGACAGGATAGATTCAGAAAGAATATTCCTAATAGTATTCCAGAATGAAGGGTTCTAGTTTGAGGATAAGAGGTAAACCTTTTAAAACTGAAGTGAGGAGAAACTTCTTCACTCAGAGAATGGTGAATGTGTGGAATTCGTTATCGTAGAATGTAGTTGAGGCCAAAATGTCTGATTTCAAGAAGAAAGTACATAGCTCTGAGGGTTAAAGAGATCAAGAGATATGGGGTGGGAGGGAGGGGATCAGGATATTGAATTTGATGTTCAGCAATGACCAAATGAACGCAGAGCAGGCTCGAAGGGCAAGATGGCGTACTCCTTCTTCAGGTTTCTATATTTTTATGTCTGCCTCCTTTTGAACCAACACTCAGTGTTGCAGAAGTCTCTTTTTGTAACTATTTTTGAAAAGTCCTTTTTCATGTGTTGATCAGTCATTGTCCCATTATCTGTGTATCCTTAACCTTAGTCACACAATTAACATATGTTTGACATTATGTAATTCAGACTGCTCAGCTGGTGTATGTGCTGTAAGCTGCAGAGTTGGAGGTCTGTCACTTGGGTTTTCCATTGCACTCATCTTGCTAGAGTGAAGAAGATCATTAAAACGTTTGCAGCACTGCACCCGGTTCCTGAAAACAACACTTTGGGGTTGATGATCTTGCCATCTCCAGCCAGACCTGCTTTGATGGTTGATTAGCATTTGCCTGCTATCCTCTAGAAACAAAACCTCTGGCACTGCTTTCAACAGCATCTTGAGGGTTGCATGTGAGAACTACAGGTCAGCCTTGCCAATTCTGCTTTGGTGGGTCTCTGGATGTTTAGCAAAGTAACACCTGACCATGCTACAATTGATATGGTTATATACGTTATCTTGCATAAGATATACATGCAAATGTTCCTTGGTTTTCAATACAATCCACACAGTGAATAAAGCACGCAGTTTACAAAACATCAAAACTTTTTGATTTTAAATCTTGGATGTTGATTGAGAGAGAATTGAGAGAATCTAGCATTTGCAATATTCATGTCTTTAAAAATTAGACAAATGCTGTTATCATTTAATTACAGTAAGAAGTCTCACAACACCAGATTAGAGTCCAACGAGTTTATTTGCTAGTAATCTTATTATCAAATAAACTGTTTGGACTCTAACCTGATGTTATGAGACTTCTTACTGTGTTTACCCTAGTCCAACGCTGGCATCTCTACATCATTTAATTAGGCAGTGTAATTTCATTGTTGAACTTAATTCCTGCTATTATGAGCAGGATTGGCATGATTAGACATCATTTAATAGTTGAAGTGGGCATCAAACATTTGAGAAATGCAGAAATGAGTATGATTGCCGGTGAGGCCTAATTGGTCAAATTTCAGATCCAAGAGTCTCGACTGAACATACCTAGAAACATTTAGGATGATTATCATTAATTGGCATTACAATGAAAGGCACGACATTTTGATTTCTAAAATAGGAAAACACCCACAAATTGCTGTTCGATAGAACGCCACTTTCAAACACGAGGGTTTTCTCAGCCATAGCAACCTTTTACAAGATCAGTCAACGTGGCATCGAAAGTGTTCTTATGATAAAAGACAGTCAACTTTATCATTTGAATATCGCAGTGGCAAGAAGAAGAATCAAGCTGACAAAATACCCACTAATTTGCCCAGGAAGGTTGTGGCAACCTATTTAAGCTCGACTTTCATTAAAATTGTAACTGCCTGCAAAAATTATTTTACAGTTCAAGGAGGGTCAGATACAAAGAAAGCAAAATGAAATTTGATGGACTAATGTAAAGCTAAAATTGGTTTTCGGAGCCAGCAGAGCCAGTCACTTGCTGTAAAATGTGACCAAAATTTCACCTGAGGGAGAAAAATAAATGAGCAGCTCTTCCAAACTATCACAGATTGTTTTGAGGGAGATTCTGAGAAATGATGCCCGTTTTTCTTTCCAAAGCCTGAGAATTGGGGTGGCTTGGATTATGGGCATGGTACCTTTCTACATTTGACTCCCACAGGAAAGAGAAAAATTGAAATAACTTTTGAGTTTACTGTCTTTCAAGGGCCACTTGTTTAGTCTGTTGGAATGGATGCATCTGACGCAGATGCAAGCTGCCTGGAGTAGGTATTTAGGGCAATGCCAGAATTCAGCCCTATCACAGTTGGGAATTTTGGAACTTGTATACTTTTCTTTCCATTTTTTATAAAGATTCTCTCTGAGCACAAGTTTCCAATGGGCAGCGATGTTGCCAAGTTGGTTTTGGTTGAATGTTGAGCCTTGCTTTATTAAAAGTTAGTGCCATTGAATTTGAGACAATTTCTTTCAGTGCTATTATCATTCTGTTTCATTCTGAGCTGAGCATTTATCCTCTCATAATCTCTCCATCACCAAGATCACCTATTTCCATCTCTATAATATGGCCCATTTCTGTTCCTGTCTCAGCCCATCTGCTGTGGAAATCCTGATCTATACTTTTGTTACCTCCCATGTTATCCTCTCTGGCCTTCCATCTTCAACTCTCTGTAACCTCAAGCTCATCCCAAAACTGCTATCTGCATAATAACTTGCACAAGGTCCCAATCAACCTGTTATCGTTGACCTATCTCTGCTCCTGATCCAGACATGCCTTGAATTCAAAATTCCCTGTTCAAAATTCTCCATGGCCTCTCCTCTCCCATTTTTTGCAACTTGCATTCCTCCAGTTCAAGGCATGTTTCTCCTTTTTCATAGAATCATAAACTCCCTACAGTGCAAATGAGGCCATTGTATCTGCACCTACTCAGTCTGGTAGAATACTTTACCCATGATCTTTCCCTTACCCTATCCCTGTAATCCCACACATTTATCATGATTAATCCATCTAACCTACACATCTTTGGACTGTGAGAGGAAACTGGGGCACCCAGAAGGAACCATGCAGACATGGGGTGAATGTGCAAACAGAGAGTCACCTAAAGCCGGAATAGAACACAAGCCTCTCGCGCTGCACAAAATCAGGGTTAATCACTGTGCCACTGTATCAGGTAATGGACCAAAGAAAGATTTTTGAATGTGCAATTCTGAAACATTACAGATGTTTGAAGTCATACAGTGATCCGGGATAAAGGATTAATTAAGATATATTCAAATCTAATTCTTTTTCTGTTCCAATCCATTTTATATAAACTCTGTGTCTTCCTCATGATCACAAAGATTAGCTGCTCACAGAAGAATGCGAATAAAAACTACAGATCTTGTAAACTTAGGATGAGCATGAAGATACCCTTTAAATCAGCTGCAATTGGAAAAGTATTTTTAATATAGAATAGTATCATTTTTCTTCATTCCCTGCCTAAAAGCACTCTGGGTGTACCTACATCATGTCAACTGCGACAGTTCAAAAAGGTAACTTACCACGACCTTTTCTTTGTTCTTTCATGGGATGCAGACTTTGCTGGCTAGGCCAGCATCTGTTGCACTTGAGAAGCTGAAGGGAACTTTTGAATTGCTGCATGCCAAGTAGTGTAAGCACACTCACAGTGCTGTTAGGACTGGAGTTCCAGGATTTTGACCCAGTAGAGGAATAGTGATATAATTCCAACGCACAGGAGCTTGGAAGAGAACTTGCAGGTATTAATGTTCCCATGTATTGCTGCCTTTGTCCTTCTAGTTGGTAGAGTTTGTGCATTTGTGCCAGGTAGATGCCAGTGCTGTAGCTCTACTGGAATAACTTGGCTAGGTGGAATAGCTAGTCGTGGAGTACACATCTTTTTATTGCCAGAATGAGCTTATAGTCCTTGCAGTATAGAATGCTTTCAGCCATTTCTTGCTATCACACTAAGCGAACCAAATTGGCTGAAGACTAGCATCAGTATTGTGTAAGTGGATTACCCGCATTTCTGGTTGAAGATGCTTAGAAATGCTTCAGCCTTAACTTTTGCACAGAAGTGCTTGGCTCCCTCATCATATGCCCTCCTCGAAGAAGGGCATATTTGTAGAGGCTCATCCTCCTATTAGTTATTTAATTGTTTAATACCTTTCACTACTAGATGTGGTAAGGCTTGCAGAGTTTAGATCTGATCATTTTTGTTGGCACATTTAGGCCTGAGTAGGCCTGAGTTGTTGCTTCATCAAGTTGGCACCTCATTTTTAGCTGCGTCTGATCCTGTTTCTGGTATACCCTTTTATACCCTTCATTGAACCAGAGTGGATTCCCTAGCTTGATGATAATGGTGAAGTGGGGGATATGCTAGGTCATGAGGTTACAGAGTGTGCTCAAATACAATTCTTTTGCTGCTGATGGTCACACAATGCCTGATGGATGTCCAGTTTTGAGCTATTAGATCTCTCCAAAAGCTATCCTATCTAGCAAAGTAATAGAACCACACAACATGATGGAGGGTATCCTCAATGCAGAGATGGGACTTCGTCTCCACAGTCCTTTTAGACTTCATGGCAGTTTGATGCAACCGAGGGGTTTGCTAGGCAATTTCAGAGGGAATTTAAGAGTCAACCACTTTGCTGTATATCATATATTGGCCGGACCAGATAAGAGCGACAGATTTCCTTCCCTCAAGATCATTAGTGAAGCCAATAAGTTTTGACAAAAGTCGACAATGGTCCATGGTCAATTACTGAGACTAAGTTTTTAAAATTGCTGATTTGTTAATTGAAGTCAGATTCAATCAGTTTCCATGTTGGGATTTGAAGCCGTGTCCCCCAGAATATTAACCTGGGCCTCTGGATTAGTCCTCCAATGGCATTGCCCTTACACCACTGCCTCCCTGCTACTCAAGGGCAATTAGGGATGGGCATTTGATGTTGGCTTTTATATGATGCTCACATCCCATGAACTAATGATAATAAAAGATAAAACTATTTGTTCCATGACGTTCATCTTGACAAGTTTATCATCTTCCTGAAAAACTGCTCAAGATCTGACCTTATAAAATAACTTGGGTTATTACCCCCAAAGCTATAGTGACTCAATGGCTGTGCAAGTCATAATGTTTTAGCATTCAGTTTATGTTTCCCTTTGGTTATTTTACTGCTGATATAAAAAGAAACTGAAAGTACCTCAGAGATCGATTCAACGGGTCATAGATAGTGATAGATTCATTTGTTGCGTAATGAAATGACAATTTTTGGTAAAATGACCATAAGCCCTTGCTTAATATAAATTGTCATTAATTAGTCATTGCCAGAGAATTGATCTTGGGGGATATTTTGTTATCTCACTGATTGTTTACATTATCAGCACTGACATGTCTCCTGAATCTTCTACACTACAGTGGTCGCTGGGGAGAATTTGAGGGGTAGAAAGTTCATGAATATCTAATCTTTCTTGCTCATTAGGGCTTTCCTGCCAAAACATCTAGCATGGCCGTACACAGTGGTTGCAGCTGTCAGGAAAAAAATGTTATCCTGCCATAAATTATGGCAAGTAAGGGAAAGAAATTAAACTGACAATTTTCACTCCTCAAAACATAGGAAATAGGAGCAGGACTAGCCCATTTGGTCCTTCGAGCCCATTCCACCAATCATCATGGTCATGGTTGATCGTCTAATTCAAAGCCTGTTCCCACCATTCCCCCAAATCGTTTGATCCCATTAGCCCCAAGAGCTATAGGTAACTCAATGTTTTGGCCTCAACTGCTTTCTGTGGCAATGAGTTCTACAGTTTTATTATTCTCTGGATGAAGAAATTTCTCATCTCAATCCTAAAAAGTTTATTCAGTATCCTTAGACTATGACCCCTGGTTTGGATTCCCCATCATTGGAAATATTCTTATTGCCTTCACCCTGTCTAACCCTGTTAGGTTGTTATTGCTTTCTATGAAGTCCCCCCCACCCCCATTCTTCCATATTCCAACGATTACAATCCCAACCAACTCAATCTCTCCTCACGTCAGTCCCACCATCCTAGGAATCAGTCTGGTAAACATCTGTTGCATTAACTCCATAACAGTAACATCCTTTCTCCGATATGGAGAGCAAAACTGAACGCACGGCCTGTATAGCTGCAGCAAGACATACCTGCTTGAGTCCTCTCATATGAAGGCCAACATACCATCTGCCTTCTTTATCACCTGCTGCATGTTCATCAGTGAGAAAATCTTAAGTAACACACCACCTTGAATTTTCTCCTTTCTGTGCTGTGAATTCTTGGTTAGGTACTACTTGATTGTGACCTCTTCCATGACGAGGGGAATTGGAGTGGCAGGGTTCAGGGGGTGGAGTCATGTGGGGTGGCGGCCAAGTGGATAAGTCGGATCAGGAGGTGAGTGGGTAGTTGCCAAGAAATTTGAACCCACAGGTTGGTGGAGCATAGGATGGGCAGCCCCATACGAGTGGGGTAATAGTACGATGGGCGGGAATGCAGTTGGGGGAGGGAATTAGTCAGGAAGGTTGGAGAGTCCACTGGGGGTTGAAAGGGCAGTCCTTTGGGCTATTGGTTAGGGTATTCAAAATAGTTATGCAGAACGAGATGAGATTTTATTTCTTCTGACATTTTCTGTGTAATTATTAGTAGAACTCTAACAGAATCATCCAAATTTAATGACTTGAATGGCTTCTTTGGGTGGTTCCCATCACAGCACAATTGTCTTGGGGAAGATAACCTTTCTGGACAATTGCTGGATAAGGCATTACCTGAGAACATCTGAGAGGGATCATCCCTTAACACATCTTTGAGGTACCACTCAAACTGATAGTGCTGTGTTTCAAAAAAAAACAGTAAATTGAATGTACAGGGAAAATTACTGGGATTAAAAGCTAACAAAATCCCAGGAGCTAATAGCTGACATCCCAGAGGTAGCTGCAGAAATGGAGATGCATTGCTTTAGGTCATTGAGCATTAGCTGGATTCTAGAATGGCCCTGGACGGTAGCAAAATTTGTCCCCACTGTTCAAGAACATAAGCAAAGAGAAAAGAAAAAATTCTGGACGGAATTTTTGAATCTTAGTTCTTTTTGAAACAGTTGGAAAATTAGCTGGTCACAACTCAATAAAATATCCAACCTGTTTCCTTAACTGAACCATTGATTATCACCCATATCCTGGCTTCTTGGCTAATCAGGAAGGCAAATGGAACCACACACCAGTGACGGGATTCTCCAGCCATACTTGCCTGGAAACTGGTGATTTCTGCTCAATTTCAATGGACCTTTACATGGGTTCCCCTGCACCCCCACTAAAATTCCAGTCGGGGGCAGGATGGGGAGAATTCCAGCTCAGAAGTGTTAAAGGGAAGGTCCCTCATTAAAGGAACCACAGCATCAGTCAGAAAAACTCACTTACAGATGCATTTTTGAAGCTGCAGAAATCAGAAGGAATGGAGAGAAGATGTGGGCAGGTTGCTTCTCAGATCCTGCACTCTTACCTGGAGATCCTGCTGTGAGATCTAAGCAACGTCAGTGAACTGATATTTCCCAAACACAAGAAGAGAGGACAACCTTTCTAATCAAGCAGGCATAGTTGGAGGCAGCTGGAGAAATTAACATGAGTGTGGTCTCCTTGAATTGGAGACAGAGCACCAATTTGGCGCAATGCCTCAAAAGAGTGGAAAAGCCGAATGGTGAATAATTTCATGTACCAAGTCCCATACTCTGATTTTCCCTGCACATCACTTCTCTGAACACCCTTTGAAGCTCAGCTCATTCTCTCCAAGCATCGCATATCCCTATCCAAAAGATCTACACCCACATAAATCTCTCAACCTCTTGTCATTTCTTACTCATGCCTCACAGATACTCTCCACGAATGTTGTCCTCTCCTTTTCTCCAAACAAGTCATTTCTAACTTCAATACTTCCTGACTTCTCTCCTTGTGTGAAAAGAGAACACATTTTACAGGAAGAACGAGGTTGTAGAGCTGGTCACTCAATAACAGCTTTCTTGTCAGCAAGTGACAATACATGCTCATGTGCTGCATTGGGAAAGTCTGCTTCCAAAAAGGCTGAAGATGCCATCAATTGCTTGCTGACACATAGGCTGAGAGAACTGATCCACTGCTAGTATATCCTCTGTTGGAGGTGTCACCTCCTGGGAGCTGGATCTCTATGCCCATTCCTCTGCCCTATAGAGAGACATTTGGCTAAAAAGAAGAGAACTAGTGCTGAGATTGCACATGCTGATGCTTGAGTCATTGATGCTGATGTTTCTGCTCCTCCTGTTCCTCACCAGAGTTACAAAGTAGAGTTGCACAAGTTGCTACCATGCCATGATGAAGGGAAGCAGCTCTGTTGAAGACGAATGTAGTGCAAGGCAATTAAAATGATCAGCAAGATATTAGTAATCACCTGTCAAAGAATACATGCAACCTGAGAGAAATACTGTGAGCTGTCCCCTCTCACCTCACTTTGGCTGCAGCTCTTCAGTTCAACAGATCAAACTCTTCCCAGTCTGACAGTTTTGGTGAAAGACCTTTTCGTATATTGTAGTTTGATTAACCATAGTGAATTGCTGAGAGGGTGGAAAATGGATGTGCGTACCCTTCAATCCTAAATCCTTGGTTAAAACTACTTAATTACCGATCAGAATATTTAAATGCCTTATCTAACATGGGAGTCTTAAAACACAGCCATTTGAAATTTGGAAGTGAGAGGAATAATGGCAGGATCCTGACCTAACATTAGGGAAATTAACTCACCCCATGCATCCACACGCGCTTTCCTTGCAACCACACACCAGTGACGGGATTCTCCAGCCATTCTCTTCCCATGAAGTCCTGATGTTCACTTCACATCAGAAATAGAGAAACCGCTAGAATTGAGAACAGATAGCAAGGCCTTTGGAAAATCACAATTTGATTCTTCAAAATGTTGAAGAAGAAATGAAATGATAGGGATGTACAGTAAATGCTGGCCTAGCCAAAGATGTCCAATCCTGTGAATGAATAAATAAAATGATGAAATTGAACCCACACAAATTAAACAATTCACTTTGAATGCAATTTCAGACAATCTTTACCCTTTCCTCTTAATACAGATAATCTGATTAATACCATTTATTATTGACAAGCATACTTATTCAATATTGGGGATTTATGAAATTGAGTCCACTAATCACAGGAACCTTGTAAGGAATAGTGCAGTTCCTCAATTTGATTGGTGTGCTGTCCTTTGTTATGATAAGGCAAGAATTGGATTGATGCATAAGCATGCTCTTCATGCACATAGAGCATGCAGTCTTAAAATGCATGTGTGTTAATAATCAAGTAGGCCACTTTCCCTATTCACATGTGCTCATAACAGGTAGAATCATCTGTTTATTGTTCTCCAAACATTTCATATGTGTGATTCCTTTAGAATATAATTTCCTTTTCTCACTAGATTCTTGCTACAAACAGGTTTATTCTTGATTTGTGCCCACCTACTCTTTACCAAACATACATTATGGATGGCATGGTAGCACAGTGGTTAGCACTGCTGTCTCACAGCACCAGGGACCTGGGTTTGATGCCCAGCTTAGATCGCTGTCTATGCAGAGTCTGCACATTCTCCCCATGTCTAAGTGTGTTTCCTTCGGTGCTCTGGTTTCGTCCCACATTCCAAAAAGACTTGCTGGTTAGGTGCACTGGCCACGCTATATTCTCCCTCTGTGTTCCTGAACAGGTGCTGGAGTGTGGTAACGAGGGGATTTTTACACTAACTTCACTATAATGTTAAGCCTATTTGTGACATTAATAACAAATAAATAAGCTCATAAACAATTGACATTCGATTCTCATAGCAGCCCACATTGATTACTGTGTCTTGTGTGTCCAAAGTATACCGCAAAGTAATCCAATCTAAACTGCTATCAGAACCTAACCAATTCTAACTATTCCACGTTGCTTATTGAGCTTGGGGGCGATCTTACCAAAAAAATCCTAAGTGCTGAACGAGCATGAAAACGGGAGAGAATTGTACCCATTTTTTTTAGGGGGTAAGCTCCGAGAAGCAATCAGATGGCACGAAGAAGGAACAAGTGAGGCAAAATGTGATTCTCGCCAGCAAATGAAGTAGGCGAAGCTATTCACACTCGGAAATTGGCTGCTAAGCAGTCTTGCACAGGCGCCCTGATACACAGTGCACATAGTGCACTGAAGATTTGCCCCAACCCCCCTGTCCCCCTCCCCCACCACCCTCACCACCTCCCTCACCACCTCCCCCCACCAACCCTCGTGACACACACACAGCCCCAGCTAATAACCACCCGCTACTTTCCCTCCCTTGCACCTTGGTAACATTGTGACAGGTGAGGAACTGGACACAAGCCCAATTCTTTGCCTCTCGCCCACTTTTGCCGGATCTCCACACTGATCGACCGGCATGACGAGCTGAGTAGATTGCCCATCCCCTTAAACTTGGCAGGCAGTGGATAATTTTGTGCTGGTGGAATCTGGAAGCAGCGCACCATTTACCATTTTATTTGTGGCACTGATACGCTTGTGGATTTATGGTGTTGCGAAATGGATGTAAAACTGGTACAAAAGCATTAAACTGGAGGTGGGTTTTTATACTGGGAAAATTAAATTTCAGAATGTTTGCCCTGAAAACAGTTGATGAGCTGTAATCTAAGCGGGAGAACAATACCAATATTTTGCATAATGTTACTAGGGCACCATTAAAGCAGCATGCTGCCTTTCAGGCCATGTTTGAAAATGAATCACAATCATTGTCTTCAGGAATAGCTATGGAACAATAAAGTACCAAGAGATTCTTTAAGTAATTAAATAGCTTTGACTCTCTCACTAAGTATGTTTGGAATGGTTGCCCTTAGGCAAACAGCATGTATGTCTTTACTGTTGTCAGAATTGCCTGCAATATTCCAGATCATTATAACAATCTTCACTGAAGAAACCAACCTCAATGGCAGACATGAATAGCTTTTATTTTCCAAATTTTCTGCCTAATTACATAGCAATTATAACTTTGTGTAATTTTAAAGTACCCTGTGACTAGACCACTATTCACTTAGAATTCATTTTTTTTAATCTGGAGTTTTCAGTGCTCAAATGGAACTAGCTCCTTTAAAAATAAATGCAAAACTAGCAGTAGAGGCCACAGATTTAAAAATACAGATTTAGTACTGATACCAGGATGTCACTCTGTATGAGACTGACATCGGTGCAGCCAGATTCTCCAGATGTGGCTGTTGTGCAGCCAGCCACATAACAAAATGTGGCAAAGCCTTATTTTTACCTGGTTGCCTGAGCAGCTAGTCTTAGCAACCCTTTGCTATCTTATATTGGACTTTATGTTGCTGCATGAAAGCCTATACTTTGGGAAGCCAGCTGTATTAACAGAAGTTTGAAACATCTGATGAGTGACAGCATTGAGCTGTCGAATTCCTGGCTTGGGTCACTGTCTGTTTGGAGTTTGCACATTCTCCTCGTGTCACCGTGGGTTTCCCCCAGGTGCTTTGATTTCCTCCCACAGTCCAGAGACGTGTGCATTCGGTTGATTGGCCATGCTAAAATTGCCCTCAGTGTCCTGAGATGTACAGGTTAAAGGGATTAGTGGATAAATATGTAGAGATATGGAGATAGGGCCTAGGTGGGATTGTGGTTGGTGCAGACTTGATGGACCAAATGGCCTCTTTCTATACTGTAGGGATTCTATGATTTCTATGATGATTCCTATGATTTGAAGTGTTGACTCCAGTGATGCACGAAATTATTATTCAAGCTTAGTGGCATGATGGCACAATGGATAACACTGCTACCTCACAGCTCCAGGGATATGGGTGCTAGCCTTGGGTGCCTGTCTGTGTGAAGTTTGCACATTCTTCTTGTGTCTGCATGGGTTTCCTTCTGATGCTCCAGTTTCTTCCCACGCTCCAATGATGTGCGGGTTAGGTTGATTGGCCATGTTAAATTGCACCTTAGTATCATTAGTAAGAAGTAGGGGAATTAGCAGTGTAAATAGTGTCATTACTGGGATAAGGGCTGAATGGGATAGTTGTCAGTTCTGACTTGATGAGCCGAATGGCCTCCTTCTGCACTATAGGGATCCTATGGTTCTATGAATCAGTTGGATTCTGCGGGCCCTTTCAGAATAAATGCACTGGCATTGTACTGAGCCAAGAGTCAGCCAATCGGCCATTCCATTTCATCCAACCTATTCTAGTTTCTCAGCCATTGTATTTTTCTTCCTCAAATTTTGAAGGTGTTTGGTTTTTTGCTTTCTCTTATGTCATGTAATTTGCACATAATTGCCTTGACTGCTCCCTGACCATCCTCTGGGAAATATACTGCAAATCTTTTGGAAACTTTGGAGAGATATTATCTGTCCCAGTGTGGATCTCTATCTCGCCCTACGGTGATTAATTGACACAGCTAAGCCAAATGTCACAGCAATATCCTTTTCATTAATAAAAAAAAACAAATGTTTCAGCACTTGTATGAGGTATTCATTGTTTACTGTTCCCCTCTACAGAAATTCCTAATTGATGGGAGAGATCCTGTAGCCCAATCCTTCAATACTGTTCTGTAATCATCCTACAGAAGAGTTAGATGCAGGAGTAGGCAGTTCAGCTCGTCGAACTTGCTCCGTCATTCAATAAGATCATGGCTGAACCTCACCTTCAATTCCACTTCCCTGCCAGTTCTCCATGACCCTTCATCCCATCACTAATTTAAAAATCTATCGATCTCCTCAAATTTATTCAATGTTCCAGCATTCACCATATTCTGGGGTAGTGAATTCCACAGATTCAAAAGCCTTTCAGAAGTATTGTCTCATCATCTCTGTTTCAAATGTGTTATCCCTTGTCCTGAACTACAACCTCTCAATCTACATTTGTCCCACAAGAGGAAACATCATTTCCAAGTCCACTTCATCAATCCATTTATCATCATACGTATTCTAATAGATCGCTTTTCATTCATCTAAATTCTTCACAATATAGGCCTAAACGACTCACTATGTCTTCATAAAACAAACCTTTCATCTCTGCAAGCAATCCAGTGAACCTTCTCGGAACAGCCTCCAATACACCCACGTTCCTCCTCAAGTAAGGAGACCAAAACTGTACACAATTCTCCACTAATTGCAGTTGCAACAACACTTCACGACTTGTATATTCTATTTCTTCAGCAATAAATGCCAGAATTCCATCTGCCTTCCTAAATATCTGCTGTACCTACATACTAGATTTACCAAGCTGATTTCGGGGATGACGGGACCGATGTGTGAGGAGAGATTGACTAGGTTCGGATTGTTTTCACTGGAGTTCAGACAAACGAGGGGGGATCTCAGAGAGACTTATAAAATTCCAATAGGACTAGATAGGATAGATGCAGGGAGAATGTTCCCAATGGTGGGGGAGTCCAGAACCAGGGGTCACAGTTCTGAGGATTCAGGATAGATTATTTAGGACAGAGGTGAGGAGACATTTTTTCACCTAATGAGTGGTGAACTTGTGGAATTCATTACCACAGGAAGTAGTTGATGCCAAGACATTGAATACATTCAAGAGGCAGCTAGATATAGCACTTGAGGCAAATGGAATCAAAGGTTACAGAGAAAAAGCAGGATTAGACTATTATGTTGGACGATCAGCTACGATCGCAATGCATGTCGGATCAGACTCAAAGGTCCAAATGGCTTCCTCCTGCTCCTATCCTCTATGTTTCTATGTTACCAGTTTTCTGTGATTCATGCCTGAGGACACCCAGATCCCTCTGCACTGAAGCACTCTTAATGAAGTTTCTCTCCATTTAGATAATAAGTTCCTTTTCCATTTTTCTGATCAAAATGGATAACCTGTTTTCATGTCATCTGTTGGGCTGGATCTTCAGAACAGTGTCAAGTGTTGGTGTGTTTACTGTTGTGGCGCGCTGAGGCCGTTCATAATTAAACCCAGATCTGCATATATGCATGATAATTGTCTGGGAAGTTTAAACTTCAATGGCAGATTTGTACTGCCCAAGCCCCTCCAAAAATGGGGTTTGTCCTCTCAGCTACCTGTCTTCACCATCATTCTTTTGAGTACAGCTGGAGTAAGGGGTCACTACTGCAGGCAGGATTAGAAAGGTTCTGCTGCCAGCACAGTAATTGCAAATTTAAAGTTGCGATTAGTGGTTTTATCGTGCTCAGATTGTTCAGTGATTCCAGTGACCATGGCATCAGATGGCCAGAGGCACAGACATTTAGGCTTTTTGCACTACACTTACCACCTCCATATCAGATATAAAACAAA
Source organism: Sphyrna mokarran (assembly GCA_024679065.1). Taxonomy (NCBI): domain Eukaryota; kingdom Metazoa; phylum Chordata; class Chondrichthyes; order Carcharhiniformes; family Carcharhinidae; genus Sphyrna; species Sphyrna mokarran. The sequence continues at coordinate 20,782,346 of JAGIQG010000023.1, read as the reverse complement.
CAAAAGTCAAAGTAAATTAGCTTATGTGGCAGCACCCAAAACACTGTTCAACTGCCCCATCCCGGTAATGTTCAACACCACCCCTCCGTCCCCCATCCCGGCCCCATTGCCAGAAAATTTTCACCTCCACTTAGCAATGAACCAATCTCTACAACGCACCCCCCCAGCAATATCTCTTAGATGTCACAGGAGGCTTGGACAATACGTGGGATAAAAGAAGCATGATTGTTCTTTAAACTCTACTTCAGACTCAGTTAGCACGCAGGGTTTTCAGAGGGCCAGTCAACAATTATTTTACTGGGGGTTCATCAGAGAAAGTATTGCCCAGATAGCCTGCAAAGTCATTATATGGATCAGGTCACATGTGGAGGTACATTCAGAGGGATCCCTATTACCCATTCATCGTGCATCATTGGACGTGGGACAAGGAAGAGGGACCACAGTGTCACATAGAATCATGAAACTGCAACCAATTCAGTCATCCTTGCATGTTCTGCACCTCCCTCTCTACAGTTTGGGCAACCACTCTTCCAGCACCCCATCTTAGGACTTGTCTTGCAGAATCCCTAGCTATTGTCCGTCCAATGCCAGAAGAATCAGCATTGTTGAGAGTGCAGGGCAGGGGGTTGAACATTTTCACAAGGTTGTTGGATGGGTAGTGGGGGAGCTGGAAGTGTGTGAATATTGTCACAAGATTAAGTGGGTTTGCGGTGTTTCTGAAGTGAAGCTCTATGGTTTCAGAGGTCAACACCTCTGTTAAAATCAATACAAGTTGATGAAATGAATTTAGACCTTTAATGGACGTGTCTTCAATTCATGGTGTGAAAAGGGAATATGGCTACGCCAGGATTACATTATGTCCCTATATCCTGACTGGAGTCGATACTGGAAGATGAGACAGCTTGAATGTAAAATGGTGGGTGGGCAGTTAAAATCTCTGAATTGACTGGAAGATTGAGGTTAATATGTATTCGAGAATAAAGTGTCTCTGCAAACTGAATAGCATTATATAACACTATACAGATTGTCTGCCTTTAATTTTCAATTTCCAAAGCTCTGTTGGTGACTTGGTGCTATCCATTGAATTCTCATTGAATATGAGCTTGTGTATGGATGAACACTACGACAGCTTAAATCCAAGTCAACATGGAGCTTCTGCACATGTGAAATCCAATCAGTCCTCCATTACTTTAGATGTCATTTTCAGGTCAATATCATTCATGAAAGGGACCAGACTTTCTTGTTCATTTTTAATTTCTTGGCAATTAAGTAAAATTATTACCATTGTTATCGTGAATATAAACTGACCCGGTGCTGATATTCTTAGTAATGCTGCAACATTTACTGTGAATGTTGATGGAAGCATCTCTTGTCAAAGCACAACATTTGCCCATCTTGGCATAATCCTGCAGGGCTGAATCTTATGATTCAACTAGAAAACACAAGATGGCTCATGGCAGTTGTCAACTCGTATAATAGAAGCATACTCATAAAGAAGTAGCATTATTAAACCTAGAACTCAAAAAAAATTCAATCAGTGATTGCACAATGTCCAATGTTAAATTCAATCAGTGATTGCACAATGTCCAATATTAAATAGCTCTTAAGTAAATGCAGTGCAGACTCTGTCAGCAGACAATCTTATTCAACTCTTTCATTTACCACCATCGTTCTGCTTATGCTGCAGGCTTAATGTCTTAACTCTGTTTTTCTGGGTTTTTTTTACTTTGACAAAGGCTGAAGAAACCAAATGTGGAAAGAATCACAAGCCATCACTCATCTGTTGATGGCTGCCTGATACTGACATTAAATTAGTAATTACATTTCAACAGAAAAAAATATTGCTTGAATTAGAAATGTTTCATCAGCAGGTATCTGATATGCATGGAAGACTATTACCATGCTTAACAGTCACAAAACCAGGTGTCCCCAGCGTGTAGATTTTGTTTAGCCAAACTTGGAGAATATTCACATTTCCTCTCTATATAGAGACACACAAGTTAAAGCAAAAAAGAATTTAGTCAGGGATCACCAAAGCCCAGGTTCAGACATATACCAAATGTATTTGAAGTTATTAACCAGATAAAATAACATAATCAAGAAGCACAAAACATTGGTAGGCTTCCTGTTGTTTGACCATGTAAGAACTGGCATGTCCATGAGAGAACTGGTAAGCAAATTACTCAAAGCCAAATAGAAAGAATCCCATTGCCAAGAACAGGTGTAGCTTTTCATCTGTGACATAAGATGGCAGATCAATCAAAAGTGCTCTAAGTTCAGTGCAAGCAACGCAGCTGATTGGAGATTAACTGGTGAATCTTTATTTATTTAAGTTAATTCCTGTTAAATCAGCTCATACTCAAATAAATTGAGATATCTTGCTTCCATAGTGTGGGATTCTAGGATGTTTCTTATGTAATGAAACTTTCTTATTAATATATTTTATGTTTTTATAGAGGGATTTATGATGTGATGTTTTGTTGCAAGTAGTTGGTTATCTGGGAAAACATGCAGCTCTGATGCTGGGAAAGTAGGATAATAACTCATTTTAGCTAGGAATGTGTTACTTTATGGCGGTAATGGCTGGTGTTTGTTTACATAAGTTCTCATGGGATTTCAGACTACGAATGCAGAGTCATATGGGTTTTTGATTAGATTGACTGACAGGATCATATGATAATGTGGTTAATGGAATGAGTTCGGTCTGTAGCAAGGATTTGTGCATTTTTTAGTTTTAGCTTTAGAATGGAATTCTGACTGGGAATTGCTTGAAGTCAGAAGTCATCTGCAAGCTGCTGAAGCTGATTATCTCTCTGAAAGTTCCAAAACTATTTACAAATTTTAAAACAAGTATGCCTGTGTTTTGCTAACTATGTTTAAAGTGTGCTTTAAGTTTACAAGAGAACTTTTACTGAATTGGAACTGATGTAGTGATGAGTTAGAACTTAGAATTGTTTTCTTTCATTTTTGGTATTATTCAACTGCTAAAGGGTGCGCTAATACATTTGTTATAGTTAAACTGAGTTATTAAATACATTTATTTGATAAAAGCTCTCAAGTTTGTCAGTAGCATCATGTTTGAAATGAAATATACTTGCATTTATGCCAAAATGCTGATTAAGGATAATATTACAGAATATCCCACATAGGTCAAGGATTTGGTAAGAGCTAAGAAACAATTGATGTATTGTAGGCCACTAAATCATTGAAAAGATATATAGAAGCATGTTTGCAACAAAATTATAAAAAACCTATGGATGACATCAGTTATCCCAATATAAACTTGGTCAGTAATAGTGTAAGTGACAGAAAGAGGTGACAGTTTTTCAAGTGCGGTGTTCAGGAGAATTTTCTAGATCAGTAAGTTTCCGATATAAGGTAGAAGGCATTAGGTGGGATCTGGTTCCTGATAATGATTTGGATCAAGTGGATCGAGTTCAGCAGGTGGAGTAAGATGGTAAGAAATAGGAAGAGGAGTAGACCATGCAGCCCTTCAAAACTGCTTTGCCATTTAATAAGATCATAGCTGATCTAACACTTACTGAGTCCTCTTTCCAGCCTTCACTCCCTAACCCTTAATTGGCTTACTGATTAAAAACCTATCGATCTCAATCATGAAAGTGTTCAAGGACCAGGCTTCCTCGGCTCCCTGAGTAAAGAATTCCAAAGAATGGTATCATAGGCCAGAATTGTCCATCCCTTCCTGGCGGTGGCACCTTCTGTTCCATCAAAGTGAACAGACTTTGCATTCTTTGTGGGATACAGGAGAATTCCAGCTATAATGTTAAGGCGTACTATGAAAAGAACAAAGAGCAGTCCAGAGACAAAAAAAAATGGAGGGGAAAATATAGTTTCAATTGGGTGAGAATGTTTAAATTGAATTCAAAGATTATCAGACAAAGCTGCAGTGGAACAATGAGCAGCCTTTGAGCACAGTTAAGACACATTCCCACAAGGTCAAACGGTAGGCGAAACAAAGCCAGAATTCCCTGGATGAAAGAAAGAGATTGAGAGTAAGATGAAGCAGAAAAAGGGTGCATATGACAAATGCCAGGTTGATAAAACAAACAAGACTCAAGTTGAATGTAGAAAATTCTGAGGAAAGTGAAAAACAATATGAGTAGCATGTTTTGACAGCCAACATAAAAGTGAATCCAAAAGTTGTCTGTTAGAATACAGATAGTAAAAGAGCAGGAAAAGGGGGAATAAGACTGACGTTATGATCCGGGCCTGAAGTTGCAAGGTGTTTTATGAAGGCAGCCGAGACCAAAGACTTGTATTTGAATTTGGCACAGGCAAGCGTAAGGTGCTTCTCTCCAGGTATGATTCAAGTGACCCACTTGGAAGCTTTTATCAAAGCAGGAAGCTAAGAGTATGACAAAAGGGAAGAGGCCATGGTAAAACTTTATAAAACACTGGCTCAGCCTCACCTGGAGCAACTTGTCCCATTCTAAGGCACGACACTTCAGGAAGGATGTGAAGGCATTGGAGAGGATGCAAACAAGATTTACAAGGATTATTCATTGGATGAGAGACTTTAAGTTATGACGATAGACTGAAGAATCTGGGACTGCTGTCCTTAGAGAAGATTAAGTGAAGATTTGATAGCTGTGTTTGAGGGGTCTAAACAAAATATATAGAGAACAATATTTTCCATTGGCACAAGGGTTATGAACCAGAAGATATCAATTTAAAGGGATTGACAAAATAAATAATGGCCACATGAGTAGAAGTTTTTTTTATGTATTCAGTGGTTAAGGACTTTGGTGGAGACAGATTTAATTATAGCTTTCAAAAGAGAACTGGATAATTATTTGAAAAGATAAATAATTGCAGGACTATGCAATAAAGGCAGGGGAATATCACTAGCTGAGTAACTGTTACAGAGCATCAGTGTAGACACAACAGGTTGAATTACCTCCTTTTCCACTGTAAGTATTCTGCGATTTTATTTATGGGAGGAGTAGCACAGTGGTATTGTCACCAGATTAATAATTCAGAGGCACAGGGTAAGGCCTTGGGGACCTCGATTCAAATCCCAACATGGCAGATGTCATAATTCAAATCTAGTATTAGAAGTATAATGACAACAGGGAAACCAATGTTATCATAAAACCCATCTGGTTTGCTAATTTCTTTTAGGGAAGGAGATACACTGTTCTTATCTGGTATGGTCTACACATGATCCTGAATCCACAGCAATGTGATTGACTCTTAAAAGCCTTCTGAATTGGTCTAGCGACCCACTCCTTTTAAGGATAACTAGGCATGGGTAACAAATACTGACCCAGCCAGCAATGGCCGCATCCCATGAATGAATAAAACAAAAATGAAAGGGGGGGCGTGGTGCAGTATATTCTGACTGTCATGTGTGCCATTGGATACATGAAATCCATCCATTTGTAGGTTTGGCATGTTTTCTCCTCGGGACTTGAGGTAGGCAATAAGTAATGGCTCTATAACTATAGCTCTAGGAGGCAAGAAGCAACCTGCAGTTTCCCTAACAACCAGTACCTACCTTCAACTTGCTGCCAGAAACTTACAACCTGTCAATCAACTGGACATTCTAAACATTTTAAACATCCAAATCCAATTTTGTGAACTAAGATTGTAGTAAACATTTGCACAGTTGTTAGCACTGTTACCTCCCTAGGGATCTGGGTTCACTTCTGGCCTCGGGTGACTGTGTGGTGTTTGCAAGTTTTCCCTGTGTCTGTGTGGATTTCCCCCGGATGCTACAGTTTCCTTCCATAGTCCAAAAATGTGCAGGTTAGGTTGATTGGCTATGCTACATGACCACTTAGTGTTAGAGGGATTAGCAGAATAAATATTTGGCATTATGAGGGTAGGGCCTGAGCAGGATTGTTGTTGATGCAGGCTCAATGAACCCAATGGCTTCATAGACTCCTACAATGCAGAAGGCGGCCATTCAGCCCATTGTGTCTGCACCAATCACAATCCCACCCAGGCCCTATTACCATTACTCCATAGCCCCATGCATTTACCTTCCTAATTTCCCTGACACTGAGGGGCAATTTTTAACATGTCCGATCTACCTAACCCTCCTCCTACTCTGTAGGGATTCTATGATGCATGTCATCAAGGGATTAATACAAGACATGCGGGGGTTTTTGGAAATCATTTTGCCCACCGCTATATGGCTGCCTGCCCCTTGAAGTGCTGCATGATTTTTATTGCTACAGGTTCAATTGCACCCAAGTTATATTGAAAGCTTTGATGCAAATTATGATTTCTTATTTAATGCTGGTGCACAATTAATTTTTTATAAAATTCTTGATCCCCTTCAGGGGATTAGCTTTTTGTTGCTTAGTTGAATTACCTTTTTTCACTGACTGAGAAGGGAAGTAAAAGTAACATTTAGATTGCTAAGTGACTTTTCAAGAAAAGCGATACAGCCACAGTGAAAGATGCCCATAAATATAGCTCAGTAAAAACAGATGCCGCTTCCTTGATACTTGAAATGATTGGTCGTGTAGATTCTTTGGCAAGTTGCCCACCGAGCCTTGAACCTATACGTGATTCTTTTTTTCTGCTTCCAGCTCTGATCAAGCTGTTTGCCAGTTTCTAACTCAATGGATTCAAAATTATATTTTTTAAGTATGATTGAGTTTCAGTGTTAACTTCACATTAACACAATCAGTTATGTTTAAACGTGAGTGTGAATTATGTGTGCCATCTGTGTGACTAATCAAGAATCTGAATTAACGCCAAGATAAAATATGGGAGAATAGCAGCAGGATTTGATTGCTTTTCGAGAAAAGTGACATTGGAATATTTTGGGTGTCAAAATACATGGAAACATATTTGTTAGTAAAGGTAAATGTGAGTTTCAGAAACATTATATGTTTAATGCTTTCTCAAATGAGCAAGCTTAATTTTAATATCTCAGAATATAATTGTACCTTATTAGATTGGGATCTCACCTTGAATCTTTGATCTTATTATTCTTATTATTAGCCAAAAATGCAACCAGCTTGAAGTAATTTGAAGGCCAATCTCCAGCATGACATTTGAATTTTCAATAGTGTTATTGTGGCAGCGAACACGTGTTGTGCTTGCTAATTTAGCAATTGTTGCACTACTGTCCTGCTCTGTTGTATAAAATTAAATCTGTTCTGTATTGCAGACATCTGTGCTTCACGGATTTCAGATTGCACTTAATGTATTGTGTTTAAGTCAATTTGCATTTGTAGTTTGCTCAACAAGTTAATTTTTTTTTTGTCAAAGTTTTTTTTGTGGCACAAACACAAAATGTTTATTGCAAACCTTGCAATCTGCCCCTATTGTAAAATTGAGTGATTGGAAAATATGGTAGGAAACACAATCTTAAGGTTTTAAACACAGTGAACATTTTTTCCCTGCTCTAATCCAATACTTTCCTGTGATTAGAGGGGCATTGGTGTCCTCTTAGAAATCATTTGCCTTTGATGGTTAAACTGGCAAAGGCACCAAGAGCTGAGCAATCTACAGCTGAAGTTTTTCAGACAGAGTATCAGGTCTGTGCTGAACCAGGGGATTAATTGGCCTGGGTGAGGGAGCAACAGATCAAAAGCTCATGCATCACTGCTGAATGTGCATGTGCATTTTTCCCAGATGAGAGTAGCTTGGCTTAAGTTTTGAAGCTTCTTAGTCAAATAGCATGTGAAAGCTCCATGTCAGTTCTTCCGAGTGACGAATTTGCATGAGTGCAGAGAAAGAGGCAGCAGAATGGCACTGAAATCATAATGCTCATTTGGAGAGCTGGTGCTGATGTTTTGGGCTGAATGGTCTCCATCTATGCCATAACAATTCTGTGAATGGTCAGTTGAGGGCGTTATTTGCTTCCCACCCCTCAATCACAAAACACCTGTAGCGTAGAGCAGTATCCAAATTCGCCAACCTACCAGTTGTCAGACATTGGCTTAGAACCACATGATATTTTTCCTTTTTCCCACTGGAATCAATGGGAAGTTATCTGTTTGGATTGAAGTGAGGCCTGGGAATTAAAATGCCATGGGCCTTATTGCTGTTGACCACTGGGTGACTTTCTAACTTAGAATGCTATTCGAATACACAGAGTTAACTTGGAGTTAAAATTGTGTCTTAAATTGTACAGTTTGTGGTTTCATTGAACTGATTTGGGGGATTAAAACCCCCCACATTTAGCATTCAAGATTATTATGCTCAATACTGGTGTCAAAATTAAAACATATTTTTGTGAAACAAATATCTTTATTTCAAGGCCTATGAGACATTTCAGTTGAGTATTCCAACCCAACATTTGTCTTAGATATGTTAAAAAAAAAGAGGAATTTATTTTCATTTCCTTCTCTAAGTGTTTGTTTTTTTTTGCCCCGAAAAGGGTTTTTTCACACTTCTCCATCAATGGAGAAGTCATTAATGTTCAAACGACAGATTTTTTGCCCTTGTTAATCACTCTGGGAGGTGCACTTTGCCATTTGATAATCACGCTGTAAATATCACTGTTGTACATCACATTGTGAGTAGCATTCTACAATTTAATTGTATTGATCAACTCTGTTGCCTCAGCAACTTTGCACAGTGTGTGTCTGAGCTGTACAGATTTTTGTGGTGGCAGAGCAGTTAGTACTGCTGCTTTACAGCGCCAGGGATCTGGATTCGGTTCCTGACTTGGGTTGCTGATTGTGTGGAGTTTGCACATTCTCCCCGTGCCTGCATGGATTTCCTCCAGTTTGCTCCCAAGGTCTGAAAGACATGCTGATTAGGTCTATTGGCCTGAACAGGAGCCAGAGTGTGGCGACTAGGAGAATTTCACAGTAACTTAATTGCAGTGTTAATGTAAGCCTTACTTGTAACTAATAGATAAAGTATTTTCCCAGTTTGATTCCAGCTCTGTGCTTAGTGAGCGCAAGTAGGATATCAGTAGAGGCAACAGCATTGGTTTTGGTATTGTTGCATTAGAGTCTGAGCTGTATTCATGTGTCCCATAGAAATACGCATGAGTGGACATTGGGTGATTGCAGCATAGTTCCAAGCAGGTCCCTTGCTGTTCCTTATCTCCATGTTGCTGATTTCCTGTGAACTCATCAAGGGAGCCTTGCAGCATTGCCCATAAGCTGCATGATTCAGCCAGCCAGCTCTTCCTTGAGGTGGGCTGTCCGTAAAAGGGAAGCTGCACTGAAGAAAATTGCTGCAATTTGAAACATCACAAAGTTCAACATCAGGGCTGAGAGAAGGTTTGAAGTTGATGGATCTGGGGCTGGAGGTGTTTGTGTGGATGAGGTGGAAAGGATGAGAAACATTGTGTTTCTTCTCTGGACTAGAAGGCATTAAGGAACCACCCACAGGAGAGTGTAGCTGACCAGAAATGTCAGCTTCCAAAGTCTAAACTTAAGGAGCTGGTAGTCGTCCTTGAAGTGCACTGGCTTCTTGTGGATGGTTGATGTCAATGAATACTTCACTTGACATCCCATACCAACCATGCCTCCAACCTGTCACACTGTGCAATGTGCTACACCCCCATCGTTCACCCAATAGCACCTCTGTCTCTTAAGATCCACACTGAACATCCAGAAACTCCACCTCACTTTCATGCATTTACTTGTGCTACTAGCTTCTCTTGCTGCTTCTATATTCATCCATCTGTGTACAACTGTCACCACATAACACTACACCATCATTGATATTTTTTTCTTCACTCTTGCAGGACAAGATGGCATATAGTAGGAATGAGCAGAACAATGACAGGGGGGAGATGAGGATGCCTACAACTCTTAAACCCAGTTAGGGGGATGGGTTCATAGCATCGTAGAGCTGGCTTTGATGGTGTCCCTAGCATCTGGCATCAGTAAGATCATTAATGTTACATCCTGCCCTTTCTCAACACCAATACATTCCCATCCTGCTTTCTGATCATGATAAACAAGCTATCAATGGTGTAATCATGAACCTCTTGCTTTACACATCTTTCAATGGCACCAGTCTTTTCTTTGTAGACTCCTACTTTCAGACATCCAAGAACTGCTGCCTGCTCAGCAATGGGAGTCCTTGGAGAAACAGTGTGCACTACAGTAATGCGCCACTGGATCTGTCACTTGCAACCATCATCTGCTCTGATCCTGGCACTGCACATGCCCTGAAAGTTACTATGCTTTAGAAACATAGAAGATAGGAGCAATAGGAGAAAGTTGGAATCCACATGAGGAGAGTCATTTGGACATGAATGACCTGGGATAAAGGAGAAAGGCAAAATACTGCAGATGCTGGAATCTGAAACAAAAACAGAAAATGCAGGGAAAATTCAGCAGCTCTGACAGCACGTGTGTTGAGTTAGATGATCAGCCGTGATCGTGATGAATGACAGAGTAGACTCGAAGGGCCAAGTGGCCTCCTACTGTTCCGACCTTCTACGTTTCTAAAGAATAGTTGTTTATCAGTTCCTGGGAAAGAGATATTACAGGACTTTGAAGGTGAGGTGCACAGATGGGCACTTACAGACAGTTTACAATAGAAAAGGTTGCCAAAAAATTACCTCCGTTCCAATTTGGGTGCAAGGCCCATCTTGCAAGCTCGTGGCAGATCTTTGAAAGGTGAGAAGTATGTACATGGGGACTGATTGGTTCAGATTTGGAATCCAGGAGACATATCAGCTGGCTGGCTGTGTAACATCTGAATAACAGCGATTCAAAATCTTATGGGACATGATTTGATTTATTATTGTCACATGTGTTAGCATACAGTGAAAAGTATTGTTTCTTGCATGCTATACATTCAAAGCATATCCTTCATACAGAAGGAAATGAAAAAGTGGAGAATGTAATGTTAGTCATAGCTAGAGTGTAGAGAAAGATCAACTTAATGCAAGGTAAGTCCATTCAAAAGTCTGATGGCAGCAGGGAAGAAGCTGTTCTTGAGTCGCTAGGTACCTGATCTCAGACTTTTGTATCTTTTTTCCTGATGGAAGAAGGTAGAAGAGAAAATATCTGGGGTGCGTGGGGTCCTTAATTATGCTGACCGCTTTGCCAAGGCAGCGGGAAGTGCAGACAGAGTCAATGAATGGGAGGCTGCATTGCATGATGGATTGAGCTATGTTCACAACCTTGCAGTCTTGTGTAAAGCAGGATCCATACCAAGCTGTGATATAACCAGAAGATATGCTTTCTATGGCGCATCTGTAAAAGTTGGTGAAGTCATAGCTGACATGCCAAATTTCCTTAGTCTTCTGAGAAAGTAAAGGCGATGGTGGGCTTTCTTAACAATATGTTGGATTGGGAGGACCAGGTCAGGTTGTTGGTGACCTGGATACCTGAAAACATGAAGCTGTCAATCCTTTCTACTTCATCCCCTTTGATGTAGACAGGCGCATGTTCTCCTTTTATGTTTCCTAAAGTCGATAACAATTTCTTTCATTTTGTTGACATTGAGGGAGAAATTATTGTTGCCGCACCAGTTCACCAGATACTCTACGTACAGAGGACACACTTATTTGTGTTCTTCTCCTGAAATGATGAGATTACAGTGTTTACCTTAAAGCTGCTTTTGACCTTTTCTGATTAAAACGTCACATAGACAATGCAGAAAGCAACCAGTGGCATATTCTGCCCAGTGCAGTCAAAGCTTCACTCAAGGTATTGCTCTCTGTCCAAATTTCTAGACCTGTAGGTCTGAAATACCTGCAGACTTAAACAATGATGTTTAAAAAGGTGAGGGGCAGGAGGTTTAGGGGTGGATGTGTGTAAAAGTTTTTCTCCCCCAGAGGGTGGTGATGTCTGGATTGCACTGTTTAAGAGGGTGGTAGAGCCAAGAACTAGAAAGTATCTGGATGAACACTTGACACAACATAACATTCAAGGCCATGGTCTAAATGCTGGTAAATGAGATAAGGAGGGAGGTCAGATGTTTCTCAGGGTGCTGACACGATGGGTTAAAGGGCCTCTTCTGCCTTGTATGATTCTATGAGCATTCTGTCTTTATTTCTTATCAGGGGAAACTTTATAATGAGGAACAATGGATGCTGAACTTGAGAAAGGTGCATTTCTATAATCTATTATGTGAAATCATTCATTGTTTCTCAGTCCTACTGATTCTCCTGGAAGGTTTTTAACCATGATGTTAACAGTTGGTACAAAGATATCCAGCTGAATGTAATTTGCAACTTCAGCCTTGATTCTGGAAGTGTAACCTGCGTTGCATGTTTATTTCAGGGCTCTTGGACCTGAAATGTAAAACTAGTCTGTGTTTTCACTTGTCAATGAAAAATGGGGTGTTTAATTTCCCTGCTGGAAGTCTAGCGCAGTACAATATTAACAAGTCACAACTTTCATTCTCTCAGAGGGAATGTTCCTGCATCATGTGGGAATGTTGTCGGCATGCCCATCCCTGAACCGGATGAGCGAGGCTCACAGAACGGAATTCTCCATTGGCTTCAGGTGGGATTTTACGAGCCTCACCCGAGCAAGGTTGTAAAATACTGGAACTTCTTTTCAAAAGCCTCAACCAATTAGAGTGGTATTAACGAAAAATAAATCAAACTCTGAAATTCAGTTATCACTGCAAGCATCTATTGTCAGTGTGCCACTGGAGCACTTCCCCTCACATAAATATAACACTCCAACTTATCCATTATTTCCTGAGAATACAAAGATCAAGGGAGTAATGTTAAAAAGCTCAAACCTTGAATTCAACCCGTCCTCCTTCGATTTTGATGGACTCAGGTAGGATAAGCAATCCATTCTCAGCAGGTGGGTCAGTCAATAAAAGCTTTTAAGGAGGCAATGTGCCTCCATTTTCACAGGATTTTTGTTTGATTAGCGGTGTTCAAAATCATGAAGGGTCGTGCAGAGTAGACAGGGAGAAACTGCTCCTGCTCGCAAGTGGACCAAGAATGATCAGGCACAGACTTAAAGTGACTTGAAAAGAAAAAAATGTGATGCGAGGAAAAGGAAACTTTAACACAATGAGTTGTTTGGGTCTGGAATGCACTATCTGGAAATGTGGTGGAAGCAGGTTCAGTTGAGGCATTCAAGAGGGTATTAGCTGATTAATTGAATAGAAATCATGTGCAGGGTATGAGGAAAGGCAGGGGAATGGCATTAAGTCAGTATGTTCATTTGGAGATACAGTACAGATATGATGGGCCTAATGGCCTCCTTCTGAACCATCACACTCTACTTTTAATTTTAATCCATCGTGGTTGGATACCCAGCAGGTAAAAATGGGTGCACAGAGTGAAATGGAATTAAGTAAATTTACAGCACTGCTTGTGGGTCAGAAGAAGCAGGAGTATTTTTGTTTTGATGCTATGCTCTCTGTACTCGCTGTCTGTTATTGTTGCTGAAGTAGGATAACTGAAGCAATATTTCTTTTTACTCTGGCCTAATGAAGTGTCCTGGGGTTTCTATGACCCTATTGAATTGCTGGTGACAAATGACTGATAGGTCAGATTATGCCTGGGAGACAGTTCTTTTTTCCCCACAGCAAAGTCCAAGGTTTTAGTTTCATTTTGGCTCAGAAGATGTTTGGACTGGTGGCAGAGCACATTGTTTCTTTTGTTTCTTTCCCTGGTGTTGGAAATCCTGCTGTTTGTTGTGAGCTAGAAGCTAAAGGCAAGTAGTGTCTCTATTTCCCTTTCATGAGCTGTGTTGGAAGTTCTAGTACTGGGAAGTCTCAGTTGTAATCCAACATTTCAAAGGACCAATTCATAGCACAATGTTAAAATGCTGCAAAGTCTATCATCACACGAGCACACTTGCTTTTTGTGCCAAGCTTGAAAGGAATATGTGTTTATAGATGTTGTTTGACTTGAAACATTATAGTTAGAGCTGTTAAAATTTAAATCTTTTTTTGTAATTGGTAAAAATTATGATAATTTTTCTTATACTTTAACTGTGTTCTGAAATAAACTTTGTTTGATAAAAGCTTCCTAGTGGATCACTTGGACCATACCTGGAGTCAGTAAGAAGTCTCAAACACCAGATTAAAGTCCAACAAGTTTATTTGAAATCACTGATTCTAAAAAAAACCTATTGGACTTTAACCTGGTGTTGTGGAACTTCTTACTGTGCCCACCCCAGTCCAACATCAGCATCTCCACATCATACCTGGAGTGAAACACCTTATGCTCACTATCAAAGTAAAAACCTTTGTTATGGTCCAGGCTGATTTTGTAAAACACCTTGGAGTTCTGGCCTGGATCATAACAATATCACTCAGCCAAATACGGCCAACTTTCTTACTGCAGAAGTTGTTGTTTTTTTAGTAAAATCCTTTACCTCTCAGATATTTTTGATGTATCATCTTCTCTGTGAAGTTATGTTAAGCTGCACAAGTCCAGAGCCACCAGCGCAACAACTACAGCGCACAAGTCTGTCCAATATGTGCCAGGACATTCCGTGCCCAAATTGGCCTGATCAGTTATCTTCAGACACATTGCATCCAGCCTCTAAATGACTAATGGTGTCATGGTCCTCATGGACGACGATGGACGAACAACACATGCTAAACTTATTGAATTATTTTGGTAGTCCCCTTAAACTCTCAATTTTGAAATTTCAATTGTTTTTGGATAATTGTAATTTAAACACTCACTTCCCTTAAATATTTAGCTCCTTTTTGTGAATCAAGTATAATATAAAATACCATTCCCTAAAACATAGCTCACACCTCAGTGAGGATTAATTGGCTGTTCATTTTAATATGAATACCAAATAAATCATTGACCTCAGCTTTAAGTCCATGTCAACCCCATCCTACCTACTCCTAGTACCACAATTGTCATGGGAGGGTCTATAAAAATAGCTGCTATACAAATGCAAGCCTTGGATTATTCATCTGACTTGGTCTTTGAAATTTGGTGTAACATTAATGAAACAAGTTATTAGGATCATCACTTGAATAAATCATTATTGGAAATGCAAGTTGGAGGTGATTAATTTTTGAATTCTGAAAAATACTAGATTGCTGTCAGCTATACTTAACAGTGGTACATTGGTGCATGGTTAGCACTGCTCCCTCACAACACCAAGGACTCGGATTAAATTCTGGCCTTGGATAACTATTTGCGTGGAATTTGCACATTCTCCTCATGTCTGTGTGAGTTTTCTCCTGGTTTTCCAGTTTGCATCCAAAGATGTGTGGGTTAGGTGAATTAGCCATAATAAATTGCCTCTGAGTGTCAGGGGAGTACGTGGGGTTATGGGGATAGGGCCTAGGTATGATTGTTGTCCGTGTATTCTCGATGGGCTGAATGGGCTCCTTCTGCATTGTAGGGATTCTATAACTTTGTGTTTTGTTTTAAAATGGATGGGCTCAAGAAGGTTTAAAAATGATACTTTTAGTTATTCCACAAATTTCCAGATTCCCCTGTTTAACCTCCTGCAAAATCTAGTTAAATGTGATTCAGTGATCTGTTTTCCTTTGGGTCTCCACTCCTGCTATGTATATGGAACATACCAATAGATCTGTATTGCACTGCAATTTCTTTAGACTTATTTTGAGTGGACCATATGAACTCCAAACATTTTGTTTTAAACTGTATTTGCATGCAGAATGTGCTCTGGACTGTAAGTTGCTTTACAGTTCAAAAAGGAATGAATAATCTAAAAGCTCATTTTTCATTTAGTGATTGCATAGTCAGCATTTAATTCCAACCGTTTTAGAATATAGCCATAGCTGGCGTGCAAAGCACATAAGCCATTAGATAGTTAATGAGCAGAATTCAATAACGTGCAATAAGATTTGTAATTGCTCACAAGGACATTTGTTATCATTACAAAGGTCCCATTGGACTATTGAGACCCATTATCTCCGACTAATTTGATGACAGTTAGAATCACACAACTGAAATGGGCAGTTGAGTAGACCTAGAAAGTTCTGGGTGTCCTAGCACATGAATCACAAAAGGCCATTATGCAAGTACAGCAACTAATTAGAAAAGGTAATAGAAGTTATTATTTATTGCCGGGGGAATTGAATATAAGAAATATGAAAGTTATACTTCCATTGTACGGGGCAGTGGTGAGACCACTGTGTATAGTATT
This sequence comes from Sphyrna mokarran, assembly GCA_024679065.1. Lineage (NCBI taxonomy): Eukaryota > Metazoa > Chordata > Chondrichthyes > Carcharhiniformes > Carcharhinidae > Sphyrna > Sphyrna mokarran. The sequence goes on along the minus strand of JAGIQG010000023.1, from coordinate 20,766,327 downwards.
AGCCCTTCTTATTTAAGGAAGGATATAAATGTGTTAACAATAGTTCAGAGAAGGTTTACTAGACTAATAATAGATTGTCTTATGAGGAAAGGTTAAACAGGCTGGCTTGTAATCACTGGTGTTTAAGAGAATAAGAGGCGACTTGATTGAAACCTTTAAGACCTCGAGAAATCTTGACAGGATTGATGTGGAAAGGATTTTTTCTCTTGTGGAAGGATCTTGAACAAGGAGGTCACTGTTTAAAAGTAAGGGGTCACCTATTTAAGACAGATGAGGAGAATGTTTTCTCTAAAGATAATAAGTCTCAGGAATGCTCCTTCTGAGAAAACAGTGGAAGCAGCCTTTGAATGGTTTGAAGGCAGTAGTGGATGGAATCTTTGTAATAAAGGTGTGGTAGGATATCGGGAGGAAATTGGAAGGTTATAAAAAGATCAGCCATGATCTTATTGAAGGGTGGGAACAGACTCATGGGACTGAGTGGTCTCCTGCTGGTCTTGATTTGTATCTAAGTGTTCGTATGACCAACTGACACTGACACCAAAGTAAACAATTTATATGGCGCTGTCAACAAACAACACGCTCTGAAGCTACATAAGGAAATAACAGAATAGATCATCAAAATCTTGTTTAATGAAGCAGGTTTAAAGCAGTATCTTAAAGACGGAAATAATGTGGAGATGTTGATGTTGGACTGGGGTGGGCACAGTAAGAAGTCTCACAACATCAGGTTCAAATCTAACAGGTCTATTGGTATCATGAACTTTCAGAGCATTGTTCCTTCATCAGGTAAGTCATCACTCAGCTGATGAAGGAGCAGCGCTCCGATAGCTCGTAATACCAAATAAAGCTGTTGCTTTTGAACCTCGTATTGTGAGATTTCGTAAAGAAGGAAAGCAATGGAGAAAAGTTTAGGGAGGAAATTCCAGAGCTGGAAGACTTGCGGTATATTAGTATTCTTATCACACCCCCTGTGAGCAATCTATTTATCACTTAAACTAATGATAGAACCACTCGACTGAATCAGAAAATATTCAGATCACAGTCAATTGGCAACATTTGGATGATTGTGGCATGATAAAATGCTACATAAATGCAAGTATAATATTTCTAAAATTATATTGTTCATGTATATTCCGTTTAGCCCCCATACTGTTAAAACTATGGAAGATTCAGTTTCCAAAAGCTAAGCACTTAACAATTATCCGTATGATAACAACAGCTTACACAGCACACTTAACGTAATAAAATGTCTCAAAGTGCATCACTGAAGCAAAAAGAACTTGATGCCTGTAATAATGGGAGAAGAGACCAGAGATTAAACTAAAACAAAATGTAAGTGCCAAGTTTTGAAAGGTGATAGCAAAGAAATGGGGTTTAGAGTCTGAAAGTAAGATGTCTAAGAGAATCAAGAATACTCTAGAGATGTGCAGGATGTGTGGATTGGCCATGCTAAATTCCCCTTAGTTTCAGGGGGCTTAGCAGCGTAAACATATGGGGCTGGGACAGCCATACTTTTAGAGGCTTGGATGGAAAAAAATTTGTTTAATGTATTCAGAAGGAATTTCTTACTAAATACGTGATGGTCTGACTGGGGAAGGAGCAAAATCTCTTCAGAAATAAGGAAGGACAGGTGACAGAAGTGTTAATGGTGGATCACAATGGGACCAGTAACCATTATTCCATTAGTTTTAAGATAACTATGGAGAAGGATAGGTCTGGCCCAAAAGTTAAAATTCTAAATTGGGGCAAGACCAATTTTGATGGCATCAAGTGGAAATTTCAGAAGTTAATTGAGGGAGTCTGTTGGCAGCAAAGGAACGTTTGGTAAGTGGGAAGCTTTCAAAAGTGTGTTAACCAAGGTTCAGAATAAACACATTCCTATGTTTTTGTGTGAGAGAACTATGTTACTCAAAGGAAGAACACTGAGGTTCAGAAAACTGTAGAGTGACAAGGCAGTCAGTTGCATGGAGAAGAATTAAAGAAGAGGGAAGCTAATTGGGCTAAATGTTTAAAAAATATCTTTCTGTTCCTACCTATGCTACAAAATCAGCTTTTGGAAGTTGATTGCCAAAAAAAAAAGCTCTGCCTATTCTTCATTAAAAGGATTTCTGGCTCTGTGGGGGAGCAGGAGCATCACTATAAAATAGCTGGTACTTACTTTCATCATCATTGCATTTTTAGAGTATTTTAACCTGCTTAAAGGTAGCTGTAAACAGTTGGATTGTGGAAACCTATCAGCAAGCACATGACCTCAAACACTCCATCCTGTTTATTTTCCAGATAATTTCCTGTTAGATTTTCAGCAACATTGAAAGGAATCAGTATAGTTGTTCCATGATTTTCATATCAAAGAGTGAAGGGCAAGGCTGGTAGAAGGAGGCAACCCTGGATGGTTCAGGATATTGGGATCCTGGTCAAGAAGAAGAAGGAGGCACATGACATGCATAAGTAGCTGGGATCAAGTGGATCCCTTGAAGAGTATAGAGGGTGTAGGAATAGAGTTAAGAGGGAAATCAAAAGGGCAAAAAGTTGCTATAGCAGATAAGGCAAAGAAAAATCCAAAGAGATTCTACAAATACATAAAGGGCAAAAAAATAACTGGGGAGAGAGTAGGGCCTTTTAAGGATCAACAAGGTCATCAATGTGCGGATCCACAAGAGATGGATGAGATCCTAAATGAATATTTCTCATCGGTATTTATTATTGAGAAAGGCATGAATATTAGGGAACTAGAGAAATAAATAGTGTTGGCTTGAAGAGTGTACATATTACAGAGAAGGAGGTGTTGCAAGTCTTAAAGAGCATCAAGTAGATAAATCCCAGGATTTGATGAAGTATATCCCAGGAAGTTGTGGGAAGCTAGGGAGGAAATTGCAGTTTCCCTAGCAGAGATGTTTGAATCATTGACAGCCACAGGTGAGGTGCCTGAAGATTGGAGGATGGCAAATGTTGTGCCTTTGTTTAAAAAGGGCTGCAGGGAAAAGCCTGGGAACTACAGGCCAGTGAGCCTCACATCTGTAATGAGTAAGTTGTTAGAAGGTATTCTGAGAGATAGGCTATACAGGCATTTAGAGGAGCAAGGAATGATTAAGGACAGTCAACATGGCTTTGTGAATGGAAAATCATGTCTCACAAATTTGATTGAGTTTTTGAAAGAGGTAACCAAGATGGTAGATGAGAGCAATGCAGATAATGTTGTGTACACGAACTTTAGTAAGGCTTTTGATAAGGTACCGACCGCATGCTAAGTTACTGCATGAGGTTAAATTTCATGGGATCCAGAGTGAGGTAGCTAAATAGATATAAATTGGCTTGATGACAGAAGACAGAAGGTGGTTGTAGAGGGTTGTTTTTCAAACTGGAGGTCTGTGACCAGCGATACGTCTCAGGGATCAGTGTTAGGTCCACTGTTATTTGTCATTTATATTAATGATTTGGACGAGAATTTGGATGGCATGGTTAGTAAGTCTGCAGATGACATCAAGATTGGTGGCATAGTGGGTAGTGAATCTCAGATTGCAATGGGATCTTGATCAGTTGGGCCAGTGGTTGATGAATGGCAGATGGATTTTAATTTAGGTATATGCGATTTAGTGAATTTTAATAAATTGAACCAGGGAATTTAATGGTAGGATGTTGGGGAGAGTTAAAGGACAGAGAGGTCTAGAGGTACATGTTCATAGCTCACTGAAAGTGGAGTCACAGGATAGAATGGTGAAGAAGGTGTGCTTGGTTTCATTGTTCAGAACATTAAATACAGGAGTTAGAATGTCTTGTTGAAGTTGTAAAAGACATTGGTAAGGCCACACTTGGAATACTGTGTACAGTTCTTATCCCCCTATTATAAAAAGGATTTTATGAAACTAGAAAGAGTGCAGAAAAGATTTACTAGGATGCTATCGGGACTTGATGGTTTGAGTTATAAGGAAAGCCTAGATAGAGTGGGACTTTTTTCTTTGGAGCATAGAAGGCTTAGGAGTGATCTTATCAATGTCTATAAAATAATGAGGGGCATAGATCAGCTAGACAGCCAGTATCTTTTCTCAAAGGTAGTGGAGTCTAAAACTAGAGGGCATAAATTTAAGATGAGAAGAGATATAAAAAGATCCAGAGAGGCAGTTTTTTTCAGTCAGTGGACGGTGAGTATCTGAAGGAAGCTGCCGGAGATAGTAGTAGAAACAGGTACATTTTTATCTTTTAAGAAGCGTTTGGACAGTTACACAAACAGATCATAAATTAAGACCCTGGATTATCACTGCTATTCTATCTTTAGCTCCTTATGATAGATAACAATGAGGGATCTAAATTAGAATCATAGAGACCCTCCAGTGCTGAAGGAGACCATTCAGCCCATTGAGACTGCACCTACAACAATTCCACACAGGCCCTATCCATGTATTCATGTTGTTAATCCCACTGACACTCGGGGGCAATCTAGCGTGACTAATCCACCTAACCTGCACATCTTTAGATGGTGGGAGGAAACCAGAGCATCCAGAGAAAACCCATGCAGACACAGAGTGAACGTGGAAACTCCACACACACAGCCACCTAAGCACGAATTGAACTCTGATCCCTGGCCCTGTGAGGCAACAGGGCTAATCACTGTGCCCCATGCTGCCTGCATATGGAAAGGTTAAGGCAACTACATATGTTACTGTAGACAAGAAGCAGTTTTGAGATGACTTAATAAAGGCTTTCCAAATTGTAAAGCAGATTAATTATGTTGATTTGAACAAATTATACACGCTACCAAAGGTTTTGAAATCTAAGTAATTATCAGCAAGTGAAGAATTCTGACACTTCCTATGTTGCACAAAGGAAGAAAGCTGAGGTTAATAATATAAGAAAACTGGAGAATGACAAGGCAGTCATTGCATGGAGAAGAGTTAAAGAAGAGGAAAGCTGGTTAGGCTAAATGTGTTTTCCATGTTTGAAAAATGTCTTTCCATTCGCATCTGTACTATAAAGTCAGTTTTTGAAAGTTGATTGTCAAAAAAAAAGCTTTGTCTATTTTTCTCCTAAAAGGATTTCTGTGGGGCAGTGACAGCATGAATATAAAATAGCTGGTACTTACTTTCATCAATAATTGCATTTTTAGAGTATTTTAACCTGCCTAAAAGTAGTTGTAAACAGTTGGATCGTGGAAACGTATCAGCAAGCCCATGACCTCAAACGCTTAACCCTGTTTATCTTCCAGATAACTTCCTGTTAGATTATCAGGCAACATTGAAAGGAATCAGTATAGTTGTTCCATGATTTTCATATCAAAGTATACATGCCTTTCATCTGATTTGTAAAGCGATGATGTGCAGTTGAATCCACTATTACAATTACATAACCATTCCGAGTTCTTCAACTGGACATTTGATGTTACATCCATAAATCATTAGGGCTTAATGATATTTCTTTTTTCAAATTCAGTGTGTCTGTTCTCTGCTTTGAAATAAAGATGAAAAGGAGCTATATTATTCTCCTAATGTACCTCTACTAAATATTTGTGATATGTCCTATGGAAATTACTCGGGATACATTGATGGTAGCAGTTGTATTGTCAAAAATAAAACTTAATTTTCAATAAAGCACCAGTTTAATTTTATCTTTTGGGAGTTAGTTCCCCCAAAATTAGATTGTGTATTACCTACATCATCAGCGCTATGGGTGTCAATCTTGTTCCCTGGGTGGCATCAGTTTTGCACAAGCTTCTGTTCTAGAGCACACCGGGTGCTATTTTGAGAAGGGATGCAAGGAATGTTTGGTAGAAGAATGCAGAAAGGGCAGATTGGGAGTGGAATTTTCCCACCCCACCCGCCACGGGAATCGTAGTAAGCAGGGAGATGGATCGTGCAAAGGTCCGTTGGGCGAAATATTTCAGTCTTCAGGTCAGCACAGCTGGAAAATCCTGCCCTGTGACTTCAGCTAAAATATAACACTGATTTAGCTCCGACATGGAGCAACAGCCTGGCTCAAAGTCACCCAGCTGTACAAGATCTCAGCAACAGGAAGAGCCTCTCATCAGCGCTATATGGAGCGTTCAGTTCCTTTTATATTGATTAGTATGAACTAGTCATCATTAAGTTCGTAAAAGTGTTTGATAGTTTTACATTGTTATTTAAAGTTACTAGAGGGAATGGGGTGGCAGCTGCTGAAAGCCTTGGAAGATTCTGAGTGAAACATTTTCAGGCTTGGCTGGTGGCCCAAACTGTAGTGCAAGAAAAGTGAGTAAAAGAGTTACAGAGGTGGATAGCCTACTTGAAGAAGGAGGGTGGCTCTCAGCAGGTGGCTTTAACCATCAGAGAGTTCAGGAACTGATCTCCAAGTGCAACTTGACTGAGGAACAGTGTATCAAGCATCTCTACTTCCCGGAAAATGGCCTCACTGAAATCTGCCATCTGTCACAGCCACAAATATAATCTAACAGCAGGGCAAAGACAGCATTGGCAGTGGCTATAAAGATATCTGGTCAGGAACATAATGCACCAGGCACCTTTTAGCCTAAAGCAGGCGATATTGACAACATCTCCCTGTTTGCTATCCAATATTACCTAAGTTCTATATGCAAACCAATTTGGAGTCATGGAATCCTTATAAAACAATAGGAGGCCATTCAGCCCATTACATTTGCATGGCATCTAAACTAGGCCCACCCCACACCTTATTCCTTTAATCCCCATGTGTTTTACCCTGTTAATATCCTAATCTACACACTAAGGGGCAATTTAGCGTAGCCAATCAATCTAACTTGCATATCTTCGACTGTAGAAGGAAACTGGAGCATCTGGGGAAACATACGCAGATATAGCAAGAACGTGCAAACTCCACGGAGACAGTCATTCAAGATCAGAATTGAACCTGGTTCCCTGGCGCTATGAGGCAGCAGTGCTAACCACTGTACCACCCCACAAATTGAGATTTCATTCACTATACCAGAGAGAAATAGTCAGAGCAAGCTCTTGGCTTCATGAGGATTACAGGCTTCCTCATGGTGCAGGAGATCATGAAGTGGACATATTATTTTGTGGTGACCAATGACAATTTGGAGATGTAACACAATCTCAATAGATTCCATTCCCTCACTGTCCAGTTGGTGTGTGACAAAGCACTGTATGTTGTGTTGGTCAGTGCCTGGTTACTGACAGCAGAATCGTGACTTTCATTCTGCACTAATCCCCTATATCATTGATATCTGAGCTCCCACAAAAACTGAATGGGGCCACTCACTGACAAATAGCTGACCACCTGGCTCAGGTCTCTATTATGCAGCCCACACACATCTGGGCAGCCTGCTTATAATGAAGATATGGTGCCACACAAAGTCTGATGAAGAAGACAATTGAGTTTGCTTGGACAACACTTCTGCCTGGACCACTCTCAATGAGCCTTACACTATGATCTTTTATGGTCTGCTACGTGATTTGCAGTCTCTCCATCATGACAGTATATCTCCAGAGGAGGTTCACAAGAATGATCCCTGGAATGAAGAGCTTGGCATTATGAAGAACAATTGAGGACACTGAGTCAGTACTCGTTGAAGCTCAGAAGAATGAGGGAGGATGTTATCGAAACTTGCAGGATATTGTGAGGCCTAGATAGAGTGGACATATGTTTATGTGAGGATATGTATCATTCCATATTGTACTCATTCTTCACTAATAGAGCAGAATATATTGTGGGACTATAAGGCTGCCTGGATCATCCAATTCCACTTAAAGTCAATGGACTTTTACCTGGGACACCAAACCTCCTATGGCAGGTTCAGCCACGACAGAGGTTATAAAATCCCAGCCCAAGTATATTGTATACAGAGCAAAATACAACAAGGTCTTGATTACAGAAAGCTTTGCATCACGTTGTTTTTCAACTTTAATTATTGAACTCATCGATAGTGAACAAATGAGACTCATCATTAAATGCTTAGTCATGTGCAAATATTCTTATTAAGACCAGCAAAAGTTGAATGCCAATTTTCTGGATCACATTATTGTTATACCAAATCTTACATTCATAGTGAGGACAAAGTAAAGGGAATTTGCTAAATGCGCAAAGTGGATTTTCTACGTTATGCTGATAAGCGTGTTCGCAACTTGAATGACTACCACTGGGGATATTAATTGGATTTCTCCTTCACCAAATACTTCCATTACATCAAATGAATTACAAATAAAACAATATTGATAATAGAGAAGGTAACAACCAAAAGTATTACAAAATATGCATGCATAAATTCTGAATACAGACTACATATTTGACTAAAACCCAATTAACTGAACATTTTTAAATATAAAACAATTCTGTTCCCTATTCATTTGCCATTGACAAAAATAGATTAAAGGTTTTCATGTGCATCATTGTAATTTTGGTCCGTCTTAATGAGATTTAAGTATTAGTAATGATGAAAATTAGCTATGGTTCACGTTAGAAATGGAAACTGACACATTGGTGCAGTAGGATATACTCTCAAAATGGGGCATTGGCCTGTTCTTCAAACATTTTACAGGTAATGTTACTCTGAGAACGGTGGCACAGTAGTTAGCACTGCTGCTTCACAGCACCAGGGACCTGGTTTCAATTCTGGCCTTGGTGACTGTCAGTCTGTCTGTTTGGAGGCTGCATGTCCTCCCCCTGTCTGTGTGGGTTTCCTCCAGGTGCTCCAGTTCCTCCCACAGTCCAGAAATGTATGGGTTAGATTGATTGACAATGCTGACAAGCCCTCAGTTGAACTTGCTGGACTTGCCCTTAGCAGGGCAAACGAATGAGGTTATGGAGGACAGAACCTGAGTGGGACTGTTGTTGGTGCAGGCTCGATGGGCTGAATGGCCTCCTTCTACGCTGTAGGCATTCTACGATTAGAGGCTGACACAAGATAATTGAAAAGGGAAATTATTCCATTTTGTGGTACCAACTTTGTTTATGTTGGGAAGCTAACAATTTACAAAAAAGTAATATCTGAAATGGGGGAGAATTCCTATACATGATCTTATTTCGTGAATAAGTCTTCTGAAAATATAAGACATTAATCCATCTCTTCCGTAAATGCAATGCATACCAGTGAATTCACCTCCCATGTGAGTTGAATGAGTACACATCATGTTCCCAAGAAGGGAAACCTCTATAAAATTTTCCCTGAATCTGGATGATAAAGGAATGCAAAAGTGCAAGTTCAATTTTTCTTCACTGTATTCTATAAGAGACATTTTGTTGATTACATTTCAGTGTTCTCTACACCTCTTCTAACTCATGTTGAATACCATTCATCAGCCCTTGGATTTGTTCTAGTATCTTAGATAAGTGACTATTTTTCAGAAATGTCTCTTGACATTAAGTATCACCTGCCTTGTTCAGCCACAGGGTGCTAAATTTACATATTTGTTCTCCTCCAATGATTACCTAACTGCTCTCTCTAATGAGAGTTGTTGGGTAGCATCCAGGAGAGGAAATCTTTGTTACTTGCCCTTAACATTAGGCCATGAAGCCAGTTGTAGCATTGCACCAGATTGACTGAGTTCAGTCAACCTCGCGCAGACTGAGGGATCAAATCTGGAGGTTTCTAATCTGTATGGCACAGTTCCATGCTTGGGATTATAATTACTAATAAGAGTACTGAAAACAGTGCTAAGCTTCAATTTTAATGAGTGATTATAACTCCTTCCCAATTAATGGAAAAGGAACTGGGATGGTCATGGGCACCATTAAAATGAAATGGCTCTATTTTATATCTGTGTGTTGAGGGTTTGGGGCATGCTGCCTCTTTAAGAGTATGGATTAGGTGACCCCTGGGGGATGAGCTCTCCCAGTCTGGAATCCTGTTAAGCAGTCTCGGATTTGACTGTGAACAGTGCACACTGTAACAAAGAGTTCCCAGTATTTTGATTACTAGGCCTACTTTATGGTTCTTCTTGCACAATGCTTCACTAAATACATTCATAACATCTATCACTTGCTCCATTACTGTCCAACTGCAATTTCAATGCTGCTGGCGCTGATGGTGAATGAGGCTTCTGCCAACCAAGATTAGTAAATAAGTAAGCTTCTAAGTTGAAGCTGTCGGGTTCCTGCCAAGGCCCTCGAATTTACTTTAAAAATCCTTCCCTTACTGCAGCCTGGAGCAGCACTTAAATTTAAAATTTATTTATAAGTATTATAAGTTGGCTTATATCAACACTACAATGAAGTTACTGTGAAAATTTCTCAGTTGCCACACTCCAATGTTTTTTGAGTACACAGAGGGAGAATTTAGCATGGCCAATGTGCCTAACCCGCACATCTTTGGATTGTAGGAGGAAAATGGAGCACCCAGAGGAAATCCATATAGATACAAGGAGAAAGTACAGAACTGCACTGACAGTGACCCAAGCTGGGAATCGAATCTGGGTCCCTGGGCACTGTGAGGCAGCAGAGTTAACCATTGTGCCCTGAATCCAAAAACCCTTCTCTTCCAAGCACCCATCCCCCTTCTATTCATCAGAAGCCTCCGCTATCCCAAGTTCTCCATCCCTCCCAACCATAGGACGGTCACAAACCTTCCCTCTTGGATATATCTCTTAATATAGGTTTTTCAATTTCCATCCTCTCCCACTGGCTAGCTGTCACGTTCTGCTAAAAATAACCACACAGCTGACTGGTGGCATTTAACTAAGGTCTAGCAGTTTAAATCTTCCAAGCCTCCAATTTAAACTCCCAGGTGGTAATGCTATCCAGTGCCATTGCATTCCCATTGGGAGTTAAGTCACTTTTTTTTCAAATATACATCCCTGTAAACAAATCTTGTTGCTTGCTCACAGCAGAAATGTTAAGGTATTTTTTTTTTCTCCCTCTATGACTGAATGCTACTTCACCTGAGGAAAGATTGTGAAATGTATCTCTGATTATCGTCTTCATGATTACTCACTCTATTCATTAAATGCAACTTCCTTCCTGTGACCTTAACCGTTAAAATTATTCAGTAATGTTGTGGAACAAATCATCATTTTTATCTTGCTGTTACATCCTGTAATCATTAGAATATAGAGATATTCTGAACAATATCTGAGAACAGGTGGGTGTATGAAAATACTCTCCAAAATATTCGTGATTACCTTTGGGATTCTTTCTATGTCTTAGGTATTTGTGCAATCTGGTTCTTTATCAATTAGCTAATAACATCAATAAAAAATAGATTTAAGTAATTAAGAAGGATAATTAGCAAAGAGTCATTTCCTAAGATCAAACTAACACTGATTGTACATTTTGGAAATAATCACTGCAGCATTAAACTTTTTGACCATTATTCCTATTGCACAATTGGGTTCTCATGACATTAATTGAATTTAATGTTGGTTTAAATAAAAATCTTCAAACATCCAACATCCCATTCTATAAAAACTTCAGAGTATTGAAGAAAGTACAGAAGAACAAGAATTTTCATTCGTGGAGGATCTTCAAAGTAGTATGGTACTAAGGTACTTCACAGAGGAGAAAGAAGTAGATCAGTAAGAAGAGATAACCAAAAATGTGGTTGAAGTGATGGCCTTTGGTGAAGGATTTAAAGGAGGAATAGCAGTATGAGGACCTAAGGAAGGGAATTCAAGCAAGGCTACTTTGAGGTGCTTTCTGGCTCTGCCAATTGATTAATTGAATAGTGAAAGCAGAAATGCACAGGAGACCTGACTTGAGTGACCAAAGGCAATAGGCTCAACTGAACAACTAGAAAAGAGGCATGGTGAACAAATCTATGCTGAACGAAACGTTGGATGTTCAGTGAGAGGGACATTGTAGGAAACAAGCTACAGATTTGGGGTGCGATTAGCGTTGCACTCAGCAACAAGTGGGGCACTCAGTAAACATCTAACAACAAACATATGGAGAAAGGCTTCAGTGACATTGGATATCAGATAAAGAGAAAGGAAAGTGGTGTTATGAAGGAGGAAGATAACAGTTAGTATGTGCACTTCAACCTAAAGGGTGCTAGTAATGAGCTGCAAGGGACTGATTGGAAACAGGAACAATGTACAAAATGTTTGGTGAAAGCCAATTTGAATGGCTTTATTCTATCAGAAGTTTAATTCAAGAAAGTTGGCCTGCAAACATTTTCCCCAACCAAGTTTTGACCTTACTATAGCTCTGTCCCCATCTTTGCTCTAGTTCTTTGCCAAGTTCTCTCCAAGAAATCTATTTTCTAATTCACTTATCCCAGCAACTCCAGGTAGCTCAGTTACAAAGGGATTTTGAATTCAAGGGGATGGGGAGGGAGAGGTGAAATTGGGGGGGCTGAATTCTCTACTACTGAGGTAATGTCCCTTTAGAGAGTAAGGGGAGTTAAAATAATAATCTGGAAGGTTAGAGGCTGAGTTTTTCGGGGAGGGGGTGATGACAGTGATTTTCTGAGGTAAGAAGATATTACTCATGCAAAGAATTTTAGTGACTTGCTGGAGGGGGGCAGTAAAAACTGTTACACTATCAGGGATTGTTGGAACTGATAAAGTAGAAGGTGAATCTCTTGGAGAACAGTTTGCTGTAAAGATGAAGGATGGTGGAGATGATAGTGGTGCTGTAAAATAATAAGTGGTCAAATCTTAGGTGAAGGAATGATTGTAGGTTCAGGAATGAGATAGGAGAGAGCAAAAACGTAGTACAATGTAAAGAAAATATATCATACAGTTCCAGCATGAAGATAAATTATACGTTACAGCCCTCAGGACTGAACATTCGTATCAATAACTTTAGACTGTGACCTTTCTCCTCCATCTTGACATTTGTGATTCAACGCAGACGTCTGCACCACCCCCCCCTCCATCCCATGCCATCTGTCACTTATCCTTCAGTATTGCTTTCACTGAGCATTGATCTTTGTTCTCCCAATAATATATTTGGTTATCATATCTTAATGCCACTATCAGTACCTTCCATAGTCCTTCACATTGCCATTAACATTTCCTGTGCCTTGCACCCTATACATCTTTGTTGCAATCTCTCCTAGCTCCCAACTATCATTGACGTTCTGCTTTGCTCCACCCCCTCTTACATAGCATACAATTCATCACATTTCTCACTCCTGAAAAAGAGTCACACTGACTCAAAAGATTCACTATTTCTCTCTCCACAGATGCTGCCAGGCCTGCTGATTTTACCTAGCATTTTCTGTTTCTATCTCAGATTGCTGGCATATTTTGCTTGTATGCAAATGAATTAATCGCTGAAAGATAAAGAGTAAATATTCAAAAGAGTTGTGTTACAGATATTTCATCTTCACTTTTAGGAGTTGTAGCCGGTAATCTGGGTATAACTAGATGAATGGTGATCCACAGAAAGCTTGGAATGTTTTCTTAATATTACCTATTCCACCTCCACACAGTCTTTGCTTATGACAAGGAACGATGCAATGACAAGTAACGAAATAGGGCAAGATGAGAACCAAAAATAACATACCTGATGTTTATATCTTTTTATTAGTAGTACGTCTTGTTGACTTTCTCAAATCTGCAGTGGTAGAATTCTGCCTGCTATCTCCTTTGTTCTTCCAAGATTCAGCAGTGACTATGGAATGCGAGTATATGACTGTCATCTTATTTAAACTTTCCCATCAAATAGGGTTTACTTAACTCTCCCCCTGTTTGTATTGGCAACTTAATGTTTGTATTGGCACAGCATCTTCTGTGTTGAAAGTGAATTAACCCATTGTGTGCTGAATTCACCTCTCAGTTCACACGTTTTTTTTTAACCCAATGGAACTTTTTAAAAAGGGGCAGTTCACAATTTGCCCAAGAAGGGAAAGGTTGCTCCAGAAACCCAGTCAAAATCAATTTAAGAATTTGAATAGCCGCAATACACATTGTTGTAAACACATATGATTCATGCATTTGGAATTACCCATTTTTTGTGGAATAATGCAGAAAAGTTATCATGTGGACATTTCTTCTAAATGATCACTTAGTTTCATCAACTTCCTTGATGCTGAATAATAGAATAGAATCATAGAATCTCTACAGTGCAGAAGGAGGCCATTCAGCCCATTGAGTCTGCATCGACAACAATCGTGCCCATGCCCTAACCCAGTAACCCATGTAATTACCTCACTAATCTCCTTGATACTAGGGGCAATTTACCATGGCCAATCCACCTAACCTGCACACCTTTGGACAATGGGAAGAAATTAGAGCACCCGGAGGAAACCCACAGACACAGGGAAAACGTGTAAACGCCAGACAGTGATCCGAGGCCGGAATTGAACTCGGGTCACTGGTGCTGTGAGGTAGCAGTGCTAATCACTGTGCCACCATGCGGCTTGAATTGTTTGTAGTGGTTTTTGTACACAGGCAACTATTTGTACTCCAGATGGCAGAAAGAAATTGCAACTGATAGCGTACAGAGAAGCAAACGTCTAATTCATGACCTGGAACGTAACAGAATTCCAGAACTCAACAGTTTTGAAGGGGTGTCACATCTCACCATTGGTATTGGGAACTGTGCCTCTGATTGCAGGAAGGTTTACAGTGTCATGGGGAAGTTGCTTACTTTACATACCTCAAGCGGGTATGACCTGTCTTAACACTATTATAGTGTGCAGTGTCCCCTGTGCATCTGTAATTACACTCAGTCAGTATTCTCAGCCTGTGCATGTAGAAAATCTTTCCACTATATCAACCGTTTCACTAATACCTTTACCTAAGTATCCCAGTGGCCACTGGCGCAGAAAGATACCAACCAATAGGAGGATGTTGTGTCATTCAGCAAGAATTCTTAACTGGTCTCTTTTGAAATAGAGCCACCCTTAACTTTGGGATTCAAGATCTCAATCCCAGAATTGAGCTCACATGCCATCATTGATGTGCCTGATTCCATTACAACCAATGGTGTCTTGTGTGGACAAAGGACATATGATTTTCTTAAAATGTGTTTAGATATATCCTGTCACAGCAAAATAGTTGTTACAATGTGTGTCAGATGTCAGATGTGAATTAATGCGGGTTACAAACACGTGAATGTGTCAGTCTAAGGAGATGTAATTAATTGTAGAAGAGTGATGAGAAATAAGCAAAGGGGTTATTGTGAATATGAAGTCACAAGGCTGGAGGTGGCGTGTGAGCAGAGATTAACAGTGCATCTTTTACTATCTTAACTGCTCAAGTAAGCTTGTTAAACTTCTTGCACCTATTTCTGAGGAGACAAGATCCTGTCATTGACCTCCTCTGTGAAGACTTGCCATTAGTGACAAGGTTGTTGCCGGAGGGCATTCTTCCCCCGAGGAGAATAAAATCGTTCTGCGTCTGACACACACTGTGCCAAGCCTTTCAAAACAGCATCAGAAAAACTTGGTGCCCACTCAGTAATTGCTGCAACCCTTTCTATATATATATACATACATGCTTCCTGTTGTCAGCAGCCAGCGTACTAAATTCAACCTTTAAATCTGAAAGATGGTGGGCATCTGCATGGTGCATTACAGTCCAGAGTGCCTCTGCAAATAAAGCAGCATGTTGCTTAGCAGTGAATGAGCAGCTGATGCACAGATCTATGTGACAGCTCATTTTCCTCCTCAGCAAGTTTGTACAAAAGAAAGGAACGGAAGCAGGAAGGCAGAATTCTATTTAAGCAATGAAGATGTGGATGTCTACTGCTTGTTAAATTGAGGATAAGCTGGCCAGCTGAGACCAAAGGTCAGGCTTAATCTCATCAGTCATTTTGTTTTCCTTCCACTCGTCAGATCAGTACATACTGGTATTGTTATTATGATAAGAAGGATTTTACATTACAACCTCACAGTCTATGTATATTTGCCTTGATTTTTGAATTTTGAGATATTAATATTAACTTGTATTAATTAGTACGTTCCTAATTGGTAATAAATCTTTTCATATGCTCTGACTAAATCCTAATTTAAAGAAAGCAGTTAAGGTAGAGACAATTTTTTTTTTAACAATTATTTAGAACTGTACTATTGAATCCCTGCAGTGCACCGACTCTCTGAAAGAGCATCTCTTCTCTTCGCACCCCCCCCCACCCCGCCCTTACCCCTTAACCCCACAGGCATTTATCCTGACTAATCCATCTAAACTACACATCTTTGGACCCTAAGGGGCAATTTAGAATGACCAATCCACTTAATCTGCTGGTTTTTGTACACTACAGGGCAAATTAGCATGGCAAATCCACTTAACCTGCACATCTTTGGACTGTGGGACGAAACCAGAACACTCGGAGTAAACCCACACATACATGGACTGTCACCCAAGGCTGAAGTTGAACCCAGTTCTCTGGCGCTGTGAGGCAGCTGTGTTAACCACTGTGCCACCATGCTGTCCAGATTTTTTTAATGAATATTGTATCCACTGAAAGACAAAGGACTATGAGCAGGGAACAGGGCAGTGAACTGAGTTTTAAATTGTCCTTGCAACTTAATGATACAAAGATAGTGGACCAATCTTTTGTTGTGTAATTTCCATAGACCTAGGAAGTCACTGTTTTACAACAGTCTATTTCAGTGTGAGCAAATAGCAAGGAAGGGAATGGAATCAGTGCAAGTTTAGGGTGTGTTTACTGTGGAGTTAATGATGACTTTAATCTTGCCAGTGTTCAATTCAAGGAAATTCTGAGTCATCCACAACATAACTTGAAACAGACAACACAACAACACAGATGCTGTCGTTGGATGCAATAAATTAGTAAAACACAGAAAGTGCTATAAGCATAGGTGGGAACAAATTCAGCAGTATAGATATGAGGTTAATATAATCAGTGGCAGGACAAGGATATCTGTGCAAGCACAACACAACAGAGAAGTAACTGCACAAACTCACAATGGAGGAACATTTGAATGAAATAGCGTAGCATTGTGAATGCTCAGGGCTAGAATTTACGTCCCCCACTCCCAAGTGAGTGGATTTGCAGGCAAAGTAGATATGGATGCTGTGCCCACCATCTATTCTATCTGCAATTTTATCAGTAATGGGAGAGGTATGAGGTGGTCCACCTGCTCATGGATCAGTTGAGACCCTTATGTGACGAATTAGTCACCACACAAGGGCATCATCCCAGCACTTCTGGGATTGAACCAACAGAAGGAGAATCCCGCAACCAGTGTCCAGTCTGGTAGCTTTCAGTGTACATGCGATGATTATGCTTCCTTAATGGGATAATTAGCAACACCCCCTTAGGGAGGGAGGGGTTTGGGTGGCAGTGATCCTGATACCTAATAAAATCCAATCCAGGAATGGTAATGCATGTCATGGACTGAGAATAATCAAACTTTGAGGTCAGAAAAGAATCTTTTTTTTTATGCATTCATAGGACATGGGAGTTGCTAGTTGTCTTGCACTTATTGCCTACCCCTGGTTGCCTTTGGAGGGATGTTGTGAGTCAACCACGTTGCTGTGGCTTTGGAGTCAGATCAGGTAAAATAGCAGATTTCCTTCCCTTATCATCAAGATTTGCAGGGAGAAGATTAGATCCTTGGCTGGTATTTCCCAGCTGTGATACTGGAGGACATTATCGCAGGCACATTATCGCAGACTTTCAAACACCTCTTCAAATTTTATCACCTCACCTGGGATGATGCCCACTGATGTTGGGGCCAGAAAATCCTACTCTTTACATTTGCATTTCATAGAATTGTAGAATAGTTACAACAAAGAAGGAAGCCATTTGGTCCATTGAGCGTGTGAATCTTAAGATCCCTACAGTGCAGGAGGAGACCATTTGACCCATCAGATCTATAGTGACACCAATCCCACTCAGGTCCTATCCCTGCTTAATTACCCTGCTAATCCCTCTAACCTATCACATCCCCAGACACCAAGGGTTAATTTAGCATGTCCAATCATTCTGACCTGCACGTCTTTGGACAGTGGGAGGAAACCAAAGCACCCGGAGGAAACCCACGCAGACACAGGGAGAGTGTGCAAATTCCATACAGACAGTGATCCAATTCAGGAATCGAATCTGGGTCCTTGGACCTGTAATGCACTCTGCAAGAGCAAGCTAGTATGACTAAGGTCAAGCACCTACTGTCAGAGTTTGTCAATTGTACATCAAAATGCAATTAGACTAAAATTTCTGTTTAAGATGGAGTTTCCCTTGTATTTTGAATTATAGAGAACAACCAAGAAAACTTGAAACCTATTTATCTCTTCAGATCTTTGGGAAAACTATTTGAAGCTACTCCATGCTTATCATACCATGATAAAGTTTAGCCTATGGTACTCTCATTCCAATAATAACCATACAAAAGGTCTTTAGTATTAAAAAGGTTAAGAGTGAAAGAGCACGTCATCAATCCCTACTGACTGCTGATTCTAAACTGTGAAACAGTTTTCCGTAGAATCTATGATTCAGGTTTGGACTCCTCGTTTGGGATTATGAGTTCCACTTAAGTTTGATTTATAAATAGAACAAATACAAAAACACTTCTTTCAAGTTGTTACATTTTAATCACACCAATTCATGCAGAGTCACAAATAACATGTTCCTTGGTTGATTCTTCCACCATACCTAGCCCAAGAATGAAAGGTATTGAACAGGCAACCATAACCACTTTTTCACCATTGTGAACACTCGACTTTGCCTTCATTCTGTCTGAGAAAGACTATCCAAAACATTTCAAAAACTAGTCCTATATTCATCTTTCCTAACCCTCTTCTGAAGTCTTGTCCCTTCTGCTCTTTAATTAATTTTGGGATGTTTTGCCATGTTAAAGCACTGTAGAAATGTAAGCAGTTGTTATTGACGCCCAGTCATACAGCTTTTTTGATATTCAGTTTCCAAAATTGCGGAGCCTCATTCATTGGCCATATGGAAACTTGAGTTCTGTCACAACAATCCATCTGCTACAAAAATAGAGAAAGGAGATAACTCAATCATTATTGAAATAGTTGGGATTGGTAATACCTAGACCAGAAGCTGCAAGGTGTTTTATGGAGTTAGCCTAGACCCTAAGCATTACATTTGATTTTAGCATTGGTAAGCATCAGGCGTTTCACTTCCAGATATGATTCAAGTGACGCACTTGGAAGCTTTTATCAAATAAAGTTTATTTAAGGGCACATAAGATATAACTCTCAAAATTAGCATAACTTTTACTAATTACAAAACTTAAACGTGGCACAGTATAACTCCTAACAGCTAGCTAAGAAAGTTGTTCCATGTTAAACACCATTCCAGCGATATGCACCTTTCTCTAGACTTAGCACAAAAAGCAACATGATATCAATTGTACTGCCTCAGCTACAATAAAGGACACAAGTCACAGCTGACATGATACCGACAAAATTCCAGAGGCTGCTAGCAACATCCTCCAGAGAAACATGATCAAAATACACCTCTTAAGAACACAGCATCATCACAGAATGTCAACCTGGGCATTCTCCACATTAATAGTGTGCAACTAGCAAGAGTTCAGCATTTCAGTTTGGTTTAATGACTTTCATGATTCCAACTTTGGCCTTGGCTGGTGATCTCTATCAGTGCTAAAATGCTGCAGTGGGGCCCTTCCCAATAATGAATATTCTTTGCGCCTGGATAATACCCCAAAGATGGGGCTGAAGATAGTGATGATGTGATGCACATTTTATAATGCACTGGCAAGAGGCAAACTGGTGAATTACAGCCTTCGCAGGTCATCAGAATGAGGGAAAAACATGCCTGCTGTGGACAAATTTCTTCAGTGAGATAGATAGTGGTGCTTGCAGATGATTGACAGATACTTCGACTGAGTTCCAGTATTATCACCGTTGAAATGTCATTCAGACAATGATGCCGCTTCAGTGATGCTGCAGAGCAGTTTACAGGAAAGATATGTCCTTCTCTGGGGCTACTGGATAACTCTTTGAATAAATTAGCAATCCATGTGTAAAGGACAACGTGTGTCTATCTATTCACTCAATAAACTAGTTTGCAGTATGTGTTTTTACTCTGGAGAAGGCGTAGGTTTAATGATGAATAGCAAATAATTAAAGTACAATATTTTTAATGCAGACAATGTTCCATCTTTCTCTTCTTCAGCTTGCATATCTTTTTTACATTTCTGAACCTCTGGTCCCAGTATTGATAAACACTCTGTAAGTTGGAAGATTGGGCTTAGATAGTGTTTGGCTAAAATCGTAGAAAGTAAGAGCAGCAGATTCAGTCCTTCGATCCTGCTCACCATTCAATATGATCATGGCTTCAACTGATATCATTTGACCCCTTTTTCCCCAAAGGCGATATCAAACTCCATCTTGAAAACATACAATGTTTTGGCCTCAGTTGCTTTCTGCAGTAGTGAATTCCAATCTCTGGGTGAAAAAATTTCTCCTCATCTTGATGCTGAAAGGTTTACCCAGTATTCTTAGACTGTGAGCCCTAGTTTTGAATTCCCCTACCATCCAGAACATTCTTCTTGCATCTAACCGACCTATCCTGTTAGAATTTTGTGAGTTTCTATCACATCCCCCTCATGTTTCTAATTCCAGTGAATGCAATCCCAACCGACTCAATCCCTCCTCAAATGCCAGTCTAGTCAACCCTCTGGGCACTCCCTCCAGAACAAGAACATCCTTTTTTCAGACAAGGAGACCAAAAGTGCACACTGTATTCCAGGCATGGCCTCACCAAGGCTCTGTATAATTGCAGCAAGAATCTTTAGGAACAAGGAACATTTGTGACTGCATAGGCACCTGTATTCTTTTCTTGAGGCTGTTCTTTCTTTCCAAGCCTGAGTTTTTCTTATGGGAATTCCTATAGACATTGAGAACGCCAAGTTATACAAATCCAGTGAACTCAAACAGGCACCTGTTCCCTGGAATGTCAGGGTTCCTTGTATTCACATGGCCAATCTTCATTCTCCTTCATTGTTTTCACTTTTGACCTACAAGAGTTTTGTTTTATATGTACTTAAACAATGCCTGAATGCGTCAGTGTTCTTGTACTTCCATTTTGCCACTTATAATTGTGCACAAGCCAAACACAAATGTCAATATTATTTGCGTCATTGTGCTCTGCAGACACACACAGTGCTCAGCTGTTCAAGCAGGTTTTTGTGGATAATATTCATTCCATTTGAATTCTTGTCTACATATCATGAAACTTTGAGATGACAGCTTCACTTGATTTCTTTTGCTCTCTCCAAGGCATATTATTTATTACCTGCGGCTATAGCAACAGCTAGTAATCTTTATTTATGATGATACATATTGTATGGCACCTTTTGCTTTGGAATCGCTCACCTTAATTATTTATTTACATCCTCAAGTTTTTTTTCACACTTCTGTTACTGTCCTTACTGTGAGGGGCATGATTTTGACACTCTTTGACACCCCCTATCAAGCACACATTTGGTAAACCTTGATGTTGATGTAACCTGATACCTCAAAAATGGTCTGCCGGTAAAAGACTAACATCTACAAGTTATGTTTTTCTTTTCCAAGGAGCTTCCCCACAGGTGCACCAACTTCTTCTCTGTAACAGTTGCTTTTAAGTAAATTTTTGGTGTTCTCACCATCCTAATGTGGTCATGCCTTCATTTTTGCCGAGTCTAAATCGTAGTACTCCCTATATCATCTTCATCTACACTTCAGTGTTTCAAAAGTTGTCACATCATTATCTTTTCAAGGACAACTAGAATTGGACAGTGATTGCAGGACCAGATTTTGAGACTAATTAGAGCAATTTCTAATAATTTTTGACAATATATTGCTGGGAGCTGGATTTAGTACTATAAACTTTTATTCTAAAGCAGGAAGCAGATTGTTATTTGTCAATTGGTTGGTGCAATATTTAAGTGACAAAGTAGGCAGCACAATGACATAGTGGTTAGCACTGCTGCCTCACAGCTCCAGAGACCTGGGTTTGATTCCTGGCTTGGGTCACTGTCTGTGTGGAATTTGTCTGTGTAGAGTTTGCACATTTTGCAGTAAAACGTTGCTGGTTTTACTGTGATAAAATGGGTGTATTAAGTAATTAATATAGCTAGTGGTGTGCTTGTATATATGCTATAAGTCCATCATTGGCCCTATAAGAAATATAGAATAGAATTATAGAAACCCTACAATTCAGAATGAGACCATTCAGCCCATTCTGTTTCCATTGACTCCCTGACAGAACATGTTACCAGGCCTCATCCCTAACCCCGCATATTTACCAGACTAATTCTCCAAGCCTATATATCTTGGAACACAAAGGGACAATTTAGCATAATCAATCCACCCAACCTTTTTTTAAAGTTTATTAGTCACGAATAAGGCTTATATTAACACTGCAATGAAGATACTGAAATTTCCCTAATTGCCACACTCCGGCATCTGTTCGGGTCAATGCACCTAACCATCTTAGAGACTTTGGAAGGAAGCCAGAGCACCCAGAGGAAACCCATGCAGACTTGTGGAGGACGTGCATACTCCATATATTCAGTGACCAGAGCCAGAAATCTAACTGGGTCCTTGGCACTGTGAGGCAGCAGTGTGTGCCACTGTGTTGCCCATAACCTGCACATCTTTGGAGGAAACCAGAACACCCAGAGGAAACCCACGCAAACATAGGGAAAACATGCAAGTTCCACACACACAGTGACCGAAGGCAGATTAATGCAGGGTCCCTAGCGCTCTGAGGCAACAGTGCTAACCATTGAGCCGCCCTAGAATAATCCATTGTCAGATTGTTAATCTGTACATCAGATTAAAACTAGATGCTGTGCATATGCAAATAGGGAACCGAACACTTGCTATAGGACTGGATCCCAAAATTGGATTTCTTTGAATGTACCTGCCAATGCTATCAAAACTGCTAGAGGACACACCTTAATAGGAGGTTTTGTTAAGCAAAAAATACACTTGACTAAATGTGGACAATTGCTGGCCTCCACCTTGCCCATTCCCAATCTCTTCCCTACCGACCACCATTCTACCCTGTCCCAGGAACAACAAAACAATGCTGGCATTATAACTGCATGGAATCGATCTACTACATAATTGAGCTGCCTGGGGATTTATGCAGTTGTCTTCAGCTCACTGGTCAGATATCAGTTAGGTTTGAATTACAATTTTATTTGGGCTTGAGGCCTATCTATAACAACGTAGGTATCACCCCCTGCTCCTGTTTGTGCTGCTATCCAATTAGCCCTGCTAATCTTATCAAATCATACTTAAGCAAGCACCAATTTCATAGAGCCTGAAAATTTCCCACTATAATAATTGTTAGATTTTGAAGTTGCACCACAAAATTGCAAACCTGACATGTGCTCAGAAGTGAACTTTGTAGAATAGGAATGATGGGCAGGATTTTCCAGTTGCACTCATCTCAAGAACACAAAATCCACCTGATGTCAGCATACCTTTGCGTGGTGCTGTCCCACTCGCTACAATTCCTATAGTGGATGGGATGGTAAAATTCCACCCTATGTCTTTAATGGTGGTAAGTTAAAGAGAGAACTCTGCGTAATTTAACATGATAGTCATGCCTTGTCTTTCCTCCATCCTTGTTCTGAGAGTTGGCTACATTTTGAATGCACGCGATGATGATAGCAAAAAGGAACAACAGCTGCTTCTTTTAACAGATTACTTCAAATGTACGTCTTTTGACAGTCAAACTGGAACAGACCAATACATTTCTCAGCTTAACATTTCGTCTGCCCAACTCATGCCATTTGTTGCACCAAATAGAGCCTCTTCATCCTATCAATAAAATGAAAAAATCATAGAATAGAATCATACAGTGCGGAAGAGATTCTCTGACCCATTGAATCCATACCAACAGACAAAAAAACACCTAAATTCCCTCCTAATATTATCTATTAGCATTTGGCTCATAATCCTGAATATTACAAAGTGCTCATCTGGGTACTTTTTAAAGTATATAAGGCAACCCAACTTTACTACCCTCCCAGGCAGTACATTCCATTACTTCCTCCTAGATAAAGAGATACCTCCTGCTCCTTACCCTGTGTCCCTTCATGACTAACCCATCAATTAAGATGAATAGCTGCTCCCTATCCACCTTGTCCGTGTCCCTGCATAATCTTATACACCTCGATCAGGTCACACCCCACCCTGCCGCCCCCACCCCTGCCCCGCCCGTCTTCTCTGCTCCAACGAAAACAACCATAGCCTAACCAACCTGTTTTCATAACTTAAATGTTCCATTCCAGGCAGCATCCTGGTGAATCTCTTCTGCATCCCCTCCAGTGCAATCACATCTTTCTGATAATGTAGCGACCAGAATTGCACAGAGTATTCTAAACTGTGGCCTCACCAAAGCTCTATACAACTCCAACATGACTTCCCTGCTTTTGTAATCTATGCCTCGATTGATAAAAGTATTAAAACTGGTATCTATAACTATATGTTTATTCTATTCAGTGTCAGAATGTGGTGTTTCTCCCAAGTCTAGCACTCATAGAACATTACAGCGCAGTACAGGCCCTTGGGCCTTCGATGTTGTGCCAACCAATGGAACCAACCTAATGATCCTCTAATGTAAACTATTCCAATGCTATCCATATGCCTGTCCACTGATCATTTGAATGTCCTTAAACTTGGCAAGTCCACAACTGCAGGAGGCAGGGCATTCCACGCCCTCACCACCCTCTGAGTAAAGAACCCACTCTGACATCCGTCCTATAACTACCACCCCTTAATTTAAAGCTATGTCCCCTCATGTTAGCCATCTCCATCCAATGAAAAAAGGCTCTCACTGTCCACCCTATCTAACCCTCTCATCATCTTATATGCCTCAATTAGGTCACCTCTTAGCCTTCTTTTCTCTAATGAAAACAACCAAATCCCTCAGCCTTTCCTCATAAGACCTTCCTACCATACCAGGCAATATCCTGGTAAACCTCCTCTGCACCCTCTCCAATGCCTCCACATCTTTCTTATAATGTGGCGACCAGAACTGTACGCAATATTCCAAGTGCGGCTGCACCAGAGTTTTGTACAGTTGCAACATGACGTCATGGCTCCAAAATTCAATCCCTCCACCAATAAAAGCTAACACACTGTGCACCTTCTTAACAACCTTATCAACTTGAGTACCAACTTTCAGGGATCTATGCACATGTACACCAAGATTGTCCTTTCCAAGTTGCTGTTGAGAAGGTGGTGACAGGATGTCTTCCTGAACCACTGCTGTCTTTACAATGAAGGTTTTAAGCAATGATTTCTTTGTGAAGTCACTCACGTCAGTGGCTGGATTCTATTTCCTACAGTGAGCTGAATTTGGAGAGTTGGAATGGCCTGTTTTTTTCATAACTATCTAGGTGTAATATTGAGTGCAACAAGTGATCAGAAATCAGCAGTCAGTTTTGCATTAATTCAGCTTTTTATCCGATTGAAGTTCACCAGTGTAGCATTAGTCTACAAAATCAAAATTAGCCCTTCTGTTTTTAAGTGCAGTCAGTTTTCTAATCATTAATTTAACATAAAATTATGTTCCTTTGATTGCCTTCAAAGGGGAAAATAGAGAATCTCCAACTTTTTGATTACATTTCATTACAAAAGATTTAAATTCTATGATTTAATGAATCAAAGTATCTTTGAAAATAATATCAAACTAAAGCAATTCTGCAGGAAAGGTCAAAAAATGACACACAGAGAAAACACACAGTTTATTAAAACAGGAAAACAAGTTAACTTGGTTTCATTGAATTAGTTGTTCAGTCAATTCTTGAAAAATCAATATTGGACATTGCTTTAAAACCTAACCTAATTCGTGGTTCAGTATCATCTTCATGTTCTTAGTGTCCTCGCATGTTGATAGCTTGCATTTACCTTTTTCCTGCTTAACCTGTCAAATTTCTGTCTCCTTTTCACTGTGTCCCTTTCTTCAGCTTTCTCATTAGTTCTTCTCCCAACTTTATAACTTGATTGATATTTAGTCCTCTGACCTGATGCTGCAATTGCATACGATACTGACTTTCAGACATTTACGCAATTGAATTATCTAACCTTGTAAAAAATAGGACCTGCAGGATTTTTAGAAAAGCAACATGGTGTGCAGTTATTTTACAGCTACTGGGGCCAAAGCAGTAAGCAGATACAGCAATGCTGAGTTGATAGGTTTACATTATACTGTCAACTGCATGTTGCTTCAAGCTGAGTGATGGAGGTCCCAGTCAAAGATGTCCCAGTCAATAAATCACAGCTAAGGTATTTCAGAAAGTAATGTTTAAAAGAGTGCAGCAGATATGTGATCAGACACAGCCATGTTATGGCTGGCATGATTGTATCAAACCACTAAATGAAATTTCAAAACAAAACTTGAGTCAGAAGTGTGGTATTTAGATTGAAATATCCCTTCTATTGACAGTGCCTTAATTCAGTTAATTTTATGGGAAAGAATATGCATCTTCAAAACAATTATTTATAGGATCAAGAGAAATCAGAGTGGACACAAGTACTCTGTAGGCAGGTTTGGGTGGGAATTTGTAAAATTCTTTGGGCATTTTTCTCACTAATTAATGAGTATTATAGGGCCACCATCATGCTCAGCTGTAATGGTCTGGCCACTGGCAGGAGGCTGACAATAGGAAGAAAGCTTAGCATGTAGGCCTATTTGGCCCTTAACAAAGAGGTCCCTTCATGGGCTTTCTTTCCAGATCAGGCCTGCCCCCACTTGTCCCTTCCCCCACCTCCCCATGACCTAAGCGCCTTGACCCACTTCCAGCACCTGGGTCCCCCCATCCTTGCCCCACTGATAATCCATTTAGGACAGAGATGAGAAAATAAAATCAGAGAGTTGTGGAATTCACAGATTCCTGGAGAGAGGTGGGAGTCAGGATCACTGAATATGACCTTAAAAAGACAGAGAAAGATTCTTTAATGTCAATAAGAGTCAAAGGTTATTAGGAATAGGTGAAATGTGGAATTGAGGCCACAATCAGATTATGACCTTATTAAATGACATAGCAGGCTCCATGGGCTAAGTAGCCTATGCCTCCTCCAAATTTGTATGTTTGTATGTTCAGAGAAATTCTTTAGTCTCGCTATCAACCAGTGCACAACCAGAGCAAAAGAAAATTGAATGGTAATATGCTATGCAAGTTCTTTTGACAGCTTCTGCTACAGATAATATTGCATCTCACTGAATTCCTACAGTGTAGAAGGAGGTCATTCGGCCCATCAAATCTGTAATGACTATTACCCAGGATTATTTGCTAACCTCAGGGGCAATTTAGCATGGCCAAACAACCTAACCTAACCTGTATGTCTTTGGACTGTGAGAAGAAACTGGAGCCCCTGAACAAAATGCAGACACAGGCAGAACATGCAAACTCCATATGGACGTTCACCAGAGGCTGGAATTGAACTCAAGTCCCTGGTGCTATTAGGCAGCAGTGCTAGACACTGCGCTGCCTATTGCCTGATAAAATTAGCTGTCCAGTTGCTTTTAGACTTTGTCACCTTCAAGTGACCAGATGGAGAATTTTGGAGTTTTATTTTTCGAGCTATGGCAAGGGATCTGATGTGCCAGCTAGTGGTGCACCAGAAAGCCCCAAATAGGGCATTATATGGATGTTTATGCTTTCAGGTTTGGTAGCAAGTAATTAATATGTACTAATCAAAGGTTTACATTTGCTGAGAAATTATCCAAATATACTCACAACTTGCTGTTAAGATTGCATAAGTATAAAATAAGGGTATAGTTTTCTAATTACAACTCATGCACATCTACTAATTGTAATATCACCAAGCATGTATTTCTTTCTATTTATCCACTGACTTCCAGACATGGTTATGAGGGGCTTTATGTTGAACCAGTGACATATCAGCACCCTCTCTTCTATTGCCTCTTGGTTAGAACAGACGTTCTCGTGCTACAGCTGCGCACTGTTCATTGAGGTCATTGTTTGTAGGTTGTGTGACTGAGGCCTCCCTTGTAACTTGGAGTTTTATGGTCCTTTGTTCTCATCCAGGATGGCTTTGAATCAAGACCTGTGTTTTCTCATAGCTTTCCCTGTATAACTGAGTTTAGCAGCTTGTGTGATTTTTAAAGTGATATGATCATTAACCTTTTCAGCATCACTAAACCTTTATTCATGGCATGCAAATACAAGAAAATATGGAACACAGTTAAACACCTGCAGGCACATTTATGTGAAGAATATTAGATACATCTCAGTAAATTGTTTTTGTTAAATATCCTTGAGCATAGGGATTCCAATTTTCATCTAATTTTTGATTTACATTTTTAATGTCATGTATTACACACAAGACAGCTAGAAGGGTTTGAGAAGTTCCTATCCAATATTTTACCTTACATAAAAATGAAGTAAACTGAAGCAGGTCAAAAAAATTAAATCCAACTACCTATGTCTAATGCTCAAAGGAACGCATTCACTGTTGATTGTATTAGAATTTGTTAGTCTACATCTAATTTATTTTTATTTCATTTATAATTTCAGTCAATGTAGTTTATTTGGAAGGTCTAAACTGTACGCAGTAAAAAAATTGAATTGTGTAGCAGCTGTAAATGGCATTTCATTGGCTAACATTATAACTTTATTTTTTGATTGAAAGTCAACAATTTACATATGCACATATTGGTGTGATTAAAGCAGTTGTCTCGTGTAATGTGGGCCTGATTGGGCCTTTGTACTTTAACTTGAAAGCTTTACCATTTTTTATTCAATTCTTCAATGCACACCCCTGAAGTTAAATACATTTTGTGATGGGAAATGCACTACAAGTATGGTGCACAGAACCACGAGTCCCAGATTTGATTCGCGGATCTCAAAGTCGGATTGAGTTGTGCACAGTTTTTTGATGAAGTCGGGTACGGATGTGTGTAATGTGGCACTCCCATGCTTTTAGCCTCTGCTGGATATACACTGCATGCCACGTTGGTTAGTGCGCCTTGTCATCATCTAGGGTTCCCATGTACAACTGGAATTATGTTTGTTGATCGCATAAATTGAGGTCTTTTTGGGTCCTTTTCCAAAATTGGTTTCCAACTTATCCTGGGTTTTCTGATATGCAATTAACAATATCAGACATCTTTGAATGAGGCCATCAGTTAAAAAGGTAAGTTAAAAAAAGTCATAGGTCAAATTTTATTGTTGGGATGCAATGACATCAAACTTGTCACTGTATGTTAGGTTGTCTCCGCTATTCAAATCCTAAATTTATAATGTTTTTCCTCATGTAGGCTGCTAAGCTTCCGATGTCAATTATCATTGTTGGAGTTGGTCAAGCAGAATTTGATGGTAAGTAGAATTTATATATTTTTATTGCAATGTATCATAAAACTAAAAAAGAGATATTTTGAAAAAATGTTTTTATATATTATTTAAAAGCAAGCATGCACAGTTCTCTGCCAAAGGATATGCAGGTAAGAAGTCTCGTAATACTGGGTGAAAGTGCAACAGGTTTATTTGGAATCACAAGCTTTCAAGTGCTGCACCTTCATCAGGTGAGCGAAGAAATAGGTTCACAAAGACAGCATATATCTCCAAGAGATTTTTCATTCTAATCATTATCTTGCAATTGTGTCTCTGCCTCTTTATGCTGCGTTTGTGAACCCATCTCTCCACTCATCTGTTGAAGGAGAAGTGCTCTGAAAGATTGAGACTCCAAATAAACCAGTTGGATTTCAACCTGGTGTTGTGAGACTTCTCTCCATGCCCACCTCAGTCCAAGCTGGCATCGCCAATTAAGAAAATGAAAAGACAGTCTAGAGCATTAGCAGAAGCTCTTCGTTCACTGTGCAAGTGCTATTTCCATTCAGCATTCATTTTCTTTCCTTAACTGAAAATGTTCTTTTTCTTAATGATTGATTGTCACTTTTCCATCTATTGAGAGCTCTTTGGAATGCAGCCTCAGAAATTTAGTGAGGTCAGATGCATCACTGCCAGGATCAACATTTGTTGCCCAACCTAACTGCACCTTCTCAGGGGCGAGTAGGAATCAGCAACAAATTATGTCCTTGCCAGCAACACCCGCATCCTGTGAAAAACCAATCAAAAGCAGATCAGAGGCTGGGAGTTCTGTGGTGAGTAACTCACTTCCTGATTCCGCAAAGCCTGTCCACCATCTACAAATCACAAGCCAGGAGAGTGATAGAATGCTCTTCATTTAGCGAGATGAATGCAGCACCAGCCACACTTAAGTATTCAACAGTATCCTGGACAAAGTAGCCCACTTGATTGGCATCTCAACCACTACCTGAAGTATTGCAACAAGATGTGCTGTAGCAATTTAAAACCGTAGAAAATTTACAGCTCAGAAACAGGCTTTTTGGCCCTTCTTATCTGTGCCGAACCATTTTTTGCCTAGTCCCACTGACCTGCACTTGGACCATATCCCTCCACACCCCTCTCATCCATGTACCTGTCCAAATTTTTCTTAAACGTTAAAAGTGACCGCGCATTTATCACTTTATCTGGCAGCTCATTCCGCATTTCCACCACTCTGTGCATGAAAGACCCCTCCCCCCCACCATATTCCCTTTAAACTTTTCCCCCTTCACCCTTAACCCATGTCCTCTGGTTTCTTTTTCCCCTAGCCTCAGTAGAAAAGACTTCTTGCATTCACTCTATCGATACCCATCAAAATCTTATATACCTCTACAATCTCCCCTCATTCTTCTACTGTCCAGGTAATAAAGTCCTAACCTATTCAATCTCTCTCTGTAATTCAGCTTCTCAAGTCTCAGCAACATCCTTGTGAACCTTCTTTGCACTCTTTCAACTTTATTTACATCCTTCCTGTAACTAGGTGACCAAAACTGTACACAATTTGCCAAGGCAGCATTAATAGCACTTCCATCTCAAAGAACAGGGGCAAAAGGTGCACGGGAACACCACCACATGCAAATTCTCATCCAAGTCATCCTGATACTTTCAATAATGATGGATCAAAATCTTGGAATTCCCTCCCTAATACTGACAGTTTAACGGTTACAAAACCTTTGACAATGGATAAATACATTATAAAAATAGAGGAAAGATTGATTAAATTGGCCTGTGTTCCCTGCGTTTAGGAAAATGTGAGGTAATATAATTGAAATATATAAAATTATTACAGAGATCAACATGGCAGATATCTGAGAAAATGATTATCCTTGCTAGAGAATACAGGATCACAATTTC
Organism: Sphyrna mokarran; assembly: GCA_024679065.1. Classification (NCBI taxonomy): domain Eukaryota; kingdom Metazoa; phylum Chordata; class Chondrichthyes; order Carcharhiniformes; family Carcharhinidae; genus Sphyrna; species Sphyrna mokarran. Next base: position 20,735,300 of record JAGIQG010000023.1, on the reverse strand, counting down.
TTAATAAGTGTTGGATATTTAGGACTGAGATGAGGAGGAATTTCCTCATGAATAATAGACATAGACCAGTCAACCTGTTCCACCATTCCATGAGATCATGGCTGATTAGTACCCTAACCCCATTCACCCTGGTTCTATATCCCTTATTGCCCTTTGTGGTGTTACGGTGCCACTGGTGAGCACAATGTTACGTGTTTGGTGTCTCAATGAACCTGGGTGGGATTGTTGGTAAAGGCTCACTGGGCCAAATGGCATCCTTCTGTACAGTAGGAATTATATATGAGAGCATTTATCGATCCAGTATTTATCAAGAGAGGAACAGGCTTGTGATCTTTCTGACTTCCAGCATTTCTGTTTTTATTTCAGATTTCTAGCCTCCACACTATTTTGCTTTTCCATTCCCTCTTATTTATATCTATTTATATTCCACCAAAAAAATGTAAAGTAATATTCTTTGTGGGGTGGCATGGATTCCATTTCCATTTCACAATGAAATGCAGCTGCACTGCCTTCGATTGGCAATAGAAAGGCTAACAACATTTCAGTATTTTATTCCAGCATTCAATCAAAGACTCAAACCTAAAAGTAAAACAAAACCGCTTCATTGTATATTTGACAGAAAAACAGATTGTGATTAGTTTTGTACCAGAAAAAATAATCTCAAGGGCAAAATACTATGGCTTGCCCATGTGGCACAGAAATTGTGCTGCAGACCAAATTATATTTGGATTCATAATATCCCAACTGTGCAAAGGAGGGCATTTGGCCCATTGAACCTGCGCCAACAATAATCCCACCCAGGCCTTATCCCTGTAAACCCATGTATTTACCTTACTAATCTCCCTGAAACTAAGGGCAATTTAGCATAACCATGCAATCTAACCTGTACATCTCTGTGTGAGAGGAAATTGGAGTGCCTAAAGGAAACCCACACAGACACGGGGAGAACCTGCACAAAGAGTTACCAGAGGCCGAATTGAACTGGATCTCTGGCGCTGTAAGGCAACAATGCTAACCAGTATGCTACTGTGCTGCCCTTTTAATACTATTCACTAAAAATTCTGCATGGAGGTCGGTAACCAGTGGAGTACCCCAGGGATCTGTTCTGGGACCCCTGCTGTTTGTCATTTTCATAAATGACCTGGATGAGGAAGTGGAGGGATGGGTTAGTAAGTTCGCCGACGATACAAATGTCGGTGGTGTTGTGGATAGTCTGGAGGGATGCCAAAAGTTGCAGCGGGACATAGACAGGATACAAGACTGGGCGGAGAAGTGGCAGATGGACTTCAACGCGGATAAATGTGTAGTGGTCCATTTTGGCAGGAATAATGGGATGAAGGAGTACAATATAAGGGGTATGAGTCTTAGCTGTGTTGTAGAGCAGAAGGATCTCGGGGTCCGGGTCCATAGGACTCTTAAATCGGCCTCGCAGGTGGAGGAAGTGGTCAAGAAGGTGTACGGTGTACTGGCCTTCATTAATCGAGGAATAGAGTTTAGGAGTCAGGAGGTATTGATGCAGCTCTATAAGACTCTTGTCAGACCCCAGTTGGAGTATTGTGCGCAGTTCTGGTCGCCTCATTATAGGAAGGATGTAGAGGCTATTGAGAGAGTTCAGAGGATATTTACAAGGATGCTGCCTGGATTGGGAGGCAGGCCTTATGAAGATAGGTTGAGGGAGCTGGGACTCTTCTCACTGGAGAGACGTAGGTTGAGAGGCGACCTGATAGAGGTTTATAAAATGTTGAGAGGAATAGATAGGGTGGACTCTCAGACTATTTCCCCAAGCTGAAATGGTCACTACGAGAGGACTCAGATTTAAGGTGCAGGGAAGCAAATACAAAGGAGATATCAGGGATAGGTTTTTCACTCAGAGGGTGGTGAGTGAATGGAACCGACTGCCGTCAGAGGTCGTTGAGGCAAACTCATTGGGGTCTTTTAAAAGACTTCTGGATGAGTATATGGAAAGGAATAGGATAGGGGGTTATATACAGGTCTGTAGATTGGTAGATGTGATCGGCGCAACTCGTGGACCGAAGGGCTTGTTTGTGCTGTATTGTTTTATGTTCTATGTTCTAAATGAGATGATTTGAGTTGTGGGAGCAATACGCTCACTAAGGAGAGGAAACATGAAACAGCCTGGTCTGCTACAAAAATACCTTATACCAATGCCTTATGGATCAATATTATCAAGCCCAAAGCATAGATCTTAGAATGACAGAATCCCTACAGTGCAGAGGGAAGACCATTTGGTCCACTGAACCTGCACCGACAGCAATTCCACACAAGCCCCATCACTGTAACGCCATATATTTATCTTTCAAATCCTCCAGATATTAAGGTACAATTACACATGGCCAATCAACTGTATATCTTTAGAGTCTGGAAGAAATTCCGGACACCGGAGGAAACCCACTCAGACATGGGGAGAATGTGCAGACTCCATACAGACAATCACCTGAGGCTGGAATTGAACTGGGTCTCTAGTGCAGTGAAGCAGCAATGTTAACTGCTGTGCTACCATGCCATCCACTAATCTATTCTGATATATTTACTCTAACACATTTATTTCTGTACCTTTTTTAAAAATGGAACATACTTTTTTTAAAAAGAAATTTGTGTTCTAAAATGAGCACACTCATTCTTAATTAAATTTTAATTCACCACAAATCCTAAGAAATATGCCGTTAAACCAATAAATGTGCTTCACTTGTGTATTCTTTTCTGCTTCACAGATCTAGTTGAGGCATGCACCAAACTCTGTGTGAGAGTTACTCTGTTTTGTCAGCCAGAAAAAGACAAGAAAGCTTTGCATTTATTTAGCAGCCAGAATTCTCTAGCCTCGCACGCCTGCCACTGCTGCCAGTGAGAATGGAGAATTTGACATTCGGCTAAATCTCCATTCATAGCAGGGGGTCTAGAGAATCCCAGCCAGGAGAGAGGCTGAAAAATTCCGGCCAGCATCTTTCATGCCCTTTGCACAACCCAAACAGCTTTGCAGCCAATGAAGTTTTAATGTAGAAGTGTAGTCACTTTTAATATAAGAAATGTAGCAGTCCAAGGTTGCACAGCAAGCCCCCATGAACAGCAATGAGATAATGATCAGATATTCTGTTTTTGTGATGTTGATTGATGGAGCAAATATTGACTGAGATACTGGGGATAACCCACCTGTTCCTCTTCAAAATAGTTCCATGGGCTATCTTGGTTCCAGACTAGTTATTCAGAAGTTTATGATACTGCATAGATTGACTCACTCCTGCCCACTGCCTGCCCTAACCCCGGTTAATCCATCATTATTGATCACTGTGGTTAAGTTAGATAAAATACCAAGTAAGAAATAGAGAGAGGAACCTGTGCTGTTTGGACTCTGTGGCAGAATGCCTGTTTGTTTTAACATGCTGAATTACGCAACTACATGAAATCATTTCATTTTTAGTGAATAAGGTGTTAAAAGGATAGCACTGTGGTACAATGGTTAGCACTGTTGCCTCATAGTTCTAGGGACCCAGGTTCAATTCCAGCTTTGGATCACTGTCTGTGTGAAGTTTGTGCGTTCTCCCTATGTCTGCGTGAGTTTTCCCCGGTTTCCTCCCACATTTCAAAGATGTGCAGGTTAAGTTGATTGGTCATTCTTAGAATGCAAAGATGAGTGTATTAGAGGGATTAGTGGAGTAAATGCATGGGATTACGGGGATAGGACGGGCGGAGGGACTGCGTAATATGCTTTGTCAGAGAGCTAGTGCAGACTCGATGGGTCAAATGACCACCTTTTGCACTGTAGAGATTCTAAGTAATATGTTTGCCAATTTTGCTAGATACTATAAAGTTCTTACATTTTAAATGACAAGTGTAGTAGCTCAAATTCTATTCTGATATCAGCAATCGATTTATGAGTGGTTTACTGACCAGAAACACAAAAATTACTGAAAATGTAATTTAAGTTGAATGGATCTCAGTATATTTCTTGCCTGCTTACTGACAGGTGAAATTAAATATTCTACCAACATGTGCATCAGAACTATATTATGATGTTGACTTAGAAATCACATAATCATTATTTCCCCAACTTACATTTGTTTCTCTGTTTGTTAATTATTGTTAATAGCAATGGTGGAGTTAGATGGAGATGACATCAGAATATCTTCAAGAGGGAAACTTGCAGAGAGAGATATTGTACAGGTATGTGTAAGGACACAAAAGTAGCTTGGTGTTTGTAAGTATTGCACAGTAGACTCAGATGGTTGGTCCCTTACCAGTAAGGTTACAAAGCAGCCTGCAGATGCCAGCATCAAAGGACTGATTTCAAACGTTGGCCGGGAACCTGCCCAACAAAAAGCTGGTTGCCATGCAGTCATTGCTTCGAGACTTTTGCCTCCATCTGCGGAGGAAATCCCACCTTAGAGAGCAATCAAATTGGCCTGCAACTCTGTAGTGTCGGCAGTACCACATTCAAGTGGGCACTGCTGGTATTACAAGTGGTCTCCACATAGAAGGTTATGGTGCTGGAAGGCAATCTTGTGGCACAACAGGCAGCATCCCAGCCTCTGAGTCAGAAGTTTTGGGTCAAGTCCCAGGTCTTGATGGCCAAGGGAGGTGCATTTATAACATAGCCAAACAGGTCATTTTTTAGTTCATTTATGGAATGTGGGTGACGCAGGAAAGGCCAGCATTTGTTGCTCCTCCTTGATTTCCCTTGAACTGAATGCCTTGCTAAGCCATTTCAGGAGACAGTTAAGAGCCAATCACATTGTTATGGGTCTGGAGTCCTAAAAGGCTAGACTGATGAGGATAGATTGGCAGATGTCCTTCCCTAAAGAGCGTTAGTGACCAAAGTGGGTTTTTGCGACAATTTCATGGTCATCATTACTGAGAATAGCTTTCAATTGCATATTTTTGTCAACTTAATTTCCACCAACTACTGTGAAGGGATTTGAATCCATGATCCCAGAGCATTAGCCTGGATCTCTGAATGATTGGTCCAGTGACATTATCACTATGCCACCCTTGGGTTGAGTAACAATCTGCAAATCCTTACAACATATGCCTAGGGTAGATGATAAGAGCTGAAAAGATTTCTGGTCACTCCTGTGATAGAAAGAACACGAGAGCATCTACAATCACTGTTCACAGCTCTGAATGATAATGTGCATGTAAAAGGGCATGTTGCCACTGCAACTCCTTGGAGGTCAATTAGTTGGATGGCCTGTGTGGATCAAATTGGTGCCAACAGCTGGAAGTTTGATCCATGTTCTGGCTGAAGTTGATTGCGGCGTTGTGAGTTAGACCTGCTTTTGGACATGTAAGAAGATGATAAAGGTGGACTTTAAGGGAAGTCCAGGGTATTGGCAGGGCCTGGATGGGCAACCCCAAAGGTGAACGAGGGCTGGATAAAGGGGATAGGAGAGGGGTAGGTTTGAGGTACTGAGGGAAAGTGATGAATGGAATTATGACCTTCATGGTGGAGCCTCTGATGGGCAATAGGGATCCCCAAAGGAGGCCCCACATAACTGCACTGTCCCCACAATAAAAGCTTCCAGGCTCCTCCAGATGGTTAAATCTTTTCATGACCCTTCAGCTCAAAAAGGTTTTGCTCTGCAGGATCTGTGATCTGGGACCTTGGTGAACAAAGGACTAACAGTGTGTCTCCATAACCAATTAGATCTAAGGATTGAAAAGTGAAAGCATGGGTGGGGGGATGTTTGGCTTCATCCATGGAGGCTGGTAAAATGTCTGGAAGAGAAATAGAGACAAAGATTGCATGCGGAGAAAGAGATAAAAAGAGACCCACAAAAGTACTAACCTTTTAATATAAAATTTGACACTAAAAGCTAAGTTTAAATTTATTTATTAGTGTCACAAGTGGACTTACATTAACACTGCAGTGATATTATTGTGAAAATTCCCTAGTTGCCACACTCCGTGTCTGTTCAGGTACACTGAGGGAGAATTTAGTGTGGCCAATGCACCCTAACCAGCACGCCTTTTGGACTGTGGAGGAAACCAGGGCATCTGAAGGAAACACACTCAGACACGAGGACATCGTACAGACTGCACACAGACAGTCACTCAGACTTGTAATTGTTCACTTTCTGTGCAAGAAAAGTTGATTAAAAATCATCAAAAATATATAAAATGTAATTTTCAGTCTGAGGTTTGGAGGGCAATTAATTAAGTTTTGAAACTCGCATGAAAGTGGGCTTACGTTAGGAGAAAGTTCATTAGGCTGATACCGGAAATGAAGGGGTTAGCCTATGAAGAGAGATTGAATAGACTGGGTCTGTACTTGTTGGAGTTTAGAAGGCTGAGGGGGGATCTTATAGAGATGTATAAGATAATGAAGGGGATAGATAGGGTAGAGGTAGAGAGATGCTTCCTGCTTAGAAAGTATAGCAGGACTAGAGAGCATAATCTCGAAATAAGGGAGGGGCAGTTTAGATCGGAGTTGAGGAGAAACTTCTTCGCTCAAAGTGTGATGAATCTCTGGAATTCTCTGCCCTTTGAAGTGGTGGAGGCTACCTCATTGAATACATTTAAGTCATGGATGAATAGGTTTCTGATAGACAAGGGAATTAAGGGTTATGAGGGGAAAGCAGGAAAGTGGAGCTGATCCACTTCAGATCAGCCATGATCTTATTGAATGGTGGGGCAGGCTCAAAGGGCTAGATAGCCTACTCCTGCTCCTATTTCTTATGTTCTTATGAAAGTTAAAGGGTAGCACCTTGGTTAGCACTGATGCTTCACAGTCACTGGCTTGGGTAACTGTCTGTTTGGAGTCTGCACGTTCTCCCTGTGTCTGAGTGGGTTTCCTCTGGGTGCCCTGGTTTCCTCCACAGTCAAAAGAAATGCTGGTTAGGGTGCATTGACCACATTAAATTCCTCCTCACTGTACCTGAACAGGCATGGAGTGTGGCGACTGGGGGATATTCACAGTAACTCCATTGCAGTGTTAATATAAGCCCACTTGTGACATTAATTAATAAATTTAAACTTAAGACAAAATGTCATTTTCAAGAAGTGAACAGCAAAACAGCACAAATTTTCCTACAATTTGGCACAGTTTATCGGGGAACCTGCTCTCACCACAAATTGCATTCCAATTGGTATTTTAACACATGGCTATTTTGTTACCAGATTCCAGCCCAACAAATCCATGTGTGGAATTCTGATCAAGTAGAGAAACTCTCCCTCTTAAAACATCAGCATTTTAAAGGGTGTTTAAACACAATACAATTGTTTTGAAAGAAATGGCCACAGTAAAATCTAAATAATGAAGAAAAAAGGTGCAACTTAGTAAATAATGATGAAACGTTAGATATAAAGGAGTAAATTGAACTTACGTTTAATTATACATGAAACAGATTCCAGGTAATATAAAGCACAGATAATTCATATCATTTTCAACTTCATTACTTGGGTAGTAACCTGGCCAAATCAACGAATCTGAATGAAAATCAGATGGGTCCTACAATGGTTGGTTGATCCATTCACAGCTTCATTGCAGTGTTAATATAAACCTACTTGTGACATTGATTAATGAACAAACACAACAGCACTGAATTATTCTTCAGTGCAAACTGGAGAGATTAGATTGCTTCTAGTTATCAATGATAAAGTTGAAAATTTCTACCATAGTATTTGAGATGCTATAACTAAAAAGTCATTATCTAAATTGGGTATAATATAGTTTGTACTATCAAGAAATATTCTGGTACTTCGAGAAAGTGTGACAATGCTTGCAGTCAAACATAGAGAGAAGGGGGAGATGGTGGCATGGGGAAGACAATGATATAGTGGCATTGTCACTGGACTAGTAATCCAGAGGCCCAGGGTAATGCTGTGGAGATTCAGATTCAAATACCAGCACGGCAGGTGGTGAAATTTGAATTCAGTGAAAACCATTATTGATTGTCATATAAACCCATCTGGTTCACTGATGTCCTTTAGGGAAGGACATCTGTCATCCTTACCAAGCCTGGCCTACATGTGACACCAGACCCACAGCAAAATGATTGACTCATAAAACGCCCTCCAAAATGGCAGTTAAGGGTGAACATAAATGCTGGCCCAGCCAGTGATGCCCACATCCCATGAATAAGTACAAAAAAAAGTTATAAAGAAGGTTATTCCATCATGGAGAGTATTAATTCATTTCAAAGTAGCAGTGAAATTATTCATGGTGGGGGGGATTTTCCAGCACTGCCCCCCCCCCCCCCAAATTACATGTATTCCTCCAGCTCGCCATTGACCATCAATGGGATTTTCCACATTTTGCTGGGGAGGGGTTCTCGTCAGTGGAACTAGAAGATCCCACCGATGGGAAGGGCTGGAAAATGCTTCCCAAAGATTCGCAAGACTTTTTTTGTGTTACTTAATATCGTTTATTCTTCATTTTTTATTCACATATCATATAATTATGATCATTCACTGTTTGCCACATTATCTGCTGAGAATCACTTTGCTCAAGTTGGTGAAAGTCTGATTGCCAGTAATCTATTGTCAGTAATTTAGTGACCAGAGAGGTGGATGGGAGTAAGGCGGTTGATGTAGTATATATGAACTTTAGTAAGGCGTTTGATAAGGTGGCCCATGGAAGACTTCTACAGAAAATGCAGATGTGTGGAATAGAGGGTGATTTAGCTAATTGGATTAGGAATTGGCTGGCAGATAGAAGACAGAGGGTGGTGGTTGATGGGAGATATTCATCGTGGAGTTCGGTGACGAGTGGTGTGCCTCAGGGGTCTGTTTTGGGGCCCCTGCTGTTTGTAATTTTTATAAATGATCTGGATGAGGGTATTGAGGGATGGATCAGTAAATTTGCAGATGACACTAAAGTTGGTGGAGTGGTAGATAGTGAAGAGGGGTGTTATAGTTTACAGAGTGACTTGGACAAGTTGCAGAGCTGGGCCGAGAGGTGGCAAATGGAGTTTAATGTGGAAAAGTGTGAGGTAATGCACTTTGGCCGGAACAATAAATGTGTAGAGTATAGGGCTAATGGTAGGGCTCTTAATAGTGTTGAGGAACAGAAGGATCTTGGTGTATGTGTCAATAGATCCCTGAAAGTAGGCAGTCAAGTGGATAAAGTTGTTAAGAAGGCATATGGAGTCTTAGCTTTTATTGGTAGGGGGATTGAATTTAGGAGCCGCAGCATCATGTTGCAACTGTACAAAACTCTAGTGCGGCCGCACTTGGAGTATTGTGTGCAGTTCTGGTCCCCACATTATAAGAAAGATGTGGAGGCATTGGAGAGGGTACAGAGGAGGTTTACCAGGATGTTGCCTGGTATGGAGGGCAGGTCCTATGAGGAGAGGTTGAAGGATTTGAGGTTGTTTTCGTTAGAAAGGAGGCGGCTAAGAGGGGATCTTATTGAAGCATATAAGCTGATTAGAGGTTTAGATAGGGTGGACAGTGATAGCCTTTTTCCTAGGATGGAGAAAGCTAGCACGAGGGGACACAGCTTTAAATTAAGGGGTATGAGTTATAGGACGGATATCAGAGGTAGGTTCTTTACTCAAAGAGTGATTAGGGAGTGGAATGCCCTGCCTGCAGCTGTTGTAGATGCGCCAAGTTTGGTGGCGTTTAAGAGGTTAATTGATAAGTATATGGAAGAGAAGGGAATGGTTTAGTTTGGAGGGGCATTGCTTTTTATTTTGGTCGGCACAACATCGAAGGCCGAAGGGCCTGTTCTGTGCTGTAATGTTCTATGTTCTATGTTCTATCTTTTCCACAAAATAATGTGCCATTAAAATATTCCCTTGCAGTTTGTGCCATTTCGTGATTACATTGACCGCACAGGAAATCACGTGCTGAGCATGGCCCGACTAGCTAAGGACGTTCTAGCTGAGATTCCAGACCAGTTTATTTCCTACATGAAAACTCGAAGCATCAAGCCCAATCCTGCCCCACCACCGTATACACCTACAGGCCTTGGTGTCCACACACAGATCTGACAGACACCGTTTCTCCGATACCTAGACCTGCCAGAAGCGGCTTGTGATGTTTAAATGTGTTGATTGTTCATCTGCTGCAGTCAGATGCCAAGAAAGCAGCACATCTTGAGATGTTTCATGTACTCAATTGTAAGATTTGTTCTACAAATACGGTATTGTTGAGTGATTTGAGGTTGACCAAATCAAAAGGGACCAGATCTATATTCTTTGAAGAGAGAATAACAAATAAAGACTGGAAAAAAGTTGTGAAGACTTGTGCTGGAGCTTCAGAAGGAATGGCTTTCAGTCTAACCAAGGAATGAAGCCAGATAGCAGATGTGGAATATAGTGAGTAGAAAATGCGGAACAAATTGAGGACTTGCAGGTGGTTTACTTACTGAATATTTTGATGACATCGGTACCGTTTGAACATTGTCTGTTTTGTCTCTTGAAGTTTACAAATTGATTCTTTCTACGATTTAAATGGTTTATATAATGCAGAACCTCTTTTAGGCAATTGTTTGGAAAAATCAATAGGAATTTGTCATGTTTCATTGTTTGCTATATCTACTAGTGGTTTTCTGTAGGTTTTGCAATTAGTTTGAGAGTTCCTTTAGGCCAAATAAGTTTAATTTTAGGGGGCTTATGTGCTACCCAATGTAGATTCTATGGTCCAAGCTCCAACAAACCATGCAAATGTGGTAGATCAGAAACCGAATGTGATAATTATAAAGAATAATATATTTGATGTTTGTGTGGAAAGGAATCCTTTCCATTTGATATAAAGGACAGAACTTTCAACTTCCATGAAGGATGTAAAATGGGCAGTCGTGAATTGACCACCCATGATGTTTACAAAGTCCTCCGCAACTTAAATAATTTTAAACATACATGCGATGGGGAAAACTATAAATGGCATCTGAAACAATAATTCATGATGTCTTAAAACAGAATGGTTCAAATTTCTAGGTTTAAACATGACTTCCACCTTTAATGATGCATTGTTCAGCCTGATTTTTCTGAAATTGAACTTCTAAGTAAGATCATATGAAATAGGAGCAGGAGTAGGCTGCTCAGCCCAACAAGCCTCTTGTGCCATTCAATAAGATCATAGCTGATCTGATTGTGACCTTAATTTTACTTTCATGTCTGCCCCCATTGACTCCCTTTTAGATCAAAAAATCTGACTAACTCAGTCTTGAATGTTTTGTTTATATATTTATTAATGTCACAGGTTGGCTTACATTAACACTATTCAATGGACCAGCCTCCATTGCATTCTGGGGAAGAGAATTCCAAAGACTAGCAACTCTCTGAGAGAAATAATTCTTCCTTATCTCTGTTGTAAATGCTGGATCCATCATTTTTACATTCTCCCAGCATCTGTCAAGTCAGAATCTTATGTATTTCAATAAGATTGCCTCTCATTGTTTTAAATTCCAATGAGTATAGGACTAACCTACTCAACCTTTCTTCATAAGACAACCCCATCATCCTAGGAATCAACTGAATGATCATTCTCTGAACTTCTTCCAAACCAATAATATCCTTTCTAAGGAGACCAAAACTGCACGCAATCTTTCAGAATTGGTTTCATGAAGATTTTGTTAAGCTGTAGCAAGACTTCCTTGATTCCATTCTCTTACAATAAAGGCCAATGTTCTATTTGCCTTATGAATTACCAGCCTTTTTGATTTATGTATGAAGACACCCAAATCCCATGTATTTCTCCAGTCTTTGTCCATGGATGGCACAGTAGTTGGCACTGCTGCCTCACAGCACCCTTGGGTGAGTATCTGTGCAGAGTTTGCACATTCACCCCTCATTTGCGTGGGTTTCCTCTGGGTTCTTCGGTTTCCTCGCATAGTCCAAAGATCAGAGTAATTGGCCATACTAAATTACCCCCTTAGTGGCAGGATAAATATATGGGGTTACGGGGATAGTTATTAGTGCAGCCTTGATGGGCCAAATGGCCTCCTTTTGCATGGTAGGAATTCTATGATTTAAATAACATTCTGCTTTTCTAATCTTCCTGTCAAAGTGGACAAGCTTACATTTTTTGACACTAAATTTGATCTGCCAGATTTTTGTCCATTCATTTAATATATATTTTTCCCATTAGAGACTCTTTGTATCCTCCTCAAAACTAACTTCCTATTTATCTTTGTGTGATCAACCAATTTAGTTCCTCCATTATGTGTCCCTTCATTTAAATCATTAATATAGATTATAAATAATTGAGGCTCCAGCAATGATCCTTGTGGCACTCTACTATTTACAGTTTGCAACCATAATACAATCCCATTTATCCCAACTTTCTGCTTCCTGTTAGTTAGCCAATCCTCTATTCATGCTAATGATTATTCCTATGAGCTCGTGTGCTATAGCTTTTTATGTGGCACCTTTTCGATACCTTTTGGAAATCCAAGTGCCCACCCTATCTACTGGTTTCCCATTATCCACCTTGCGCGTGACTTGTTCAGAATTAGCCAAACATAATCTCCCTTTCACAAAACCATGTTGGCTCTATCCAGTTATATGAAGATGCTTTAAATGTCTTGTCACACCTCCAAAGGAATGGATTCAAGCATTTCCTCATGATAGATGTCAGGTTGACTGATCTATAGTTATCTCCTTTCTGTTCTTCTTCTTCCTCCTCAAAAAGAGGTGTTACATTTACGGTTTCCCAATCTGCTAGGACATTTCCAGCATCTAGGGAATTTTGGAAGATTACAAACTGTGCATCCACTATCTCTGCAGCCACTTCTTAAGATCCTAGGATGTACGCTGTTCGATCCTGGGGACATTTCAGCTTTTAGTACAATAGTTCTCCAATATCTTTTTCCTGGTGATCAGGATTGTTTTAAGTTCCTCACTGCCTTTTTCCCCCTTGATTTTCAACTAATTTTGGCATATTTGTTGTGATCTTCTACTGTGGAGGCTAACACAAAATCCCCGTTAAATCCTTCTTTTTTTTGTTCCTCATAATGAAATTCTTAGTCTCGCCCTCTCGGGGACCAGTGTTCAGATTAGCTACATTTGACCTTTTTATATACCTGTTGAAACACTCTTTATCTGTGTTTATTTTTCCAGCTAGCTTTCACACACACTCTAATTTCTCCCTCATTTTCTTGGCTGGTTTCCAAAATTTGTTCAAACTTCTGACCTACCACTGTTGTTTCATTTTGATACTATCCAGTACTGATTAGTTAGCCAAGGATATTGCATCTGTCACATTGAGTATTTTGCTCCCAATGGAATATCTCTTTATTGAGAGTTATGAAATATTTCTTTAAATGTTTGCCACTGCTTTTCTATTACCCTGTCTTTAACCTATTTTCCCATTTCTTTTTAGCCAACTCTGTCTTCATGTCCTTGCAATCACTTTTATTTAAACATAAGGCTCTGGTCCTAAGCCCATGTTTCTCACCCCCAAATGTATTGTGAAATTCCACATGTTGCTGAGTATGCTTTTACTATGAGATCATTAATTAATTATGTCTCATTACATATTCCCTGGATTAAATCTGTTGGCTATAGAAGGATTTCTCTCAGTGTTTGCCCCAAATACACATTATGAACTACTCCAATATAATCAAATCTGTACAGAGATTAAAGTGTCCCATAATTATTGCCATATCTTTCTTACAGACCCCATTACTACTTCCTATATACTGTATCCTATAGTGTACCTACAGTTAGCAGGTCTATAAGCTACCCACATGAGTGCCTTCTTCTCTTTGCTATATATTATCTCCACCCAAACTGCTTCCAGATCTTGTTCTTCTAAACCAAGATTATCGCTCACTACTGAACTCATATGTAATAACGGAGCTACTCTATTCATTGTTTCCTTTCTTTCTAGTCCTTACTGTCAAATGTTCTGAATATTCAGGTCCTAGACCTGCAGTCATGGCTCTACAATGGCTTATTTACTTATTTACTACTATTTGTGCTGTTAGTTCATCCATTTTTTTCCAAATGTTGTATGCATCCATTTACAGAACCATTAGTTTTGTATTTTTACTGTTCTTCTATCCTCTGTAGAAAAACAGTAAAAAGACGTGGGCCTCAACTCTACCTACCTGACCTTTTAATTATGCAAGCTCTGTCCCTTTCTTCACACTCGTGTTATTACCTGCTTCACTGGCTGCTCTATCATCTTGTCTTTTCCCTTTAACTTACCAAAGCTCTCCTCGCATAAATCACCAACCAGCCACCCCCATCCCCAAATACTATCATCCATTTTCAATTAGTTCCAACATCATCCTGAAAGAGAAAGACTGTGGATCCACTACTGCCTATTTTAACAATGCACCACTCCCCCACCCCTACCCCCACCACTACTCCATTGCTGTCTGCTATCAAAGTTGAAAGTTCTGCCAGAAAATGTGCTTGATAAACTCTCTATGCTCAAAATTTGGATTGCACTAAATCAAACATTTTGTTTTATTATCGGCACTCAACCAAGAAGATTCAGCATGATAAATTAATTTCTGCTATCCAGTCCAGTCCTAATCCTGCAAAACATAAAATAATGTCCTTCGATAATACAATGACAATCAACAATTAGATTGCAACAAACATTTTGCAGACCTGTTCGAAGCACAATTACTGCATGAGAACCACTGCAGCATAATTACATTTATGTGAAGCTTGTTTCAAAACTATCTTTAAATAGTGAAGGTCTATAATCGCATGCAACTTCAGAGTTTATCCTTAATACTGCCTCATTAGTTTTGAGATGTATATGTGTCACTTCGAGTTGACAGATCTGTTCTGTGGTCCATCTTTTTTGTGTTTCATAATCAACCCTTTATATTTTTGACATTTTTTCATAACCAGTTACATCTAACAGCTAGAATTTTCCAGCCATACACCCCGGTGGGATTCTCTGGTTTCACTGGCAGTGCAGCTTCTGCTGCAGTTTCCTAGCAGTGTAGGGTGGCTTCAATGGGAAGACCAGAAGATTCCACCACCAGCGAACGGTGTGCCACCTTTCACAAATGAGGAAAGTGCTAAGGGGAGGCCAGACAACCTCACCCATTCTTTCTGTTCATTTCACACAGATGCATCGACAGTAATGGCAGCGACATAAAGCTGTTTTCATCTTTAAAAGAGTTTGACATTCTGATTTTTTGGAGGTACGACATTCATGTATAATATTTTCTATTTGCAATTTTTGTAGGACAAAGAGTTGCAATTCAATTGAAGTGCCAAAAAAATGTTTTCCTTTATTTCTAGTAGGAATCACTTTAGATGGTGGGAAATCTGCCTAATCTAACTCAGTGCTGCCTTTACTATACAAAAACACTGAAAGTTCTAATCCTTATAAATGCATGAGGTAGCCAGCTTTTGCACTGTGCAAAATGTTAGAGTATTTAATAAACTAGGATTGTTTTCACTGGAAAGACGCAGGCTGAGGGGAGACCTGATCGAGGTCTGCAAAATTATGAGACATAGTCAGGCTAGATAATGAGAGGCTTTTTCCAATGGTGTAGGGGTCAATTACAAAGGGGCATAAGGCTCAAGATGAGAGGGGGAGGGTTTAAGGGAAATGTGCAGGGGAAGTTTTTCACGCAGGGAGTGGTGGACGCTGCCAGAGATGGTGGTGGAAGCAGGCACATTTGGCAACAT
Source organism: Sphyrna mokarran (assembly GCA_024679065.1). NCBI lineage: Eukaryota > Metazoa > Chordata > Chondrichthyes > Carcharhiniformes > Carcharhinidae > Sphyrna > Sphyrna mokarran. The sequence goes on along the minus strand of JAGIQG010000023.1, from coordinate 20,719,737 downwards.
TTAAAAGGCATCTGGATGGGTACATAGATAGGGAGGGGATAGACCGACATGGACCGAGTAAGGGCAGAAGATTTTTTAAAATTTAGTTAAGGCATCATGATCGGCACAGGCTTGAAGGGCCAAAGGGCCTGTTTTTGTGCTTTTTTTTGTTCTTTGTTACAGCCAAACCCTTGATGATGAATGTCACTTCTGAAGAGGAAGAATTATAAATGTAAAATACTGCTAAAGTCTGTTACATTAAAAAAAAGTGTTGAGTAGATCAGTGCCCTTAAAGATTGCATTCAGATCCCAGGAGCTTCCATTATCAAATCTCCTGACAGGATGAGACTTATGTGAATGACATATTCAATCAATCTTGTCTCTACCTAGTGACTATAGAAAGCTAGAATCAGCATAATTCTCTCAGTTATATCTTGCTTCTAATGCTGAAACACATATTAAAGGCTTGGAACCAGTTTATGAGATGTAATGGGGGTTTATTTCAACCCACCTTCCTTTAATGGAAACTAGGCTGATTAAAAACAGCAAATTACTTTGTCACTCATGATGTAACTCTTTTCCATTATCTGAATTATCTGCCACAGGCACTAAACTGAAGTAGGCAGAAGCCTCATGAATACTCACTATACATGAATTTTATGTTAATTGACATCCAAGCAGGGAAGCTACCATGGTTTTTCCAATAGACCACAAGCTGTTCAAAAGGATGAGGAGGTTGGCCACAAAACATGTCCATTATAGCACAAGGATCTCAAATAATTTAAATGTCACTCATACAATTGTCAAGAATCAACACTGACACAAATTAACTTTACCAATGAACTGAAATGTCTCTTCTCCCAATCTACGCTTGCATCTATTCTAGCAATTGACTACAGCTCTTAGGCAATGTTATTGGCTTGGATGTAACTTCTGCTAAATAATTTTGAATTGAACAAAAATATGGGGAATGGTAGTTCCCCAGGCATTGTCTATGATAATATCTTGACTGATCAGATTTGACTTACCAACCAATCAGCATTTTTTTTCATGCAGTATAAATTGTTGCTCCCTTGAAATTTGGTATTCTTGAATCTGTCTTGATAAGTGCAAGACCAAAAGTTTCAACAGCATGTCTCTTTTTAGCAATGCTCACGTTCTGCCCTCCTAAAAGACTATATATGCATATTAATGCAATAAATCCATTATGTTCTATTCTTATGTATAGTTTAAGAAAGCATTATTATTGACAATTAGCTTTTTAAGTTATTTGCTTTAAACATCATTATTTAATGAGTAATATAATTTTTGCATTTGTAATGATGCACTAAAACATGAATATTCAGTTAATTAACTTACTATCTCTCAGTAGCTCCAATCTTTCTGCAGTAGTGTTTTGATCGAGAAGTTGAAAAAGTCATTTGCATTCAAGGCCAAATGGTTCTGTTCAGAGGTTTTTGATCTTCTGCATAAAGTGTCATCTGTAATTTCCTAAGATGAGCAGTTTACAAAAATTCCTTCTCTCAAATAGTTGAGAGTCTGTTGAATTTACTACTCGAGGTCGCAGTGGATGCCAGGCCTTTGAGTAATTTAAGAAAGAGGTGGACAGATTTTTAATTAATATAAGTTTGAAGGGCTATGATGAACAGACAGATAAATGGACTTGAGGCCAAGATGAGATAAGCCATGACGGTATGAAATGGCAGAGCAGCTGAAGGGGGCTGAATCGTCCACTCCTGCTCCTAGTTCTTATCATTCTTAGGAATCGAATCAGTGTTGAGAGTGAATTGACTTTGCTCCTTGTTAACACATGTTATGCAGATTATGGCCAAAATTCTCTGGCCTTGCAGCTGGGAACCTCCAGTCTGCCTGCAGTGAATGGAGCATCAAATTCTCTGTTCTCACTGGCAGCAGTAGTGGGGTGAACAAGATCAGATAATTCTGGCCTACATTACCAAAGCAAAGCAAATTTTTGGGTTTTAACAACTGCTGATATAAAAGGCAAGGTCAAATGTGAACTGTTCTGTGCTCTGGTGTTTGAGATGGGTTGATGATGCTCAGAAGAGTTTCATATGGTTGTGTTTCCACAAATGCTGTTCTGCGACAGTGAACTTGTTTGCAGTTGTAGAAATTTCATTCTTAAATTTCTAATGGCCTTCCTGCCGTAGTGGCAGAGACACCTGAATTACCACGGAAATTACTTCAGTGTTGCTGGTGAGCTTTAAGCTTCCCAAGAAACTGGTAAAAGGGATGAATAAAATCATCCAAAAGCACAGTCCTGTCCTCAGGTCACAATGATATCTGGTTGTACGTGCCTTATATGCTCACATTTAATTAAACTGTAACATTTTCAGATTTTTCTAGATTTGAAATATAGAAATGAACAAATTCTGTTTTTACATTTCGCTATTAAGTCATTGTATGGCTTTGCTTGGAGTGATTCTTTGGACAACATTGACATTACTGTATGAGTACCAAGTAAGAAATTAAAATAATTGAAGGTTACTGGCAATTAGATGCTGATTTCTAAATTCAAACCTAAACTCTAGCCATTGATTACTTAAGTCTTCCACTGAAGCGTTATTTCCCATTGATAATATAAATCACATTTTCACCAGTTGCAGTATATAATAATTTGGTCTTGCACAGCAATGCCAAACAGGGTTAACAGATTGGCAGTCACTTTACACCCCATCCAATTATTTGAGTGTAAAAGTTACTGCTGATGTATGTAAGCACCCAAGACCAAAATCATCTTCAATGTTCATTCAATATTATGTAAAGAAGGAATAGCAGATAAAGGCCCAGATCTTCCTCTTTCCTCAGTTTAGAGTGACTGCTGTTCACAAACAAATGCAGTCCTGAGCCCAGTCAATCTAATGGCCTAAGAATTATTGACCCAAATTTTGGGGTCACCATGATGGTGAAACAGTATTCACCATCATTTTAACTGTGAAAACTGATAGCAACTTGTTACATCTGCACATGTGCTGTGAAATGCAAAGGGCATAACCTTCCCATCCCATCCTCCACAGGAATCACAGCAGGATAGGACCATGCAAACATCCACTTAACTCGGGTGGGATTTTTCAGTCTTGGGGCAAGCGCAGCCGGAATATCTCACCTAGAAATTCCAAAGTTGCTTTCCATGATTCCCTGCTTTTTCACAGCCATCCTGTTGAAGTCCCCGCAAATGGAAATCCTCTGAAGTTACTTAGATGGACGTGAACTTCTACTTTTACGGTATTAATCTCTCTATGAAAAACCCGTGAGCACATTAAAGCTTGTTAAGTGAGGTGTAAGTAGGTTTTTCATAGTGTACTGAGCTCATAATTACTGCTGACAGCTTCACAATCCCAGGAAAATTAATTTTGTATGTCAATCCCTCTATTATAATAAGATAAAATCCATAATCTTTTAAAAAAAAATTTTAATCAATTAATATTTCAACTTCTACCTTAATCTCATTTTTATATTCCAGTATTTATTTTTCTATCCATAAAATGATTAAAAAGCAAAGAACAATTAGTGGTATTTCCTGGTTTGCTGTCTATGAGAGTTCATCAATGTGATCCCATTAAACTGGTGTAGGAATCAAAATGACATTTGGACAGGGAAAATCCACGTCACAGAGATTGCTGAATCTTCAGGAGGCAGTATTTTCCATGGTCAGTGCAAGTGCCATTGCATTGTTACTGTTCATGAAATCTGGACAATTGAAATATTTTTTGATATGTTTCCCAGCATCCAGCACAGAGTTCACAGTGCAATGTTTGCAAAAGCAGGTCTCATAGCATTGCACTGTAGCAACACTTAAAACCAGAAAAAGGTGGGAATTCCTAGAACGCATTCTAGCACTGAATCAAATTATTCTAATCGCTTTTTCTACTCCTGCTGATGTCAGTTTCACAATAATATTTGGTGGGAGAGTGGAAGATCTATGCTAAAATGCTGAGATCCGAATGATTATCAAGTCTTTTTATATAAATGAAAATGTTTGTTTTTTCTAACAAATGGAGAGAATTTGTGAAAAAGCCAGTAATGGCCTGCTTGAATGACATGTCATATCTAAGTCTGTAACATTGGCCCAGACTAGCAAAAAAGTAGTTTTCTAGAGCCTTTCACAATCTAGAAATGTATATAATTCAGGCAAGGATCTAGACAGCTCTTAGAGAAAGGGAGGCTTTATTTTGGCAAGCCAGACTAGATTACTTGTATGCTGGATGTGAAAAGATCATATTGTCCCCTGCCTAGCTTCTAGTCGTTTTCTATCTGTGTCCAACTCATTTTCTTTCCGCTGCTAAATATTTCTCTGCTACAATGCTTTATAAAAACTATTAATTCATTGTTTTAGCTTTGTACAACATTGAGATGCAGTTGCATTGCAAAAGGATGAAAGTACTTGTGGCACGGTGGTTAGCACTTCTGCTTCACAGTGCCGGGGACCCAGTTTCAATTCCTGGCTTGGGCCACTGCCTGTGTGGAGCCAGTCTGCATGTTCTCCCCATGTCTGTGTGGGTTTCTTCTGAGTGCTCTGTTTTCCACCCACAGTCCAAAAGAAGTACTGGATAGATGCACTGGCCACGCTAAATTCTCCCTCAGTGTATCTGAACAGGTGCCAGACTAGGGGATTTTCACAGTAACTTCATTGTGGTGTTAAATAAGTCTACTTGTGACATTAATAAATAAACTTTAACACTTTAATAAATAAACTTAAAATTTAAAAACTGAAACTAGTGGTAATTAGATTGGGTAGATAACCTATTCTTACTGCTGCATCTTCATGTTCTGATGAATGCTGAATTCTGTGCTCTCTGTGCCTAACAGGTGTTCTTTTACACTAAGGATATAGCTCCTGCATCACAATGGCTAAAATATATTCTGGAACCTGTTCTACACTGAATTGTAAATGTTTAACAATGGCTGGAAAACCAGGTCTGATCTTTTCGAAATCAGCTCATCTACAGTTCAAAGTGTATTGGGGGGGCACTGCAGTTTCTTACCAAGTACTTGCACAGTAATCTCAAAATTTTGCTTATTATTCACAGTGCCACTCAGTTAACCCTTCCATGAGATCTCAGTTCGTGATGATTTACTATGAGCTCTTTATGACTTTTATGCCTCTTGCTTTCATTTTTTTAAACCTTGTGAATGAAAGATTGAATTATTTGTCAAAGGATATCATGTTTGGGTTAGACTCTGAGTTATCATGTTTGGGTTAGACTCTGAGAAAAGAGCACGCTTAAACCAAAATTGATCCGGTTATCAAACTGACCAGTTAGATCAAATGCAACATCCCAATCCAATGTATGTGTGACTGTCTAAAAGTGAGCATATAAAGTAAGTTATTTGTATACAACCAGAACATTTCAAGCTAAAAATTTACTTGGCTCCAAATCGGGTGTAAGGATTATTATGCGCAACTAACCCATGCTGTGTAAAGTAATATAGGCAGCATTTTATGCTACTTGCCCATTTCAGTGATGGATGTGCATCCTAGCACTAAACATGCTTCAAGTCCTAGGGGATCCATGTTCCCATGAGGTAGCAGTGTTCAAAGAGAGCCTGCAGTCTCTGAGATAAGGTTTTATTCTGACTGAAGCAGGTGTTGGAAGTGAGTAGTGTAGAAGTAGGAATGGTGCAACGAGCTAGAAGCTTGCCCCAATGCTGTACCGTGCAGCAAAGGAGATGGACAGAAGGAAAAAGATCCTTTTCCCTCAAGGGACCAGGCAGCCTTCTCGACACATAACAAAGACAGTGAAACGGATAACTATCGCAGTCAATGTCATCCATCCAGCTCTGAGGACCTGGGTTCTGTGCTGCGAGAGGTTTCGTCACTTCGCGTGAATTATCAAAGTCAGTGAGTCCATATCAGAATGCAGTGTTATTACAAATATCACTCACAATGTGCAATTCTCCATATCTATAAGCATGATTTAAACCCAACATTTACTGCCTTATCTCACCTTCACACACTTAAGCACTGTTGCAAGCCTCACTGTCACACAATTCTTTCATGCACTGTCAGTTATTTGACCATGACAGGTACATCACCCAAACACATTGTAACATACTGACATATCTGCCTCTCTTACAGGACAACCACTAGCTGGGGATAAACATGGCTTTATGCCTACCATCCCCATGAAGGAAATGGTGTTAGCTATCATTAATGTGGCCACACAAAGGCCATGGGCTACAATGGAGCTAATAGCGCTGAGAATAATAGTATGTTTATACACTGGCACTGTGCAAACTATAGACAGTGGCATAGAGGTGGAATCTGAACGTGGCAAGTCCCTGGGTGAGTGGGCTGCAGTCGAGGCAGGGGAATGTGTGCCAGAGGTTGAGGTGGCTCACAGGTTCTGCTGCAGAGGATTTGGTTGAGAACTTAGCTGTGGCTGTGTATAAAAAAGGGCTGACAGACAGGCAGCACAGTGATTAGCACTGCTGCCTCATAGCTCACAAGATTCAATTCCAACCTTGGGTCACTGTTTGTATGGAGTTTGCACATTCTCCCCATGTCTGTGTGGGTTTCCTCCAAGTGCTCCAGATTCCTCCCACAATCCAAAGATGTGTGAGTTAAATGGATTGGTCATGCTAAATTACCACTTAGTGTCAGAGGGATTAGCAGGGTAAATACATGGGGCTACATAGGGCCTGGATAGCATTGTTGTTGGTGCAGACTTGATGGGCTGACTGGCCTCCTTCTGCACTGTAGGGGTTCTATGACATGCACAAAGAAATGCTTGGTGCATTGGCAGCTCTGCTATAGAGCACTGTCAAGAAAGCCAACTTTCATCTGGTGTAGGGTTTTACACAGAGTTTGGAGTCCATCCTTTCAATATAGAAATGGTGACTGACTCCATTAAAATCTTGTGGATTTCACTACAATTCGCTGTCAGATAGCCAATGTCTCAGCTCTCAATACAACCAACACAAGTAGAAGGTACACACCATCTGTGTACTTCAACAGAAGCACAGACTGCTGCTATCATGGCTTTGGAATACTAGCGCTCAGGAAGGGTTTTCAAAGTGTCAAAGAACCTAGCGATCTGTATTCCAGCATTGCTAAAATTGCTGAGGCACAGGGATACCCTCTAGAGCATGGATATGCTGTCTTCTCTCAGGATGACAGCATTCACTCTCCCACTTCACCATAGCCCTTGCTGTTGCTTATCCTCCAGCTGGCTCAGAATGCTGCCATCCCTGACAAAGGTGCTGCAGTCAACAGACAGGCATTGTCAGGCCAGAGATTTTGGAAGTCATTCTGCAAGACCATCGACAACTATTGAAAGTCAGCAGCCTTTTACCAGCTACTGTGGTAGCACTGCATAGGAGTAACAGACAAGGCAATTGCACAAGGAATACACGTAATAAGAGAATGCCCTGGGTGATTAATAGGCTCTGTTTGAAATTATAAATGATTTGTTGGATGAAGTTGGTTGGGGTGTTTTCAGATGGCTTTTATTTGAGCATTTTGGTCAAGAGAACAGTGTGACAGTCTGTAACAGAAGAGCGACAAACTGTGGAGCTGTTAGACAATGGGAGTTGTGTTGACGGGAACATCAGCCAAATGCACAAACACAGTTGAAATAGGGATGTGCTGGCTGCCTCCTCACTTCCCCTCTTAAGCTCTCACTGTATCTCTGATAGCAAAGCCTGCACCCACATAATGGCCAGGATATGAAATATATAATAGACCTCCATGAATTTGGGCCATTGTTCTTCCAGAGTGTCCAGAATGAAACTGTTGCTCAGTGGTCTGCTGTACGATGAATGCCATGGTGTAATGGCTGTCATTTTACACAGGCCTATCTCCCAACATCCACCCTCTGATTTGGTATGCTGGCTAGAGGAGCAGCAGACTGCCACAAAATGGAAGCATAATGACCGCTGTCAGGGATTTGCCAACATGATGTGCTGAGCAGTCACGCATTGATTGTATACTCTGCAAATGGTGCCCTCTGCAGTTGTGGTATACCACTGTATTGACAAGTGGTGCCTGCAAAGCCATGTGTGTGCAATCCTGCAGGATGGAATAGCTCACTGTCCCAGCAAAGCAGAGCACACCCTGCCTGCATCTCTCTGATCAGGCAGAACACAATGAACTCTCCCTTCTGTCATGAAAGATTTATCATGTCACTGGTGCAGCGGTGGACAGAGAACTGGGAGATATTCCACATGTCACCTATTCTAGCCTGGAAGGAACTGGACACAAAGAAATGCAGTGCCATAGGCCCCCTCACAGCCTCTAGCAGCACCATCCTTACCCCTGGCCCTGGGATTACAGGTCTGATTGCATTAGGTGGTTGCATTCAACTTCTTCATTAGCACCTTCTTCATAAGATGCAGATGACACACACACACTGCACCTTGCCTGGTTGAAGATAGAAGAAGTACCACTGGTGGATAAGGCCTGTCCTGAGAACTCTTTATACTTCCCTCCACCCACCATTCTCCTACTGCAAGATGCTTATCCTCTTATTCACTGTCTCTGATCCATCTCCCCTTAAGCTGCAGCTCAAGGGGAATTACAATGATAACATTCATAAATAGCGGCAATTAGTCTGACTCAACGTCACCAGTTTTTACCAGCTCTTCCACAAACTCAAACAGAACCAGGAATGATGAATCAGTAAATTCTGGATGGTCCTTTTAAGTAGCATTGGTTGGAAGGGACGGCAGGGGGGAGGGGGGATGGGGTTGCTTTTTTGCTGCTGTATATGTGTTCAGTGGTGTGAGTGTAAGAAGGGTCACTAGCTGGAATGGTGATGTTAAGAGTGACAAATACTGGCATCAGATCAGTATTACATGCTGACTGATATCACATTCTGTTTGCATGGCCTACTTGCAGCAAACATTCACAATGCCCGTCCTAACTCCCTCACCAAGATTGTCTTCCAACATGCCATGCTGGATACTCTTTGCTTTTCAAAACACCCACCTATAATATAGGCCTAATGGCAGTGAATGTCGCTGCCTCCATTTTTATTCAACAAGGGGAAAGGAGGAATTTTGAAATTCTTTCCAAAAGTCACTCCAAAACTTTTGTTCAGTAGACCTTAATGGATCCTGGCTGTTTGGTTTGACAGTCACACCTCTTGAGAACAAAAATGAGCTCAATGGAAGAATACAATGCAAAGCTAGTGAATAACCTGTCCAAAAAAGGAATCAAACTTCACTTTCAGTTTGAATAATCATCATAGAATTTCTTCAGTACAGAGGGACAACATTCAGCCCATCAAATCTGCATCAACTTTCTGACAGAGCATCTTACCCAAGGGTTCTCCCCCACCCTCTCCCCATAATTCCACACGTCTCCCATTTCTAATGTACATATCATAGGATACTAAGGGGCAATTTTGCATGGCTAATCCACCTATCTTGCACATCTTTGGACTGTGGGAGGAAACCAGAGCACCCGGAGTAAACTTATGATGACACAGGAAGAATGTGTAAACTGCACACAGACAGTCACCCGAGATCGGAACCGAACCCGCATCCCTGATGTTGAGAGGCAGCAGCACTAACCACCGTGCTGCCCCAGTATTGGAGCATGTACGTGCGCACACATTTCCACTCCCTAATGCAATATTGAGTTATGAATAAGACAGAAAGTCTATTCCAGAATAAATGATAATAGCAATGAGCACATAAGTTAGAGTCAATGATACTCATCGTTACTCTTCAGTAACATCAATCAGATTCTTTTCATTAACTATTACCAAACAGCTAATGAACTAGAAGTATGGAGCTGACAGATTACACTAATAAAACTGATTTATATGCTGAAGCCAATTCCCTATCCAATAATGGACAGTCTGGCACTGAATGACAGGTCCTACTTCAGAGATTTCAATTATATGGAGGAGAACTTTCCTCTGCTTAACAATAAAAATGGAAAAGTCAATTCAAGTATGAAATAGCTTTTTCTGTTTTATTCTTGCATCGACCTTTTGGTTCACATTAACAATTAAAGAACTACAGTAATAACAACCATTAGAATTCTGATACTCAACCGAATTATGACCTATAATTCTCTCCTGACATTTGTACAATACCGATCATATTATGAAAAGAGAAATGGTAAATTTTGGAAATCTTAAATAGAGATTTTAAAAAATCTTGGAAGTGCACAGCAGTTCTGTTGCTTAACATTCTGGGCAGCATTCTTCTTGTTTTTATACCCATTACATTTTCTCATAATTAACGGTTATCATTTATAAACTTACCAGTGATTCTGTTGTTAAATGTTAAGCCTTCTATGTGGCTGCAGCCATATGCAATCAACATGGAGCACAAAACAAAGCTGTCGATTAAGTTAACACAGAATTGAATTAAATCATCCCCTTTCACTCAGTCATGAAGTAATGAACATAAGTGAAGTTTTAAAAACTTATAATTTTATTGGAATTTGGTTCAAAGTTTTATTCCACTTATGCTTTTGTAACATTTGAGAGATTGAGAAGTACAACAAATGCAATGCAAATCCAACTTTTTTTTTAGGGAAAAGCTTAGAACTAAAGATACAAATCAATGAATTAAGGTACAGTGGCACAGTGGTTAGCACTGCTGCCTCAGTGCCAGGGACCCAGATTCAATTCTGGCCTTGGATGTCTGTGTGGAGTTTGCACAGATTTCCCATATGTCTGTGTGTGTATCCTCTAGGTGCTAAGGCTTCCTCCCACGGTCAAAAGATGTGAAGCTTATGTGGATTGGCCATGTTAAATTGCCCTTAGTGTCTAAAAATTTATATGTTGGATGAATTATCCATGGTAAATGCACAAGGTGATGGGGAGTGAGGTGGAGAGAATGATGTTCTTTTGGATAGTCAGTGCAGTCTTGATGGGTCAAATGGCCTCCTTCTATACTATAGGGATTCTAATTTTAGGAAACGTACAGAAACCCTGGGTAGTCAGTCTATGTTGTCAGTAGGTCAATTGGATCAGATCTGACCAGGAATGACCTTTCTTCAGCAGGAATATGGCCTTGATGGTCTTATACTCTGACAGTGACCATGCCGATGAGGGTGCATCTTTTGGTTGCATAGTAATTGTATCTATATTGATTCTTCTTCAACCCTTTGATTGTTTCTTGGGTTCATGATAAATCTTTGATCTATATCAAGTTGAAATTTAGTTCAAAATGTCATAGAGTGGACTATACTTGGCATATTTAATCACAAGGTGTCTGGACCCCTTGCCTTAAAATTTCAACTCTCTCTCAACTGAGGGTGACTCCACTCAAGTTAGGAGTGTCAAAGGTCAATAGAGAAAACACAGCCATAGGGAAGAGAGTTACTTTTCAAGCCATGATATTTATCATGTTCCAAGGATCCATATTTACATTGCACTTTTGCAATAATTTTAAGTATATCTTGTGCATAGTTTTTGTCATTTATATCATTGCATGTAGCTAACAATCCAAATACTACCTTGTACCTGCTCCTAGGTATCTAATTTTCTGTTCAACATAAAAACAAAATACTGCAGATGCTGGAATATGAAACAAAAACAGAAAATTCTGCAAGGTCTCAGCAAGTCTGACAGCATCTGTGGGGAGAGAATCTGCTCTGACAAAGGGTCATCTAAACTCAAAACGTTCTGATCTCTCATCACCAATGCTGTCAAACTTGCTGAGATTTTCCAGCATTTTCTGTTTTTGTTGTTAATTTTCTTTTAAGTTTGATTACTTGGGTGCACTGAATATTAAGCTCAAAATTCCATCTGAATTGGGAACTCCTGTATTTCTTGTCACTTTCATGTCTTGGGAGTTTTCCAATTTCAAAATGCAATACAAAGCCACATTCGGAGATGTTCTACCACTTCCATCTCAATGTTCAGTGAAATTTTATTAATATATTCTACATCTGGTATTACATTACAACTAACAGCCCTCTGGGACTGCAGCAGTTCCAGAAGACAGCTCACCATCGCTTTCACAAGAGCAACTAGGGGTGGGCATTAAATGTTGGCCAGACAACGATGCTCACATCCTACAAGTAAATAAAATAAACTGAATAATGATGAATAAGAATAAAAGTAATCATTAGTTTTTGACTGGTATGATGTGAATAGGCTACAGCACATTTCATGATATGATACATATCTTTGAAATCTTTTAAGAAAAGTTTGTTGATCCCCATTTAAGTATATGAAAGTCACTAAAATTGCTAGAGGAAACAAGAATAAAACTGTGTCATTCAGACTTGCTTCGCCACTGATTTAGTGTGGCCAATTTGCACCTAAACTCTTATTTTCTCATGTTCATTCCATATTCCTGAAAACAATACCTAAATTTTTCCATTGTGCTAACATCCAAAATCTTTTTGAGGGCAAGAATTCCAAATTTCTACAATGTGTAAAAATGTATCCTGATTTGATTCTTGGATGGCCTCATTCTTATTTTGAGATTATGTCCACTTGTTCATGATTCCCTCACAAAAGAATATTGTCCACACTCCTGTAGCAGGTTTGTTGAAAGGAAGGATGATTAATCAGGCAGGTGGGGACCCCACTACTTTCCTTCTCCGTCCCGATAAAATCCCATGAAGGAAGGCCCATGGACAGCCTTTCTATCCTCCTGCCAATGAGACCCTCAAATGACCAAGGGATCCCCATTTAAGGTCCAGCAACAGGCTGGATCCCTCGTTCAAAAGCACTCAGCCCTCATTCAGAAGACCCAGCCATGAAGAAGAGAGGAAACCACTGGTAGCTGATTACCATGCTCGTGCTGCCATCCCTTAGCAGCCTCCATCTTCTCCTTGTTCCTCAGGGAAGAATTGCCACTGCCATGTCAAGCAAAAACATTCAGTAGGCCTTTCCAAGAGATAACACGAGGCTCTCACCATGGCCTAGGCCCTCATCACCTCCACAAGGTTCCATCCACAGTCGCTCCATTACTGTCAATTATATTTTAGAGAATTATTCAAAGTCCTAAGGATGCAGGAAATGTTTTCCAGGTTTTACTCAGAGTAGGAGCTTTCAGCTCTGAGGAAAGATTGGAAAAAGTGTAGGTTCTTTTTCATGTGACATTAAAAGGTGACTAAGAGAAGATTTTGATACAGTAGATAAAGGAAATCTATTCCCTCTCATAAGTGGGTAAGTGACCAGAAATTATAGATGTATAATTATTTGAAAAAGATTATGAAGAGAGATAAGGCAACATTTTTTTCACTCAGAATTGTCATGATCTAGAATTTGCATTCTAAAAGGATAGCTGGCTCCATAAATAATCTTGAAAGGGAATTAGATAGGTGCTGAAAAATGAGACACTTGCAAAGTCACAAAGAATTGAGTCTAAGCACAACTTGTGCTTTTAATGATCGGTAAAGGCATGATGGGTCCAATGGCCTCATTCTGTTATGCATTTTCCTTTAGCAATACTTCAACTGACTATCCCATCGAGATTGATAGGAACTTCTTTGCTCACAGTAACAAAAGCCAAGTTTACGCAACTTTTCTTCTTAATTGAACACTTCCGCTCTATTATTCTGGTGAATTGTGCTCCATCCCTCCAAGGCCAGTCTGTCCTTCGTAGGAGAAAGTGCTCATTTTTAAGCTCCAAAATGTAGCATTAGCAACGTGCAACAAAACAAAGTTTGTTTTATGTGATTTTAAGTTACTGTACTCGAGCTAAATAGATTTACATAAGAACTGTTCCCATTTGACCTCAATAGTCTTTGTGCCACACATACTTCAAGAGTCACCTTCCCTCTTGTCTTTTTTGTGATGGCACAATAGTAATCAGGATTGATTACTAAATAAAATGCCACAATAGTAATCAGGATTGAGGACATGTAGGAATGTGTTAGTTTTATAGATTTTATAGATTAGAGGGATTTCATGGTTTTTCAGCAAGGGAGTAAGTATTCTAAAACAAAATCTAAAGACAGTTTGAATATGACAATATTCAATATCTCTGCTTTTGGAATAGGCAAATGGGCTCAATAAGCCTTCTGCGTTGTAATACTTGATAACAGATGCAGTTGGGGAAGTTATGGCCTGGTAGCATTATCGCTGGACTACTAATCCAGAAACTAGCTAAGGTTCTGGCGACTCAGGTTCAAATCCCGCCATGGATGGAATCAAATGGTGGAATTTGAATTCACTTAAAAAAAAAAAAATCTGGCATTAGGAATCCACTGATAACGAAGAAACCATTATCAGTTGTCATAAAAACCCATCTGGTTCAGAGGTATCCTTCAGGGAAGGAAATCTGCCATCCTTACCCAGTCTGGCCTACATATGATTCCAGAGTCACAGCAATGTGGTTGATTCTCTCAACTGCCCTCCGAAGGCAACTAGGGTTGGGCAATAAATGCTAGCCAACCAGCGACACTCATATCCAATGAATAAAGAATAAAATGTTGATGGTTAAATTAACAAACTTAAAAATATAAATGATTGACTAGAGCTTGGATACTTTCACTTTTTTAGACTTTTTTTCCCAATATAATTTCCAAAACAGCGCTAACCCATTTAAAAGAAAAGCAGTCATGTGTTTAATTAACTAACTATCTTGTTTAATTTTGCCAAAACACAAAATGGACTGGACTAGAGTTATCCAGCTCCTTAACCTATCCAAATACATTTCAAGTGATAATTTGCCAACTTGCATGTTGGAAGTGGCATTATGGGCAGCTTTGAAGACTAAATTTCATTGGAGTTTGTATAACATGTATGTTGCACATCATGGGTAGGATTCTCCGATCTCATACTCCCCGCCATTGCTGCTAGCAAGAACGGAGAATTTGGCAGTCAGCCAAAACTCCATTTCCTGCAGCGGGATTGGAGAATCTCAAAAGCAGGCGAGGTTGGCGAATTCAGGCCTCTGTAACATTTAGTATAAATGTTACAGAGCATTTCTTAGTGCTGAATACTAAGAAAGGCATTGGATTACATGCTATTTGTAGAGTGCACCATGTGAATGCAACAAGTGTCCTCAGTTTAGGTTTGTTTTTTTTTATTAAATGCACAAAGAGTTAACATTTTTTAAAATCTGGGTATCAGTATTGATATAAAGTTTATGCCATGCATTTTGTTAATGGACCCACCTAAAATAAAATGAAAACAACAAACATTGCCTAAATGTTCTGAATCCAGACCAATGCACCTATTGCGTGTGACTATAGCCATCAGAATCCTTTGGGATCTCATATTTGCTTAGCCTACTATGATAAAAGGAAGCTAAAAGATCACATTGATTGAAATTGATTTCCAATTTAAATATTTTGAAGACTTTAAAGAGATCCTTAAACAGTATTTGATTAAGTATAAAGCTGGTGTTTCTTTGGGACATTATTTCTTCAGCTTTACCACGGTAGTCAGTGTGGCTGTGAAATCTCAATGGGTTAGAAATGACTAATGCTGTTACTGTGACCTATTGTATAATTCTATTGTACTGTCATTACCTTTTTGGCAGTTTGCATGCCAGTGGCAAAATAACAGCAAGCTTTTTTTTTCAGGTCATGTGATCTTGTGCCCAACAACTTTGTTCCCAAAACTTATCGTCATTTATAATGAGGGTTATGTATATCCAAAAGCATGGGTGATTTTAATTTATTTTACTTTCTCTCTCTCTCTCTCTTTGCATGACAACTTTTTAAACCAAACACTGTACTACAATATTGTGTGATATGTTGGATGTGAAGCAATTTGTATTGTGCAAGATTGCCTTAAAAATATTAAAATGTTCATTTTACAAAGATGTGACCGCTTGTTTGAACAGAAAATAATCTCTCGCAGGGTTGGGGTCAGTGGTCATTATGGAAGCTGATAGAATACAATATACATGAAGGATGTGTTAATATCTTCGTAAGTGCCATCCACTCTTGATTACCACTTGTACGAACTGTGAAGAATGAAAATTGCACTAATTTTCGCAGAATATGAAATTGATTTAACATCTCAGGATGATTGGGGCTAATTCTGCAGCGCATTGCTCGGTACTGAGATCATCATCGTTTCTAATTTGCAGCAGGAACTGGGATTCAGAAACACAACACCAAATGGTCATGTTTACAAATGGTATCAACCTCGAGGGCAGTGGAACTAACTGATTAATGACTTAGCATCCTCACTCCACAATAGGAAATGCCCAAACCTTTAGAAGGCCTAGCCCAACTGGGAGATCCCGCTTTCTCTTTCAACCAGCCATATCGCAAGGAATTAAATTATCTTCACCAGTAAACAACAAGGGCTTGTACTTGTATAGTGCCTTTAAAGTAATAAAATATCCCAAGATGACTCTCAGGAGCATGATAACATAAGGTACATCATCAAGCTACAAACAGAAATATGGGTCAGAGGATCAAATAGTTTTTGTGAAAGAGGTTTTACGGTCTGCCTTAAAGGAGGAAAGTGAGGTAGACTAGTCCCTGGCCTGATTCCTACTCCAACTCTGTTCAACCTGATTACCCCAACCTGACTACCGCTTACCCAACTACCCACTCGCACATATACCACTCTGCCCACCTGTCACCCTGCCACCATACTTAGCTGCCACACAATCCCTTTACCCAATTACTTCACCCATTCTATTCCATATATACTTTCCTGATTCAAGCTTCCCCTTACACACTTACCTTCTTTCCTAAACTTTGGAATGTTTGAATCTTTGCTCACAAAATACAGCAGCTAGTATTGAAAAGGGGGTTTTATGGTGTCTTTGCGGAATTCCTGCACTGAGTCAGCTTTGCGGGATTTCAACTGCCCTGAAAAACTGCAGCAAGGTAAGTGAGATTTTATTGTCTTTTCAGGATCAAAAATATGGGCTCCCAACCTTGAACTGAAGGTTTCAACCAGTATTCAGAACAGAGACTGAAAGTTATGACTTCAGTAGGGTAGCACAGCAGTTACCACTGCACTAGGGTTCTCTTGTTGGAGGATTCAAACACAGACTTCCAAGAAATATGAGTAAAAGGTTCACTTTCCATAACATATTTGCAACATACCCCATTGTACCAATGTATGTCTCCATCAGCATTAATAGTAACTTCGCAAAATAATGGTATGTACACAAGTTGTGTCATTGTGCAAATTAAGAATAAAACTTTTAAGATGTCTTGGAAGAAACAGTTTACACTGAATAACCAAAGACTTATTAAAAAGACAATGTTCTTCAACGCAGTGTGTGATTAGTCACATGGAAGTGGAAAAATGTTATGTGGGTTAATTAAACCATTTTGAAATCAGTAGCTTTGTTTGTTCATTTAATTTTAATATAAGATAAAACAGCAAATATTTATGTCTGAAAATAACCCTCCTCCATCAGGGGTGACGTGCCTGCCTACTTTAGACTGGTGAGGACTATGACCTTTTTACAATTATTCAGATGGGAAAAATGATCCAACATCTGTAGTTGGACTTGCTACCTCAACAGTAATAGAGCCAAGGAACATACTAACATGGTGATTACAAATTTTATGCTTTCTAGATTCACTTCTTATAAGAAAAATATCTGAATTGAAATCTACAATCAGCCTAAAGCAGCACCGGAAGGATACCGATTTCCCTCCATGTTGAGGTTAACTGATCATTTTTCTTAAGAATAGAAAAGCTAATGAAAAATGCCCTTCCATTTGGAATTCAGAGAAAAATCTTTGTTTCTAAATGTTTTGCCTTTGATCTTAGTCCTCAGAGCATATCTAATCTTTCAGAAGAGGATAAAATCAAGTTGCTGCTCTTCTTAGGCTGAATCAGTACTCTCTTTGAATGCAAAGTACATATTTCTGAACTGCTGTCCTTTCATGCTTGAAAAAATCCAATTTTGGTAGGATATCCATAGTTGAAAGTGGTTTCGAGCCAAGAATATTAATTCTTCCACAATTAGCTCCAATCCTCTCCTGAAAGCAAATATTCATATTACTTTAATTCCTGGGCACATTTCATTATCTTGGCCAAATGGCAAGTCTCTTGTGCTGGAAATTTTGGCTGTGTCACTGGTATCATGGCAGACTCAGAATTGTGACCACGCCATGTGCATGTGCTCCTGAAGTAAGAGGAGTTGGACACCATGTTAGCATATGTGTCAGTCAGCATATCACACTGATTTGATTCTAGTTATGTCAATTTCAATTTCTCCGCTCCAGCTAGCACCGTCATTTACCCCCACACTGGCTGGCTTTAAGTGGTGTTAGACCCTCACAATTTTGCACCTCATATCAAATACAGAGCAAGCTAGCATCATGCTTAGTGTTACCTGGACACTGCAATCATAGTCATGAGTAGGCAGGACAAAGTTTGCCTGCAAGCTGTATTGAAAGTAATGGGTATGTATTCCTCCATTTTTGAATGCTATCTGATTTTGCTTTCAAAATGTTTCAGGCAGTTTGTTGTTGACAGAATACTAACAACGATCTTGATTTTATGTCCCTCACTGACAGGTGGATTTGAAGGCAGTGGGTGGTGCATGTAAAATCCAACAAAGAACCTTCCACCACCGACCCAGCAAAAATCTACCTGTCTGAAATTTTAGGAGTGTGTTGCTGGGACAGGCTGCTTACCATCCCTTGGGCCTGTTAAAGCCCTTAAGTGGCCAATAATTGTTTCCTTAAAGGCTTCAACTTGTTTCCATTGGTATTTTACCTGTAACTAGGGGAGGCCCACGCCATGCAGGAAGCCCAGTAACTTTAGCTGCGTGGGCTAGTGCTGTTTAAAAAATGTAAAGACCTTCTATTCCATTCCCCAAGGGATTTTCACAGTAACTTCATTCTGTGTTAATGCAAGACCACTTCTGACACTAATAAATAAACTTTGAAAACTTTAACTTTTTTTAAAAAACTTTAAACTTTTGAGACATAGCTCCACGTTCATCAGCCTCCCCTGCAAGGTTATTCCTACTTTAACCTTTGCCCAGGACTCTTGAATTCAGTACCTTCTTCTAATCCTGGAATTACCGGCTCCCCAGCGTGGGTGACACTGCCTGTTGTCCCAGCTGTGGCCACTGCTGCAGGGACACAGCACTTCACCTCGCCACCCGATTGGCTGGCAACTCTCCAAGGTAGGTTACTTCCTTCAGAAGAAGGGGCAGAAGTCTCAATTTAAAATAATATATTAGGTGGCATTAAATTATTGTGGGGAATCTGTCAAGATTGTGTTGAGGGTTCCTCTTCCTCTACCTTTTAGCTGGAGGTGCAGAGGCCATAATGTGTTTCCTAATTCCCTTACTCAGTCACAGATTGCAGAATGATGTCCATAAACCTCAGAAGAATGACAATAATCAAAAAATTCGCAAAATGAAATAATTAGCAAATACATAGCTTATCAGCAAGCTACTCTGCTTTTGAATGGACCTACCATATATTAAACTGATCTTTCCTGGCATCCTAACAATGGCTGTCTCACCAAACTCTGCACCCTCTCCTTTCCTTCTCCCCTATGTACTCTATGAAAGGCACATTTTGCCTGTATAACGTGCAAGAAACAATACTTTTCATTGTATTCCAATACATACGACAATAAAACAATTCAAATCAAATCCTCTTTTCGCTCCAGAATGTAGAAAAATCAAGCGTTCCAGCTACTGGGTTGAAGGAAGAGTTTTTTTAATGGAACAGTGCCTTTATTATCCAACAAGTTTATTGGTATTATTTCTTTGAAAACATAAAATAAGTTCGAAGGCCACATTCATACACACACAAACACACAGTACAAAAAAGAGTTTATATACATACTTACATGTAGAAGCATACATTTAAATTTTAAAAGCTTTTGGTTCTAAAAAGATTGTGATAAGGGGACAATGAAATTGTTGCAAACAACAGTGTATTTAACAGGATTGGAAGCTTTCACAAGTGCATGAAACCAATTAAGACAAGGGTGGCACGGTGGTACAGTCGTTTGCACTGCTGCCTTACACAGCAAGGGACTCGGGTTCAATTTCAGCCTTGGATAACTGTGTGGAGTTTGTATGTTCTCCCTGTGTCTGCATAGGTTTCCTCCAGGTGCTCCAGTTTCCTCCCACAGTCCAAAGAGATGTGGGTTAGGTTGATTGACCAGCAGAGAATTCGGTTCTGTGATCCTCACCCTCTCTGATTTTGGGATGGATGGGCGAGTGGTAAAATTCTGGCCAGGCTGTGCAGAAGAAGCCCGAGACAAGTGTGTATGACCCATCTCCTGGAGCATGCAGATAACCTGTGTACTCAGCTGGGTGCCCCTTCCTTTAGGGGCAATGAACAGGGTAAATCCATGGCATTCAGGGATAGGACCTGGGTGGGATTGTTGTCAGTGCAAGCTTGATGGGCTGAATGGCCTCCTTCTGCACTGTAGGGATTCTATGATTAAGTTAGTGAGAAAAAGTCCTTCAAAATATTTTCTTTTCCCACCAATTGAAATGGCAACATACATTCTTTGAAGTAAAAAATTGTGATGTTTTATTTATAGGAATGTATTTCATGTAAAGGCAACATTTTACTTGCACTCACCAAAGGGTTGTCAAAACAAATTTGACAGCCTTTTCTTTATCAAAACAAATTTTTCCCTCCTAACTTTCCGCTAATCATTGTGTAGTCTTCATTAACATTTGAAAAAAAATGTGTTGTAGTGAAACAAGGGTAGAAAGAGAGGAGAGCCATTCTACCACTTAGCAACTGGCCTTAACAGTAATTGACTACATCATCACCTAAATAGTTCAAATGTCACAGTATCATGCTATGTAAATATTTCTAAGAATCACTTGCTAATTTAGAGTAGTTAACAGTTTAGCTGTTGTGACTGTAAAAAACAGACAAGTTTCCTTAAATTTTAAAAAGAAGAGAATAGTATTTAGTGGCTGCGATTCTCCCAAATTGGGATGAAATGCCTATACCAGCAGGAAACCAGAAGGGTTCCCCACTGGCATGAGCAGTGCCTATCAAATAGGATTCTCCCACCTGATAGAAGCTAATTTTTTTAGCATATGTTACCTATTCCCTCTCAGAACCCCCACTCAGGCCCCCTTCCCTCCCGTAGCCCCACACAGCCCCTTTTAAGCATCTTGGTTGTGCCAACAATACATTGTTCTGTGGCAAGTTGGCCTTGCATCTAGGGTTCTGGGTGGGTTCATGGAGGTTATTCTAGTGGCCATTTGACCCTCTGTTGATACCATGCTGCAGCGGAAAGTCTCTCAAGGGTCCTGGGAATTGGGTAGGTTAGGAGAAAGGGGTTGATCTAGACACTCTCTGGGGTATGGAGATGTCATGGCTAAAATGCCCCTTGTTGCCCTGGTGAACTCAAGATCTTTTGTATTCTGTATCTCCTTTTCTGTTGTGCCTGACCTGGAGAAAACACTTCCTTAAAACAGAGAAGGGGTTTAGATGGCTCATCAAATGATTCCCATCGCAAGTGACCAGTCACAAAATAAGGTCTGAGCACACTGATTTCAGAGTCATGGTTTAGACATGATTAGACTATGGCTGGAAGTAATTCCGTTCTCAGCCAGGATCCATTGTTCAAAGTGATTGTGCCTTATGTCTTGTTTCACACCCAGCTGAACACATAGGTTATCTGGATGCTCCAGGAGATGGGTCATTCGCGCTTGTCTCAGACTTTTTCTGGACAGCCTGGCTGGAATTTTATCACTCATCCATTCGTCCCAAAATCAGGGCAGGTGAGGCATGCAGAACCGAATTCTCTGTTGGCCATGGTGTAATTTTATGAGCCTTGCCCAAACAAGGTTGTAAAATCCCAGCCAGGGATTCCATTTTAATGTCTTTGGAATTTTTCTTTTAGATATGCAAATATTCAGCCATTTTAGAAATTGCTGTTTTAAGCCACCAAAACGTTGTTGTTCAGTCTTTTAAAGATTGGTAGTTTAAAAGACTGGTAGTTTTAGCCCTGTGAATGAGTGTAGTCAAATATGTTTAAGAGAAATTTGTTAATTAGTGTTCTGCTGTTAGAAAAAACTCAGTTTTTTCAATTATTTAATCTTTGTCCTATGTAGTAACTGAACCTTTGAAGTAAATAACCATACTTTCATTATCTGGTGTGCCACTTTGCAGGAAGTCTCACAACACCAGGTTAAAGTCCATCGGGTTTATTGGGTAACAAATTTTGCTACCCAATAAACCTGTTGGACTTTAACCTGGTGTTGTGAGACTTCTTACTGTGTTTACCCCAGTCTAACACCAGTCTTTCCATATCTTGAGTGCCACTTTGCCACAGGAGAGTCCTTGGTGTAGATATGCACACTAGGAACATCATATTCATATTTGTCCTGTTCAATTTTCTCAAGACAAATTTCTTATCAAAATAACAATGTTGCTATTTCCTTATCTGTAATATTATTTTGAAGTCATTACTTTCCTATTTTATTTCAAACTACTACATTGAGTCATATTCACTGATGGAAGAATTGTTTGTGTTCTCTTGCGTGGCGTGGCACTCTTCCATGGAACTATTTTCAATTGCTACATGCTAGCTACAGCATCAAATTTCACATTGATATATTGTATTTTTATGAATAAGAGCTGTATACCCATGTGGGACATCCATTTTAAATATTGCCAACTAAATCAAAATGAATAATCAAACAGCCAGTTAGGCCATGTCCTTGCATAGGCAGCATGCATGCACCTTCTAAGAAAATGTGTCACGTGCTTGCAGATGAACCATTACTCAGGATATCAGAGGTGGGAGCAATCTGGCCTGAAACGGCATATGCTGCAGATAGAATATCAATGTGTGAATTCAATTCCACTTATTATTTACGTCATGGTTCTGACTTTGACTGGAAACATAAAATGAAACACCACATTCAAACACTTGGGTCACTTATCATGACACCACAGATGAAAAATGTTGTACTTGGCAGCAAACATTAAGCTTTTCTTTGACAGTTTGAAGGTATATCAAGACATAAGAAATTGGAACAGGAGTAGACCAATGGATTAATCTGCAATTTAATACAATCATGGCTGATCTTCTCTCAGTTCACCTCCACTCGACATATCCCTGATTCTTTGAGAGATCAAAAATCGATCTTTCTCGGCCTTAAGCACCATCAACAATAGAACACAAGCAACAGTCTGGGATGGAGAATTCCAAAGATTCACAATCCTCTGAGTGAAGACATTTCTTCAGGAGTATCTCAGTCCTAAATGATCAACTCTTTATCCTGTGATTGGCTGTGTTTTCCAGACGGGAAATGTCCTCTGAGTCTAACCAATCATGCTCCTTCACAATATGGCATGCTGGCCTTCATCATGAGTTGTGAATCTATAAAATTCCTTGCCTGGTGAAGCAATATGGAAATTGGAAAATCATATTGCAGCTGTATAAGACTTTGGTTAGGCTGCATTTGGAGTATTGTGTATAATTCTGGTCATCACACTACCAGAAGGATGTTGATACATTGGAAAGGGTGCAGAAGATGTTGCCTCATTTGGAGGATATGGGCTATGAAAACAGGTTAAACAAACTGGGATAGTTTTCACTGAAGCGCCAGAGGATGAGGGGGAAATAGACTGTGACTATCCACTGTATCCAAACCTGTCATAATCTCGTAAATCTCTATTTCCCAGGGTCAAAAGGTCAATTACTCGGGAGCGTAAGTTAACAGTGTGGTGGTAAGTTTAAAAGAGATGTAAGGGACAAATTTTTCTCGCAGAGGGTGGTGAATGCCTAGAACATGCTGCTGGAGGAAGTGGTGAAAGCGCGTTCTATAACAACGTTCAATTGGCATCTAGATAGATACATGAATAGTCAAGGAATAGAGAGATATGGACCATGTAGAGGCCAGAAAATATTAGATGAGAGAGACATCTGTGTCAGCACAGATTTGGTGGACTGAAGGGCCTGTTCCTGTGTTTCAATGAGGCCACATTCTTCTAAAGTCCTGAGAGTATAGACCCAGTTTACTCAGGACGATGCCACTCATGCCAGGAATGATACCAAAAAAGCTTTGCTGTATCACTTCCAATGCATATGAATCATTTGTTAGAGAGACAGATATACCGGGTTCAGCACTCAAGGTATGGTCTCACTAAAGAACTATATAATTGCAGCAAATCTTCCTTAATTTTATATTCCAATCCCTTTGCAATAAAGCCCAACATGCCATTTGTTTTTTTATATATTTGTTGTACTTGCGTACTAACTTGTTATGTTCCAGTATAAATACATCAAATTCTCTCTGAACATCAATGTGAATCCTTCCTAATCACTGATCAATTTTTTAAAGAGAAAAAACATGGTGAAAGATTATACAGGACAAGAGACCATATTAGCATCTTTCAAATGGAATAATTTCAAACAAGCTCTGATCTTTAGACAATATAGACTGGGATTATATTCATTGGAATTCAAAAGAATGAGGGGATATCTTACAGAAACATACAAAATTATGAAGGCAATAGAAGCAGGGAGGTTGTTTCCACTGGCGGGTGAAACCAGAACCAGAAGCGTTGGCCTCAAAATAAGGGGGAGCAGATTTAGGACTGAGTTGAGGCAGAACTTCTT
The DNA here is from genome assembly GCA_024679065.1 of Sphyrna mokarran. Taxonomy (NCBI): domain Eukaryota; kingdom Metazoa; phylum Chordata; class Chondrichthyes; order Carcharhiniformes; family Carcharhinidae; genus Sphyrna; species Sphyrna mokarran. The sequence goes on along the minus strand of JAGIQG010000023.1, from coordinate 20,695,318 downwards.
CACCCAAAGTGTTGTGAATCTGTGGAATTCCTGGACCAGTGAAGCAGTTGAGGCTACCTCATTGAATGTTTTTAAAACAAGGATAGATAAATTTTTGAACAATAAAGGAATTAAGGATTATAGCGAATGGGTGGGTAAGTTGAGTCCACAAAAAGATCAACCGTGATTTTGCTGAATGGCGGAGCCGATTTGAGATGCCAGGTGGTCTTCTCCTGCTTTTAGTTCTTATGTTCTTATGCTTTTATAAATATAACATGATTTTAAAATAATCCTCCAACTTTAATTGACATCTAATGAAAATAAAGCAATGCAATCACAAAAGTAAGCTAAACTACACTTGCAATTGGACAGATATAAAATTCTTCATGTCGTAATAACAACTAAACAATGGGAACAATTTATACCATGCATTCAGTTGTTGCGTATTGCACGTGAGATTTTGTACACTGACAATAGGTTACAGGAATCTCAATTAACATGCAGCCACATGATGGCCTGTTCTTCTCAAACAAGTCTGGCATCACTTGACAACTGAGTGGATCAATATTATTTAGTTAATTTAGATTTGATGTACCATGTAGAAGGGAGCTCCTGTAATGTTTCTCAATATTGGATTAGGATTGCATTAGGACAGGAGAGGTTTTTTCACTAGCATATTGTCTTTCTAGGCTTATTCAGGCTAAACATTTACACTAAGTATGTATGTGTGGAACCACTGAACCTTGAGCTATTTTTTCCCTCTTGCATAGGGATTGATTTAGTTGTTATAAGCCATTCCATGAATAATTTGCCAGTGAGCTGGTTTCAATATGAGGTGCCATCACTTGCATATTAAATACACTGGATTGTGCATGACGGGCACTGATGTAATCTGAACATTAAATTTACAATTAAAGTGACAACCTGTAGTTTGTGTGCATTGAATTCTCAACCTAACATATATTCTGAAGGTAAAATGTGTTTCATACGCAAGTTAATATAATTATCACATTTAGATAAAACTGATACTTCACACATTATTTGGTGCAGAGAACCATGTGCGCTGCAAGAAGTGTTAATATATTTTATTTATGAACCCTGGTTTATGTTTTGCATTCACGCATAAGTTGTAATGTCAACTGCGGCATTAAGTGTCATCCTTGGTTTGCTGAGAGCACACACCTCTTAGTCGGAAAGTTGTGTACTTATCTAGCTAAATGCATATATCTAGCATGATCTCTGCGATGTGATAAAGGCATTCCCTCTATCCAGACTACATGAGCTTCTAGGGGAGGTGAGAAACAAAACAAAAAAAAAAATTAAATTCCTCTCCAATTTCTTTAGGTGGTCAAATCTAGACCAGAAGATGATGTTGGTCTTGATTTATGAATTATCATAGAATCTTTAGTGCAGAAGGAAGCCATTTGGCTCATCAAGTCTGTACCAACAACAATTCCAACCAGGTCCTATCCCCATAATCCTACATATTTACCCTCTTAGTCCCCTGACACTTAGGGGCAATTTTAAACCTAACCAGCACGTCATTTGGTTGGATTTAGTCAACCTGACAGGTTCTCGCCCACCAGTTAGATACAATGTTGAGAATCCCTGTCAGTTCCTGGGGGAGGCTGTAATAATCCCCAGGATTTGGATGGGGAATCACTGACTGACCTCCCTGTAGGACTCGTTTGCTAGGCAGTGGAGGTCCCCAGTGGTGGCCCCTTTATGAAGAGATCTCCCCCAATTACACTGGGGTGGAGGGTGATGCATGCAGCAGTTCCGTACAACTGTAGGTTTCACTGGCTCATGAACTCCCAAGTTTAGCCCTCCTGTGGCCTTGTGGAGTCCGTGGACCATGTCTATGTTTTGTGTTTTAGATTGCACTCCCTTTTTGCTTTCTTGAAGAACCTTTTATTGATGTTTTGTTTGCACTTCAGTCCCACACTTCTGATCTACAGACACCTGGTACAGAGAGAGGTGGATTGGGATGGCGATCTCCTTGGGAACCTACTCCTGGGCAGGGCAAAACTCACCATTAACACATCTAGGCAGCGAGTGATTGACAGGGTCGTCCATCCTGACTCTCTGCCCCTGGAGAGGTGTCCATGGAAGCAGTTGACACCTTCCACTCCCATTGGGGCCTGCAGGTGCTGGAATGCATTATAGACCCCGATAATCACATTATTATTTGATGTTTTAAGTTTCTTTACACTTCTGTTCTGTTCAGGCAGTTCCGCCTCCCTTTTGGGGAGCTGCCCCTTTTACTTTATCCCTGAGTTAATTTGAGTTGGTTTATTTGGTTTTATTTGCTTGTAGGACTCATTGAATATAAACTTCCTGGGGATTGGTAATTAACTGACCAGGTGGAGCTCATATACCAAGCCCTATATAAAGCAGGCCCCTGATTGAATCCATTTTTCCTTTGTCCCAGGTAGTAACAGGCTTGTGGTTTTGCCTTATTTGATTTTGTTCAATAAAGTACTATTCATTTACAGCAATTCCTGGAATTATAATTGAGGCTCAATGATATTATGTGACTATCATTGAGTTTTCCATGGATTTCAGGACCAGGGCAGTGGAAGTCCCACCCACAGAGAACTGCTTTTCTTTATTCATTCATGGGACATAGATACCACTGGCTGGCCAGCATTTATTGCCCATCCCTAGCTGCTGTTGAGAAAGTGGTGGTGAGCTGCCTTCTTGAATCTCTGCAGTCCATGTTCTGTGGGTTGATCCACAATGCTGTGAAGGAAGAATTCCAGAATTTTGACCCAGCGACTGCGAAGGAATGGCGATTATATTTCCAAGTCAGGATGGTGAGTGGCTTGGAGGAAACTTGCAGGTGGTGTTGTTCCCATTTATTTGCTGCCCCTGTGCTTATAAATGGAAGTGGGTTTGGAAGGTGTTATTTAAGAATTTTTGGCGTACTGCTGTAGTGCATCTTGTAGATAGTACTCGCTGTTTCTACTGAGCATCAGTAGTGGTGGTATTGAATGTTTGTAGATGCAGTGCCAATCAAGGGGGCTGCCTTGTTCTGGATGTTGGCAAGCTTGAGTATTGTTGGAGCTGCACCCATCCAGGCAAATGGAGAGTATTTCATCTCATTCCTGACTTGTACCTTGAAGATGGTGGATAGGCTTCTGGGGAGTCAGGAGGTGAGTTACTTACCGCAGTATTCCTAGCTTCTGACCTGCTTCTTGTGTTAATGTGGTGAGTCAGTTGAGTTTCTTATCACTGGTAACATCAAGAATGCTGATAGTGGGGAAATCAGTGATGGTTACACCATTGAATGTTAAGCGATGGTGAGATTATCTCGCATTTGTGCGGTGCGAATGTTATTTGACTTGCTGGTCAATCAGAGACCAATTCAGTAGCCTCCCCCTTCCTTACACTGGGTCTCTTGATCAAGTAAGAAGTCTCTCAACACCAGGTTAAAGTCCAATAGGTTTATTTGGTAGCAAATGCCATTAGCTTTCGGAGCGCTGCTCCTTTGTCAGGTGAGTTAACCTAGTGTTGTGTGACTTCTTACTGCGTTTACCCCATTCCAATGCTGGCATCTTCACATCATCTCTTGATCAAAACAGAATGAGAGATCACACTTCTGGCACACCCAATAGGATTTTCTGGGCAGCTGTCTTGAGGCATGGGAAAGCTGTGTGGCTCCCATTTAATTCCAGAGCTACCATCATTGAGTTGCAATGGACTCAGGGCTAATGGGCATCAAATGACTGATTAATGAGCTCTAATTGGGAGCCCACCGTGGGAAGATTGATATGGAGCCACTCCCACAATTAAGTGGGCACCACCATTCTGTTTCTCACCATGACCTGAGGTTATTTTCTTTAGAGAGAAGGTGGTTACGCGGTGACCTAATTGAGGCGTATAAGATGATCAAAGGACTGGATAGGGTGGATAGTGAGAGCCTTTTTCCTCGGATGGTGATGACCAACACGAGGGGACATAACTTTAAATTAAGAGGTGGTAGTTATAGGACGGATGTCAGAGGCAGGTTCTTTACACAGGGTGGTGAGGGTGTGGAATGCCCTGCCTGCAGCAGTTGTGGACTCGCCTACTTTGGGGGCATTCAAATGGTCGGTGGATAGGCATATGGATGATATTGGAATAGTTTAGGTTAGAGGGTCCACTGGCCGGCGCAACATCGAGGGCCGAAGGGCCTGTACTGCGCTGTAGTGTTCTATGTTCTATGCCAGTTTGCATTAAATCCTTGTGGAAGCAGTAACAGAGGAAGGACATCCTGATGCCAAGGGATGGAAGAAGGCATGAGTGGCATTGTGCTGAATGGCGCACTGACAAGAGTGTCCATCGATAGTTGTGAACATGTGTGCGTGTGAACATGTGTGCGTGTATCAGGAAGTCTTGGAATACGTATGCCTATCAAGGCTGGAGAAATAAGTCAGTGGCCTTTGGTCAACCAAAGATATGGGTACCCAAAAGGGTGGTAACATTCTCAAATGTTTTGTGGGGGGAAGATGTGAGGTTGAGGCAACGTTGTTATGACATTGCAGATGAATGTTTCAGCACTCACTGGAACTCTGCACTTATTTGCAGGAGAAACAAAGCCACAATCGTTATTGAGGTGCCAAACCTAACGATCCTCACCAGCCATAAGCTGGAAGCCTGTGAGATCAAGGACAGGTGAGGTGGCAGATCATCAGATCACAGGGAGACTGGTTTCTGAGGAAGGTAAAAGCTCAGTGGGCTGATGCGAGACAGGCTGAGTGCAAGTTATGAATTAGTTTTTAATCCAGTAGAGGAACCTTGTTTATGCATTGATCACGAAGGCACCTCAATTTCATTGAGGCCAAATGCAATGGGCAGCTTGCACTGTGATGTTAATCTGTGATATGAGTCACATATCTTACCTTCTGTTTTCACCCTCAGATGAGCCTTTCACCAGATCCAACCAGCAGACAGATGACCACCCCTGACACCTACAACATTGAGGTATGCACATGCAGCACACCATCTCTCAGCACCAAGCACCAGTGTAGACTCTGGCATGCCAGTGGCCATGTTGGATGAGTTGTTAAAAACACAGCAGTGAGGGCATGTCTTGTTCACTGGAACAGATGGTGGAATAGCCATTGCTGAAAATAAAGCCTGTACTGAGTTAGAGAAAGTTTATTAGCTTCTGAAATTGTCCATAAGGTGAAAAACATTGGATGTCTGGAGGGAAGGGTGGGGAAATATGGTGGTGATCCTTCAGCCTTTGTGTGCCATGGTGTCTGTCATGGAGCAGTCTTTGCAAAGCATGAGGTGGTCCTCAGCTCCAAGACCCTGAGCTCTGAGCGCACAGTGTCATCTATTGAGAGAGTTGCAACTTTTATAGTGGCACAGTGCAATGATGTGCTACTGGATTGCCCTCAGACCTACAAGTCTCAGCAATGGTCAATACCTGTTTCTCAGAAGGAGACAGCAACTAGCATCATTGATGATTGGCTATCCTTTGCTGGTGAGCAGGGAAGTGAGCACTCACCTCTGGCTGACAAGATGGCTGTCATCTCCGGAGAATCTTCTCGTGAAGCCCCAGGTGAGAACAGCAGCTCTCTGCCAGTCACCAATCCATCCCAGTAGGCTGGGGAATGACAGAGGAGAGGGAGCCAAGTGGGGAGCTTCACTGGTGGGGGCTGGAGATAGTTCTGCAAGATGGGGAGATAAGGGGAGAGATCTGCAGGAATGGTGATAGGCAGAAGGAGCTCTGCAGGTTGGGAATGATTGATTGAGAGGGAGCTCTGCAGGCATCAGGGAATCAATGTGGGGAGGGGTCTCTGCCTGCAGATGATGTTCTGCGAGGGCTGGGGCGGGACCAGCAATCAGCAGGATAGGGTGAGAGAATGGAGGGGACCAGCACAGAGTAATTGGCAGGAGGGGTGGGTGTTGGGAGATAGGGGACAGATCTCCCTGTCCAGTTAATGGTAAAAAAGGCAGCATGGACAAGTTGGGTCAAAGGCCCTGTTTCTATGCTATAAGCCTCTATGACTGTATAACGGAGGGGGTTTAGCAGGTAAAGGCTGAGAGGTTGTTTCCTATGTGGGACAGTCTAGGATCAGGGCATAATCTCAGTAAGTGGTAATCCATTTAAGACAGATGAGGAAGAGTTCCTTCTCTCAGAAGGTAGTGAATGTTTGGAATTCTTTATTGTAGAGAGTTGCACAAGTTGGATTGGTAGGTATGCTCAAGGCTGAGATAGACAAGTTTTTAGTCAGTAAAGGCATTAAAGTTATGGGGATAAGACGAGAAAGTGGAGTTGAGGATTGTATCCGATCAGTTATGGGAGGCAATTCTCTGGCCCTGCCTTCTCTGGGGCCATGTGTGGTCAGAGAATCATGAGGGAGAGATCTGGTGTGTTTACTGTCAGCAAGATCTGCATTTGGGATTCTCCCCATCCCCTCACTCCCTTCTGGACATAATCTGGTTTGCACCCAGTCAATAGATTTTGATGGATTGTCTCCAATGCACAGATTGTGTGTGTGAAAACAAGGAGAAAAAGTGTATTTCCTGATTTTAAAATGTTTTTTTTCTTGTACCATCTATTCAGTCCCTCTGTGTGCTATTTTAATGTATTCATTATATCACTCAAGGTAAATGGACTCACATGCTGTTAATGCTTTTGCTCCAAGTCTGAGAGCAATTTCATTCCTCCCCACTCCCCTGCCCCAAGAGGCCAAGTAAAGGAAAGGAATTAAATAATTTAGGATGGAAAGTTATAGATTAGATTGAGAGTGTGACAGTGGGACAGGGCATGAAGGGGTGGTGCATGAAGAGAGTGGGGCATAATGGAGTCTGGCCATGAAGGGGGGCTGATGCAAGTGATCTAAGACCAAGTGTGGCCTTAACAATGTGTTGTTCAACTTCAACAAGACACCCCAACTCCTGTATTCAGTGTTCTGACTAATGAAACCAATCATGTTGAATGTCTTCTTCATCACCTGTGCACCTGTGACTCCACTTTCAAGGAGTGATGAACCTGCACCCCTAGATCTTTGTTTGATAACTCTCTCCAACACCCTACTGTAAACTGAGTAAGTCCTGCTCTTGTTCAATCTACCAAAATGCATCACCTCAAATTTATCTAAATTAAAATCCATCCTCCATAATCATCAGCCCACTGGCCTAATTGATCATGGTCCTGTTGCAATCCCACATAACCTTCTTCTTTGTTTTTCACACATGGCTCCATCATGCAAAGCAATCATTTATAAAAGCATTTTAATTCCTTTGTATTTCACTATGTATCTACTGATTTTTTTTTTCCTTATTCCTTGGATTTCCTGTTTTTGCCATGAATTATTCAGATCCTTCAGAGAATCAATGCACAATCTGCAATGTATCATTTGCAGATGATACACTGGGGGAGTTGCAGGCAGTGAGGAGGATTGTCAGGGGATACAGCAAGAGCCAAATCAACGAGAGATCTGGGCCAAAAGATGGTGGATGGAATTTAACCCAGATAAATTTGAAATGATGCAATTTGGAAGGTCTGCTGTGAAAGGAAAGTATGCAGTAAATGGCAGAGCCCTTAGAAATATTAGCATACAGAGGAATTTAGGCTTGCAGAGCCACAGTACTCTAAAGGTGGCAACTCAGATCGACAAGGTTGTCAAGAAGGCATGTGACATGTTGACCTTCATTGGTCAGGGTGTCAAAGTATAGGAATTTGAAAATCATGTTGTAGCTGTATAAGACTTTGATTAGGCCACATTTGGAGTATTGAATGCAATTCTGGTTGTCACACTATTGGAAGGAAGCTGATACATTGGAAAGGGTGCAGAAGAGATTTACCAGGATGTTGCCTGGTTTGGAAGATATAAAGAAAGGTTGAATAAACTTGGATTGTTTTCATTGAAGTGTCATAGGATAAGAGGCACCTGATAGATGTTTACAAGATTATAACAGGCTTGGATATTGGGGATCATTCTTTCACAAGGTTGAAGGGTCAAATATTCAGAGGCATAGTTGAAAGTGAAGGGGGACAAGTTTAAAAGAAGTTTTTCCCCACAGAGGGTGGTGAATGTCCAGAACGTGCTGCTGGAAAAGATGGTGAAAGCAAATTCTATAGAAGTGTTCAACAGGCATCTGGATCAATACTTGATTAGGAAGAGAATACAGGGATATTCTCTAATATTAGATTAGAGGCACCTGTTTGATGGGCTGAAGGGCCTGTTCCTGTGTTGTACTGTTCTTTATTCAATGTGATTGGGAGGAAGCCCCAGTCCAAGTACCATTTAAAACTTTATAACTGGGAGAATTCAAGTGTGTTTGCTAAACATAGACCTAGTTCACTTGAATGCCCTTCAGAAACAAAAGGGACTAAAGTTTAAAATAGGCTTATAATTAACACTGCAATGGAATTACTGTGAAAATCCCCTAGTCAGCACACTCTGGTGTAAGTTTGTGTACACTGAAGGAGAATTTTACATGAGCCAGCACGTCTTTCGGGCTGTGGGAGGAAATTGGAGCAACTGGAGAAAACCCACACCGACATGGAGAATATGCACATAGACAGGGAAACAAGCCAAAAATTAAACTTGGGTCCCTGGTGCTGTGAGACAACAGTGCTAACTAGTTAGTGAGTTGGCAAATGCAACCCTTCCTGCCATGCAAAATGAGAATGGATTATACTAAGAATATTCTCTCTGTTTGAAAGGCATTATTCACAATTTGTTAAATCCATCATGCGTGATCAGGAATTCAACCAGTCAATAGATTTTGATGGATTGTCTCCAATGCACAGATTGTGTGTGTGAAAACAAGGAGAAAAAGTGCATTTCCTGATTTTAAAATGTTTTTTTTCTTGTACCATCTATTCAGTCCCTCTGTGTGCTATTTTAATGTATTCATTATATCACTCAAGGTAAATGGACTCACATGCTGTTAATGCTTTTGCTCCAAGTCTGAGAGCAATTTCATTCCTCCCCACTCCCCTGCCCCAAGAGGCCAAGTAAAGGAAAGGAATTAAATAATTTAGGATGGAAAGTTATAGATTAGATTGAGAGTACATTAATTTCCTATACGAACAATCCCACAAATAAACGTGACGTGATTCTCACAAATGCAGTTGTCTGCTTTTGTAGAGAGAAAGGATAACTATCCAGTGTCAGCATGATGCTTGACTTAAGTACACAAAATTGTACAAGGGACAAAAAATTATTTTTCCTTTAGTTTATGCCAATCAATATGCCAGCATTAAGATTCTGTTGGCATCTGCAAGCTGATTGGTCACCATTGGGAGCCAATACTTAATCCTGTCTTAACATATTGAATTAGACAAAGCAGAAATGTTCCCACAGTACTGTGCTATGCTGGATGTGAATAATAATCATGAGAATTCAGCATATTCAAGTTTATTTTACCTGAAGGAGCTAATTATCTCTTGACCCATGTGCAGGCTGGAACCAGTAAATATAAAAGGATTAGAAAAGGGACATTAGTATTACAAGCTTTCTCAATGCAAGAATTGAGGCAAAAACATTAAAAAAGGATTAAAAACATACACCTATTAATATAGAGTGACATCACAGACCAGGCTAACAGGGCATTAAAAATACAACAGTAACAATGGAATAGAATCCCTGCCCCTCTCCCTGGGCTAGGAGTCTGACATAGGTATCTTTGTTATTTAGGTCTTCCAGGGCTGAGTGCATGGCCAGGAAGATGGTGTCTGCTGTGGATCTGTTGTAGCAGTAGGTGACCTGTAATGGATCCAGGCAATTTGGGAGGCCAGAATTGATTTGTGCCAAGGCTAACCTTTCGAAGCATTTAATAATGATGGATGTCAGAGCCACTAGATGATAGTCATTAAGGCGCACTGTCTGGCGTTTTTTGGTACCGGGATGATGGTTGCCTTCTTGAAGCAAATAGGACTTCAGATTGTTGTAAAGGGAGGTTAAAGAGGACTGCAAATGCCCCTGCCAGCTGTCTACGCAGGGTTGAGAGCTCATCCAGTTACCCCATCCAGGCCAATCACTTCTTTGGGTTGACCTTCGAGAAGGCTGCTCTGACATCTGTGATAGTCATCTTGAACATAGGTTTGCCTGAAGCTTCCAGGATGGAGGACATGACTCCATGCTCAGAAGAGGCATAAAATGCATTTTCATCAAGGAGTGGTACATTGGTGCTGGCAATTTTACATATTTTCATCTTGTAGCCTTTTTGTCTTTCAGACCTTGCCAAAGTTGGTGGAGGTCCATGTGGCTAGCTTGAGAGTCTAGCTTGGTCCAGTATTCTCATTTGGCATCTTTGATGGAGCTCCTTAGAGCATATCTGGTTTTCTTGTGTAGGTCAATGCTGCCTGACTTGAATCTGGACTTCATCAGGCAGTGGATATCTCTGTTCATCCATGATTCCCAGTTGGGAACACATGGAATTGCTTTTTTGGCACACAGTCCTCTACACGCTGACTATCAAAGTCAGTTACTGTAGTGACAAAATCATTCAGGCCGATTGTAGTGTTTTAAAATGGTGACCCCTACTGGCTCTAGGCAGTCCTGCATGTCTTTTGACTGAGAACAAACCAGAGCACCCAGACGAAACCCACACAGACATGGGGAGAACGTGCAAACTTCCCACAGACAATAACCCAAGGCTGAAATTGATCCTGGGTGCCTGGAGCTGTGAGGGAGTAGTGCTAATCACCGTGCTCTCCTCAAATCATTTCTCAGCTCCCATTTATGCCTGACCTTCTATTTTTTTTCCATCTGCTCCATCCCCTCAAAATCCTTCACATTTTTTCCTCTGAAGAAGAGGCATACTGACTCAGTGTTAATTCTGTTTCGCTCTCCACAGGTGCTGCCAGACCACTTGAATTCCAGCCCTTTTCTGGTTTATAATATCCCTCTTCATTACTTTCCATTGCTCAGTCAATTGTTGAAAACTTACTAGTTAAAGAATTTTCTTTTTTCTTTCTTCATCCATGGTTCCCATTGGAATTAGATACTGTGACAGGTTCTTTCAGTTTACCAGTTATTAAACAGGAAATTTCACAATAGCAGAGGTTTGATCTCAAATCAAGTCTTTTCTATTCTTCGTCATTATTTCACAGTCTGCTCCTCTTAGGCTATTCTTTGGATGCCTCTCTGTGAGGATCTGAAACTTGTTCTCCTTTGCCTAGATTTGTGGGCATTTACACATTTCAGATGTTATATTTCTGCTGTTCTAGGCATTCATTATCTGTTAACAAAAAACAAAATACTTTGGATATTGGAAGTTTGAAAGCAGGAAGTGCTGGAAAAGCTCAAAGTCTGGCAAGAGAGAGAGTTAATATTTTGAGTCTATGTCCTCGGAATTAATAAAACATAGAACTATAATGCATTTTATTCTGAAAAAAGTGGGGAAGGTCAGATAGAACAAATTGAAAGGTCAGGCTGTGACAGGCTAAATTACAAAAATGTGGCAGAACAAAAGACTAAGGGAGCAGTAATGGTTGTGCTAAAGAAATAAAGCATTGATTCAGACTAAATGTTAATGGTAAAATAAGATTTGATTACCTGTTATGACTAGCATTCCAACCATTATCTTGCAATTGAATCTGTGTCCATATATGCCCTGTTTGTGAACCCAACTCTCCATTCACCTAATGAAGGAGCAGTGTTCTGAAAGTTTGTGCTACCAAATAAACCTGTTGGACTTTAACTTGGTGTTGTAAGACTTCTTAAAATAAAAAACAGCTCTGTCTGAATATAAAGCACAAATTTGGTGCTTGACACAAAAACGTGGAGGACAGAGTGCATGGTTTATTTCTTTACCACAGCTTATCACTCCCTAGTCTCAAAGAAGCTATTTGGCTGATATGCAAGTGTCTGCTCTGATGAGGGTTAATAATGTCACTGTCTGTGTGCTCTAACTTGGCAGAACAATGGTACCATGAAGATAATTTGCAACTGAAGATAAAGCCACCTGCGTTCAAGGAAAAAGCAAATAATCCCAGTATTGTACATTCCATAAATAACATTGAGTGATATGATTAGTTAAACTACATTAGGCAATTCAGAATTTGTTTCACTTTGAAGAAAGCAATATATTTATACATCAAGATAGGTCTCATCTCAAAAGTATTCTGCAACTGCAGAATAAACTGCAAGTTTATTTTTCCACATCAGCCATGCATACAACACCCAGATGTGCACAGTAAGAAGTCTTAACTGCAAGTTAACATTCAACAATTTTATTTGGAATCACAAACTTTCAGAGCACTGCTCCTTCATCAGGTGAGTGGATAGGTATATTTTACAAACACAGCATATGTAGACAAAGACACAGTTACAAGATAATGGTTGGAATGCAAGTCTTTACAGGCACAGACAGTGCAAGTAGTAGCTGAATCATGAAATGATTTCAAAAAGATAGATATATTTTTGAAACTAAAGGTAATCAAGTTGCATGATCACCTAAAAAGACTTTTGTTTTTGCATTAGGAATAAGGTGTGACCATTGAAATTTATTTCAGTTAAGAGCTTTACTGTTAGGATAGAAATTAAGTTTTTTTGTTCTTTCATGGGGTGTGGGCATCGCTGGCAAGGCCAGCATTTGTTGCTGATCCCTAATTGCCCACAAACTGTGTGGCATTTTAAGAGTCAACCACATTGTTGTAGCCTACATGTGACTGATCCACAGCAGACTTCCTCCCCTAAAGGATATTAATGAACCAGACGGATTTTTGCAATAATCGAACATGGTTTTGTGGTCACCATTAGACTTTTAATTCCAGATTTTTATTGAATTCATACTTCCACATTTACCATGATGGAACTCAAACCTGGGTCCCCAGAGCAGTTACTGGGTTTCTAGGTTACTAGTCCAATAAGCACATTAAATAAGATAAGAGCCCATGGTGTTTTGGGTATCATATTAATAGAGATAGAAGATTGGTTAACTGACAGATGAGAGAGTTGGGGTAAGAGGAGCATTTTTAGGAAGGCAATCTATAACCAGTGGAGTGCCACAGGGATTAGTGCTGGAACCACAAATATTTGTGATACCTTTCAGCGACTTTGTCGGGGGAAGTGATTATAATTTTGGCACCCCTAGACTTTAAAAGAAGTGCACGAGGAAATCGTAGCTTTTCTAACTATATTCTTTCAAAGAATCCTTCATTCAGGATTCAATTGGAAAAAATGCAAATGCAATTAGCCAATCTTCTATCCCTATTAATAAACATCATTTAAAAAAGATGAGATCAAAACTAATCACAGCCAAATTATTCAAGACGGAAGTTAAGGAAGACTGGTATATGGGAACAAAGGAACGTAAGAATTTGAAGCAGAAGTAGGCAATTCAGCTCCACCATTCAATAAGATCATGACTGATCTCTTCCTGGTCTCAAATCCACCTCCTTACCTGTTCCCCATATCTATTTAACACATTTTTTTCAAAAATATATTTATTTCCTCTTTCAAACCATTTAACAATATGGGATAGCAAGTTCCACAAATTCCCCACCCTCATCTCGATTTTAAATTTACTTCTCAATTGTTCTCAAAGGGAACTATTTGATCTAATTTTATTGTATCAATCCCTTTTAGTTATTTATATACCACAGCCAGATCCCCCCTCATCCTTCTAAACCCTAGCGAGTATAAATCAAACTTCTTAATTTCTCTTCATAGGCCAACCTTTTCATCCCTGGAATCAATCTGGTGAACCTCTTCTGAACTACCTCAAATGCTGCCATCCTTCCTCAAATAAGGAGACCAAAATTAGACACAATACTCTAAATGTGGTCTCACCAACACCTCATATAATTGCAACAACAGTTCTCTATTTTGATACTGCTATCCATTTGCATTTATTATTACATGTTGTACCTGCATACCAACTTTCTGCGAATCATGAACAAAGACATTCAGATCCCTCTGCCCAAATGAATTTACTTTCCATATAGATAATAATTTGACTTTCTATTTTTTTCAGCCAAAATGAATAACCTCACACTTATCCACATTAAACTCTATCTGCCAAACTTTGGTCTGTTCTCCTAGCCTATCTATACCTGCCTGTGAAATCTGTATCTCCTCTCCATTGCCTGCTTTCCCAGCTATTTTAGTATGATCTCCAAATTTTGCTATCTTACACTCTGTTCCAGCTTGAAGTAGAAGTATAAAATCCTCAAGATGCTGGCTTAATAAATAATTTTAAATCTGAGGTTGATAGCTTTTGAAAGTAGCTGAAGGTAATGAGAAATACGAAGTCAAGATGGTTAAATGGACTTAAGATACAGAGCAATAATGTACTGGCTGAAGGTTGGAACAAAGCCTGAAGGATTGATTGATGAATGCCACAAGGTGCTTCACAACAAATACAATGAAGAAAAGTACAGCACAGGAACAGGCCCTTTGGCCTTCTGAGCCCACACCGATCATGATGCCCTAACAGGGCAGGTTTGAGGGGCTAGATGGTCTACTCCTGCTCCTATTTCTTATGTTCTAGCTAAACTAAGAAAACATTCTGCTCTTAATCTGTCCATATCTCTTTATTCCCTCTCTATTCATGTACCCATCCAGATGCCTCTTAAAAGTTGTATAATTAAGCTATATGCTTCTCGAAATGTAAAGAAAACAAGTTAAAAATGAAAGAAGTAACCTTTTCTGCTTTCACACTCAATGCTTTCCTGGGAAGACTCCAAAACTATCCATAGGAACGCTTGTTTCCATGCAAGGATTTTTTGTTGACAGCTCCCACTTTAATCATGTCACTGACATAAATCTACGATTTAAACAAGCTTCCTGTATGTCAGCATTAGACTATATTTAGATTTGTTCCACAATTTTCCTTTTGTACAGTTAATGCTGCTTTCTGACCTTAAGGATAGTGTTGCTTCTTGTAATTTTAAGTTGCACTGTAATTGTGCAGCCAATTTTCTGCCTCATTAGCATTGTGCAACTTGCTCAGGCAAAAGGTCCAAAAGATTTGATATGCTGTGATTAAATGTGTCACCAATTATGAATAACTGGTTTGCTCATTGGACATGCCATTTTATTTGTTTGTGTGCCGTTATATATGAATCTTGCATTTATTACAAAGCAAATGCTACAATTTTTTTTGTGAATGATTTTTGCCTCCAATTTTCTTCCGTTATCATCCATCCCTGATACCTTGCTGATTAACAAACTCAAAAACTGTAATTTAGCACCCAGGGTAGGTGCACAAAATTGAAAAATATCCCAGTTTGCTTAATCTGCCTTGAGAAAAGAAATCCATGAATGGTGGAAGTTTCATTTTGGGGTGGGGATTGTGGAGGCAAAGAGGCAATTGCGGGATGGAGTTCAGTCTTCCTACTATAAACATTAACATGGGCTGTGAAAAAGGCTTACCCCTGTTCCCTTGGAATTCATCCCAGTTATTTTCTTAAACATTGGGTTCTTTAGTTCTTAAACCCTTTCAACTTCCAGCCCCCAGAGATCACTGTGGCAGCACCTGATTGGACTTAATTGACCAGGGTGATTAAGCCCCGATCAATTAATTGGAATAACCAAAAAGGGTATGAAACTAATGAGGGATAAAAAGGACAACAGAAGGATCTCTCTCTCTCTCTCTCTTTCTCCCCAACGAATGAATGACAATAACATTTACCATCACCAGCAACAACCACCATGAGGTGAATTACCCCACCAATGACAGAAGGAAAACCAGAGCCAGAATATCTGACCAGACGAAGGGACCAGGCTACACCTGGATGACAGAGACAAACACGTGGATAAAGGCCAAATTTGCCTGGGTACTTGTCAATCACACAAGTTATGTCAAGTTCTAGTATTGAACTTGAACTTTAGTATTTAGTATACTAAAAGTAAATTTAGTAACTTAGTATTGACTGTCTGAGTGATTAATATCAGTCATGTGTGTGAATAAATATTACTGCACTAACAAGAAATCAATTTGCATTCTTTATCCACCGTATAATGTTTAAAAACAAGCTGTGCAGCAGACATAGGGGTGTGTGTGTGTGAGAGAGAATCGGGGGGAGAGTGTGTGTAGGTGAGTGAGGGGGGTGAGTGTATGTG
This sequence comes from Sphyrna mokarran, assembly GCA_024679065.1. Taxonomy (NCBI): domain Eukaryota; kingdom Metazoa; phylum Chordata; class Chondrichthyes; order Carcharhiniformes; family Carcharhinidae; genus Sphyrna; species Sphyrna mokarran. The sequence goes on along the minus strand of JAGIQG010000023.1, from coordinate 20,679,320 downwards.
TGCAAGAGAGTGAGCGGGTAAGGGTGTGTATGAGGGAGTGAGTGTGTCTGTGTGTGAGAGTGAGGGGGTCAGGATGTGTGTGAGTGAGGGGGCGAATGTGTGTGTGTATGTGAGGGGTGAGGATGTGCGTGAGGGGGTGAAGGAGTGAGGGTGCATGTGAGCGGGTGAGAGTGCATGTGAGGGGGTGAGGATGCGTGCAAGGGGATGATTGTATGTGTGAGACTGAAGGGGGGGGTGACTGTGTGTGTGTATGAGAGAGAGTAAGGGGTATGTGTCCAATATGAGAAGTAACTTTCCAGTATAAATCCTCCCATTAAAAATGACAAAAGGTAAAATTTAAGTTTTTTTTTCTAAAAAGGGAACATTTCTAATTATTACCAGATTACCTCCTCCTCAAGTGGATATTAACATCCAGAAGCTAATGTTAAGCAGCAGTGGCAGGGTGGCTTGGCCAGGGGTTAATGTGAGAAGGTGAGGCCATGTTACAGGTACTTATTCCAGTGCTTCTTCCTTCTTTCTAATATGTGCTTAGATATAGCCAGAAAAGACTTGATCACATTTGATATCTGTGTTCACGCTTATTTTATGGCAAAAATAGAGAGTTAAATTTTTGAGCATGCTTGGGTTTCCCCAGTGCTTGAGGGTGGGTGGGAGAGGTTGGGGGTGGCTAGAAAAGTTTGGAAATCCCTGTGCTCAAGGAATCACTGAATAGCAGGAGTCTCCAGTCAGTCTAAGTGTTGCAAATGGCCTAACACCTAGATCATTATTGAATTGATGGTTTGCATACTTTACCAGCTCATATTGAGCCTTCATTTCCCATGCATCACATTAGAAGGGGAGGAGATGGCCTAATGGTCTTGTCACTAGGCTATAAATCCAGAAACTCAGCTTATGTTCTGGGGACCCTGGTTTGAATCTCACCATGGCAATTCAATTTTAAAAAAAAATCTGGAATTAAGAATTGACTGATGATCATGAACTAATTGTCAGGAAAACCCATCTTCTCTTTAGGGAAAGAAATCTGCCTCCCTTACCTGCTCTGGCCTACATGTGATTCTCAGAGCCACAGCAATGTGGTTGACTCTCAACTGCCCACCGAGAGCAACAAAGGATGAGTAATAAAAGCTGGCCAGTTAGCAATACCATGATCCATGCATGAATTTAAAAAAAAAAAAGCCTAGCAGGCTTCTTAAGTGGCTCAGAAACAAGAACTGTGCAGTTGAGTTCTAGGCAAAGATTGTTTTATCATCTGATGTTTCTTTTTGAATTTTAAAGGCCAATAGTGGGTTCGGGTCAGTTTAGGCATGCTCCCTATGGATGTGACAGGCCAGCTGGACATCTTTGGGCATGATGGCGATACGCTTGGCATGGATGGCACACAGGTTGGTGCCCTCAAAGAATCCCCCCAGGTAAGTCTCACTGGCCTTCTACAGGTTGACAGCCGAGATCTGTTGCTCTGTTCAAGCACAGGTCACTCTTGAAGTCCTGAGTGATCTTCCGCGCCAGGAGCTGGAAGGGCAGCTTGCGGATCAGCAGCGTGGTGGATTTCTGGTAGCCGCGGATCTCCCGTAGAGCCACAGTGCCGGGCCGATGGCAGCGAGGCTTCTTCACTCCGCCTATGGCTGGAACACTCTTGCGGAGAGCTTTCCTTCCTGTTGACTTGCACGCTGTCTGCTTGGTTCTGGCCATCTCTTCAAACGCAGCAACAATGTGAAACTGAAACTGCCGTATCCAGTCTATAACTTCCAGACTCTAATGTTCACAGTAAATATAGCTTTCCAACAGAGAATCCTAATTGTTTATTGATCTTATTTCTTAATTGGACAAAGGCCACTTCAGAGATTTGCCTCACAGGCTCTTCTGCCAATAGGTGTGAACTTGGCACCTGTGGACTGGAGAATAGAAAATGTGAAACTGACAATTTCAGGGCTGGAAAAGTGGTTGGGTAGACTTGGATTATTTTCATTAGAGCAAAGAGGGTTGAGGGGGCAACCTGATCGAGGTGTCAAAAGAGCATGGACAGCACAATAAGGTGCAACGTTTCCCCTTTAGTAAAGGGTCAATCACTAGCTGAAGGGTCAATCACGGGGTGAGCAGAGGAGATTTGGGGGGCATGTGAGGAAAACTTTTTTATCTAGAGGTTGGTGACTATCCTGAATGCGTTGCCGGAAGGGTGGTAAAGGTGACTTTCTCACATCCATTAAAATGAACCTGGATGAGAACTTGGCACATCATAACATTCAAGGCTATGGGCCAAGTGTTGGTCAATGGGATTAGATAGGAGCTCAGGTATTTCACATGTCAGTGTAGACTCGATAGGCTAAGTGGCTTCTTCTGCACTGTGCAATTTTTTTTTTGATTCTAAAAGAAGAAGAAGGAAGGAGGATGACAGACCTGTTCATTTGAAATCAGGAGCAGGGAATATGTTGGAATACATTATAAGGTTATGATGGCTAGTGATTTTTGAGGAAATAATATGATTAGATGGAGACAACATGGATTTATGAAGAGAAGATCATTGAATCCCAGCATTGCAGAAGGCTGCTATTTAGCTCAATAAGTGTTTACCAACCTCAATCCCAGCCAGGACCTATTCCAATAAACCTACATACTTACCCTGCTAATCCCTCTCACACCAGGGTCAACTTAACATGGCCAATCAACCTAACCCACACATCTGTGGGAGGGAACTGAAACATCCTGAGGAAATCCACACAGACAAAGGGAAAACGTGCAAAGTTCACATTGACAGAGACCCGAGGCTGGAATTGAACTCTGTCCCTGGAGCTGAGAAGCAGTAGTGCTTGCCAATGTGCCACTGTGCCACCCATCATGTTTGACAAATTTGTTGGGGGTTACTTGTAGTATAGATATGGGAAAGCCAGTGGATGAAGTATATTTGGATTTTCAGAAGGCTTTAGTCTCCCACACAGGAGACTAGTAAGTAAAATCAGAGTACATGGGATTAAGGATAATATATTGGCTTGGGTTGGTAATTGGTTAACAGGCAGAAAATAGAGTGTATGAATAAACGGGTCATTCTCAGGATAATAGGCTATTACTAATGTGGTAACATAAGAATTAGTGCTGGAGCCATAGCTTTTTCAAAAACTATATAATAATTTGGATGTGGGGACTAAATAATATTTCCAGATTTGCTAATGACACAAACTAGGTGGGAATGTAAGTTGTGTGGGGGATGCAGCAAGGCTTCAAAGGGACTTAAATGGGCTAAGTGAGTGGACAAGAAGACAGAAAATAGATTGTAATATGAACTGGTGTGAATTTATCCACTTGGGTAGAGAAAGATTTGCGCATTAGGTGCATTGTCCATGCTAAATTGCCCCTTAGTGTTCCAAGTTGCATGAATTAGTGAGTAAATATGTGGGGTTAAGGGGAGAAGGTCTGGGTGGGATTGTTGTCAGTGCAGACATGATGGACTGAATGGCCTTGTTCTGCATTGTGGGGATTCTATGAGGATTGCAACAAATGTACAGCAGGGTAAGGTGTATAAAATGATGAGGGGCATAGAGAAGGTTGATTAGGAAGGAATATTTCCCCTTAGCAGAGGAGCCAATAATCAAGATTACTGATAGATTTATCATCAATTTAAGTTAAAAGCAGGAGGTTTGTATGAGATATGAGGAAAATCTTTTCACCCAAAAGGTAGTGGGAATCTGGAACTCGCTATCTGAAAGAGTGGTAGAGGCGGGAACCCTCACAACATTTAAGAAGTACTTAGATGAGTACTTGAAATACTATAGCACACAATGTTATGGGGCAAGTGCTGGAAAATGGGATTGGAATAGAAAGGTGCTTGATGGCCACTACAGATGTGATGGGCGCAAGGGCCTTTTTACGTGCTGTAAAACTCTGATTCTTATTCCAGAATGGAAGGATTGCCTTATGTGGATCGATTACGGAAACTGGATCTGTATTCTTTAGAGTTTCAAGGAATGAGCGGTTTCATTGAAACTTATAAAATTCTTACAGGACGTGACAGGGTAGATAGATGTAGATAGGATGTATCCCCTTGGCTGGTGAGTCCAAAACCAAAGGGCTTTCAGCATAAGAGACAGACCTTTTAAGGTTGAGATGTAAAGGAATTTCTTCACCCAGAGTATGGTGACCCTTTGGAATTCTATACCCCAGAGGTTGTGGAAGCACAATCATTGAGCACATTCAAGACAGAAATTGATAGGTTTCTGGATACTAATGACATAGAGGGATGTGGGGTTAGCAGGGGAAAGTGGCATTGTGGTAAATGACCAGCTATGATCTGGCAGAGCAGGCTCAATGGCACAAATGGCCTATTCATGCTGCTATGTCCTAATGTTCACTTCTATGAGCTCTCTCAATGTAGACAATAGGTGAGTGAACATATGCAGAACTTCTTCACTATATTTAATGTACTGCTTTTTAACGGATCAATAAATCAGCGGAATTAAGTTAAGCTGAATGTTGCTAGTACCGTCTACCCAACAAGGAACACCAAAAAGAACAGACACTCTGTCCAAACTAATATCCTCATGTAAGTAAATAGCAGCTGCAATTCATATTAATTTAAATGTATAAGTTTGGGAATTTGCAATTATAATTAATGTCTGGAAATGGTGCAATCAGTGATTGATTTTGAAGCAAGCTGTTGTAGACCCAAGTAAGATGAGTTTTGATTCATACTCCATACTATTCTGAAAGGTTAACCAGACTAATATTCTTCTCTACCTTCAGAAGTGTGCTGGAAGCCGATCATTTAAGAGAAGCTTTCAGTCAACACACTTCACCATCATGCCATTTTACTCTCCATGATTCTAGATCTGTTCCTCATTTCCATTTCTTTTGTTTTAAATGCCTGACGTAAATGCAAATTCTTCTGGATAATATATGTGCTGAGTTATGATGGTCATTGTCATAAAATAAGTCATTTTTCAACTCCCTTTCAATTTGTTTAATCACAACCTCATGGGATCTGTGCAGTATATTTTTCCTGTGGTCTCTTCTGTACTTAAGTAATTAATTTCTGCACACAGGGATTTATTGGGCCCGATTCTCCCAAAAATATTCTAAGTACTGATTTGGCGGGTACAATGGTGTAATTCACAATTGTTTTCTCAATGGAAGTTTAGCCTCTAATCTCCCACACTCTGTGCACTGCAGAGATCACAACCATGAATGTCATTAAAATCGCAGGAAGCGGGGCCTATTCACGCAGAGTCTGACAGTTCTGGATCTTTGCACATGCACAGTGACCCCAAACTGTTAGGCTGCAGTTTTCTGGCCAGCCCGGGACCCTCGCTTGGTTGCCCACCATGACACCCCATGACCGATCATGGTCCGATTACGGCAAGGAATACCAAAATTTCCAGCCCCTCCACCCTCAGCAGTGATAATCCCTCCCTACTACCCCCTCCGGCAGACACCCCACACTGACCCCTCCCCCCTCTCCAGGAGGCAGATCCCTCCCCATGGGAAGCAAACCCCCCCCTCCTCCAGCAGACAACCTCCACCTCAGCTTACCCCAATCATTAGCCTTCCTCCAGCCCAGACCAATCCTATGTGCAGAGTTGCCACAGGACCCATACTGACCACGCACAGGCCCCTCCCACAATAAGCCCCTCACCTTGGTATTGCCCATGTGGCCATGGCCACTTTGCCTCTTGTGCAGTGTCAGGGAGCACCAGCTGGCACTGCCAGAGTGCCCATGTTCTGAGACAAGAACATTTCATTCACTTGACGAAGACGGTAACCTCAAATTTGTGAGTTTACTTAACACTGGTGCTGTCAGACTTCTTACTGTGTTTACCCCAGTCCAACGCCAGCATTTCTACACCGAGTGCCCATGCCCAGGACGCACCAATCCCTACCATCCGACCGGTTCACTCCAGCAGTGAAATAAGCTGTTCACCTTATTTACACCCTTCATAATTTTATAAACTTCTATCAAGTCACCCTTTATCCTCTGTCTTTCCAGGGAGAACTATCCAGTTTATTCAATCTCTCCTCATAGCCAATACCCTCCAACGTTTTTTAATAACTGTAACATAATTTGGTTATCTGAATTCTGAGACATCCCTTTTCCCAAACAACATCTGACATTAAGTATAATTACTGGATTTAACACTGAGTTAAATGATCACTATAACGAGGTTAATGTGAGAAACAGTCTTTCAGTTCAGTGAAGGCAGAAAATGGTTGCTTGTCTTGAGAAACTATAGCTGCAACTTCCTGCAGCTCTGATGTTAATTATCTCTCTTCATCATCGTAATGTTCTACAGTTATACCATTTCTTTCCCTTTGACTTTGTCTTCCCCTTAGACTCAGCTTTTGGCAGACGTATGCCAATTTCCTTATCTCTCCACTTTTGAAGTTACCACTTCTATAGCCCCATTGTTTTCTTGAGTCACACAAGTAAAATATTTGTTTTGATGTAGAGATGCTGGCGTTGGACTGGGGCAAACACAGCAAGAAGTCTGAAAATCCAACCGATTTATTTGATAGTACAAGCTTTCAACCCTATGGTCTTCGTCAGGTGAATGAGGTGTTCTGGTCTCCAACAGCACACATACCAGCACAGACAGTTTACAGATTACTGATTAGAATGTGAATCTTTACACCTAACCTGCTATTCAAGTCTTAAAGTGACTAACAACGTGAGTGGAAGGGGCACTGAGCACAGGTTAGAGAGATGTGTATTGTCTCCAGACAGCACAGTAAGTGAGGTTTTTTGCTAACCCAGGCAAGTCATGGGGGTTACAGATAGTGTGACATGAAGCCAAGATCCCTGTTAAGACCGTCCTCATGGTGCGGAATTTGGCTATCAGTCTCTGCTTAGCAGCTCTGCGCTGTTGTGTGTTGTGAAGGCCCCTTTGAAGAACATTTACCCAAAGGTCGGAGGCCGAATGCCCATGACTGCTGAAGTGTTCGCCAACAGGAAGGGAACAGTTTTGCCTGGTGATTGTCGAGTGATGTTCATTCATCTGCTTATATAGTGTCTGCATGGTCTTCCCAATGTACCATGCTTTGGGATATCCTTTCTTGCAATGTATTAGGTAGACAACGTTGGCCGAGTTGCAAGAGTATGTACCGTGTACCTGGTGAAAGGTATTCTCACGTGTGATGATGTCATCCATGGTCGATGATCCAGCATGTCTTGCAGAGGTTGCTGTAGCAGGGTTGTGTGGTATTGTGGTCACTGTTCTCCTGAAGGCTGGGTAGTTTGCTGCGAACAATAGTCTGTTTGAGGTTGCGCAGTTGTCTGAAGGCAAAAAGTGGGGTGTGGGGATGGCCCCTGGTTCATCATCATCAATGGTATGTTGAAGACTCCGGAGAAGATGTCGTAGCTTCTCTGCTCCGGGAAAGTACTGGACAACAAAGAGTACTCTGTTCACCGTGTCCTGTGATCGTCTTCTGAGGAGGTCAGTGCGGTTTATCGCTGTGGCACATCGGAACTGTCAATCAATGAGTTGAGCACCATATCCTGTTCTCATGAGGGCATCTTTCAGCATCTGAAGGTGTCTGTCACGATCCTTCTCATCTGAGCAAATTCTGTGTATACGGAAGGCTTGTCCGTAGGGGATGGCCTCTTTAACATTTTTAGGGTGGAAGCTGGAGAAGTGGAGCATTGTGAGGTTGTCTGTTGGCTTGCGGAACTGCTTACAGGTTAGATATAAAGAGTCACATTCTAATCAGTAATCGATAAACAGTCTGTGCTGGTATGTGTGCTGTTGGAGCCCAGAACACTTCATTGACCTGACAAAGACCATAGGGTGGAAAGCTTGAAAGTTTACTATCAAATAAATCAGTTGGATTTAAGCCTGATGTTGTCAGACTTCTTGCTGAAATATTTATTTCCCAGTGAAAGGCTAATTTGCATTTCATCATTTTGCCAGTCATCTGCTTCTAATCAAATTGTGCTTTTACTTTATTTTTTTACATCTTTTGTTTCTCCAATTCTTAACATTTTATATGATGGACATTTTTACAGCTCAGATTTCATAGTTGGATTCATGCTGCAGCAAACTGATGCTTCCTAAGTGCATTGGGAATCTGATAAAAGAAACTGAAAGTATAAATTGGACTATGTGAATAAAGCATGTTGTCTAATGTCACAAAATAGATGTCCAATTTTCCTCTACTTAAGCATTAATAATTGTGCCTCTGAATTGTGCTGCAGTATTAAGAAGATGGAATGGCTGTGTCTGGTCATGAGCAATGGGATCATTTACAATCAAAATTTGCTTTGCTAATCAATACAAACTAAAGCATTTACAGACTTATTCTGCATTGACACCTGAGACCTATCTAGTGAACAAGGGGCAGAATAAGATTACCCTGAAGATCCCATGATATTCAGACTTGTACGTTTACTAAGACATTAAATATAGAAGCAGAATTAGGCCATGCAGCGCATTGTGTTTGCTCCACCATTCGATATTGGCTGATATATTTCTCAACCACATTCTCCTGCCTTTTCCTCTAATCTTTGATCCCTTTTCAAGACTATGATAGATTCTTAATTTGTATACACTCAATAAACTGTCTATCACTATAACAGGCTAACAGGCTATCACTGTCCACCCTATCTAAACCTCTAATCATCTTATATGCTTCAATAAGATCCCCTCTTAGCCGCCTCCTTTCTAACGAAAACAACCTCAAATCCTTCAACCTCTCTTCATAGGACCTGCCCTCCATACCAGGCAACATCCTGGTAAACCTCCTCTGTACCCTCTCCAATGCCTCCACATCTTTCTTATAATGTGGGGACCAGAACTGCACACAATACTCCAAGTGCGGCCGCACTAGAGTTTTGTACAGTTGCAACATGATGCTGCGGCTCCTAAATTCAATCCCCCTACCAATAAAAGCTAAGACTCCATATGCCTTCTTAACAACTTTATCCACTTGACTGCCTACTTTCAGGGATCTATTGACACATACACCAAGATCCTTCTGTTCCTCAACACTATTAAGAGCCCTACCATTAGCCCTATACTCTACACATTTATTGTTCCTGCCAAAGTGCATTACCTCACACTTTTCCACATTAAACTCCATTTGCCACCTCTCGGCCCAGCTCTGCAACTTGTCCAAGTCACTCTGTAAACTATAACACCCCTCTTCACTATCTACCACTCCACCGACTTTAGTGTCATCTGCAAATTTACTGATCCATCCCTCAATACCCTCATCCAGATCATTTATAAAAATTACAAACAGCAGGGGCCCCAAAACAGACCCCTGAGGCACACCGCTCGTCACCGAACTCCACGATGAATATCTCCCATCAACCACCACCCTCTGTCTTCTATCTGCCAGCCAATTCCTAATCCAATTAGCTAAATCACCCTCTATTCCACACATCTGCATTTTCTGTAGATAGCCTTTTTCCTAGGATGGAGAAAGCTAGCAGGAGGGGACACAGCTTTAAATTAAGGGGTATGAGTTATAGGACGGATATCAGAGGTAGGTTCTTTACTCAAAGAGTGATTAGGGAGTGGAATGCCCTGCCTGCAGCTGTTGTAGATGCGCCAAGTTTGGTGGCGTTTAAGAGGTTAATTGATAAGTATATGGAAGAGAAGGGAATGGTTTAGTTTGGAGGGGCATTGCTTTTTATTTTGGTCGGCAGAACATTGAAGGCCGAAGGGCCTGTTCTGTGCTGTAATGTTCTATGTTCTATGTAATAAACTGGCTTCCATTGCCTTCTATGGGAATGAATTCCATAAATTCACCACCGTTTGGCTGAAGAAATTGCTCCTCATCTTGATCCTAAAGAATCATTCCTTTACTCTGAAGCTGTGCCCTTGGACCCTAGTCTCTCCCCACCTCCAATCTGTCCAGACCTTTTGGTATTCTGTATGTTTCAATGAGATCTCCCCTTATTGTTCTAAGCTCAATTGAGTATAGACCCAAATTCTTCAAACACTCCTTATACGTCAAATCTTTCATTCCCAAAATCATCCTTGTGAATCTCAGTGGGATCCTTTCCAAAGCCCTATGTTTTCTTTTAATGGAACAAAATTGAACTGTTTTACTCTTCCTTGGGAACTGACCTTTTCTTACAAATTTATCAGCACGGTTTGGACTGTGAGCAAGCTGTCTTTTCCAAGAAGTCTTCAGCTAAATGACCGGTTAAGCACCTGTGCAGATAAAAGATATTTGCTTATTTGAACTTAACTGCTGGAGATAAAATAACTACTGTTTTCAGGCTGCAAGGTCCTGGTAAGTTTTGATTTTGAACCTGTGTTTTTGGACTCAGTTTGGGAATAAACCAAAAGTGAGACATTGCCAGAGAATCGTAGAATCTCCACATGTCGGAAGAAGGCCATTTGACCACTGAGTCTGCGCTGACCCTCCGACAGGCCCTATCCCCTTAACCCGACATACATTCCCTTTCAAACCCCCTAACCCACACACCCTGGGACACTAAGGGACAATTTAGCATGGCTAATCCACCTAACCTGCACACCTTTGGACTATGGTAGGTAACCAGAGCACCCAGAGGAAACTCACGGAAACGTGGAGAATACTGATAGTGACCTGAGGCTAAATTGAATCTGAGTCCCTGGAGCTTTGAGGCAGCGCTGCTAACCACTGTACATCGTGCCATACCATATTCATTCTCCTCCTGCTGAAATTCATGTAATTACCAAATTGCAGCTAGAAATCCTCATCTCCTCTCAAATCCTCCCTCCCTTTCAGAAGGTATTTGAGAATCAACCACATTGCTGTGGGTCTGGAGTCACATGTAGACTAGTCCAGATAATGTTGCCAGATTTCTTCCCTAAAGGACATTAGTGAGCTAGATTGTCAGAAAAAAAAACTATCAACAATGGTTTGATGGTCATCATTAGGCTTTTAATTTCTAATTTTTATTTAATTCAAATTTTACTATCTGCTATGGTGGGAACCTGTGTTCCCAGACCTTGCTCTGGATTTTTTAGCTACTAATCCAGTGACCACACCAGTGTGCCACTATCTCCCCTAATGTGCAAAATCATCCACCAGTGACAAATGATACTACGGTTTGATGCAGAAATAATTGTCACAGTGAGTATAGTGGGGAACCAGAGAGGCCAAGGATAGTTAAAGATTTTCTTTGTTGATTTCTGCATGAATTTCAATCTGATTTTTCCTAGTTATATTTGAAGTTTACTGAAAGATAGGAACAGGATTAAATATTGACATTACCGCAAAGATGACTAGGGAGATAAGGGTTCTGTCACTCAACTGCTGAGTCACGAGGCTTTGGCTGGAGCTCTAGATTGCAAAAGCAGTGCTGTATGTCATCTTTGATTGATGTCGGATGACACTTTTGGAAGCAACACAGAATATTAACCCCAAGAGATACTAATGCAGTGTTTCAAGGATTACCCTACATCCTTTCAATCAGAGTCTTGAGCAGTGGAAGAAGATATTCTGAATAATTTGTTATATCACCATTCAAAAAGATAGGCTCTGCTTTGATGAAGTGTAAAATTTGAGTTATAATTATTCCCCAAAATGATATTTATATTGGGCCTGAACTTCAACAGAGTAGCAATCAGAACTGGATTGCCACTCTGCTCCTGGTTTCTTGCCTGCAAATCCAGCCATTAGTTTCTGCCCAATATTCTGACTCAGGCTGGGTGAGAACTGTGTAGGGCAGTGTGCAACTGAAGCATTGAATTGAGGGAAGAAGAGTTTAAATTTCCAGCCACTTTCAGAAGCCGTGGGAAAGGTAAGTTTTGTACTTGTAAGGTTAGTGGGTAAAAGATCAGCACGGTGACCCAGTGGTTAGCGCTGCTGCCTCACAGTACCAGGGACCCACAGTACCAGTGTCCTGGTTTAGGTTACTGTGTGGAGTCTACATATTCTCTCCATGTCTGCATTGGTTTCCCCTGGGTGTTCCGGTTTCCTCCCACAGCCTGAAAGACATGCTAGTTAGGTGCATTGGCCATGCAAATTCTCCCTCTATGTACCCAAACAAATTAGCCTCACATCACCAGGTTAAAGTCCAACAGGTTTATTTAATAGCAAATACCACTAGTTTTAGGGGCTTTGCCTCTTCGTCAGGTGAGTCAGGCAAAGCCCCGAAAGCTAGTGGCGTTTGCTACCAAATAAACCTGTTGGACTTTAACCTGGTGGTGTGAGATTTCTCACTGTGTTTACCCCAGTCCAATGCTGGCATCTCCACATCATGCCAGAGTATGGTGACTAGAAGATTTTCAGTGCTATTGCAGTGCTAATGTAAGCCTACTTGTGACAAATAAATAAACTTTATATTACTTATGGTTATAGGTGGGATGGTGAGTTGGGGGGAATTCTATGATCAGAGGGGAGTAGTCAGGTGGTCATTGGGTGGTCAGGAGTATCAGTTGGAGCAGTCAGTGTTGTGGGGGTCAAGTGGTCAAGGGGAGATCCTGGCATGGGGAAGGTGGAGAGGGGAGAGATGTTCTAGGTGCTGGTCCTTTGAGGGTCAGTACCATAGTTATCCAAGAGTTAGAGGTGGTTTTAATTCTCCTACCTTTCTGGATAGCCTGTGCTATAAAATATCCGGAATTTGCAATTTAAATCATAATTTCAGATGGCTTCAATTGCAGGGCAACTTGACATTCTGTGGCGTAACCATCATTGAATTCCCTTTAGCATTAACCAGAAACTCAGCAGATTAACACAGTGACCACAAGGGCAGGTCAGAGGCTAGGGATATTGTGGCAAGTAACTCACCTTCTGATTCCCCAAAGCCTGTCCATCATCTACAAGGCACAAGCCAAGAAAGTGATGGAATACTCCCCACTTGCCTGGATTGGTGCAGCTCCAACAACACTCAAGAAGCTTGGCATCACCCAGTATAAAGCATCCTTCTGGATTGGCACCACATCTACAAACATCCATTCCCTCCACCACTGTCGCTCAGTAGCAGCGGCGTATACTATTTCCAAGATGCACTGCAACAGTTCACCAAAGATCCTTAGACAGCACCTTCCAAACCTATGACCAGTTCCATCTTGAAGAACAAGGGCATCAGATACTTGGGAACATCACCACCTGCAAATTCCCCGCCCAGCCACTCACCATCTGATTTGGAAATATATCACCACTGCTTCACAGTCACTGGGTCAAAATCGCTCCCTAATGACATTATGGGTCAACCAACAGCACATGGACTGCAGCGATTCATGAAGGTCACTCACCACCAGCTTCTCAAGCGCAACTAGGATGGGCAGTAAATGTTGGCTAGCCAACAATGTCCTTGTCCTGCAAATGAATGAAAAAAAGCTGCGAACAGCAGTTTGAACTTCCCAGGAAATTGCCAAATAGGGAGGCGAGAGAGGCGATTGCAGAGCCTCTGGCTCTGATCTTCAGATCGTCGTTGGCTACAGGTATAGTGCCGGAAGACTGGAGGATAGCGAATGTGGTCCCATTGTTCAAGAAGGGGAATAGAGACTTTCCTGGGAATTATAGACCAGTGAGTCTTTCTTCTGTTGTGGGCAAAGTATTGGAAAAAATTATTAGGATTTATAGTTATTTAGAGAGAAACGAATTGATTGGGGATAGTCAGCATGGTTTTGTGAAGGGTAGGTCGTGCCTTACTAACCTTATTGAGTTTTTTGAAAAAATGACCAAAGAGATGGATAGGGGTAAGGCAGTTGATGTGATATATATGGACTTTAGTAAGGCGTTCGATAAGGTGCCCCATGGAAGGCTTCTGCAGAAAATGCAGATGTATGGGATTGAGGGTGATTTAGCTAATTGGATTAGGAATTGGCTAGCTGATAGAAGACGGAGAGTGGTGGTTGATGGAAATTATTCATCATGAAGTTTGGTTACAAGTGGTGTACCTCAGGGATCTGTTTTGAACAAACAACAAAGAACAACACAGCACGGGAAACAGGCTCTTCGGCCCAATGAGCCCGCGCCGCCATCCTAATGTCTTAATGACATATAGGGGCCAATACAGGGACAACTCGTTACCCAATCAGCCTAAGAGCACATTTTTGGGATGTGGGAGGAAACCGGAGCACCCGGAGAAAATCCACGCAACCACGGGGAGAACACGCAAACTCCCACAGACACAGGCCCAAATCCATGTGTCTGCACAGCAACAGTGATAGTCTCTGAGCTGTCATGGTGCCCATCTGATCGTCCAGGTTAAGCATACACTAACAACTTGAAGCACTAGGCCACTCCTGAAGTAACCTCTAGGAGCAGCCCTCGCATGACCTGCCGAATGCATGCACCTTGTTGGTCAACAAGGTGGACCGAATAGCCTGTGGAAACAACTAAAGTATTTAAACAGTCCTCCTATATCCCTCTATCTGCAGACCGCTCATGTGGCTGTCCAAGAGACCCTTAAACAACCCTAGCGTGCCTGCTCCCACCACCTTACTCGGTAGTGCATTCCACACCCCCACTACCCTTTGTGTGAAAAAATGCCCTCTAATATTAGTCTTATACATAGCCCCCCTCACCCTAAGGCCGTGACCCCTCGTTCTATCCGAATCTAATGGTGGAAAAAGCTTACCACCATTTACTCTATCTATACCCCTCATAATCTTATATACCTCTAATAGATCCCCTCTCAGCCGACGTCTTTCAAGGGAAAACAACCCCAGTGCATTCAATCTTTCCTCGTAAGACAGCCCTTCCATACCAGGCAGCATCCTGGTAAATCTCCTCTGCACTCTCTCCAGGGCCTCCACATCCTTCCAGTAGTACGGCGACCAGAACTGGACGCAGTACTCCAAGTGAGGCCTAACCAACGTTCTATACACTTGCAACATCAAACTCCTACTCTTGTATTCTATACCCCTCCCTATGAAGGCTAACATACCATACGCTTTCTTTATCACCTTTTCCACCTGTACTGCCACCTTCAGAGACTTGTGAACCTGCACCCCCAGGTCTCTCTGCGTCTCTATACTCCGGATAGTTTTACCTTTTATCCTATAACTCCCCTCTACAGTATTCCGGCCAAAATGCATCACCTCGCATTTATCCGGATTAAATTCCATTTGCTATCTATCTGCCCAATCTACCAGCCCATCAATGTCTTGTTGTATTGCCTGGCACTGCTCCTCAGTCCCCGCCAATCCAAGCATCTTAGTGTCATCAGCAAATTTGCTGATCACACCACCTACCCCCTCTTCCAAGTTATTTATATAAATCACAAATAGAAGAGGTCCTAGTACTGAGCCCTGTGGCACACCACTAGTGACTGACCTCCAGTTGGAAAAAGAGCCTTCCACTACTACCCGCTGTCTCCTCCTCCCAAGCCAGTTCTCAACCCATCTACATACCTGGCCCTGTATCCCATGCGCCTTCACCTTTTTTTATCAGCCTACCATGGGGAACCTTGTCAAACGCCTTACTGAAATCCATGTAGACGACATCAACGGCTTGTCCTTCATCAACCGTTTTTTGTCACCTCTTCAAAAAATTCCACTAGATTCGTAAGGCACGACCTCCCCTTAACGAAGCCATGCTGCGTATCCCTGATCAGATCGCAGCGCTCCAGATGCTCTCACATCCTGTCCCTGAGGATCCTCTCCATTAGCTTACCTATAACTGAAGTCAAGCTCACCGGCCTATAGTTCCCTGGGTTATCCCTCTGACCCTTTTTAAACAACGGTACTACATTTGCAATCCTCCAGTCCTCTGGGACCTCACCTGTGTCCAAAGAAGAGACAAAGATTTGCGTCAGAGGCCCAGCAATGTCATCCCTCACCTCCCTTAGCAGCCTGGGATAAATACCATCAGGCCCCGGAGCTTTATAAGTCTTTCTGCTACCTAAAAGCCCCAACACTTCTTCCCTTGTAATGATTATTTCCTTTAACGGGTCCTCAAAATCCTCAAAGTCGGCATCAGACATCAGGCCCCTCTCTCGCGTGAATACCAACGCAAAGTATTCATTCAGGATCTCCCCCATCCCCTCAGGCTCTAAGCATAGATCCCCTCCTTTGTCCCTGAGAGGTCCAATCTTGCCTCTAACCATCCTTTTGCTCCTTACATAGGAGTAAAATGCCTTAGGATTTTCCTTAATCCTACCTGCCAAAGCCATTTCGTGGCCCCTTTTTGCCTTTCTGACACCCCTTTTAAGATCCCGTCTACACTCTCTATATTTTTCCAGCGCTGCCTCTGTCCCCAGTTGCCTGGATCTAACGTACGCCTCCCGCTTCTTCCTGACCAAGTCCTCAACATCCCTAGTAACCCACGGTTCTCTAATCCTACCCTTCCCATCCTTTCTCCTTACCGGCACATGTCTATCCTGCAAAAAGTTTAGTTTTCCCTTGAAAGATTCCCACATGTGCAGCATCGACCTACCCTCGAACAGCTTATCCCAGTCGGTTTCCTTAAGATCCTGCCTAGTCTGGCTATATCTAGCCCTCCCCCAGTTTAACACCCTCCCCTTAGGGCAGGATTCATCTTTTGCCATTAATACCCTAAGGCAGAAAGAGTTGTGGTCACTATTAGACACATGCTCTCCTACTACAACGTCCTACAACGTTTTGGGGCCCCTGCCGTTTGTAATTTTTATAAGTGATCTGGATGAGGGTATTGAAGGATGGATTAGTAAATTTGAGGATGACACCAAAGTCGGAGGAGTGGTAGATAGTGAAGAGGGGTGTTATAGTTTGCAGAGAGACTTGGACAAGTTGCAGAGCTGGGCTGAGAGGTGGCGAATGGAGTTTAATGTGGAAAAGTGTGAGGTAATTCACTTTGGCAGGAATAACAAATGTGTAGAGTATAGGGCTAATGGTAGGACTCTTAATAGTGTTGATGAACAGAGGGATCTTGATGTATATGTGCATAGATTCCTGAAAGTTGGCAATCAAGTCGATAAGGTTGTTAAGAAGGCATATGGAGTCTTAGCTTTTATTCGTAGGGGGATTGAATTTCGGAGCCGCAACGTCATGTTGCAACTGTACAAAACTCTAGTGCGGCCGCACTTGGAGTATTGTGTGCAGTTCTGGTCCCCACATTATAAGAAAGATGTGGAGGCATTGGAGAGGGTACAGAGAGGTTTACCAGGATGTTGCCTGGTATGGAGGGCAGGTCTTATGAAGAGAGGCTGAGGAATTTGAGGTTGTTTTCGTTAGAAAGAAGGCGGCTAAGAGGAGACCTTATTGAAACATATAAGATGATTAGAGGTTTAGATAGGGTGGACAGTGATAGCCTTTTTCCTAGGATGGAGAAAGCTAGCATGAGGGGACATAGCTTTAAATTAAGGGGTGGTAGTTATAGGACGGATGTCAGAGGTAGGTTCTTTACCCAGAGGGTGGTAAGGGTATGGAATGCCCTGCCTGCTGCAGTTGTAGATGCGCCAAGTTTGGTGGCGTTTAAGAGGTTAGTAGATAAGTTTATGGATGAAAAGGGAATGGTTTAGGTTAGAGGGTCACTGCTTGTTCTTAATTGGTCGGTGCAACATCGAAGGCCGAAGGGCCTATTCTGCACTGTAATGTTCTACGTTCTGTGTTCTAAATAATCCATACCTGGGGATGTGGGTTCTCCAGCAAATCTTTGAGGTATTCCCCAGTTACGATGCTCTAAAGTTCACATATTATGAGCTGATTATCTCTTTAAATACATTTATGCCATAAGTCCTGTGTACTCTGCTCGCCAATGCAGTACTGCCATCGCTACTTGATGATTTCTGTTGATTTTGAAAACTCTATCATGCCATTGATTTTAACAGGAATTGTGCAATGATGATTACCCAGAGTTCACTCAGGGAAACAATAAGCTTTAGGAAATTGGGAACTGATGAAAGCATTGGTTCAAGTCATTGACAACATGGATTGAATTTTACAAGATGAGCAGGGACCCCAACATTGGGATAAAAGATGGGACCCATGCTGAGATACCTCCTGGGCATTGCCCCTTTTCTCCTTGGGCAGTGCCAGGGTGTTCAGGCAGTGCTCAGGAGGCCCCTTCCAGTGCCCAATCCTCTTGGGGGCCTCAATTACTCCCCCCTTTCACTCCAGTGAGGTCAGGCCAGTAGCTCCCCATGTGGGGAGCTACACTAAACTCTGCTGGTGTGAATCACTCCTGGTAGAAGAGATGGGTGAGGTGGAGATAGCAGGCCTGAAAATTGCAATCCAAGACCTACTAATGTTATTTAAATGGTATGGGAATTAGAATTTAAATAAATTTGCACCAATTTCTGATGCAGAGCTGACAGTATCGTAATTCTGGCTGCTGGAGATTCACGGTGCCCAGCTGGGAGATTGTGAAACAGCCTTTACTTGAGTCTCCTGACCTGCTGCGCTGCAAAAGCAGGATGGGAGAATCACTCCCAACACCCTTTTTACAGCCCCATTTATTTTTCTCTCGAGTTGCACACGACAGTGTCCTGCACACTTTTCAATTCCGAGAAACTTAGCGAATATATTTAGTTTGCCTGTTCAGAACACACTGAGAATTCATGTAAAGATGAAACGAGCTAGATACTCTGAATGGAACAGCTTTCTGTTTAGCTGTGTAAGAATTGAGCCTGGTGTTGAAGCAGATCTCTAACAATAATTCCTCTGTGTCACTCTGTATGTTATATAATTGGAAAAAATAGAGTGGAAGTCAGGAAGAGCAGCAGATTAGGAATCGGTCAAGACCCATCACCTGTACTTCAGTGTTTTTGTAGTTCACCTAATTGTCTAAAAGCGTTGAAAAAGGAAATTTCTGAGGTTGTCCTGACATCAAGACAGTCATAACTTGAGTGGGAAAGGGTTCATAGACGTGCACCTTGTCAATGATAACAATGTCTGAGGAATTTGGATGGAATATGGCCACTGTTGAAAACAAGTCAAGAATCTAGATGATGGAGTGAGAAGAGAGAGAGCCAACATAGCAGATGTCAAGTTTGAAAAGTTGAGATTGCAAGTGGATCCACATTTGTACAGGAACCAATATGAATGCTCGTGACTGAATTTGTTGTATTGACGATTTAAAGTGAAATTTAGCTTTTTATCTGAAATATCCCTCACTAGTTAATTAATGTTTGAATTGTGTTGATTTGTTACGATAGATGGCACAGTAGTTAGCACTGCTATCTCATAGTGACAGAGACCTGGGTTTGATTTTCGGCTTGGGTCGCTGTGCGGAGTCTGCACGTTCTCCCCGTGTCTTCATGGGTTTCTTTCAGATGCTCCAGTTTCCTCCTGCAGTTTGAAGGATGTGCTGGTTAGGTGCATTCACCCAAAGAAGCACCAGCGTGTGGCAGCTAGGAGAATTTCATAGTAAGTTTATTGCAGTGTTAATGTAAGCCTTATTTGTGACTAATAAAAAACTTCAAAAGTTTTCTAGCAGTTTTCTTCCGACAGGCATCATGAGATTCCTTTCTTAATAAAAATGTTATTGGTCCCTAAGGGGATCAGAGCAACATTGATTACTCCTGTGACAAAATAATCCATATCTTTGCAATTAAATCTATCAGAATGGTTTTATATTTTTATATTCAGAATTGCCACTTTAGAAACGCATGACTGATTTAAAATATGCTGTAAAAGAAATGGAGAGACAAGGATTACATAACACGCTACCAGCAAATAACTGGAGAATTTTGGCTCGATGAAGATAAATAACAGATTAGTACAGTGTGCTGAATCAACATAACCCCTTGATTGTTCCTGCAGTCCAGAGCCGTTAGATTTGTGCCAATCTATATTATGTCAGACTTGATACATGGAAATGGTTGATGTATATTTTCAAAAGCAACTCAAACTAAGCAAAAAGATATTAAACCACAATGAAAGTAGAATTGAAATCCTCAAGGGTTCGAAAGCAAAGAAATACCATGATTGTAATCACTGAACTCTCCCAAATGTAAACCAATCCATTAGGCCAATATGACATGGTTGCAAATGTTATTCCAAGGACAAGCCCAAGACATATCAGGTCATGCAGAATGTGGCTGTTTTCTTCCTTGAGTCAATTTCTGTTTATGTTGTTTGTGTAATTGAGGTTTTTAGACTTATAGCAAAATATAATTAATATACAGAGGAAATGTCTAGTCATTGTAAGCGGTCTCTTTCATCATTATACCATGAACTATTCTTTGCAAATACAAATCTGACAGTTTAAAGTGACAAACCACTCAGGAAGAAAGACATTTCCAAAGTCAACACCATTTCAAGTGATTTCCAATTCTGTTTCTTTGTTTGCAGTGTCAGTTTAAAGATCAATATTTTTTGCTTTAATTTATTCTTTTATTGTGATTAATTGTATTCTTGATTGTGTCTATTGCTCAGTTTTTATTTACCAATGGGTGGGATTTTACAACCTCGTTCAGGCAAGATTGTAAAATCCTCTCCGAGGCTAATAGAGATTTCCATTCTCATCCGGGTTGGAATCAGGGTGGGCAAGGCAGTAAAATTCCAGCCAATGATTGGGCATGTGATCTCAATACTCAAGATATATGGAGAGAGCATATATTTTACCATTTCTATATCTTTCTTTGGGAAATCCAAAGTGTGAAAGTGTTAATTGATTATTGTGTTTTATTTCC
The DNA here is from genome assembly GCA_024679065.1 of Sphyrna mokarran. Lineage (NCBI taxonomy): Eukaryota > Metazoa > Chordata > Chondrichthyes > Carcharhiniformes > Carcharhinidae > Sphyrna > Sphyrna mokarran. Next base: position 20,658,838 of record JAGIQG010000023.1, on the reverse strand, counting down.
GCCTCAACTTGAGTTGCTTATCTGTTCAGGTGATGTGTAACCCAAATGAAAACACTGGACTTAGACATCATGGAAACACCAGGAGCGTGTTATGTAGGAAGTTGGCGATATAATGATACGCTCACTGATAGATAAAACTGTGACAGGCCAGCAGAAGAAAACAAGCACAAACAACAAGGATCAACTCCAAAAGGGCACATCAAATGTAAAAGGACAAGCAGCATCCAGCCATATTCTGATGGTGAACAAGGGTGGGTCTTGCACATTTTGCTGCATGAGTCAATATTCATAGCGATCACTAAGTCAAAGTATAATATGTAATTGCTGAACAAAAACTTAGAAGATTATTAGGATCTGCTGTGTTGTGAGACCTGCACCAAAACTGCATGGGTGCTGATATATTCACTGGAACTTTCTTAAAATAACTTTTTTTTTCAGGATCTTCAACTACCTAACCTGTGTTTCTTATAGCCATGATGTAGAGATGCTAGCATTGCAAGAAGTCTCACAACAACAGGTTAAAGTCCAATAGCTTTATTTGGAATTTTTGGAGCTTTCAGAACGTTGCTCCTTCATCAGGTGAGTTTGCCACTGGTGTTATGAGATTTCTTACTGTGTTTCTGTTTAAGAGCACCAGGTGGTATCAAAAAATTTAGCCGAATGTTTCAGATCAATGACCTGTCTTTAAAACCGGGGGTTCAGGTCATCAACCTCAAACATTGACTGTGTTTCTCTCCATAGTTACTGGCTGAGTATTTGCAGCATTTTTGTTTATTACTCCCAAGCCTCATGTTGCTTGTGTGTCCTCCCTCCCCTTTCCACCCATCTTGGTGGCTATTTCTCTGATATCTGGTCTTCACTTTCAGGGCCCCTTGGCCTCACTAATTGCCTCATTTCCTTCAAAAGCCCTTCTCGAAACTCACCAAATGTTTACACATTCTTCCTAATCTCTTCTTGGAATTGCATGTTTGCCTTATGTTTTTGTGAACTTTTGGAGAGGGGGGAGGGGCTTTTCTGCACCACAGAATCTATATAAATACCAATTGTTATTTAGTATTCTTTTTCTAGAAAAGGTCTGCAGAGATATGTCGACAGCGATGACCTTCTGCCCACACCACATCATGTTAACAATTGTTTGTCTGTTAGTTGTACCAAATTGCATTTTTATAGAACAGGATAGTTCCGCATTCTCAAATAAAGTGCTCTTCAAAAAGTACACCTAGATGCCTGTCACTGCATTTTTCCCTTTCTCTGCCTATCTCGAATTTCTCCTGCATTAAAGTGCTGCAGTTTGACAGCAGGGTCGACAAATTCACCAATTTATAGTGTTGTGTGTGAATTAACATGCTTTTTTTTATAGCATTTGAATGTCATATATAATTGGGAGATGATCCGGGGCACCAACTCAGCTATGCAGTAAAATTTTAGTAGCAGAGTACAGTGTCAATACAGCGAAGAATGCTAATTGTGATGCTGCGAATGATGAAAGAGAATGAATGCAGCTTAAGTGTTACAGATGACTTGCTCCCTGATAATTTCATACACCTAAAGCTGGCACGTGTGTAGATGCATGCTTTAAATTAAAACTAGAAATGAAATCGTTTTTGAGATCTTCAACATCAAGGAAACAGTGGTAAGGTTATTCGTTGTCAATAGATTTTTCCAGTATGTTATGCATAGGCTGCATTTGCAAAACGAAATCATGCATTTTAGAAATAGTGACTTGTATTTCTGGAGTTTTCATCACGTCTTTCCCTCACATTCCAGCTGAGAATTGGCCAATCCTTGTTCAAGCGTCACCTTTCTACACCAATTGGAAAGCAAAAAGATTCATAGAATCCCTATAGTGCAGAAGAAGGCTATTCGGCCCATTGGGTTTGCACTGACAGCAATCCCACCCAGACCCTATCCCCGTAACTCCACACATTCACCCAACTAATCCCACTAACTATGCATCTCGGGACACTAAGGGGCAATTTAGCATGGCCTATCACCCCAACTCTCACATCTTTGGATTATGGGAAGAAACTGGAGCACCCGGATGAAACCCACACAGACATAGGGAGAAAGCACAAGCTCTGCACTGACAGTGACCCAAGCTGGGAATTGAACCCAGGTCCCTGGAGCTGTGAGAGAGCAATGCTAACCATTGTGCCACCATGCCAACCATTCATTGTTCAACTGAATGATGCCAAATAGTCTTAATCAGCCAAATAGTCTTACCCCCACCTCTACTATTTTTAATATTGTTACACAAAAACAGAAAATGCTGGAAAATCTCAGCAGGTCTGACAACATCTGTGGAGTGAGAATAGGGCCAAAGTTTTGAGTCTGGGTGACCATTTGTCAGAGCTTTAATATTCTTATATCTGGTAAAGAGAACTGTTCTAAGAATATTAGCAGAAACAAAAGTCTTTTTAATGTCCCAATGATTTGCCTCCAGTTTTGCACACAACAATATCCTAGAGATTAGGTTTCAAATCTGGGAGATCCTTTGTTAATCTTGCCAGGTTGACATGTCTATTTAGACATAAACACTCAGCACAAAGCAAGTTTCTCAGTGAATTCAGCACAAGCAGAGTTATGGGTGCTGAAACCAATAGCAGATAGCAGATTGGCATTGGGTGTAATGTATTAGGAAAAACTGCTATTTGCTTATAACATAAACGATACTTAAAAAATTGGCTAAAAAAATTGTTAATCGTAATCAAATCTAGACTGTTGGTCATTGGTCAATTGGCTCTCTTCATTATAAACGGCATGTACCAGACACAGTAAACTTCCATGTTTCAAACAATTTGTCTGAACGATACAGATCATTTTTGCTATTCTTAGCATTACACATGAGATGGATTTCTGACAAAACACATCAGAAGAACTGGAAAGACCGAATGTGATCTATTGTTACCTTCACCAGACTGAAGATCCCATCTGTCCTGCATCCCAGTGTAGTTTCAGAACTGGAAGGTGTACAGTTATCATAATCTTCTCAGATTTGCAACTACAAGAGAAATGCCATGAATAAAAGAGACCACCAAGTATTGTCCTCATTGATCTCAGTGCAGCATTCAGCCATGAGAGCAGAGGTTATCTATTAAACTGCTGGAGGAAACTGGCTGCTTGTTGAAGCTTTCTTTCCTCTTTTTGTGACAACGTGATGGCTAAGGTCAGCTACGACTGGGCAACAACTAAACCCTTTCTGATCCACACTGGCATCAAACAAGGTATGTTCTGGCACTAATATTCTTTAGCATATTCTTTACTGCTTTTGTATGCCTTCAGGTCAGCTGCAAAGGTTATCTAAGGGCAATGCAGAGTTGACAGAAAACTGTTCAATACTGAGATTCCAGACAGAGATGCATCAATTCTGCATCACAGTTGCTCTACATTGACAATGCCATACTAACTTTCCATACTGAACTGAAAATGGACAGACTTTCTCATGCCTTTGGTTTGGCCATCAGGAAGATAATTGTCATGGTCCAGGATGTTGCCATCTGTCCACCTATTAGTGTTGACAATGTATTCTGAAGGTCGATAATGTATTCTGAAGGCTGTTAGCAGTATCACATGTTCAGACTACACAATCACCAACAATCTCTCCTGACCTGATGCTTAAATCAATGAACATATTGCAAAACCTGCCGCTGTTTTGTTCAAGCTGAATAAGAAAGCATGGAACAATAGCAATCTGACTGAGAATACTAAATTGTAGGTTTTGCCGAGCCTGCACCCTCCTCTACAGTGGTGAGACCTGGGTAATATATGTGGAGAGGAGGGAAAGTTGAAAAATTTCCACCTTGAGTGCCTCAGACACATTCTTGGCATCTCTTGGGACAAAGTCAACAATTCAGAGATCATGGAAGGTGCTAATTTTATCAGCATACATCATTGTTAAGCCAATAATGTCTGCTCTGGCTCAACCAGATTGATGCAGATGGATGGTATTCCAATCCTCCTATGTATTGAATTGGGCACTAGGTCATAACCTCTTGGGTTTTCATAGCTCTGTTGCAAGGACAACTGCAAGCAAGATATGTGTATTGTGGTCATTAACAACAAGCAAACATTTGCTGATGACTATAACTTGTGGAGTCTGACTATTTGGAAGGGCGTTAGAAAAGGTGAGTAGAAGTGAAAAGCTCAACTGGCTGAGAAGTCTCAAAGAAAGCAGAGGCCAGTGAATGATGCACGTTCTTGGGCCTCCCATGCCTTCCTCTGTAATCCTACGTAAGATGCTCTTTGAAGAATTGATGCAGACTCGATGGACCAAACAGCCTCTCTTTACACTGCAGGGATTCTATAATCACAAGCTATACTGCATTGGTTCATTCACATCGTTGAAGACCGATATCTAGCGAATGATTGATAGGGAAATTCCCAGGTTCTGGATGATTCCTTGGAGAGTGATGAATAATTATTTGTGTGTGCAGGATTTGGTGCTCCCTTTGATAGTGTTGCAAAGAGGCAAACAATTCCTGTTGAGGCTTTCACAGCAGAATTGGGTAGAGTGCCCTGCTGCAGCCTGAAGGGTGTGACAATGTGTGCATAGGTTTTGTAGTATATTATGTTTGTCACCATGACGATCAGAAATGATGGGGGGCATTTTTCCATTTGCCCATCATGAGAATCATAGCAGGCGGGGGGAGGGTTGGGGGGAGGCGTGTAAAAGTCCATTGAACTCCAATGGGATTTCTTGGTTTTGGGGCAAGCATGGCTGCAAACTCCCGCCCATGTCTTTTATCCAGCAAACTTAGTCTCATCATTTTTCTGATAAATAAAAAGTAACTATCTTTCTATGAGAGGGGAAGGAGAGAAACAGGGGCTGTTTGGGGTCAAGTTTGTTGCAAGATGCTACAGTGTTCACCCACTGTGGAAACTTTGAATTTGCAAAGTCTAGAGTGATTAACCATTGTTGGTGATTGATCATTCGGCCTAGTTTATCTATGAATCCTGCAAGAGTGAAACTTCTGCTGAGTATTCAAATTATTTTCAACCCTACTCCAGATAACCCAATAAATCAATACTCTAATGGATAGCACAACCCTGGTTGGACAATGCTCCACATTGGTAAGTTCTGGCTGTTAAGTTAATTGAACTTTAGCACTTTAAGCTCAGGAGATGCCTCTCACTCTAGTTCGAAGAAATTTTGGCTCTTGTTTGCAGGTAATTAAGTTTTCTGGAAGTAGTTGGGGCTGAGAAGGCTGAGTCTCCAGGTGGAGAGAGAGTGTGCATTCCACCCTGAGGTAAAAATAAGCCATTAATCTTTCAGCAGATTGCTTTAACACTCTTAACTGCAGGGAAGAGCATCACTCTGTGTCAAAGAGGCTGAGTAAAGAGAAACCAGTTTCGAAGTGAAAGCATTTTAATGAAATGCCACTAATATTCTTACTAACTTCACGCACAGTTCATTCAGAAGCCATTAACTAGGCTTCACAACAATAACTGCAGTTTATTTTATATTAATTTTTATTGGTTGCATGGTTAGCAAGTTCCCATTGGCTAGATTGTCCAACTATAGTTGAAAGAGAATAAGCAGTATAAACATTCTGGGGGTGATTTTACAATGGGCACAATGCAGTGATGAAGTGGTGTGTAACGCATTTAGTGCAATTGATACCAGTTTTCATGACTGACACTATGCTACAAGCCCCAGATTTACAGCATGGTAAGACTCTTGCAGAAATGGGGGCGAGAGGCAGGTTAATGTATTTACATTTATTTTACTGCTATTTTACATCTGCTTAGAGAGCCCGGCATTCAATCATCTATGTTCACCCCCACTTTGTGACCTCACAAGAAATATTTTCGCTGGGTTCTCCCATGAATGGGGAGCAGTCAACTCGGCCTCACCAGTGGAACTGGAGGCATTTGAGGCCCCTGGGGAGACCAAGGGCAAGGGAGGTGTTCCTTGGGCAGTGCCAGACTGCAGTGCCACCCTGGTACCTGGGCAATGCCCACTGAGCACCTGGGAAATGCCCACCAGCGCTACAGAGGCAGGGCTAATGGGGGAGGGGGCAGTGGTGATGGGACTAATGGAGGCAGGCCTAATGGGGGAAGGGCTCCTGCTGCCATTCTGTAGGGATCACTGGGGGGAGGAAGAGGAGGCCCATTGTCACTTGCAGGCATCTGAGGGGGATGGAGGGAGAGAGTCCCCGCTGCCACTTTGCAAAAATCGATGGGGGTAGAGAACCAGAGGGGCCATCTGTCACTTTGGAGGAACCTGAGCAGGGAGAGTGGGCCCGCTGCCACTTTGGAGGGATTTGTGGGGGACGCAGGTGGAAGAAGAGGAGGCCTGCTGTCACTCTGCAGTGATCGCTGGGGACGGGGGGCGCTGAGGATCTGTGATCGGTGAGGGGAAGGTGCGGGTCCATAACTGGTGGGCAAGAGAGGGTCCACAATCAGTCTGGGTGGTGAAGTGGGGCAGCGGGGGGTTGAATCTTTGGCCGTGGGCCCCCACAGTTGTGGGAGGGGAGGGAAGTTGCTTCAGACTGCCTGCACCAGCAGGGGCCTAAAAGCTCTCTCTTTGTCAGACCCCTGCTACTGCTAATGCACATGTACAGCATCAGAAGCCCGCACATACACACCACCTCCCTCTGCAGGTTTTCGGGTGCATTGAGCCCTGCTCACAGACTTCTGCAGCAAGCAACAGGATTACTTGAAGTTTTTCAGGCAGAGTGCATATGGGAGGGCTTTAAATATGCCCAAAAGACAGGCGTGAAACTCTCCGAATTTCAAATCCACCCGGCTCTTAGAAAATAAATGGTAAAATCACTCCTCCCTGTATTTTTTTTGGAAGGCATGGGGAAGGCAAGGAGAACTTTTATCCAAACTACCCAGTAGATGCAGGGACAGTTCAAATGGGACAGCTTTTTAAAGCCTGCAGTGAATCTAATGAAATGACTAAATGATTATTCATACTATTATCATAAGCCCTTGTATCTTTCAATGTGACCTAACACAAGAAGATTAAGGGTTAATACAAAATTATGCAAAAAGGAATATATTCATGTTTTGTGAGCTGACCAAATGCTGAACGCTGGAATTTTCAAAAAGAAAGTTCCTTTGTCAGTTAAAGGAGGATATTTGTGTTACTTTGTTGACTCACTAATTTACCTCAGCAGTTAACGGCAGCTGCTAGGGGTTTGGTGCTAATGCACATGGTCCTTCCATTTAGATTTCTTGCCCTTGACAAGAAGGCATTTTATCAGGGATGTGACTTTAAAGTATAATAATTATCAGTGACTTAAATGCCACTGTGCCATTAATCAAACAGCAATCTTGGTAAATAATGGGGTAGTCACTGCTCTGTAGTTCCTGCTCACTGCAGCAAAATTCTACCAGCTCTCTTTAATATTCTGCAGCTATCTTCAGACACATCATAGTCCCCAGGATGTGCTTTGAGACCCTGTGAAGATCTTGCTACACTCAATTGCCCAAGAAGTTTCAACTTCTGATCTGCAATTCCCCTGTGCCCCTGCCCATCACGCCCCTAACTCCCCTCACCCTGGGACCCTCAAAAAAGCCACCTATTCTGATTTAGAGTTGGAGACATAGGACAGTTTTGATTTTAATCAAAATTAAATGTTTTGTTATACAGAATGTTGAACAGAAAAATCCAGTCTAACTCCTAGATAATGATAGAACTGATCCCCGTACATCCAGCTCCTCCCTTCTCCAACTTCCTGACTCCCCCGAGCTGACCTGACTATCGCACATCTCCGGATACCACCCTCCAAACTCCACCCCTGACTACACCTGACAAGCCCCGACCTAACAAGCTCTTCAGCCCAAAGTCCCCAAACCCACCTCAACACCTACTACCCTATCCATCCACTACTGACCCAGCTGCCAGCCTACTCACTTGCACGTACTCATTCACTCATACACCCATTCAATAAAAATCTTCAAGACCTTTAGCTACTTACCAACAGCAAGTGCCATAAAAAAGTGACATTTCTCTCAATAAAGATTTCCTTGTTGCTTTCTAGGTGAATTCCTACGCTGAAGGAGTTCTGCAATATCTTCCATGGGAAGTGGGAGCTTTTTTGGTGTACTCAGGTAAGTGGCTAATTTTCTGTTTGAGAGTTGGATACAGAGGTTCCAAGTCTAATCAGAAGTTTGGAGCTTCTGTCACTCTTGAATTCCTTGTCAGGGAGCATTGCTCCCTGTGAAGTGAAGATCAAATCTTCATCCATCCTTACTCAACACCACCAAATTCACATGACATCGAGACCATTCACTTGCTTTATGTGTGGGCAGAGATCCAGTGAGATACTCATTCTCCAGTCACATCACCAAATGCACACTAAGGAGAACCCATTCAACTGCCCTTCCAGTGCAAACATAGCCCCAAAGTTATTTTGTAGCTATAGAGGATAGAGGCTTTGATGGAAGACTTGTGATTCATGCCACTGATGGGAGCAGAAGCCAACTGATTTGTAATACATATCCCCGCCACACCTGTTCAGCCTACCCCATGCTTATAAAAAAATCAGTTGAACTTTTAACTGCCCCATTCATTAATCTATCACAACACTAGCTCTGTACTTGATGATCTTTGTATGTGTAATAAAGCCCTGCTTTAGCAAGCTTTCTTTGTGTTACATTTGGAGTTCGAGTTTTGCTGCTTTCCCATTTATTCCCAGAACATTAAAAATGTCCTCAAAATTATTTTTTCCCTCATGGAAATCCATTCCATTGTAAAATATTCAAAATGAGACATCAGCCAAGAATCAAAACTAAGTACAATGTGTTTATCATTGCCTTTGTATAATAACCATTCATGTTCAGATCTAACAGTTCAGCTGACAGATTATGGCCACACTTTGAGTCTGGATTTTTCAGTGGGATCTTTTGAACGCAATCACCTTGCAGGCTCCCTGGTCGTGTTGTCCGTGAGCAAAGCAAATGGCCAATAACTTCGATAGGATCAGAAAATTCCACTGGTGGCCAATGATGAGTCACTCCGCTATCGGAAAACATGCTGGAGGGAGTCTGGAAAATTCCGGATCCAAATCAAGAATGAGAGTGACGTGTTTGTTTTGGATGCCATCACATCCTGCCACCAGCTACACCCTCCCCATTCCCCCAGCCACAAACCTCCCACCCCGTTGCCACAGGAAATCATTGCTCTATGTCTATCCTGTTGAATCCTTTCATTATTTTAAACACATCGAAAAGATCACCCTTTGACCTTCTAAACTCCAGCATAGACAAATCAACTTCATGCAACCTACTGCCAATTCTGATAAATCTATGTTATATCTCTTCTAAGGTCAATATTTCCCTGCTGAGGCATATTGTACATAAATAATGCCGCAGTCCAAATGAGATCTGACAACGGCTCTGTACAAATGAAAAATCACTGTCTTGCTTTTCTGTATCAACCTGCTTAAGTTAAAGGCTACATTTCATGAGTCTTTAGATTGTTCTTTGCACCTATCCAGTAGGTTTTATTGATTTGTATATGCAATCGTCTTCATTATTTTGTCCCTGTTTGGATCATAGCCTCTCACCTTAAGAAAACATTACCATTGTCTTTATTAAATTGCAGACGGACGATCTCACACTCCTTCGCTTTAAAGCCCAATTGCCATAGTCACGAAAGGATTGAAAGGGAAGTTTTTCCTGCTAACAGAAATGTGACCTAGCATATATATGATGAGTGTCTGAAAAGCCAAACTCAGCATCTGAGTTGGAGTACCAATGAGATTTGCTGTTAATAAAAGAAATGAATAACTTGAAATAAGGACAACAAGAATGAGAGCAAGAGCAGACCGTGGCTTGTCAAGCCTGTACTGCCATCCAATAGGAACTCAGCTGATCTTCTGCCTCAGCTTCACATTCCTGCCTGCTCCCCTTTATTCCCTAAGAGACCAAAATCCTGTTGATCTCAGCCTGCAATGTATTTAACAATGAAGTATCCAACCATCTGGGCTAGAGAATTCTTCACCCTCTGAGTGAAGAAATTTCTCCTTATCTCAGTTCTAAATGATCGACTCCTTACCCCAAAGACTATGCCCCCAAGTTCTAGAATCTCCAGCCAGGGGAGAGAACCTTTCAATGACTACCCTTCAACCCTCTTCATAAATAAGCTAGTCATTGGTTTGAAATAGATTTTTCCTCCCTCTTATTGAGTCTGTATTTTTCACAGCAATACATTTCCAATTTCTATCAATTAACTCCCATTCCATTTTATTGTAAGTATAATTTCACCTTCAAAAAGAACACATTTAAAAATCAATTATAGTTTACGTAGAATGAGACTGATTATTACATTATTCAATATTGAAAAGCTAGTTATAACAATTAAATGGTCTTAAAGCTGTAATATAAATATACCAATGCTATTCAAATTTCTTGGCTGCCTTTATAGTTATCCCTTTATAAATTTAATTGCACAATTTTTTCTTGCTCCTGCAGTTTACTCTAAGCTTCCTTGTTATAATACCTCATGTCTGCCTCTTTTTCTTGCACTTCACAGTTTTTAGTCAGTTTTTTTTCTCACTTGTACAGTTTCTACTTATTATTTCATTGCTTTCATCTGTCAACTCTTGTTTCAATCCCTTGCTACCATTCCCACTCTCTTCCTCATCAAAGCCTCTTCCTTCCTTTCAAGTGTTTTTTTTTTCCTCCATCAGCACAGTTTCCCCCATTTCCTATTCCTGATTTTCTCTATGGTACTAATTTGTTGATTTTATTTTGAAATGAATCTCCACGTCGGCCGTTTCAGTAGCACACCATCCTGACTGAAACATATCTTGCTGTTCCTCTCAATTCCTACTATTCCCTAGCTGGCCAGCACAATGGAAACGCTCTCATTACATGGACTGCAGTGGTTCAAGATGTAGGTTGACCATCACCTTCCCAAGGGTAGGTAGGATAGGCAATAAATGCGGCTGCTGATGACCATAAACCAAGAATGGATTACAAACAACATTACTCTAAATGTCCCTCCTTTCATGGGAAAAACATCATGGTTAGCACTGCTGCCTCACAGTGCCAGGGACCTTGGTTCAATTCCGGTCTTGGGTGACTGCCTGTGTGGAGTGTTTCACATTCTCCCCATGTCTGCCTGGGTTTCCTCTGGGTGCTTCAGTTTCCTCCTGCAGTCCAAAGATGTGCCGATTAGGCTGATTGGCCATGATAAATTGCCACATAGTGTCAAGGGGATTATAAAAGTAAATAAAGGGGGTAACAGGGATGGGACTTGGGTGGGATTGTTGACAGTGCAGCCTTGATGGGCCAAATGACCTCCTCCTGCACTGTAGATTCTATGATTCTATAGTTCAGTTGAGCTGGTTCATTTAATGAATACCCTAAAGAAATGAAATAGAATTTATTTTTAAGTGAATAATTAAAATGAAATGCGACAGCTATTGTGCCATTTTTTTTCAAGCCCTCATATTTCAAAGCTTGGCGAGTATTCACTTTGTACAATCCCCAGTATAGGAGCCAAGTGGCTTATAAAGTGTATGAACTGTGATTATAAACAAAATACTGCAGATGCTGGAATCTGAAACAAAAACAGAAAAGGCTGGAAAATCTTAGCAGGTCTGACAGCATCTGTGGAGAGAGAATAAAGCTAACATCGCTGCTCTGTCTACAGACTCAAAACGTGGGCTCTATTTTTTCTTCACAAATGCTGTCAGACCAGCTGAGATTTTCCAGCATTTTCTGTTTTTGTTGTGAACCGTGGTTAACTTGACTAAATTACAGTTGCTTGGGTTGATTATATTTGCTGGCATGATGCAAGTCACTGGGTTTGTCTAAGAATCCAGATACCACTGGACACAACAGCACAGTGGTTAACATTGCTACCTCACAGCTCTAAGGACCCAGGTTCAATTCCAGCCTTGGGTCACTGTCTGTGTGGATATGAGTGCTATTGCAGACCAGAACACTGCATTTGCCTGACGAAGGCTATAAAGTCAAAAGCTTGCGAATTTACTATCAAATAAATTGGTTGGATTTAAAATTGGCGTTTGTAAAACTTTACTGAGTTTACCCTAGTCCAACGCTGGCATCTCTATATCAGACTTAGACATCCATACAAGGAACAAGCCAGGAGTGTCCGTCAGTGTAGCGTGACAGATGTGAGCAAAATACCAGTATTTAATGTCACTTCACTGGAACACCAGCCTCACTAATTTGCTGTTGTTAACACTGTTGCAATAACAAGGCTTTACAGATCTACTTCCTCAAAGACTGTTAAAGCTCAGGAGGTTGACATTTCTCTGTGTGTCATTTTAATTAAGTTGTAAGATCATTTATTTGATAACGCATTAACCAGGTTCCTAAAAATAGCCGAGAAGTAGAGTTGAATGGAATGCTAGTCCCCAGGTGTCCCTCATTTTCCTGTTTGTAAACAGAAGATTCACAGTTTGAGCCTCACCAGCTGTGATAGCTGAGCTTTATTCAAGATGCTGGTGGACTGATTCTGTAATAAGAATGATGGTGGAAATCTCCTACATGCCAACATGTTGCACTCCTGTGCTTGAAGTTTAAAAAGCTACATTCAGATAATTAGAGATAAGACCTATTTTTTTGTTGCTAGCCAAGTCAAGGCTAACTATTTTTCAGGAACATTACATAAATTTTGATGGAAATCTAGATGGACAAATTACACCCACACTAGCTCTGATTTCATAAAAGGAAATTACAAAGTACCCAAACCTTCATATATGATTAAACTGTGCTTAAATGTCAATTTATATATGTAACTTATGTAAGTTATTTTTAAGTCAAATAGGCACATTGTATTCATAAGTACCAAATAGTTCACCTCATCGGCGAGAGAATGCATCCTTCTTCTTTGATTCAAAACTAAACTTGTTTTTATCCCTGCATTAAGGTTGTAGCCTCTCCTTTATATAATGTTGGAAAATATTCTGCTGTACTCTCAAATGCATTTTGTACCATTAAATGTTAGATTAATCAGGAAGGACCACTTATGTTAGTCAACACAAGAAAAATTGGACCGATGCATTGGTCCAGTTACGGAAAACTTGTACATGCACATAATCATAGAATCCTACAGTGCAGAAGGAAGCCATTCAGCCCATCGAGCCTGTACCAACCACAATCCCACCCCCATGACCCAATGCATTTACCCCACTAGTCTTCCTGACATTAAGAGATGATTTTTTTTGGCTTGTGGGGGAGGAAACCAGAGCACCTGGAGGAAACCCACACAGACACGTGGAGAATGTGCAAACTCCACACAGACAATGACCTAAACTGGGAATCGAACTTGACTCTAACCACTATGCCACGCATCATACTAATGCCTGATTAAAAAAAAATAAGAAAACAGCCAGGATGTGTGACATAGAAATAGGGGACCTTTAATAGATTAAAATCATTTAATCAAGCATCAGCTTTCCAAAACAAAACAGGACTACTTCATTACAAATATACAATTACTTTTTGCTCAAGCTTTGGAGCAGAAAAATGCAGATTACAGAAGACAATAATGTATCGAAGAATCATAGATTGCCTACATTGCAGAAGGAGACCATTTAGCACATCAAGGCTGTGCGACCACAATCCCAGCAGGTGCTATTCCTGCAACTGCACACATTTACCCTGCTAGTCCTCCTGATACTGAGGGACAATTTAGCCTGGCCAATCTGCCTAATCCTCACATCTTTGGACTGTGGGAGGAAATCAGATCACCCGCAAGAAAATATGAAAACTCCACATTGACAGTGACTCAAGGCTGGAATTCAACCCGGGACCCTGGCACTGTGAGGCAGCAGTACAATTCATTATGCCACCATACCACCCCTAGATAAGCAAAGATTTTACAAGTAACTGAGTTCCCTTGTCTTGTATTTTTGTTAAAGTCCAGTGCTTTAGTTTTGTGTATCTTAAATACTATACAAGAAAATTCATGCAGAAAAATTAGATTCACTCCAGTTCGAAGGGCTGTGATGCATCAGTCTTATCCATATTCAAATCTGACCTCTTCAATTATTTAATGAGTATACTTTATAAATAGCAATAATGTGACTTTAGAAACTACTGAAAATAAAACACATTTTCAGACATACAGCTGGTTTAAGTGTTGAATAACTCAAGTACAGAACACATTGGGAAACGATGGCTTAGTGATATTATTACTGGACTATTAATTCAGATACTCAGCTAATACTCTGGGAACCTGGGTTCAAACCCACCATAGCAGATGGTAGAATTTAGTTCAATAAAAAATATCTGGACTTATGTATCTGCTGATGACCATGTAACGATTGTTGAAAAAACGCATGTAATCGCATCTAGAAAGAAATCTGTCTTCCTTGCTTGGTCTGGCCTACATATGACTCCAGGCCTACAGCAATGTGGTTGACTCTCCACTGCTCTCTGAAATGGCCTAGCAAGCCACTCAGTTGTATCAATCAGTGAGAAGTCTCACAGCACGAGGTTAAAGTCCAACAGGTTTATTTGGAATCACGAGCTTTTGGAGTGCTGCTCCTTCATAAGTTGAGCCACTAAGGAAGCAGCAGTGCTCTGAAAGTTTGTGATTTCAAATAAATTTGTTGGACTTTAACCTGGTGTTGTGAGACTTCTTACTGTCTCTCTCTCCGAATGCACTCAGTCCAATGCTGGCACTTCCACCTCACTGTATCAATCAGGTAGCTTACTACCATCTTCTCAAAAGCAAACTCCCTGAAATATATTAACTTTTAACTCCGTATAGCAACTACAGGGAATTCCAGTTTCTCTGGACTGTCACTGAGTTAGAATTCAACTAATGTGCTATGTACTGAAACACTGCCTTTAAAGGAATTACTCATACTGCAGCAGTTTAAATTTTATGTACAATTCTCTTAAAATAAAAGGTGTAAAAATAAATTCTTTAAAGTTTTGCGAAGAATATATTTGTAATATTGAACATTTTTTTCTACCGTTTGTGTCTTTTTTTTCCCCTACCATTATTTTACTATTTTGCCTTCACAAACCATTTAAATAATTTTCTATTCTTCGAGTTTGATTCTGCACTAGGATCAAGTCCCCAAGCCCATTTGGGCAAAAATAATGTTACCAATAATAGCCAATTAAGAGGTCTCCATTGCTGGGACCACTGTCTCCTTAAGGATGGCTGTCTGTCAGGAGGAGGGGAGGAAGACTCCATGCTGAGGCAAAAGGCCAGAGAGATTTCTTTTTAAACCAGTGGCAGGCAGAAAGGCAGGTTCAGGAGGCATGACGAGTGAGCCATCTAGCAACAACATTGGAGCCATGAAGATGGCCAATGTCTGCTCCAAGTTCATCTCCAGTGGGCTGGCAAAACCCTTGTCAACATTCCTGGTGCGCTTTTGAGTTTCGTAAACCTGTACACCATTGATTTATCCTCCACGACTCTGAGGATTAACAATTCCAAACCTTGTTCCTCCACAGGGGCTGGATGTGCACCTTATCCAGACAAACGCTCTCAAAAAGGAACCAGGAGCATAATGCGATATCATTGCACACCCGCCCAATTTCAAGGTTGGCAAGCACATGCACCAATCGGATGTGAGCTCGCTGATAATTAAAGGGCAAATTAAACCATTGAAAATCCATGGACAGCGATTTTACACTATTTTTAGTTCGTGAGCAAAATGGATGGGCAGCCAATACTTTTTTGTCATGTCCTCATCCAAAGGTCCCACTAGCAGTTTCTCTGTGACAGAGTATTCATAGCTGTGTCAGTATAGACTTTAGATGCCATTCCCTAGCTTTTGTCTCACATTTCAGGTGTGAATGTCATCATTTTCAGACCTCCCTGGACAGATTTCCAAAGGATTGGAGATCAGCGTTCCATCATTTGCAAGGCACTGGATTTAATCATTTGATCCAATGGGGATAGTTTAATCTGTCTGTAGGACGTCCTCTGAAGAAAAAGGAAAGGGCAGAAAGAAGGGAAGGTGAGATGAGTGCAGACAGTATCCCAGGCAGAGACCTGTAAGAGCAGAGGCACGGGATCAGTTGCTACAAAGTCAGCATGGAAGTCAGGGCGGAAGGTACATGTAGACATCATTACCTGTGGCTAGAATATACAGACAGTTCTTTAAATACCTTCATATCTGAGGGCCAGTGCTGCAGAAGGCTGTGCATCCCCAGGGACACAGTGACATCCTTTGCAAAACGATAGATCCTGAAATTGCTTCTGACTACATTGACCCACGCTGTGGTGTTAAAGGTCAAAGTGGCTCTCAACTTCTAAACCTCCAATTCATGTCAGGGTTCTGTTGGCAATTTCATCCCACAATCAGCTGCATGCAGTTCATAGAATCATACAGGGCAGAAGACACCCTTCGCCCCAGCAAGTCTACACCAGAAGTTATGTCAAACTAATGAATGATGTCATCTTCATACATGGCTGCACTTCCATTAACTACTGGACACTGGCTTGCAGGTTCAAACGTGACTCCTGGAATCCCTAATGGGGTTTCTGAAGCAGTGTTCCTATAGAAGCTATCTTCTTGATGGAGATGTGTGCTCAGGGTCAATGCAGTGGTCATGTCCCACATGCACTCCTCAGTGATGGAAGCCATGGGGCAAAGGCCCTCATGCATCTCCGACAGATCACCCCACACCCCTTGCTGGACATAAAGTATCTGCCACCTAATGGATGATTCCAAAGCTCGTCATCTGTCATCAGCTCATCATGATCCTGATCATCTCCAGCAGTGCTCCCACTGTCAGTCTCTCAGTCTTTGCCACCTGCTTATATATGTGTGATGATCTCTCGCTATCAGACCTGGGATCTCTCAGTCTTTGCCACCTGCTTATATATGTGTGATGATCTCTCGCTATCTGCAGAGGTGACAACCTAATACTGATTGATGTATGAGTATCTGCACTGGTGCCTGCTAATCATAGAATCACAGAATCCCTACAGTGTAGAAGGAACCCATTCAGCCCATCAATTCTGCACTGAAAACTATCTCATCTAGGCCCTATCTTCATAACCCTACATATTTACCCTGCTAATCCCCCTAGCCTGTGCATCCTGAGATATTAAGGAGCAATTTAGTAACCCTATGCATTTCCCGTACCTAGTCCCCCTGATCATAAGGGACAATTTAGTATGATCAATCCACCATCTTTGGATGTGGGAGGAAACCGGAGCACCCAGTGGAAACCCAGGCAGACACTGGGAGAACCAGTGACCCAAGCCAGGAATCAAACCCAGGTCCCTGGAGTTGTGAGGCAGCAGTGCTAAGTAATGTGGCATCATGCTGCTCTGAAGAACAGCATGACTTTGGTGCCTGATGGGGTTCCTCAGAGTCACCTGCGGCTGTTGCAGGTTGGTTCACCTGTGGACACAACATCAGAGAATTCAATCATCATCCTCACTATACAAGCTAGGTGACAATGAAGAGATACTGCATAATGACACCTGCACCTGAAGCTTCAGTGGGCACTCTGGCTGGGACAGCTCACTTTGGGAAGAGAGGGGCCTGTGAACTATTCCCACACCTGTGGCACACTCATCTGGGACCTACACACTTCCCTTCATCCTAACCCCCCCATCTCATCAAGACTGGAGGAACGAACTGGCCAGTAGCGGTCCAACTCTAGGGCATCACTCTCGCTCCGAGTCAGGACCAGCAGACTGGTCCCTGTCAGTTCACCAGCATTCTGCATTATTGTAGTTGTCTGTTTGTGACAGAGGACAATAGGAAGACTCATTAGTGTCCCATCTTCCTTGAAGGCCATTCCAAACATCTTGTCTCTCACATGGGCACATAGCAGGCTATTTCATTGTGCAACACCTTCCCCTTTCCCCCTCCAATGCACTCCTGCCCAGTCTTGGCAGGGCAGGTTTCAATGCTAGATGGCAAAGACACTCACACAGAAGAGGGACACCTAATTATACCACTCCGCGCAGGTCAATGCCATCTCTACTACCATACTGACCACAGAAAATTGTTGGACATTTTGTGGCATGCAGCAGGTGTGGCGCACAATGTTGTTCCCACTAACCTGCGCTGCTACCTCAGTCCAGGCTTCCTTAGTCAGGTGTACAACATTCTTTTACCATCCCTGGACATTAGGGTGTTATGCCTGGCACTGACCAGCACAGACAGGCACTCATCTGAGAAACACAGAGCATTTAATTCACCCAATTTGCCCTCCCACCTTCCATGGCTTCTTGGCATCAGAACTTCCCACTCACCTGACGAAAGAGCAGCATTCAGAAAGCTAGAGGCATTTGTTAGCAAATAAACCTGTTGGACTTTAACCTGGTGTTGTGAGACTTCTTACTGTGTTTACTCCAGTCCAACGCTGGCATCTCCACATCATTCCTTGCGTAGCTGACATTGCTGGACAGCAGAAACAATATTGCGCCTAAGTGACACAACGCTCTTCTTATTTAAATCAATTGTTCCTGTCATCAGTAAATGCTGTGATAGTTTTTGCTGTTGCCACCTGTCAAGAGTCATATATTAACTGCTGTTAGTGTTGATTCCCCTGCCCCCTGAAGATCTCCTGGTAGCCTTAAAGGAGTTTCATCCTCTGGTTTTAAACCTCCCTGCTAGGTCCTCATTCGACTTAGTGTCCAATGCACTCCCATCCTCTCCCTCACAGGAATGCAACTGGCAGATGTGTTATGTGCTGGTGGACTTTAATTAGCCACCCAAAGCATTAACAATATGACCTTGGGTGGGAATGCTTTTCGTATCTGTTCACACCCAGACCAATCTTGGTGTGTCCTGAGGATTAAGTGCAGACCATGGGGTACCCGTTCCAATACAGTGAAATATTGCTGGATTCAATCAAAGACTTAGTGGTCCCAGTTATTTTACATTTCTCTCTTTAAACATTAATAGCTATGACAGTAAAGAGACAAAGTAAATCACTGAATTGTCAGTCATTGCACTTATCACATCACAGACAGAACAGGAACATTCAGAAGTAAATAATTGCTGAAAGAGAAAAAAGAAATCAGAAAATTCAAGAACCAAAAGGTTAAGTTGTTCTCCAAATAGCTAAAAGGAGATCTTCTGTGAAACAATCAGAGAAAATGAAAGACAGTTTCAAATGAGAGAAAGGAAAACTTTGATTTGAAATGAGCAAATAGCCTAACTGAGCTATCAGATCTGAAGATAAATGCTGAAGGAAAATTCATCTTTTTGCTTAGATTCTGACGTGCCCATCAATCACAGAGCCCAGAACAAAAAAAACCACTGCCAAAATGAAAAAAAAGGTGCATTAACATCTACCCCAAGTTCTCCTCCTGAATCAATCTGAAAAAATGGACAAATTAATGTGGAAAATCCAGTCTAGATTTTGATAATGAATCCATTGGAAAAGATTGAGTGGTGTGGTACCATTTCCTGCTGCACAGTAGTTCTGTGAGAAAGTAATTCAAATTCGGTTGATATACATGTAGGTGCACAGATAATTGAAATCTTTTTTTTTGAAATGAAATGCAAGCTGTGGGCAAACAAAAAGATATAGAGCAGCCGAGTCGCTGAATGAAATTTGATCATGAACTAACTGGCAGTTCCTCTTGGTAAGCCACCTGTTATAGAACGTTATTCTTATGTATCTTCTTATTTAAATCCATTGCTCCTGTCATCAGTAAATGCTGTGATAGTTGTTGTTGTTGCCACCTGTCTAGAGTCATATATTAACTGCTGTTAGTTTTGATTCTTTTCCGTTACTAATATTTCGATGTTTAACTAGCTTCTCCCGATTCTTTATTGTACTTAAGCTTCGTAATTTTTATATATCAAAGAAAGCTAACATTCAAAATGTGCTTTGACTACATTTCTATGGTCAAGTTGCTTACCACACTATATAATTTATTTAAACCTGAATGGACTGAAACAAATCCTAATGTTGGTTTGATTAATATTGTGTTCTAAATCAACTTGTATAATTTTACTGACTCGTAGTGCCAAATAAAAGTCATATCTCAGCATGGCTGTGAATGGATCCAATCTCTGATGGTTATGGGATCTGGGAGACAGAAAGCCTCCACATTTCGATAAAATGATTTCTGTCACTCACCTGAAACTGAAGTCCAATTTGAGTGAAAGTTAGAAATTCAAAGGCAGTTTGACTTAATATTATAGGAAGATAAGGATAAGCTTTAGGCTATCCAAACCATCAAGTCTGTTCCACCAGATTATCTAGGAGTCTTCAGCAAATCAAGGTTCAATGTAGGACTGGAATTCAGTACTGCCCACAGTACAATGTAGAAACACATGATAGTAGACAGGACACATAACTATATGGTGAGACTCAGTAGAAGCAGCATGAAGTTATCTTGAACTTGGGGTATACTTTGCACATATGTACATAGTTATGGGTTACCAATAAACACAACTGTTCAGCCAGTTCAACCTCCTTAAGACCTACTAAACAAACCCTTACAACATGATGGCAGCTGGTAAACAAATCCAGAACTGAAAAATTTGGTAAACTCTGGAGTCTGAAAACTAAATGAACAGCATCCTGTATTGACTAAAGGGCAACTAAACTGAAAAATAGCTGGAAATCACAAGAAAAGAAGCTCTATTGCAGATGAAGAGGCTGAAGGACACGAGAAAAATCTGCTGTGCAACTGAAGGCTGCCACCAGAGCAATAGAGGTCCAACGTGAATCCTTTTCAATTACAGAATCAAAAGACTGAGCAAGGGTGAACAAAAGTTCAGTTCTAAGGCTGAACTAACATTTAAAAGTGTTCAAGTAACATTCATGCCACACAGATACCAGGCAATGACCTGGTATTGCCAACAAGAGGCATTATAAACACTGACTCTTGACATTCAATAATGTTACCATCACTGAATACCCCGCTATCAACATCCATTCACGCTGACATTATAGTTAAGAAAGCCCACCAACACCTCTACGTTTTCAGTAGGCTAAGAAAATTTGGCATTCTGCTGCAACTCTCACCAACATTTTCAGATACACCGTAGAATGCAATTTTTTCTGGTTGGTATGGCTGTTGCTCTGCTCAAGATGCAAGAAACTACAAAAGGTTGTGAATGTAGCGCAGTCCATCATCGAAACAATCCTTCCATCCATTGACTCTATCTACACTTACCATTGCCTTGGAAAAGCAGTCAGCATAATTAAGGACCCAAAGCAACCTGGACACACTCTCTTCCACCTACTTCCATCAGGGAAAAGATACAAAAGCCTGAGGTTACGTACCAACCAACTCAAGAACAACTTCTTCCCTGCTGCCACCAGACTTTTGAATGGATCTACCTTGCATTAAATTGATCTTTCTCTACACCCTAACTATGACTGTTACACTACATTTTGCACCTCGCGTTTCCTCCTCTGTGAACTGTATGCTTTGTCATATAGCATGCAATAAACAATACTTTTCACTGTATACTAATACAGGTGACAATAATAAATCAAATCAAATCAAGTCAAATCAAATCCTTGGCATTACCATTGACCAGCAACTCAGCAGGACTCCTCACATAAACACAATGGGTACAAAAGCAGGTCAAAGGCTAGGAATACTGTGGTAAGTAACTCACCACCTGATTCCCCAAAGCCTGTCCACTATCTATAAGGCACAAGTCAGGAATATGATGGAATACTCCTCACTTGCTTGTATGGGTGCAGCTCCAACAACACTCAAGATGCTTAATACCATCCAGGACAAAGCAGCCTGCTTGATTGGCACCATATCCACAAACATCTACTCACTTCACCACTGATGCTCAGCAGGAACAGTGTGTACAATCTACAAGATGCACTGCAGAAATTCACCGAAGATTCTGAGACAGCACCTTCCAAATCCATTCCCACTTCCATCTAAAAGGACAAGGGCAGCAGATTCATGGGAACACCACATCTGCAAGCTCCCCTCCAAGTCACTCACATCTTGACTTAGAAATGTATCGCCATTCCCAAGCAGTTTCTGGATCAAAATCCTCCTCTATTGGCATTTTGAGTCAGTCCTCAGCATATGGACTGCAGCAATTCAAGAAGGCAGTTCACCACCACCTTCTCATTTAAGTTAAGAAGAGAAAGTGGAAAGGTTTGGGTTGTTTTCGTTGTAGCAGAAAGATTGAGGGGGTGACCTAATGGAGGTGTAGAAGATTATGAGGGACATGGACAGTATGGATAAGGAACTGCTGGAGAAAATACACAGAGGGTGATGATGGTCTAGAATGAGCTGCCTGGGAGGGTGGTGGAGGCAGATTGCCTCACATCCTTTAATAAGTATCCGGATAAGCACTTGGCACATCATAATATTCAGAGCTTTGGGCCAAGTGCTGGCAGATGGGATTAGGAAGCAGTTCAGGTGTTTCTAATGTGTCAGTGTGGACTCAATGGGCTGAGGGGCCTATTTTGTGCTGTATGATTCTACGATCATACAGATATTGGATCATACAGATATGTCCCTATATTGGTCTCTATACATCATTAAGACGTTAGGATGGCGGCACGGGCTCGTTGGGCCGAAGGGCCTGTTTCCCGTGCTGTGTTGTGTTGTTCTTTGATTCTCAAGGGCAGCTGGGGATGGACAATAAATGTTGGCCAGCCAGCAACGTCCAATGTCCCACAAATGAATAAAAAGAAGACATTAACCAGTCATAGCAGTTTGTTTCATCATTAGCATGGCCAGCCTGGGTTCAGGGTCAGTGAAGCTCTACATGGTGCTTGAACTCGGTTGAAAAGAATCAAAGTTTTAAGAATTCAGTCAAAGCTTTGAATTGCCTTTCCACCACCCTCACATTCTCTGCAAGCATTCTAAAGCACCTGAATCTTTAATTAGAATATTCACAGCAAGAAATCAATCCTTCTGAGGTCAGGTCTGCAATCACTACAGGAACCTGCCCAAACCCAACAAGGGCAAGGAGAAGCATTGAAAAAATGATTTACTGTAGCACCATCTTAAAAAAAATGAACCAGCATTTAAAGCTGTGTTCTGCTGAGCTGAAAAATAACCTTGGATAGTAAATCAACCCTATCAGTTCAATCTGGGCTCAAGTAAGGGCCAAATGAGAAATCTGATGTCATGGAAAAGACATTTTTAAAGTTAACAGAGAATATTAGAATTAATTAGGAAATCAGTGGCAGTCCAAATTAATTTGCTTTATATTTATCTAGTGAAATCATCAAGTTCAATTCCAGCCTTGGGTGACTGTCTTCGTCTGTTTGTGTTTCTTTCGAGTACTCCAGTTTCCTGCCACAGTCTGAAAAGTGGATTGCCCATGCTAAATTGGCCCTTGGTGTCCCAAAATTTGGACGTTAATGGGTTTAGAAGGGTAAATATGCATTGCTTTGGGAACAACGCGGGGAGCGGGCCTGGATAAGATGCTCTGTCTTTGAGTCACTGCAGACTTGAGGGGTCAAACTGTCTTCTTCTGTACTGTATGATTGTATGATATAATTAATGAATCCTCAGCCAGCTTTGATGAGGTACTAAAAGCCTTTTGTAATCTTTCTACTGTGGTCACTGACTGTTCCTTTGACTCTTCCAATTCAGATATTCTGGACACTTGCGGCAGAATTTTCCAACTGCAATCACCCCAAGGCCAGAACTTCCCACATGAGGTTAACAGTCCTTTGCATGGTCTGCCCCACCCACTATGATTCCCACGGCGAGTGAGACAGGAAAATTCCTCTCTTGATAATTCCTCCAAATCAAGTTCTGGTCACATTTGGAGGCTAAGTTATTTGGGGTAAGCTTGGTTGGCTCGTAGTTAAAATCATAGTATTCTGTTTGACAAGTATTTTAGTTTTGGAGAGCTCAGAACTTAAACAGGAGGATAGAACAACCCCCAATAAAGCAACAAAATTGCAAAAGACAAAACCCAAGCAAACCATACAGTGATGGCAGACCATATCAGCACAATGAGCCAAATAGTTTAGTGCAGAGGATTTAGAAGGCTGAGGAGAAACCAGGCAATTTAAAATAGAACTTCTGGAAAATGCGAATACATCACACAAGTTACAGCAGCAAGTGGCAGTACTAAGCGACAGGCGGTTCCATATGAAGATAAAGTTGTAAAACATTCCACATTGTGAGTGAATAATGAAGCCGCGAGTGGGACGATTTCAGAACTGAAATGAGTTAAGGCTTCACCAGAGACAGATATGCCTAACAGTGAAACCAAAATGAAGGACAAGGATGCAGTTCTGCTGCAGGCAGAGAAACAAAAGATGGAAATAAGATCAAAAAATGCAAATCTGGGAGTAAAAGGGAAAGCATGGATGTCTCAAACTTCTTCAGAAGCATAGAGTTGTTGAAAGATGAAACGGCTGAAATGAAAATCAAGAACCTAGAATGGCAAGAAAATGTTGCACAACAAAAAAATTCTCATAAAGGAATGCGAGATGTCTTGGAAGCTATTATCAGAATGTAATGTTGAAGGAATTGCTGATTCAAAACAGCTTTTTGAATGTGGATTGAACAGCCAAGATTGAAGACATTCTTCAATTTCAATCCAATTTAAGAAAAGTAAAATATGAGATGCACAGTTTGGATGACCAAATCTAGACTTTAAAAATAGACAAGGAAAATTCTAAGGATCAGATTGAGGATCTAATGATTGAATTAAATGAGTCTAGGGAGAGGTGAGTGACCATGGAAGAAAGACTCTGAAATGAATTGTATGTCCCGGTAAAGTTGTTGAGCTTGTACAGGGCTACTGCAGATAGCTCTGAAACAAAGACAACTGAACTCACCAAGGTGTGGCTAAGCTGAATGAAAAGATGAAAAGGTTTGAAAAAGCATTTGATTTCAGAGTGTAAATAAATATTTGGGTGAAATTGTGAAACAAGTGGAAATTAAGGTTTAATTTTTAATATGTTATCTTCTGGGAAGAACGTGGTGGATGCCTTGGAAGAAGAAAACCCAAGACCACTCTATGGGTGAACAGAGCAAATGTTCCCTCTGGAAGGAATAAGCAAATAATATTCCAGCACAGAAATTTATTAAAAAGCACTCAACATGAAGGAGCACAAAAAAATGATTCAGATGCCGACAACCAAATGCTGGAACCACAGAATACGATGGATGGGATTTTTTAATCCTTCCCATTGGTGGGATCTTCTGGTCCAAACAAATGTGACACCATGCTGTGGTTTCCCCAGCAGCGTGATGGGCAAGCCACCAAAACCACTGTAGACATTGGCAGAGCCTGGAAGAACCTGCCAGTGACCATTGACGTAGTGCTTGCACTGTTGAAAAGCCATGTTGGGGGGTAGAGATGGTGAGTAGCAGTGGGGAGGCTGGGAAATCTTACCTGGTGATTTCAACTTTCAGCCAACAAAATTTGCCCAGAGCAATTGAGCCTACCCATTTTCCAAATGTGACCAGAACGAGATCTGGAGGAATTGTCAAGGTTCCAGACCATCTGTATTTATAAAGTCAGAGATTGGGCTGGGGGGAGAAGGGTAGCACATAAAGAAAGATTGTACAATTAATGTGAAGACATGAGGGGAGATGTAGTAAGTGCTCAGCAGAGCAATTGTTAATGTGGGACTACATTTCAGCATCATCCGTAAAATGATGTAAAAATACACATGACAGGACTCAGAGTCATACAGCACAGAAGAGGCCCTTTGGCCCATCGAGACTACACCAACATACTAGAAATACCTAAACTCCCACCTAATCCCATCTTCCATCACTTGGCCCATAGCCCTGTATGTTCTGATGTGCCAAATGTTCATCCAGATACTTATTAAAGGATATGAGGCAAACAGCCTCCACCACCCTTCCAGGCAGTGCACTCCAGGCCATCACCACCCTCTGGGTAAAAAAGTTTCTCCTAACACTCCCCCTAAAACTCCTGTCCCTCACCTCAAAAGTTTGTCCTTTCACGACTGACCCTTCAGCTAAGGGGAATAACTGTTCCTTATCCTACCTAGAACATAGAACATTACAGCGCAGTACAGGCCCTTCGGCCCTCGATGTTGCACCGGCCAGTGGACCCTCTAACCTAAACTATTCCAATATCATCCATATGCCTATCCACCGAACATTTGAATGCCCCCCAAGTAGGCGAGTCTACAACTGCTGCAGGCAGGGCATTCCACGCCCTCACCACCCTCTGTGTGAAGAACCTGCCTCTGACATCCGTCCTATAACTACCACCTCTTAATTTAAAGTTATGTCCCCTCGTGTTGGTCATCACCATCCGAGGAAAAAGGCTCCCACTATCCACCCTATCCAGTCCTTTGATCATCTTATACGCCTCAATTAGGTCACCGCGTAACCTTCTTCTCTCTAATGAAAATAACCTCAGGTCCCTCAGCCTTTCCTCATAAGGCCTTCCCACCATACCAGGCAACATCCTGGTAAACCTCATCTGCACCCTTTCCAATGCTTCCACATCTTTCTTATAATGCGGCGACCAGAACTGTACGCAATACTCCAAGTGTGGCCACACCAGAGTTTTGTACAGTTGTAACATAACCTCACGGCTCCTAAATTCAATCCCTCTACCAATAAAAGCTAACACACCGTACGCCTTCTTAAAAACTTTATCAACCTGGGTGCCAACTTTCAAAGAGCTATGTACTTGTACCCCAAGATCCCTCTGCTCGACAACACTATTAAGGGTCCTTCCATTAGCCCTATATTTCATATGCCTGTTATTCCTACCACAGTGAATCACCTCACACTTATCCGTATTGAATTCCATTTGCCACCTCACAGCCCAGCTCTGTAACCT
Source organism: Sphyrna mokarran (assembly GCA_024679065.1). Lineage (NCBI taxonomy): Eukaryota > Metazoa > Chordata > Chondrichthyes > Carcharhiniformes > Carcharhinidae > Sphyrna > Sphyrna mokarran. The sequence goes on along the minus strand of JAGIQG010000023.1, from coordinate 20,632,175 downwards.
ATCTATGTCCCTCTGCAAATATAACATCCATCCTCGCTGTCTACAACTCCCCCCACTTTGGTATCGTCAGCAAATTTACTAATCCAACCCTCTACACCCTCATCTAGGTCATTTATAAAAATGACAAACATCAGTGGCCCCAAAACAGATCCTTGAGGTACACCACTTGTAACTGCACTCCAGGTTGAATATTTCCCATCAACCACAACCCTCTGTCTTCTATCAGCTAGCCAATTCCTAATCCAAACTGCTAAATCACCTTCAATCCCATGCATCTGCACTTTCTGCAGTAGCCTACCATTGGGAACCTTATCAAACACTTTGCTAAAATCCATATACACTACATCAACTGCCTTACCCTTATCTACCTCTTTGGTCACCTCCTCAACAAACTCAATAAGGTTTGTGAGGCACGACCTACCCTTCACAAAACCGTGCTGACTATCCCTAATCAATTTATTTCTCTCTAGATGCTTATAAATCCTATCCCTTATAATTCTTTCCAAGACTTCCAACAGAAGTCAGGCTCACCGGTCTATAATTTCCAGGATGGTCCCGACTCCCCTTTTTGAACAAAGGGACAACATCTGCCATCCTCCAGTCTTCCGGCACTATACCTGTAGCCTTTGGCTTTGAAGATCAAAGCCAAAGGCTCTGCAATCTCCTCTCTAGCCTCCCAGAGAATCCTAGGGTAAATCCCATCTGGCCCAGGGGACTTATCAATTTTCATACCCTCAAGATTCGCTAACGCCTCCTCCTTATGAACCTCAATCCTGCCCAGTCTACAACCTGGTATCGCAGTATTCTCCCCAACAACATTGTCTTTCTCCTGCGTGAATACTGACGAAAAATACTCATTCAGTGTCTCTCCTATCTCCTCAGGCTCCACGCACAACTTACCACTGCTATCTCTGACTAGCCCTAATCTTGCCCTAACCAATCTTTTATTATTTATATACCTGTAAAAAGCTTTAGGATTCTCCTTAATCCTATCTGCCAAAGTCTTCTCGTGTCCTCTTCTAGCTCTTCTCAACTCCCTCTTTAGCTCTTCCTGGCTAATTTATAGCTCTCCAGTGCCCTAGCTGAGCCTTCACGTCTCATCATTATATAAGCCTCCTTCTTCCTCTTCACCAGAGATTCAACTTCCCTAGTACACCATGGTTCCCTCACTCGACCACTTCCTCCCTGCCTGGCAGTTACATATTTATTACGGACATGCAGAAGCTGTTCCTTAAATATGCTCCACATTTCAGATGTCCCCAGCCCTGCAATTTCCTGCTCCACCCTATGCATCCTAAATCTCTCCTAATAGCCTCATAATTACCTTTCCCCCAGCTATAACTACTGTTATTCGGTATGTGCCCATCCCTTTCCATCACTAAAGTAAACGTACCTGACAATGTCTATCATAATCTTATACATTTCAATCAAGTCACCCCTCGGTCTTTGCTCCAATGAAAACTACCCAAGCCTTTCCAACCTCTTTTCATAACTTAAATGTTTCATTCCAGGCAGCATCCTACTGAACCTCCTCTGCAGCCCTCCAGTCTTATCACATCCTTCCAATAATGTGGCAACCAGAACTGCATACAGTACTCCAGCTGTGGCCTCAACAAAGTTCTATACAACTCCAACATGACTTCCCTGCTTTTGTAATCTATGCCATGATTGATAAAGGCAAGTGAACCATATGCCTTTTTCATCACCCTACTAACATGCCCTTCCACCTTCAGAGATTTGTGGACAAACACGCCAAGGTCCTTTTGTTTCACAGAACTTCTTAGTGTCCTACCATTCACAGAATACTTTCTTCACAAATTATTCCTTCTAAAGTACCACCTCACACTTTTTAGGGTTAAATTCCATCTGCCACTTATCTGCCCATTTGACCATTTGGTCTATATGTTCTTTTAGCCCAACACACTTCGTTTCACTGTTAACACCTGGACAATCTTTGCATCATCCTATCCCCCATATAGTCATCAATGTCATTTATATAAATGGCGAATAATAACGGGCCCAACACAATGCGCCACTGGACACTGGCTTCCAGTCACTAAAGCACCCTCTTGTCTCCTACAACTGAGTCAATTTTGATTCCACTTGATCAAATTATCCTGTATCCTATGTGAATTTACCTTCTTTACAAGTCTCTGATTTGAAACCGTGTCAAAGGCTTTGCTGAAATCCGTATAAACTGCACTGACTGCATTACACTCGTCTGCATACTTGGTCACCTCCTTAAAAATTCAATCAAATTTGTTAGAGATGACCTCCCACTGACAAAGCCATGCTGATTATCTCTGATCAAGCTTTGCCTCTCCAAATGGAGATCAATGCTGTTCCTCAAAAGTTTCTCTCATTGTTTCCTCACTACTGACATGAACTCATTAGTTTATAATTCTCTGGTTTATCTCTACAACCCTTCTTGAATAGCAGAACTACATTAATTGTTCTCAGTCACCTGGATCCTCCTCTGTGGCCAGAAAGGAATTTAAAACTTATGTCAGAGCTCTGCAACATCTTGCCTTGCCTCTCAGAGCAGCTTAGGGCACAAGTCACCTAGACCTGGAGACTTATCCACTTTTAACGCTGCCCACACCTCCAATATCTTGACCTTCCTATGTCAGTTTGCTGAAGAACCTCACAATTACTTTGCCTGACTAATAATGCAATGCCTCTGCCTCTTTATGTGTCTCAACTAAATCCTGGAATGTTGAGTTGCCGATGGTGTCCTTCCTTCAACCATCTTTCTGTGATGGCTGCTATATCATACTTCTACATGTCAATCATCACCTTTATTCATCAGCCAATCTGGCCTTATTCTCTCAAAATTTAATACAGCTGCAATCCCTCTGACTTGTTTGTTTTGCTGTATGATTCCATGTCTTTATTCTGCTAGCAGCCTGTGTTCCCCTCCCCTGCCAAAAGTATTGCAAAACGTCCACTAGGATGTTAGTCCCATTCTGGTTCAGATGGAGACCGTCCGGCTTGTACATGTCCCACATTCCCCAGAAATGTTCCAGTTGATCTAGAGTTGTATGACGAGAGTAGAAGTGAGTATTAAGTAACTCCAAGTTTGGGCTATACTTTGTGCATAGTTATGTGCAACCAACAAATACATAAATCATGTTAAATCTTACAAGCCTCTGACCCTCTGCATGAGCTTTATTAAACAAATGCTTACAATACACTATTCAACTGGAGGATAGGTAATCTGTCACTTTACACCTTTGCTTTATAACCCTTGGCATTCTTCTAATGATTGCTGTTGAAAAATTCAATTGATTCCACAGACACAGCCTTTTTGAGAAGAGACATTCCAATTTCCCCTACCCTTAGTGTGTGAAAAAAACTTTCTGATTGCTGTCTAAAATAGCCCAACTCTGATTATAAGATTATTTACCCTTGCTGTGTATCCCTTCAGAGGAAATTGTTTCTCTGTACCTAAGTTACCGAATCTCTTAGTCATGCTTCAGAGCTATCATCAGGCAGAAGTCAAAGTTAAATCTGAGAGGCCAGGAATCCACTCTGTGAACAACAAATAGAATCTTCCATTGCTGAATAACTTCTGTAAGTTTTTGTTTTTACTAACTTGAACCAATGAGCAAATCATGTATTTTTGTCAAAATCCACAGCGTTTATTTGAACCAGTCGACACTCCAATTGATTGGTGTTTAACAGATAACGGTTGTGGTACATGAAATGTAACTGTGCACTGGATAAGCGTAACTGACGGCATGACCTCAAGGAACTAAACTCTTGGTAAAAAGGTAAACAGTCCGCCTCAGCAATCTTGTAATATCAATGTAACATATAACCTAGCTTCCAACATCAAATGATAATCTGATACTCACTGAAGCCACCATCTAGGTACTTCATTAGGATAAATGAACCAGATGGAATACTGATTAGTTAAAGAGCATTTTTAACCACAAGGTTGATTTCTAAACAATCGTGGGAATGAGGTCAGCTGCAGCTGCACTTTGAAAATTCTGGTCTTCCGACATCTCTGCAATACTCCAAAGTGAGAGTGGGCTGGTGGGTGGAGACAAGCACTCACATGCCCCTAATTAACTGGTCTTTAAACTTGTTGAGGAGCTCATTAATGGCCTATGGAGAGCCAGGAGGTGATATTCAAAGCAATGGCCAGGAGGAGGGAATGGTCCAGTGCACATTAGTGCACACCTGTCAGGAGTCATAACGCAATGTTGTTGCTGAATTATTGAAGATAAAAGGTTTTTCCAATTGAGATGCTGAAACGGTGGCACCAAGTCAAGTATCTTGTGATTAACCATTTGGCGGTTTATATACATAGTGAGGCTGCTGATGCTGTTCTCCTCTGCCTGCTCCAATCTGCCAAGGAACCATTATAGCTGCTGTCTACCTTTCAGCAGTTGAGCTATTTCCACTGGGCATCAACCTTGCCTCCAGACAGTTAGGCTTCACCTATTAAAATAGTGTCACATTATCACAGAGAGCTGGAAATGACCCAGGCATTGGATTCCTGATCTTCGATTGATTTCGATAGAAGAACAAAATTTCTTGTTTGAAAATATGAATGTCGATTTGGATGCCTTAGCTACAAAATTACTTTTCTCATGGTATAGTGAGATTAGAAGAACATTTTCTGAGAGTGTTCAACTAATCATTTGGTAAATAAATTTCCCATCTGAAGCATCACTCCATCACTCTCAGTAACTATACAAGATTTATTTTTTGTCATGATGCTAGGCTCCAATCAATATAATCTATCATTTATTAAATTATCCTTTGCTGAATGTATTGATCAGTGTAATGTTTCACTACGCACATTTATCGTGCAAATCAATAATAATTTGAAAATAATTCTCACAATTACAATCTGAAATAAATGAACACAAAGAATATTTTCCTCTAATCCAAGGCACAAATAAAAGAAATGTACTCAAAAGTTTATGGATAGAGAGATCATGAGGCCTGTTTCTGGTAATATTATTGGAATAATTAGATAAAATGTCTGCCAGTGTAGTGAGATTTAAGGTATATTTTCAGAAGAGCTGATTCCTTGATCGTTACCAACTGATAGTTTCTGAAGATGTCAATTGCTCAATTTTAGGTGTTTATAAAGAATAATAATGCCTGGAGTTTTCCATTCAATCATCTGATGGCAGCACGGAAGGTATTGATCTTGAGTTGGTTGGTATGTTGCTTTTCCGAAGGAGTGGGAAGTGTAGACAGTGTCAATGGATGGAAGGCTGGTTAGAATGATGGACTGGGCTTCGTTCACGGCCCTTTGTAGTTTTTTGCGGTCTTGGATGGAGTAAGAGTCATGCCAAGTCGTGATGCAACCAAAAAGAATGCTTTCTATGATGCATCTGTAAAAGTTGGTGAGAGTTGTAGCGGACATTTCAAATTTCCTTAGTCTTCTGAGAAAATAGAAATGTTATTTCAGCATTCTTAACTACAGGCACAGAGGGACCAGGACAAGTTGTTGGCATCTGGACATCTAAAAACCTGAAGCTCTTGACCATTTCTAGACAGGGGCATGTCCTTAACTATGCTTCCTGAAGTTGATGACTATCTCCTTTGTTTTGTTGACATTAAGGGAGAGATTTCTGTCATCGCACCAGTTCACCAGATTCTCTATCTCTTTCCAACATTCCATCTCATAATTGGAATGTTTTCTGCTGGTTATTTTTTTTATCTTTTGGAAAATGTAAGTAACTTGAAGGCAGGGACAATTTTGTTATGCTAATGGATAGAGTGCTTTTGAACTGTTACTCAGCCGAGCAATGCTGCAAGCAGATATTGACCAAAGTCAAGCTTGTAACAATGAGAAACAAAACATAAAGGGTTTGAATATCATTAAGATTCAGAAGAACCTGCAATTACACACAGAACGATAGACTCTAAATGAAGATAATTAAATTTATCTTCTGAAGAGGCTAATTCAGATAAGAGAAACTCAAAGCAAAAAACTGTACATCAGGAGCTGATTGAACATATGCAAGGATAACTTTTCCCACCTTAGCTACAGCAGGGATAGCTATTTAACTCCTAGCCAACCAGGCCTATGAAGAAAGAAAAACAGAAAATGCTGGAAAATCTCAGCAGGTGTGACAACATTTGTGGAAAGAGAATGGAGCCAATGTTTCAAGTTTGAATGACCCTTCATCAGAGCCCAAGAAAGCCTGTCTTGAGAATCCAGGTGTTTGTTTTACCTCAGAAGCAAACCCCAAAACTGCCTGGTGTGGTAAATGTTACTGGATTTTTATTATAGTTTTTTTAAAAAAATCTGTAAGAAATATGGAATGCTCCAGGAGAATGAATTCTGAAGGTACTAAAATAAAGGTATTTGGAACTGGGTAAAGTTAGAGATATTTTGGAATGACCTGCCGTTTTGTGTCCTGAAAACATGAGAAGGTCAGCTACTCCAACCATTATGTACATCAGGAGATGATTGAACATATGCAAGGGTAGCTGCTTCCCATCTGAGCTGTAGCTACAATAATGAGTGTTTATTGAAGCTGGTGATGAATCTTATCAAATGAAGAGCAAGACATTGCTTACAAAAGAAACTAAATACAGTTTGCAATTATTTAATATAAAAAACATCAGAGTTCTACTGGCCAATATGGAGCTTAATTAGGTTTTTAACCCATCTTCAGCTTGTCACACTTATAATCTTGCCAACCAGAGTAAAACAGATTAGAACGATGCTCCCAGCATAGTAATATTTTAAAATTTGGTTAATTGCTCTTTATGAAGTACATAAATGAATGGATTCAACAATGTGTTTGATTCTAATTAGCAACTTAATTATATGGTTTTGCTGTTGCATGTTCAATCTCATACAAATCATAATGTTTGCACTGACATACTCCTACAAGAGATCATGCAAAAAAAAATCAAGATTCTGTGAATTATGATGGGATTGCGGTTTGCAATACATAGAAGATGTTTTTTATGCCATCAAATTCAGCCAGAAGCCAGTTAAGACATCAAACTACAGACTGTATATTCTTATTTTTTTCAATGTATACTAATTTGTTCAAATTATTGTTTGTGTGTGTGTGTGTGTGAGTGTATGTGTGTATAAAAGTGCACATTTAATTATGAGTTTTAGATTGGTTTAAGTACATTAAAGATATCCTGCTTTCTTGTTAAACTCAAAAAACCACCCTCTTGGTTCTTTTGTGATCACAGCATACAAACAGTTAAATATTCACTGCTTGACAAGTATCTCCTTTTCAGACAAAGAAAACCATTGTGGTCAGACAAGATATTCGACCACTCCTCAATGGATCATAGCAATTTTTAAAACTACCCTCTGCAAACTAGGTGGAGCATAATAAGAAGGAGGCAAGGGCTGGTAACCAACCAAATTAGGTTTCTGCACCTCTCCATCTTTAAAAAATAAAATTAAATGTGGACACAAAAGCTGAAAAGCTCTCCTCTGTGAAAGATTGAGCTCAACGATGCATAATCTCTGAATTTCACAAAATCCTGCTTCATCCAACTCTGATAGAAAGCAGGAAGAGTGCTCAAATTTACTGCTGCAAAGAGTGCTTAACTTCACTACTGCAAAGCCGAGGAATTCTGTTCATGCGTAGCCCGTCAGAATAAAAAAAAGTATTCCTGTTATTGGAAATTTAAATAAATTGCTGGAAACAGCAGGTCAAACTGCAGCAATGGTCAAAGGAATTGTTAATGTTTCAGGTTGATTAAATCTCTCCACAGTCACTGAGTGTTTCCAGTACTTACTATTTTTACAACCTGTTTCAAGGTATTTGGAACTGGGTAAAGTTAGAGATATTTTGGAATGACCTGCCGTTTTGTGTCCTGAAAACATGAGAAGGTCAGCTACTCCAACCATTATGTACATCAGGAGATGATTGAACATATGCAAGGGTAGCTGCTTCCCATCTGAGCTGTAGCTACAATAATGAGTGTTTATTGAAGCTGAAACTTGATCTTCATCTTATTTCCCCATGTCAAGCTGCCAGATCCTGACTTCAGCACTCCTCCTGTTCTTCTCACAATCCCTGATTAGGTGCTTCAAATAACAGTCACAACCTGTAAAATCACAGGTCTGGTAACCGCTGAACAACAACCCCCAATGTGTTTTCAGCACTTGGCCATTTTGTTGATCAAATAGGATTCTGTATTGCCAACAGAAGCCTAGCTGACAATTTGCAAAATCTGCATTTTAACCTCGATTAGAAATTCTAAACACAATTAAATCCTGTGTATTTTTCTCTCTCATAAGCTCGTTTTTGCAGCAGGCATCATTGATTTGGAAATAATATACATAGCAAAGGAAGGGGGGAAAAAATGAAACTGGCCTTGTTAACTCAGGAGCGACAAAGCAGATCCCTATGAGGAAGCAGAAGGCCAAGGCTGTTTCTATGTGGGTGAATAAGTAACTGGAGACAAGGTGTGTGTGTAAGACAGAATGGATGATTAAAAATCAGTCTGTGAATAGGTATTGGGGATGGCAGGAATGCAGATGGGATAAGTGAGCTGACTCCAAAGCAAACTAGGAAAGCTTTCTCTTGAAAAGGAAACCCTGATTGCAGCCAGATTTGTCATCAATATTTAAATCTTAAAATGTCTTTTGCACTTACAGGTCACCTTTTACTACAATTCCCTCTCCAAGTGTACACAATGATTCAACTCAAGTTACCTTCACACAAGAAGACCAAGGTCAGAACAGATGGAGACACTTAGATAGTTAATGGAGGAAAAGAGACAGTTGTAAAAAATGAAGGATGTTTTGCGTATATATGTACTTTTTGAACATAGCAACTTTCAGGGAGTGAGACTGGTGAAGAAGAGATTAGTTTGCATTCTTAAACAAATCCTTCAATCAACTAATTTTAATATATCTCCTCAGAACTACTCAACCGATTTAATACATGTCTCTTTTACTTTTGCATAAACTTTAATGAATATTTGTTTAAGAACAGAGCAGTGTAGTTGTCAGTGAAAAGGCATATGCATGAGTGCACAGGTCATTTAGAAGTTTGCTCATCCTGATTTTTTGATCCACATTCCTGTAAGCAATTTACTAAAAGCAAAAGCCTTTACCATTTTATCACATTAGTTAGATGTCTCAATTCTGCAGATGTTTAAGCTTAGTTTATAGCTCCAGACATATTGGGTGGGATTTTCCAGCTATGCCTGCTTCAAGACCAGAAAATCCTACCCAAAGTCAACAGACATTTGTAAGGCTCTGTCCCACCCATCGCTATGATTCATGTGGCAGGTAGGACGGGAAAATTACACCCACTGCCGGAATTCTTTGGTCTCATACTCTCTGCCACTGGCAAGAATGGAGAATTTGGCGCTCAGCCAAAACTTCACTGCAGCAGGACTGGAGAAACCCAGCCAGAGATGAGGTCAAAGAATTCCAGCCGTTGCCTTTGTATGCAAGTGTGGCAACATTTCTCTTACAATTCTGTCAAAATCTTTTTTAGAAATTGAATTTGACTCCTGTTGATGCTGATCATGGACAGAGTCAATGGGCTGAATGTTGCGGCTGCAAAAGTGGCCTTTGTTCACAGGATGGAAAACCCAAGGACAATCCTGCCACTCAGGCAATTAACTGTCTGCTGTTGGGGCTTCCAACCTTTAAGGGTGAAGACCATGTTCAGAATTCCCTGGTCTCATACGTCCCGCCACTGGTACCAGCGAGAACGGAGAATCTGACGCTCAGTCACATCTACATTCAGTGCAGCAGGATTGGAGAATCCCAGCCACAGGTGACATCAGAGAATTCAGGCTCCTATCTCTAAGTCCTGGCAGATTTCTGATTGGATTGACCATTCATAAGCCCTTAGGGCAGGAAGGTCATCTTCAGCCTTCTGCATTCCTGACTTAGTCCAGCGGGAGCCTGGAAGTTGATGGGTTTGCCGCATTGCATCTTACTGTTTGATTAAACAATTCCTAACTTCCACCCACACCCCAAACCTAGCTCCCAGCTTGCTAATGGGGAAAGGGCTAAATTAAATTCTTCCCAATGTGAATAATTCTGTGCCTCATGTTCACATGTGGTTGACAGCAAAGGGAATGATTGGGCATGTAAAGGATGGGTTTGACTCTGAGAAGTTAGTGTTAAAATCTGTTTCCCAGGCATTCTTTCATATAAGGAGGTGGGACTTTGGGGGAATAGAGTGATGGGAGAATTTTGTGATGCTGCGCAGGGAACCAATCAGTCTCAGAAAACAATTTGGAAGGCGTTGGCCTTATATTTATTCACCATTCCAAATCAATTCTGGGCTTCCTGGTTGATGTAAGGACTGTTAGATCCAAGTGTTAAGGCTCTATCCAATTTCATAGAAACCTGCAGTACAGAAGGAGGCCAATTAGCCCATCAAGTCTGCACTGACTACAGTCCCACCCAAGTCCTATGCCCATAACCCCATGCATTTATCCTATCTTGTGCCCTGATACTAACGGGCAATTTAGCTAGGCCAATCCACCTAATCTGCACATCTTTGCACTGTGGGAGGAAATCGGAGCACCTGGAGGAAACCCACACAGACACGGGGAGAATGTGCAAACTCCACACTATAACCCAAACTGGGAATGGAACCCGGGTCTCTAGTGCTGTGAGACATTAGTGCAAATCACTGTGCCACTGTTATGCCCACAATTACCAGACCAGCATATATTTCTCATCAACACTCTCAGCATTGGAGACCCTCCTCTCCCCTTATGATCTCCATTTGATCACCTTGTCTCTGATCTCCCCCACAAATCTGACACCTCTAGCCTCCCTGCTCCAGACCTTTGGCCTCCCATCCATCACCTGAAGCCCTAGATCTCTCAGACCTCTGACACCTCCCCTCACTTCTTTCGATCCCTACACACTCCCTCAATTCAACCACCCCAAGGATCACAACTGCCCATACACCCAATCCTGAGTTTGATAGTTTTTCCCACTACGGCTCAGACCCAGCTCGTTCTGAGGCTGAGCCTGACAATCAGACTGACTTCCAGGCATGGAGCCTGCCTACATAACATGTGGGGTATAACTAGATTTCCAATGCGCTATTAGACCTGGTGAACCGAAACATTGAAACTCCTACCTGTGTCAATTCTTGGTTTTCAAAATGATTCTTCTTATGCTTCAACAATGTGCAGGGAGCTCTGATTTCACAAAGTACATAGTTGTAATAAACATATTGCATCCCTTGATTAAACATTCTGCCTTATCAAATTTAATGCCTATCAAGTATAGCTTAATCTAACATTCAAAAATATTAATGCCTATAAAGATGCAAATTTATATATGTCCCTGCAAATTTGATTTGATGTTTATTGTCACATGTATTAAAATACAGTAAAAGTTATTATTCCTTGTGCACTATACAGACAAAACATACCACTCATAGAGAAGGAAACAAGAGAGTGCAGAATGTAGTGTTACCTTCATAGCTAGGGTATAGAGAAAGATCAACTTAATGCAAGATAGATCCATTCAAAGGTCTAACAGCAGCAGGGAAGAAGCTGTTCTTGAGTCAGTAGGTATATGACCTCAAACATTTCTTTCGTTTTTCCAAAAGAGCTAAATGGAAGAGAGGATGTCCGGGTCCATGGGGTTCTTAATTATGCTGGCTGCTTTGCTGAGGCAGTGGTAAGTGTAGGCAGAGTCAATGAATGGGAGACTGTTATGGATTGGGCAACATTCATAACCTTTGTAGTTCCTTCTGGTCTTGGGCAGACCAAGAGTCATACCAAGCCGTGATATAACCAGAAAGAATGCTTTCTATGGTGCATCTATAAAATTTAGTGAAGTCATAGCTGACATGTCAAATTTCCTTAGTTTTCTGAGAAAGTGGAGGCAGCTGTGAGCTTTCTTATCTATAGTGTCGGCTTGGGGAGACCAGAATGGATTGTTGGTGATCTGGACACCCAAAAACTTGAAGCTCTCGATCTTTTCTACTTTGTCCCCATTAATGTAGACAGGGGCATGTTCTCCTTTACACTTCCTGAAGTCAATGACAATCTGCTTTATTTTGTTGACATTGAGGGAGAGATTATTGTTTGCCGCACCAGTTCACCAGGTTCTCTGTCGCATTCCTGTATTCTGTCGTATCATTTTCTGAGACCTGGCCCACTATGGTGGTGTTGTCAGCAAACTTGAAAATCGAATTGGAGGGGAATATGGCCACAAATTCCTCTCCAATTTGATTTTCAAGTTTGCTGATGACAAATTCCACTCCAATTCGATTTTCAATGCTGAGATATTACTCAGTAATTTATTTTCTTTGCATCCCGAATCAGTCCCTATTAATACAGAAGGATTGATCATTGAACACTGTCAGAGAGATATTTGAGAGGCGCTAATACTGATAACAGTCTTTTTTTAATAAGCACTGTGGCAACAACCAGGATTTTCCACCTCCCTATGTTGACTTTTTCTTCAGCAGATGTGATGAGTCAATGGCTGCTGGTGGGATGTTTTGGTACTGCTGAAGTCTATGAGTTTTTGTGTGATTCGCCCACCCTGCCTCTGGGGAACCCACTGTGAGGTGTTGATTTTGACACAATCAGAAGATGCAACTGGTGGGAGGGGTCAGAAAATCCCACCTAATGACTACTTCCAGTTGTACAAAAACAAACATAAAATGCCATTCAGTTATGTCAGTTGGTAGTGTTCTCTGTGACAGCAGGTGTTCAACTCCCACTCCTTTGACAAGGTATTACATGGTATGTTGATGCATAAGGTTAAATCTCACAGGATCCAGGGTGAGTTATCTAAATGATACAAAATTGGCTTCTCGACAGAAGCCAGAGGGTGGTTGTAGAGAGTTATTTTTCAAACTGAAGGGCTGTGACCGGTGATGTGCATCAGAAATCAGTATTTGGTCCACTGTTATTTGTATTTTTATATTAATAATTTGTATGAGAATATAGGAGGCATGGTTAATAAGCTTGCAGATTACACCAGTGATGGCATAGTGGACAGTGAAGAAAGTTATCTCCGATTTCAACAGGATCTTAATCAATTGTGCCGGTGGGCTACCAAATGGCAAATGGAGTTTAATTTAAACAAATGTGAGGTGATGCATTTTGGTAGATTGAACCAGGGCAGGACTTACTCAGTTAATGGTAGGGCGTTGGGGAGAGTTACAGAACAAAGAGATCTACGGGCACAGGTTCATAGCTCCTTGAAAATGAGTCACAGGTGGGCAGAGTCATGAAGAAGGCATTTGGTATACTTGGTTTTAACGGTCAGAATATTGAATACAGGAGTGGGATGTTTTGTTGAAGACGTACAAGACATTGGCAAGGCGACACTTGGAATACTGTGTGCAGCTCTGGTCACTCTATTATAGAAAGAATATTATTAAACTAGATAGAGTGCAGAAAAGATTTACTAGGATGTTACCAGGACTTGATAGTTTGAATTATAAGGAGAGGCTGGATAGATTTGACTTTTTTCCCTGAAACATGGGAGGCTGAGGGTGATCTCATAGAGGTCTATAAAATAGTGAGGGACACAGATCACTGGATAGTCAATATCTTTCCCAAAAGTAGGGGAGTCTAAAACTAGAGGGCATAGGTTTAAGATGAGAAGGGAGAGATAGAAAAGTGTCCAGAGGAGCAATTTTTTCACACAGAGAGTTGTGAGTGTCTAGAACAAGCTGCCAGGGGAGTAGTAGAGGCAGGGACAATTTTGTCTTTTAAAAAGCATTTAGATAGCTACATGAATAACAAGGGTATAGAGGGATATGGGCCAAATGCAGGCACTTGGGATTAGTTTAGGGGTTTAAAAAAACATGGACAAGTTAAGCCGAAGGGCCTGTTTCCATGCTATAAACCTCTATGACTCTGTGACTCCTGAATTGAACATGACCCTCTATGTTGTTAACGCAGTGCAGGACTGAGAGAGTATTGCACTGTCAAAGATACTATCTTTCAGATGAGATGTTAAACTGAGACCCTGTTTGCTCTCCTAGGTGCACATAAAATATCCCATTGCTTTATTTCGGGGCAAGATTAGGGGGTTATCCCCAGTCTTTGGCCAATATTAAACACCACAGTTCCTACATTGCAGTAACAACTACACTCCAAAAGTACTTGCATTGGGCTTTGGAAAATCCTGTGGTCATAAAAGGTACAAAATAAATGCGAGTCTTTCTTCTTTTGAGTCAACAGTATCTTCAAGTTAAAGCTACATATTTCTCCATAACAGTAAATCACACAGAAACATTGTAGTATTTTGTTTGTTTTTGGTACATGCAAGGTAATATTCGGTTCAAATTTCTTCTGGAACGCTATCTAGAAGAAATAGCCTTCTCTTGCTTCTGGATAGCTTGGATTGGCGCACATCAAGTGAAGCTATGAGGCTGACTCAGTGCATATTGTTCAGGAGTCACAAAAAAAAAGTTGCTGTGATAGTTACGGTCTGGAAAGTTGGTGAAACAGATTCAGCAGCAGACAAGCTTGATTGTGACTTGATAATGTGCTGGCATAACAACATTTTGCTAAGATCTTGTTGGCAGCATTGGAATTAATTTACAATTAAGGCATAACTTTGGGTCTGCTACAGGTCATAGTACAAAGACTAAAAATTCTGAATTGGTTGCGAATCCTTTCAGTGGAAAAGATGCCAGACAGATCATTTCTAAAGCATGTTCTGCTGACAGGTAGCTCCAACTGCTGGTAGTACCCGGGGGGAATCCAGATACTTACTACATATGTGTTCTTGCGACTGCTAACATTAATAGGCAGTGCGCACATAAATTTCAGGAAGGCACTTGCACCAGCCTCCTGATCGGCAGTGCAAACATATCCAGTTAATGAGGGAGAAAAATATACATAGTTACATGTTCAAACCCATGAGATGTCTGGGCAGAGTAGATAGGGGAGAAACTATTTCCACTGGTGAAAGAGTACAGAACCGAAAGGCACTTAATTAAGGTGATTGACAAAAGAAGCAACAGTGATGTGTGATAAAAACTTTTGTAATGCGGCAGCTGATTAAAATGTGGGATACACTGCTTGACAGTACGGTGAAGACTATGACTTTCCAAAGAGAATTGAATAATTACCGGAAGAGAAACAAAAATTAGTAGGCTACAGGCAAAAGGCAGGGGATTGGAATGAGTCGACTGGTAGAGTACTAACACTGACAAAATGAACTGAATGTCTGAGATCACACACCAACTGATTCAAAAACAGTATTTTTCTGCTGCTGTCAGACTTTTGAATGGGCCAACCTTTCATTTAGTTGATCTTTCTTAACACTTTATCTATGATTGTAATCTTACATTCTGCACTCTCTCATTTCCTTCTCCATGAATGGTATGCTTTGTCTGTATAGCATGCAAGAAACAATACTTTTCACTATACTAATGCATGTGAAAATAATAAATCGAATCAAATCAATAACTATCTTACTAATCTATGGTTCTTTGACTGCAATTTAACACTATTAAAACAGTTGTGTGAACATTGATCTGTCTTTTCGAACGAAGGAAACTGATTTTTTCTTTAGTATTGTGAAGTTTCTTCATGCTAAACTCTGGTAAAACTCTTTTGCCACTGCATTCAATGCTAAAGTCTTGATGCCCGTACTGTGTTGCAAAATAAATGCACCATTTATCCAGCATCAACTCCTCTCAGCTGTGACATTGTGTTATTTAAAATTTAGAAGTAATTTTATGGACTAAACATCAGATCATTTTATGGTATAGGGGTCTGATTTTCACACAGATAAATCATTTGGCTGAGTAGATATTTAAATTGCTTGTTGCGTTAAGAAGAAAATTAAATTACCAAACAGCTTTCTTACAGCCAGCTTTTGGCTATTCAAAAGAATTCAATGAGCAATCATATAGGAAAAATATTAATGCACATATAACCACTTCTTCATCGTTTTGTATAATTTGTTTCACCTATCTTCCCTGTGTAATTTATTTTCACAGCAGGATATCAATTTATTTCTAATCATAATTCAATGAGAACTGTATACATATTCCACAGCAAACTCCATGGAATGTAGGCCCAAAGTTCAACATTATTTCCACATTCTACCTATTATCTTTGACACCTGAAAGGAAATCAAAGGTAATTTTAAGGCATTTTTATGGATAAGCAAGAAAGAAAGTATAGTTTTAGCTCGGTTTACTTCAATCTTTCTGTGCCTAGAAGGGGTTTGTAGTTAGATTTCATGCTGAATGAAAGTGTTTGTCTGTTTGGGGCTAGTTTCAGTTCCAGCTGAGATATGCTTGCATTTAGAGAGCTACAGTGTGAAGAAGGATAGTTGCTTAGCAACTAGAGGAGCCCTGTAAGAGGAAAACAAACTTTCTTTGTTCTTTAGTTTTAGCTGAAAGCTGCAGGCAGTTGGATACACACAAGGAAGAAGTAATCAACTCTCTCTCAGCTCTGCTGGGGATAGCTGAAGGGGAACCAGGTCTTTTAGCTTTGTTATCTGCTATAGAATATTGTAGTATTCTCTACAATACAGAAATATTTCGGGCATCCAGTGCCAAAGATCTACAGGACAACTAAATAAGATGCTAGGGAATTTAAGAAAAGTTTCCAGAAGATCTGAGATTAAGTGGAATGAACTGGGAAATAGAATAGGATTCTGTTCAGGCACATCAGACAAATCTGAGAAGAAATTGATTAGTAAGGATACTAGCGAAAGGTTTTCTAAAAGTAATTCTAAAGTTTGAAGTGTCTTACTGTTGTCTATAAATAAGTTATAAAGTATTGACTAGATATCAGAACTGGTGTAACAGTGAAAACCTGAAAGGGTTAATCCAAAATACTGGTACAGGATTACTGCTAAAAATGGAGAGGAAGTTCTAGTCAAAGAGGTTTTTGGAAAATGTGAACTGGATTTTGTGATGCATATCGCTCGGTGAAGATATTGCTACGAAAGGACATTTTAAAATGTATTTTGTGAGTGCAGTTTGGAAATTCTCGTATGACAATCACTAAGGGGTATTCTGATGAGAAATCCACAAATGCTAACTTTTATACTAATGAGACCATTGTAACTTCGAATAGACTTTGTCATCTGTGTTAATCTTAAAACTTGTGTATATTGGTTAAGCTAAAAGATGAGTAAAGGAGTATTGTATTATAATGCATTTTCATGTTTATATATTTTCATATATTTTTATTGTTGTTAAATCTAACTCGTGGACCTGTGACTAAGTTCCTCCATGTTTGATATTTAAAAAGTAAACATTACTTTCTGGAACTTTCCTATCCAGTTATAACATCAGCTGGGATGGTAACACACCCATTGTAGTGAAGAAACTATTTACATCTGTCTTAAAAATATTCATTCAGCCTGGATCCTTTGCTGACTGTGTAAGAGAGTTCCGAAGATTCAGCACCTTCTGATGTCTTCCCATCTCCATTCCCAGCTATTAACCAGCATACATTATCGTTGCTGGAAACTTAATAGGAAATTATGGCACACGGTTTTATTAATGTTCAAATCAGTGCAGGAAAAGGCGAGGAATGAACCTCCAGGAGCTGTTGGTTTTTGTATATACTCCATTGTTTGCTTCACACTAATGGCCTGCCAATCTGAGCCTCCTTGTTATTGGGTTTGCACATTAATTTTGCATTAAACTTGCCATAGAATGTTAGCACTCGTAATTAAGAGCCTAAGTCCCCTTTTAATGATAATTGTGATATAATGTTAATTAATCTCTCTGGGCCGAAAGGGAACAATACAAACTAATCAGTCCCACTCCTATACACAGGAAATTCCTATGTGATTGAAAACATTTCAAAAAAAGAATACCTACAGTGCAGAAGAAACCATTCGGCCTGTCAAGTCTACACCTATTCTCAGACATAGAATCCCACCTACACCCATTCCCAGTAAACCTCTTAATCTGCTTAACTGACACAACTTGAGACAGTAAGGGGCAACTTAGCATAGCAGCCAATCCACCTAACCACATTTTTGAACTGTGGGAGGAAGCCAGAGCAACCATGTAGATGCAGGAAGAACATTCAAACTTCACCCAAGGTCAGAATTGAACTGGAGTCCCAGGCACTGTGCTAGCGGCTGTGCCACTCTGCCGCCCCACTGTTATATTAATTTTTACATTTTCTTCCTCTTATTCGTGTGTTTTTTTCTCTCCCTCTTTATCCAATCTTCCTTTTCCTCTCTTTATTTCTCTTTTTGTATCTGATGTGATTAATTAATCAACTCTAATTAATTCCCCTTCTCTGTTATTCTTCTATTTATTCTCATCTTTAGTCTCATTCAACAGTTCCGCTATTGGTAGCATTGTTTATTAAGGGCGGACATGCACAGTTGCCCCAGCTTCAATGATCTATTAGCGCTCACTGTCAGCAAATTATGCCAAATGTTATATTCAAGTTGAAGGATATAGGAAAAGATCAAACTAACATTGCATCCCATAAACTGTCAAACACTGGCAGCATTTGACTCATTTGTGTCAGTGTAATCCTGAATTTCCTGGCTTTAATCTCACAATGCAATGTACCAAGAATTAATTTAAAATCAGAACAATGCAGCTATTGCCTAGGTCAGCTGAAAGAGAACATTAGAAAGGGATTTTCAGCTTGAGTATTGCTGTAAGTTTCAGTGGCAATTACAAAATCTGGTAAGAGTGCATTTTTTTCTCTCAACTAGGTCAAGACTACCTTGTACTCGCTTTGACTGCCTGTGGATATGTGTGATACCACTGAAATATTTTGAACACAAATCTACTCACAAGTATTGCTTCTCAAGACAAACATATCACTAACTACGGGCATAACTTCACTTGCAGGTGGCACAGTGGCACAGTGGTTAGCATTGCTGCCTCACAGTGCTAGGACCCAGGTTCGATTCCTGGCTTGGGTCACTATCTCTGCGGAGTCTGCAAATTCTGTCTGTGTCTGTATGTGTTTCTTCCCACAGTGCTCTGGTTTTCTCCCACAGTCCAAATGACGTGCTGATTAGGTGCATTGGCCATGCTAAATTGCCCCATAGTGTACCTGCACAGGTGCCGGAGTATGGCAACTAGGGATTTTCACAGTAATTTCATTACATTGTTAATGTAAGCCTACTTGTTACTAATAAATAACTTTACTTTGCAAGTAGTTATCATTGAGGCAGAGCAGGAGACAATGAAGGATGGGAAAATGAGGTAACATTCAAGGAGGATGTGCCAAACTAGTTACTATTCCCCCACTCCAAAGCATCATTTGAGAATTGAAGACCTTTGAGGGGAAATGCACATTAGAATATTGCATTGTATCACAGTAGCATTGGGAATTTCTGCCACCTAGATAGTAAGTGATAACTTTTATGATGCAGAACCATTTTATATAACCACATGAACTTTAGATAGAAGAAACTCTAAAGTGAACAGAAGCCCATTTACATTTTGGGACTTAACCAATTTGGAGTAAGATACCTTTTGTTTCACTAGTATTTTCTTTCGCTGATGGCAATGACCATGGAAAGTGGTTGGTTATTCCTATGCTATAAAAGGTTCATGAGACTGAAGTTGGCCCTTTTCTCATCCAAGACTGCTCCTGGAAGCTGCCAACTGTTTGTCTGGAGCTTATGGAACCTGGTATCACCTCCTACATGCTCCTGGCACAGTGCTGTCTGAGGAGGACGGTCAGAGGCTTGGCATGTGCTACTGCCCTTAGAGATGGAAATCTGAGGCAGGACGTTCCAGCTGTCACTTCCTCCTTGGCTCTGGATATGTGCCCCAACTTATCACCAAAGTGGCTGGCGTATTGGTAACTGTCAGCTTCTGAAAACATTGAGAGAGAGGAAGACATCTACACATTGGCCACCAGGATCTCGATGCTGTTAACATGGGAGACTGTCTATTCTGTCTCCAACTGCTAAAACAGTTTGTATTTCCATGAAGATGTAAGCACAGTCTGCCCTGTTCTGAAAAAAATATTCTGAGTTGGCTGTAAACTTTTGGAGTGCAGATATCATCCGCTGCACAACGCTCAGAGGTTTACTTCTAAGTCTACATGTAGGTTGGTTGGAGCACATTTCTATTCACAACCATGAAAACACTCTTAAAATTTAAATGCTACAAATCCAAGACCAAAAGTAGCCTTCTTTTCAGCCTCTCTGGAAAAGCAGCACATCGTCACCCACTCTTCATCCCTGTGATCACCCAGTTCCATGTTCTTATTTGCAGTGAAATGATGTAAAATGGCGTAATGGAGTGAAAAACTGTCAAAGAGGATGGTAAGGAAGAGTTGTGATAAAGAAACATAGGGGAGAAATTTTGTCCAAGAATTCATGAGTGCTCTTGAAAGTGCCTCCCTCTCCCTCTTCATCATCCTCTTCCATCACTGGTGAACGAATGGTCAGTGGAATAGAATTTGCTTCCCTCATTCTCATCCTCATGATTATTATCATCTTGCTCTGTGTCTGTCCATTTCCCTTTCCCCTGCTGTTGCAGTGGAATTCTCGGAAAGCTAAAAGGGCAGTTAAGAATGTGATCCCAATCTGCTTGGGCTTACGGAGACAGGGAAGCTTAAACTGCTTCATGAATGGACATCTATTCAGTGACTAGTCTTGTACTGGTTCTGAGTCCTAACGTTACTACCTCCCACAGCAAAAGCAGGAAATCTCCTCAGTGGATGGTAAATGAGTGGACATATGGAATTTTTACAAATACAGCCCTATAACTGAAGGATACAGTTCTAGAATCATTGGTGTAGAATTGTGGAGCTACAATACATATATAACACAGCAATCAACTTCCTACAATTATGAAGAAATTATAGCTCTTGGGACTGAATGGATCAAGGGATATGGGGGGATGGGAATAATGAATGTGATGATCAACTATGATCAAAATGAATAGTGGAGCAGGTTTGAAGTGTTGAATGTCCTACACATGCATCTATTTTCTATGTTTCTATGTTGAATTTACAGCACAGGAACAATTCATTCATCCCAACTGCAATTGGTCAAGGCATACAAATACTTTGTTTTGCAGTAATACTCATTTCATTGTGTAACCAGACAGGGGTTTTGGGGGTTGCATATTCTTCTGAAGTATACTACTTGATTCTATAGTTTCTCAAAGCCATTACTCTTGAGAGCAAGCATTTAAATATTTGAACCTCTACACAAGCTCAGAGATTTTCCTCTCCTCTTTTACTTCTCAATCATGTGACTTAATATCATTATTAGCTCAGCATCATGAATGTTTCTGAAAATAATCCTTTACAATGTCATCCCAGAAAATGATTATTACTTTCTAATATTTCCTTAAAATGTCCTGCTTATCAATTGAGGGCTATTAGTGTTAAAAAATAAACTTAATTCTGGATGGGCTTGATAGGGGAGAACACAAGTCCACAGTTTCAGGCTAAGGGGCTGGTGATCATTTAGGATGGAGATGAAAAGAAATTATTTTACTTGAAAAGTTGTTAATCTTTGGAATTCTCAAGCCCAGAGTGATATGGATGCTGAATTGTTGAATATATTCAAGGCTGGGATAGATTTTTAGTCTCGTCAGAGAATCAAGTGATGCGGGGAGAGAGTGGGAAAGTGGAATTGACGATGAAGATCAGTCATGATTATATTGAATGGTGGAGCAAGCTCAAGGGGCCATTTGGCCTATTCCTCCTCCTATTTCTTGTGTTCCTGTGTTCCTTCCAGTTTCAAGCAGTTTATCAAGTTTACATCTTGACACAGAAATGTAAAGTTCATTCTCATCTACACAAAATTTTGCTTCAGCCCAATCATAGCAGAGGTGGTTCCTATAAGACCAGTTGTGGAACTACCTGAAATAACTCCGGTGAGGTTAATGACTTTTCACAAAATTTAGATTGATTTACAAAGTAATCAATAGACAGTTACTCACGCATACTGAGTACAAATACACAGTGCCAGCAACACTGACGGAAAACTCCCTGATTTGACAAGCCACTATTGCCTTAATCTGGGAGCTCAATCTCTAAGAGGCCCATGCTATGGGCCTGGTTAAAATCACCACACCATTTATTTTTTATATAGGATTATATGGAAAAAACTGACTGCTGATATGTAATGCACGTATACCTTAACAAGTCATATCCTAAACTGCTATCCATCACTATCCACCATGAGACAGAATGTGATGTTTAATTCCATGACTCTGTAGACAGAGCAAATTAATCCTACACCTCAGGTACATCTACCTCGCCTCCCGGTTACCTTGTCATATCTTCTTTATTGTTTCACCAGTCCTTGCCACGTGATAGGTACATTTGTGATAAACAGATGAATACAACATAGGCCAATGGGATTAGCTTCTGATATCTCTGGCAAACAGCAAAAGCAGGATGAGCTGTATGGTCTCTTCCTTTTCTGCAAGATCCTCCAGTGGACCCTTTACAAGGGTCAAATAGGTTCATGTTGTGCACTGCACTAAACTGAACTTACCATGTAGATTCACTATAAACAATCATTTGTGAACTAACTTTATTTAAACCTCCCCAAAGAGAGGACAATTGAGTGAGAAATATAACAAAATGCTCAGTTGTTTCAGTTAAGTTCCAGGGAGCAGCGCTGTGCTGATTCTGTGGGGTCCATACATTTTACAATGATTTCAAAGCACTAAAACACCGTAGGGAAAAAAAATCAACTGTTTGTGAAGTGTTTGCTCAGGTTCTTTTATTTCTGATTGTTAAAGGCTCATGCAGGCCAACTGTCTAAATGTCTGTGGAAGGAATAGCACATTGAGTTTGTCCTTCTCCAAGACTACATAATTGCCACTGGTGGCACTGATATCTCTGAAAGTGCAAAACTGCCCTCTAGAAAATAATAAAAATTGATTAGCTATAATAGTTTGCAGTATTGTGCAGGAATCTTTATTATGTTATGGCCCAGGAGACAACTAATACAAATATTGTATTGAGATAATTATTTTATATCAGTAGCTTGGAGAATGATCATGCTGAGTCCTTGAATTTTGTATCATCTATTGTATGAATACAGGAGTGATTTTCAAGCCATGTTAACAAATGTTGAAAAACTCAGTACTGTTCCTTTATGCTGCACAATTTTCTATGCGCAGAAAGATGAGTGCAACATACATAGACCCAAGAACAAACTTTCTTCGGATTTCTCTGTATCTTTATTTTGCATTGTGTGGCTTTTGTCCTGAAGCATATAGAAACATAAGAAATAGCAACAGCCCTTAGAGCCCACTCTGTCATCCATTGAGAATTTAACTGATCTTCTACTTCAATACCATTGTCTTGCACTATATTGTTTTCACTTGTGAAGTTGTGCTTCATGATTGTGGGGGGTTCTGTGCATTTTTTTGGTTTAATCCTGCGCTCACAATTCTTGCTGGAACAAGGTTTTTGTATTAACTCATATTTCTTGGTTCAAATATATCTGTTTCTCTGCTGTTGTCCTTTTTCTTTTGTTTTGATGTGACTGTGTGTGTGCACGTTTGATTGTGATGGATGTGCATCGCAATGAAATATTGATTGATTTACCCCTCAACTTATGTTTCGTTTCCTCGTGGGATGTTTTTGTTTCTTGGTTTCAATGTAATAAATTCTTTGTAGATGTGATGATATGATTTCATCCATATTCATTCATTAGTTTAGTCATTGTGCTTCCTGTTGTATTCTTGCATCCTGCGTTGAGCTTTTTTCTTCTTGCTAACCAAAAAATAATGAAGTTGGGTTGGGCATGAGAGGGAGAAATGAAGTTTGAGAGCAGCACGGGTGATAATAAATAACAAATACGATGCTGTGAGATGTGATACTTTTAAATGGACTGATATATATTTCTGAGAGCTTGGTATGTCGAGAGAGAATAAGATAAAGATATGTATGGATATTGTAGGTGGGGGGTTTCCTGTCGAGGCTATGTATTGTCACTTAAACTAATACAGAGATACATAAAATGGAATATACTGATTTTTAAGATGTGACTTTATGATCGAATGGGAAAATGATATGACAAAACCCTGCACTTAAGGTATAGAATGCAGGCAGCCCAATGTCACTTTGCCAATTAAAGCACTCGCAAAGACATTTATACAGTTATAAAATCATATTGCCCATCTTTCCAGTAAACATAATCCATCAACTTTAATACAAATCTGTCAAGAATCACCCCATCATTAACTCCAGCCAATAACAATATGCAATTTGACCTAATGGGTTTTCATTTGTTATTAATCATGGACATTACCTCCTTTCTATTGCCTAGCCACATGGGATGCTGGACAGTGAAATGGGAGAGTGATTCCCACTGAATTGAACCCACATGACTCTCATCTGACCCTAAGAAGTCCCTTATGTCTATTTGCCACCTGTGTTATCAACTCAAAGTTGTATGACTCAATTCATAAAGCTGGCATTGGAGGCCATCTTGTTCTCAACCAGTGCTGACAACACAACTGTTTCACTGTAAACCTATTGTTTCCTACCTCTCCCACCAGGCTCTGCTGTATTTTGTCATTGACTGAAGTTTCACAAAAGTCACTAAAAGCAAAACACATTCATTTTGTAAAATCAAAACACATACTTTAAATGAGAAGTATTTATTCATCATACAGAGCTGTTTTGTGTAACAGCAGCCCTGGCTTGCATTCCCATGGTCCAAGATCATTCATTTTAAAGTCAATATTGTTCTTAAACCCATGACTATGTTTTTTTGTTACTCAATAAGATCCCCCACATTATTTATACAAAAAGATATTTTTGGAATAGAATTACGACAATAAAGACGGCCATTCAGCCCATCAAGTCTACACCAACTCTTTGACTGTTTATCTTACCCAGGCTCGCCCTTGCCCTGTAACCCCACATAACCCCACAACTGTCTTGGAGGCTACAGTTGAGGAAGAATCAACTGGAGAGGACCAAAGGGAGCAGGTCTCTGGGGGTGAGCCTGCTGAGAATGCTCAGGTGGGTAGGGAGAATAAGAGATTGGGCCTAGTAATTGGAGACTCCACAGTTAGAGGGACAGATAGGAGAGTAAGTAGTAATAAAAGTGACTCAGGGCTGGTGTGTTGCCTCCCAGGAGCTGGAGTCCAGGATGTCGCAGATCGGGTTTTTAAGATTCTTAAGGGAGAGGGGAGTCAACCCCAAGTCATAGTTCATGTAGGGACACATGATATAGGAAGGACGAGGGAAGGGGATATTAAACAGAAATTTATGGAGTTGGGGTGGAAGCTTAGGGCCAAAACTGGCAGAGTGGTTATCTCTGGACTCTTGCCTGTGCCAAGGGATAGTTTGGAGAAGAATAGAGAGAGGGAATGTTTGAACTCGTGGTTGTGGGGATGGTGCAGGAGGGAGGGGTTCAGGTTCCTGAACAATTGGGACTCATTCTGGGATAGGTGGGACCTCTACAAGAGAGATGGTCTACACCTGAACCAGAGGGGAACTAATATCTTGGGGGGAAAATTTGCTAAGGCTATGCAGGGGGCTTTAAACTGATTCGGGGGGGTGTGGGATCCTAAGTAGTTGGGGTGCTAAGAGGGATGAGAGTAAGGGGGTCATAGAGGAAAGCTGTAAAACACAGCAGCATACGGGTGGGGTAGGGCATGGTTTGAAATGCGTATACTTTAATGCAAGGAGTATTCGCAATAAGGGGGAGGAACTTGCAGCTTGGACCAGTACCTGGAACTTCGATGTTGTGGCCATTTCAGAGACTTGGGTAGAGCAGGGACAAGAATGGATGTTGCAGGTTCTGGGGTTCAAATGCTTTAGTCGGAGTAGAGAAGGAGGTAGAAGGGGGGGAGGAGTGGCATTATTAGTCAAAGACTGTATCACAGTGACAGAAAAGAAGTTTGATGAGGACTTGTCTGTTGAGGTAGTATGGGCTGAGATTAGAAACAGGAGAGGAGAGGTCACCCTGTTGGGAGTCTTTTATATACCTCCTAAAAGTTCTAGAGAGGTAGAGGAAAGGATTGCAAAGTCGATTCTGGTCAGGAGTGAAAGTAATAGGGTAATTGTTATGGGGGACTTTAACTTTACTAATATTGATTGGAATAGCTATAGCTCTAGCTCGTTAGAGGGGTCAGTTTTCGTACAAAGTGTG
Source organism: Sphyrna mokarran (assembly GCA_024679065.1). Taxonomy (NCBI): domain Eukaryota; kingdom Metazoa; phylum Chordata; class Chondrichthyes; order Carcharhiniformes; family Carcharhinidae; genus Sphyrna; species Sphyrna mokarran. The sequence continues at coordinate 20,606,158 of JAGIQG010000023.1, read as the reverse complement.
CAGGAAGGTTTTTTGACTCAGTATGTAGATAGGCCAACTAGAGGTGAGGCTACATTGGATTTGGTGCTGGGCAATGAGCCAGACCAGGTGTTAGGCTTGGAAGTTAGTGAACATTTTGGTGATAGTGACCACAATTCGGTTACGTTCACCTTAGTGATGGATAGGGATAGGCATGAAGCTGGGGGCAGTAGTTATAGCTGGGGGAAGGGTAATTATGAGGCCATCAGGAGAGAATTAGGGTGCATAGATTGGACTAGGAAACTGCAGGGACTGGGAACATCTGGAATGTGGAGCTTATTCAAGGAGCAGCTGCTGCGAGTCCTTGATAAGTATGTCCCTGTCAGGCGAGGAGGAAATGGTCGAGTAAGAGAACCTTGGTGTACGAAAAAAGTTGATTTGCTGGTTAAAAGGAAAAAGGAGGCTTATGTCAGGATGAGGCTTGAAGGCTCGGTTAGTGCAATGGATAGCTATAGATTAGCCAGGAGGGAGCTAAAGAGTGAATTGAGGAGAGCTAAGAGGGGACACGAGAAGACTTTGGCTGATAGGATTAAGGAGAATCCTAAAGCTTTCTTTAGATATGTTAAGAATAGAAGATTGGTTAGGGCAAGATTAGGGCCAGTCATAGACAGCAGTGGGAAGTTGTCCGTGGAGCCTGAAGAGATTGAAGAGGTACTGAATAAATATTTCTCTTCGGTATTCACGCAGGGTGATGTAAATGTAATTATGGAGAACACTGAGGTACAGGGTAGCAAGCTGGAAGGTATCGAAGTAGATAGGGAGGATGTGCTAGATATTCTCGAGGGTTTGAAGTTGGATAAGTCCCCTGGGCCGGACGGGATTTACCCTAGGATTCTCTGGGAGGCAAGAGAGGAGATTGCAGAGCCTCTGGCTCTGATCTTCAGGTCGTCGTTGGTTACGGGTGTGGTTCCGGAGGACTGGAGGATAGCGAATGTGGTCCCATTGTTCAAGAAGGGGAAGAGAGACCTTCCAGGGAATTATAGGCCAGTGAGTCTTACTTCTGTTGTGGGCAAAGTATTGGAGAGAATTATTAGGGATAGGATTTATAGTTATTTAGAGAGAAATGAATTGATTGGGGATAGTCAGCATGGTTTTGTGAAGGGTAGGTCGTGCCTTACTAACCTCATTGAGTTTTTTGAAAAAGTGACTAAAGAGGTGGATGGGGGTAAGGCGGTTGATGTGGTATATATGGACTTTAGTAAGGCGTTTGATAAGGTGGCCCATGGAAGACTTCTGCAGAAAATGCAGATGTATGGGATAGAGGGTGATTTAACTAATTGGGTTAGGAATTGGCTAGCAGATAGAAGACAGAGGGTGGTGGTTGATGGGAGATATTCATCTTGGAGTTCGGTGACAAGTGGCGTACCTCAGGGGTCTGTTTTGGGGCCCCTGCTGTTTGTAATTTTTATAAATGATCTGGATGAGGGTATTGAAGGATGGATTAGTAAATTTGCAGATGACACTAAAGTCGGTGGAGTGGTAGATAGTGAAGAGGGGTGTTATAGTTTGCAGAGGGACTTGGACAAGTTGCAGAGCTGGGCCGAGAGGTGGCAAATGGAGTTTAATGTGGAAAAGTGTGAGGTAATGCACTATGGCAGAAATAATAAATGTGTAGAGTATAGGGCAAATGGTAGGATTCTTAGTAGTCTAGATGAACAGAGGGATCTTGGTGTGTATGTGCATAGATCCCTGAAAGTAGGCAGTCAGGTCGAGAAGGTTGTTAGGAAGGCATATGGAGTCTTGGCTTTTATTGGTAGAGGGATTGAATTTCGGAGCCGCAACGTCATGTTGCAACTGTACAAAACTCTAGTGCGGCCGCACTTGGAGTATTGTGTGCAGTTCTGGTCCCCACATTATAAGAAAGATGTGGAGGCATTGGAGAGGGTACAGAGGAGGTTTACCAGGATGTTGCCTGGTATGGAGGGCAGGTCTTATGAAGAGAGGCTGAGGGATTTGAGGTTGTTTTCGTTAGAAAGGAGGCGGCTAAGAGGGGACCTTATTGAAACATATAAGATGATTAGAGGTTTAGATAGGGTGGACAGTGATAGCCTTTTTCCTAGGATGGAGAAAGCTAGCACGAGGGGACACAGCTTTAAATTAAGGGGTGATAGTTATAGGACGGATATCAGAGGTAGGTTCTTTACCCAAAGGGTGGTTCGGGAGTGGAATGCCCTGCCTGCAGCAGTTGTAGATGCGCCAAGTTTGGTGGCGTTTAAGAGGTTAGTTGATAAGTATATGGAAGAGAAGGGAATGGTTTAGTTTGGAGGGGCATTGCTTTTTATATTGGTCGGCGCAACATCGAAGGCCGAAGGGCCTGTTCTGTGCTGTAATGTTCTATGTTCTATGTTCTATATTTACCCCACTAATTCTTCAGCCAAAAAGCACAGGGGTGGTGGGTGGGGTGGAGGTTTGGAAAAATGTCAAAGCTCTCACTATTACTGCAGTCGATAGTGATTTCTCCAGTAGTTCTAAGTCAGAACCTGACCTGACAATCCTATGTACAAGCAATCAGTCTACAATATTGTTACAGCATCTGCATATTCAGATATTTTAGCTCCAACTGATCTCACCAGCTAGTGTTTCTCTGTGGCCTGCCATATTCCAAAAGAATAAGCTTCTGCCAAAAGACTGCATGGTGTTGCTAGCACTAGTCTTGCAGCAGATCTGACAGTTTTGTTGGCTGATAGCAGGGTTACAATGGGAGTTGACATCTCTCAGAGACTGGAGTCAGGTCAGGCTAACCCTGAAGATGAAGTCCACAAGGTAAACAGTTGAGGTACATTTTAAGCAGAACTGTTAATGTCTGTGAGGCAGTGTTTACTAATTAAAACAGCACCTATCAGAATGATTTACATACACAATGATCCCCTGTCACTTCCCTTCCACAGTTTCCGCCCTGAACAGTGATGATAATTACATGTTTCAATATGAAATATATGATCCTCTGTTCGTACTGACAATCAGTGGCCATAGTTCAATGTATCTGATCTCTAATAATCATTCTAAACTTGTTGAATTCCGTGCTCAATATTAGCAATTCACCTTTGTAGTTTCTCACATTATGAGGCCAGTTCAGAGCAAGGCAGCCTAAACATTTGCCAATCCAAATCTATTTAACAACAGAGGAAAATCTGAATGAACTATTGTTCAGAATTGATATTTTCAGCTACAGGATGTCTGGTGACGCAGCATTGCATAACTGTACCTGCCCAAATAAAAATAAATTACAGCTATGAAGGCATATCACTGAGAGATGATGAGGAGGTGAGCACAAAAGCTCATTCAGCGTTCAAAGAGAATCGTATTTATGCACATTTAAATATGAATCTGTACTACTTTTACACACTAATAATGTCAATTCCACAAACTGCAAATTGCCTAAAAGCCGCCTCAGCCTTTGGTGTCAAATGAAAGCAAATGCGTGGGGAGAATGGATGCAAATTGACGCATCTGATGTTCAAAATCATATAGCTGCCAACTTGCTGCACAGTGACTTTACTTCAACTTGCCTGACAAACTGAAGCAGAATGCTGTGCATGCTAGAAATCTGGAAGAAAAACAAAGAATGCTGGAAATACTCAGCAGCCCAGGCAACATCTGTCAGGAGGGGAAACAGAATTTCAAGTGGCACAATGGCACAGTAGTTAGCACTGCTGCCTCACAGTGCCAGGGTCAGGGGTTCAATTACTGGTTTGAATCACTGTCTGTGTGCAGCTTACACATTCTCCCCGTGTCTGCATAGATTTTCTCTGGGTACTCAGGTTTCCTTCCATATCTAAAGATGTGTGGGTTAGATGCATTGGCCATGCTAAATTGTCCCTTAGTGTCAGGGGGACCACCAGGGTAAATGCATGGGGTTATGGGGATAGGACCTGGGTGGGATTGTGGTCAGTGCAGACTCAATGGGCCGAATGGCATCCTGCACTGTAGGACCCTATGATTCTTAATGAGAGGAATTTTTCCCACCTGCCTGTGGTGAGTTTCGTAGCAAGTGGACCAGAGAATTTGGACAGAGTCCAAAATCAGGTTGCCACTGGCGGAAAAACTGTTTTGGAATTCCCTCACCACTTTCATGGTGAGCGGATGGCAGTGGATCACACATCGTAAAGTAAATGTGCAGGGAAAACAGGCAATAAAGAAGGCAAATGGTATATTGGCTCTCATAGCAAGACAATTTGAGTATAGAGATAGAGATGTTTAACTGCGAATTATATTGGGCGTTGCTGAGGCCGCACCTGGAATATTGTATGCAGTTTTGGCGTCCTTATCAGAGGAAGGATATCCTTGCTACAGAGGGAGTGCAGCAAAAGTTTACCAGACTGATTCCTGGAATGACAGGTCTATCATAGGGAATGTGTGGAATTCACTACTGCAGAAAGTAGTTGAGGCCAAAACATTGTTTGATTTCAAGAAGAAATTAGATATAGCTCTTGAGATGGAAGGGATCAAGGGATATTGGGAGGTGGTGGGTGGGAGGGTAGAGGGGGTATCAGCATATTGAATTTGACTATCAGCCATAGTCATATTGAATGATGGAGCAGACTCAAAGGGTCTCTTCCTGTTTCTATATTCTATGTTGCCATGGATCAGGTTTCAGACTGATTTATAGCAGGAACACCATTTGGATGCATTGCCATTTCATGAATGCTCATTAAGCATAGGTGGGGAGGGGTTTGGGTGAATGATGGCTAGCAGAAAAGACACTAAGGTTGGTGAAGCTGGAGCCCAGATGCAATTCTAGAAAGCAGATACTGGCCAGTGTCTCTCCATGGCCCACTCACATAGTGGGATTGGATAAAAATCAGTCTTAATGAGTGGGGGTGTACATAGACTGTGAAATATGAAGGTGGGAGTGCACACGAGGGATGGGTTGAACAGATACTCATGGAGGCATAGGCAAGGGGGGAGGGGAAAGTTTGCACATAGCAATGGCTTGAAAAGAGACTCATGGACAGGGTGGGAGAGGGAGACTGTGTTCTCATCACTAAAGAAGGAATGGGAGAGTTCGCTGAAAGGTCACTGTCTTCATAGTCCCTGGTCTGAGGCCAAGAGGTCGCTGTAAGAGATTAATGGCAGTCGTAGGACTTTGTGGGCAATGCAACAGGGTTAGGTATGGTCTGCATACCATAGTCCCTCCAGGGACAGGCAAAGGCTCTGTTCTCAACTGGGATAAGGCACAGCTTGGGTGTCCTTAGTCATGTCCTTGCAGTTGGTGGCCAATACCTTGTCCAACTTGGTACTAGACTATAGATGGGATGGTCAGGCTAGGGGAGACATCTACAAATTGTAAAGGGGAAAACATAGTACAGAGAAGGATATTCAAAATTCTCCTGGGGTGTGGTGGGGGTGGAGGTTCTGTACATGATTATGCATAAAGCTTGGAGATATGGAAGGTAAGGTCTCCGGTGGCCTTGGGAACCTCTGCAGTGATGAGTTCAGGTGGGAGAGTTGGAATGTCAATGACACTTAAGAATGTGATCCAGGGTAACTAGAGTAGGCTGGAGATCAGTGGGAAGAAGTTCTACCTGCATACTGTGAGGTTCCATAGATTGGAAGGACCTGAACACTCACACAGGGAAGGTAAAAACTTGTCTCAAAATAAAATCTCCTCACTACCACCTTGTTATCATGAAATTATGATGCAGTTAGAAGTCAAAACTGGACATGTATTTGGACAGGACAGGTTGGAGTCAGTGTGGGAGCTGCCCTCAGTTGGAACGCTCAAATTGCTTGACTCTAAAGATTGAAATTAGAGCTGAGAGAAAAGGAGCGGCATGGTGGCACAGTGGTTAGCACTGCTCCTCACAGTGCCAGGGACCCAGGTTCAGTTCCAGCCTTTTCTGTGTGGAGTTTGCACATTCTCCTTACGTCTGTGTTTGTATTCCTACGGGTGCTCCCATTTCCTCCCATACACCAAAGATGTATGGGCTAGGTGAATTGGCCATGCTAAATTACTTCTTAGTGTGTAAAGTAAATGAGTGGGTGTATGGGGATAGGGTGGAAGGAAGGTCCTGGATGGGATACTCTTTTGGAGAGTCAGTGCAGACTCAATGGACTGAATAGCCTCATTCTGCTCTGTAGGGATTCTATGGTTTTGTGATTCCTACATCCTGAATCACTTCCAAGTGTCCCACATCTTTGTAAGACCTCAGCAAAAATATGCTTGGAGATATATAGGAAGGGGTGTAGAGTACAAGAGCTGGCCTTTAATGTTGCAATTGTATAAAACGTCGGTTAGACCTTATTTGGAATACTGCGTCCAGTTCTGGTCGCCTTACTACCGGAAGGATGTGGAGACTCTGGAGAAAGTGCAGAGGAGTTTACCAGGATGCTGCCTGGTATGGAAGGTCTGAGTTACGAGGAGATGTTAGGCAAATTGGGGCTGTTTTCCTTAGAAAGGCGTAGACTTAGAGGAGAACTAATAGAGATGTACAAGATTTTGAGGGGTATAGATAGAGTAAACAGGTTTAAGCATTTTCCTAGGATGGACTCAAATAGCACAAGGGGTCACGGGCTTAGGGTGAGGGGGATAAGTTCTAATTTGGATGCTAGACGGAGTTTTTTCACACAGAGGGTGGTGGGGGTATGGAACGCGCTGCCAAGTAAAGTGGTGGAGGCAGGCAGTCTGCAGTTATTTAAGAGATACTTAGATGGGCACATGAACAGAATGGGAATGGAGGGGTATAGAAAACTGATTTAAAATAGGGATCATGAGCCTTGGGAGTTCCATGACATTGGGAGTTCGATGACATTGATGCATTTGTTTTATCCTACAGATACTTTGGTCTTCCTTGTTGTCTAACGAGGGGCATACACGTGATGGGTTGTGAGAGGGCTACTCTTGGATTTTTTTTGAGAGTATCCTGGTGCTTCACGTCGTTAGTGTATACTTGACCTGGACCATTTGATGGGCAACACGACAGCTCAGTGACTATTGCTGTGCTATGCAGATACATGATTTGGGCCTGTGTCTGAGGGAGTTTGCGCATTCTCCCCGTGCTTGCGTGGGTTTTCTCCGGGTGCTCCGGTTTCCTCCCACATCCCAAAGATGTGCTCTTAGGCTGATTGGCAGAACAAATTCTCCCTAAATTGTCTCAAATTTGGTTTCAATGCATAGATCTATAAACATAGACAGGGATCTCAAGTAGAAGTGGGAACATTGAGATGGTGGCGCAGGCTCGTTGGGCCGAAGGGCCTGTTTCCCGTGCTGTTTTGTTCTTTGTTCTTTTGTTCTTTATAACTGATTCCCAATCAAATGATTGCTCATGAACCATTGCATCATCCTCTGAGTCACCTGGAGAAGAGATAGAACAATGCACATAAAATAACACAACCCATCATTATGTTTGGACTGCTCAGGTGGGGTTCTGTAGTACTCTTCATAGAGACTGTCCTGCACCATCTTGATCTATTGCATCCTTCACAACTTGGCACTTCAAAGACAAGGCAGAGGAAGACATGGAAGAGGCTGTGAGCTCCTTGGGCAGTGAACAGCAAAAAAGGGCAAGGTCCTGAATTGGGAAATGAGAATCTGCTTTCATGTGAGGATGCTATGGAAGAAGGAAGACATGCTTGCATCTCACTGACTACCACATGATTCCAGGATGATGGTACAGACACCAGACACAGTATATTCCTTCTGCCATAGAATAGAATCCCTACAATGTAGAAGGAGGCTATTCAGCCAATCAAATCTGCATGGACCACAATCCCAGCCCTGTCCCTGTAACTCCATGTATTTACCCTGCAAATCACCTGACACTAAGGAACAATTTAACATGGCAAATCGATGTGTCACTTAGAACCATGCTAATGAATTAAGAAGCCTTGACAACCAATGGCATTGAGAGCAAGTTCAGCATTCGGCCTTGCGCTTTCAACCTTCGTGATTCACTAGGCCTTAATTATTGGAAAGGTCAGCAGTGAATCGGCTATCAGTACACATTGGGAAGTGATGATCACTACAGCACAGATGTCGCATCAAAAAACTGTACACAGTGGTGACCAACTTTGTGAGAAGCCTTTTGTGGCCATTGATACAAGGACATGATTGGAGAGAGCATCATGGCTGCAGGTCTTGTGCTTTCCTGCTACCAATAAAGGCAGCCTTCTCACGCAGAGAGACAGTAAGGCTAGTACTCCAATGCCAGCGAGAATATCTAACTCCATGTTATCTTTTTAAGGAGTATCGTTCCTCATGAATTTTGTGGACATTTCAGTCAAGCGTTTGATACATCTTCCTGACATGATTCAAATCAGCTACACATCACATAAATATGAAGCTCACAAAGGGAGGTAAACACTGAATGCATGACACACTCTTGCAATAAGAAGGCACATTGATACAAGTGCATGATACTTTCAAATGACGAGACCATTCTCATGAGCAGCAAATATATTTACAAAGGTGCATTTTATTAAAAGTGATTGAATATCCATGACCCAGAAGTGATTTCAATATTTCTTAATTTTTTTAACCATACCGCTATATCTAGGTGCATCTGCAACAGAAGTGGAGCAGCCCACTGACTGCTACACTCTGTTATGTTTGATGACTTTGAAACATGTCATCAAAAGCTGGAATGCCCCAGCCTACTTTAGATGCCCTGCTATGGGGCAGGTGTACCTTTCTTTGTAGACGATAGGGTACAGGCAGAGGGTAATGAGATCAGCTGGACTCTCTTGAAGTTACCATGTTGGATGGGCCAAGAGTCTTCATTTGCTGGTCCTCCTCCTTGTCGGTGCCTGGAGACCCTTCTGACTCCCTGAGGATAAGGGATAACTCGAGAAAGGACAACATGCCTCTCCTCCCACTCATCTAGCCATTGATGGATCCCATCAACGCCTATAGCGACGGTATGTAAGCCCAAGAACAAAGCTGGCATGATCTGATGGATCAAGATCTTCACCACCTTTCCCACGGAGATCTCAAAACACTCAAATGCCGAAGCCATGACATCAGACAGAATGTGGACAGACTCCTCCATCCTATTCTAGATTTTGGACAGCCTTTCACATCTGACCTGTCATTGCATCTCCACCAGGTGGGACATTTGCATTTTCAGAGATTCATTATCAGACTAGGATTCAGAGGTTGTTTGATCTCAGTGTTCTCTCAGTGTTGAACACCTGGACTGTCATTGCCTCCAACTGTGGAGGCATATCCCTGAGTTCTTCAGAATGTGATTCCAAGCCTAGTCTATAATTAAGAATCACTGGGATGTGTGTCTCTGAGCTAGTGAAGAGTGCAGGTGAAAGCAGTGAGTGGTCTTAAACATAAATGCGTACATAGAAAATCAAAGCAGGAGTAGGCCATTTGGCCCTTCGAATCTGCTCCACCATTCACGTAATCATGGCTACTCATCAAATTCAATACTCTGAGCTTGCCTTTCCCCCAAATCCTTTGATCCTTTTAGTCCCAAGAGCTATATCTAATTCTAATACTTCCTCAGCTTGGTCATCTAAAGTGGTCTGGGGGCTAGGGCTTATATAGAGTCTGGAAGTGTGTTTGGATCCACTGGTGCCTGTAAAAGGGTGCAGACAGGCTTAGTTCACTGCACAACGTTGCAATTCATACTCTGAGAATGTCAGGGTGAGAACAACTTGTGAAGGAGGATCATCTATACTGGCTTGCTGGAACTCCATTAATTCTAGCCCACTAACACTGCTTGTTACACCACAATGCTGTCAGACCTGCTAATGATTTCCAGTATTTTCTGTTTTCATTGCTCACTCTACTACTCCTGTTAGTTTGACATTTTCACATGTGCAGGTACAATTCCTGCATGATAAAATGTTGCTTGCTAGGACACTCTTGATAAACTGCATAATATCAAGATGAGGGTGACAGTGAGCGTCATGCTTGTTTCTGCCTGATAGGTCAAGACTCTGTCCTATGGTCTGAGTGGGAAAGTTTTATCAGGAGAAATAATATCAGAATTGTGTACAAATATAAACAATTCTGGAGCTAATTGTTCACATGATATCTTTAATATATGAAAACTGTCTTCACATAGCCATAATCAAATGGGGTGAGGGGGAAGGGGGATGTGAGACCATGGAGTAAAGAAAAGCTTGGTCCAAAATATGGGTCTTCAGTATGTCTTAGGTGAAGAAGAGAATATGTCTGAAAGTGCAGCCACTGTTGGTGAAGGGAGATAAAGATGCACGCTACATAAAAAGATGAACATGTTGGGTTGTAAGGGCGATAAGTGGAACAGAGCAGGAATTAAACTATGTAAGGGTGGCATGGTGGCACTGTTGGTTAGCATTGCTGCCTCACAGCGCCAAGGGTCCGGGTTCAATTCCTGGCTTGGGTCACTGTGTGGAGTGTGCATATTCTCCTCATGTCTGCTTCGGTTTCCCCCAAGTCCTCCAATTTTCTCTCACAGTCCAAAAGGTGTGCAGGTTAGGCGCATTGGCCATGCTAAATTCTCCCGCAGTGTAGCTGAACAGGTGATGGAGTATGGCGACTAGGAGATTTTTCACAGTAATTTCTGTGCAGTGTCAATGTAAGCCTACTTGCGACACTAATAAATAAACTTTAACAATCTTTGTGGAAGCATGGCCCCATTAAAGGAGCATTCCCTGAGGGCCGTGTGGTGGGGAAGAGCTGGGAAGTTGAGCCAATCAGGTGCAAGGGCATATATTCCAGATCAAAGAGAAGATCGAAGTTAGAGCCAGGAAGGAGTTGTGTACAATCACATTATTATTCTGTTTAACATTGTTTGTAGATATTGTCATTTGTACATCGGTAACAAAGCCTTCTCTTTTTGAGTTTTATCAAGTCACCCTTGATTTATTTAAGGTTTAAATTTGAAGCATTGGGAAACTGTGAACCAATTATGTAGTCAGGAGAAGAAAGATAGGCGAGCAGAATTTGGTGAGGGATGCGATACAGGCAGCAGATACTGCGAGGGCTGTTTTGAAATTATGGCAGAAGTGAAGTCACATTGGAGAGATCCAAAACAGACCTGAAGAGAAGATTTTGGAAGAGTGTTGGAAAGAAAATGGGGTGCTAGTTTGCAAAGATAGAGTGATTTAACTGTAGTTTTTTTTGCAGAATTTTGAATAGGTAGGGAACAATATCTGAGAGTGGAAACAATAACTGAGAATAGAAACTATTTACAAAGTCAGTGAGTATAATGGTCAGGGAGGTGTAGGGGTTTTTCAGAGTCTAGGTATTGAGTTCAATTTTAGCTAACACAAAGACATGCAACCACAGTACCCTGGTAAAAAACATTCTTTATTGACCAACATACGATAGGACAGAAAGGGTTGGCAGTTCAACACTTCTCTGAAGTTACATCAATATGGTAATACAACTATATCTTTCAAAAGATATTTTACCTGCCCACTGACTCATCCCAGTCAGAAATGAACAATTATCATTAGTATAGATCAATTTTTATTAATAAATGTTATATACCTTCACCAATAACAGATATTTTCTGACTGCATGGGAACAATGCTGTTCTTGTGGTTTCTGCCTGACTTTCCCATGCCAACCTATTATCTTTTCCAGACTCTCTTGTCTGGTTGAAGGCTTTGTCTATTCATTAGGCCATCTGAGTTTATTGGCTTTGCCCTTGGCTTATGAATTTTCTATTCATAAAAATGTCTAGAGTCCATGCCAGTAAGAGCTATACTGCTATGGGTGTATTGTTATAAGGATTGTGGTTCACTTTACTGTTCTATTTCCCACGATGCCGTAGAGCCCTGTGCCATTAGCCAAGATGTATGCTTGTTCAATAATACACTTTCAAATATACATGTTTACATTTATAACTGTGGTTATATGTGTTTCTGTCCAGAAAGTATCTTTGTAAAATATATGTGTAAGACAGACTGCGATTCTTATTCTAAGCTAATCTGCTCTGTTCTAATAGTCTTTATTAGTGTTTTAAATCCCAAAGTACTTTGAAGTCCTCTAACAGGAGGGGAACTGGCTCACCAGTGGTTTGTTAAGGAAAAAGAGTTACATGTTCAATGATGGTGTTGAACTTGACACTAAACAAAGAATTTAGAGCTTTCTCTGTCTTACCAGCATTTCTCAAGTGGTAGTATCCAGGAGGTCTAAAACAATTGTTAGTACAACAAAGAACAAAACAGCATGGGAAACAGGCCCTTCGGCCCAACGAGCTCGCGCCGCCACCTTGATGTTCCCACTTCTACACGCAATCCCTGCGTTAAGAAAGCAGATGGAATTTAATTTGGACAAATGCAAAATGATGCACTTTGATAGATCCAATTCAGATGGGGGACCTATAAAGTAAATGGCAGAACCATCAGGAGCGTAGACATACAGAGGGATCTGGGAGTACAGGTCTGTAGCTCTCTAAAGTGGCAGGTGGAAAAGGTGGTGAAGAAAGCATATGGAATGCCTGCCTTCATCAGACAGGACATCAAGTATTAAAGTTGGCAAATTATGTTACAGTCATATGAAATATTGGTTAGGCCACATTTGGAATACTGTGTCCAATTCAGGTCACTACCAGAAGGATGTGGAGGCTTTGAAGAGATTACAGAAAAGGTTTACCAGGATGTTGCCCAGTATAGAAGATATTAACTTAGGGTTTTTCTCCCTGGAAAGACGGAGACTGAGGGGCAACCTGATAGAAGTTTGCAAAATTATGAGAGGTATAAATAGGGTGAACAGTTGGCGGTAAAATGGTAATTACAAGGGATCACAAGTTCAAGGTAAGGGGGGGAAAAGTTCAGTGAGGGGGATATTTTTTACACAGGTAGTGTTGGCCTAGAATGTACTGCCAAGTGAGGTAGCTGAGGTAAATACGTTAGTGACATTTAAAACTTAACTGGATAGACATGAACAAACTGGAGATAGAGGGATACAGGTGATTAGTCTAATAGGACAATGTGATTGGTGCAGGATTTGTGGACCAAAGAGACTGTTCCTGTGCTGTACAGTTCTTTGTTCTTACTACAAACCTGCATATGCTGCTTACAACAAAAGATTCTCGCTCATCATACGTATTCAACTGCATCGTCCCTCAGAGCAGTAGGGTTGTATTGCAATCAGTGGAATCTTTGATCTTTATCAACCTAATGCTGACTGCAAAAAAACGCAGCGCTTAACTTTCTCCAAATCTTTATACCATGCATAGCAACTTCTCATGGCTAAAGTAGATTGAAATGAATGAGTTTTGATATCTCATTCACTTCACAGGAAATGTAATTTCTTTTTTTCCCCAAGACAAGCATTCCTTTCAACTAACTACTGTTCTTACGTTCTGATTCGAGCTGTAATCAGATCTCAGCATTTAAATATGTCTCTGCTGATTGCAGTGGGGCTACTTCATTTGCACTGTAATGAAAATCTTCTGCTTACTGCTACCCATCATTTCCTCATGCCTATCACTGTTAGATCACCCATGTTAGTCATCACAATTGTAAGGATATGGAGAAAAGCAGAAGAGAGGCACTAATTAGTTGCTGAACCAGGTTAGAGTCCAACAGGTTTTTATTAGCACAAGCCATTACCTTTTAGAGTGCTTCTCTTTCATCACCTGATGAAAGAGCAGTGCTCCGAAAGCTAGTGGCTTGTGCTACCAAATAAACTTTCACCTGGTGTGGTGAGACTTCTTACTGTGCTTAACTCAGTCCAACACCAGCATTTCCACATCCATCAGAGATGAGGGACCAAATAGTCTTCTTTTCAGTGCTGAATGATTCTCAGTCAATAAGCTTTTAAAGTTTATTAATGTGACAATAGGCTTACATTAACATTGCAATGAAGGTACTGTGAAGATCCCAGAGTCACCACACTCCAGTGCCTGTTCGGGTGCACTGGGGGAGAGTTTAGCAATGGTCAATGCATCTAACCAAACAATGACTATGGTTTTTAAAAATATATCTGTGGATATATGATGTTTTAATAAATTTACTTAATTTTACCTGTAACTAAATTTAGGAATGGTTGATCAGTAAGGAAGGAATGTGTGAATGGAAAATGATTCAGAGTGCAATAAGAGTGGCTGGAGTTTGACAAAAAATATTTTTTTGGGCAGGAAAATCTATTTTTAAGGTTATTTTTCTCAAAGTGAGGAAAATAATACAAAACATATCTGTTAAAGTATTATTACCAATCATTGGAATGAAGGTTGTGTTGGCAACATGAATGTAAAATTTATTTATTAATTTCAATTTGTATCATGAAGATATGAGGTTGTGTATAATTTCAAGCACCGCCACCTTGTATTTTATACTGATGCATCCAAACATTTCCAAGGTTTGATGTTTTACCAAGGAATTAATGACCTCAGGACAGGACTTCAGGATTTGTTGTCAATCTGATGAACAATTGAAGAAGAAATGATTTGAAGTCAGATTCCGCAGGCAAAGGACTTACTTACATGATTTAGGGTGGTATGGGGTCACAGTGGTTAGCACTGCTGCCTCAAAGCTCCAGGGACCTGGCTTAGGTCACTGTTTATGTGGAGTTTGCACGTTCTTCCCCTGTCTGCTTGGGTTTCCTCCAGGTGCTGTGATTTCTTCCCACAGTCCAAAAATATGTGGGTTAGGTTGATTGGCATGTTAGATTGACTCTTGTGCCTGGGGACTAGTGGGTAAATGTATGCGGGGTTACAGAAATAGGGCCTGGGTGGGATTGTGGTCAGTGCAGACTTGAAGGGCTGAATGACCTCCTTCTGCACTGTAGGGATTCTATGAAATACTATTCTATCAGCATTGGCAATCTGGAATTCAACTCAAACAATAAGGATTAAAAGAAGGTGATTATTCAATAATGATGGCTGGTGTACTGAATAGATGTTGAATGCATTAATTGTGGTTTTAATATTTTGTTACATGGGACTTATTTTATGTTCCAGATCTATTATGAAGAGAAAAGAAGAGTTTCAAAATTAGACAGAACTGTATTTTGCAACACCAATGCACATAGACAAAGTGCAAAGGCCCAAGATGCTCCAGAATTGGTATCTATAGGTTTGGCTTTATGCTGTCCAGTTCCTGAATAAGCTTCAAGCTAAGCACAGAGGATAGACTAACGGGGAAGAGAAAATGAGGAATGTTACCTTTCCTTAGATATGTAAGTGTGCTTCCTAATGAAAACATATATAGGACATTGGACAATTTATTCACCGCAATTCAGGTAAGAAAACTCCATAGTCTAGCAATGGTTCCCAACCGGTGTGCTGTGTGAAGAATCCCAAGTGTGCCACAAAAAAAGCAACAAGATTTAAGCAGCATATTGAGGCACAACCTCCTGTATGACAACAGGAAACTTGTCCCTTGATTTTTTTTTGACACAGTGTCATACGTTTTGGAGAGAAAACCAATCGGTTTCTCTGAAGAGAAACACATTGATTTTCTTGCCAGAATCAACAACCTGCCATTTTTTGGTAAGACTTTGCCCAATGTGTTGTTACTAAAATTTTACAACACATATAGTTACAACACAGTTTCTTTGATACTGATTTTTTTATTGACAGACATACCTATTAGACAAATCCCACTGCCTGGTGAGAAATTTCAGTTTCATTCATCTGACTGTTGTTTCTTTAAGTACCTGTCATAGATGTGTCCAATGCTAGAATGTAATTTGAAGGCCAATTTGAAGCTAAATAATGTTTGTCTATTGAACTCTAAAATTACAACAGAACACTCTAAAACTCAATATCAATTCAGCAATAAAGAAGAATTCAAATTAATTGGGATGAAGGATAATGGCATGTGTGATCTGTTACTTTCTGATTTATTGTAGAGGCAAATAAAAATACATTTATATTGTGGGGTATTAATAATATTTACCTGGTCATTAAATATTTGTACAATACAAATTCCATCTGCTTTAAGAAGATATTGCTGTAATAAATTGACAGATTAACACTGTTAGTCTAACATTGACAGACTGGGCTAAAGAGTCATAGGAAATCTTACCTTGACTCATTGCAACCCCATAAAATTGGCTTCCCATTGAATTTGAAGACTGGGAGAAGCTCCCAACAATAAAATAGCTGTAATAGAAAATCAACTCAACCAATAGACCTCTTGGAGTATTTCCCAGATTAAATACCAAAATGTCAGCATTTGTATCTGCAGACCAAGACGTACTTTAGCTCTCAATGAAGCTCATTCTGAACAGCGCAAAATGGAGAAAACTTCAATGCCTTGTAGATTTCCCATGGTTTTATTCATTGCAAGAGTGCTGTACTCTCAAAATTGACTCGATAGACAGGCAATGTTTTAACACAGAGTCCAATCTGGCCAGTTTACTCCAACTTTTCTGTAGAGCAGCAACTGAGTGAAATGAAGATGTCAGGCTTTCTATTTCATCAGTTATGTCAGGAATGACTGGTTCATTTTCAAACAATTTACACAATTGAAAAAGGATGTTCCCTCATGGTGAGGTTCACCTTTTCATCTGTGTGCAACATATCTTCATTTAAAGTTGATTTATTATTGTCACAAGTAGGCTTACATCAACACTGCAATGAAGTTACTGTGAAAAGCTCCAAGTTGCTATGTTCCAACAGCTGTTCAGGTACACTGTGGAAGAATTTAGCATGGCCAATGTACCTAACCAGCACACCTTCCGAACTCTGGAATGAAACCAGAGTACCTGGAGAAAACCCAAGCAGACACTGGGAGAATGTTCAGGTTCCACACAGAGAGTGACCCAGGCTGGGAATTGAACCCAGGTCTCTGGTGCTGTGAGGCAGCAGTGCGAACCACTGTGCCACCATGCTGCCTATTCATCAGTTTATCAATGCCATCGAAAACAGTAGGATATTTATTTTTTGCTTTAATGTCTACAAACACTGGGACATTTAAGATTATCTGGATAAGATCAAAGGCTTTTTCAGTTGATCAACATTTTACTGCATCTTAAGGACCAGACCAGAAACTACAAGGTATGTTACAGAGTTAACCTAGAGCTTAACCTTTTGTGATTTTGGCATTGGGGTGAGCATAAAGTGTTTCATTCCAGGTGTCATTCAATTGACATGCTAGGAAGCTTTTATTAAAACAAACTTTACATTTAACAATACGGGTAAAGTATAACAAAAAAAAATTAGCAAAGTTTTTACCAAAGGGAAATACTTAAATATGGCAAGGATATATTTCTTAATAATTAGTTATCTCTGTATCCTCAAGCAGTATCCTCAAAGACATAAATCCCTTTTTTGAATCAGTGCAAAAACATATGCTCACGTGGATGCTCGATATCTAGTCTTTACCATCTCTTGACTGACACCGGCTGGCTCTCACACAGCAACCTCCAGAGAAAGATCCAAACCAAACAGCAGATTCACAGAGAAAGATTTATTTTTTTACAGAACCCAATGTCCAAACCCAGAGAGAAAAAGAAACAGATCATCCTCCTCATCTGGTTAGCTTGCTTCCAGAGTGGATTTTTTTTTGTCTTGCATGTCTTGTTAGAGACTGAAGGAAGACATCTAATCATCTGACCATTATGTAGCAACTCCTACTACTAAGTACTTCTATTGATTGAGATCCTCGAGCTTTAGAATGATTTCTTCCCCACCACAGCAAGCAAATAGTTAACTTATCATTTACATTTCAGTTTATTTATTATTGACCCTAGGAGGCTTACATTAACATTGCAATGAAGTCACTGTGAAAATCCCCTAGTTATCACACTCCAGCGCCTGTTCGAGTACACTGAGGGAGAATCTAGCATAGCCATTGCATCTAACCAATACATCTTTCGGACTATGGGAGGAAATCGGAGCACTTGGATGAAACCCACGCAGACACAGGGAGAATGCGCAAACTTTGCACAGACAATGATCCAAACCAGGAATTAAACCCAGCTCCCTGGCACTGTGAGGCAGCTATAGTTATGGTTATTTGGCTTTGTCACACATGGCTAATTCCTTCCACTTGTTACCGAGTTCACACATACAGCGGAATTTTACACCCCCCCACTGGCTGGTTGTTAGGCAGGGGGGAGTGTCATATTGAAGAAGCAGGATTCCCTCCAGGTTCCTGTCTATCCTGACTGTGCAGTGAATTTGCATTGTGATGGGCAAGACCTCAGACAGGAACCCTACCCTTGCCCCGACTGGGCCTGTAAATGGCCAATTATTGGCCACTTAAGGACTATTTTCCAACAAGCCTCAATTTCTAGGCTAGGGTGAGGATTGAAGTTTTGTAGGGGAAGGTTGAAAATCAGAAAAATTACATCTTAGGCAGCATTGCAAATCCATCAGAAGCCCCGAAGTTGGTGACTTTATGTCCTGATCAATGCTAATACTCCCACCTGAAATGCTGATAAACCTACATTGGGCTTCTACATCCTTGCCTAAACAGTGCATACTGAAGCTACTAGAACTATAGAATCCCTACATTGCAGAAGAAAGCCATTCAGCCTATGAAGTCTGCATCAACTCTCCAAAAGAGCATCTAAAGGGCAATTTAGCATGGTCAATCCACCTAATCTACACATCTTTGAACACTGTGGGGCAATTTAGCATGGCCAACCAACTTAACATACACATCTTTGGATGTGAGAGGAAACCAGAGCACCCGGAGAAAATCAATGCAAACACGAGAACAAGGTACAAACTCCACTGGTCACCCATGGCTGGAATTGAGCTCTGGTATTGTGAGGCAGCAATGCTAACTATTGTGCTGCTCTCATATAATTATCTTGTTTTAAACATAGACGGTGTAAAATTCAGCGTACAGATTCACCAAAATGTACCGCATGTGTAAACTTGAATCACTGAAGCTATTATTTGAACTCTATTAACTTTATATCTAAGAAGTGCTTGTTAATGCATTTTTTCTATTGTTTATGTGTTCTTGACAATTGAGCACTGATTGTTCAAATCAGATGACCTGCTCAATTTCGCTTTTGTGGCTCTTTATTTTTATTTCTTACCATTAGTGTTACTGTTTTCTTAACAGAACCTTTCTTTTAAGGAAGAGACCAATTTGATGCAATAGAGCTGTCATTATTCACAATTCTCCAAGATAAAGCAAGTTCTATACACACAGAGCAATCATCAGTTCATTATTTAAGAGCTGATCTCTCTCCACCTCCTGTTCAGCATTGCAAATTAAAAATATTTCAAGCACTGGTGAGTGGAGCATGTATAATTGAACAGAAAGACTCACAGAACCTAAAAGCATTCTGCCAGTTTAATATGTATTTTCAGTTAGACAAAAAAACTATTTTCAATTAAGCAGGCTTCAATATTGTGATGGGATCCATGGTTTCAAAGTTTTTTATATTTTGAGACAGACTCTAATTGAAAATGGAAACTAATGAGGCAAACTAAGAAATGAAACTGACCTTCCCAGTTTCTAGGGTAAATAGAACTGAACCTGAGATTGAAAATCAAAAATTCTGGACAGAGCGAAACTGATTAAAACTATATAAAATGACACAGAACCATCAGAGCTCTGATGATGATTCCAATGGTGCAGTATAGGCGGGCTGAAGTAGAGTTGAACAGCTTTGTCTCAGAATCATTCAGTTGGAGGCCAAGCTGCAGACACTACAATACATTAGGAAGGGTGGAAAGTTGCACAGATATTTTACTCTGGGAAGTAACCACGCTCCTTAGGATAGAGTCTTCCTAAGGTTGGTGGTCAGGGACAGGAGGGTGTGAAAGTGAGTTGATTGGTAAGGGGATCGAGAAGGTAGAAGTGGAGAAGGATTAGCATTTACTGTTGTCAAAAACAGGGGTAGTCAAAACCTGTATAGGCAAAAGCGGAGACTGCAGGGTGGATGAGCAAACAAAGCACAGCACCCTGAAAGAAGAAGCCATTCAAGCAGAGGGAGGTGATAGGAATGTAGTTGTAGTAGGGGACAGCATTGGCAAAGAGATAGACACAGTTTTCTGCAGCCAAGAGTGACAGTCTAGAAGGCTGTGTGCCTACCTGGTGCCAAGATTTGGATCATCTGCTCACAGTTGGAGAATCCTTTGAATGCTCCAGTTTCTGTCCATAGTCCAAAGCTGTGTGTGTTAGGTTGACTGACCATGCTAAATTGTCCCTTAGTATGAGGGAGGGGGTGGGAAAGGTCTTCTGATTGTGACCCACATTGTAACCAATGACTAGGTAGGACTGGAAAGAGGGTTTGCTCAGGGCTAAATTAAGTAGTAGAAGCTCAAAGATAATATTACCTGAGCCATGAGAAAATTGGAATAGTGTAAAAAGATTAGAGTTCAATATGTGGTGCAGAGGTTGGTGTGGGAGAAATGCATTTGAATACATTGGGCACTGACACCAGTCTTGTAATATGCCTTTAAGGAATATCAGCATGACATCACAAGAAGGGAAATGCTTGTTTTCAGCTCAGTACATTCACAGCCAACCACAGAGCAGGTTATCCTATCTGACAAGGCAGGTTTAACAAGTGACCTCATATTATAGGTGCCCCTAGATAGCAGAGCTGGTAGCATTTACATTCAGTTTGACAGAGAGAAGAATGTGCCTCAAACTTAAGTAAGGGCATTCTGAAGGTATGAGTACAGAATTGGCTAAAGCAAACTCAAATATTAGGTTAAGGAGTAAGTCAGTAAAGATTAATTGGCAGATATTTAAGAAGATATTTCATAACATTCCGCAAAGATACATTACAGTGAGAAAGAAAGAGCCCTAGGGAAGGATGCACCAACCATCACTAACTAACATTATTGAAGATAGTATCAAACTGAAAGAAAAAGTATCAAATTTCATAAAGATTAGAGTCACGTTAGACAACTGGACAGAACAATTAAAAAAATCAAAAAAAAGACAAAAGAATAATGAGAAAAATTAGAAAACAAGGAAAAGCTAGCTCAAAGTATAATTTTTTTTAAAGTTTATTTATCAGTGTCACAAGTCATCTTACATTAACACTGCATGAAGTTACTGTGAAAATTCCCTAGTTGCCAAACTCTGGCACCTGGTACACTGAACGAGAATTTAACATCGCAAATGCACCTAACCAGCACGTCTTTCAGACATGGGAGGAAACCAGAGTACTCAGAGGAAACCCATGCAAACACAGGGAGAACGTGCAGACTCTGCACAGACAGTGACCCAAGCTAGGAATCGAACATGGGCCCGTGGCACTGTGAAGCAGCAGTGCTAACCACTGTGGCACTGTATCGCCCCCATGAGTAAGAGTATCTACAAGTATTTAAAAAGAAATAGAGTAACTCAAGTGAGGATTGATACTTTAGAGAGTGAGTCACAGAGATTAATATTGGAAAGTAAAGAAATGACAGATAAATTGAACATGTATTTCACATCAGTCTTTACTGTAAAAATATCCCAGAAATAAATGTGAATCAAGGCATGAAAGGGAGGAAGGGAATTAAAACAACTACAATCGTCAAGGAAAGCATACTGAGAAAATTATTAAGCTAAAAAATGACAACTTCGCAGGTTTTGGTGGACTCCACCCTAGCATCTTAAAAAAAATAGCTGCTGAGAATTAAATTTCCAAAATTCCCTAGTTTCTGGAAAGGTCCCATGAGATTGAAAAATAGTGCATGTAACTCTTCTATTCAAGAAAAGAAGGAGGCAAAAATCAGAAAATTACAATTTAGTTAGCTTATCATCTATCATAGGTAAAATGCTGGAATCCATTATCAAGGAGATTACAGCTCATCACTTATAAAATCTTAATGCAAACAGGCAGAGTCAATACAGTTCCATGAAAGGGAAATCATGTTTGACTAATTTATTAGAGTTCTTTGAGGAAGTAGCAAGCAACCTAGATAAAGGAGAACCTGTGGATGTGACGTACTTAGATTTCCAGAAGGCATTTGGCAATGTACCACATCAAAGATTTTAATACAAAATAGAGATCATGATGTAAGGGGCATATCACAATGCATAGATTAACTGATAAGAAACAGAGAGCGGGTAATGAATGGGTCATTCTCAGATTGGCATGATGCATGTATATAAATTTGCTATAACACAAAGATAGGATATGAAAGTAATTTGTGAAGTGAACATAAAGGGTATGCAAAGGAATACAGATAGGTTAAATAAATGAGCAAAAATGTGGCTGATAGAGTATAATGGGAGGAAATGGGAACTTGTTCACTTTGGCAGAAAGAATGTAAAAAGCAGCATGTTATCTAAATATAGAGAGGTTGCAGAACTCTGAGTTACAGAGGGATCTGGGTGTCATGGAGCATGAATCACAGAACGTTAGGATGAGATACTCCAAGTGATTAGGAAGGCAAATAGCTTGTTGTCATTTATTGTGAGGGAAATGAAATATGAAAATAGAGATGTTTTGTTACAGTTGTACAGTGTATTGATGAGACCACATCTGAAGTACTGTATATGTTTATGCTCTATATTTAAGAAATTATAGAATAGCATTAGAAGTAGCTCAGAGAAGGTTAACTCAATTGATTTCTTGGGCAAGGGAGTCATCTCATTGGGAAAAGTTGGACCCTGTAACTATCAGAGTTAAAATCTTATTGAACATATAAGATCCTGTGGAGACTTGACATGGTGTTTGCTGAAACTCTCCTTATCATCCAAAAATTGGAGATACCGTTTAAAAATTAGGGGCCTCCCATTTAAGAGAGAGAAGAAGAGAATTTATTTTTTCTTAGGAGGGCAGGAGTGTGTTGAACTCTCTTCCAGAGGGTGGTAGAGACAGCGTCACTGAATTTTTTTAAGCAAGAAGTAGAGAGATTCTTAGTTAATAACTGGAGCCAAAGAGTACCCAGGACAGGTAGGACAGTGCTGTTGAGGCTAAACTCAGGTTAGTTATAATCTCAATTAATGGTGGATCAGTCTCAACAGTTTGAACAGTCTCCTCCTATTTAATATTTCCAGAAGATGGAGGTTAGGTCTAGAAGCTGAGAATAGGCAAATATACAATTGTTACAGCTGTTCTGTTACTTGAAAATGACATTGGTGGGTCTTCACCCTCAAGAGTGTCCAGAGGGTTGAGGAAGTTCTGCAGATGAGCGCTATTTTTGGTGAACTCAGTTGTTATGCACTGCTGCTGGCTGGGGAATCAGACTAAATCCTTGATGATGAGGAGCTAAAATTCTTTGTAGGATGACAATGTTTTGAAGGATTTTGTGACCATGATTGATGAGGTAACATGGTGGCATAGTGGTTAGCACTGCTGCCTCACAGCGGCAGAGATGCAGGTTCAATTCCAACCTTGGGTGATTGTCTGCATGGATTTCCTTTGAATGCTCTAGTTTCCTCCCACAGTCCAAAGCTGTGTGGGTTAGGTTGACTGGCCATGTTAACTTGTCCCTTAGGTCAAGGATTAGCAAGTTAAACATCTGGGGTTACATAGATAGGGCCTTGTTGTCAATGTGGGCTCGATAGCCAAATGGCCTTCCTCAGCATAGAATCTGGGACTCTAGGATATGCAGCCTGTCAAGCCCATTAAAGATCTTGCTTCCATTTGCCAATTAATGCATAATTTATAGTTTATAATCAACAACAATTTGTCTG
Source organism: Sphyrna mokarran (assembly GCA_024679065.1). Lineage (NCBI taxonomy): Eukaryota > Metazoa > Chordata > Chondrichthyes > Carcharhiniformes > Carcharhinidae > Sphyrna > Sphyrna mokarran. The sequence continues at coordinate 20,582,695 of JAGIQG010000023.1, read as the reverse complement.
TAAATTCATGTTTTAGAAGATAGGTTGTTACCCAAGATAGTATGTAGTATGTGCTTTAATAGACTCTTTTATACGGTAAAGTTTTTTTTCATTTTACACTATATCATTGAATCTTGTGGATTCATTCTTTCAGTAACTAACTGGGATTTTGGATTATTCCTTTAAAAATGTTGCTTGTCTAGAGTGGCTCATAACAATTTTCAAATTCTAAACACAGTTGACAATTTGCTACTGTGGGAATCACTATGAGACTTCAGTTAAATAGGTCCTTCAATAGATTGGCATCACATATTAATATTTAGGTCAGGAGGATATAGGGCTGTTATAATTGATGTGATGCCTTCCTTACAAAAGTGATTACAAAATAATGAATCTCAGTCTATGTAATTATACAATTGGCTGAAGGAATATTGCTCCAACCATTCACTTCAATGTGTTAAGTTTAATGGCTATTTCGACAATTCTCTCCCACTCACCAGAGTAAATCAACCAATCAGAATTTTCAGCAGGAAACTATGCTCAAAAAAAGACCAGGTCAGAAGCAGGGTTACAATGCTGTCATGCTGATTTTCTGATTTGTATCCGTTTAAGAGTAGCTTTGATCGTGGGAGTATAGGTTTAGTGATATTATCCTCTATTCTTGTTCTTACCAAAAATGCTTGGTAAGACTGTTGAATCTTGTCAAGGGAAAATCATTAGACACTTGAGCTGTCAGGCATTACAGGCACAAAAGAGGATCATCCCAGACAGTCTGGTGTAAAAGAGTATTAATTCTATTAGTCTCACCTCAGATATCTGCTGAATATTTCCAGAACTTTCTGCTTTCTCATTAGATTTCTAGCATCTGCAATATTTTTCTGTAGCACAAAGGATTTCATCGGAAGTTTCAAGTGAGCTGTGTAATTGTCTACTGTAACATTTTATTCAATATATTTACTGTGAGATAACTTCCAGCTGCATTTAATAAAAGGTGGAAAATGTTATAAATCACAGCAGGAGGTCCAATATTTGCAAGAGATAGGATAAGTTAAAATGAAATAAATGTACACCCTTCATCAGAACTTCACCAGGAACAGATACTCAGCCAAATAATTAACCTGTTTTTATCTTTATACATGCTGACAAAATTGCTATGTATTTGTTGCAATGTGGTTTTTATTTCATATTTCCAATATTTGTCCATATTTTTATTTTTGTTGGATCATTTCAATCTTTCAGAACTGCATGAAAATCAGTTTGGTCTATAATGAAGAGTTAATTTTGTTCTACATGATTATACAACAAAGGAGCACAAGGTGTGAACATGACTCAAGAAAAACTCCACAGAGCAGTGGGATTTTTGTTTCAGGGAAGCTGTGTGATGACTGAAAACTGGAGTCACCACAGAAAACATTGTGAAGGCAGCCACAGGGGCTACCAGATACCGAGGCAATTTATTTAAAAGTCTATCTCAGTTTCCTCGGAATAGTGAAGTTCGCTAGCCCAAACCACTCATTCCTGCCCCCAACACACTCACTAGACTCCCCATATTCCAATCATTCCACCTCATATTCCCCACCTTCCCCCAATGCCCCCATGCCTCTTTATTCCTTCCATGATAACCTATTCCTTTCCACCTAATTTTTTATTAAATACTACAAGTTAAGTAAAAAATATAGAACATAACTCACCTATAAAATAATGTAGCATTAGTACAACTGGAAGGCTGATTGGTGAGTAGCTGGTAGTCTGTGAATTGCTCCCAGTGCCATGTTTAAGTATAGAAATAGATAGATGGAGCAGATGAATGTGTGGCTGGAGAAATAGCACAGTAGCAAGGCCTTAGATTCCTGGGACATTATAATTGGTTCTAGGAAAGTTGAAACCTATACAGGCAAGATGAGTTATACCTCAACAGAGCTGGCACCAGTACTTGTGCCCAATAAGGCTGTATCTTCAGCACCTTACTATACTCCTTATACACCTACGAATGCATGGTCAAATTCCGCTCCAACACTATTTTCAAGTTTGCTGATGATATCACTGTAGTGGGTTGGATTTCAAACTATATTGAGACGGATTTTAGGAAAAAGATAGAGAATCTGCTGAAATGATGCAATGACTATAATCTCTCTCTCAACAACAGTAAAATAAAGAAGATAGTCATTGACTTCAGGAACCATAGCGAAGAACATACCTTTGTCTACACCAAAGGTCATAAAGTGAAACTGGTTAAGAACTTCAAGTTTTCATTGTGATCACCAACAATCTGCCCTGGTGTCTCCACATTGACACTATAATTAAGAAAGCACAATGATGCCTCTACTTTCTCATAAGGCTGAGGAAATTCAGCATGTCTCACAAATTTTTACAGATACACCATAAAAAGCATCCTATCAGGATATATCACAGCTTTGTAAGGTTCCTGCTGTGACCAAAACGACAAGAAACTACAAAGGGTTATGAACAAAGCCCAGTCCATTACGCAAATCAGTCCCCTATCCAAGGTCTTCATCTACACTTCCTGCTGCCATGGAAAAGCAGCCACATAATCATGGACCTCGTGCACACTGGACAGACTTGCATCCACTATTTTCCGTCAAGAAAAAAATATAGAAGTCTAAAAACACAAACACATAACAGCAGACTCGAGAACAGTTTCTTCCTTACCGCCTTCAACCTTTTGAATAGACCTATCATATATTAAGCTGATCTTTCTCTTCACTCTATCGGTAACTGCAAAACTATGATCTGCAACTTAGAGTCATTCTCCCCTATGTATTATATGAATGCAATGTTTGTCTATATAGCACAAGAAACAATATTTTTCCCTGTATCCTAATATATGTCACAATAATAAATCAAATCAAATCCTAAAGGGGATTGCTGGTGCAGTTGAGGAAGTTTTACACTAACGTGGCAGAGGGGTGGGAACCAGAATGTAGCATTTGAAAGCAGAAATAAGGTTTAGTTTTGATTTGATTTGATTTATTATTGTCACATGTATTAGTATATAGTAAAAAGAATTTTTTCATGTGTTATATAGACAAAACATATCGTACATAGAGAAGGAAAGGAGAAAGTTCAGAATGTAGTGTTACATTCATAGTTAGGGTGTAGACAAAGATCAACTTAATGCAAGATATGTCCACTCAGAAGTTTGGTGATAACAGGGAAGAAGCTGTTTTTGAGTCAGCTAGTGTGTGCTTTCAGACTTTTATATCTTTTTTCCGACAGAAGATGGTGGAAGAGAGTATGTCTGGGATGCATGGGGTCCTTAATTATGCTGGCTGCTTTTTTGAGGCAAAAGGAAGTATAGACAGTGTCAATAGATGGGAGGTACAAATGGTTGGAAGTGATGGCATTAGAGTAAGAGGTAGTACAGTTTCAAATGGGGTGGGAGTACAAGGCAATGGCGTAAGGTCTAAATTCGTTTCACAGGGCATGTATGTAAATACATAAACATGGTAAAATGCAGATGCAGACAGCCAAATGGGTATGTTATATTGTGGAGATAATGAAGATCGAGCTCAAAAATGAGCAGGACAAGATACTGAATAGTCCATGGTGCAAGGTGTTTCAGAAAAGAAGGAGGAATGTTGGCATTATTCTTTACAGTGTTGCAGAGAAGTGTTCTGGATGGATCAAGAACACACTCCATTTGCTTTAGATTTAAGGAACGACAACAGTGCCATTGCTAGGAGTTTAGACCACCATCTAGTGGGAAAAAGTAGAGAAGCAGATGTACAAGGAAATTACAAATAGGTGCAAAAACGATAGAGTAGTTTTAATTATCTTAATATAACTGAGATAGTAATAGCATAAAGGGTAGAGAGAGGCAAGAACTTCTGAACGGTGTTCAGAATAATTTTCTTGGTCAGGTTCTTTCCAGTTTATTGAGGATGGAAGCATTGCTGGAATTAATCCTGAAGAATGAGGTTGGTCAAATAGTTCATGTAGTGGAACGATTAGAGGAAGTGATGATGGTATCATAAGATTTACGTTAGTTATGGAAAAATGTAAGTAATTTAAAGTAAGAATGTTTACTTGGAGAAGGGTCGGTTACAGTTGAGTGAGAATGGATTGGAATGGCAAATTGGAATGAAAAATTACCAGGCATAGCTGTAATTAAATAACAGGTTACCTCGAAAGAAGAGATTGTTCAGGGGCACTCAAGGTACATTCTCACAAGGCAGAAAGATGGAGCAACCAGATTTCTCTGGATGATGGAAGAGGCAGAGAATAAGATGAATTAGAAAGGAGGGATATGACAGATATTAAGTTAATCAGGACCTGGCTAGATAAAAGTTAAAATGAATAAGGGAAAGAGAACTTATATCCAACTACTAGTTGGAATAATTATTATCCCAACTAGCATTATGGGAAATCCAAAAGCATTATACAAGTCTACAAATGGTAGGGGTAGGGATGAGATCAATTAGGCATCAATAAGTGGGTTTATGCATGGAGACAGGGGACATGGAAGTACTTTGCCTCTGCCCTGACCAAGGAAGAATATGCTGACAATGCCATAGTGAAAGAGGAGGTAATGAAATACTAAATAAGCTAAAAATTAATAAGGAAAAGGTTTTAGAATGGTTGGCTGCTGTTGATAAGACATGAAGATCAAACAAGATGCCCCTAAGGATTTTGAGGGAAGTAAGAGTGGAAATCGGGGAGGTACTGACCATAATCTTCTGATTCATACATACACGGGTGATGCCAGATGACTGAAAAATTGTCATCTTCAACAAAATCTAAAGATAAACCCAACAATTTCAGGCTAGTGGCTTTGACTCAGTGGTTGAAAAGCTTTTAGAAATGATGGGAGGGATTCTCTGGCTGTGCTTGCTCCAAGACCAGAAAATCCCATCCAGGGCCAATGGACTTTTACATGGTCCGCCCCATGCCTACTACAATTCACATGGCGGGCAGGATGGGAGAATTCTTGTAGGTAACTCAGAAACAAAATGATCAGCCCCTTGGACAAGTGTGGATTAATTAATGGATTTGTTAAAGTCAAATCAGTTTGAATTATATTGATTAAGTATTATGGTGAGGTAACAGGGAGGGTTAGTGAGGATAATGTGGCTGATGTGGTGCACATGGACTTCCAAAAGGAACTTGATAAAGTGCATAAATTGGATTGCCTGCTAAGTTGAAACCTATGGAATCACAGGGGATATGGCAGCAAAGCTGACTAAATGTAAACAAACAAGGAACAGTGCTGAACAGTTGTATTTCAGGCTGGACGAACAAATACAGTGGAGGACTGCAAAGGTCAACACTTGGACCGCTGCTCTTCTTGGCATGTGTGAATGACATTGATTTGTGTGCACTGGGCACAATTTCAAAATTTGCAAATGATGCACAATTTGGAAGTACATTGAACTGTGAGAAAGACTGTCATAGACTTCAAGAAAACTGACAAGTTGGTAAAATGGGCCAACATTTGGCAAATGGAATTCAATGCAAGGTAATGCATTTTTTGGTAGGAAGGATAAGGAGAGGCATAAAAATTAAAGGGAACCATTCTAATGAGATGTAGGAATAGTGAGACTTGGGTATATTTTCTCAAATTATTGAAGGTGGCAGGATAGATTGATAAAGTGGTTGAAAAGATCTACAAGATCCCAGGCCTTATAAATGGGGGCATACAGTTCAAATAGCAAGGAAAATATGATTAAACTATATTAAAGTCTGGTTTGGCCTCAGATGGAATATCTAGTTCATGACATCACACTTTAGGAAGGATGTAAAGATTGAGAGTGAGGGCAGAAAAGATTTACAAAAATAGTTCCAAGGATAAAGGATTTTAATCATGAGGACAGTAGGAAGAAACTGGGGTTATTCACCTTTCTGAAGAGAAGATTGAGAGGAAAGTTGGTCGAGGTATTTATAATTGGGAAGATGTTGGTGTAGCGGTAATGTCATTGGGCTAGTAATCCACTGGCCCTGGCTCAAGGTCCAAGGACATATATTTAGCTGGTGGAATTTAAATTGAATTGATAAATCTGGAGTTATAAAGCTAGTCCCAGTAATAATAACCATTGACAACTATCATCAATTGTTTGAAAACACATCTGGTTCACTAATGTCCTTTAGGAAAGGAAATCTGCCATCCTTACCAGTTCTGAGCTACACATTGTTGACTCTTAACTGCCCTCCGAAATGATCTAACTGGCCTCTCAGTTCAAAGTAATTGGGGATGGGGAAAGAATGCTCCCAGTAACACATACATCCCATGAAAGAACAAAAACAAAATTATGAAAGATCTAGTCAGAGAAGATAGATGGTGGATTGAGAACCAGATAACACAGTTGTAAGGTGAATGACAAAAGAACCACAAGTGACATGAGAAAAACCCTTCTGCACAATGAGTAGTTAGGATCTGGAATGTACCATGAAAAATTCAATTGTGACTTTCAGAAGGGAATTGGATAAATATCTGAAGATAAAAACACTGCAGGGCTACAGAGGAAGGCCAGAGAGTGGGGCTGCCTTAGTTATTCTTGCAGACAGCCAACATGGATAAGATGACTGGAATTTTCTGACCGTTCACACCAGCAGGATTTTCCCATCCCGCTACAGCACACAGAGATTCGCCTTGCCACCAAATTCTCTGACTTCGCTGCAGTGCGAGCATGGTGTAAATATGTGACTAAATGACTTTCTACAGCACTATAATGATTCTAAGATTCTGTGAAAATGAACGTTTCCTCACAACCTCCTGAGAAGGTGGCAATGATGTGAATAAATCTAGTGCTGGATATTCAGAAAATGTAACCGGTTGAAAAATCTTGTGCGACACTCAATCGAATTTCTGATCAGTGACTCCAGTGGAGAAGACTCTTGATCAGAAGGGCAAAGTTAGATGGTTATCCTAAAAGGCTATTTCTGAAAATGAACAGTGCCAATAAAGACAAGTGAGACCTTTTGGCTATGAAGATGGTTCAAGATTATTATTTAAAAATTTACAGATAATTTAGGGGGAATTGAGATGAGCACTGGAGGTGCAGATATGACTAATCTAGTGCTATAATTAATCATGTACTGCTTAGATTTTGCTCTGTGTTTATCTGGAACCCATCAATAAACTTAGATCCTGTGGATCTATATCCACTGCAGCATGGTGGCACAGTGGTTAGCACTGCTGCTTCATAGCACCAGGAATTATGGTTTGATTCCAAACTTAGGTCACTGTTAGTGTGGAGTTTTCATGTTCTCCCTGTATCTGTGTGGGTTTCCTCCAGGCACTCTGGTTTCCTCCCACAGTTCAAAAGATCTGCTGGTTAGATGCATTGGCCATGCTAAGTTCTCCCTCAGTGCACCCAAACAGGTGCCGAATATGGCAACGAGGGGATTTTCACGGTTTGCAATGTTAATGTAAGCCTACCTGTGACAACAGTAAATAAAAACCTTATTTGAGTATCAATATAATTCTACTGCTAATATGGCTTTAATTTTATCTTATTTGCTTCCATTCAATGTACCTTACGTCAGCCTTTCAAAGGTGAAAGAGTTGATGAAAATGTTTGAATATGCCATAACATTATGTAAGAGTTCTGTTTCAGACTGTAAAAGAGAATCTTCATGAGCTACATTGTGCAGACCCCGACAGACCCAAGAAAGCCCTCTCACTCAGACAAAATGCAAAGTAAGTATCAGTTAGATTTTAATAGGATCAACTACTAAAGAATGAATCAGTAATGTCCTTTTTGCGTACATCAGTGAGCAGCAAGATCTCACTTCACTGTAACTGATGAAATCATAGCACGAATTATATCAGGATGTTTATTTCAAATGTTGTACACCTGAGCCCTGGAGAAAGAGTAAACTTTGGATGAGCTTGTACAGGAAATTATCCCCATGCTGGTGACTGACTTGCATAGGGCAAAGAACATCATGCACAAGGGAAATAAGACCATTTCTCTCAGTGCTGTTTATATCTAACTATAGCTATCCACATAAACATCCAGTGTAAATTTGTGGTCCAGGTGCCTATCTATAAGAATATAGGCAGTCAAAACAGTACAGTGTGCAGCTAGTTACTGAAACAGAACCTGCCATGTACAGCTCTGGAGATCAGAGATTCATAGAAGAATTCTACAGTGCAGGAGGAGGCCACTTGCCCCTATGAGCCTGCACCGTAACAATACCAGCCAGGCCCTATCTCCATAACCTCATGCATTAAGCCTGCTAATCCCCTTGACAATAAGGGCAATTTAGCATGGCCAATCAATCTAACCTACAGATCTTTGGACTGCGCAAGGAAACCAGAGCACCCAGAGGAAATGCACACAGACAGGGGAAGAACTGGCAAGCCCATGCAGACCTTCACCCAATGCTGGAATTGAACCTAGCTCCCTGAGGCAGCAGTGTTAACCACTGTCCCACCATGTCGCCCACAAATGATGACAACACATTTATCCATTACATCAGAACAACATTCCAAATGTGATCTCTATCACATAGAAGAACAAAGCAGATTAAAATCTAAAACTTCTTAACAGCATTGTGGATGTAGCTATACTGCTAGGGACGCATCGGTTCAAGAAGATGGCTCATCACTACATTTGCAAGGTCAATCAGGGATGAGCAATAAATGTTGGATTCTCCAGAAATCCTTGCATCCCATGAACTAATAAAAGAAAATGCCATCAATTTGAGGAGCAGCAGTGAGCAAATATCAATAACATATCTTCAAGATATACCAATCCAATTGTTGACTTAGGATGTCCATCGAACGATATCGATGTGCAATGTCACTCGTTCTGATTCTCAGGTGAAGTTTCACCATACACAGATCACTATATTTGCATTTGTTAAACGAAAACCTAATCATTTGCTTCATTCATTGTCTGCGCACATTAAGTCTTGCAGCAAATCTGTCTGTGCTGATGAGCTCGTTGTGAAAAGAAAGCCCTGCCTGAGCGCTACATTTCATTAGTCCCCTTTCAGCAGGGTGCAGCATCAATCCAGTGGCAATGAAGGATTTTATTTGCAGTGAACTCTCTCCAGTATTCAACAACTTGAGCAAACTGAAGGGCAGGTCAAACTGCATATTGAGAGGTCAGCTATTTCTGTTCCTCACCATTGACGCACAATACCATTTCTCTATAGAAGTAAGTTGAGGTAAAGTTAAAAGGTTTGGAGATATGATTGAAATATAATCCAACATCGTGAGCATCTCTCCTAGTCCTCCTCAGGCCCGAGAATGCTTACAATATGATTGTGTCAATATAGGAACAACAAATGAAACAACTAACTGTGAATGTACTTGAAACCAAATGCCATTATAAGGGAGGTAAATAAATTGCAAGTTTTCTCAATCTTCATTACGGACTTGGTACAAAGATAGAAAAAAAATGTCCTGAATTCCACAGGTGAGGTTAGGGCGACATCAGGACAACATCTGACTGAGCAGCATCAAAGCACTCTAGCAAAACAGTCGATGGAAATCAGGGAAAATCTCTGCACTGGTTAGAAATAAAACACCGCAAATGCGAGAATTTGGAAAATTTAATAAAATCAGTAAAAATACACACAAGTTCCATTGGAATTGGAAAAGAGAAAAGAAGGGTTAGACCTTTTTGACAGAGCTGTTTTAAGCTCTGTGGCCTTACTTCTGTTTTGATACTTGTGCACCTGCTTTATATTCCCAGCATTTTCAGACAGAATCCAGAGCAAAATTGCTCATTTTTTTCATGAATTTGCGGGAAGTGACTATTGCTGGCAAGAACAGTGTTTATTATCCATGCCAATTACCTGTGAGAAGGTGGTGATGAGCTGCCTTCTTGAGCCACTGCTGTCCATGTGGTGAAGGTACAACCATAGTTCTGTTAGGGAGGGAGTTCCAGGACCAAGCCAGGAATGTATGTCACATGCAGGAGAACTTGCAGGTAGTGCTGTTATTTTCTAGGTTGTGAAGGTCACAAGCTTGGAATGTGCTATCAGAAAAGATTTGATGAGTTGCTGTGTGAATGTTGAAGATTACACACATCGTACTGACAATGGAGGAAGTAAATATATTGTCCCTCCCTCCTTTAAATCAACCGTCATCAGCCCTTTCCCCTCAAAAAAGAACTCACCATTCTTGCAAATTATCATCCCATCCCCAATTTCCCTTTCCTCGCCAAAGTCCTTGAACCTGATGTCACCCCCAAATCCATTGCCAACATGCCAGGAACTCTATGATTAAATCCCTCCAGACAGGATTCCTTCTCCTGGCATTGTATCAATACAATTTTTATCAAAGTCACAAATGACTTTCTACAGGACTGTGACAAAGGTAAACTTTCCCTCCTGACCCTTCTTGACCTGTCCACAACTTTTGAGAGGTTGAACCAGCTAAGTGGGATTGCTCTCATGTGGTTCCACTCTTATCTATCTAATTGTAGCCAGAGTACCCTTACAAATGGCTTCTCTTCCTGCACCCACATGAGTACATTTAGGATCTATTCTTTGGCATCTCCTTTTCCCAATGACATGCTGCCCCTTGGTGACATTATCAGAATGCACAGCATTAATTTTCACAACAATGCTAATGACAGGGATGGCATGGTGGCACAGTGGTTAGCATTGTTGCTTCAGAGAGTCAGGGGCTGGGTTCAATTCCTGGCTTGGTCACTGTCCGTTCCTGCATGGATTTCCTCTGGGTGCTGTGGTTTCCTCCACAATCTGAAAGACTTGCTGATTAGATGCACATTGGCCATGCTGAATTCTCCCACAGTGTACCTGAACAGGCAATGGAGTGTTGTGACTGGGGAATTTACACAGTAACTTCATTGCAGTGTTAATGTAAACCTACCTGTGACACTAATAAATAAACTTTTTTAAAAACTTTTTTAAAAAGGTTTTACCTCGTTACCACCTCTCACAATGATTGCTAAATTATTAGACTATGTACCTGATATCCAAGTAATTGACAAGCAGAATTTTCCTCCTGTTATATATTAGGAGGATTGAAGCCATTATTTTCAGTCCCTGATTCAAACTCCAGTCCTTAGCAATCAGCTCCAACTCTCTCCCTGGCAACAGCTTGAGATTAAACCAATCTGCTAACAACCTTGTTGTCTCCCTTGACCCAGCGATAAGTTTCAAGCATAATGTCATCACCAAGACAATTTATTTCCACCTCTAGAATATTGCTTGATTTCACCTCTGTCTGGCTTCATCTGTTGCTGAAACTCTCATTCAAGATTTCTTTACCCTGGCCTCAACTATTCCAATGCATTCTTCCATTTTACTGTCCATAAACTTGAGGTCATCCACAAGTCTGTTGCCAATTTTTAACCCCTGACAAGTTCCATTCTCTTATCACTCTTGTGCTCGCTGACCTACATTGGCTCCTGGTCAAGCAACATCTTGATTTTAAACTGATTATCTTTGTTTTAAATTTCTTCCATTGTGTCACTCCTCACTATTTCTGTAATCCCCTTCAGCCCTGCAACCCTTTGAGATATCTGAACTCCTCTAATTCTGGCCTTTGAAGATCTTTGATTTTAATCATTGGCAGCGATAGCAGTAATTGCCTCAACCATAAACTCTAGAATACTCTCCCTACACATCTCACCTCTGTACCTTCCCTTTTTCCTTAAAGACTTCTTAAAATGGGGTTATGGAAGCACAATGGTTAGCACGGTTACCTCACTGCACTAGGAGCTCAGATGCAACTCTGGCCTTGGGTGACTTTGTGGAGTTTGCACATTCTCCTATATCTGCGTGAGTTTCCTCCAGATGCTCTGGTTTCCCCTCACAGTACAAAGATGTGCAGGTTAGGTGGATTGGTCATGCTAAATTACCCCTTAGTATTTCAAAATGTGTAAGATTGGAGGGATTAAATCAAAAAAGCCAATTCAGATTAAGTCCAATTATGGATCCTACATAAGGGACAAACAAGATCCAAGCTGATAAAACGAGTCATTGCATCCCATCTTGGGCTCCATCAAACAAGATCCAATATGGCAGGATGAAGCATTGGCACCCCCTCCTAGGTTTGATCTAAAGCTTCAAAAGGCTGAGATGGCTTTGAAAAACTGCATCAGGTAAAGCCTTGGTTTATCTTCATTGGATATCCTGATCCTTTACTGTACCCTAGCCTGGGAAAACCACCATGGCAGGTATCAGCACACCCCCAGTGCAATGGACTAGCCTCATCCACTGCCTAATCATGGTTTCACCCCTGTCAGGTAAATGCTGCTTGATAGCACAGTCAATGATGTCACCCTAAACTTTATTGGTGATTGAGGATAGACTGATGGGGTGATAATTGGCCAGGTTGGATTTGAGCTATTTTTTTGGGAAGGACACACCTGGGCAATTTTGACATTATTGGATATAGTATTTTGTCTGTAAATTTGTGCAGTGGCTTATGGTTTTCTCCCTGCAGATATTAGAACGACACTTCCTTATCATTATCTAATGCTTCCAAATAAAGATATCGCTGAATAACGATATCAGAAAACCAAAACACTTCTCTGGCTTCCAACTGCAATACGAAAATGATGATTCTGTTGTTGGTTTCATAGTTTGGAAAATACTCTGTGGGCATGACCTTACTGGCCATTCACACCATGCTCCCGCTGCAGTGAGGTCAGAGAATTTATCACCCAGTTAAATCTCTGTCCACTACAGCAAGATGGGAAAATCCCCTGAGCATGAAAGATGGTAACATTCCAGCCACTGTCTTTAATGTAATTTCTCCTTCCATTGATGACAAGAAATCATCTTTTTAAGATGCTTTGACTTATGATTTGAATGTTTGTAGTGAAATTGCATACAGGTGACATGAAAATAGAAATGATATTCTTGTTAGGAGTAACTAGGGCTGCAACTGGGACAGTAACTTAATATTTGCTGGAGGATAATGGTGAAATGATATTGTCTTTCACAGACACTGCCTTTGAAATATGAATCCATAGTTCTACAGTAACCTAGATATAGATGCACTGCTAGCTTTGGTACCAAGACTTATAAAGCAGCAAAGTGCCAGCTTTGTTTCAGAATCTGTGCTGTTTGTTGGTCATATTAAATCAACAGTACTGTGCTACAGTGCTTTAATTAGCCTCGGGACTCAGACTAGAGAAAGGAATAGTATCAGGCTGGGCTGTTTTGCTACTCTGTGGGTCATTGCCAAGATAAGGGTGTCAGATTTAGGAGTGTAAAGGATGGGAGTCAGTTCATCTGATAGCAGTCGACTATGCCAGGACTAAATTGGCGTTACAAAAAAAACACATCAGAAGAATGTCCCTCGAAGGTATAAAAGCTGAACCAGAGCCTGCCTTCAGCTAAAACCAACTGGTGATCTGTGGAGATTGCTCATGTTTACTTTTGCTTCCAGCATAACAGGAAGAAACCATTCTGGAGCATGGTCTCTTCATGTAACTGGAGGCACTTCATTTCAATTGCAGCATTGCCATTCTAGTGATAACCTAAAAGTGACTGCTCCCAATGGCATTGTATTAACATCATACAGCCACACAGCATTTATTTCTCATCCTTAATCAAGAAAGATATTTTCGGTTTTAAAAATTCAAAGTCAAATGCGTCGGTAAACTATATTAGCCTGCCAACACTTTCAGCACTGTTTTGACTATAATAAATTATTTAAAAAATAAGGATAGGATTAGATAGAGAATAATAAATCAGAGGAGGCTATGGCCGAATGGTATTATCATTTTACTATTAATGCAGAAACTCAGCTAATGTTCTGGGGATCTGGGTTAAAATTCTGATGGTGAAATCTGAATTCAATAAAAATACTTGAATTTAAGATTCTACTGATGACCATGAAGCCATTGCTGATTGTCAGAAAAACCCAATAGCACCTCCACAGTGCAGGAAGAGGTCATTTGGCCCATCAATACTGTCTCAACAATAATCCCATGCTCATCCCTGTAACCCAACATATTTGCCCTGCTAATCTCCCTGACATTAAGGGGCAATTTAGCATGTTCTTGCAGATTATTGGACAATATGACAGAATTGTTTAAAATCATGAAAGAATGGAACAAAGTAGATAGGAGAAGACTTTCTAATATCTAAGGGGACAAGAACAAGTATCATACGTATACAATTAAATGCAAGAGATTTAAACCAGAGAGCTGGAGACATCTCTACTTACTACAAGATAATGTTGAATCACTTCTATGGTTAATGGTTGAGGCAAACGTTATCATCAACACTGAAAATTAAGTTGAATACGTTAATGATGGAAAAGATGATGGGAACTGGGTAAATAAATGTGGCTGGAACATACATGGAAGCTAAAGCTAAGTCTATTGATTTATTAGTGTCACAAGTAGCTTACATTAATACTTCAATGAAGTTACTGTCAAACTCTTCTAGTCACCACACTCCAGCGACAGTTTGGGTACACTGAGGCAGGATTTAGCTTGGCCAACGTACCTAATCTTTCAGGCTATGTGAGGAAGGAAGAGGACCTGAAGGAAAGCCATGCAGATTGTGCACAGTGACCCAGTGACGGTAATAGTGGGGGCAGCACGATGGCAAATGCTTAGCACTGCTGTCTCAGAGCGCCAGAACCCTGATTTAATTCCTGACTTGGGTCACTGTCTGTGTGGAGGATGCACATTCTCCCCATGTCTGCATGGGTATCCTCTAGGTGCTCTGGTTTCTTTTTACAGTCCAAAAACATGCGAGTTAGATAGATTGGCCATACTAATTGCCTCTCAGTGTCAAGGGAATTAGCTAGGATAAATTAATGAAGTTATAGGGAGAGGGCCAGGATGGGATTGTGGTCATTGCAGACCTGATGGGCTCAATGGCCTCCTTCTACATTCTATGATTCTATGATTCTTCTGAAAGTCGGCAGTCAAACTCAGGTACCTAGCGCTGTGAGGTAGCAGTTGTGCCCTGTGTTGCCCATCCCATAACAATAGTATGCCGTTAAAATAATAAGGACCATCAATTAAATAGGTCAAATTGATCTATACATTTCTGGTAATAGTTTAACTGTCCCCAAAATTATATACCTTCTGATTAACAAAGTCATGATTCAAATTAGAAAGGAATAATCTATGCATTGATCAAAGTATCGTATTTTTACAGAACCCATATGGATGTTAATAAATACCAAAGTATATTCTAAACAGTCAATGTTATGGATAGATACAATGTTTGAAAAAAGGGGGTGAAAGTCTAATTTCAATAAATCATTAACGAATTGAATATTAATTTAGATTTGTCATCAGAAAGCCAATTCAATAGTGGGCATTTCCCAGCAAAATGGTTCCAAATTTTAAATTGCTCTTTTCACCTTATCAAATTCAACTACCATCACTCAGATGCACACATCCCACCCTTCCTATCCAAGTTTGGTATTTTTTTACAAAACGGCATTGGCGTTCTGAATCTAAATTAGTCCCACGATTTGATTCCTGAGGTACTCTACTCAATACTTCCACCATGGTTGATCTTTAAGGTCAAGGAATGAGCATGCTGTGTGGAGGATAAGTACACAACAGCATACTCATTTGTCTCAAAGAAGTGAATGAAAATTCATGAAAATAGTACTCATTATGTCTGGCGAATTCTGATTTCTTCATTAGCGTGAGACCTACAAAATACTAATGTGTCTGATTACATTCTTTAAACTAAAGTATGAAATTAATAACATCTATGATTTATTTCAGAATCATCCACCTATAGAGCACAAAATATTTTTAAAAAGCTTGTGAATTAGATTCCCGCAGGCTTGTAGCGCATGCATAATATTCCCTCATTCTTATTGACACTTTCAATAAAGTAAAACATCTTAGAATCTTACCGTATTTCTTGTTTTAGCACAAGATATCTAATGTAGATCCAACAAATTGATATTAGTCGAAGAACAGTATGGTGATATCATGATTGCTGCATGTTTAAAGGCAGTGTCTGTCTTAGTGAGAAGTCTTCATTTAACTGAGTAATTAAGTTTTTAACTTAAATGTTTATTTATTAGTGTCACAAGTAGGTATACATTTATACTGCAATGAAGTTACTGTGAAAACGCCCTAGTCACCACCTGAGAGGGAATTTAGCGTGGCCAATGTACCCAACCAAGTCTAACATTTGGATTGTGAGTGGAAATCGGAGCACCCAGAGGAAACTCACACAGACATGGGGGAATGTGCAAATTCCATGTAGACAGTGACCCAAACCTGAAATTGAACACGGGTTGCTGGTGCTGTGAGGCAGCAATGCTAACCACTGTACACCATGCCATCCTGACAATTTTTTTTTACTCCATCCTTAAAGTTACAAAGTCAATACTCAGAATGGACTGGGCCAACCCCAATCCATTCCTTGCTTGCTCCAACGATCAAATTCAAATTGAATCCCAATTCAAGATCCCCAGAAGAGAGACAAACGAGATCTGTAGAAACATTGAAACTAGAAGCAGGAGTAGGCCATTGAGTCCTTTGAGCCTGCTCTACCATTCATAATGATCATGGCTGATCATCAAATTCAATATGCTGGTTTCCACCCCTCCTCCCCCCATATCTTTTGATCCCTTTAGCTCCAAAAGATATATTTAATTTCTTCTTGAAATCACACAATGTTTTGGCCTTAACTACTTCTGTAGTAGTGAATTCCATATATTCACCACTCTCTGGGTGAAGAAATTTCTTCTCACCTCAATTCTAAGAACTGCCAAGATAAGACATGGCACCCTATCTTGGGCTTGATCCGATGCTTGATCTTAGCTAAAAAGCCAAAAGGTGACTGAACATGTTTGTTTACAGAGATGATCGCCTCATGGCAGAAGTCACCTGACTATGGCAAACCAAATAGGACAGGTTGTACTGTTGCATATCAAAACCCAAACTATTACCAACCCATGATAAATTGGCATTTTGAATGTTCAGCTGCTTGTAAACTTTGAAATGTTCTTGTTTCTGAACAACCTTAAACCCATGATTTAAAGGAAGATAGTGCTGAACTACTTACTACTCCTTTACAAAAACAGATATTGATGCAAATTGGTTATAAAACTAAACAGAAAGCAATCAGCCAAAATTTATCTTTTAGTATAAATAGTTTTTTGTGGGAATTATCATCATTACTTTAGCAATGATAAAGAGATTGCTTTAGTGCTAACATCATTACTTCTGTCAGAAGATTATGGATTCAAGTACAAAGCTAATTCTAAACAGGCTAGCAGTTAATTAATCTACTGAGGGAATGCTGTAATGTTAGCGGTGCCATCTTATGGATGCAATGGAATCTTTCAATAATAATTTTGACAATGCTATCCCAGCTGAGGCTACTACTGGGCAAGTCAGATCCAGAGTGAAACCCAGCTTGATAGATCCTAATTTTTATTTTTTGTTTCAAGACATGGATGAATAGAGTCACAGGACTGCTGATAAACTTTCAATAAAAGAATAAAACATTTATTAAACAAAAGAAAATGAACTATAAAATATTGCCACCGATCTTAGTGTCATCTGCAAGTTTACTAAGAAATAAATTACAATATGCATTTCACATCATCAGGAAGTCTCAATTTTCTTCAAAGCTAGTTCATTTGCCGTTGACGTACTGTATGATCATCCTTTTTTATTCATTCATGGAACACAAGCATCACTAGCTGGCCAGCATTTATTGATGTAGAGATGCCGATGTTGGATTGGGGTAAACTCAGTAAGAGTCTGGCAACACCAATTTTAAATCCAACCAATTTATTTGATAGTAAATCTGCATTTATTGCAGCATTTATTGGCCACTCCTAATTGCCATTTACTGCAGCATTTATTGGCCATTCCTAATTGCCAATATATCTGAGCCAATATATCTTTCTTGTAAAACAATATGCCTTGTGTGACTGTGGGGGTTTTACCCCTCACAAACTAATTCTAGTCATAAATAATGCGCATTTGAAATGCAACATGATTGAAAATTGACCACATTTTCTGCTGAGTTTGTTATATTTACCTACAAAGCAACAGTGATCGTCTTGTGATATTATTGCTGGACTATTAATCCAGGAACTCAGCTAACATTCAGGGAACCTGGATTCAAAACCCAGGTCTTCTAGCATCCAAATTATACCTTACCCCCCTCACCCTAAGCCCATAACCCCTCGTGCTATTTGAGTCCAGGAAAAAGCTTAACCCTGTTTACTTTATCTATCCCCTTCAAAATCTTGTACACGTCTATCAGATCTCCTCTATGTCTACGTCTTTCTAAGGAAAACAGTCCCAATTTGCCTAATCTCTCCTCGTAACTCAGACCTTTCATACCAGGCAGCATCCTGGTAAACTTCCTCTGCACTCTCTCCAGAGTCTCCACATCCTTCCGGTAGTAAGGCGACCAGAACTGGACGCAGTATTCCAAATGAGGTCTAACCAGCGTTTTATACAACTGCAACATTAAAGGCCAGCTCTTGTACTCTATACCCCTTCCTATAAAGGCTAACATACTATATGCTTTCTTCACAACCTTCTCCACTTGCTCTGCCACCTTCAGAGACTTGTTCACCTGCACCCCCAGGTCCCTCTGCGTTTCTATACTCTTAATAGGTCTACCCTTTATCATATACCTCCCCCCTACATTCTTTCTCCCGAAATGCATCACCTCACATTTATCAGGATTGAATTCCATCTGCCATCTGTCTGCCCAAGCTACCAGCCTATCTATGTCCTGCTGCATCGCCTGACAATGCTCCTCACTATCCGCAAGACCAGCCATCTTTATATCGTCTGCAAACTTGCTGATCACTCCACTTACTCCCTCTTCCAAGTCATTTATATATATTACAAATAGAAAAGGTCCCAGTACCAAGCCCTGCGACACACCACTAGTGACCGACCTCCAGCTAGAGAAACACCCTTCCACTATTACTCTCTGTTTCCTATTACCAAGCCAGTTACTAATCCATCTAGCTATCTGTCTTTGTATCCCATTTGCCTTGACCTTCTCGACTAACCTCCCATGAGGGACTTTGTCAAACGCCTTACTAAAATCCAAATAGACAACATCAACGGCTCACCCTTCGTCCACTGATTTCGTCACTTCCTCAAAAAATTCTACCAGATTTAAAAGGCACGACCTCCCCTTAACAAATCCATGCTGCAATTTGCGAGATTCTCCAGAATCTGCCAATGTCATGCCTGAAACCATATAAATCTGTTTAACTCTGAATCACACTGGGAAAAACTCTGGGAAAACCTTATCACCTCAAGACAATACCTGATTACCAACCCACAAATGAACTCTCAGGCTTCACCCATGTTCAAAATGAATGGCAGAGCAGGTTCAAAGGGCTGAATGGCCTACTCCTGCTTCTGTTTTCTATGTTTTTATGTTTTACCTCAGATACAATCATCCATATTGAACGGCTTCAGAATACCATGTGGTAGCCATAATCTTTTTATCTACTTCTGGAAATTGAGTGGCATTTCACAATGTGACCAGTCAAGACATATGGACAATATTGTAAATATCTGACTGTTTTGACTGTTTGCTTACAGTATGTCAAGCTTACACCACAGCACCATCAAAGCTATCCATAGGATCTCAGGTCCTTTCATATTTGAACGTTGATCAATATCTCTGCTACCATATAGTGTCTATCTGTGCATGCATATGACTACGTGTGTATAAACCGTTTCCTTCCCTTCATCCAATTTCATACTTCATTAACAGATTTCATCTTCAGCTCCCGGTATTTTAACTTTAGATGGCAGTCTCTCATTCAGAACGTTGTCAAAATTTTTCCCAATATCTAGGTACATCGTGTCATGCGGCTTGCAACGCACTACATGAGATGTAATTTCTTTGGAAGAGTCAAGGAATTTTATCATCACATTTTCTCTGATTTTGGGAAAAGGAACAACCTTCCAATGTTTCCATTGAGTGCAGCAACAAGATGACGCAAGAGACAGGGTATAGTCATTTTACTTCAATTATGTCTGCTACTTGGGAGGATTACGGTTGGCGAGCTCTCAGGAACGCTACATATTTGCTGCCAGGACCATTGTTTCATAGAATAGAATCCCTCCAGTGCAGAAGGAGGCCATTCAGCCCATTCAGCCTTCCCTGACAATAATGCCACCTAGGCCCTACCCCATAACCCCACATATTCACTCTGCTAATCTCCCTGACACAAAGGGGCAATTTAAGCATGATCAATCTGCCAGAACACCTGAAGGAAACCCACATAGACACGGAGAAAATGTACAAACAGTGACCTGAGATCAGATTTGAACCTGGATCCCTGGCGCTAGGAGGCAGCAGCGCCATCATGCAATTTCTCCCCTAAAAAGACAGAAAGCCTAAATATTATCTGATAAATAGTGACAACAATGATTTGCATTTATATAATGCTCTTAACATCCCATTAAATGGAGATTCGATCTGATGCAAAGTAGCAGATAGGGGGTGGGTTTTGTTTAGTTGGCTGGATAGCTGATGCAAAAAAAAACAATAGCGCAGGTTCTATTCCCATGTAGGCTGAGGTTATTTATGAAGGCCCTGCCTTCTCAACCTTGCTCCTCATCTGAAGTGTGGTGACCCTCAGGTTGAATCACCACCAGACATACCCCCCACTACTAACGCCCCCCATCTCCCCTAAATGGGAGGTCTGCCTGTGATCATTTAGAACTTACCTTATTATGAGGGTCAAGGACGACACCTCTTGAATATTTTTCCCAACAGATGCTGCCAGACCTGCTGAATATTTCTAACCTTTTCTGTTTTTATATCTAGATAGGCAATTTGCATTACAGAGAAGAAAAAACCTGCAGCTATGAAAATATGCATTTTTATTTTGGGATACAAGCTTTCCAATGAATGGAGATGCCAACCAAGTACAAGTCTGTCAACATTTTGTGGAGATAGTTTAGGAAGATTGCAAAAACAACTGCTGTTCATCAATTCCAAAACTGAGGACTATCATTGGTATCAAACTGTCATTCAAGACATACTGCTAATTCCCCCGACACCAGGGTCAATTTAATATGGCCACTCAACCTAACCTGCACATCTTTGGACAGTGGGAGGAAACCAGCGCACCCGAAGGAAATCCACACAGACATAGAATATAAAAACTCCCCACAGACATTGACCTGAGGCCAGAATTGAACCCGGGTCTCTGGCGCTGGAGGCAGCGGTGCTAACCAGTGGGCTGCCATGGTACACCTGATGCAACAATTGGTCAAAAGGTGCCATGTTTTCAAAGGCAGTAAAACTTTATGGCCCTGGCAGCCCAAACTGAGCATGGATGAGTACGATATTGCCGAGTAAGCGCTACTTAATAGCGTGGCTGATGAGATCTTCCATCAGTTTGCTGATAATTGAGAGTAAACTGATGGAATGGGAATTGGCAAGATTGAATTTCTCCTGCTTTTTGTGGCCAGGACATACGTGGACAATTTTCCACATTTCTTGGTAAATGACAGGGTCATAGTGCTACAGGATCAGATTGGTCAGAGAAGCAGATAGTTCTGAAGCACAAGTCAATCATATTTGCTTTTTCCAGCAGCTTCAGCATTACTTGATATCCCACAGGGTGAACTAAATGGACTGATGACTGACTTCTGTGGACTTCAGGAGGAGGCTGAGATTGTTACGTTAGCTTCCTTTTAATATTAAATAATTAATTCATTAGTAAAATTCTGTGATCTGTATGTCCTGGAATTCCTTCCTCAAACACCTCCAATTCCTTCTCCTTTACAGCTTCCCTAAATCTCACCCCTTCTATAAGATTTTGGTCAACCTTCTTTCTAATCTTTATTCCTTTGCCTCAACCTCTCTGCAGCACCTTGGGATGTTTTTCTATTGAATGCTGAAAAATAATACATTAGGATTTTGTGAAATAAAACCTGATAATGTTTGAAATGCCATGCAGAGCAACAAAGGAGAGAAATAGTTAGGGCCTTGTAATTTCAGGATGAGGGATTTGTTATCATCGAGCTAGTGAAGCAACTGAAGATAAAGATTAGCTCAAAATTGATTAACATCCTTGGGCAGTTCACTGGAAAAGAGGATTCAAAGATTGAGGCATTGCAGCAACCATCAGTTAAGTCTTTAAAGGGGTTTGAAAATACAATGATCAAGAAGTGGCTAAGAAGAGAGTTAAGGTGATGAGGATTGGGAAAGTGGAGGTCAGGTTTGGCATGTTAGCAGCAATGATTGGGATAGCAGAGTACAGCAGTAATAGCATGAGCTCAGAGCCGCTCCATAATCAGGCAGACAAGGCTCACAGAACAGAATTCTTCAAGCCTCACTCCCAAGTGAGGTCATAAAATCTTGGCCATTAGGTTATTATTTGAATAGACCTAAGGCAGGAACCCTAAAATTATTCTTTTGCTAACTGGCACAGTGGCACAGTGGTTAGCACATGGTACCTCACTGCCCCAGGGTCCCAAGTTCAATCTCTAGTCACCGTCTGAGTGAAGTTTGCATATTCTCCTTGTGTGTGCCTAGGATGGATGAATAGAGTCACAGGACTGCTGATAAACTTTCAATAAAAGAATAAAACATTTATTAAACAAAAGAAAATGAACTATAAAATATTGCCACCAATCTTAGTGTCATCTGCAAGCTTACTAAGAAATAAATTACTATATGCATTTCACATCAGCAGGAAGTCTCAATTCTCTTCAAAGCTAATTCATTTGCCATTGACGTACTGTATGATCATCTTTTTTATTCATTCATGGAACACAAACATCACTGGCTGGTCAGCATTTATTGGCCATTCCTAATTGCCAATATATCTGAGCCAATATATCTCTGGTTTCTTCCCACACTTCAAAGATGTACAAGTTAGGCTGATCAATCATGCTAAATTGCCTCTTAGTATCAGGGAGATAAGCATGGTAAATACATGGGACTGCAGGGATAGGGTCTGGATGAGATTGTTGTCAGTGAAGGTGAAATGGCCTCTTTCTGCACTGCAAGGATTCTGTTTGAAGGCTTGGAATAAAAAAATGTTTCCTATCTGCTACGTTAGAAGCTTAGGTGACCACTTAGCATCCAAAGACTGAGTGCTGTACGTACACCTTTCTTAGTTCATATGAACGTTTGTTTTCCCTGTAGATACTGCTCAGGCTTAATTTCGGATTTCCATACTGTAGTTCTTTTTTATTTTCCTCTATTTCTCATTAGAATTCTATGGCTGAATTGGTTTGAATGTATCCAGTCGCCATCACAGATTCAATTTGCATCCTTTTTTCAAGTGCAACATTTTACTGATCTTACAAAGATGGAAGATTGGAATGTAAACTTGAAGGATTGCTCCTATGTTACCGGAAAGGTTAACAGCAAAATACATGAGTAACGTGAAAAGGAAGTACCCAGTTCAAAATCAGTGGCTGATTTAAAAGAGCACAAGTGAAAAAGAAGAAATAAGTAGGTCAGAGCTCTCAAAGGCTCTAAGCAACTTAAAGCTTGCAAGCTATATTTCCACAGACAATATGCTCTTTAATATTATTTTCTTTGAACATATTACATTTCTACTGTCTGCCCACTGCTCCTTCTGTTAGACATAGACTTTCCTTGTTTTGCAGCAAAGGCTTGCAGATTTCAGTACTGAAATTATTACGTATTTATCTGAAAGGTCAAAGCAAGCTTGACATTATTTAGGTGCAGGAGCATCAATAAATATTTTAATGATAACCTTCTATTTGTGAAAGGAAACGAGCTGCACCAATAACACAAGTTTGAGCTCCATAGCGCTTATGAAACATTCAATATAGGGCAAAAGAATTTTTCTTGCAGATGTCAGCTAGCTTTATTAGACTGACTTTGTATAAATTTTTGTTCCACTTTCCAGGCCCATTGAGGATAGATTAGATGCAGAACAAAGCTATGCAAACTGCTTTGACATTAAAAAAAACAACATACCATTACACATAACCAGGATAGTTTTATTTCTCACAGTGAATAGCATTGGCCTCTGAATGAGGGAAATCATCATCCTCACCTATCGATTGGTAAACTGGCAGAAAGGATTTCCTACCCGCTGTAGAATCCACCTGATATTCAATTCTGTTGAACTTCAGTAGTAATGAAGGTTAGGCAGATATTAAATGAAAATTCCAGAGGTTATCATTGACCAGAAACCAGAGATTCTGGCTTGTTCTTGTAGCCTTGGGATTCTGCAGCAAGTAATTCACCTCCTGACTGCCCAAAGCACATCTATCATCTACAAGGTACAAATCAGGAGTCTGATAAAATAAGTATCCAATTGTTTGGATGAGTGCAGCATCAACAATACTCAAGAAGCCTGGTATAATCCAGGACAAAACCGCCCACTTGATCAGCACCCCATTCATTACCTTATGCATTTACTCTCTCTATCACAAATGTACAGTAGCAGCAGCATATGCTATTTGCAAGGTGCACTGCAACTCCCCACCTTCAACAGCACCTCCCAAACCCACAATGTCTACTATCTGGAAACATACGGGTAGCAAGCGGTACAAAAACTAATCTGAAGCATTTGCAACCATCTTCAGCCAGAAGTGCTGAGTAAATGAACCATTTCTACATCTTCCTGAAGTCCCAGCTTCAGTGACGATAACCTTCAGCCTATTTGATTCACTCACTGTGAGAGCAAGGAATGGCTGAAGGTACTGGACATTGCACAGTTTATGGGGCCTGACAACATTCCAATAACACCACCAAAAATATATTCTTCAAATCCAGCCTCATCTCTGGCAAGCTATTCCAATGCAGCCACAACATTGACATGTATCCAGCAATGTAGAAAATTGTCAAGCTGTGTCCTTTTCAGGAGTGCTGGACAAATCCAACCCAGCTAATTACAGCCCCAGCAGTCCATGCTTGATCATCAGCAATATAATGGAAGGGGTCATCAACAGTGCTGTAGTACTATCATGCTTCATTTACTGAGTAATACACTGTTCCCTTGACATTCAGTTTGGGTTCCACCAATCTAATTTAGCTCCTGACCTCATTACAGCTTTGGGACAAACATGAAAAAGGGTTAAACTCAAGACATGAGATGTGAGCGACTGCCCATGACAACAACTTGATATTTGACCACGTTTAGCATCAAGGAACTCTACTAAAACAGGGGTCAATGAGAATCAAAAGGGAAGCTCTCCATTGGCTGGAATCATGCATAGCAAAAAGGAAAATGATTGGACCAGTACATCACTGTGAGAGTTTCTCAGGATAGCGTATTGGGTGCAACCATCTTCAATTGCCTCATCAATGATTTTCCCTCAATCATAAGGTCAGACATGGGAATATTCACTAATGACTGCACAATGTTTAATACAATTCTTAATTCCCCAGGTATTGAAGCAGGCCATGTCCAAATGCAGCAAGATCTGGACACCGTACAGGCTTGGGTGGATAAGAGGTACGTAACATTTACATCACATCGGTGCTAGGCAATGACTATTGCCAACAAAAGAGAATCTAACCATTTATCCTTAACATTCAATGGCATTTCCATCACTGAATTCCCAACTATCAATATCCTTGGTGGTTACCATTAACTAGGAACAAAACTGGATTGGGTATATAAATACTGTAGATATAAGAGCTAGCCAAAGTAGAGGCTAGGATTTTATGTCTTGAGTAACACACCTCCTGACTCCCCACAGGCTGTTTTCCATCTACAAAGCTCAAGTCAACAGTGTGATGGAATACTCCTCACTTGCTTGGAAAGTGCAGCTCTAACAACATTCAGGAAGCTCTACACCACCCAAGACAAACCAACCCACTTGATTGGCATTCCATCCACCACCTTCAGCATTCACTCGATCCATCACTAACACACAATGACAGCACTGTGTTCCATCTACAAGATTCACTGCAACAACTCAACAAAGCCTTTTCAATAACACACTCAAAATCTATGACCTCTGCGTCCTGAGTTTCCTTCCAAACCATACATCATACTATTTTGTGTCAATATAGCTGCTCCTTCATTGTCGCTATGTTAAAATCTGGAACACCCTTCTAAACAATAGTTATGTGGTGCAGCACGAGGATAATGTGGTGGTCTTAATGATTGAGAAAGTTAAACATTAATAACATTCAGGAGTATATGAGGAAAACCACTTTACTGGTTTTCCCAATATCTCAAGAAATTGGAAAAAAAAACACGTCAACAGCTGAAAGAAAAATAAATCATTTGAACAGATCTACAATAGTTTGGTCAAAAAAGATTGATTAACACACACCTTTCTATTCTAATGGCCATCATTTTTTGTGGGATCCAGTGAATAGAACTAATAAGTTTTATATTTTATTTTATTTATTATTGTGACATGTGATGGGATAAAGTGAAAAGTATTATATCTTGGGCCATATACAGACAAAGCATACCAATCATAGAGAAGGAAAGGAGAGGGTGCAAAATGTAGTGTTACAGTCATAGTGAGAGTGTAGAGGAAAATCAATTTAAGATAAGGTTGGCCCATTCAGAAGTCTGATGGCAGAAGGGAAGAAGCTATTTTTGAGTTGGTTGGTAACATGAGCTCAAACTTTTGTATCTTATTCCCAACAGAAGAAGATGGAAAAGAGCATGTTCAGGGTGCATAGGATTCTTGATTATGCTGGCTGCTTTTCCAAGGCAGCGGGAAGTATAGATGGAGTCAATGGATGGGAGACTGGTGGACTGGGCTGCATTCACAAGATTTTGTAGTTTTTATGATCTTGGTCAGAACAGAAGCCATGTAAGCTGTGATATATCCAGAAAGGCTGCTTTCTCTGGTTCATCTGTAAAAATTGGAGAGTTGTAATAGACGTACTGAATTTCCTTAGTCTCCTGAAAAATTAGAGGCACATCTGTCAGTGGATTAATGGTGACTGTTTAACAATATCAGTACAGAATGCATGCAAGGTGCAGCCTTTGACTTGTTGTTGGTACTGTATTGAAATCATCACCTTCTTTCAGACAATTTAGCATGGGTGATAAATGTTGACCATGCCCTTGATGCTTGCATCAAAACACCAATTAAAAAATGGTGAAAGCATTCCGAGCAACTCCACCAACTGCACTGCCAATGTGTGGAAAATTCTATGTTGCAAGTTGATTGATGAAGTTCAAAGCACTTTACAAAGCAATATAACTACAACAAAAGAAAATACTTCTGATGCTGTAACTCAGAACTGAATAAAATAGAAAATACTGAGAATACCCAAGAGGTCAGGCAGTATCTATGAAGAAGGAAACAAAATTAATATTGCAGCTCAATGACTGTTCATCAAAACGAGATAATATTAGAGAGTTTGCACACAAGTAAAGGGAGTGGGATAGAAAATCTGTGATATATTTGCAAATTTCTGCTGTTGAATGATTGGATGATTCTACAGATTGAATAGGCTGATGTTGCCAATCAGTGACTTTCTATACCTGATAATCTCTGGGCAGTGAAGTAATGGTATGTGAATTGACTTGGCCTCTGATTGCCCCTTCATTCCTATAGCAACAAGCATCTCAGTTTGATGCTCTCTACCCTCCCCCTGGACGATATTAGAGAACCATTTTGAGGGGATCAGCAGACAAGAGCATGCATGCTGCCACATTACAGCTACTTCTGCTGAATTTCCCATTTGATTTCTTGCTGATGGCCTCACAGTTGCAGTCTACATTTTTTTGCTCTTGCTCTCAAATGGAAACATTGGACTGAATTTCATTCATTATGATGGGGCCTGAATTGATAGCCAAAGCAATCCCACTGTGCCTATTACTGGGACCTCTGGCACCATTTTTCAAAGGTCAAGCAATTAATTAGTCACTATTTAAGCTGCCGCCCATTTAAATGACAGCCACCTTCCCCCAGGATTTGCCAGTCAGTCGGAAGGCTGGCAGCTCTGTGGCCTTGGCAGTGCCACCTGGAACAATGGCCCCTGCTGGCACTGCATCTGAAAAGTAGAATGCTCTGGAAGCATGTTACACTCTCAACCAGGTAAATGAGTTCTGGAAGAACTGGGACTAGTCAGGCAAGGGGTCAGTGAGGGAGGGAAGGGATGCCACCATAGGGGTGGCCATTGCTACTGGAGAAATATCCCATGAGACAAAGAGTGCCCACATTTCAGCAACTCTCTTCAACCCCCACTCCCACCCCCACTCCAAGCCTCTCTTGGAGGCCACTAGGATTCACCAGATGGTCTCTCTAGAGTTTTGCCCACCACTAGTAAAATGTCAATGCCAGTGGGATAATGTCCTTTATTGGCCACTTCAGTGGCTCAGTTGGCCTCTGGGTTGAAATATAGTCATTCACCACACACAATGTTTGTAAATTGGCATGTCAGCAGAAAAGTGATGGCACTCCCACCCTTCCATCTCCCTTCACATCTTACAACGCCCTTACTACTTATCCTTCAAAAGTTGGTGAAATCTAGCATGTCTACTGCATCAAAACTTTTTTATACTTTTTAAAAACCTCGAATAGATCACCCCTGAACCTTCTCTGATCAATAGGAAAGGCACGCAGCCCATTCTAGTGCTTGGTATGCTTTTGTTAGGGCTCACTGCATGGTTAGTTTTCATGATTTGCGTATTTGTACCCAATGCTCCCATTGCTCCTTCATCTCATTGGGATTCACATTTTCACAGTGTTATGATGCAGGCAGGAAATACTAAGGTATTTTATGAAGTCAACCTGGACCATAAGTTTGAATTTGGCATGGGTGAGCATCAGGTGATTGACTCCAGATATGATTCACGTGACCCACTAGGAAGCTTTCGTCAAACAAAATTTATTTAAAAACACAGTTAACATATAATAAGATAAACAAACGTAACTTTGAACAATTACGAACCATGATATTGTATAAACCTTAATAGCTAACTATAATATTCCAAGCCAACCAACATCTCTCCAGCATACATCCCTTTCTCGGCTTAGCACAAAAAACAAGCACACTCATGTGATGCTGAATTCTGCAGCTTTATAACACCTGCTGTGAATTGGTCTTTTAAATATTGGATTACAACTGAAACTTCCCAACCCTGAAACTTTCAGCACACTTTGAGAGAGAGGGAGATAGATGCACTGCTTGCCTCTAGCTTCAGCTAGGAACCCACAAACAGCAGGATTTCCAACATCAGGGAGAGACAGAGAGAAAGAGACAGAGAGACAAGAAACATTGCTTTCAGCCTATGGTTCAAACAGTTTCTGACAAAAACAAAACAAACACTTTTACTGTTCAATTCCACTACCCTTGTGGAATTTGTACTTCTTCCCTGTGTCTGCATGGGGTCCCTCTGGGTGCTCCGGTTTCCTCCCAAGGGTAACACTTGTATAATGTTTGAAATGATACTTGAAATTTGAGTATCTGATGTGCTAAATGTAATTTTACAAGATGTAAATTTTAAATTTTAACTTGATTGGTTAATTGACCCTGCTAAATTGACCCTATTGTCAGGCGAATTAGCCAGGGTAAATGTGTTATGTTATGGAAACAGGGCCAGGGTGGGATTATGGTCAGTGCAGATTTGATGGGCTGAATGACCTCCTTCTTTACTGTAGGGATTCTATAATTCTATGAGTATTATTGCACAAGTAATCTGTGACTTACATATTTTTCTGACCAACATGTAATACCTCACACTTCCCTATGTTGAAATTACTTTGCCAACCACATCTTCCCATTCTAAAACTTTATGGATGTCTTCTTGTAATCTGTTGTTGTCTTCCTTAGTATTAAGCATCCCTCAAAATTTAGTGTCACCTGCAAATTTAGAAACTGTGTTTTTGATTCCAAGTCTAAATTTTAACAT
This sequence comes from Sphyrna mokarran, assembly GCA_024679065.1. Classification (NCBI taxonomy): domain Eukaryota; kingdom Metazoa; phylum Chordata; class Chondrichthyes; order Carcharhiniformes; family Carcharhinidae; genus Sphyrna; species Sphyrna mokarran. The sequence continues at coordinate 20,552,997 of JAGIQG010000023.1, read as the reverse complement.
AAATTGTGAACTCCAATGATATTTGCAGGATCAATTGTCTGCTTGAATCATTTGATGTTAAATGATTTGACACAATGTAACTTTGGACAAAGTAGACATTCATTGAACAATGTGTGTGTGTGTGTCTGCAATCTAGGAAGTGGGATTTTGTTTCTGTTTGAGGAATTATTTGCAGTTAAACCAACTTTGAGTTGACTTCAATAATCCTTCAAGTAAATTGCCTTATTGATTTTCATATTATTTACAACAGAAAATCAAAATGCAACTATACTGTGGGGAATATTTTAACAAGTTTTGGCTGTAGTCTTAATGTTTATGTTTGAAGGACTTATTTGAAGTGTCTGATACTCAGTGCTGAGTTGAAAGGAGACAAACTGGGCTAAAGATACTGGACAGCATGCCTGGTTTCCTCCGTTCTTCCCACTGTCAGCCATTTTGGCATAGGTGGGTTCAAGGCCAACAGAGCTATCAGCCTCAATGAGGCAGTCAGTGTACTAGAGCTGATTAAGAGCCTTGTTAAATAAGCTAGGAGGAGGCTGATTTGGATTTTGCATAATGTGGAGATAACGGCTTTGGACTTGGGTAAACACAGTATGAAGTCTGACAACACCAGGTTAAAATCCAATAGGTTTATTTGGTAGCAAACGCCACTAGCTTTCAGACTGCTTGCTGCTCCTTTGTCAGCACTCACGCGCACTCCGAAAGCTAGTGGTGCTTGCTACCAAATAAACTTGGTATTGTAAGACTTCTTATTGGATTTTGCAGTCAGCCTCCACTTAGCCCACACACAAGGGGTCAGGTTATCTGCCTGAAGGCAGGTACTTGGCAAACTGCTGGGAAATCAGCACTTTAAGAAGGCTTGGAATCCATGGCTGCCTGCTGGGTGTGCCTGCAACCAGCAACATTTTGCAGGCATTTTCCCACCCCTCACAGTAGTGGCCTAGCTGCTATTTCTAGTTTTCACTTATAAAAAAGTTATTGAGAGGACACCTCCATTATAGACTGTTGCACGCTAACCTTTTGTGATTCATGAACGAGGTCAGCCAAAGGCCTTTGTACTCCAGCATTCTGCAGTCTTTCTCATAGAATAGAATCTGTATAGTATAGAAGGAGGCCATGTGGGCCATCAAGGCTGTACTGACTACAATTCCCATAATCTCGTTTACTCGGTTAATCCCCTGACACTAAGGTCAATTTAGCATAGCCATCAACCTAACCCACACATCTTTGGGCTTGATTTAAATAATATTCTGCTCTTCAGTTCTTCCTGTCAAAGTAGGCTTTCCCATATTATTTCCATAATTATTCCATAATTCCATAATTATTCCATAATTATTATTCCATAATAATTTCCCATATTATTATTATAAATAATAATTATTATTTTATTATTTATATTATTTCCCATATTATTTCCCATATTATTTCGCTCGCTTGCTCAACCTATCAATATCCCTTTTCAGTCTCTTTACATTTTCTTCACAACTGTAAGCAGTCTTTGTAGGTAGATTTGACCACAAAACAATTGGTCCCTTCATCCTAGTCATTACTTTAGATCATAAATACTTGCGTCAGGAATAGTGGAGGTCCTAGCCCTGATCCCTGCAGTACTCCACTAAATATAGTTCTGAAAATGACTCGTTTATCGCAGCTTTCTATTCCTTGTTAGATAGCCATTCCTCTCTTCATTCTAAATTATCACCCCAAGCTTATCTTATCTTATGCAATGATATTTTATTTGGCAGCTTATCAAATGCCTTTTAGAAATCCAAATAGTCTACTATTTTTATTGATTTCCCTTTATCCATATTGCTTTTTACATCCTCAAAGAATTCTAATCAATTTGTCAATTTGCCTTTCATAAAACCATGTTGACTGTACCTGATTGTACTATGTTTTCTAAATGCCCTGCTACTACTACCTCCTTAATAATGGAGTCCAGCATTATCCCAATGACAGCTATTAGATTAACTGGCCTATAGATTCCTGCCTTCTGTCTCCCTCTTTCTTTGAAAATTTGCATTACATTGGATCCACTGAGACCTGTCTGAGACAGACAAAGGAATAATAAATAATAAATAAAAACCATTATTTATTGATTCATATTGCAGAAATAAATAATCAGTTATGTGGTTAAATTATTTTGTCTTTTACTATCCTGTCTTTGATAGCCAAAAGTCTCTGTTACAAAGCATGCCTTTGTTGGCAGTTTAGAACATAGAACATAGAAAAACTACAACACAAATAGGCCCTTTGGCCTACAAGTTGTGTTGACATGTCCCTACCTACGAGGCTTACCTATAACTCTTTATCTTACTAAGTCCCGTGTACTTATCCAAAAGTTTCTTAAAAGATCCTATCGACTCCACCTCCACCACCACTGCCGGCAGCCGATTTCACATACCCACCACCCTCTGAGTGAAAAACTTACTCCATATATCTCCTTTGTACCTACTCCCCAGCACCCTAAACTTGTGCCCTCTTGCGGCAGACACTTTAGCCCTGGGAAAAAGCCTCTGAGAAGCCACTCAATTTAGTAGTGCAAGTTTCTCTTGTATAAAACCAATCTGGGCTTGTGCAGATCACCCCCTTTCCCTGAGACAAATCAATGAATACAAACAAGGTATCAAAATCAATATTATGTTAATAGTCATACTATAAATTGGATTCAGCTGAAGAAAATGCATTATACTTTATTTTACATCCCTGAAGACACGAATTCGTTTCATGTGTGAGGCAGGACCATGAAGAATAGTTCCAGTCAGTTATGTCTGATAAATGGATGAGAGGAAGAAATTGCTCAGCTAACTTAACATGCTACTTAACTTTCTGGTTAGAGTTTGACATGGTGAAGTTATTTCCAATTTCCTATTGCAAATCTTTCAATGTGCTTCTAATCTCTGCATATTTATCTTCCCCAGAATCTGCATGCTGAGGCAGAAAGCCAGCTCAATAAAATATGCGTCTATTGCTGCCTGGGGTGGTGCTTGGAAGAACCGAAACTTGATTTGATGTTGTATTTCAAAATTAATGTTCAGTCTATTTGGCTGACACCAATCGGCTACTCAGAAAACTTGTGATGCTTGCTTAATTTCAGAACATTTGCCAGATTGCCATAGTGGGTGAGGCACAGGGGACAATGCCAGAGAGTAGCTTCAATGGGAATCCCCAGGGAAGTGGTAACACGTTGGGTGGTGGTGACAAGAGTAGCAGCTCTGCATTGCCAGAGGGTTTGAATGTTCCATTCTTGGTCAAAGACTAGGTTTCCTGGCTCTTAGATTACCTACTAGCTCTGTTGGTAAAGTGTCAGACTTTTAATCTGAGGGTTCAAGAGGCAAGTTCCTCTTTGAATTTTTAAATTGATTCTCATATGGAATCATTTCTTGCCCCAAGACCATAAAATGCTACTGGAAGTCGACAGACCTTTGCATAGTCCTGTCCTGTGCACTATGACTCCCACAGCAGGCAGGATGGGAAAACTCTGTCTGCAATCTTTCCCACATGGAATGACTGCCTTGGTCACATTGTTTCTGATCCAGCCATTCAAAGCCATATCTATCCTAATCTGATTTTCCAGCACTGGGTTCGTATCATTGTGCGCAATGATATTTTGAGCGCTCATATAAATACTTTGGAGCGGCGCGGTGACACAGTGGTTAGCACTGCTGCCTCACAGTGCCAAGGACCCAGGCTCGATTCAGTCCTTGGGTAACTGACAGTGTGGAGATTGCATGTTTTCCTTGTGCATTATGTAAATAGATTAAGGGATGATAAAAGAAAGATGTTACTGTGTTCAGTGAGGAAAAATAAGATCTGCAAAAGAAAACACACACAGAGTTTGTGTGGGTTTCGGCCGAGTGATTTCCTCCCACACTCCAAAGGTTTGTGGATTAGGTTGATTGGCTATTATCCCTTAGTGTAAGGCGAATTAGTGGGGTTATGGGGATAGGGGCTGGGTGGAATTGTTGGTGCAGGTTTGATGAGTCAAATGGCCTCTTTTTGTACAGTAAGGATTCTATGTTTTGATTGCTATCTTTATGACTTGGTAGCGTTTCTAAATGTTCAAACATACATTAAAATTACTGAATGCTTTAGGCTCTCTGTGCAGCCCTCAACTGCAGATCCGGTGTGCTCTTGGAGGTGAAACAACTGCTAATGATGGCTTGGCCCTGTTGCAGACATGATTGATAATCTACATCAGTGTGTCAGGAGCTTTTTCAACCATGGAAGGTCTCACAGTGGAGCCCAGTGCTGTTCTCAGATTACATTCGCACATATATATTTTTTAGCAGAAATCACTGAAGAGCAACTGAGAGAAGAAACTCTAGTTATTTCTTTCCATTCCAGCTGCTGGACTCACGAAATTCCCATACTGCAACCTGCAGAGATCAAGCTTGATCCAGACTGACATCTGGATCTTTGTTCTTTTGGCACCACGTTGTTCAGCATCAGATAGTGCCTTAACTTTTCAACTATTAGGAAAAATGTGCAGCACATAATCAGATTAATGGATGATAAAAGATAGATGTTACTGTATTCAGTGAGAAAAATTAAAATCTGCAAAAGAAAATTGGGTAGTTTCATTCTGCCTCTGATATTGCAGTGCTACTGGGGCACAGTATTTAGCACTACTGCTTCACAGTGCTAGGGAGCCAGGTTCAATTCCAGCCTTGGGTCACTGTCTGTGTGAAGTTTGCACATTCTCCCCGTGTCTGCGTGAGTTTCCTCCTGGTGCTCCAATTTCCTCCCACAGTCCAAAGATGTGCAGGTTTGGTTGATTAGCCATTACTAAAGTGTCCTTTAGCATCAGAGACATTAGCAGGGTAAATATATAGGATTAGGGTTGGGTGGGATTGCTGTTGGTGCAGACTCAATGAGCTGAATAGCCTATTTCTGCATTATAGGGATTCCATTCTATGATTCTATACCTCAAATTGAATTAATTACAATATTGGTAACTTTAATTTTCAGACAATGCCATGTTATGTAGTTGAATACTGCCCTCCAGTGGTGATTAATGTTTAAATGCAAGAGCTCTTCCAGAGCAGAAATGATCACTGTAGAAGGGAATATTTTGCTTGCAGGCAAATTTTAAGTAATGCAACCTGTTAGTAGATATTTCTGACTAACAAAACACATGTATCTATAGCAGTTATCATCCCTCAATTCCTAGATATTTTTCTGTGTTCTCTTCAGTTCTCCAGATGACTTTGTCAAGTAAGTTTAATAAAATGCCTAATCCCTGAAATCATACCATGGGTTAATAATATACAAATATTTAATGAGTTCCTCAGAAGTTCCCATGCTATTTTAGGAAATACATTTCAATAGCTTAACAATAATTTATTAAAGATGACAGTCTATGCTTTGGGGAAAAATAGTTTCTAATACAAAGAAAAAATGCTGAATAAACTCAGCAGTTCTGGCAAGAAAGAGCTAACGTTTTAACCCGTCTGTAGAAGGTTCATTTAGACTCATGGCTGTGATTCTCTCAAAAAAACTAAATATCCAATGTGCAGGAAAATGGGAGTATTTCCCACCTGTTTTTTTTTTGTATGTACTTACCAGAGTAAATCTCCGACAGTCTGTGCATTGCAGAGTGCCTCAGCAGTTTTCACTCTGGCAAATAGAAGGTCGGGCCTATTCCTGCCCAAGAAGACAGCAGCATAGTGCTCAGGGCGCCACTGTGCATGCACCGATCTGTCAGACTGCCCCCCACCCTCCATTATTGGCCTCCCACTTGCTGATCTTTCCGATCACTTGCCAGTCCTGGAACGCACCACACCCCCCCGCAATTGCTGGCCTTCCAACCATACCCCTCTGTTCCCCAATAACTAGCCTACCGGATCTCCTCAGGCCAGCTCCAAACTTCCCTCTCCCTCATGGCCAACCTTGACACCCACGGACAGCCTTAACCTCACCCCCCATTCCAATGACCAGGCCCAGTACCACACCCCCGCCTTGATGACCAGCCCCGATTTCTCCTCCTTCCCACTTCCAGTGATCCCAACTGCAGAGTGGGAGCAGGGTTTCCCTCTATCATTTGCCCCCAATAGGCTCTACTCCCTAGTAAGCCCTACCCCTCTGGCCCCACCCCTTAGAACCACCCAATATCCATGGGCAGTGCCAAGGTGCCTGTTGGGTAGTGCCAGTTTGTTTCTTGGACAGTGCCAGGGTGCTAGCGTGACACTGCCAGGGCAGCATTGCCTAACTGGAACCCCCCACATCATGGCCCTGACTATCCAGGGAGCCTCAGTGGCCTCTGTTTCCTCCAACAGGTTCAGTCTACCTGTTTTCCATTAGTGGGGAGCAGTCATAAAAGCGACTTTAGGGAATCACTCCTAATAGAGGGGTCAGACACTAGCATTCCCAGAGAATACAGTCCTGGGCCCATTATTGATATTTAAATTTTCACGTCAATATCATTGTCAGCTCCACACCGATTTCCAGTGCAGAGGTGCTTATACTAAAAGCAGCTTCTGGGAGAATCGCAACCAACTTTATGCTTGTGAACCTTGTTACAGTCACCCGCTGTGTCTCAGTGCAGCAGTCCAGTAGAATCTCAGCCAAAATGTTACCTTTGTTTCTTTCCATAGATGCCACCAGACCTGCTGAGTTTATCCAGCATTTTCTGAATTGATTTCAGATTCCGGCATCCACGGTATTTTGCTTTTAATAGTTGTCTTTATAGTATTATTGCACAATGCAATATTTGTAAAATTTGTTACTTCATTATTGTTAAATCGTTAGTTATCCCGCACTTTGTGTCCAAACCTCTGATATGCACTCCGACCAGCCAAGGCTGCCCACTCTGAGTGCAAAATTGGAAAGTTACTTCTTGGGTTTAAGACTAAACCATTTCGAAACACAAAATAAATTACTGCAAATGCTCAAAATCTGAAACTAACAGAAAAAATTGCTGTAGATACTCAGCAAGTTTATCAGCGTCCCCCAGCACATCAAAGATTGGTTATCTGGCCAGATGAGAAAGAATCAAACGAAATAAAAGTCATAGTTAGTCACATAGTTTTCAGAAAGAGAAAAAGAAAGCCAAACCTTGAAATTGGTTATTTGTTCCCTGGAGGCCAAATGGAAAATGCATTGATATTGGAACCAGAGATTGAGGCAGTGTTAGTCAGGCATCTTATTAGCATTTAGCATGTGGGTACGAATACTTATTCCAGGTCTATCAGTGGAACACACATGCCCTTGTGACCAGAAATTCTAGTCACCAATCACACTAAGTCAATTTGCATGGCTACCTCTGCCATTTGTGTCCCCTTCTGTCCTGTGAGCACGAGGATTTCTCCTGCTTATTTCTTACCATGAAATATCTTCAGGGATTTCCATTGAAAGCCATAGAATCCCTACAGTGCAGAAGGAGGCCATTTGGACCATTGAGTCTGCACCGACTCTCCAAAACAGCATCTTGCCCAGGCCCTATCCCTGTAACTCCACATATTTACCACTAATTCCCCTAACTTGAGACACTAAAGCCCTGGTTTCACCGGCACAGCTGCCCTGAAATTGGGGCAGGTGAGGCTCTCAGAACGGCACTCCCCGTTGGCCTCAGGCAGGAGGTAAAATCAGAGCCGAAGGGACAAATTAGCATGGCCAATCCAGCTAACCTGCATATCTTTGGACTGTGGGAGGAAACTGGAGTACCTGGGGAGAATGTACAAACTCCACACAAACAGCCCACACAAGGCGGGAATTGAATCTGGGTCCGTGGTGCTAATCACTCTGCCACTGGGCTGCTTCATGAGTGTTTGATGCTTCCCAGGTTTTAGCCCCCTTTCATCACACCCACATCCACTCCTGGAGAGGTCAGCTGAATTAAAGAACCAGTCTACACCAATGCAAATCTTCAATGAGCCTCAGGATCTGGAATGTCACCCAGCAGGCAGTCTCTAGACCTGGCTGCCTCCTCCCTGTTGCTTGTCTTCTCCAGAATGGACAGAGGTTCTGCCATTGAAAATCAACTGAGAAACTTCTGTCATAGCTGAATCTTTCCTGTTTTCCTTTGAGGTTGTGTAGTTCTCGTTCTAGATTTGTGTTGGGATATCAGAACATCAGAAGAATTTCATAAACTTTTAACTCAACTGTCTTTCCAGTTATTCAACAGAAAAAAAACCCTTCAATCTAAATCACGTGCTGAATTAAAACACCATGTTAATTTCTTTCCCCTCACCATTACATGCCTTTTAATAAGAGTTTTATGAAGAGCAGTGTTTATGTAGAAGGTATTCACATTGCAATTCTCTGTGCATAATTGTCAGCATGAATAGAGAAATGATAAAATGGATAGCAGCACTTTATAGTGAGGAACAAAAACAGGACATGCTGGAAAATCTCAGCAAGTCTGACAGTATCTGTAGAGAGAGAATAGAGCCAATGTTTTGAGTTTGAATGGCCAAATATTAACTCTGTTCACTCTCTGGGGGCCTGTGAGTGGTTATGGGGAGTGTGTGTGTTGCTGAGGGTCTGAAGAGGGGGGTATGGGGAGGGTATGTTGCTGATGGTTTGTAATGAGGGTATGGGGAGTGTGTGTAGCTGGGCGGGGGGTAAGCAGAGTTCTTTATCTTCTCCATCTGTGTCTCCCCTTCCCCAAATTTCACCCCCATCCCTTCAGATTGACGAGATGGCTTTTGCAATGAAACCCATTGATTTTGCTGTTGTCTTTGGTTGCTTCTGGAGTTGAGGGGGAAGAGTGGGAGGATGAATTGAGGGCAGAGGAGGCCCAGGCCTTACCACTCACAGGAGGAGAGGGAGATGGCCATCAGAGGCAGGATGTGGCCACCATCCGCCCCGAGGGAATCGGGCAGGAGAAGAGGGGAACAGAGATCTGGATGTTCTGCATGAGAATATCCTACAAGCAACATCACATGGTGCAAACATCTCCGGTTCTGAAAGGAACAGCACAACACCTGTACCATTTGTTGCAGAACCTGCACTTTGGGACATGGGAAATCTCTGAAATTGATTGCTGCCTTAAACTTTTACACCACCAGGTCTGTCCAGTTGTCAGTGGAAACCTTTGTGGCATTTCCCAACCAAAAAGGTGATGGATGCCCTGTATGCCCAGGCTGGCTATTATATTAAATTTGACCTACACCCAGTAGGAAGTCTGGGCTGCAGGATTCTTGGCCATCGTGGGGATGCCAAATGTATAGACTGCACCTACATTACCCTCAAGACGCCAGCAAAGGTCCAGGAAGATTTGTGAACAGAGAGGACTTCCATTCAATAAAAGTGCAATTGGTGTGTGACATCAGCTGAACATCATGCTCCTCTGTGCCAGATAGCCCAGCAGTATACAAAAAACAAAGAACAACACAGCACAGAAAACAGGCTCTTCGGCCCTACAAGCTTGTGCTGCTATTTTAACATTGTGAGTGCCCACGGTATCTGCGATAGTTTTATATTGAGGAGTGCTAATGTTCTGGAAGTCTTTGAGGAGGAGACCAGGGTACAGATATATCTCTTGGGGGTGTGGAGTAGCTGCTTCGGACTTGGCTGACGACGCCTGTATGGAGGCTGAGACTGATATGGAGACCTGATATAATGAGGCCACTCATTCAATAGTGGAGCAGTGCACAGGGCAACTCAAAATGCCACTCTGGCGGGGCCCCTCAATATAGCCCGTTGATATCATCCCATATTGTGGTGGTATTCTGTGTCCTACAGAACCTGGTGCAGCAGCAAGGAGATCTTTTGGAGGAGGAGAATGTGGAGATCGATCAACTGGATGTCTTCTGGGAGGGTGAGGGGGGAAGCCACCCAGCATGAGGAGGAGACAGAGGAAGAGGACGACAAGCACTGGAGGGTTGGTGTCAGCAAGGATCAGATACGTGAGAGCGGTGAGGGAGACCCTGTTCACCATGTGCTTTGGTCACGAGGGGCCTGTGTTGCTGCACATCAGTTCCATTTCTTCCCCCACCCCCTTGGAGTCCTACAATCTTCTGCAATATTGTAACATGAGAATGGTGGACCTGGCTACACTGTGTTAGCGAGTCTCTGAGGCAGGCAGGAGGGTGATGACAACTTACCGTGTGCCATTGTGATGATACCCTGGTGCAGACAAGTCTGATTCTACCAGAGCTCCACATGCACGCTAGCACCTGGGCCCACGTCTGGGTGATGAGCAACGGATGACTAAGCCCCTTGTCAGGGCCCTGGAGCGGGTGGGGTGTTGGGGGAAGGAATCTCCCATGGTCTCTGGGGATGCCATGGCAGATGCTGTAAGTCGCTACCAATGCATGCCACTTGCTGTAGCCGATGAATTATTTGAGTGCCTTGATTTTCTCAGTAGCAGTGAGTTGAGGGGCCTCCCCCACTGATATCAACAAATGGCGACTGTCAAGATAAGTATAGTTCTGTTAGATCCTAATTAGAGACAGGTTAGTCACAGGTGTGAGGTGAAATAACATTTATTGTTGCCTATAATAGCTCCTGCAAAATAAGTGATAATAATGGAAACATGTGAACATGAGACTTTAAAGTGCCTAATTATTCTATTTATCTAATGTTACCCTTCACACATGCCATCTTAGTGCCGCTACAACTTCTTAACTTTACGCAGTTTACCACTAAGACTTGGTACCTCCCCAAAATGTACATTGGAGATGGTGGTGGCCAGCTGCCTACTACACCCTATGCTCTGTGGTGCATTTACCATGGGTGATCCACCTAATTTACCCAGCTTATGACACTAAGGGGCGATTTAGTGTGGCCAGTTCACCAAACCTGCACATCTTTGGACTGCAGGAGGAAACCAGAGCACCTGGAGGAAACCCAATTAGACACAAAGAGAATGCACAAACATAGTGTAACCCAAGGTTGGAATTGAACACAGGTCCCTGGCATTCTGAGGCTAACACAGTAAGAAGTCTCACAACACCAGGTTTAAGTCCAATCAGTTTATTTGATAGTAATCTCTCAAGCTTTTGGAAATGGTGTTCCTTAAGCTTTCCGAAAGCTTGTGGAATTACTGTCAAATAAACTGGTTGCACTGAAACCTAGTGTTGTGAGACTTCTTACCGTGTTTACCCCAGTCCAATGCCAGCATCTCTACATCATGACTCTGAGGCTAACCACTGTACCACCATGCTGCAACTGTTCAGTGACATCCTTAACCTGAGCATCACAGAGGCAATATACCAACCTGGATTCATTTTTGTGATCCCTCTATTAAATCACGAGTGTTTTGTTTCCCCCAGTCTTCCTCCTGTTCCTTGTATAGCTAAGCCAGCCATGATACCAGTGACTTGGCTCTGGCTGCATTCACTAGAGGAATCATCACTCTCATTGTATTCTGACTGGGTGGAGAGTGTGATACACTCAGGACTCCCCTATTTCTTGCTTGTTCACTTCTGACTGCCTGGTAGCCACCCAGTGCCTCTCTCTGCAAATTTAACTGCAGGGTAACCACATCCAGAAACATGCTCCCCATGCAGCTCTCAGCCACGTGGGGACACAAGCTGTCACTCAAGTTCTGAAATGTTGAGATTGAGCTACCCCAGCTGACCACACTTTCTACACGTGACTGTCCAGGAGTTCCCAAATTACACTATATGCATTCCACAGGATTGATGCCTCTATCTATTAAATCAACTAAACTGAATAGAAATGACTTAGACATATAAAATGTTCTCTTGCTTGTGCCGCTCATTCACCTGTCTGCTGTGTTGTGATGCTGTTCCTTGTATTGTTTTGTAAGACTCTGATTCTTTGCTTTAGACTTGCTCACTCAAAATCTCCACATCCACTTTAATCTGTGCATCGCTGGCACTGTTTTCTCTCAGGTTCACTCTCTTTGACTCAACTCTCCAACGTGAGATACTGAATGTCTTTATGTGCTGTGAACATGAAAGAGCCTCAGAGGGCATTATTGACTAGACCTTGCAGAAATGGTAATTAGCAGAACAGATTTGTCCTGAAGTGTGTGCCTTGCATATTCTCACTAAAATGTCAAGTTTCTCCTTCAAATTCAGCATCTTTATGCTGCCAGCGACAGATAAGTTATCACTTATTCTGTGAACAGTTTTCAACCCAGCAGATTGCTAAAAATATAAATGTGGCTTCACTCCCAGCGTCTCCTTCTGTGACTAGTTTACACCTTCCCCACGCATGGAAGGGAACAAACAGGCTGGAACCTGAGCTCCTTTGAAGCATGCTAACTCAGGAAGTTATGAGTATGTACCCAAGCATTAAATTCCCAAACAAAAACAGAAAATGCTGGAAAATCTCAGCATCAGTGCAAAGAGTGTTGTCAGACCTGCTGAGATTATCCAGCATCTAGTCCCTCATTCTAGATAAGAAAGCCCAACCCTTCTGCTTTCTCAGGAAGCCAAGGAAATTTGACATATCTGCTACAACACTCACCAACTTTTACAGATGTACCACTGAAAGCATTCTTTTTGGTTGTATCACAGTTTGGTATGACTCCTACTCTGACCAAAGCTGCAAGAAATTATAAAGGGTTATGAATGAAGACCAATTCATCCTGCAAATCAACTTCCCATCCATGGACTCTGTCTACACTTCTCACTGCCTCAGAGAAGCAGCCAGCATAATCAAGGACTCAGTCGGGAAAAAGATACTAAAGTTTGAGATCGTGTACCATCCAACTCAAGAAAAACTTCTTCCTTGCGCCATCAGACTTAATGGACCAACTTTATATTAAGTTGATCTTTCTCTACATCATTGCTATGACTGTAGCACTACATTCTGCATCTTTTCAGTTCCTTCTCTATGTTCAGCTTTATACAGCATGTAGGAAACAATACTTTTCACTCTATACATGTGACAATAATAAATTAAATTGAATCATTTTCAGTTCTTGTTTCCAATTCCAACATCTGCATTATTTTGCTTTTAATTAAATTCCCAAATTTCAAATTAGTGCAAGAATCACATCAGCAATTAAGTGAGTAGCAGACTTCAATGGCATCAAGAAATGTGACCTGTTGGAACTCAGTTTTGTGTAGGCACATTGCAGGGTAAATATTTCTTTGTGGCAGCAAGGAGAATTTGGAGATATACTCCAGAAATAGTGGCAAGTTATTCTTTTGAAGAAATGTTAGGCTCAACTACCTTAAGCAAAGCAAAATTTCCAACTGCATTTCACATATGGGATCTTACTGAACATAATCAACCACTATTGTTATCATATGCACTGATGAACAGCTAGGTGTCAAATTTGAAATTCTTTAGCCAGTTGGCAATCTTCTCATCTGCCTTAATTTTACTTATGGGCATCACTAGCTGAGCTGCATTTATTGCCCATCCCTAGTGCAGCTGAGAGTCAACCACAATTCTATGACTTTGGAGTCACATATAAGTCAGACCAGGTAAGGACAGCATATTTCCATCCCTAAAGGACATTAGTGAACCTGTTAGGTTTTTCCGAAAATTGACAATGGTTTCATGACCGTTAGTAGATTCTCAATTCAGATTTTTTTTTACTGATTTTGAATTCCACCATCTGTCTTGGCGTGCTTTGAACCCAGGTCCCCAGAACATTAGCTGAGTTTCTGGACTAATTGTCTAGTGATAATACCACTAGGTTATCATGCAGGGCATTGAGACCACGACTAATGCATAGCTCGGGCCACTATATGCATCATGATTTGCACTTTACCAGTGTCCCCAGCAGAAGAGTTTGTTGCGGTAGGGTCCGATTCCAGTGTGAAACCTGTTCAGTTTGACCTATTCACCATGCAGGAGGTGAAAGCCTTGGATTTGTAACATGGGATCACTGGTTCTGGGCTGTTATTGGTGTTGTGCAATAGGTCCTTCCACAGACCTGTTGCAGAACTGCCTGCCTTGGACAGAGTGGTCCAAATTGGCCACCTTGAGAAGAGGAATTGGCTAGGTGTGTAGGGGATGTCTTCTATCAGTGGCCGGTCTGGATTGCTTGCAGAGCACAAGTAACCAATTTGTGTTTATTGACCAAATTATTCCTGAGATGGCCTCCATCTCAGGCCTCCATGAGATTCCTCATGGCCTTGTGGACATTTACCAGTTTGCAGTTCGCAGTTATTCCAGACAGAAGTGCAGTACTCAGTTACTGAGTAGCAGAGAACCAAAGAGAAGATTCTTAAAGTCCTAGTTTTGGCTCCCCAAGAGATTTCTATAGTTATCTGATGAGATTGTTGTAAGTCTTCAGTCTAATTGAAACTTTCTGGAGGTTTGGCTTGAAGGTCAATGTGTCAGTCAAAACAAAGCCCAGCAAATTGAATGGAGGATGGTGTTTGTTCCAGCTGTAGTTTAGTTAGAGATCAAGTTCACAGTAACTCATTGCATTGTCAAAGTGGTAGATGGTCCTGGTGGCACTTGGTTTGAGGTAGCAGTTTTCAAAGTAGTCAAGCGTTTATTAAAGTTGTCATTAAGAGCATTGTTAATGTCTTTGGAATCTGTCATTTGGTAAGCATAGCAGGTGTTACCTGCAGATGAACTTATGCTGCAGGTGGTTGACAGCTCATTTTATGTACAGGTTGGGGGCCAGTACTGATCCTTGAGGTCAGCCACTTCGCTGCTTCTTCCATGTGCTAGCATATGGACAAAAATAGTTTGTTTTGAAGGGAAGCTATCAATTATTTTGCCAAAGGCGACAGTCCCATCAATCAAATTGTGAGAGAAGTATCTGTTGAGAAATATGTCATTCCATAGGACTTAGCGAAAAATAATGAGGCTGATGAGGAGTGTGTGGCTGTCATTATCAGTAAATGGAAAGAAGTACATATGAAACCACAAGCATAAAACAGGACAGTGACCAAATAAGCAAAACCTTTAGATTTCTTAGCTGACAAATCATTGAAAATATGTTCACATTGACGTAAACAGAACAGAATACTACAAAACCAAAATTCCACGGAGGAATTTTCTCATTTATTGGCACAGCAGGCAGGAAATAGTGGATTCTTCCACCAAATTGTTAAGGACTAGTATAAGTAAATGAAGGAGTCAATCCCACATAACCATGCTGTCAGGGCAAGGGTACTGCATTGGAATGGTCCTCTCATCTCTTGGGGAATAAACTGGCCTGCGCACCTTCAGGGCTTTCTGCTGGTGAGGTGCGTGTCACGGTGCATGTCACGGGGAAACCTGTGACAATGCATGTTGGCGTGCCCTCACACTTACGTGAGTGGCTGATCTAAGCAGGGAGAGGTGGAATCGGTAGTGACACTGTGGTTAGCACTGCTGCCTCACAACACTCAGGTTTGATTCCAGCCTCAGGTATGGAGTTTGCACACTCTCACCGTGTCTGAGTGGGCTTCCTCCAGGTCCTCCCATAGTACAAAGATGTAGGGGTTAGATTGATAGGCTACGCTAAATTGCCCCTTAGTGTCAGGGGGATTAGTCAGGATAAATAAGATGGATTACAGGGCTCAGTTGGATTGTGATTGGTGCAAACTTGATGGGCCTCCTTCTGCATGGGTATGATGCAGGGTAGGATACTATCAGATGTAAAGGCCCAATATTTAGATTTAAAAGCATTCAAATGGAGATCATGACATTTAACTTCAGGATTCCTGCTACGTTATTAGCGAAGGATGGGTGCAGGGACAATCTAAATGGGAAATTCTGCCAGCGTAAACCATGTTCTAGAACTCCCACATGATTTTCCACTTCTGCCGATTCTATTCCCCAAAAATGGCAACAGAAAATCCCACCCCCAACCATGTTTGACATTGTTCCAGTCACTGAATGCAGAAACTGACACATGGTTTGTTTGCAAAGAATAAAATGTTTTTTTTGGGTTTAAACAACATTCTTGAATTTCTAGTTCCCTCTCATATGCTAAACAGATTGCAATAAGAGAACATGGCATTCACTCTGGTTTCCTCCACTTTGAATATTAAATAGTAGGGCTATAGCTTCTATTCTGACACACAAACATTCTGAAGTTGAAATGAATATCAGGATTATTCATGACAGCAACTACTTTCAGAGTGCTGCTATGCACAGGTTCCAAGAACAGCAGCCAGAATTAAGAGAAGGTTCTTCCAAAGCCTGTTTTAAGAAGTTCCCAATCTGTTCAGTACAATCCACCAGTGAAGAATGGAATCCCTACCTTCAGCACACAACTAACCCAAGTCTTACAGGTATTTCTATACATGGGCAGAATCATAGAATCCCTACAGTACAGAACAAGGTCATTTGATCGATCAAATCTCCACTGATAACGATCCCACCCAAGCCCTATTCTTGTAACACATTTACCTGCTAATCCTGCTGACACTAGGGTCAATTTATCATGGCCAATTAACCTAACCAATACATCTTTGGACTGTAGGAGGAAACCTGAGCACCTGGCAGAAACCACACACACACAGGAAGGAAGTGCAAACTCCACACAGACAGTGAGCTGAGGCCGGATTTGAACCCGGGTCCCTGGCGCTGTGAGGCAGCAGTGCTTACCACTGTGTTCCCATGCCACCCCGAGAAGTCTCACCCGGCAGTAAAGCGTTTCCAATCAGGAAACCTAGGCCAATGCCTCAAACAGCTCAATTTGTTCGAGCAAAGGGAAAAAGTATCCCCCTTTTAATTCTATTGCTGTAGTGACAAACTGGTTACTGGTTAACTGGTAAACATTAAGCCAGAATTCTGAAAGGTGACAATCTGAAACATTACTTCAAACTCTTGCTGCCAGATTTGCTTGCCAGAATTTTACCACCTCGCCCATCTAAGGCTCATAAGATCCACACAAGGACAATGGAAAATGTCATTCTGCGAACTTCACCTGCCCCAATTCTGAGGCTGGCGTGCTGGTAAAATTCCTGCAGCTGAGTATTTACAACATTTAATGTTTGATTTTGATTTTCAACGCGCGCAGTATTTTGCTTCTGTATTTTCCATTCTTAAATTGGTGTAGGCTCAGTGGCCAAATGGCCCCTTCTGTGCTGTCAGGATTCTATGATTAAAGGTTACACTATCAACACATGCATTTGTTGAAAAAAGGAAATGAGATATCTCCTCTAATTTAACTAAGAAAATCATGTAGGAAGTGGGATTTCACTCCCTATACAGTTCATGACGTACTTAGTAATTGATTAAATTATTTCCCAAAGTAATCAATTGGTAAAAGCATTGTGTACCCAAGCCAGCCATTCTGTATTCAATTTCTGGTCAACGTTGAGCTAATTGCTGGGGTTCTTCCTATGGTCTAGCGTTATAGGTCACTGAACTGGTAAACCACAAACCTAGAGAAATGTTCTAGGGTTCCAGGTTCAAATGGCAAGTGGTTAAATTTGGATTCTCAACCAGGTTAGCAGTAAGTGGAAAAATCACCAGTTGTCTCTATTTCTGATATAACGGCCCAACTCTGAACAGGAGTTGGCCTGGTGCCAAGATCAAGCTAGAAATATTCAGAAAAGGTTTGAAAAGCTAGCGCACTCAAGATGAAGATTCAGGAAGGTCCAACCAGCTGATGACATGTGAAAAGGAAAGCTTGGCACTCCAGTGAGTAAATGGCTACACTGCAGATGCAGTTATTGCATTTTTTCAATTCCGCCCAATTTAATTTTCAAAATCTGCTATTTGTTTTCATTTTTAAAAAAGACAGCAATTTGCAAGGTGTACTCTGCAACCAGAATACATCTTAAATCTCAAGCCCCACACCACCTACATAAATTGAGTTTTATTTGCTAGGCCATTTTATCTCCATGTCAAATAGTACAAGGATAATTTATTCAAATTAGGAAATGAAAATGTGGCTTAAAAAGAAACTTTCTTTCTCAGTTGTCAAGTGTACTGAAAACAAAACATGCACAAATCTCTTCAGAAAGACAAATGTTGGAACTAGGTACATAGAACATTACAGCGCAGAACAGGCCCTTCGGCCTTCGATGTTGCGCCGACCAATTATGAAAAAAGCAATGCCCCTCCAAACTAAACCATTCCCTTCTCTTCCATATACTTATCAACTAACCTCTTAAACGCCACCAAACTTGGCTCTTCTACAACTGCCGCAGGCAGGGCATTCCACTCCCTAACCACCCTCTAGGTAAAGAACCTACCTCTGATATCCGTCCTATAACTATCACCCCTTAATTTAAAGCTGTGTCCCCTCGTGCTAGTTTTCTCCATCCTAGGAAAAAGGCTATCACTGTCCACCCTATCTAAACCTCTAATCATCTTATATGTTTCGATTAGGTCCCCTCTTAGCCGCCTCCTTTCTAACGAAAACAACCTCAAATCCCTCAGCCTCTCTTCATAAGACCTGCCCTCCATACCAGGCAACATCCTGGTAAACCTCCTCTGTACCCTCTCCAATGCCTCCACATCTTTCTTATAATGTGGGGACCAGAACTGCACACAATACTCCAAGTGCGGCCGCACTAGAGTTTTGTACAGTTGCAACATGACGTTGCGGCTCCGAAATTCAATCCCCCTACCAATAAAAGCTAAGACTCCATATGCCTTCTTAACAACCTTATCGACTTGACTGCCTACTTTCAGGGATCTATGCACAAATACACCAAGATCCCTCTGTTCATCAACACTATTAAGAATCCTACCATTAGCCCTACACTCTACACATTTATTATTCCTGCCAAAGTGCATTACCTCACACTTTTCCACATTAAACTCCATTTGCCACCTCTCAGCCCAGCTCTGCAACTTGTCCAAGGTAGACATATAAAATACTGTATAAGCAGTACATTTCAATTTTAGTTCGAAAAACTAAATGATCTTTCATTCTCAATTGCATTCCTGCAAAAAAAAAAATGAAGGGCTCCAGTATTTGCAATGAGCTGATGTATTGGATTTTGGATTGGATCCACTATGAGAAGACTAAGATCATGTTGCTCTCAGGATTCTACATTCCCTCCATGTGTCAATTTTTACAGTAGCATTTTGCTTATATAAAAATTAAAAATGTTCTGTTTGCAATAAATACAACACAAATTGAATCTTGGCATTTTTGCTTAATTTGGCATTTTCACACAATATTTTATGACGTGATCCACAAGGCACCAAGAAAAAATGGCTTCACAGGCAAGGGAATGATTCAAATGGTCTTGGTGCTGCAGCAATGGTTTACGAATGACTCTGCAATTTCAAATTCACAACATTTTGGGCAGGAAGGTTACTCAAAAACAAAATGCCACTACCTGGGAATTATTCCAAATCATTGAACAGAGTGTTCAAAATCACGATGTGCCAAGATAGAGCAGGCAGGGAGAAACTATTCTCTCTCATGAAAGGATTGAGAAAGAGAGGACACAAGTTTAAAGTAATCAGTAAAAGAAGCAGAAGTGTGATCATGAGCAGAAATTCTTTTATGCAGTTAATGGTTAGGGTTTGGAATGCTCTGCCTGAGAGTGTGATGGAGGCAGTTCAGCTGAAACATTCGAAAAGGACGCTGGATGTGCATTCAGATAGGAGACACGATGGGCCAAATGCCCTCCTTCTGTCCTGTAACAATTCTGTGAATGGTATAATATTGACAACAGCAGAGTCTTAATGCGATACATTTACTGTGGCTTTCAAAATGATTACATCGTTTGTAGGTCGGTCATCGCGGTTAGTCTCCACCAGTTCAATACGTTTAACTACTGACAGCCCGTGGCAGACACGGCCAAAGATTGTGTGTTTTCCATCCAGCAGTGGTGTGGGTCCTAAAGTTATAAAGAACTGGCTGCCATTGGTATCTGGGCCAGCGTTTGCCATGGCAAGGATCCCTGCACCTAGGAAGGGAAAGCGTAGATATATTTAAATTATGAGAAAATTTGTTGTTGCACAGCTGGTTAATTTTTAAATTGATAGTTATACGTGATAAATTTTATTAAATAGACAAATTGGTCTTTACTACATGTAAATTTATCTCAAGTGTATCAATGACAGCTACTCCATTCAAAAAGATAAAGTGGTTGCGCACTGCTCAGTTAAATGGAAAACTAGACAAAGTTTGCGCAAACCAAAAATGAGCTATCTTAATTGTCAAACTCTGGCCTTACATGATACTGATGATGTAGAGATGCCAGTGTTGGATGGGGGCAAACACAGTAAGAAGTCTCACAACACTAGGTTAGAGTCCAACCAGCTCAGTTAAAGTCCTAGTCGGACTCTAACCTGGTGTTGTGAGACTTCTTACTTGTAATACTAGCAGTATTAGATGCAGCAATTGAAACTTTACTTCTTTCCATAATCATAACTGTTCTAGTAAGTAAAAGAACACTTAGATTAAAACATTAAGGATCAAAACAGTAACTTCACATTGTATAGGAATATCTCTCAGCACAAAATATTGTGCAATTCCAAGTAACTGGCACTACATTTACATTACTGAATTATCCACTATTTAAAATAGACTGACTCTTTGGTAGTTTGCATTTATATCTAACTTTATAGCAATATTTAAAGACATGCATTAATTAACATCATGGTACCATTGTTGCAAGTAAGGTTCATGCAACAGTCTTGCTTCTAACAATATTGTAAATTTGAAACAATATTTTGGGGAGAACCACAATGCAGGTTTGAAAGTACCATTGTACCCTTTAGGTTGACACTAACAGAAATCTTAAAACACCAAGAGACCCCTGCTATTATTTTAGTCCATACTTCAGTTCTAACATCACACAAAACGTCTGATAATACAGAAACCAATCAACTTTACACTGGATATTTACAAATAGTCAGAAAACCTAACAATATTTCTCTTACTGCAAGATTCACTAAACAAAAAACAAAACCTTTGAAGAAAGCTCAAAACATGCTGGAGATTTACCTGTGAATTTTAAATCTTTGTGTAATTCATCTTCAAAATGCTTTCCATAAATGGATGACCCTCCTCTACCTGCACAGTCACAGAGAAAGGAGTTAGTTGAAACATTTTCGGCCTGTTGTGCTTCTCAATTTTTAAAAAGATGAGGCAGCAAAACAAAAATGATACTCTCTTAACTATATAATGTTTAACAAACATAAATATCAACTTAAAACAGGTTTTAAGACTTAAGACTGCAAAAGATTACGAAGAGTTGCGAATATAGCCCAGTCCATCACACAAACCAGACTTTAATCCATTTACTCAGTCTACATTTCCCACTGCATCAGAAAAGTAGCCAGCATAATTAAGGATCCCACGCACCCCAAACGTACTCTCTTCCACTTTCTTCCGTCAGGAAAAAAAATACAAAAATCTGAGATCACATATCAACTAACTCAAGAGCAGCTTCTTCCCTGCTACTCTCAGATTTTTGAATGGACTTACTTTGTATTAACTTGCTCTTTCTCTACAGTCTAGCTATAACTGTGAACCCTCTCCTTTCCTCTCACTTTGTGCTCTATGAATGGTATGCTTTATCTACATCGTGCACAAGAAATAATACTCTTCACTGTGTCTCACTACATGTGACAATAATAAATCAAATCAAAGTTTGGATTGGGAAATCACACTTTCATCACACTCAGCTGGCAATTACAGCACTGTTTTATCCTCAGCCAATCTGAAATGGAAAAGCTGATGAAAAAGGCATTGCTGAGAGCACCAAATGCAGCATCTGATGCTGTACCTTACTTTAATGCATTGGGAACTTTAATGCTGGTATTATAGTTACCAAAAATACACAGAAAATCAAAAGTAATTTCAAACACAACTCATTCTTTTTCTACCCTTTCCATAAGTAATTTTACTTATTTCACTTTCATTCCCATTTTTCCACAGACCTTAAAAAGGGAACAGGATTTGGATTCGATTTGCTCAGCAAACCTTTGGAAGTGCTGTTTCGATCTCCCTCAAATCAATAGTGAGACCTTTGGAGTTTTTACTGTTCTTTGTGCAGCTTATTAAAAACATAAAGCACCAAAGTGAGGACTTGATGGATGATGAGTCTGGGAAAGGGTGTGTAGATAGTTTGAGTCATGTTGAGATGAAAAAGGAGGCGGTACTGGGGTTCTTGAGAAACATTAAGGCAGACAAGTCCTAGGCCTGCTGAGATATACCTCAGAGAAAGGCAAGGGAGGAAATTACCAGGGCCTTGACAGAAATCTCTGTATCCTCACTGGCTACAAGGGAAGTTCCAGAGGATTGGACAATAGTCAATGTTGTTCCTTTGTTTAAGAGGATTAGCAAGAATAATCCAGGCAACTACAGGCCAGTGAAGGTAATTAGATTGTTCAAGTACCACTTGGGATGTGTTCTATAGGCACGATAGGAGATAACCCTAAGAATAACTCAAGTGGCAGTAGTCAGTCACGTTGCTGAAACTAACATGGGTGACAGCAAATTCCTTCTCAAATCCCACTTCACCCTCATCCCAAAATCAATTCTGATGCACATGCTGTAGTTGGTGGGAGGAATGATCTCTTGCCTCCTTCAACACAACCTTCCCCCTGTGCACCTGCCACCTGGACAGCCAGTGATGCCCAAGGCTGAAGGTTAACAGCCACCAGCTCAGATACTAGTCCTGCACCAACTTTGCAAGATAGCACAAAGACAAGATCACAACCTGGTGCATCATTGGACGCGAGTCATCTGCAACCAGGTACAGGGAAAGGATCATGCTGGTACCTCTTCCCCAGTGGGCAAAGTGGCACCTGAGTTCTGCTACAAGGCACTTAAATAAGGGCTTCAATGGGATAGCATATGGAAAATGGTTGATGGACGTGCACACAGAAACGCTTCGAGAATAGAAACAAAGGGAAGTATACAATGGCCTGCTCTTGGGAGATGTGGTACAATTACTGAAAAAGAGAATCTGCCAATAAAAAACATGACTTCTCATTCAGCTGTTAGACCAGCAGCAAGCACTGGAATCAATTCTAAAAATGCCATCTGAAATGGGGCTGGGCAGATTCCACACAGCTCCTGATGGGCAGGATGCACAGGACATAGCGATCCTAACCCAGCACAATCAATCACAGAATCACAGTACAGAGGCCATTCAGCCCATCGGGTCTGTGCCAACTCTCTTGTACAGCATCCCACACAGACCCTATTCCTGTAAGCCCAAGTATTTACCCCAATAATGCCCTGAACCTACACATCTTGGGACACCAAGGGACAATTTAGCATGGACAATCAACCTATCCTGCATATTTTTGGACTGTGGGTGGAAATTGGAACATGGAAAAAAAACTCACATCACAGGGAGACTGTGCAAACTCCACACTGACAATCAGCCAAGACTAGAATTCAACCTGGATCCCTAATGCTGAGGCAGCAGTGCTAACCACTTTGCCAATGTGCAACCGAACGTTGGCATGATCGTTGGTTTTGGTACCATCATTATGTGTGAGCACCACTTGCTGCATTTCACTTCAATGATATCCTTCTTTATGCATGCTTTCAATCTCCTTTTGAACCCGTACCAACCTTAGCGGATAAAGTCTATAATTGGAACAGCATTTCCTACATCTACATCATGCACAATACTACAGTACTTCCCAGTTTATTCCCATATTAAAACACTAAGTGATTTTAAAACTCTCAGTTTATTTTGATTTGCCTTCAGAGGATAACTCAGTAATTTATCCCATAACACGGAACCTCCCTCAAGTAAATCAAACAGGTTTGCTGGAGCAAGAAACAGAAGACGTATAACTCACAATGGGAACTGCGCATTTTTCTTCAGCGCAAGTGCTTCTTTCTTTGCCAAGATAAGCACCAAAAATAAACGCTCGCACCGTCTTTCTGAATTTTTCCATCTTTACCTGTTCCAGTTGGATCTCCGCCTTGAATCACAAAACCACTGATGACTCTATGGAACTTCGTCCCATTGTAATAACCTCTCCGAGTCAGCTCTGCAAAGTTCTTGCTGGTTTTCGGTGCATGCTTCCAATACAACTCCAGTATTATGGTTCCCATCCTGTTTCATAATTTTAAAGAAGATATTTTAACAAGCTGCTAAATCAACAGTTTACTAATCTAATTCCAACTGAATTCAACCGGAGACTTTGGGCGGTATTTCCCTTTCCCAACCACCACAAGAATTGTAGCTGGCAGGGACAGGACTGTGTAAAAGACCATTGTTCTCAGGCAGCATATTCCAGCATTGGGACAAGCGCGACCATAAAATCCCACCAAGGCCAATGGATCTTTGCACGGTCCGTGTTCTGCCCGCTACGATTCCCATGGTGGGCAGGAAAATTCCAGTCTGCCTTTTATGATCACAAGTGCCCAAATTGGTGCATATAAAAGCAATTACTTTTGTGAAAATCAATCCACTTATGTTAAAAATTCCTCCATTTTAACATAAATTCTTTTGCAATGCATAATTATGTATTTATCTCCTTCAATTGAAATACATGTGGTGCAACATAGCACCTGCATTGCGTTAGGCACTTTTCATTTCACCACCAGGCTCATAGAGTTCATGCATCACTGATGTACTTCTCAAGATGTAGAGATGCCGGCGTTGGACTGGGTAGTAAGAACTCAGTAAGAATTTAGCAACACCAATTTTAAATCCAGCCGATTTATTTGATAGTAAAATTGCGAGCTTTCAACACTCTGTGTCTTTGTCAGGCAAATCTGCATTTGCCTGACAAAGACACAGAGTGTCAAAAGCTCGCAATTTTACTATCAAATAAATCGGTTGAATTTAAAATTGTTGTTAAATTCTTACTGAGTTCGTACTTCTCAAGAACAGGAAGTTCTCTGATACCTCTGACCTGGAAGAGTTCTGAAGTTTGCAAGTAATGAATGGAAGTGTAGGAAACCGAGAGCGTTTTACTTTTACACTTCAAACTCATTCATTTTCGTTACAAAATAACTGCGTGGTCCAAATAAAAATGCTGCGATCCTCACCAAATATTTCAGTTTTTGCATTCAATCTGGTTTATTTTAGAAACACGGTGAGGCTGGTTATTGTCTTGAAAACTCAGCAAAATTGTGGCCAAAAGAAATTTTTCTTTCTTTTTTAAAAAAAATCAACAAATGAGGAAGATCGCTAAGCTATTTTTCTAAAAAAAAAACACACCGTAAAACAATTCTGCAGTAAACACCAAAAACTTTGCATTGCAATCACACAGCAGCCTGAGGCTGCTGGGGTAAGTGGGAGAGGCCATGTTCCCCCCGTGCTCATTCATCCTGGTGTGTGTGAGCTCAGCAGCTCCAGGACTTGTCACTTTCTCCCCCCCGCCCCGGCCTTACGTGGTGTCCAGTGTAACATTCGGGGGTTGCCAGGTGTCCGGAGGAATCCCCGACATTCTCAGTGTTCCACCGCTCGCGCTGCCGGGGAATTCCCCCTTCGCCGCCGCTGCAACACAGAGACTATCCACACTACTCGTTCTCTCTCTCGCCTACCGCTCTCTGTGTGACTGCAAATACTCCTCGGCTAGCACACCAAATCCCACAAGCAAAGGTCCAACCTGCAAGAGTCAAGAAGACCCCCCATCCTCATTTTCTCTTTCAATAACTGGCAAATTTTCCACCCTTCTTACCATGTTTTAGATTTTGTTAAAAGTAATGTAGAATTTGTCTATTCTAAACATGCTTTAAAAAAGACTTTTGATGGACCTATAATAAGTTTATTTGTTAATGTAATTGTGAATATTAGCAGGATTTATTGGGAGGAGCTGTCCTCTGGTACATCCTGTGACTTTATTTATTAGTTCACAAGTAGGCTTACGTGGCCTTATAAGTAGGCTTTTGGCTGGCACATTGGTTAGCACTGCTGCCTCAGCGCCTGAGACGCAGATTCAATTCCTGGCTTGGTTACTGGCTGTGTGGAGTTTGCATGTTCTCCCCATGTCTGTGTGGGGTTCCTTTCAGTGCTTTGGTTTCCTCCCACAGTGTGAAAGATGTGCAGGTTAGGTGCATCGACCATGCACCCTCAGTGTACCCGGACAGGCACCAAATATGCCGATTAGAGGAATTTTACAGTAACTTCATTACAATGTTAATGTAAGCCTTACTTGTGACTAATAAAAAAAGATAAACTACGTTAACACTGCAATGAAGTTATTGTGAAAATCCCCTGGTTGCCAAGCTCTGGAACCTGTACGGGTACACTGAGAGAGAATTCAGCTTTGTCAAAGCACCCAACCAGCACATCTTTTGGATCGTGTGAGGATATCCACATAGACTCAGGAAAAATATGCAGACCCCCACACAGACAATGAATCAAGCTGGAAATCAAACACTGATGCTGTGAGGCAGCAAAGCTAACCACTGTGCCGCTGTAGGGCCCCATTACTAAGCTGATCTTGCTCTTCATTGCAACACTTGGTAGAAGTATCACTGGGGGAGCATTTTGGTGATAGTGATCATAATTCAGTAAAATTCAAGATAGTTATTGAAAAGGACAACATTGCACCACTAAATTAAGATTTCGAATTGGGGAAAGCCGATTTTAATAGAATAAGACTGGCCAAACTGAACTGGGAACAGCTACTTGCAGGAAAATTCACATCAGATCAGTGGAAGTCATTGAAAAAAAAATAGAAAGAGTACAAAGCCATCATGTTCCTATAAAATTGGTATCAGATATTATTGTTTTCAGTGTTGGCATTTATTTCCAAACTACTGTAGGGACTGATTATCATAATGGTATATGCTGGCCTCCATGATATGCCGCCATTTTCCTCTGTCAGCTAATGTCTCCCAGATGTGAAAATCAATGTTTACAGCCTTCATGTCAAGTGTGCAAGCTGCCTTAACACAGAACTTTGAATGTTCTTCTGGTCACCTGGCTTCGGCAACCTTGCCAGACAGAAAGTTCTTAGCTATGTGACCATCTTCAAATGTGTCTGAACCAGCACTCTACTTGACTAATGTCAACATATTTGGGAATTTTGCCTTTCAGTGGACTGCCACATATCTCATTTTGTCCTTCCATGAGATGCCCAAAATACACTGCAATAGTGAAGATGAAAGTTGTTGATTTCTTGATTGCTGTAAGATGTCCAGGTTTCAAAGCCATGCATCAAAATGCTGAGAATACATGAATCAACATCTTCCTCCGAAAAGTCAGCTTCATGTTAATCCATGCCTATTCAGTGAGTCAGTGGCTTTCCCATGTATGTATTGAATTCTGCATCAAATGACAAATTGTTTGCCACTGTGGACCCAAGGTTGCAGAATTTGCTAACCCCAAACCCCAGTGGGGTGTTATTTAATGTAAGGTGATTTCATGGCTTTTCCAAATGCTTACGGTCAGGGAGTACAAATTATTAGGAAAGACATTCCAACTCTACATAGCTGAGTTTTCATGTGACAGACTAGTGTAGGATTATCAGTGTAGAGGCATTCTCTCACCAGTAAGTGCTGTATTTTTGTCTTTACTTGCAGTGTGCATAGAATGTAATAGAAATTACATTATAATTCCTATTATTAGCAACAATATTATATTAATGATCCTTAATATTGGACTTCTCCACAAGTGGAAATATATTTTCTATGTCTACTTCTTTCAACAACTTAATGATTTTAAAGACCTCTGTCAGATCACCTCTCAGCCTTCTCTGCTCTGGACAAAATACCCCTTACCTGGCCAAAAGAGAAAACGCTGGAAAATCTCAGCAGATCTGGCAACATCTGTAAGGAGGAAAAAGAGCTGACATTTCAAGCATTTTCTCTTTTGGTTTCAGATTCCAACATCCACAGTAATTTGCTTTTATTGAGTCTTTACCTGTTAATCTTGCCTCATTGTTATAACTTTAGTTCTGGTACCATTTTGCAATTTTTTTCCATCCTGTGTACTTTTTGCATATCGTTTTTGTACTGAGAGCCTAGAAGCCTACATTATAAATAGGATTAAATCTTTAAAAGTTAGCTGAATAAATTTGGGTGCAATCTATTTAACTATTTAAATCGCTGTTATCAGAAAACTTATCAACATTAGCTCAATGCAGTTGTGCACACAGACACATACAAACTTATGCGCATGCAATGCAAATAAATTAGTAAATATAAGATTTGGCATTACAAATAGAATATATTATGAAAAATCATTCTTTTAATGTATCTTTACATGTGTAAAGTATTAAATATTTGCTGCAATACTACACATTAAACAATGGGGCAGCACAATGGCACAGTGGTTAGCACTGCTGCCTCACAGTGGCAGTGACCTGGATTTAATTCCCGACTTGGATCACTATTTGTGCAGAGTCTACATGTTCTCCCCATGTCTGTATAGGTTTTCGCTGGGCACACCAGTTTCATCCCACAATGCTAGTTAGAAACATAGAAAATATGCGTAAGAATGGGCCATTCTGTTCTTCAAGCTTACTCCACCATTGAATATGATCGCGGCTGATCATGCACTTTCTGTATATCACTCCTGCTTTCTCTCCATACCCCTTGATCTCTTTAGCCGCAGAGGCCGTGCCCACCTTTCTTTTTAACATATCTAACAAAATGACTCCAACAGCTTTCTATGATAGAGAATTCCACAGGTTCACAACTCTTCGAGTGAAGATGTTCTTCCTCATCTTATCCTCAATGGCTTACCCCGTATTCTTGGACTGTGATCCCTAGCTCTGGACTTGTCAAATATTGGGAACATTCTTCCTGCATTTAGCCTGTCCAGTCCTATCAGGATTTTATGTTTCTATGAGATCCCCTCTCATTCTTCTAAATTTCAATGAGTACAAGCCCAAGTTAGGTGCATTGGTTGTGCTAAATTCTCCCTCACTGTATCCAAACAGACGCTGGAATGTGGTGACTTGAGGATTTTCATAGTAACATCATTGCAGTGTTAACGTAAGCCTACTTGTGACATTAATGAATAGACTTAAACTTATGAACAGTATGTTTTGTCTGTTTAGCGTGCAGGAAATAATATTTTTCACTGTATCTCAATACATGTGGCAAAAATAAATCAAATCGAAAAAAACAAGTGTGCAATTCTGGTCACCTCATTATAAGAAGGATGTGGAAGCATTGGAGAGAGTGCAGAGATTTACTAGGATGCTGCTTGGTTCGGGGGGTAGGTCTTATGAGGAAAGGTTGAAGGAGCTAGGGCTTTTCTCCTTAGAGCAGAGGAGGATGAGAGGTGACTTAATAGAGGTTTATAAGATGATGAGGGAGATAGATAGAATGGATGTTCAGAGACTATTTCCTCAGGAGGATGTAGCTGTTACAAGGGGGCATAACTATAAGGTTCATTGGGGGAGATATAGGAGGAATGTCTGAGGTAGGTTCTTTACTGTGTGCTGTATGTTCTATGTTCTACAAGGGTGGCATGGTGGCACAGTGGTTAGCACTGCTGCTGTGAAGGGACCTGGGTTTGATTCCCAGCTTCAGTTACTATCTGTATGGAGTTTGTACATTCTCCTCGTGTCTGTGTAGGATTCCTCTGGGTGCTCCAGTTTCCTCCCACAGTTCAAAGATGTTAGATTGATTGGCTATGCTCATAAAATTGCTCCTTAGTGTCCTTAGATGCATAGGTTAGAGGGATTAGTGGATAAAATATGTAGGGATATGGAAGTAGGGCCTGGGTTGGGATGGTGGTCGGTGCAGACTCGACGGACCGAATGGCCTCTTTCTGTACTGCACAGTTGCTATGATTCTATAAGTGCAGTGGAGCCACATTGCCTGCCTCTGTACATGTAGCAACGTTGTGATGAAAATGGCGTCTGCTGCCCATTAGCCACGTGGGCTGCACCGCAGGCAATGGGAGGGATGCCCACCGTCACCGCGCACGCGCTGGAACCATTGAAACCCGCCCACTCGAATGATTGACATGGCGCCGCGCCAATCACCCGCACGGCTGGCGTCTGACCAAGTGAGGAGATGTACTTTGGCCGGACGGAGGGCAGCCGAAAGATATCGGAAGTTTGGGGGCAAAAAAAAACCGTCGAAATTTATGCAAGGACTCGAATCTGAACGGTCCTGCAAACATCCGTTAGGACTCGGGTCTTGCGACCAATGGGAAGAGGGCTTTTGGCATCATGTGGGTTCAGTTTGAATCTGGCCCCGCCCCCTTTTTTGGTTGCGGCGGCAGAAAGTAAACAAGATTGGGGAGAGGCGGAGAAGATCGTAGTGTGGAGGTAAAGCGTGTAAAAAAAGCAGTTTGAGGTGATGGATGTTGTGAATTGTGGGGTTCTAACCGTGTGTTTTGTACTTTTCGGGGAATTTTGTATGAAATGAAGGAGCGGGCGTTGTTAAAAGTTCGCACAACACCGGGTTAAGGTGCAACAGGTCAATTTGCTGGCACGAGCTTTCGGAGCGTTGCCCTTTCGTCCTTCACGTAAAGGAGCAGCGCTCTGAAAGCTCGTGAAACCATTTACTTGATGAAGGAGCAGCTTTCAAGAAGCTTGTGAGGCCACTCACCTGATAAAAGAGCAGTGCTCCAAAAGCTCATGAAACTACTCACCTGACGAAAAAGCAGCGTTCGAAAAGCTCGTGAAATCACTCATCTGCTGAAGGAGCAGTACTCCAAAAGCTCGTGAAATCACTCTCCTGATGCAGGAGCGGCACCCCAAAAGCTCATGTTACCAAATAAACCTGTTACATCTTAACCTTGTGTTGTGAGCTTCTTACTGTGTCCACCCCAATCCAACACCAGCATCTCTACATCATGAAGGAGTGCTTAAGCTGTCTTCCTATCACCCGGATTGGGGATGAATGTTGCCTGAGAGGTTCATCACTGCCATTTCTCCATCTGCCCAATGGCACTATGCTCCCTCTTGAATGGTAGTTATGATTGGTGATGCTGGTGTTGGATTGGGGTAAAAACAGAAAGTCTCTCGACATCCCAACAGGTTTATTTTGTAGCAAATGCCACAAGCTTTCAGGATATGCTGTTCCTTTGTCAGGTGAGTGAGAGTTCTGATCCCAAACAGGGCACAAAGACACAAACTCAACTTACATGAATAATGATTGGAATGTGAGTCTTTACAGCTAATTAAGCCTTAAAGGTACAGACAGTGTGAGTGGAGAGAGCATTAAGCACAGGTTAAAAGGATGTGTACTGTTTCCAGACAGGAAAGTTAGTGAGATTTTGCAAGTCCAGGCAAATTGTGGGGGTTACGGATAGTGTGACATGAACCCAAAACCCCGGTTGATGCCGTCCTTGTGTATGGAATTTGGCTGTCAGTCTCTGCTCAGCAACTCTGTCATGTGTCGTGAAGGCCGTTTTGGAGAACACTTGCCCAAAGGTCAAAGGCCTAATGCCTATGACTGCTGAAGTGTTCCCCAACAGGAAGAGAACAGTCTTGCCTGGTGATTATCTAGCTGTGTTCATCCATCCATTGTCATAGCATCAGCAAGGTCTCACCAATGCACCAAGCCTCAGGACATCCTTTCCTGTAGTGTATCAGATAGACAGTGTTGGCCAAGTTACAACGTACCTGGTAAATGTGTTTTCATGGAGATGTTTGTTGCTATCCTCCTCATGTGAGCAGATCCTGTGTATATGGAGGTTTTATCCATAGTGGATGACATCTTTAACGTGTTTAGGGTGGAAGCTGGAGAAGTGGAGCATCGTGAGGTTATCCTTGGTCTTGCAGTACAGTGAGGTGCTGAGGTGACCATCCTTAATGGAGATGCATATGTCCAAAAATGTAGCTGTTCCTGGGAGTAGCCCGTGATGAGTCTGAAGGTGGGATGGAACTTATTGACATCATCGTATAGTTGTTTCAGTGATTGTCCAAAGGAAGAAACTGTCATTGATGTATCTAGTGAATAGCATTGGTTGAAGGTCCTGGCAGTAAAGAAGTCTTGTTCCAACATGTGCATGAAGATGTTGGCATATTGAAGTGCAAATCTGTTCCCCTGGCTGTTCCGTGTGTCTGGATGAAGAACTATTTGTTGAAGGTGAAGATATTGTGGTCCAGGATGAAACAGATGAGTTATAAAATTGCATCTGGAAACTGGCAATTGTCGGCGTTGAGTACTGAGGCAGTTGCAGCAATGCCATCGTCCTGGGGGATGCTGGTGTAGAGTGCCAAGACATCCATTGTGACGAGGAGTGCTCCTGCTTCAACAGTTCCATGTGTGCTGAGTTGCTGTTGGAAGTCTGTAGTGTCGCAACAAAGCTGGGGATTTTTGTACAAAGGGTTTCAGGATGCCCTAGACGTTGCCGGAGAGGTTCTTGCACAGAGTCCCATTGCCTGATACGATGGGATGGCCAGGTGTGTTTGTCTTGTGTATTTTGGGGAGGCAGTAGAGATCTATAACGTGGAGAGTAAGTGGGATGAGAGCACGGAGGGTGCTCTGAAGGTCCAGTTGGAGGTCTTGATCAGAATGTTGAGTTGACAGTTGTGTTCTTTGGTTGGATCTGTAGGCAACTGTCCGAAGTGTTCCTCGTTCAGTTGTCAGTACACTTGTTTGCAGTAATCTGTCCTGTTCAGTATGACGATGGCTCATCCTTTGCTGGTTTGATGACAATGTTGAGATTGGTCTTGAGAGTGTGGATGGCGTTGCGTTGTGCTTGGGTGATGTTCGGGGCTGTCTTGTGAGTGTGGTTAATGAATCTGGTGTTAACGCACCTCCTGGTGGCTTGGGCATAATGTTGGGTGGAGGGCAGCAGCCTTCCAAAGGAGTCCAATTGGATTCCTTTCTCTTCAGTTGCTGCACTGCAGATCTCTCTATCCGCTATTCTAGTTCATTGGTTGTCTCATTGTGTTCGCTGTTTGTCTCTTGGGATTAGTGGAAGCCTCATTTGCTTGATGAATTCCTCTGTGTCTGCTGTGAGACTGATGGAGTCCATTTTGGTGGTGGGGCAGAAATTGAGCCTTGGCTGAGAACTTCGACTTCATCTGATTGAAGTGTGTCATCCGACAAGTTGACAATGGACTTCCCTGCAGTGATACTGTTTCCTACTGTGGTACAGGGGGAGGCTTGGTTGTTGCTGGTGGTGATGCCAAGTTTCTCAAGTTTCCTGTTTTTGGGTGTGCATGTAGATGGTGTAGTTCCTTTATCTTGTCTGCTTGGCAGAGTTTTGCAGCTGGTCTGCGTTCTGAGGACTCCACTTAGAACCAGCAGTTTGCAGTGTCGATGGTAGTCATGATGTGGAGATGCCAGAGTTGGACTGGGGTAAACCCACAACTTGCCTGGACTTGCAAAATCTCACTAACTTTCCTGTTTGGAAACAATACACCTCGTTTTAACCTGTGCTTAATGCTCTGTCCACTCACATTGTCTATACCTTTAATTCTTGATTAGCTGTAAAAAGTCACATTCCAGTCATTATTCATGTAAATTGAGTTTATGTCTTTGTGCTCTGTTTGTGATCAGAACCCACCCACCTGCCGAAGGAACAGCGTGTTTCAAAAGCTTCTGGCATTTGCTACAAATAAACCTGCTGGACTTTACACTGATGTTGTGAGACTTCTTTCCGTCTTAGATGGGGCATGGTTTAAAGTTTATTTTTTATTTTCACATGTAGACTTACATTAATGCAATGAAACCACTGTGAACATTCCCTAGTCACCATACACCTGTTTGGGTACACTGAGGAAAAATTTAGCATAGTCAACCCACCTAAGCAATATGACTGTGGGAAGAATGGAATCTGCATCCCTGACACTGTGAGGCAGCAGTGCTAACCATTGTGCTGCCTGATTCCCAGCTAGGATCATTGTCTATTCTTGTAGATAAAATAATACCTCGAAGACTGTTAGTGAGTCAAAATACAGTAGTTTTTATTCCAAAGCTTTGGGAGAAAAATGGTTCTGATTAAGGATTACCAGACTTCTCATAGAACACAAACACAAGTGGGCATTTATACTTCATGAGTCTTAGTGTCAATCATGACACAAGTTTTCCATTCTGGCCAGAACTCTGGGTCTTCCTTCCTTGTTCGTAATACAGCCCCAGATTTAATCATGATTCACAGTCCATCTGGCAGCTACAGTTATGACACAGGCTTCGATCCAGTTACTATTCAAACCCCTTCTGCAGTAGTACCGGCATCTCCGTCTTTGAAGTTACTTATGCAATTGTGGCTGTCCCAACAGAACTCTTCCTGTCAAAAGCCGGTATCGTAAACTACTGTCTGTGCAATGATGTCGAACTAACACAAATAGGTAAGATTTACAAAGTCTACAAAATAACAGCCACACTAAACTGTCTTTATAAAAATGAGAGTTAAAGCATGTAATACATGAACAAATAACTTACATTAATGCCAGGAGCAATATGAGCTTGAGAAGATCAGTCATGATGAAGGGTTATGTTTGTGATATGTTCTAGGTACAAAATACATTAACCTTTCCCTACTTCATTATGGAGTCTGCACATTCTCCCTGTGTCTTTATGGGTTTCCTATGGCTGCTTTGGTTTCTTCCACAGTCCGAAAGATGTATTGATTAAGGTGAATTGGCTGTGCTAAATTCTCCCTCAGTGTACCTTAACAGGCGCTGGAATGTGGCAACTAGGGGATTTTCAAAGTAACTTCATTGCAGTGTTAATATAAACCTACTTGTACACTAATAAATAAACGTCTTTTAAGCAGCCCCAGTGGGAATAGAAGATGATTTGAATCTGTTCCGATGTTACTGATGAGCCCCACTGGGCAATCCTCAAACTCTGCCACCTGTCACAGTTGGTGCTTGAAGGATTATGCCAGTCGGTTGGGAGGCTTGTTGTACTCTCACTGCCTGTACATGCTCCCTCCAAAGCGCTGTTTTGTTATGTTTAGCGTCCTCCTGGATGAGCCATTTCTGTTTTGTCGGTCACAAGCCACGGTCTCCTGTGATTTGGTGGATGTGTTTGACTCTTTGGGGATGTGTTGAGGACATCTTTGAAGTGTTTCTGCCCTTTCCTGAAATTTTCCTGCCGTGACTGAGCGCTGTTTAGAGCAGTTGCTTCTGGATTCTGGCATACAAATAGCCTATCCAGCAAAGCTGGTTTTGTGTGGATTAGAGCCCTGATGTTAGGCAAGTTGGCTTAGGGAAAGACGTGCTGGTCAGCTACATAGACCCAAACAGGTAGCTCATATTGACATCAAGTAGATTTAATCAAGTGCTTTCTGAATTTTGGGCACACAATTTTAGTGAAGTCTGTGAATTGTGGCAGCAAATTTGAAAGTAGTAATTACTGGTCCTTCTCTATGTCACTTCAAAGATTCTTTTAAAGGCTGCTGCTTAGAAATGTCACAATCTTTGATGACCAGTGAGTCTGAGTGTCCAATCATGTGCATTGTCATATGGACAGTGTACACAATATTTATATTGTACATATGATATGAAACTAGTTTGGCTGTGTATGCAAGTTTTGTTTTGAGGTGTTATCTTGCAGGGCAGTGAAGTTTTTCCAAAGATGCTGAAATTAAGTTGAGACATTAAACATGTATATTTTATGGAATTTTTGTATGCATCAATCAAAATTATGTTTTTGAGGTGATAATGAAAGCTTAAGTTCTGCAGAACATCCATAAAACAAATTTTTATCTTGCAAGATACATGAATTCTTAAAGAAGTTAAACTCTTGTTTGAAGATGAATCATGGTGTAAAACTGTCATTCTTTTACCATGGAGTTGGATCTGACTAGTCACATGCTACACCAAATGCAGAAGTAGCAGTGAGACAGCAGTTTTGAAGTTAGATTGGCTTGGAACAATGAATTGATTTGGTGAGCATACTATTCTCACTGTAGACAGAAACATTAGGGAGACAAACAAAAAGCTTCTCAGTGCGGTACCATATTTTAATTTTGAACAATACTTAATTCTTGATCTTTTTGGAAAACAAATCCATAAAAATAGTTTTATACTGACTGATAGAGTGGTTCAAAGTTTTTCTTAAGTTAGTCAACATAAAATTTGTTTTCACTTGAATTAACCTAACAGGTTTTTCTTTTTCAGCAAAAGCATTTATTGAATTGACTGTTGAACTCTGTTTGAAGTCGAGAATGAACCTGCCAACTGATGATGGTAATTGAGACATTTACATGCTTGCAGTCTTGGGTTGAACCAGATTTGCTGTAACTGAAGCATCCACTTCGATTCTGAACTGAGTTTCCAATCTGTTTATTAAATTATAAAAAACACTTATCTCCACCAATGTTAATTACTTCACTTTTAAGATACCTTAGCCCATCTAGCAATAAAGTGTTCAGCTGCACCTTTCATTTCATTATTTCAACCACTTCAGTAGTATCCAAAGTGTTATATCCCTTTTTCGGGGGAATATTCAGAGATTCATGCACTGTCTGCCTCACTTTCTTGCTCTGCCTGGTGGTAATCCATTCCCTTCCTGTCTGCACAATCTTAGACTGTGGTGTGATCACCACACTTGCTTTCCACAATACTCTCTGCCTCACAGATGCCCTAGTGTCCTCAACTACTGTTCAATTTCCAAAACCCGGACTTCCAAGAGCTGCAGCTGGGGACAGTTCCTGCACACATGGCTGGCCTGGGCACTGAAAATGTTCCCAGCTTCCCACATGGAGTATGAGAAGTACCACCACAATATGGAGATCTCATACCATGACTTACCCCTTTAAAAGATGCTTCATATCAGATTATATCCAATTTTCAAGGGCTGTTCCTTCTTGGTTCTCATTACTACTGAATATAACCATTACAAACGATAAACCACAAAAAGACTTCTGACAAAAATGTTAAAGACTTATCTGACTGTAGCTATTACTTAACAGTCAGCTCTCTCTTGTCTCCTTCACTATTGCAGCAGGGCAAGACCACTCTGAAGATTTTAAAGTTAGACAGTGAGGAGAAAAATCACCTTTTACCATCTGCACGGAAAGTTCCACTCAGCTCCAAATTCCTCAGACCCACAATCACTCTGGCTGTATCTCACTCCAGGTGGGTGTTCTCTCCCACTGTTTGAGTGTAAAGATCACCTGAGATCAATTGCAAGTCCCTTAAATTGAGCAGCGCAGAAATTTAAACTAACTTTTTTTTTACCTTCAAAATGCCATTGATGTTAGGAGCTACATTTAATAATTTATACCTTTACTAGAATTAACACCCTCTCTAGGCTCCCTTGTTCCACTAAAGACTGCCCTTGCTAACAAAGATGCTCTTTGATCTGGTAATTACATGAATAATCAAATTCCTTTATTAAAATTAATAAATTTAATTCAAATTTGGGGGTCCCCGTTCCAGATTCTCTTAAGGTTAACGTGCAGATTAGTCGGCAGTTAGAAAGACAAACACAATGTTAGCATTCATGTTGAGAGAGCTAAAATACAAGAGCAAGAATGTATTTCTGAAGCTGTATATGATTCTGGTCAGACCCTGTTTGGAGTATTCTGAGCAGTTTTCAGTCTGTATTTAAGGAAGGATGTGCTGGCCTTGGAAAGGATCCAGATGAGATTCACAAGAATGATCTCTGGAATGAAGAGCTTGTCATGTGAGGAATGGATGAGGACTCTGGTCTATACTCGTTGGAGTTTAGAAGAATGAGAAGAGATCTTATTGAAACTCGTAGGGTACTACTAGGCCTGGATAGAGTGGCGTAGAGAGGATGTTTCCACTGGCAGGAAAAATTAGAGCCAGAAGGCACAATCTCAAGCTAAAGGGGCAATCCTTTGAAACAGATGAAGAATTTTTTCAGCCACAGAGTGGTGAATCTGTGGAGGCCAGGTCATTGAGTGTCTTTTAAGATTCTTGATT
Organism: Sphyrna mokarran; assembly: GCA_024679065.1. Lineage (NCBI taxonomy): Eukaryota > Metazoa > Chordata > Chondrichthyes > Carcharhiniformes > Carcharhinidae > Sphyrna > Sphyrna mokarran. The sequence goes on along the minus strand of JAGIQG010000023.1, from coordinate 20,515,515 downwards.
AATAAGGGGATCAGGAGTTCTGGGAAAAAGGCAGGAGAATGAAAATTATCAGCCATGATTGGATGAGCCGAGTGGCCTAATTCTGTTCCTATGTCTTATGGTCTTATGAAATAATAGTATATCTCTGTCTTTTCCAAAAGCTCAAAGATGGATCCATTGTTTTAATTTTCTCTCTTCTAACACTTTAAACTGTAATTACTGCACATCTGTTTGAATTACTCTTTGGGATTTTTGGCCAATTTCTCAATCAGATGTTTTCTTTTATCTTGCATTCTCAAAAATAAACATTACACATCCAGATATTCACAACATTGAATGTTTGCTAATCTACATTGGCTCTTAGTTCCCTAACAACACCTCAACTTCAGTTTTTTCCTGTTTAATTTTTTTTGTAACTTCACCCTGAAGTACCTATGTATCCTCCTCCAGTTCAACAAACTCTTGTTCTTATGACTGTGAACTTTTGTGTGTGCCACCATCATTTTCACAACCACCATAGGCAGTAGTTTTGTCTTCTGGAATACCCCCTCAATACTGCTCATTTTGTTCTATTTCCAATAGCATTTATTATTTGGAAGTTTGGTGTGCTCATTATGCTAATCAGATATAGAATTAGCCCATTTAGTATTTACATCGCTCTACTAGGCTTAATTCATGATAATATATAATTTGTTCCACTTACATTCTTCTGATTTACAAGTATCTGGAAATAGCAGACAACAATTGTACGTAGTATAGCAATAGTGATGAACTCTCAGTATTTTTGTAGCCTTGTGAGTATATAAGCAATTTGAACCATGGTACTGTCCATAAGAATGATTCAAAATGCCCTGAAGCATCTATGGATTCCCTAATTAGCAATGCTCTTGGAGTATCTTTATTACATGGACTGCAGCAGTTTAAAAAGGCAACCTTTCATTACCTCCCAAAGGATAACTGAGAATGAATAGTAAATGCTGGCTTTGTCGGCAACAATGTGGAGACGCCGATGTTGAACTAGGGTAAGCAGAGTAAGAAGTCTCACAACACCAGGTTAAAGTCCAACTTTTAGAGTGCTGCTCCTTCATCAGGTGAGTGTTGCATTTTCACCTGAAGATGGGGCAATGCTTTGAAAGCCTGTGCTACCAAACAAATCTGTTGGACTTTAAGAAGTCTCACAATACCAGGTTACTGTTGTCAGCAACAGCCATATCCCAAAATGAATAAACAAAACTGGGTTATCAGCTGTCTCCTCCCTAGCTCGAGTGTGAACTTAGCTTAGCCAGTTATAATTTCATCCCTGAGGCAGAAGATTGTGGATTGAAGTCCGACTCTTGATTTAATGATATAATACAGGCTACCACTTTTGTGCAAAATTAATAGAGCACTGAATTGGCTTTCAATAGGATATTAAACTGAGTACCTAATTGTATGCTCACTTACACGTTGAAGAAATTGTTATTGCATCACTGGAAGTGCAGGGAATTCCTGGTGTCAGTTTTCCTCCCTGTACCTCTCACCATAAATAACTGATTACCTGGTCAATTCATTCATTTATTTTATTTTTGGAACCTTGCTATGTACTACTGGATGTATTGATTGCCTAAAGAGTGATTGATGTCAGCTTACTGATTCTTAGAGTCTAATGCAATAAGAATTAGCATTTATTATTTGGAAGACAATGAAATGTCAAAATGATTTACACCGTGAATTACTTTGAAGTATAGACTGTTGTTTGAATTTTGAAACTCTAGTGTTTAAGATGGTATGTGTAATATTTGTAATGTAACTCAACACAAAAGTAAACATTTTTCTTTTCCTGCTAGATGTTAACTTTATAACTGAAGAAACATTTGATTTTGGAATTAGTTTCCCAACTGAAAGGTAAGGTGGACTTTGTCAAGAAGTCCTTGTTAAAGGAGCGAGAAATTACTCGTTTTCACGTATATTTGTAGTGGTTATTACTTTGGGAATAAATTTTTGACTGTTTAGTTTTTGAACCACGTTCTAATTAACATCTGAAGTTTCTAAACCAAGGACTCAAATCAGAACCTTTTTTTTTAGTTTTGAATTGTAATTTTTTTCCATATAGCTTGCACTTCCTGTAAATATCCCATTGTATTGTTCTGGCACTAAGCAGTGCTATGTAAGATGTGCTTATGTTTGCTTTCAGGAGAATTGACTATAGTTAACGTTTCAGGTGTCTTTGCCATTACACACCTGAAACATGAATATATCTTCTTTCACACTCTCCCTGATTTGTTATATCTTTAAGATTTCAAACACTTGCAATTTATTTCCTTTTATTCTGTTTTGGTCTTTATTAATAGCATCTTCCTTAAATGTATTTTTCTCCAAGGATTATATCATTTTTTTTAATGGGTTGGACAACTTTTCAATTATTGAGCAGGTAAATTGTTAAGTTTAATCTGAATTCAGTCCAAAATGTTTTGTTCATGCAGCCAAGAATCGTTGCTTGAAAATGATTTGGAAGAAGCCTTCGATAATCCAGTCAGGCACTCTGAGAGATGTGTTGCTATGGGAATTGATGTGAACAGTAATAATGGAAACCAGCAGAAAACAAATGAAAGCGTGCTGAAGTGGAGTCCCCTCAGTGCAGAAAAACTTGTAGAAATAGTGAAGGAAGCAAATCGTCTGGCAAATCAATTTGAAAAATGTGCTTTGAAGGAAAAGGAAAATGCAAAAATACAGCGGAGAGAGGGCAGAACTGACACTGACCGATTAAAATCAGAAAAAGAATCCAAAGCCAAAATCAGACTTTTACAAGATGAGAGAACATGTAAGAAAAGCCCTCGAAGTCCAAGGCGAGATACATTTTTTGTATTGGACAGTCCAAATAAAGCTCTTCTTCCTTCTGTAAATCTTCAGGTTGTAAATGAAAACAGTCCAATCGTTAACACTGGAAAAGCACACCTTAATGAACCTCAAATTGCCAAGTACAGAACAAAGTTGCCCAGTGAATCTGAACAAGTAAACGCTGACAAACGCATACAATCAAAGGAAGGTAACCTATCTACAGAAAGCAAGCAAGCTGCTGTTAACAAGGTGCTATATTTCACTTAGTTTTGTGCTTAAAGTAGATACAGAAATAACTAGTTATGCACTTGATAATGGTAGAATTGCTAAAATATTAACTGCCACTAATCATGCTGTGCCTTCAGTTGGAAATTAGTTTGCACTTTAATTCACTTCCCAAAATAACAAACTAGCTCTACTAACTAAACATTTGTTCTATTAGCATTCATTCCAGTTGCTTTATTAGTACTCATATAAGCAAGATATCATTTGACTGCTGGAAAGTATGCAAATTTTCCCATTTCTTTCTGTTCTATTTTCATAAATGCTTCTGACTTTTTTTTCTTGTTTGTAGCAGTCAGTGCTTTCCAGACCATCTGGTTTGAAACTTCCATCTGGTTTAAACAGAAAAGGAAACATGCATTCAATATCTCCATCCAAACCTTACCAGAATCCTAAAAAAGATTCACTGCATGCACCCTTGTCTTCAACAGGAAATCTAAAGCAAACCAGAAGTAGGTACATGAAGCAGTTTAGTTTTTATATTTTTATACTTGTTATTATGCTTAAATTATGATATACCAATGTTTAGGCACAAAATGTTCACAGCATTCGGTCAAGCAGATGTAATTTCTTTCATTAGAACTGAAATGAGGAATTTCTTCAGCCAGAGGGTGATGAATTTATGGAATTAATTGCCACAGAAGGCTGTGGAGACCAGTTCATTGAGTGTATTTAATCAGACATAGATTCTTGGTTGGTATGGGGAAAGCGGGGAGAATTGGGGTTGAGAAACATATCAGCCACGATCGAATGATGGAGCAGATGCGATAAGCTGAATGGCATAACTTGCCCCTATATCTTATGATCGTATTATTGCCATGTTGGTTTCTTATGTTGACTTGATTTTGCAGTTGTCTATTGCATGGTAACAAAAGGTTTTAAACTGGAATTAAATTATAAAGCCTGCTATGTGCCTTGCACCCAGGCAACTGGAAGAGGGAGGAAAATGTGATGGTTTTTATTTTTGTTAAAGGTGCATCATTAAACAACCCGATAAATCCTTCTGGAAAAAGTATTATGTATCACAACAAACAGGGTAAAGAAAAAGCACCAATGATATCAGAGAGCAAAATACCTACTTCATCAATCACTTTTAAACTCTCGACTGACACCAATCTGAAGCCACTTCCAAGTGCTGACAGAACTACTAGCGCAGAGATCAGCAGTCGAGTACAACCACCAAGCAAGCTGCTTACTCCTGGAAATCGTTTGAGACCTGGATCTGTCACATCCATTCACACAGGAAGCAAAAGCGAAAGGACCAGTTGCGCTCTGCTTAAAGGAAAGGGATCGGAAAGGCAACTCAAAACCACGGGTAAAGTTTTTTTTGTTGGGCAATTTCTACCACTTCCCCACAAGGCAATTTCAATCTTCAATAAGCCAAGTTTATCTTACCACTAATGGCATAGTGTTCAGATTTCTGCTTCACTATATATTGGCAGCTCTTGTAAAGATTTTTTTCTCAATTTTATGGATGAACTTCCAGGTACAAGTCGTGTATTTAAGTTTAATGTTAAAGCATTATAAATCCAATAGTAGTGAGCATCATGAACTCTGAGAAGGAAAAAGAAGCATATACTGTTTCTGTATATGGTCCTGCTGTACTTAGCCATTTTATTACATCTTATTGTCAATTGTTCTTCTGTTTTAGTTACTTCAACTAAGTATCTGAATTCCACTATAAGTGCTTCAGCAATCCAAAATAAGCCTCTGCCCAAGAAATCGACTTCAAGTAATGTAAAAAGGTATTGTTTCCTCAATATCTTAATAAAATACACTGAATTTTATGAAATCATATCTGAGAAACATCCTCTAACTGCTTTGCTTAATACAAATTATTTTAAAATCAGTGCTATTTTGTATGCATACACACAAGCTGATTTGCAAACAGCAAGGTACCCACAGAAAGTAATGAAACTGAAAAGACAGATCTATTAGAATCATAGAATCATATAATGCAGGAGGCCATTTGGACCATCAAATCTTCACTGACTGCAGTCCCACCCAGGCCCTATCCCCACAACCCTATGCATTCACCCTACCTAATCCCCTTGACATTAATGGATAATTTAGCATGGTCAATCCACCTAACCCACATACCTTTGGACTGTGGGAGGAAACTGGAGCACCTGAAAAAAACCCATGCAGACACGGGATGAATGTGCAAACTCCATACAGTCACCCAAGCCAATAATTGAACCTGGAATCCTGGTGCTGTGAGGCAGCAGTAGATGTTAGATTAATATTGTCCAAGGCACCAGAGGAACACCATGATTTTCTGTAAATAGTTCTTTTGAATCTTGCTTCTTAAAGTTACAAAATACTAATAGTGAGCATTTTATCTAGGAGCATAAAATTGAGTAAAACGAGCAAGCACTTAAATTGATCTGGACTTCTACAATGAGTACATGAGCATTGACCTCAAGGTCCAGCCACGTTAAAAAGCTGAACAGCACAATCATATTCCCAATAGATAGTTACAACCTAAGAGTTATTATGCTGCGTTTGATGAAAGTGTAAATTGGAGTTACAAATTTGAAGTTTTATTCTGACAATTAGTGGTGCTCTCTAACATAGTATTTAGTAGTGTTCCAGGTTTAGGTTTGGCATTACAGACATTAATTAGTCATGATTTTACAAGCACCCAATAAATGCATTTTAATTTATCTTCAGAAAAGAGATAATTAGTTGCTCAGTGCATGTGAATAATTAAGAAACTTCTGTGCTGGTTATTACTTAAACCAGTACCTTAATGAGCAAGGGGAAAAAATATGAGTTTAATTTATTATGTGCCAAACAACAACAAAATCTGCAACCAGTTAAATAAGGTACTTAATCAAATTGTCATATAAATTAACAGCAGTGACTAGGAATAAATTATAAGGTATCAGCTGACTGTTGCAAATTATCTTTTGCTCACTGCATGGACCATCAACAAGAAGTCCCAAAATGTGATGGAGTGGGATTTGAGTGCTTGCCTCTCCACAATAAGATTACACTCTTATTGTGTAATTAGACAAGTTACAGATGATGATGCAGTTAAAATCTGAGTTGGGCAGCAAGCTAAAATTGTAGGAATACAGTTATCTTGGAGGGTTGTAGAGCTGGAGAAATTGGAGAGATAGGGAGGGGAAATATTGCTTGACTAAGAATCAGTATAGGTCAATGAGCAAAGGGGGGATGAATTAATGGGAGAATGTGCAAGTTAGGACACGGCCAGAAAATTTTGGATGCCTTCACATATACAGAGAGTAAAACGTTGGGTACTAACCAGGAGTGCCTTTAATACAGTCAAGTCCAAAGTAACAAAGGCATGGGTGAGGTTTGAAGCAGCAAATAGTATGAGGTGGGGCAGATGTGGGAGTAGGTGACCTAGTGAATATAGACACAGGTGGTTGACAACACAGTCCTGGGGTCAAAGGTGAAACCAAAGTTTTGAGAATTAGTCACAAGGGAATGGGGTTTGTGGCAAAGATTGGGGACAATGGCTTCAGTTTTTCCAATATTTATGTGGGAGATATATTTGCTCATCCAATTGAACAATGACAAATTTGAGACAGTGGAGGAGTTGAGAGATGTGGCATTATAAATCTGAATATTGTTGGGATACATGTGGAAACTGGCGTTATATTTTAAGATGTGATGCCAGCAAGGTGCGGCGAATAGTTGAGGGGAAAAAAAGGAAGCAAATATAGCTCTTTGAGAATCAGACGTAATGGTGCAGGAGTAGGAAGAGAAACCATTGCAGGCAGTTCTTTGGATATGGTTAAATAAGAATGAATTTTGGCAAGTGTTGTTCCACCCCGCTGGACAACAGTGGAGTGGTATTGGAAGAAGCTGTTGTTACCTCGTCAAAGGTTACAGACAAATGAGGAAATATATGGGAGGGCTAGCTTACCTTTGTTACATAAGTACAAACCCTTTCGGGCATTTTCCATTTTCATTTTTCCACCTCTCAGAAAGGGGCAGCCTTGCATGCTTGTGTTACATAATTCCTGGGGTGATTTTCATTCTATCATTGTGGAAGATACTACATACAGATTTCCATGTTTATGTTTTTAAGTTTGCATTCATTTTACTGAACAATTTTCACATCACTTAGCATTGTTTGATTGTTGTATTTGCAATAAAAATTGTTGTATCCATCACATTTTGTCATTTGTTCTTCTGTACAATGATGTTCAGTCTAGCCTTTCATGTAAAAGTATAGCTTTACTTAAACTTGCCAGTTACTTGGGTAATACTACAATTTTGAAATCATCTTTCATGTCTTGATTGTGGATCCTAACTTGATATGCATGGTAATATACTGAATGGTTCAAGTGTTAGCTTTGACTCAGGTGAGTTTTATCATTGAACCAAAGTTGTGGGTTCAAGTGCTGCTCCAACACTTGAGGACTCTGATGCTTCAGTGCAGTATAGAGTCTTGTGGGGCCATTTTCTGATTATATTGGCTGTCTTAGTTTCCTTGCCATGATGTGGAGGTGCCAGGATTGGACTGAGGTGGGCACACTAAGAAGTCTCATAACACTAGATTAAAGTCTAAAGGTTTATTTGGTATCACAAGCTTTTGGAGCACTGCTCCTGATGAAAGCTGGTGATACCAAATAAACCTGTTAGACTTCAACCTGGTGTTGTGAAATTTCTAATTTTCTTGCAGTACAGCAGTTGGCTATGTAGCACCATATGTAAAGGCAAGTTCTTATTTTTATTGTACTATCGTTTCACCAATGAATTTCTTCGTACATTTTAGAAATATTCAGTGATACAATTGCATGATCAAGATTTATAAAAAATTGAACTTTTATAATCCAGTACTTTCTACTAGAATGGAAAGTATACATTATACTGTTGATGGGGTGGCGTATTTATATTGATCCAATTGGTTCAAACATTTTTTAAGAAACAAAACAAAATGGAATATTCAGTGTAAAACATGTCCTGTTCCTTCATCTGGGGTAATCTAATTGCTGCTTATGGGATGAGCTATGACTGATACATATGCTGCAAACTTAACTCTGATAGAACGATCTCAGGAAGTTGCTTGGACTATTTTAAACTTCTCCACAAGCGTAGAAGGATGAAATTCATAAACAATTAAAGTGACATTTTAAACAGAAAACACAAAGTTGAGGAAATTATTTACCAGCAAGAGGAGATTGGGATTGTTTTGAGCTAACTACTACCTCAAACAAAAATCTAACATTAAAAGGTTTGCTTTTCCCTCTTGCTGTATATAATGTATCCTAAGTATAGTAGAATTGACATGAATTAAAAAGGACCAAAACCTAATGTAAAGTTTATCATTAAAGTATGTAGCTTATTTAAAATTTCCTTGCTGGTTTTTCACAGTAACTTCATTGCCGTGTTACTGCAAGCCCACTTGTTGACTAATTAACAAACTTTAACTTTAGTGTAACTACTAAACATTCTGTGAATTTAGGCAGCATTGCTGTTTTTATATTCAATGAAACAAGAATATGTTTTAAATATAATTGTGTGTTGCTTTGTCTCTATGTAGTTTCTAAATTAAGTCTCTCTCTTTCTTTTTCAGATGATTTTCTTTCAGGATTCAACAAATACTGAATCTGAATTTTTCTTCTTTCTAACCAGCCTGCGTGCATGAGAACTGTGTTATGTGGCAGTCTTTCTCAAGGAAAATGATGTGCATGCAAAAAGGACTGAACGCTATCAGTTTACAAGCTGGTAAATTTAAAGTAGATAAAATTTCATGGGTTGGAGAACTAAGTTTCAAAGCTTTCTCTTGATATTCCACTGAAACTTCAGATGAAAAGTGACATTAGCCTTGTTTGTTTGGAAATCTTAACTTCTGATGATTTTTGTGCTATCACAAATTGTAAATTGTGAAAATGCATCTCAAAGCTCCAACTTTAAAACTTTTGGCTTGACTGCAACTTCAGTGATTGTATTAGGACTATTTGGAGGCTAGAGTACACGTATCTGAGATTCTGCCCATTGTTTTAAGGATTAAAATCTGATAACTCTGATGTCTTGCACCTTATGGCTATAAATCCATCTCTGCAGCTAATGATGATTTTCCAAAGTTCCTTTCATCAGATTGGAAATTTAGCAATGTTACGTAGCTTTTCAAAAAGAGGGAGAAAGACTAAGGCAATCAGTTGTTGGAAAAATGCTGGAATTTGTTATCGAAAGTCTAACAATCATACAGAAAAACATAATGTGATTTGAACAAGTCAAAATGACTTTACAAAAGGGAAGTCCTGGTTGACAGATTTCTTCAATTTTTTTTTGAGGATATGATTAGTCAGGTAGATAAATGGGAACTAAGGTCATGGTTATGTCATTAAGACGTTAGGACGGCAGCGTGGGCTCGTTGGGCCGAAGGGCCTGTTTCCCGTGCTGTGTTGCTCTTTGTTCTTTGTAACAAGTAGATGTAATATAGCTGGAGTTTCAAAAGGCATTTGAGAAGGTGCCACGCATAAGGTTAATAGTCAAAGATAAGGCTCACGGATTGGAGGGTAAAATATTATCATGGATAGATGATTAGTTAATTGACAGAAAGCAAAGAGAGGGCATAAACAAGGCATTTTCAAGTTGGCAGACTATGATTAATGTAATGCTGCAAGGACGAGTGCTCGGGCTTGAGTTGTATATAAACAGTAATATCTACATTTGCTGATATAAATCTAGGTGAATAAAGTAAACTGTGGGGAAGATACAGGTTGCGGAGATGTAGACAGGCTAAGTGAATAGAAACTAGATGGCAGATGGAATATAATGTAGAGAAGTGTGAAGTTATTCATCGATCATAAGAATAGAAAAACAAAATATTTTTAAAAAGTGTGAAACTTGTAAATGTATATATTCAAAAAACTTGGATGTGCTTCTGCAAAGAATGCAGGAAGTATGTAGGTACAACAAGCAATTAAGAATGTAAATGGGATTGGAGTACAGGAATAAAGCCTCTTACTACAAAGAGTTTTGGTCTCCATATTTAAGGAAAGATTTACAGCATCAGTGATGGTACAGCAGAAATTCACTAAATGGATCCCTGGAACGAGAGGTTGCCTAATGATAGGCTTATTGGATTTTCTGTTGTTTAAAGAAAAATATGACAACCTAGTGATCCTGAAGTGGTTTAATATGGTAGAAGCTGAAAAATTGTCTCTGATAGGGAATCTAAAAGATGTGACCTCAGGATAAGAGGCTGATCCTGGATTGGACTAGTACAAGCAAAACAAACAGTGAATGCTGTCAGACACCAGACAACTCAGCTGGTTCATTAATGTTCATCAGGGAACAGAATCTGCTACTTTTTCTTTGTTTGGTCCTGTGGTTGACTTTCTATCCTTTGTCCTGATCCATGCACATTTATACACATGCTAAAGTAGTTCCTGCTATATTCTGAAAGTATAAGATACTTCTATATCTCAAAAACAAATCTGAGAATGGTCTTTGTAAAGTTAAGACATAGTTTTAATCAACTTTTTTACTTCTATTTTAGTATTAAGAAACAGAGTGTAGTTCATTGGGAAATAAAATCTCATCAAACATGTTTTGTTAAAAATCATAATAAATACATTTTATAGCAAATAGCTGTGGTTCTTTCATTTGTAACTTTGATGTTATTAAATATCATACTGAGGTCAGGATAGTTGTTTTTTGGCTACAATTGGCATGGAAAGTCAGCTAGTTTCTTACATTGACAAGTACTCTCGCACTGTTGTAAACATGAGGCAAAAATGTGATGCTCCATTACACAAATGGTATACCCCTGGCAAACTGGGAACCTATAGATGCTCCTGTGAGATGACAAAATGTAATCAACCTTAAATATGATATCAAGGCATTTGGAATTGTTAATGCTTACTTATAAATGGACAGAGAAAGAGTTCACCCTAACTTGTGTTTAAAAAAAACAAGTGCAGTTGTAAAATTATATACTGCAATGACTAGTGTTTCCCAGTCCTATGCTTTATGATGTTTTCAAGAGTGCTGCCCAGATTCTCATTTTAGTGGTGATCAGATTCATGATCTGCTTAAGAGGCAGAAGTCCTCATATTTATTTCCCATTAAAAGCTGCAGAAAACAGCAGAGATGTGATTGTTTCAACATCAGTATTAGTAATTGTACATCTAACAACATATCAGAAAAATACGAAAAAGGAATGCGATAACAACTCAAATGGTACTAGAATAGTAACATTTTCCTAAATCAAGGAAAAAACCATTCTGGGCAAAATAATCTGCCAATTTCAGATTACTGTATCTGTTTCAGCTACATTTATTTAAAAACCTACAGTATGTACATTAAGGAATTCACTGTACAGGTTACTGTTTTCATGTCTTATGTGATGATGACAAGAATGGAAAAATCAACTTCAGATAAAATAATGGAAATTTTTGCACTTGGTCAAAACATTGAATCTATACAATATCGACAAACATCATATTAACAGAAAAAATGAGCAGCATTCTTTAAATAAAATATCCTGGATTTCCTACTCACTTTTTTCTTTTAAGGACTATGTTAACCAACTTCGAACAGAAAAGCATGTACAGCACACATTTTCTCTCAAGACAACTTACAAATTATATCAAAATATCTACAAACAACTGTCTTGTAAAAAAAAAATGTTTAAGTAGGCATTGGTCTGAAGACAACTCCACTATAGCTGGAGCATGAAGGCCATGTGGCTAAAGGCAATTTTCTTTACCCGACATGCGGTGAATGTGGTTAAAGTTTACCGGCTTGTATTTGTCTCGTTGCAGCAGACAGCCTGCTCATGAAGAGAGCTAATTAAAAGGGGCTGTCAGATGCTCAACCTGTGACAAATATTGTTTCCCAAAGACAAACTCAATAGGCATTTAAAAAAAATACCAAACTGGATTTTTGAATTGTAAATGAAGATCTATCAATACCAAATAAAGCAGGCCAAGTACTATTTTTTGCTCCACCAAACATCAATTCCTAAGCAGTACCAAAATAATTGTGTTCCTGTAAAAAATACTTGATCAGTTACCATTGTATTGAATATGATTGACAAAACAAAAAAGCCAAGTCTTCAGTACAGCAAAATCTTTGCTTAATTTAACATAATTGTTTTACTTTGCACATCAAAAAAAACACAGATTTAAACTTAAGATGGCCATAGTTATATGTTCTATTACCTTATTGTAAGGCAACTGATATTCATATAATGTATGTCTCTTATAATCTACAGGTGGGACAGTCAAAGGGTCAAATAAACTTGTGGTTGAGATTGTCTAGGGGAGTTTTCGATACAGGGCTATAAACATGAACCATATCACGAATTATCATATAAACAATAGTTACAATAAATTCCCTGAAGCTTTAAGTCTTTCATTCTTCTGCACATTGTTTGAGAACATGGAATTCTGAAGCTCTAAAGCTGCTTCTTTGAATTTTAGTTGCCTTATGCTCTATCCTCACTGCTCCAAAGTATGTCTGGGTGCGTTATTGATTATCGTAGTCTCCAAGCACCCACTTTATCCATAGCACTGTGCAAATAGAACAGTGTCTCAGCATGATTTGGCACTGACAATAACAAGTCACTTCTTCCAGATACGCACTCGGATGACGGCAGTTTCTTTCCTTTCCACATTAGAGAGTTTGCTTATGTGCAGCTCTGTACCTTGGGACAAGGCACAACAAGTCACACCAGTGCTGTCTGGAGTAAGCAAAGTGACACCATCGCAGCTTTAGCAATCCACCGTGTCCTGTGTTGACATGAGAAGTCATATCGAGGTCTCATCACTGCTACTGAGCATGAAAAGGACAAAAGGAAAAAAAAATGCATGACCATGATTATATGCTGAGAACAGTGTGATGGAAATCAACTGTGCATTTCATAGTTGGAAGTATATGGCTGACAAGTGAGATACTGTTTCAAATCAACTGTGTAAATGTTTCAATGGAGAAAATTAAAAAATAGAAATCTACAAATTTGATGAGGAGAGAAAAGAACATAAATTAGTTTATAATTCATAGATGTTTTTATATTTTAATTTATAAGCACTGAATCTTTGTCAAATTCAAGAATGAAAACATTTTTTTAAACAAAAACAATATTGAGCAATAAAAACAGAAGGCTTTGAACAAGAAAAATCTATTCTGATCATTAAGCTATTTCCTTTATAGAGTCTGCAGTTCAGTGATATCAAAGACACTTCTGAGCATAGATTATGCCAAATGTGTTCTGTTCCTCAAAGATAAATTAAGCAAATCCCAAAATGCTGAATTATAGAATGGTTACCTATAATTCTTTCACAGAATTAATTAATTCAAGCACAGAAACAAATCATTTGGCCTGTTTGTGTCTGCTTGAAGAGCAACTCAGTTAAGTCCCAATTCCCCCAATCCTTCCCCATAACCTTGTAAATCTTTTTGCTTCAGATAATTATTCAATTCTCTTTGAAGACTCAACTGAGCCTGCCTCCACTGCACTCCTTAGGTTGAGCATTCAGGAAGCAGGAGGAGGCTATTGGGCCCTTTGAGCTTACTCCGCCATTCATTACGATCATGGCTGCCATCCAACTCAATAACCTGATCCTGCCTTCCCTCCATATTCTTTAATCCCCTTCACATCAAGTGCTATATTTTACTGCCTCAACTACTTTCTGTGATAGCAAATTCTATAGGCTGACCACTCTCTGGGTGAAGAAATTTCTCCTTATATATGTCTCTGTATCTTTAGACTGTGACTCTGGTTTCTGGACACCTCAACCATTGAGATTGTCCTTCTTACAATTACCCTGTCTAGACCTGTTACAACTATATAGGTTTCTATGAAATTCCTGCCCTTTTTCTGAACTCCAGTGAACACAATTCTAACCAATTCAATCTCTTCTCATATGTCAATTTTGCCATCCCAAGAATCAAGGTTTCTTGCAAGAATCAGGTAAACCTTATTTGCATTACCTCTAGAATAAACATCCTTCCTCAATAAGACCAAACCCTGCATGCAATATTCCAGGTGTGGCTTCATCAACATCCCATAAAATTGCATTAAGACATCCCTGCTCCTTACTTGAAACCTCTCGCTACGAAGGCCAATATATTCTTACTGCCTGCTGCATTTTTACTTTCCGTCATTGGTGCACGAGAACACCCAGGTCTCGCTGCACATTCTCCATTCTTAAATTATGGCCATTCATCTCTTTGCAACATTCAAACCCTTGATCTGTGCCATTACTACAATACTTTATTGATATAAAAATATATCAGCCTACTGCAGATGTTTTTACACAGAAAATAATGGGTGCCTTGAACTCTGCCAGGGGAAGTTGTGGAAACGGGTATAGTAGTGACTTTTAAGGGGCATCTTGATAAGTACGTGAATAGGATGGGAATAGAGGGATATAGTCCCCAGAAGGGTGGGAGGTTTTAGTTAAGTTGGGCAGCATGCTTGGTGCAGGCTTGTAGGGCTGAAAGGTCTGTTCCTGTGCTGTAATTTTCTTTGTTCTTTATACTTAAAGTCATTGCATAATAAGCTGAATTACATGAGGTCAAGAAGGTGATTCCAGGTGAGAAGTATATAAAGAGAATGTTTCCCAAAAATTGTGCCTGCAATTACACCATGAATAATGTTAATAAATACTTAATGTTTTTAGTTGAAATTCTTGCCTCTGATATTTTGACAGTTGCATTTAACTCACTGGGGACGATTCCCCCCGTTCATTGTGCTACTCAAGTATCAGCATCCACCCGATCATGAGTCCCTCAGGCAACATTTCTCAATGTAATCAACCCCGGGCCAGAAATCAGCACAAGGCTGATTACCATATTGAAATTGCCATTTCAATATGATTAGCGAGCCCGGTACAGTAGTCTCTGGGCCTGCTGGTATCTGTCCCTCACTGGAAAAGGATCCCACTAGTAGGAGTTACAACATAGACTAGCTATGCTCATCCCTCTAGTGGGGACAGAGGCCATTGAGGAGTTGGGGATGGGAGTATCACTTGGGCAGTGCCAACCTGGCACTGTTGGCTGAGCGCATCGGCACTGTCCACTGGGCTATGCCAAGGGGGTGGGCTGATCTGTAGAAGGGGGGGCCCACTGTGCACTCTGCAGAGGGATCAGTGGGGGAGGGGTGAAATCGGGGCTGCTCGTAGGAAGCTGGTGATTGGGGCTGGCTGTGGGGAGGGAGAGGGACAGGGAGAGTTAATGGGAGGCGAGAGTCGGAAAAACCACTGATTTGGAAATAGGGGGGCAGTTTAGGAAGCTGGCAATCAGGAGAAAGGATGAATGATCACAAGGTCAGTAATGGGGTAGGCGGGCGGCAGTGCACATACCTGCTGACAGATTGGCACATGCACAGTGGCCCATTCAACACTATACTGCTAGCTTCTCCAATGGGATGAGGGCCCATTCCCCACCTTCTGGCATGAATTCCTCTGAGGCATTCTGTGCATTAGAGATTCATTCCACTAAGTATGCCCAAAAAATGAATTGTAAAGTCTGTACAAATTAAAGTGATAAAGGTAAAGTCGGCATGGACCGAGCTCTCCACTTTGAATGAGAGAGCTGACTGGTAGTGATTTAACCTGAGGGTCACCACATCTCAGGCAAGAGACAAGGTTAAGAAGGCAGGCCTTCATGAATAACCTCAGCTGGTACAGGAATTGAACCTGCACTGTTGCCATCACACATTGCTCTGCATCACAGATCAGCTGTCCAGCCAACTGAGTAAAAGCAACCCAATTAAAGCAATCGCCTCCTCATTACTAGAAACGTGAAATGCTTTTTCACTTTAGTGGTTTTGTCACTGTTTTTATTAGTGAGCTTTGAAGGACATGTGGAAGAGACACTCACTCAGATCCTGATGAATCTTCATCCACTGTGCCTGTTTTAATGCTCATGGGAATAGGCATTACTCCATTCATCTGCTCTCCTGTTGTTTGCCTCAGTTTTGTTATTCCCCCTGTCCGACTTCCTTCACTGGATCCCACTGAAGATGCTCGTGAGGAGACAGTGGCTGGTTTATGGTTGGAAAGTTCATTATGAATTCGGTTGATGCTGTTCTTCTCTGAGAAGAGTGGTAATGCTTTATTTTTCAGAATGCCTGTCAATTTCAAAGAAGATGAAAACATTTCACAACTTTATTGAGAGTGACATTTTATTTTCTGTGCATCGCCACAAATACAAGAGACATAATACAAGGAACTGAAATTTGGCATATTAACAATGAACCATTTTTGGAACAGAGGAAGCAAAATGCCAATGAGTTGCAATATTGTGACTCATCTCAACAAAAACAGACAAAAAAAATTATTAAAGGTCACAGCTTTTGTACGTATGCTAGGAATCATGATCAACCATCAATTTGGCCCTAATTTGTCCATAATAGAGCAAAAGATAACAGAATATGACAACCAAAGAGCAGTAAAGATCAGCAACAAATGTTGGCCTTGCCAGCAACACCCACATCCCAATAAACAACTATGCAAAAGCTGCCAGGTTTCTGGACTATCGGAAATGTTTTGAAGTGGGTTATCAAGTGCTGAGGGGAACTACTGAGATCATGAATCAAGAAGTAAACTTTTATGAGAGGGCACAGTAAGATGTCTCACAACACAGGTTAAAGTCCAACTGGTTTATTTGGAATCACGAGCATTCAGAGCACTGTTCCTTTATCAGGTGAGTGAAAATGAAATCAAGTAAATAAACCAATTAAAAATGCTAAGTAACCAAATGAAATGATTTTGAATACCAGTTACCTTTCTGAGGTTGTACATTCGGGTTAGGCAATGATGTTAATGTATTTTCTTTGTACAAAGTGTCTCCGTTTTCCTTTGGCTTTTCATCCAAATGATTAAACTTTTCTCGGTGAAGTTCAATGTTCGCCATGGTTTCAACTTTCAGGTTCTCTGATCCACCATGGCTTTCACTTTCACTGGCTGTTGTCATAAATTCTCCTGGCCAATAAGGTTTCACATGAGCAGTTATGTTGTCCACTAGAAAATCAATTGAAATTTATTTTAAAAACTATCAAATGAAAAACAGATTTTTTTTTCTCTTTATAGATCTGAGCATAAAGCTAAATCCATGCAGTTACCTTGAATATGGTAATTACAGGAGATTTCACATTTATTTCTGAACATTTCCAAATATCTAAATTGATGAAAGTGATTCTATGTTGGAGAATCATAGAATCCGTACAGTTGGAAGAGGTCATTTGGCCCGTTGAGTCTGCACCATACATCAGCTAAGTCCTCTCCTTTGCCCCATCTCCATAACCCTATACCATGCCATGGCTCATCCATCTAACCCACATATTTTGGGACGCTAATGGGTAAATTAGGATGGCCAGTCCCCCTAATCCACGCATCTTTGGACTGTGGAAAGAAACTGGAGCACCCAGAGAAACCCACACAGACACAGGGAGAACGTGCAAACTCCACACAGACAGTAACCCGAAGACAGAATTGAACCCGAGTCCCTGGTGCTGTGAGGCAGCAGTGCTGACCCCTCTGCTGCCTAGAAGTTGAACCATTGCAACTTAATTGGTATTTTCATTATTTGTTTCATCAAATGTGACCTTCATATTGAAGGAACAATGTGAAACCTAGTTAGATGGTTTGGTTTGCATCAACAAAAATAGCCTATTATAAATCAGTGAGCTATTAGTCTATAAATACCATGATTGAGGTCACAAAATCTGTACATAAGGACCTATTAACGATTAATGCTGTCCCTCCAACCTTAAGAATGCAATAAAATCTTCGTCAGCAACATTTAAAGTAAATGTTATTAAAAATAACATATCCAAGTGTGATTTTAAAGCTTTAAACTAGTCTTACGATAAAAGAACAAGAAACTCAGCAAGAAGACAACATCCCTGTACTAATTTACAAAAACTTGATATATACACTTTTCAATAACTTGACTGGTGTACAGTTAACAAAAATTAGATTGTAAGAAAGAAAATTAAATGACATAGATAAGGCAATAACTTCTAGGATTCCTATCACTGATGCTTGACACTACTTGAGTTCAGTGGGTTCATAGTGGGTATCATGTACCAGTGTGGATGTAATAGGAAAATCTAAGCAATTTTACACTTACCTTTGGGAGTGCTGTGGTTAGGATGTTTTTCATTATTTGGGGATATAATTTTCTCCCAACCTGGCTCTCCTTGATAATCATCTTCTTCACTATCTGAAGAATGAGTGGAGGCATAAGACCCACTTTGGTCATCTTCCAGAGACAAATCACTGTCGGAATCTGAATCATGTTCTGAAAAGGGATTAAACAATTGCTCGTCATTTGGAAGCCAATTCAAAGATCCTGTTTAAGAGGAAGGCTGTACTACAGAATTATAACAATCTCTTCAGTTATAAATGGAGATTTCTGCGCCTCAGTCAATCTTTGTTATGGATTGTAGGCAATGTGAAGGCAGACATTCTGTGTAAAACATATGCTGATCTGAAGTTCCGTTTCACTGACAGTGTGAGTGAAAAGTATTTTATACATTCCACCAATTCTCATGGATCATTTCATTGGTATTCAACTTTCTATTATATCTGTTATGTACCACATAATGTCTGCTCACAAATAATATAGAATCATAGAATCCTAGAATTCCTATAATTCAGGAGGCTATTTAGCCCATCCAGCCTGCACCGACAATAATTCCACCCCATGTATTTACCCTTCTTGTCTCCGTGGCATGAAGGGGCAATTTAGCATGGCCAATCAATCCAACCTGCACATCTTTGGACTGTGGGAAGAAACTGGAACACCTGGAGGAAACCCATGCAGTCACAGGAGGCAGGACTTTCCAGCTGCGCTTGCCCCAAGATTAGAAAATCCTGCAGGAGGTCAATGGGCCATTTCATAGCCCGTCCCCATCTGCTACCATTCCCGTGGTGGACAGGATGGGAAAATTCCACCCAGGGAGTTTAATCAGTCTAAAACATGGTTAGCTAAGATACTAGGCTGCCCAGTAAACGGGCATCTCCCATTCAAGATTGTGGGAGAACATAATCACTCAACAGCAGTCCAAAATGTAGAAATATTAACCCTTGAAGCGTCAGTATATTCAACCACTGAGTATTGGGTTAACTAAGGAAGCAGCAAAGCATTGGAAAATTCTTTCCCTGTTTGGAAGCATTATAACATATATTTCTTCCCTGTGAAGAGAAACTTACATAGTAGCTATGCATGGAAGAATCCCAATAGAGTATATGCATTCTCTCATTTTCTTGGAAATTTACCAGTATGTCCTTTCCACTAATATTAATAGTGGAATACAAATCAAAGATTTCAAAAATGTTATTTTTCTGTTAATAATGAGCACTTAAGCATCTCTATTCAATATCCAGAACCAGGAAGGCTGCTAATTTCTCTTACACAATCAAGTAATTCTCACCTTCTGGTGTTTAAGGTAAATTATAATCCAAATTTACAGTTATCAGCATTAAGATACCATTGCATAATTCCTAGTTTTTCTTAAAATTAATTTACAGGATATAGGCATCACTGATTAGTCCAGCATTTATTGCCCATCCCTAATTGATCATCAGAAGGTGGTGGTGAGTTATCTCCTTGAACAGCTTTTCGTTCATATACCCACAGTGCTGTTGGGGAGATGGAAGGGGGGATTCCAGGACTTTGACCCAACGACAGTGAAGAAATGGCAATATGTTTCCAAGTCATTATGGTGAGTGACTTGGGGGAGAACCTCCAGGTGTTGGTGTTCCCAGATATCTGCTGCTCTTGTTCTTCTAGAGTGCAGTAGTTGAGTGTTTGGAGGGTGCTGTCTAAGTTCATAAGCTTAAGCGTATTTGCTAGAGTCACAAGTGGGCTTATGTTAACACTACAATGAAGTTACTGTAAAAAAGGAACCTTAATGGGTTCCTGCAGTGCATCTTTAAATGATTTTCATGGCTGTCACTGTTCCATCAGTAGTAGAGGGCTTGAATGATTGTGCAAGGCGTAGCAATCAAACGGGCTGCTTTGTCCTGGATGATGCTGAACTTCTTGAATGTTGTTAGAGCTACGCTCATCCAGCAAGGGGAGAGTATTCCATTAAACTCCCTACTTGTGTCTTGTAAATGGTGGACAGATTTGGTGATCTAGGAGGTGAGTTACTCAGCATAGGGTTCCTAAACTTTGACCAGCTCTGGTAGCCACAGTATTTATAGTGTTAAATGATGCAAATAACTTGTATGAATTAATAAGGTGACCTTTCCCCTAACATTATCACAGATTTTAAAAATAAAAATGCTCTTGTTTCTAGTTGCAAAACGACCTTTTTTTTTAAAACAGCAATATAAAGAATAACTGACCCATTCTTACAGAATATATAGCTCATAGTAGTTACTAGAGCTGGATTTTAAGTTGTTTAACGCTTTGATTTCATTTTAATTAAATTTGATTGAGAAATTGTTATAAATAAATAAATCCAGGCTTGCACATCTTCCAGAGGTTTTTGGTCTAGAGTGTAAGGTCATGCAATAAAATTGACCAGTGAAAGGTGCACATTACCACTAACATGCCTTCTTACCATCTGGGTTTGCCTTAATCTCATGGAATAACGAAGTAGCATGGTCAGTGAGAGCAACGTGGGCTTGACTTGAGGTACTGTTATTCAAAGCAGCTTCTTCCCTAAAGAAAAGAGAACCATCTGTCATCAGCAGTGATGTCAATACAGGCATCAATACATCAAGAGCCACAAATCTGACCATGAAATACAGGCAAGGCTGCAGAATTGAACAAAGCCTCAATTTATCCTTATGTAATCAGCATGCTTTGCTTTGATATTTAATCAGGAATAAAAATAACAGAATTGTTACTGCACAGAGGGAGGTCATTTAGCCATTATGTCCACACTGACTCTCCAAACAACCACTGCATTGCCTCCTTCCCATTCTTTCTGTCAGGTAGCAATCCAATTCCTTCTTGGATACTCTGAGTGAAACTCCATCCACCATATTCTCAGGCAGCGCATTCCAAATCTCAATCACTTGCTTCATGAAAACATTTCTCCTCATGTCTCCTTTATATCTTTTGCCAATTACCTTAAAAAATCTGTCATTTTGTTCTTGATCCTTCCATCAATGGGAACAGTTTCTTCCCCCCCACATTTAGTCTATTCAAATCCTTCATAATCTTTGATATCTCTATATCTCCTCTAAAGCTTCTCTCCTCCAAGGAAAACAGTCAAAGAACAAAACAGCACGGGAAACAGGCCCTTTGGCCCAACGAGCCCGCGCTGCCACCCTGATGCTCCCACCTCTACCCGCGATCCCTGTCCATGTTTATAGATCTATGGATTAAAAACCAAATTTGAGACAATTTAGGGAGAATTTGTTTTGCCAATTAGCCTAAGAGCACATCTTTGGGAAGAAGCCAGCTACAATTCCCGTGAAGCCAGGTGGGAAAATTCCATCGCCTATTTTTGCCTCACCTTCTTTGCAAACATCCCCTTTGCTCTCCAAAGTCAATGGGCCAGATGGCCTCTTTTTGCACTGTTGGGTTTCTATGATTCTTTGAATGTCCTTTCATCTCCCAAATACTGAGCCGGTCTTAAAGTGACAAGGACAAGGAGATTGTATGTGACAATAACAGTGGTAAACTGTCCTTCCTTCCTGTCTGAGCCCAAATTGTAACACTGTTTTCATCTTGACTTTTCATTGTATAGAGGCAAGATTTTGATTGTTATCCTTCCTCACAAGCAAACGATAGGATTTCCAAACTTTGAAATTAAAAACTATTTAAATATGCAATTAATCTCATTCTCCAATGGAAATTCATACATGGCTGGAATGTGTTTTAAAATCTTAAATATTCTTTTATGGATTATAGGCATCGCTGGCTAGGTCAACATTTATGGCCCAACCATAATTGCCTTTGAGAAGGTGGTGCAAGATGCTTCCTTCAAACACTGCACAGTTCCTATGGTGTAGGTACACAAACAGTGCTATTAGAGAGAGAGAGCTCCAGGATTTTGAACCCCCGTGAAAGCGAAATATCAACTCAGGGAAATCTTTAAAATCACTATAACATTGACTGAATTAGATTTAGTCAAGAGTGTCCCCACCGTGTCACATTACCTGAGAACAAATGCAATGTAGCTGTTGTGACTTTTCCCTGACCTCGAAGCACTGCTCACTGACCCAGCTGAATCGCCAAAGGCTGAGCGATACGTTCGGCCATCAATGTACGTGTTATTACACAATGACTGCTTAAAACAAAAGGAATGAAGAAATTAATATTATGTCATTTCTTCAAATCAACTATTTCATGCAAACATTGAGAAGAGAGTCTCACTTGTGGGGTAAGGTATTAAAACATCTTTGTTCTGTTAGGAAAAAAATATAATTTTAGCTTTATTTTCAAAATCAACAAACATAGCTGCTGTGTATTCCAGCAAATCACACAAATCAAACTAACAATAGCAACTCATGTTTATTATAGTGTTGTAAACATGATGTATGTTTACCACTGGTCATGTTTTCATGCCACATTGTTTGAACATGAATGAATGAGTGGTAGGGTAGATAGATCGAGGGTAGGTGGGTGGGTAGGGTCGTAAAATGGATTATAACATGGGTGAGGTCCTTAATGTCCTTCAGGGAAGGAAATCTGCCGTCTTTACTTGATCTGGCCTACATGTGACTCCATAGCCACAGCAATGTGGTTGACTCTTACATGCTGTCTAGAATAGCCTAGCAAGCCACTCAGTTCAAGAGCAACTAGAGATAGACAATAAATGCTAGCCAGCTAGTGATCCCCATGTCCCATGAATGAATAAAAAAGGTGAGTAGGTGATAGTTTGTTGAGGTGGCAGGTAGGTGAAGTGGCAGATAGATAAGTTGGTGGGTGAGTAGGAATCAGGTGGATTGGGCAGCTGGTGGGTATGATGGCAGGTGGGTGAAATGGGTTAAGCCAAGTGACTGGACAGTCAGTTCTGTAGCTGACCAGGGGTTAGACTAGGTTTTAGTCTGTTTAACATTTCATGGCTAATTATCCAGACAAGTACTTTAGAACTGCTCCAAGACTCTAACTCATGGTTAGAGACACTTGCAGCATGTCCTGGGGATCAGGGGAATTGCCCATTAGAAGTTGAAACTTCTAATAGTCAGTGGATGAGGACTATACTGTAGTGGTGCATATGGTATCTAATGATCTGGAGGCTGGAAGATTTGGACCAACCTTTTATATATAGTCAATATTCATATATTATCCATTAGTTTCTAAAGACTGTGATTTAAAAAAAAAACGAATCTGAGAGAATGCCATATTATTTACAATACTTTGATGTTAAATGGTAATAGCAACAAAAAAAAGCATGATATAAAAGCATATAAATTTCAACAAAAATCTCAATATGAAAATTGGATTTTGTTTCTTTTTTAAAAAGATGAAAAATTGATCAAAGTATTTATGTATCTTCAACCTCTCTCAGGTTATCAAGAACTACACAAATCAATGAAATTTATTTCTACCACGTAGCGGTCACAAAAATCCATCTAGTTTTTTACGGTCTTTTAACACAATCACATTATTTATTATCTCCTTAATCATGTATTAATATGATACAATCCCTTTAGAGATCAATAACTAAGAACTTTCAGTGGAAAGATCACAACACAATTTCAAGCTTTAAGACTTTTATTGTAACAAGCAAACTAAAATATCAATCTAACACTCTTTGTAGACAACTTAAACTCTAAATACAACTGTCCACCAATTAACTTTTAAAATAATCAAAAATCTCTGCTATGGAATATTTTAACTATCTTTTAAATAGATATTTATTCTCTCCAAACTAGTCCAAATCTATTTTCTACTTCTCATGGATTCTTCTTTAGCCTTTCCCAGCCAGGTAACTTTCAATCTCAAGGCATTTGTGGTGAAAATTACCTTGGAAATTCCTACCTCTAGCCAAAGCTAGAAAAATCTTCCAGCCTCAGTAAAATCTTAAATGGCTTGGGATTACAAGCTCTCATTTTGAGATTAAATATAGCGACGGGCGGCTCCAGCAGCTCCTGTCTCATCAACCAGAATGGTGGGATCCTGTGCCAGATTCAACTTTTGGAACCTTATTAATTATGCACAGGCAACTTCCTCTCCGACTCTCGTATTGGGCTGGCAGCAGATTTATCCACCCTCAGATGGCAAGATTTAAGATACAGGCATCACATTTAAACAACAGTTCAATACACTGATATCACTATTCTGCCATCTATCCTCAGCAGGTGTTTGACTGGGCGTTCACGAGATGCAAATAAATGCAAATGGCATTCAGGCTACCTGCCAGTGGGATGATAGACCAGTCATTAATCCATTATTGGGAGAATTGCAATGTGATTTTGCATTGGCAGATTTCTGACTTCTTGGCTGCTGCCTGATTCTCCACTCCTGCCTGCCACCAAACCTGCCATGGACATGCTGAGAGAATCTGCCCTTCATCTCTTCACTCTGAGCATGAGCTCCCACCCACCTTCACTGTGGGGAATAATAAAGACATTTACTATTGTTATGAGGTTGTGTGGTTTCACTGGACTTTTTTTTCAGCAGGTAATGGAGAGTAAATACACAAAGAAGAAGAAAGGACAAAAAAAGGTACTAACTGATGCCAGTGTTGATTTTGTTGTGCCGACTGTATCATCCGTGTGCTTCTTACTGAAAGCGTACTTAAAGGCTTTCCTTACTTCCTCGTTGAGGATACAGCGGAAAATGAAGATGAATAAACCCTAAAAACAAGAAATTATGAGTACAAATTATCAAAACTGCACAACAGAAGTATTGCAAATTTCTTTCATGAGGCAAGCTCAAGCTTTCCGGCAAATTATCGCTCTTTGCTCTTACTGACATTCATTATATTTTACTATTTTAGTTCATGTCAAACATACTATGATGAAAGAAAAATGAATTAGTTCGACTTATGATTGCCCAAATTCACAGACACTAAATTGAACTTCCTGCATGGCTCTTCAATACCACAACTCAACAAGTATATTTTAGGACACAAATACAATAATTCCAAGCCAACAAAATGGGGGAAACCCAATAATAATTCACAATACAAGTACTTGTTAAAAATACTGTCCGAAGTATATACAATTGATGATACCATGAATAAAATAGGTATGTCAACACTATCAGAGTATGTTTAAAACAGTATAAACATTTGTTTCCTGTTCTTTCTATGTCAATAACGTTATTACTCATGATATATATAATTTAAGGATACAAGTGGATCTTTGCTAACCTTGACTGAATGATAACTTGCCTCTATATTCAGAAAAAAAAGGTAAAAGGGTGGCATACTGGTTAGCATTGCTGGTTCACAGCTCCAAAGACTGGGTTCAATTCCAGCTTGAATCGCTATCTGTGTGGAGTTTGCACATTCTCTCAGTATCTACATGAATTCCTTCCGAGTGCTCCGGTTTCCTCCCACAGTCCAAAGATATGTGGGTTAGGTTGACTGGCCAGGCTAAATTGTCTCAAGTGTTAGAGGGATTAGCAGGGTGAATATGTGGGATTACAGAAACTGGGTGGAATTGTGGTCAGTACAGACTCAATGGGCCAAATAGCCTCCTTCTGTACTGTAGGGATTCTATGATCATGATCTTGGGCAGGGTATTCCAGACCTTCCCAATGGTGGGATCCTCAGTTATGCCAAAGTTGACCCCTCCAGCATGAGTTGCCAGGTGGCAAGGCAGGCGAACAACGCAAATTGCTGTAGACTTCAGCATTATCGGAAGATCCCATAATGGCCAATGGCTCACTGCATCTGCCATGGGCAAACTTGCTACAGAAACTGGGGGAGATGGAATTGTGTAAACTTGCAATTCCTAATTTGTTCGTACTAGTTTCACAGTTTTGCTTGTTATGAATGTTGTCAATGATAGTAAGGGAATGGCAGATTTACCGAATTATCACTTTGTAGCAAGTAAAAGAATAAGTCAGATATCCCAAGGATCAACAAAATCAACATAAGAAAGATAATGGAGAAATAAATGATATAAATGAGTGACAAATCCACAGGACAAGATGGTTTTCATCCCAAGGTTTAATGTTACAGATAACCAAACTGAATTTCTTCACAATTCTGATATTTCAGAACTGATTGGAAAATTTTGCATGATGCGTAAATCATGGAATTAAGGACCAAATAGTTGTTGTTGGGAATTGTTAGAATCTAGAAGGACAGAATAGCTAAATACCATGGAAATTTTCAGTCAATCAGAATCCCAGCATGAACTTGTAAAACGTAGGTCAAGCCTAATGAGTATGATGGATTTTTTTTGAAGAGGTGACTAAGGTAGTAGACGAGGGAATGTCTACAGATGTTACCTATATGGATTTCCAAAAGGCATTTGGTAAAGTCCCTCATAAGAGACTGTTAGCAAAGGCTAATGGAACTGAAAGCCGATAACTGACCTGTGTAGGAAATTGGTAGAGTGGAAGGAGACAGAGGATGTAGATAATGGGCAGCTGTTCTAATTGGTAAAATGCAAGTTGTAGTGTTTCACAAAGGGCTGTGCTGGGGCCACAGCTATTCCCTGAGCTTATCGACAACTTAGATGACGAGGGAGAAACTCACGTTACCTGGATTTGCCAATGATTTAAAATTAAGCAGTATTGTAAGCTTTGCAGATTGAAGAGTAAAATTGCAAAGATATATTGGTAATTAAAACAGTGGCAAATGGAGTTCAGTGTAGGCAAATGTCATCCACTGTGAGTTTAAAATGAATACTTTTGAAATGATGGAATACTAGAAACAGTGGATCTCCATTAAGCAATAAGGCACACAAGATTATTAAAATGTCATGAACAGGTACAGAAAAAAAACACTAACAGATGATGACCTTTGTATCTAAAGGAAAACAACACAAGGAGACAGAAGTCATGTTTTGGCTGGTTAGATTCACATGGAATACTGCGAGAAATTCTGGAAGAAGAAATTGGTCACCAATGAGTCTGCAAGACTGGCATCTGGCCTCCAAAGGTGAAGTTACAAAGAGAAATCAAACAAACCAAGGTCATATTTTCTGGAAATCGAAAGAATAAAGGATGAATTGATTGATTTACTTTAAGATATTATCGGCAACAGATGACAATGTATTATTAATCTTCATGTATAACAATTACCCTATTAAGGTAATTGCGAGTTAAACAAGCGACATTGAATATCCTATAAAAATGAGACAGGTGGAGCACATGGATGGGTGGTTGGGTGAGCTTCTTGTTGGTTAGTAGCACTGAGGAAGTGTCTTACAATAAACTGGCTTGAACCTAAAAGACTAGTCTGGATGGATTCTTCCACCACAGCGATTTATTATATGCAACAACAGATAGAATAGTTCAGAAACGATTTCATCCAGTTAGAAAATCTAGAATAAAAGGGACATTGTCAAAAGATTAGAGCCAGACCTTTTGGGAATGAAATTAGGAAACACTTCTTCACGCAAAGGGAGGGATAAGTTTGGAATCTCTTCTACAAATGGAACTTAATTCAAGAACAATTATTCAGTTGAAAATTGGAGATTGATAGAGTTTTGTTCACCAAATGTATTAAGGGATATGGGGCAAAGGCAGGTACATACAGTTAGGTTATTGATCATCACATGGGTTGTTGAATAACAGAACAGGCTTGAAGGCTCAACTCTTGTTTCAACGTTCCTAACTATAACTAGTTGCAAACAGGTAGGGTTGGTCAAGAATAGCGACTTGGGAAATTAACAATTAAAATGGAGTAAACATTCAATCTGTCGGCAGGAGGGTGCTGACTTGATGGGCCAAATGGCCTCCTCCTGCACTGCAAGCATTCTGTGATGATTCCATGAAAACAAAACAATTGATTATTGCAGATCTGGGTTAAAGGCGAATGAAGATAAACTTTACCTGGAGACAATTGAAACCAGCAAAGAGGTAGTGGAAAATAATGGTGTCACTGTTCACAGCCAACAAGGCCAGGAGCCAAGTGGTACTGACGATCAGCAGCACTACAAATGCAGTACGCAATCCAGATCTATTAAAACAAAAATTACAATAATTCGTGGTGAGGTGGGATACCAATGTTTAGCTGCCTTATAAATATTATTCTTGGAAACAAATGCAACATAACAATAACATATAACAAACACAATACAATGAAAATTGTATACATAATTAGCAACAACTTGTACTTAAAAAGTACCTTAACAATAACCTTCCAAAAGAAACATTATAAAACAAAATATGGTACCAAACTATATCAGATGGTTCAAAGCTTATAATCATAGAATCCTACAGTGCAGAAGGAGGCCATTCGGTCTATCAAGTCTGCATCAACCACAATTTCACCAAGGTCCTATCCCCATAACCCCATGCATGTACTCTAGCTAATCTCCCGACACTGAGAGCAATTTAACATGGTTAATCTACTTAACCTGCACATCTTTGAACTGTGGGAGGAAACTGCAGCACTTAGAGGAAACCTACACAAACATGGGGAGAATGTGCAAACTCCACACAGATAGTGACCAAGCCGGGAATTGAACCCAGGTCCATGGTGCTGTGAGGCAGCAGTGCTCAACTTGTTCAATGAGATAGCATCATAGAGGTAGTATTAAGAAATATCATTAATGAAGACAGTGAAGTCATCTTCTGAAAACAAAGGGCATTTTTGAAAGGGTTTCATTGACAAAGCAAGATTGAAGGCACATTGGGTGACACAGTGGTTAACACAGCAGCTTCACAGTGCCATTGACATGGGTTCAATTCCTAGCTTGGGTCACTGTCTCTGTGGAGTCAGCATGTCCTCCCCATTCTCCATGGGTTTTACTCTGGGTGCTTTGGTTTCCTCCCACAGTCCAAAAGAATTACACTTACACATAGAGTTGGATTTTATGGGAGGGTGGGCATACTGCTTGTCTTGACGGAAGGAAAGTTTAAAAAAAAAACCTGGCCTGCAGCAATAACCAATTGAGGTGCAGGCTAAACAAGCTCAGGGTCAGACTCCTGCCCCTCAGTGCACAGGAAGTCCCACTCTCAAGAGCTGCTGGGTAATCTAATCGACTGGCAGCTTAAACAGTTCTGTCTGCTCCAAAGTTCCCCTGGAGCTGCAAGGGGATGCAAGGAGTAGCAATAGTCACCAGAGAGAGGTAAGTCCCAGCGTTTTGGGCAGAGAAGGATTGCAAAGTCATTAATCGAGGAATAGAGTTTAGGAGTCAGGAGGTAATGATGCAGCTCTATAAGACTCTTGTCAGACCCCGCTTGGAGTATTGTGCGCAGTTCTGGTCGCCTCACTATGGGAAGGATGTAGACGCTATTGAGAGAGTATAGAGGAAATTTACAAGGATGCTACCTGGATTGGGAGGCAGGCCTTATGAAGATAGGTTGAGGGAGCTGGGACTCTTCTCACTGGAGAGACGTAGGTTGAGAGGCAGCCTGATAGAGGTTTATAAAATGTTGAGAGGAATAGATAGGGTGGACTCTCAGAGACTATTTCCCCGAGCTGAAATGATCACTACGAGAGGACACAGATTTAAGGTGCAGGGAAGTAAATACAAAGGAGATGTCAGGGGTAGGTTTTTCATTCAGAGGGTGGTAAGTGAATGGAACCGACTGCCGTCGGAGGTTGTTGAGGCAAACTCACTGGGGTCTTTTAAAAGACTTCTGGATGAGTATATGGAAACGAATAGAATAGGGGGTTATAGATAGGTCTGTGGATTGGTGGATGTGATCGGTGCAACTCGTGGGCCGAAGGGCCTGTTTGTGCTGTATTGTTCTGTGTTCTAGAAAGCAGGGAGACAGAGAGATGGGAGGAATGAAGGGGACTTCTTTGCAGATGTGCTCCACATGTACACATGATGTCTTTTAAATATTGTAATTGTACCCAGCCCTACCACCAGTTCTGGCAATTCATTCCATATACAACTTAAAGTTTTTTTTTTTAAAAGACTATTTATTAGTGTCACAAGTAGGCTTACGTTAATGCTGTAACTAAGTTACCATGAAAATCTCCTGGTCGCCACATTCTAGCATCTGTTTGGTACACTGAGGGAGAATTTAGCATGGTCAATGCAGCTAACCAGGATGTCTTTCAGACTGTGGGAGGAAACCGAAGCATCTGGAGTAAAACCTATGCAGACATGGGGAGAATGTGCAGACTCCACAGAAGCAGTGAACCAAGCCAGAAATCCAACTTGCATCTGTGGCACTGAGAGGCAGCAGTGCTAACCATTATGCCACCATGCCATCCGATGTGTCTTCAGTCTTGCTTTTTCCAAAGAAGCCCTTTCAAAAATGTCCATTGTTTTCTGATCAACCTGAAATCGCCCAATGCTTTAAGGCAGTGAAGTTAATTACTGATTTATTGCACAGTTATGTGTTTCAATAGACCGAAGAATGGGTGGCCCAGTATGCAACTTACCCATCCTTGTATGATGGGGAACTGGCCATAGATGGGCAGGCAGGAGGTGGATTGGGCACCTGCCACATTTTATGTGCCCTTCTCACCAGCCTGTTGACTTTCGAAACCCAAAATCCCACAATGCTTTAATGGGTTAAGTGTTAACTATTTGAGAATCATTTAAGATCATAAATGCTGTTGTATACCAGTCGTTTTCCATTCTAGTTCAGCACAAGTTCCTAATGTAAACAATTATTTTTGCCTGTTATTACTGCTTGGAATATTTTGCTCCTTCACTGATTATGTTTTTAAGATTAGTTAGAATAAAAATCAAACTTTAATTAATGTGAAAACATTATTGCCTTGTCAAAGATTTAACCTAAGAGCACTTACACTGTTCCCTTCTTCTCAAAACCTTGGTGTCTTGGTCGACAGGAAGCTTTGGCAGACAGAATATAGAGGAAAACATTCATCTGCAACAAAATACAAAGTCAACAGTGTAAAAAGATTTGAAAACAAGGATAAGAATTTTAAAATGGAGGCTTCGCTAATATAGATAAGTGAACATAGAGATGATGGCTAATTAGGATTATCTTGCACACCATGGAAGGTGCTTAAAACAAAATGGGACCTGTGGCCCAATCCCTTATTTTACTTGATAAAGGTAACCACTTACACCAGTATTCTATTCATGTGCTGTAATGTTCTATAAATTCTTTAAAAAATAAAGGTAACTGAAAAGGGGGATATCGAAAGATATGAAGAGTGAGCAGAAAAATACAAGTAGGCTTATGTGGAAAAAATCATGACCATTGACGGAACATGTGGCCTGCTTCCAATCTGTAAAATTATCTGATTGTATGATAGAGCATTAAATTTTGTGGCTGCAAAAGCTATTTTGAAAGTCTATTGAAAATATTGATACGTGGTGTGCTAAGCACAGAATCAGAATACCAACAGTGCAAAAGGAGGCCATTCGGTCAATTGACCCTGTACCAAATCTAACACAGAGCATCTTATACAGGCCCATTCCCCCACCCTCTTTCCATAACCCATGTACTTACAAACATTTTGGGACATTAAGGGGCATTTTATCATGGCCAATCCATCTAATCTGCATATCTTTGGATTGTGGGGGGAAACTGGAGCACCCAGAGGAAACACATGCAGAGATGGGGAGAACATGCAAACTGCATACGGACAGTCATCTGAGGCTAGAATTGAAACCAAGTCCCTGGCATTGTGAGACTGCAGTGGTAACCATCCTGCCACCCTGTCTGCTGATGGGTTTCAAAACATATTCAGAGACATTCACTGTTCATGGCCAATGATATATTACCATATAGTAAATTGTTCTTTTTGGTATAAACTTAGTTTTTTAAGAGGAAATTTGCAAACTTACAGAGACGGCTGCAGTTATAGGCCCTGCAAAGCTCCATATCAAGGTGTCATAGATGGACAGCCAGCAGAAATCAGGATTACCATATCCCTCAGGATCAAGGCCAACGGCTAAACCTGCAAGAGATGTTACAATAATTATGAAAACGGTTCCGGGGATACAACACTTCAGTTACAAGGATAGATTGGCAAAGTCGAG
Organism: Sphyrna mokarran; assembly: GCA_024679065.1. NCBI lineage: Eukaryota > Metazoa > Chordata > Chondrichthyes > Carcharhiniformes > Carcharhinidae > Sphyrna > Sphyrna mokarran. The sequence continues at coordinate 20,483,485 of JAGIQG010000023.1, read as the reverse complement.
ACTGTTCTTTTTGGAGATGGAAAAGCTGTGAGAGGATTTGATAGAGGTATTTAAAATCACAAAGGGTCTGGATTGTAGGTCGGGACAAACTGTTCCCTTTGGTGAAAGGTTTGACAACCAGAGAATTCTGATTTAATGGGATTGGCAAAAGAAGCAATGATAACATGAGGAATTTTTCATCAATGGATAGTTAGGACCAGGAACGCACTACCTGAGAGCATCAGGGAGGCAGATTAAATCATGGCTTTCATAGGGTGATTATTTGCAGAGAAAAAAAAATTGTGGAGCTGTGGGGAAAGAGGAAGAGTGAGAAAGATCAGCAGAGCAGCTCTTACAGAGAAATAGCCCTGGCACCATGAGCCATGTAGCTTCCTTCTGTGCTGTTACCATACTGTGAATCAAGTTCTTTCTGCAGACCAACTGGCTCATGTTGCATCCTGTATCAGAAGCTTGTGGAAGATGTAGCATATGTCAAGACATATGTGGAGTTTTTGTGCAATAGGAAATTAATCATACTTTTAGCTGATTTCTTCTCAGCCACAAATACTTAGGATTTTTGTACCACTACGGAAGATGAACACAACTTAGAATGCGGATGTCACTATTGTAGATGCATCTTATCTAGCTCAGAAAAAGAGAATTCAGTTAGTACTTCCAAATATCAAAGGAACAAATACCTGTGATAAAAGCGGGGACACCCCAGCCAACCATGTAGTAGAACCGCATGGGGCCGTAGTTGATGTCACGGACCTCTGTTAGCATGCGATAAATATGAAGCCCTTCCAAAAACATCCAGGCAAAAGTGCACATGTAGAAGAAATGGAGCAAAATGGCAATCACAGTGCAGACAAACTGGATGACAAGAGAAAAAACAAATGCAATGTGTCAATTAGACATTGGTTACTGTGTACAAACACAACGGGTGCAGGTCTGTGCACTGGACGTTGCATATAATTTACAGCACAGAAACAGGGCCATTTGACCCGACTGATTCATGCCAGCCTTTTGCCCCATTCAAAACTCTTCTCATCCTACTTCATCAAACCTGATCAACAACCTCTTTTTCGGCCATTTGCTGATCTAGCCTCCCTTAAACGCGAGTGTGCTATTTGCTTCAACCATTCTCACAACTTAACTGCAAACTGCACATGAGGCCAGAGGTCATAATGCATCCCTATCTAGATGGAACTCTCACAGTTACCATTCAAAAACATTATCAGTCACACATTAATCTGGATAGCTCAATGAACCGATATGGCTTATGAATAGCAATTAAAACTACTAATCAATGGAATGATTTAGGAAAAGTTATTAGCAAGATTCTTAATGTGGAGTCTTTAGATGTTCAATGTCAAAGGATCTTGGATTAATGTATACTTATGTGCCAGTTTGCAGATAAATGGTGAACTGCTGAGTTATACAGGTTAAGAAGATCCCAATAATTCCAATACATTCAGCCACATACCTGAAACTATCTCAGCACCAATAGTGCGGATGCTACAATTACCCTCAGTATCTAACAGGGAGATGAAAAGAAAAGTCTAACTTTTATCCAGCGCCTCTTGCTGCTGATATAGGTACAGACATTAGGTGAGACATCAGGTGAGGATCAAATAATGCATAGACATTGGCTGTTGGATTCAGATTGGAACAAGAGCTTTTGAGTTGAGGTGTTGTTATGGCCAAAAAGGGATTGCCTCACAGAACTAACATTAAGTAATTACTACTTGAACTTTACAAAGAAACTCCACATGGCACTAACAATTTCCATTTGGAAAGCAGAACGATATTCTTAAGGGTTTGCCAAATACAGTTAGATGCTAGGCTGGGAGAATTAGGATACTAGAGTGATGTGCTTTGCAGAGACTTTTTTTGGTCTTTGACTTGTCTAAAGTTCTCATCCATTGACTCAGTCTATACTTTCTGCTGCCTCGGCAAAGCAGCCAGCATAATTAAGAACCCCGTACACCCCTAGACATTCTCTTTTCCTCTTTCTTCCGTTAGGAAAAAAGATAAAAAGCCTGAGGTCATATACCAACCGCAGCTTCTTCCTTCTGCCATCAGACTTTTGAATGGATCTCCCTTGCATTAAGTTGATCTTTCTCTCCATCCTAGCTATAACTATAATACTATATTCAGCATTCTCTCATTTACTTCTCTATGAATGATATACTTTGTCCGTATAACACACAAGAAACTATACTTTTCACTCTATACTAATACATGTGACAATAATAAAACAAATCGAATCAAATCAGCATGTACATAGATTTCAAAAGTGATTTACTTAAACAGATTTAGGTCTAAAGATGAAACGATTGAGACTTTTAAATGATTAATGAATTTAACTTAGGCTAGTTAGATTGAAACAATTAGATGTGACAGGAGGTGTTGGGAATTTTTATTTTTGTTTTTATTTCCATTCAATCCTATCAAGTCCAATTCAGAGTCTCAATAAGTTGAGACATTCCCTGTCCAAGCTTGCAAGACAGGGCTCTCACCTCCTGTCTTAGGTTTAATCTACATGATCCAAGCTGATTGGAGTAGGCACAGTTCCTCCTCCAAGGCTTGATCTCATTTGCATCTCAGCCAAAAGGCCATATTGCCGCTTTAAAAAATTGCTTCAAATGAAGCTGAAATGTAGCCCTAAGACTTCAACCAAGCGCAGCATGTCGATACTACACTTGATCTTAGCCAAAAGGCCGAATATCATTTTTCAAGAAGAGTCACTTCTCCCTCAAATAACCTGGTAAGACAATATGGTGAGTATGGGTTCACTCAGATCCTTTAGTAGTGATTCTTGCAAGTTCGTAAGACATTTCAATTTCTTTTTCCCCCAATTCTGTAACCTTTCAATGCTGTAGTTTGCTCACCATACCACCAGAGGTCTCCATTGTGTAAGTTTAAACAATTACTTTCATACTTGCCAGCGTGAAAGCACAATTCAAAAGATTGCAGTAATTATTAAAACTGGACACTAAACTCATTTATTTAATTCTATTACAAAGTACAAAGATTATCCTTCAAACAAGTGAGCAGTGATAACTTACGCAGAACTGCAGTTAGACCTAACGTCAAAGCTGAGAGAGAGCAAACTGCTCCACGTGCATTGAATCATCATGACTGCACTGGCACAGTCTGCCACGTGCAATGTGCAGTCAGCCTGGCATTGAGGACTATCAACAGCCAAGCTGTTATACAGCCTAGTACGATGAGGTGCAAAAGTTGCTGCTTTTTCTACATTAACTTACATTACAAACTACCACTGACTTCGTTGAATGTCATTCACTGATGTAAGGAGGTGAATGTGACATCAGTGGCCCATACACCAGGCAAAAGACTGTCTCCCATTTATTTGTCACTTACCGGATTATCTGCTTGGTTAATGCCAAGGATGAAGATGAGCTCAGAGAAGAAGAGCGCCACTAGCATGTTTTTACTGATGCTGTGCTGGTTTGAGCGAAGAGTCCTCAGAAGTAAGAGGATCAAGAAGGACAGCAGTAAAGCACCCAGTGAGACGGCCACAGTGGAATACGTGACCAGCTTCAGAGGTAGAATTTCACCATTCTGGAAAAGAATTTCAGAAATAAGGTTTTAAGTACAGTGCAGTATTACAATAGTTATGTACTTGCTGTTACTAAAGTTTTACTAGCTATTTATGAAGTTAGATATTTGTAACGCCTACTTGTAGGAAAATGCTATAATCTAGTTCATGCTCTTCACGCACATCATACTGAATGGTATGTGAGGTAATTATTATTCCTTGCACCACAAATATGCTTTGAATTCAGCAATCAACAGCATCTTAAGATCCATGCAATACTTCATATTTTTCACAGACTACCATAAAAACCTTACAGTGCAGAAGGAGGCCATTCAGCCCATCAATGTTGCATCAAATCTTACTCAGGCCTATCCCCCTTTACCCCACAAACCACCGCAGCACCCCCCCAACCAATGTATCTTGGGACACTGAAGAAAAATTTAACATGGTCAATCAACTTAACCTGCACATCTTTGGACTATGGGAGGAAAGCAGAGCACCCAGAGGAAAGCCACACAGACACAGGGAGAACATACCAATTCCACACAGGCAATGACCCAAGGCCAGAATTGAACCTGGGTCCCTGGCTCTGTGAAGCAACAGTGTGTGTCACTGTGTCGCCCACAATATATGTCATGATTTGATTCCTCACATGTGCCAAAACTTCCCTGAAGTTATGTGTATTTCAAGAATGCTTTTTGAATGAAATATAAAGCCAAGTTTCAATCTGCCTGCTTAGGTGACTATAATTCAACTTTTGGCATTATTCGAAGAAATCAGACAACTTTTTTCATACAGAAGGTGATCTGCATCTGGAATGAGCTGCCAGAGGAGGTAGTAGACGTAGTAGAGATGGATACAATTACAACATTTAAAAGACATTATGGCCTGGAATATGGATCAGAAAGATTTATAGGATATGGGCCAAACGCAGTTCAGTTTTGGGATGGCATGGACAAGTTGGGCCGAACAGCTTATTTATGTGCCATACATCTCTATGATTTTAAGTCACAGAATGGCACAGTAGTTAGCAATACTGCCTCACAGTACCAAGGGCCTTGGTTTGATTCCTGGTGTGGGTCACTCTCGGTGTGAATTCTGTATGTTCTCCCTGTGTCTGCGTGGCTTTCCTCTGCGAGTCCCACAGTCCAAACAGTGCTGGTTAGGTGCACTGACCACGCAAAATTTTCCCTCAGTGTATCCGAACAGGCACGGAGTGTGGCATCCAGGGATTGTCACAGTAATTTCATTGCAATGTTAATGTAAGCCTATTTGTAACACTAATAAATAATCTTTAAAAAAAAGCTTTAAGTCAGATATAAAATAAGCTGCCAAAGAAGGCGGTAGAGCTGGGTACATTTACAACATTTAAAAGACATTTGGATAGTACATTAATGGGTAAATTTTAGAGGGATATGGGCCAAATGCAGGCAAATGGGACTAGTCACAAGCTAGGAAACCTAGTTAACATGGACAAGTTGGGCTGAAGGGCCTGCTTCTTAGTGATATATCTCTATGACTCTAAGTCCAGAGCAGTTTTCCTGGTGTCCTGGCTAACAAAACAACCTCCCCTGGTCATTTATTGCATTGCTGGTTATTGAAGTTTGCAAAATGGAAGCTACATTTCTCTTCAGTGCAACAAAAGGGCTTCATTAGCTGTGAGGTTGTTCAGGGCGGTATATAAATGTAAATGCTATCTTTCTTTCTTTGATTTCCCTTTTCCTTAAATACATCTGCCTTCTAAACCTCAAGTTCAATGTCACTTAATTATTTCCTTATTAATCCTGTCTTCGCTTTTGCTATTTTTAACCTTCTTAGGCCTCAAAGCAGTTGACTTTGGCACTTCACTACAGATCGTCAAGGCAACAAAACCCTGCCACACTGGAGCCACCATTTCAGAGTAAGTGGTTGAGGCGGCTAGTGTTGTACACACTCAATCAGAATCTCAATGACAGTCACGGATACAACAGGCTGACTACGGAGCCTGACTGACAGAAAGGAAGGGTCAGTCTCACAAAACAACTTCCAACAAAAAGTACCAGGACGGAGATTATAACTAACTTTAATTTAAATGCTAATGTTATAGAAAAAAGCACATGATCTGATGAGAAGCAGAATGTTATATCAACAATAACACAATGGGATCTGTTACACTGCAAATGTGTTGCGTACCTCAGACTGCTTACTGTTTGAACATGCTCAATATAGGAAAGGTCTGGCTATTAGAAAAAAGAAGTGATATTTTCACCAAAGAAATGGTTACCTCTCGTCTGGAAATGTCCATGAGAACAGCAAAACTTGTCATATGATTACACTGGCAGCTGATGTGGGTCTCATTCCTGAAGACTAATTCACACCCTTTGGACGACCAGCCTCCCGTTCCGCCAACACTGCATCATTTCCAATCAGAGAACGTGAAAAGTGGCATTCAAAAATAAATCATCAAACACAAGTATCACATCCTGTACATCTAGATCAAGTACAATGTAACTTTTGTAAAGCAATTTATTATTAGCCTGAGTTTATATGTATGCTGCAGGTTCCCCACCAAGCCATACTGATTGGGGTGGCACAGTGACACACTGGTTAATACTGCTGCCTCACAGTGTCGGGGCCTGATTTTGATTCCCAGCTTGGGTGACTGTGTGAAGTCTGTACTTTCTCCCTGTCTCTGCCTGGGTTTCTTCCAAGTGCTCTGGTTTTTGTCCCACAGTCCATAGATATGTAGGTTATGTAGATGCTAAATTTGTCCCTGAGTGTCTCAAGATGTGTAGATTAGATAGATTAGCCAAGGGAAATGTGTGGGGTTAGGAGGATAGTGTGCAGTTGAGGACCTGGGTAAGATATTCTGTCAAAGAGTAGGTAAAGACTTGATGGTCCAAATGGCTTCTTCTGCACTGTATGGAATCTATGATTACTATGAATGTTTCTGGGGCTTTATCATTGGGGCATAGAATAAAAACCAAAGAAACTATGTTAAACTGAGATAAAAAAAACTGGTTTCATTTCACTGTGGAACTGCATCCAATACAAGGCTTTGGGAAGAACGTAAAGGCATTAGTGACAGCGCAAAAATTATTCATGAGAATGTTTCCATGGATGAGCAAGTTCAGTTCATAAATGTTTGGAGAAGTTGGTACTGTTCTCCTTTGAGAAGAGCAAGTTGCAAAGAGATTTGAGAATGACATTCAAAATCATGAAGTCCAGGCAGGGTAAATAGGGCCGAACTGTTCCCAATGGTGGAAGAATTGAAAACCAGAGAGCACGAATTTAAAGTAAAGATACTATTGTAAGATGAGGAAAAACTTTCTAATGCAGAGAGTGGCTATGATCTGGATTGCATGGTCTGAGAGTGTAGTGGAGACAGGGCCAAATAATAAGGCTTTTTAAATGGAATTGGGTCATTATCTGAAAAGGTAACATTAGCAGGACTATAGTGAAAAGGGAGGGGAGTGGCACTAGATGAATTGTTTCTACAGAGAACCAAAACAAACATATGGGCCGTTCTATGATTCTACGAAACCAGGACATTTCTTGATTCAATTCTTCACCTGTCCTGACATATCTAAACTGGGTTATACATGAAATGTCTCAAACCTCCTGGACTTTGGTAGGAGTCAAACAGCCAGATTTACTGCTAGTAAGACCATTTCAGGTACCAAAAACAAACACATAGTTCCTAAGCATACATATAAAAGAATGGTAATTTGGAAGAGGTATAAAGAGTTACTGGAGCAAACACAGCTACAAGTATCAACTACTGCTTTCAGGAAAGCTGGGGGTAACAAACAAAGATTTAAACCAATGGTTAAACAAATGTTAAGTGCTTTACAAATAAACTCAGGCTGGTGAATGCCTGTCAGCTTTCCACAGCAATATAAATTTAGAATTGGCCATTCGGCAATGCTTTCGGGTCAGGTTGCCTCTTTCTGCTTCTCTTGAACGCATTCCAACACCAGTTCACATTCACAGAATGCAACATTCTACGGGTTTAAAATTGCAAATTCCATCTTTGATCTGAAAGAAATTATGTTTTTTTATAATATCAAAGAGAGCCAGGGAAGATATATTTAATTAGAATGAAATGCTGCACTGTTTTCTTTGTGGCACAAGATTGGGAGATTGGAAATTAAAAGGTCACCTTGACACAAGATTTAAAAGGAAATCAATTCGCCTCTGGTGTCGAGAAAGATCCATCATCCTGACAGAAGACCAGGCTGACCACTAGCATTCATACCAGATCCCAGAACCTTTCTTCACCTGCCTCATGTATCCACCTATGTGATAGTGAGGGAGGGAGCCTTTCCCCAAGATATGTAGGTCTAGAAATAATAAGCAAAGAGGCCTTACGGGATGGAATGGTTCCAGAAGACACAAATTGGCTTGGATCGTTCTTCGGTTTCAAAAAGCCTGTACTGCACCCTGATTGGCTTTTCTAGTTGGTGCTGCAGTAACTCATCATTGTCGTGGACAGCTATGCTTACAATGGGGCTGTTTATGACAGGTCGCTTCGGAACCCTGAGAGAGAGAGAGAGATAAATCAGATATCTGCACTTCAGAAACTTAATGAACAGATTCATTCTATTTCTACATTTGCTACTATACTTTTATTAATTTGTGGTTTGAGGGCTAGACAAGCACGCTACACATTTATGTTTGATTTTTCCCTCCCCCTCCCCGTTAGGGTTTACCTCAGACTTCTTTTGTCGGGGTCATACTGCTCTGGTAAAAGCTCTCCCAGTGTCCAATAGATGATTATACTTGCGATGGCGTCCTGCTCGTTTGAACTAGACTGTCTCCGTTTTCTGTTCGGAGCTGCGCTTTCGTCTCCAGACGAGGAGGCTGGGATCTTGAGATTTTCTGGCAAAGGAACTGAATAAAAATAAGTTTACATTTCATTAAAATGGCAGCTACTGGAAGTCCAGTTTATATCCTGAGAATTCCAGACTGCCAATCTGCTTTGCTAATTGGTGCCAAAAGCCCAAACTGGCACTTGATCAAACAGATCGTGTTGAAGACAATACCTCTTTTTTGTGGGTCAGAAAGTGGACGTGCGGTATACTCCATTTAACAAACATCAGATAGGACCATGTTGTATTTTGTGAGTGGGCTGCATTAATCAAGGTCTATCTCATTTCAATCTGTTGTCACTCTTTGAAGAGAACAGTTGCTTTGTAATTTTCCTTTTAAACTGCAGTTCTCCCATTCAGATACAATGACTTAACACCAGCATTGTCTGGCTACATGCAAGTCCAGATGTGGCTAATTGCATTACAGATTAATGCAATCAATGGGCAGCACGGTGGCACAGTGGTTAGCACTGCTGCCTCACAGTGCCAGGGACCCGGGTTCAATTCCAGTCTTGGGTCACTGTCTGTGTGTGGACTTTACACATTCTCCCTGTGTCTGCACGGGTTTCCTTCAGGTGCTCCAGTTTCCTCCCACAGTCCAAAGATGCGTGGGTTAGACTGATTACCAAGCTAAATTAATCCTTGTGTCAGGACCATTAACGGAGTTAAATATCAGAAGTTTTGGGAATAGGGCCTGGATGGGATTGTGGTTGGTGCAGACTCGATGAGTGAAATGGCCTCCTTCTGCCCTGTGAGGATTCTATTCTAGATTATAAAACAATGAACATCATAGTTTAGCATATGGGGCCGGATTTTGCCAAAGTTGACAAGGTCCCAATATTGCCTGGAAATGTTTATCGACAATACACCCAGCTGGCTAGTGGGATTTCCCCCTTCATTTTATGGGTGGCAACTCATGAATTAACAGCCACCAGAGTTACTGTCTTGCTTAGGAACAGATGTCCTTCCCCAAGAACTGCTGGCCCAATCACAGATTACACTTTAAAATGAAGCTAATGAGGAGGATACCCATCCTCGTGAATCACTGAGCTCGCAGGGATTAACACGCAGAACCGTGGTGCAAACCCACCCTAACCCGCACAGCTCCTCCTCCTCCACCACCAGGCTGCCACTGAGAGGCCATCTTCATTCAGCAGGTGACCACCCCATGCTGGAAGAGCTCAATCCCCAAAACGCTAAAAGCCTGGTCAAATTGTCCTTAATAGGATCTGACATAACCAAACTGGTTTCCACCTCCTTCTGGTGAGGGGAAGGGAGCTATCCACTCCTTCGCTTGTCAACAATAAAATTGTTGGCATGATGGCACAATGGTTGGCACTGCTCCCTCAAAGAACAATTCCGGGCTTGGGTCACTGACTATGTGGAGTTTGCACGTCCTCCCCATGGTTTTCCTCAGAGTGCTACAGTTTCCTCCCACAGTCCAAAGATGTGCAGGTTAGGTGGATTGGCCAGGCAAAATGGCCCCTTACTGTCAGGCGAATTAGAAGATAAATTGGGTTATAGGGATAGGGCCTGGGTGGGATTGTTGTAGGTTCAGGTTTGATGGGCCAAATGGCCTCCTTCTGCACTAGGGATTCTACGATTCTATGAATTCCCTGATGGTGGGATATTCGAGAAGTCAAGCAGTTATGACTCCCCATGATTTTGCTGCCTGGTCTCCCCTTGTCCCTGCCTCATGCAGCCCAGTAAAATTCTCTCCATGATATCAATGCTCATATCAACATGTGATATATAATATATATGCATACGTACTTTTAACAATTCTGTCTTTTCGTTGACAAATTGTGGGATGTGTGGGATTGGCTGCCTACATCTCAAAACTGGAAATTCATGTTCGGGCTCAATAGATCTTTAACGATCCACTAAATTTTCCATCTTTGCCGACTGCGATTCCTGTGGTGGACAGGACGGGAAAACTTTGACCTACAAGGGTCTTAGATCATTGTGTGTACTTCACCTGCTGATTATCAGCTAAAGTAGTGTCTAACCCAAATGAAAAAGCTTGAGCTCAGCATGATGGAAACACCAGCAACATGTGTGTTGCGAGAGAAGCTATCACTGTGGTAAGCTGGGCCAATCAGAACAAGTGATACAGGCCAATAGAAGAAGGCAAGCCCAATCAATAAGGAACAAAGGCGGGGAGAAAGGGCAAGAGGCATCCAAGCACATGCTGGATGGGCCTGACATGTTATACTGTGCGAGTCAACATTCTCAGTGGTCGTTCCAATGCAGTCAAAGTTCTGCTTTAACCTCCTGGTCAAAAGCTAAGAAACTGCATTCAGATGTGCTGTGTCTGATTAATGCATGACTGAATCCCAAACTCCGGTGACCAAGAAAGAGTGCTAAGTTCTGCAGCTGTGTTCCAACTGGTTGCACCCTCACTTCTGTGGCAGCAGATTTTGGGACAAATTCCATTCCAGGACTTCAGTACAAAGTCAAGGCTGACACTCTACGGCAGTACGACACTGAAGGAGTGCCTCATTGCAGATGTGCTGTCTTTTGAATGAGATTTTAATGAGGCCCCTACCTATTCTCTCAGTTGGACATAGACACACAGCTAACCTGGGGCCCTGGACAATATTTATTCGTCAGTCAACATCAATAAAGCACAGCATCTGATCGTTATCGTGTTGCCATTCATGGGACATACTGTGCACAAATTGGCAACCTAACCTTACTTCGTACATTAAGTCAAAGACTACACTTCAAAATGTTTAAGTTTAAAGTTTAAGCTTATTTATTAGTGTCACAAGTAGGCTTACATTAACACTGCAATTAAGTTACAGTGGAAAATCCCCTAGTCGCCACACTCTGGTGCCTGTTTGGATACATTGAGCGAGAATTTAGCAAAGTCAGTGCACCTAACCAGCACCATGAGAGGCTGGTCCAGGTCTTTAAAGTAGTTACTCTGAAATTAGAACTGCCTTTTTCCTTCTAATTCTTTCAGAGTAACTGTGAGGGTAAAACTGGCAGAACCACCTTAAGTTAGTGATTTAAATCATCTTGTTGAATAGTTCTCAGGTCAGTGTAACTGTCCAAGAAAAACTGGCCCTTTTGGGTAATTTCCAGGTCAACTTTTACATGGGAGCTTTCTAGAAAGATTCCTCAATGCATTATTGGGTTACCTCCCAAATCCAAAGGTGGGAAATCAGGAAGTTATGGTCCACAGTGTTAGGCCCTTTTGTCCAGCAATTTATGTCATTAATCATCCATTAATGGCTTTGTAAATATTGCATATGCTTCAAAATATGGCACATCAATGCAAAAATAATTAGTTATCATATTTCAGTAGCATATTCAATACAGCATTTTCTTGGTGACATTTTGTTACTTGATGAATAATATTTTGCCTTAATTATTATTAATGGGCAAGTGGACAAAATACTTGGTATTGGTAGAAGTGGTGCTGAAAGTCACTCAAAAAGCAATTTAAATCCCCAGAAATAAAGCACGTAAAAGTATGTGACAATCAACGCAAACTACAAAATCTGACAATCTAAATCAAATATAAATATGTTATTATTATTATTGAATCACTACAGTGCAGAACGAGGCCATTCGGCCCATTGAGTCTGCACTAATAACGATCCCACCTGGGCTTTATCCTATAACCGCACACATTTATCCCACCAATCCTCTAATCTACACATCCCGCGACACTAAAAGGCAATTTCGCATGGCCAATGTGCCTAATCTGCATATCTTTGGACTGTGGGAGGAAACCAGACTACCTGGAGGAAACTCAAGCAGACACAGGGAAAACAAACCCACGCAGACATGTGAAAGTCTTTTAATTATTGTAACAAACAGTTGGGCACTCTTGGAATAGTGTTGTTTTATTATAATGCAACTAACTATCAGCCTGCAAATATTAATTTTAATTAATTAATATTAATAACAAAAGAATGTCATTAGCAGATGAATTCTAACACGTGGAAACAGAGGTTTCATTGGTAAACAGTGATGAAGCATGACAATCTCTAAAAGACACACTCCAATCAAATTTATTCCAAGCGAGAGAAGTGTAGGTAGGATCAATGTTTCCTAGAGAAAAAAAATCATCACACAGTGCTTTTTGTATCCTCCTCAGGGCACTCAAAGTATTCTGTAGTCTATTAATCACATTTGAGATATAATCAATGACATTACATAGACCTTAAGACTATCGATTGTAAAGGCAGAAATATGCCCAAAGAGTCTGCTCCGCCTTCAGTAAGATAATAACAAATAAATCATGTTTGCCTATTTTAGCAGGAATACAGTGAGAATTCTTTGATAGCTTGTTCAAAAACACAGGAAATCATTTTGTTGATGGAGCTAATGCTTAGATCACTACCAACTAATACCATCGCCCCTTTCTGTGTGGAGCAGAAACATATAGATGGCGGGGGAGGTGGCATCAGATTCACAGTATTGTGTTTCACAAATCATTACATTTTCATTTATCTTACTTCTTAAAACAAAGTGTTCTTACCTTTAATTTCTGCCGGTGTGAAGATTGATTCCGGAAGGATTGCGATCGTCTCCAAGTCTTCAGGTTTCTCTCCTCGGATAATGTCATACCGTGGAAGTTTCACTCCAGAGAAGTTCATTTTGTGAAGGCGATCTACTGAAATAACTGGGGGAGGGGGGGGAGAGAGAGAGAGAGAGAGAGAGAGAAAAAAGATTTCAGTTAGTCTTTGATGACTAGATAACATCTGCCTCAAGTGGATAAACGGATAATAAAGAATTGGAAGCTCTAGAGCCTTATACTAGCACTTTCGGTTACATTTTAATACCATTAACACCCCTTTTATCTTTTATCTATGATATTTTTATCCATCTCTCATTAGCTCCAATCTATCCTTGATCTTCTATTCATCCCCACTTCCTCCATCTCATTGTCTGACAATATAATTTTCACATTTCTATCCTTCTTCAGGTCTGTTGAAGAGTCATATGGGCTTGAAACATTAGTTCTATTTCTGTCCCCACGGATGCTGCCAGATCTGCTGTTCTTATCCAGCATTTTCTGTTTTCATTTTAGATTTTAGCTTGGGCTGCTTGGCTTAAATTGGACATCACTGGCCTGAATAGGATTGGCTTATCAACATGTTTATGCCAACTGGCTGCCTGATATTGGTGCCAGCCCAGACACTGTGAGCTGCGTGGGGTAAAGGTGTAGCTCACTAAGTTTTGGTTATAAGGCCCAGAGTCCCATCATGTAGTTGGCCAGAACATTCTGCAGTGAACTACCCAATAATTATGATCCAGCCCATTATCTTTATTGTTAATATTAGCATCTATTTTCAAGAAGAGAAGCACATCATGATCCCCTATGCCAACACAATAGTTAAAAAAGCTCACAACACCTCACTTTCTCAGAAGGCTAAGGAAATCAGGCATGTCAGCTACGACTTTCACCAACTTTTACAAGATGTGGTTGTATCAGAGCTTGATATGGCTCCTGCTCTGTCCAAAACCGCAAAAGTCACAAATGTAGCAAATCCATCACGCAAACCAGTCTCCCATCCATTGACTCTGTCTACACTTCAAAAAAGCAGCCAGCATAGTTAAGGACCCCATGCATCCCCAAACATACTTTCTTCCGTCTTCTTCCATCAGGAAAAAGGTACAAAAGTCTGAGGCCACATACCAACCAACTCAAAAACAGCTTCTTCCCTGCTGCCAACGGACTTTTGAATGGACCAACCCCTTGCATCAAGCTGATTTTTCTTGACACACTAGCTATGACTAACACCACATTCTGTTAATATTTGTGAGCAGGGTAAAGTTCAATTCAGAATCAAAGTCCTCCATTTCTATGAAGTAGCTAAAGGTGGATTTATACTGGTTTTAATTCTCACAGACATACAGAACTAAGAAATTACTTCTTATCACTGTCTCTGCAGACAATGCATTCAGAGAATTACGTTTATAACTACCTTTATTGACAAATAATTCCTCTGAGATTGATAGCCCTTTAGAATGAAGTCTTAAATCACTTTATTCCAATGCTAAAATTGTAGCATGATTGAGTCTTAAATACCTAAAACAGTATCATCTGATTAGACTCTAATTTGAATTGTGTTAATTGTAGCCACTGAAGTTAAGTATGTATAATATACATACAGGTGAAGGGCATTGATTGGATAGTTAATTCAGTCCAACAGAGACATACTAACAAAGGACATGAACTAAACAAGGAGCTATAACCTCTGTGATGATTTACTCCGAGTAAATCTATACCACATAAAGATTGACTCTGCTTTTTCAATGATTAGTGATCAAGAGTATAACAACTTGCACATTACTAAAACTGTAGCATTCTTTAATTTCAAATAATTCTCAAATAATTAACTGGAATTGTGTGCATTCAAACAAAAGAAACTATAAGCATGTTGTTACATTATGGCATCTAGTCCCTATTTCGGACAAATTTCTAAGATTTCTGCCTACATATGAAGTTTTAGTCCATGTTTCTATTAATTTTCTTCATCTTCGGTGAAAATTTGGTAGAAACTGGAAAGCCTCAGACTTAGAAGTTTGGAAACACAATTATCCATAATCTCAATTCTGGATGAGAGAAGTGATGCTTCCTTTAAATTTGAAATGAAAATACTGTCTAAAACTGGCTCGGTGCTCAAACTTAAACGTCTGGAAAGAAAATCCTGAATTTAACTACTAACAACATTTGAATTCAAGAGCTATGTAATTTCATAAAAAAACAAGAATTTCTGAAATTTAGTATTTCAAGTCTTAAATATACCACAATGCTGAGGAACCCTTATCAGGAGAATGGTGCTATTGATATTACCAATAATAAAGCAGATAAAAAGATGCACAGTCAATCTCATCAAGTTTGAACATCATTCAATGTATTTTTTTAAAGTAATATATTCTAGAGACGTGACATATTACAGGCTCAAGCCTGCCCATGCTGCAGCTTCTGCACTGCTTACCGATGTTGGGTGTGACAATGGTGAAGGGGCTGAGGTAGGTTTTTCTCATGTTTTGTGCCAGTGCATTTGCATAATCCTCATAGTGTCTTAGCAAGTGTGCAGTCCCTCCATCTGTTTGCTGGATCATGTCCCAGTGCTTTTTGTTACTTACATCAAGAATAGCACTTCCAACTTTAATAAGGTTCTGAAAATGTAACAAAACAAAAGAAGCAGTTGATGAATTAGTTCATAAGTTCGGAACAGTAAGAAGTCTTTGAATCTATCTAAAGAACAGATCCGATCAACAACTACAGGATGGATCCATCTTAGAGAATCAGTTGGTGGGAGTTATGGGTAATCAATCAAAACTCAACACAGGGTGATTCCCTCTCAATGCTGAAAGACCTTCCTCCAATTACCAAGCTGAAATGAATCAAATATTCTCTTAAGATCTGAGTTAGTACAGTTGAGCTTGTGGTGCAGCAGAACAGTTTGTTATTATGCTTACAGAGTAATGAGACTGAGCAAAGAACTTAACCATCCCACTGGAATCATAGTGGGTGGGACATAAACCATGCAAAGGTCTGCTGACCTCGGTAGGGATTTCCAGTCTTGGGGTGAGCCTGAAAATCCGCCCTGAGTCTGAGAAATCCCATGGAATTGTTTCAGTTTCTCCCAGTGTTACTTTGCCAGGCACATGGTGGAACCCCCATTCATGCAGGTAAATTGATTGCTCTGAAGGTCCTCCCAGGTTCTGAAAATTAAGTCTTCATTGGTCCTGCTGTCAGAAGGTGCCCATTGGTTCTCCTATCCAAAGATCCCTTCTGGTTCTTCCGTCAAAAGATCCCCACTGGTTCTCCTGTCTGAAGATCCCCACTGGTCCTCCTGTCTGAAGGTCCCCCCCTGGTCATTTTGTGTAAAAGTCCCCTCTGGTCCTGCTATTTAAAGATGTATCACAGCTGGAAAGGATGTAAATAAAATCTTGCTCAAATAATTATATAAAACAGACTAACAAACTTAACTGGTAAAAGGTCAGCATAGTAAAAACATCAGGAAGAATCATGCAAAGAACGACTAACATTCAGAATGGTTTTCTTGAAAGGACAGCGTATGGAAAAATTCTAGATTTACTGAAGTTCCAGTTTGATGATTTGATGGGGACAGTGATTTTTTTTTGCCTGATTGGTTTATTATTAAATATTGCACTTACAGTACAGCAATACTTTCAAAACAGAGTTAAACAAATTTCAGTATTCAAACCGTTAAAGCAGATGGACCATGTATAGTCCATTTTATTTAACTCCTTAATGGGCTTAATAGTCCATTTAATTATTCACAGGCGCACTTCAGACTATGAGCGTTCCTGCCAAGCAAAATATCACACGAACGTGAAACATGTTTGGGATGCACACCCAATGTCTTCTCTCATGATTTCACACGCAGATGAGCTGGGAAGTACTCACTCAAATCAAGTAAAATTTTGGCCTATGAAGAAGATGGGTGCTGAATTCACGGTAATACCTCCCTCAAAACACCTACCAAAAATAGTTAAGTGTCTGCAGGTGCTCCAAAGTTATGATGCTTGTCCCTAATTTAGATAGGGATTGTGTTACCTTACTGAGCTCCATCACCAGTATAGTCTTTAAGGCTCTGATTGCTAGGGACGCACACACTATTAGGTCTCCCAGTGCATCAGACATTGAGTAGGCCTCAACACATGCTACGAGAAATGACACTACGTGATGTGGTTCAAGATTCTGCGTTAGGAATCGCTAAATATCCTAAACACCTTTACCTCTGTGAACTGCACATCCTGGGTTGCAGCCAAGTCAAATCCTCGCTGCGTGTTCTCAAATTCTAAGATTTTTGAAGTCACGTGGTATGCTATCTTCACGTCACTGCCAAAATATTCGTCCGTGTGCTGAGTGGCGTTCCGCAACATGAGGGCAATTTTCTTGGATTTTCCCAAATCCAGCAAAGTTTCATTTCGTTTCAATTTATCAGCCTGCACAAGAAGATATATCCTGAGAAAATGACAACAGCTCTCAATCATGAAATGACACACATTTATGTTACTGAAATCCAGGGAACCGTTTTGTTTTTAGTGAACAGGACGTTCAAAATGAAATCTTTCCAAAGTCACTATTGATATGATTGTTACTCATGATTGCACTATGACTGTTGGAAGAAAAAAAGAGCGAGGTAAAAGGAAACAAGAGGCATACAGCAGTTGCAGTTGAGTCCAAAATATTGAATTGCGCTCTCCTCATTCAGAAACAAAATTAAGCATAAAAAGAGGGAAACATTAAAACATTTTACTTCTAGGAAATTAATATTGAATATAAATATTCAATTTATTATGAATATAATGTTTCTAATCAATTCACTGTAACATCTCATGTTTTCACTTTCCTTCTCACATTCAACAAGGGACAAAGCTTTAATTATGGATTAGATTGAGTCTTATGATCTTAATTAATTGTGTAACATAATTGGTACACCAATTATGAGTTTAAAATTACCCCTTATTTTAAACCTCACAGAAGACAAATGACTACCTGGCAAATTATGATTGCAGACAATATGTGAACATAAAATTAGGCTGATATCTACATTTAACGTTTTTCCTACAAATGCAACAATAATCTCAGGAGATCCTCTGCTGCTTCATAAGATGGTGAAAATTCTGCAGAGTATTACTTCAGAAAGGACTATATAACATATATGGATCATGAAAATTGCTCAAGAGTTACGTCCATTGGAAGAATCTGGAAAACCTCAGCAATCTTGCTCATTTCAACCTTTTAAATCAATTTCACTTAGTGAAACTTACAAAGGTTTTCAGTTCGGCAAAGGTATTGGTGGTACAATTAAAGAGATCAGGAGGTAGCCAGCCTCTGTGTTCATCACAGTGTCGGATTCCTGTTCCTGTGGAAACAAGAAGATACAGTATCTCAGTGTCTGCCAATTTCAGTCTTTGGCCTGGAGATAAGTGTACATCAAGTGCCACCAAGACCATTGTGTGCAAGAACTCAAGCACCTAACCAACTGAGGAAAAATTAATCATTTTAATGACACTTCCCCAGTGATTATCTTTAATGTGACATAGATCATAGGCTTTCTTCTCAATTTCATACAGGATATTTTTCTTTCTTTATATCTTTAAACAGCCAGCTAAAGGAAACAGAAAACAAAGCCTAGAAGCTCAGCACTTCCCAGCAGTTTACATGAAAGTCATTCCTCACTTATGATTGCATTCGAGATATGTTATAAAGTTATAGTCAAAAACTGAGTCACATTAAACTGTTATAGATGACTAACAAGGACATATTTTGAAAACTTATGAAACTGTAATAATATCATTACCCATTGACCCTTTGGGACAAGGCACTGCAGCAGGGAGTCCAAACTTAGTTCTAGGCCACCAGATCTCGGACTCCATAGCTCGTGGGCAACTGTCATATATCACTAAAGGGAAAATGAACAGATGACAAACACAGTTTATTGTTAAAGCTGTAGGAAAGCTAAAAATAAATTACTTCTCCATCACAGCAATTAGTTATTCTCAAAAGAACAGCTAGATATAGGCTGTTATCAAACCCACATCAATGTTCCTGCACACAAGTCAAACAAACACACCCAATGCACCATTGAGATTCATCAAATTGCATGAAGTGGGGCAATTATGGAACAGATGCCCACCAAAAGCACAGGAAAGTTGTGGGGCTTGTCCATTCAGTCCAAGTAAATTTTTAATGGATGCAGTACATCCTAATTATTTTCAAAAGGCCTCTTTGATCCTGAAAATAATTCTACATGTGTTGAGCTGCACGTTTTCATCTTTTAATTATTAGAGGAAATTTTTAAGAAAATAAGAAAGAATTAAGATTTTTCGTTTTGTCTTCTTTTTAAATCTCTTTCCCTTTTAATCTATTCTTTCTCTTTATTTTGCTTCTGTACGTAATTTGGCATTGAATTAACTTCTTCTAAGCTATACTTTGGACTGGATTTTCCAGTCGCGTTTGCCCTAAAACTCGAAAATCCTGCCCAAGGTCAACGGACCTTAGTGATCTGCCCCCCTCACCCATGATGATTCCTGTGGTGGGTGGGAGGGGAAAATTCTCCCCTTCCTGACTGTGGTGTCCACTAAAAATTCTTCAATTTTGATTGGCTCGGAGATACAAGGCTGCTTGTCCCATATATTGCTTCACTGAGCTTTGTAGAGGGTGCTGTGCTGAAATAGCTTCCAAATCACCGCAAGTTTTAGATCAAAGAAAAGAGAGGCACCATCTGCTTGTTGCTGACCATAAAATTGAGGCCAGCACCTCATCCAATTCATTAAACAGTAAAAGTTAATACAATACTTTTCTGTTTTAATTTCACGAAGCTGGACGTAAGTATTGTAGTCCTCTTACGAAGTATCATAACACAAAGCACACAAGCTAATGAAATGAAGAACTATCCTTGTCAAAATTATATACGAAGCAAAGTGAGGTACCTTTTCACATTTTGTAATACAAGGCTGTAATTCACTATGTCAAGGGAAATATCGAAATGCAGACTGTATTGTATTCTGGAGCTTTATTTTCACCAACACTTAATACTATCTAAGATTAACAGTTGCCCACTTCAAACCTCATTTTTAATATAATTTTTTTAAAATCACACTTCAGTTTGTACCAGGCTAAGTTCCAATTTAAGAAGTCTCACAACACCAGGTTAAAATCCAACAGATTATTTGGAGTCACAAGCTTTCGGAGCGCTGCTCCTTCATCAGGTAAGTGAGGAGGAGGAGCAGTCTCTGAAAGTTCATGGTTCCAAATAAATCTGTTGTACTTTGACCTAGTGTTGTGAGACTTCTTACTCCAAGTTCAATGCCTGCATCTCCACATCATTGCTACCACCAAGATCCAACAGCACACAAACTCACCTTCGCAACCATTGGTGAAGACCTCGGCAAAAGGATTGTCACAGCGATCGCACTGCTGCCCAATCACACCAGGTTTACATTGGCACTGTCCTGTCTCCATATCACACGAGCGAGCAAGTGAACCGACTGAATAACAGTCACATGGGTAGCAGGCATTGCTTCCAGGTGGCCAGTAATGGTTTTCCTAAATATACCATAGATTATTACTTTATAACTGGGTAGCCAGCACTGCAAAGTTGAGACATATTTACTTAAAAATTATAGAATCCCTACAGAGCAGAAGGAGATCATTTGGTCCATCAAGCCTGTACCAACAACACAATCTCACCCAGGCCATAATCCCATATATTTACCCTACTGGTCCCTCTGAAACAGAGGGGCAATTTAGCACATCGATCCACTTAACCTACACATCTTTAAACTGTGGGAGGAAACTGGAGCACCCAGATGAAACCTACACAGACACAGGGTGAATGTGCAAATACCACACAGTCACCCAAAGCCAGAATTGAACCTGGGTCCCTGGCACTGTGAGGCAGCAATGCTAACCACTGTGTACACTGTGGATCAAATACATTACCACCACAACTTTCATACCAACAGATCCAGAGGATTGACATGCATAGGGCAATATTTATCCCCAAAATGTAGTCAGTCTCAAATATACAGCTCAGTACTGGGTAAGCAATTAATTTGGAAATAGGGAGTTGAAAAGTTTACCTTAAATTTTAGAAGTTTGAATTCTACTCAATAATGATCCTTTTCATTGAAGGTAATTATTACTAAACACAAACCTTGTGCAATGTTCAATGGGGTACATTTAGCATGCAGCAAATTATTGTGTGAAGTTATTTTCTGAATGTTGGGACTGTCACACTTTAACAGTTTAGCTCTCATTCTTCACCTTGCACCTGCATTCTCCTGAGGTCTTGTTACAGTCAGCATCAAATCCATTGCTTGTATCACAGTTACAGGGCCCGCATATAGGATGCCCCCACCATCCTTTGGGACAAGGCTGATCAATCCTGCAGGTGAAAAATGCAAATTGGTGAAAAGTCAGATATTTAGACTGTTATCCTATGAAAGAAAAAAGAATACCAATATCCCACGACATTTGGTTTGTAAAAAATCCCATTACCGAGTATGGGAAGATTGATACTTTCCTTACAGCTATCAGAATAGCTCAGATGTACAGCGGACAATAGGAACTGAAATAGGTCTGCATCCATGAATCAACTTCCTGAGATTCAGGATTATTCAAAATAAAATGCTGTGGTTAGGTGGGCTAGATGGACTGAACATAGAACATTACAGCGCAGAACAGGCCCTTCAGCCTTCGATGTTGAGCCGACCAATGGAGAAAAAGAAATGACCCTCTAACCTAAACCATTCCCTCTTCATCCATAAACTTATCCACTGACCACTTAAACGCCCCCAAACTTGGCGCATTTACAACTGCTGCGGGCAGGGCATTCCATATCCTTACCACCCTCTGGGTAAAGTACCTACCTCTGACATCCGTCCTATAACTACCACCCTTTAATTTAAAGCTATGTCCCCTCGTGCTAGCCTTCTCTATCCGAGGAAAAAGGCTATCACTGTCCACCCTGTCTAATCCTCTGATCATCTGAAGGTCTTTGCTCGCCAGAAACTGTTTCTATGGGCTTATATGTACATAGACGTCATTGGTTTGGCCAGTATTTATTGCTTATCCCTAGTTGCCCTTGAGAAGGTGATGAGCTACCATTTTGAACTGTTGAGGTCTAGCTGCTGTCAGTTGAACCACAATGCCGTTAGTCACTACAAAGTCAATGAAAAGGTGCTGGGTGTCTTGCTCAGCCATTTCAGAGGACATTTGAGAGTCAACAACATTGCTGTGACTCTGAGTCACTTGTTGGCCAGACTGGGTAAGGACAGCAGATTTCCTTCCCTAAAGAACATCAGACAATTGCCAGTGGCTTCAAGGTTATCAGTAGATTCTTAATTAGATTTTTTTTATTGAATTCAAATTCCACCATCTGCCATGGGATTCGAATCCAGGTCTCTAGAACATTAGTTGAACTTGTTTGGTTAAGCTCTGTCTATAATCTCTATTGAGTCATCAGTAAAAGAAAGACTATAGAATGACTTCCTCATGTATGAAACTTCCACTGATAAAGAACCAGGGACAGTTGAACTCTTCCTTTTCTTGGTTCACTGAATATTGATGTGGATACGAATAGAATTACTAGAACAGAATTGTCAGAATTGCTACAGTGCAGGAGGATGCCACTCAGCCCATCAAGTCTGCACCAACAAAAGTCCCACCCACATCCTACCCCCAAAACCCTATGTATTTACCTTGTTTATTTCCCTGACACTAAGGGACAATTTAACATGGCCACATCTTTGGACTGTGGAAGGAAACTGGAGCACCCAGAGGAGGATATTGTAGACACAAACCCCACACAGTCACTTGAGGCTGAAATTGAACCTGGGTCCTAGGCGATGTGAGGCAACAGTGCTAACCACTGTGCCACTCTATATCTGAGTATGTGACATAGAAGGGTTTAAAATAACAAATGTGGAGAATCAAACATAAAATGAAATAAACTTAGGGTGGCATATCAATGATTGTATTGCTTCCATCTTTTATTAAGCAGGCTACTGGAAAATACTTCTGGACCATTTTTGACTTTTTCCTGAAACTTCTGATGACTTTATAGATTATAAAAGCATTCCGATACCACTGTGATAGTTTATCACGAATCTATTTTCCAGTTTAAAAGGTTTGTAACAATCCATAAATTAGAAATATTGGCTCACATAATTCCCCTAGAAAAAGTTCTAAACAAAAACCTAGGCCTCAAGAGTTCAGCTTTGAGAATTACTTTGATCAGACTCTACTTACTTGGTCTCACAGTACTGTCCAAAATAATTTACTGAGCAATCGCAAGTGTAGCCGTGTGAGGAACTGGGCTTGCGGGTGCACACAGACTGATGTTCGCAAGGATTTAGGGAACATACATCCTTACATTCCTCACCATAGTAACCTAGAAATAAGTGAAGATTTCACGTGACTACTTTTATTTACATTTAATAAAAAGCTGAATTTTACATAGAATTACACAGAATATGCAAGAGTGCAAAGAAGATTTATGAGAGTGTTGCCAGGGCTATTAGGCCTGAGTTATAGGGAACGGTTGGCCAGGTTATGACTTTACTCCTTGGAATATAGAAGAATGAGAGGTGATCATATTGATGTGTACAAAAAGCCCATGAGGGGCAAAGGTAGAATGAGCACTTATAGTCCTTTTTCCAGGAAAGGGAAATTGAAAACTAGAGGACATAGGTTTAAGGTGAGAGGGAAAAAATTTAGAAGGGACCTGGGGGGCAAGTTCTTCATGCAGAGGGTAAAAGTGGCTGCCAGAGAAAGTGGTTGAGGCAGGTTCAATAGAAACATTTGAAAAGCATTTGGCTAAGTACTTGCATAGGAAAGGATTAGTGATATAAGCCAAACGCACAGGCAATTGGGATGAGCTGGAAAGGCACTATGGTCGACATGGACCAGTTGGGCTGAAGGGCCTCTTTCCATGCTACATTGCTCTATGACTCCTCAATATATTGAACACATCATTCAGCTCAACTAGTTCATGCCAGCATTTACACTCTACTTGATCATCCTCCCCTTTTATAACAGCATAACCTTCTTTTCCCGTTTAACATTACCTAGCTTTCCCTCAAATATATTTATATTATTCAACTCAATCACTCAAAGTTCTACATTCTCACCATTCATTTGACAATTCCTTATGTGATTTTTTTGATTTTTTTTATTCACAACTTACCCAAAAGAGAAAACACACTTTCTGGTCGGAATCTAATGCTCTCATTGATGCCAAGCTTGGGGGGAGACAGGAAGGTTATTTATTCCGTGGGATGGTGTGCTATTGGAGTCCTGCCACTGTCCCATCTTTGCTAGAATTAGCTTTTGGGTGGGAATGCTCATGATTCTCCCTATCCATCACCAATCAAAACCCTTAAAGGGTCTCATCCTACCGTCACTGATATTAACCAGCTACAGGTGGGCTTGTTGCCATACGGTGTGCAAAACAAATGAACCAGCATATCACTTCCTATTTGAAGGACTGGACATTGGGAAGGTGGAGGTGGGAGTGGGATCTGCTTAGACCCAACTCACGTTGCTGCTACCCACCCGTCCCCGCACCCGTCTCCCTATGACCCCACCCTAGGAAAGTGACCCCAGCATATTATTTAACTGCAGCCTGCATTGTTGTCATCCTGAGACTCTGATGTCAGTCCTTCCAACAACTGCCATGGCCACTCCAGTGGGTACTCTGATGGCCAAAAGCTCGCAGTTGGAGGGATTTCTGTCCCTGGGGTGGGGTCTTGATTCGAGAGGAAGACCTGCTCCTAGCAATTAGCATGTGTTTAAGTAGATCCTCCTGAAAAGAGGCAGGGCAGATCTCTCACCAGCCCTCCAACTGACAAGTGAGACCCTGACGCTTCTATAGGATTCTACCCTTGATGTCTTCTCTATCAGCACCTTTCATCATTTTAAAGGCTTCAATTAGGTCATCCTCTTTTAATCTTCTGTTTTCAAGAGACAACCAAGCTTGTTACCTCTTCTAATGGGTATAACCTCATAGTTCTGGTATCATTTCTACAGATTCTAATCACAGAATCCTTACAGTGAAAAAGGAGGCCATTCAGCCCATCAAGACTGCACTGACTCTCTGATAGCCTTAGCCCCGTAACCCCACATATTTACTCCCACTAATCTCCCTCACTTACACATTTTAAGACACTAAGAGAGAATTTAGTATGGCCAATTCACCTAACTAGCACATCTTTGGAGTGGAAGGAAACTGGAGCAACAGGACGAAACCCATGCAGACACCGGGGAGAATGCGCAAACTCCACACAGACAGTAATGCGCAATGTCAAAGACACAAGATTTAAATATGAGGGGGTGGTTAACTGCCAGTCTATGACAGTATTTTTTGATTAACAGTAAAAATAAAAGAATGGATAGTCAGACAATGAAAGTAAATCATTTCAAACCAGATACTGGAATCGGTTGTACAACACATGATGCTAATGCTTATCGTTAGATGTTATATTCAATGTTGAAAAACAAAGGAATGGACACACAAGATGAAGCAATTTATGTAAAAGAAATTTCACAAGAATGCAATAAATTATATTCTATGTGAAAAATTAAACCAGTCATACAGATCTGCTCCCTGCATAGATCAGGTCTGAATCAGAGGGATTTGCATTGGTAGCTGCTTCCAGTATCTTATAAATCTCCTTTTTCACTTTTGTAACTTCCCCTAGAAGCCTCATAATAGTTTAATCTAAATGGTCAAGTAAGACTTACACAGAATCACAGAATCCCTACAGTGCAGAAGAGAGCATTCGGCCCATCGCGTTTGCACCAATCACAATCCCACCCAGTCCTTAACCCCATACATTTACCCTAGCTAGTCTCCCTGACACTGAGAGGCAACTGAGCATGGCCAGTCCACCTAACCAACACATCTTTGGATGGGAGGAAACTTGAACTCCTGGAGGAAACCCATGCAGACATGGGGAGAATGTGCAAATTCCACACAGTCAACAAAGCTGGGATTTGAACCAGGGTCCCTGGCACTGCTAATCATTGTACCACCATGTCAAAAATATAAATGAAGGGCAGACGGTGTATCCACTTATCTTGAAGCCACATTATAAGTGAACATGGACAAACAATGCCAACGATAATTTCCAGCTTTTAGTTTTATCTTATGTACAGTTACAAGTTTGAAGTTAATATCTTAATTTTGATAATCAAACCTTTCACCACACTGTATGTGTGCAGTGTTTCAAAATCCACATCACAGTTGCATTCACCATA
Organism: Sphyrna mokarran; assembly: GCA_024679065.1. Taxonomy (NCBI): domain Eukaryota; kingdom Metazoa; phylum Chordata; class Chondrichthyes; order Carcharhiniformes; family Carcharhinidae; genus Sphyrna; species Sphyrna mokarran. Next base: position 20,457,321 of record JAGIQG010000023.1, on the reverse strand, counting down.
AAGATAAATATATTATTTCTTACATGACCATTAGTCTTCGAGCCTAGTCTCATGAGGAACCTTGCCTGTTTTTGAAGGTTTAAGTAGACTACATTTTCCTAAGCAACCTCAATCTCTAGCAGACTATAATGTAAAGTTAAAGCGCAATGGGACTGAGAGTAGTATCTTGAGACAGAGAGAAGGGTGGTTAGCAAGCAATGACTAGTAGCGTAACTCAGGGATCTGTGCTAGGATCACAAGCATTCTTGAAATTGTATATGAACAATTTGGAAGAGAGAACTGAATGTGTTACCTCCAAATTCGCAGATGATACAAAGTTGGATGAGAGGATGCAGAGATGCTTCAGTGTGATTTGGACAGGCATATGTATAGCAGATGCAGTATAATGTGGCAAAATATAAGTTATCCACTTCAGTAGCAATAATAGAAAAGCAGATTATTATTTGAATGGGTATAAATTGAGAGAGATGGATACTCAATAAGACATCGGACTCCTCGCGCATCAGTCAGTAAAAAATAGTGCGCGAGTACAGCAAGCAATAAAGAAGGCAAATAGTCTGTTGTCCTTCGTAGTGAGGAGATTTGAGAATAGAAATAGGGATATTTAACCGCAATTGTACAGGGCATTGGTGAGGTCACACCGGGAGTGTATTGTGATTTTGGTGTCGTTATCTGTGAAAAAATGTCCTTGCTGTAGAGGGAGAGCAGTGAAAGTATACCAGGCTGGTTCCTGAGATGGCAGGTTTGTCATATGAGAAGAGACCAAGTCAGTTAAGACTATATTTATTGGAGTTTAGAAGAGTGAGAGGGGATCTCACAGAAACTTGCAAAGTTCTAACAGGGTAGATTCAGAAAGAATGTTCCTTACGATGGGGAATCCAGAACTATGAATCATAGTTTGAGGATACATGGTAAACCTTATAGGACTGAGGTGAGGAGAAATTTCTTCATCCAAAGAGTAGTGAATGTGTGGAATTCACTTCCATAGAAAGTAAAGGCCAAACCATTGTGTGATTTCAAGAAGAAATCTTGGGGTTAAAGGGATCAAGGGATATGAGGAGAAGGCCGGACCAGGATATTGAATTGATGATCAGCTAATGATCAAAATGAATGGCAGAGCAGGCTTGATGGGCTGAATGACCTACTCCTGCTTCTATTTTCTATGTTTATTCCCTTGAAGAATCCCTCCTGGTTTGTAGGGCATTATCTAATCTAAGATCTTGCAAATTGCTTCTTGTTGGCACATGTTATCTTAGTTTACTTTAGGTATCATTCTCACTGCATGTCAACCTGATATAGAGATGCCAGCATTGAACTGGGCATTATCCCAATCCAACGCCTGCATCATGACTACCACAGACACCACAAACTGCTGGATCCAAGTAGAGAGGATCTCCAAGGAGATTGCGCGTATTGACACAGACATCAAGTTTATTCCATGTCAACCTGACCAGCTTGTAATATCTCAGTCCCATTTGAATTTTTGCTTTGAGTCAAACCAGAAGATATTCAGATTTGTCTGTCGAAGCAAATAAAGGACTAATCAAATGTGATTATTTTAGATGCTATTGTGGCAGCGTGGATTGATTTATGAGCAAGCATGAAAGGAGTACTTAACATTAACAATATTTAGACTGTTCCTTTCTCCTTCAGATTATTAACATAGCTAACAGAGTACAACTCTATACTTCGAAATTTATGCAGGCTGCTAGTCAGCAAGCACCAACATCAACTACATTGGACATTTGGATTTCCCCAGAACACCACTCAACTAAAGTCAGTCATTGGCTGAAATTCAATGCTGGCTAATTTGAGTATCTATCACTTTATACATTATTCGGAATAGAAATGTGACAGCATAATGATACCCATATGTTTAACGGTTTTTATGGTAACAAATCTAGAGATTGTCGTGGATGATCTTTGGGATGTGAGGCCTAGAAAATCACTACGTTGAATCCCATGAGCCTGCCTTTGTGTTTTACGAGAAACTCACAGGCTGTAAAACCCTGAGCTTCTGGCTGACCCCATTACTGAAGTGGTTGTAAATCTTTACCTGGGTCACAGCTGCAGGAGTAGCTATCCCAGTCGTCACTGCAATAGCTGTTGGTCGGACACGGGCTGGAGTCACAGGGATCAGGAATGCTGCAGCCTCTCTCCACATTCACTTTCTCCGCATGGTTTACATTCAATGCCACTGCTGTGGATGGCGTCTCACCGATTCGCACCCCCTGAGGAAGGAGTTATCATTTTACAGTCGCTCACCGAAATGACAAAATTGCTTGCCTCGGTAGCTGTTTAAGATCTCATAGTTAACCTCTTGGTTACTGGTGCAGGAGGAGGCCATTCAGCCCATCAAGCCTGCATTGACAACAATCCTATCCTATCCTCATAATCCCACCTATTTACCCTATTAACTCCCCCTGACACTAAGGGGCAATTTAGCATGGCAATCAACCTAACCTGCACATTTTTGGACCGTGGGAGGAAATCAGAGCACCCTGAGGAAACCCACGCAGACACGTGGAGAATGTGTAAATTTCTCACAGACAGTGACCCGAGGCCAGAATTGAACCTGGGTCCCTGGTGCTCAGAGACATCGTGCTATCCAATGTGCCACCCTGCTACTGCATAAATGTATTATGATTACTTTATTGTTGAATTTCCACATTTGCGTTAAAATGTCAGACGAGTTTTCTTTCAGTAGCAGCCCTGAACTATAATTTTGAGAACTAAAACGAGCTGCTTATGGGAATTCTCCAGCTTTATCAGCCAGACAATTCCTAAGGAATCAGGAGATGCTCCTTACGTCACTGGGAGCCCCAGGAGTGGGCCACTGATCTCACAGACAGAGGATCTGGCTTTATTTCCTGCAGATGGTCAAATTCTCTGACTGTCAACTGGGCAATATTCATTTAGTTTTGACAGGTCACAGACTCACAGTGTTCTAGCTCGCAAGGCAAGAGGAGCAACACTCAGACAAGTGTACATCTGTGTGTCTGACACGAAACAATTGCCAAGGAACACTAATGATGAACAGAGGTCCTGGAGGGAACATTGACTGATCCCACAATTTCAGTTGGGAATTATTGTTGGAGATGGAAATCAGATTTGTGTTCCGTTTGGACCGACTCGCTGGTGTGAATTCACAAAGTCTGAGATTGAATAGTAAATGTCAGTCTGTTATTCAACCACAGGGCCAACATAAATAAGCCTGATTTTCCTATTTCAAATATCTAAACATGTGAATCTCCTGTAAAGGCTTACAGGAGAGCAACAATGTCAAGAACACGTGCTATTTCTCCACCTCTTACGTCCGAGGTTGCTGAGGACAATATTGATCAACTGCCACCCTGGATTATTATAATTAATTCAACCTCAAGCAGGGATTGAATCCAAAATAATCTTGGTTTCCGTGGCTTTATACTACATGGTACAGTCATTCATTATGAGAAGAGAAACCCATTGAACATTACTAATACTGAACGTAACTGCAGTGACATAAAATACTGTTCACCTATTGAGGTAGCTGAGGAAACAAAGCTAATAACACCGAACACAACTGATTATATTAGCAGTATAGATATAGTATATTCAGTTCATATTCTGCTCCTCCTGGTACCTGTATACATCCTCGGAATCCATAAAGAACACTGCCATTGTTTCCTGAGATTCCGCCAACACTGATTGTTTTCAGATTCAACCCATGCAGCTTGCTACCAATTTCAACCATTGTCTGTGAAGTAGATGGAGCCAGAAATCAATGGACAGAGTAGCACAAGAACCATAATTTGAAAACTAAAGAGAATCTGACAAATATATTGCCTGGTAGCTATAAATGATCTTTTACACTGTGGTATCAATGAAATCAGTGATGTAATAAAGTTCACCTTCAAACCAAGTCAGAAGTACATTGTGATATGCTGCTCAAATTTTTTTTTTTTTTTTTTTAAAGCAACACAGCACGGGAAACAGGCCCTTCGGCCCAACGAGCCCGCGCCACCGTAATACCAAATCATTATCCTAAATGGATCACATCAGATGATTATTAATTGGTCCTGGTTCATATTAGCTCACATTAGGATACAGATTACTAACTGTGGCAAGATTTTTCTCTGTGTGATGACTGTTAGGACTCTATACAACATGAAATGGAGCTCTGTCAAACTGGTCTTGAGCAGACACAAGACTGACAGTGAATTAAATTGAAATGTCACTTGGAGGAACCATTGGCATGACTAGCATGTGAAAATGAAAATCAAGTAAATAAATTAGTAATCAATATAGAATTTTGAGATAACAGATTCCCTTATGAAGTTGGCAGATCCTGGGGAAAATCTTAACTCGTTTTATTCCTGATTACAATGATGCTGAGATAAGGCAAATGTTTTATTAAAAGTAAAATACTGCGAATGCTGGAAATCTGAAATGAAAACAGCAGATCTGGCAGCATTTGTACAGAGGGAAACAGAGTTAACCTTTTAAGTCCGTACAACTCTTCTGCAGAGCTTAAAACTTGCTTTTTGTGTAGCTGAAGATATCTTCAGGAAAAGAGTCTGAAGAAACATTAACAAATGTTTTATTGTTCAATTCTAGCCACTGATGACCATAAAATTCACTAGCTCAAAGTAAAATCCCAAAACATTCCTCTGCACAAAAGGATATTTTCTGTTACTCAGAGATTTCCATGCTCTGCCTTGGGAATGGCAGGAACTCCTTTTCTGTTGAAGGTTCAGAAATGTTTCTGATGATGAGTTGTTAGATTGTGTACATTGTTTACACAGCGTCGTAGCAGTGACGGGGACATGGATCTGATTTTGCAGACTAGGAGGGGAGGATGATATTAATCCCAAGGATGTTATCTGGTGAAGGAGTAAATCTGAAGCTTGTATTTTACCGCAAGCAGGTTTATTCTCGGAACAGGCTCAGCAGAATGGTGGCCTCGTTCTGTTTCCGCACATTCAACTGTTCTAACAGTGTCCATTTACATCACCCATCTTTTACAATGCAATTGGCTTAACAGTGGATACTCAAAGGATACAATGCTAATAGATTGACAGATGTGTCTGGGCTTCTCATATTTTAGTTATGGCAATTAGCTATGGCATTATAGCACTTGAGGTGAAGGAGGTCAATGGACTTGGGAAGAAGAAAGGGTCAGGCTATTGACTTGGATGATCAGCTTTGATCATAATAAATGGTGGAGCAGCTTGAAGGGCTGAATGACCTCCATTTGCTCCTATTTCCTATATTTCAATAAACCAAGTCCTTTGTATATTTTCATTTTTCAATTAGTGGAAAAAACAGATTCCCAGAGACTAGATTTTCAATGATGAAACAGTCTTTATATGTTTATCTCTGTTAATAATCACTTCTTCTAATCTAATAGAACATAGCATTTCACAGCTCAGCATTAATTTGCAACTGAAGTCTTTTGTAACTTATAACCCAACAAGGTACTTACTTAAGTGATGAAATATCAGTAAGAAGTATTCTGAGCTTTTGACCCACACTGTAATTAACCAACATGCAGTAACAGGAGCTTTTTAAACAAAACTGTTCCAGACCCTTTTCTCATGTGTTACAATAACCGAAAGGCAAGCACAGAATGAACACAGTTTCAAAGATTATCTCCAAATTCTGCTCAATTTCCACCTCAAATCAAATCCAGTCTGTCCCCTATTCAAAGTCGATAGTACTATAATAAAACTCTCACTTGTATTTGGAAGACATTCAATCAATAGAATTCTAAATGTGCATAGAAACCAATGTTGATGGAGCCTTTCAAGGGGTGAAGTAAAGTATGAGGGTGTGTGTACATGTGTGGTGTTGAGGGCAGGGGAGGGGAGGCACGAAACAATAATATGGTAAGGGTATTCAAGTGAAGCCAATGGATTGAATAGGGTCTGTAAGTTATTATTACCTGATCTACCATTCTTTAATGTACTCTTCTGGGTAACTTTGGCTTCCAGGCCTGAAGGGTTAAAAAAAAAATGATGTCCCTTTACTGGATTTACACAATTGAAGGAGGGACCTTTTACACCGAAGAAAGAATTGTTACCCAACTGCCAGGCTGAGAACTTGGGGAAGCAATGGTCTAGTAGATTATCGCTAGATTATTAATCCAGAAATTCAGCTAATGTTCTGGGGAGCCACATTCAAATCCCACCATAGCAGATGGTGGAATTTGAATTCAATAAATAATATCTGGAATTAATAATCTACTAATGACAATGAAACCATTCCCGATTGTTGAAAAAACCCATCTGGTTCACTCATGTATTTTTGGAAAGGAAATCTGCAATCCTTATCTGGTCTCATAGGAAATCTCACAATATCAGGTTAAAGTCCAATAGGTTTATTTGGTAGTACAAGTTTTCAGAGCGTTGCCCCTTCATCAGGTGAATTTATCACAACTCACCTGATGAAGGGGCAGTGCTCCCAATACTCGTGCTACCAAATAAACCTGCTAGACTTTAACCTGGTGTTATGAGACTTCTTACTGTGCCCACCCCAGCCTGACACCAACATCTCCACATCACAGTTACCTGGTCTGCCTACATGTGACTCCAGAGCTACAACAATGTGCTTGACTGTCAACTGCCCTCTGAAATCGCCATTCATTTTCAAGGGCAACTAGGCATGGGCAATAAATGCTCGCCAGCTAGTGAGGTCCATTCCCACAAATGAATCAAAAAAATGTAAATAGTTGAAGCTAAGCTTTGCAACAGATGTATAAGCAGTGATGGTGACAACGGCTGTGGCATCAGACTTGGACAAAAGTCAAAAACAGTTATTAGGAGAGAATGAATAGTGGTCAGTACAGGCGGTAGAAGCAGATGGTGGAGCATCAGACAGATGAAGAACTGAAAAAAAAAAAGATGGGGACACGATTTGAATGTTGAATGTAAAAGGAAGCAGTGTACAGCTCCTCACATTGTAAGGGGTTAACACGCTTAAGATACTTTAGCAAATGATATTTTTAATATTAATGATATCAGTTAGTGCTGACTTTAGATTATTTTGGTATGGTATAATGGGAATGCTACCTCAATCATGTCTGTTATTATCCTTGCCCTCTTCTCTTGAAGGCAGTGACTGATTCTAGGGTAAGGTTTAATGAGTGGTGGCACCTCTAATCTTTACTGAGCTGCTGGCTCTTCATGAGTAAGCCTGGACACGAAAGAGCCATTTGATTATTCATCATGTAAAACCATCTTAGTGAAGATCATCATCATATTCAGGGTCTGTCTTGTACATACATTCATTCAAGGATTGAAAGACAAGATCAGTAGCAAAATTTCTATTATTACACCTACTCATCAAATCATTAGCAAGCTTCGTAATGTAGAGAATACGAGGAAGAATAGTTACAGACGGATTTTATTACAAACTAATTCATAATTTCCTCTTTCTTCCATGCAAAAATCGTGAATAAAAAATATGAAACATCTTTTCATATTGTCAGTCTTTACCTGGTGATGTCCGTAGTCTATAGACATGAGAGCTGTGTATTTGCTTTCCATTCCATCTTTAGAACTTTTAAATTCTAGTTGCAAGTGATGCCAATCACCATCATTCACTTTAATTTGGTCCAATGTCAGTGCTGTGACCCGACTGCTCGAGCGATACACATTTAGCATCACATTTCCCTCATCAAGCTGCAAAGATTGGGTGATATCAACGTTAAACATAATAAATAGATAGATACAAAAGCAATAAAAAACATAATAACTCTAACAATTTGCTTTCATATATGTGCCTTTAACTTAGTAATGCATTCCAAGGCAGTGCAAAGGCAAGTTATTCAATAATAAGTCATGTAAAAGAATATTAGAACAGGAATGAAGTAGGAGCTAAGGAGTGCAGAAGGAGAAAAGTAAAGCTAAAGAAGCTGACTGATAAAACAAGGTAACTCAGAGCATAGGCTCTAGCCAGCTGAAGGCATTGTTATAAGATTTTTTTAAAGTTTATTTGTTTCACAAGTAGGTTTACATTAACACTGCAATGAGATTAATCTTAAAATCCTTTAGTTGCCACACTCCGACACCTGCTCGTATACATTGACGGAAAATTTAGCATGACCAATGCACTTAACCAACACATCCTTTGGACTATGGGAAGAAACCAGAGAACCCAGAGAAAATCCACACAGGCATAGGGAAAACATGCAGACTCTTCTGGCATTGCCGAAAGAGCAAAATGCCAGGCTCAAGGTGCACCTTGGCACTGCCCCCTGAGCACTGGTAGTGCAAGAGACTGGGGCCTAATGGGGCCTGAGCCTCTGCGGGGTGAGGTGGTAGATCAGTGCAGTTGGGCGTTCCTGTTGCCAGTCTGTTCTCAGGCTGAGTCATGATGTAGAGATGCTGGCGTTGGACTGGGGTAAACTCAGTAAAGTTTTACAACACCAATTTTAAATCCAACCAATTTATTTGATAGTAAATTTGCGAGCTTTCGACTCTATGGCCTTCGTCAGGCAAATGCAGTGTTCTGGTCTGCAATAGTACACATACCAACACCAGGCTGAGTGACAGAGGAAGGGAGGCCAACGATCAGGGCTGGGCATTGGGGTGAGGGGTATGGGGAATAGAATTGGGAGATTGGGGCTGAAAGGGACTGAGGCGGGCTGGGCTCAGTGCAGGGGGATCAAGGCTGTCTGGACACGTCCTGGGTGCCACTGATTAGGCCGTGGGGGGGCGGGGTGTCGGTCATAAGGCCACTGGTCTTGGGTCGTGGGGCTGGCCTCTCTGCACTGACAGACTGCCGTACGTGCAGTAGCCCACTCAATGTTATGCTGCCAACCTTTCCAGTGGCAATAGGCCGCGGCTACTGATTTTTCATGCGATTCACGCTAGGGCTCTCTGCAATGCACCGAGCACATGAGATTCATTTCAAAACTCACACTGAAAAGAAAGCATGATTTACTCCAGTTTTCACACAAATTCAACATTTAGAATGTTTTTGGGAGAATCATCTCAATGACAAGCATGATGACAAGCCAGAGACAGTTCTTATACCATTCATTCATCACAGCAAACCCTCCTAGTGTTTAAGAGCAAGATTTAAGTCAAAACAGGACAGAAAAAAGTCTCCTCTTTCAGGCAGTTAAGGGTCACGAGTAACACGAGTCTTAAGCTCTCCCTGCCAGCACATAAAACAGCACGATAACCCAAGTTCACGCACAGCTGTAATTCTCACTCTGTGTTTCAAGGACTCAGGATGCAACATGGGAATCTTCGACCAGTAGAGGGCAGCTAGAAACCTAGTTTGTGCCAAAGCTTTGTTGGGACGACGTGGGGCACCAAGGATGTGGGTGGTGATAGGGATGGGGGAAGGAACATGCTTCACAAGAAAGACAAGGGCAAATGTATTCAATTTTGTTTTCAGAAGATACATTGCATTTCCTGATCTTTTATCTGCCACAAAGCCACAGTGAGTGTCTGAAATCTCTAATTTAATTTCTCTCGATCTCTAGCCATTAGGATTCTGAGGATGGCCTTTAGCACATGACTCATTAGGCTGATTGCATGATGTATATCACATTGTTCTGCATTAGATTTCTTTGGCAAACTGATTAAAAACAGACTGTTAGATCTTCAGGTATAATATCAGTGTCGTAGATCATGTTGTCAATTTTTCCAATTCCTTGTTCTCCAATTGCTTCAATAATCATGATTGTTGTTTTATTTGGTCCCAGTGTTTTTAGATTCTTTGTGTAAGTTTAAAGGCAGCCTCACAATGACCCTGGAACAAAACTCTGATAATCAAACTTAATTACGAGGCATCTGTATTACTTAAAACAGAAGTTCTGGACCACACTGGGGCACATTCAGTAACAGGCCTCTGTGCTGGACTTCTTCGGGGTCAGTTGGCTGTCATCATATTATTAATTGCAAGTATTTGTAAAAACCTTGTATTTTGCATTGATAATTTGTCATGTTCCATGCATATTTTATTATTTCAAACCTAAGCCTATTCCTCACCTCAAATATCTGTTTCCAATTGTTTAAACAAATTTATTCTGAAGTGAAAGGAAGATGATGTGTTTGTATAGCATCTTCCTAATGACCCCAAATCACTTTGCAGCCAGTAAAGCTGTTTAATGCTTCTTGGACTGTAGTCATTGAATCATTGAAGCTAAAGTGCAGAAGAAGGCTATTTGGCCCTCAAGCCTGCACCGACAGCAATCCCACTCAGGTCCTATCCCCATAACCCCATATATTTATCCTCTTAATCCCGCTGACATTAAGGGGCAATTTATTATGGCCAACTCGCCTAACCCACACATCTTTGGATTGTAGCCAATAACTACAAAACAAAATCACACAAACAAAATGGGTGGGATAATCAATCTTTGAGATACTGATTGAGGAATAAATATCGATCGGGACACTTGGGATGATTTGCCAGTTCTTCTTTGACCTAGTGTCCTGGACAGCATCTCCAGGTATGACATTTCCCCCATTGCTGACCTGGAGCAAAAACAAGGTTTTCTCCTCAGGACTCTAGAGTGGGACTTGAACCCACAACCTTTTAACTCAAGAGATGTGAATGCTTCCAACAGCTGACACCAAATATGTGGCTCAAGCTTAATCTGTCCAGATCTGTTAATTTCTACGAACATCCAAACTGAATGACCTTCTGCCTCCATCAATGTTTCACACAAACACACAAGCATGCGCACGCGCACACACACAGACACGCTCTATAGCAAAACCAAGTCAGGTTCCTCAGGCTGAGTCTAAGAATTGGCAGCTATAACTTCCCAAATGGGGATAGCCTCGTGATAATATCACTAGACTATTAATCTAGAAACTCAGTCAATGTTCTGGGGACCAGGTTAGACTCCTACCATGGCAGCTGGTGGAATTTAAATTCAATTTAAAAAATCTCTGGGATTAAAGATCTACTGATGACCACGAAATCATTGTTGGAAAACCCACATCCAGTTCACTAATATCCTTTGGGTAAAAACAAAATTTTCTTCCCTAGTCTGGCTGACATGTGACTCCAAAGCCACAGTAATGTGGTTAGCTCTCAATTGCCCTCTGAAATAGCCTTACAAGCCACTCAGTTTCTAGGGCATCTTGGGATGGGCAATAAATGCTGTCCAGCTAGAAATCCCAAGTGCCAAAAATGAATAAAAGAAAAAAATTTGGCCTGGTTCCAAAGTGGTACTTTCCATTTTGAAAAAGTACATTTTATACGATAAATAAAACTGATATTAGCCCACAGGTTTAAGCGGTAGAATCATTAATACATCATCATCAAATGGACTCCAGACAGACTGGTTCCATTAGAAGGACAGTTCCTTTTTCATTTCATGTTCCTAATCATTTTTCTGAGCTACTCTGCTAAGACAGCACTCACAACTGTCATCATGTCATAAACAATCTGGGTGAGTAACATGGAGAATTCAAATGCCGAATATATCCTGGGAATTTATCCATCATACTTTTCAGTTTCCAATAACGATGTCATTTAAATAAATGCAGCTTATTTATCAGCAGCCTTATCATTCCTTATAAATTTAATACATGCTGGTGTCTGCCTTTTAAACTGACATTTTCAACCCACATGTCAGTTTCTTCACTGAAATTAGAGGTTGTCAGTGTCAACTAATCAGGTCAGTTTTAAGAAAGGATTTACGTTAGATCAGTTTAAAGACAAGTTGGAGATTTCTGAGATTTATATATGCGGCTAGTTTTATTCAGGTTTTATCCTCAGCAAGTAGGTACAGTTTGGCTGGTTTAATTTTGTTTGCAGTGACAGTAATTGATTGGCTATCTGCTCTATTCCTTAAGAACATTATGTAAGAACATAAGAAATAGGAGCAGGAATAGACCATCTAGCCCTTCGAGCCTGCCCCGTCATTCATATGTATATGCCCCCCATATTCCTTTGCCTGATTCTCCTTTTCATTTACTTTGGACAGCATGTTTTCAACAGGCAACCTATTTCCACATCTGCAAAAGTGAAAACATAATCCCAGTATTCAACTGAAAAGGCTGGAGAAACTCTGCAGGTCTGACAGCATTTGTGGAGAGAGAATAGCACTAATTTTCCAGAATAGCACCAATGTGATCTTTCATCAGAGCTGGTGAACCTGCTCTTGAAACCAGCTCTCGAATCAGCTTAGGGCAGCATGGTTAGCACTGCTGCCTCACAGTGCAAGGGACCCAGCTTACATAAGAACATAAAAACTAAGAACAGGAGTAGACCAATTGGCCCTTGAGCCTATTCCGCCATTCAATAAAATCATGGCTGATTTTTTCCTGGACTCAGCTCCACCATAACCCTTAATTCCTTTACTGTTCAAAAATCTACATATCCTTGCCTTAAAAACATTAAAAGAGGTAGCCTCAATTGCTTTACTGGGGAAAGAATTCTACAGATTCACAATGTTTCCTGTGAAGAATTTTCTCCTCAACTCAATCCTAAATCTGCTTCCCTTATTTTGAGGCATGCCCCCTAGTTCTTGTTTCACCTGCCAGTGGAAACAACTTCCCTGCTTCTACCTTATCCATTCTCTTCATAATCTTATATGTTTCCAGAAGATCTCCCCTCATTCTTCTGAATTCCAATGAGTGTAGCCCCGATCTTCTCAGTTTCTCCTCATAAGCCAACCTTTTCAACTCTGAAATCAATCTAGTGAATTTCCTCTGTACCCACTCCAATGCCAATATATTTTTTCTTAAGTAAGACCACCAAAACTGGACACAGTACTCTAGACATGACCTGCAACATAACCTCATTGTTTTTAAACTCTATCCTTCTAGTAAAGGAGGACAAACTTCCATTTGCCTTCCTTAATTACATGCTCCACCTGCAAACCAACTTTTTCTGATTCAGCACAAGAACACCCAGGTCACTCTGCAGAGCAGCATGCACAATTTTTTACCATTTAAATAATAGTCCATCTTACTGTTATTCCTATCAAAATGGATGATCTCACAGTTGGCAACACTGTACATCTGCCAAATCACATTCAATTCATGTCTCGGGTGACTGTGTAGAGGTTGCACATTCTCCTGATGTCTGTGTGTGGATTTCCTCCAGGTACTCTGGTTTCCTTCCACAGTTCAAAGATGTGTGGGTTAGGTGGATTGGCCATGTTAAATTGCCCCTTAGTATCAGAGGGATTAACAAGGTAAATGCGTGGAGTTATGGGGATGGGTAGATTGTTGCTGATGCAGGCTTGATGAGCTGAATGGCCTCTTTTTGCACTGTAGGGATTCTATGATTCTCTATGATTCCGTGCTGAGTTTCTCCAGCTTTTTGTGTTTTTGTTTGAGTTAACAGCGTCCACAGTAATTTGCCATTACTCCAGCAATCAACCCACATCTCAGTTGGTGAACTATTATGAAGGCAAATTTCCTTCAAAACTTGCCCCAGCCATTCTTTTAAGGCATGGAGGATGTTCCTAGAAATGGATGTATTCACTTGATGTAGGAGAATTGTTACTGCATTTTTCAAAGCCAGTTTTTAAAAATAAGGTGAATGGGGTTGGAGTTTGAGATACTACATTTACTTTGAAGAAAGGTTAGGGTTTTGCTGCAGTGATGTGTGAAATAGATTGTTGTCCTCTTCGTGGATGAGCATCAGAGTAATAGTCTCTAGTTTAGGGAGTTTTTATTGACACAGTGTCTATTTCTGGGCAGTTAAATGGAGAGGTAGAGAAAGAAGTCACGCTGTCCTTATTAAAAGGATGGACTTCCATTGAAGCATTAATATCCTCTAAACCTACAAGAGATCCCAATCCTCAATCAGGGGCAGTCAAGTCCACCAGAAAGGACAAAGTACAGCTTTCTCTGCCAATTCCCATCAACCATATTTTCTTGTATCTTTCAAAAATTCAAACAGTTTATATTTAAAATTTACATTTTGTAAAATTACACTTGGCACATCAGATGTACAAGTTCCAAGTACCATTTCAAACATTATACAAGTTCAAAGGTATCTCAATGCAGTTTACTTTTTCATACAATGTATTTACAAACACTCATCACAAGGATGGCTTTCAAAAATTGATTGTTTCTAGTGTGAAAAAACAAAACAGCTGCTTTTTTTTAAAGTTTACTTATTAATGTCACAAGTAGGCTTATATTAACCCTGCAATGACATTGCTGCGAAAATACCCTAGTCACCATACTCTGGCACCTATTCAGCTACATTGAGGGAGAACTTAGCAGGGCCAATGCACCTAATCAGCTTGTTTTTTGGACTATAGGAGGAAATCCATGCAGATACAGCAAGAATGTGCAGACTCCGCACAGACAGTGACCCAAGCCAAGAATTGAACTTTGGATCCCTGGTACTGTGAGGTAGCACTATGCCACAGTGTCTGGCTCAAAGCAGCAATAGTGGCCATAAATTACTGTTGGCAATAAAAAAAGAGATAAGACTATTCTCATACTATGGTCAAATAATTATTTAGGGATTAATCTGTCTATTTTCAATAGCTTAAAATATGTCCATTAAAATAACAGATGAACTCTAAATGAATATAGAGAACATGCATTCATTGTGATCACAGTGATTTCTACTTCTGGTGTATTAAAAATGTTGTTAATGTACAGTGGATTGGTCAGCATATCAAGGAGTGAAAGACAGATCAACATTTTGGATATGGTCCCTTTACCAAAATCATTCTTATCTTTCCTGAAGCTACTTAAAAATTAAAAAATGAATTAAAGCAGTTAAATCAACACACCCTCAACCAAAATAATCCCTAGCTGTCTAAAAGAATGAATATGATGTAGAATTTTGTCCCGTGAATGTGCTTATGGCTAAGATTGCTGCGGCTACACATTGTAAAAGGTTTCAGATCACAAATTACCTGGGGCTGAACTCCTAGTGAAACAAAATGTATCCTACAAAGTTACATCAAAGCTCCTACAATTACCTGACATGGAGGATAAAAGTCTTTGCAATTCATCTAGAAGAAAGTGCTTTGGTTTTTAAAATCCAGACTTATAGTTATGTTCAAAATGGCAAAAAGTGTGCAAATATCTACCTTATATTGTTTCTTTCTTGCAGTTAGACATGGATGAGAAAAGTTTAGAGGGATATGGGTCAAATGCCAGCAAATGGGACTAGTTCACTTTAGGAAACTTAGTCAGCATGAACGTATTGGGCCAAAGAGCCTGTGTCTGTGCTGAATATTTCTGTGACTCTATGATCAAATGGTAAGTATCTCTGCCATTCAGTTTATGACAAACCAATATCCCACTGCACTTTCAGTCTAATTTTCATACTGTCACAAATGACAAAGTCTATATTCAGAGTTCTTTTTAAAATAAATACCCTTTAAACTATGCAATTCTGTGAATAGTAATCAGAGTTTTGAGGTTCATATATACATTATCAGTCTAATTATTTAATTCTAAATACACCTAACCTTTTTTGTGCCCCACAACAAACTAGGAAAAAATAATTGCTTTGACAATATATCTGCCGAAAACCTCTGTCCTTGTTCGCAGCTGGGATTTTCTGGTGCCGCTAAAAGTGAATAGAATTTTGGCTGGAACATCAAATTCATTATTCTCACTAGAAGCAGAGTAGCTTTGGACAGGATCAGAGAATCTTGCCCAGTATCAACAATTTGGTGAGTTTACAATGGTATCAAAACATTTCAATTTTTGTTCTAGTAATGACTAAATTCAAGTGTACCAGTATATGCTAAGCTCACAGGCTAGCAACTACATTTAGCAAATTCAAATTTATACAAATATTTTTGTCTATAATCTTGCACATTAACTTAGCATGACTTTATAAACATATGAACAAGGAGCAGTAGCACATTAAGCCCTGCCAGGACAACAGGATATTTCTGTACAATATGTGAGTCATTATAATAGACGTTTTTATATATAGTGATGTATTGTTAGGAATTAGAGCTAGTTAAAGTGATTTATATTTGTATTGTGTGTTAGTAATAAGGTATACGTTTAAGCTTAATTTGCATTCTGTATGTGTGCACTAAGAGTTAAAACTTTAATTTAGCTTCATGTTCAACAAAGGTGCCTGCAAGTTGTTTGATTTAGTTTAGCTTTAAACTTTGCCTGCATTGTAATAGAGATTTTACAATGTAAAAGAGATTGTAAGGATTTAAAAAAAATTAAGCTGTTGCTTAGCAATCAATTGCTCACACTGAAAAACAGAAAAGCTTGAGTTTTCAGTGTTGGAATCAGGTAATCCAGAAACTGCCAGTATTGGCAGGATAAGACAGAGGGACAGAAAGCAGGTCCCAGAAGCCAAAGAACAGAAAGTCTCAGAAATGAGGGATGAAAGTTTCAGGAAATTAAAGGAACAAAGAAATCTTGTAAAAAGATTTCCATTGAATGAAGTCAGGAGCAGAGACAGAGGCTCCCAATTAAAAACAGAGCTGCATTTTGCAAACCTGGAGATACCAGCTAACAAGAAGTTAGATATCTATGGTAATCCTAAAGTTAGTGGTCCCTTACCACAACCTGACAGCAGTCGTGCTCTGTTGGCATGGCTGGGTTCCTGAGAGATTTTGTGGAAGCTTGAATACGTGTGGTGTTTTAGGGCACAGGAATACTGAAAGGTTGAAATCATGGATGTGGCTCCTTCGTGAAAGCATCTGAAAGAAAGCCATGTGTGGGAGAAGATTCCAAAATGTGTTCTTCGTTTTAAGTTTTTTTAAATTTATTTATTGGTGTTACAAGTAGGCTTACATTAACACTGCAATTAAGTTATTGTGAAAATCCCCTAGTTGTCACACTTTGGCCCCTTTGGCCACACAGAGAGAATTTAGCTTGGCCAATACACCTAACGAGCACGTCTTTTGGACTGTGGGATGAAACATGGGCACCCAAAAGAAAGTACACAGACATGGGGAGAACATGCAGACTCCGCAAAGAAGTGACCCAAATCAGGAATTCAACCTGGGCCTCTGGAGATGTGAGATAGCAGTGCTAACACTGTGTCATCTTCAAGACTGTGTGTTTGGAAATCCTGGTGTGAAAATCAGATTTCCAGTGAAACTAATTAGCAAGCATTTCAATATGACAAGCATCTCAAAGGGAGAAATCCAGTTGTATTGGGTGTCATCTATCACTTGGTTTCAGAGTATGGAGGATCTAGTCATATCTCACCTCTTCGTATACATGGACCGTGTACTTATTGAGAACATTAGAATATAAGATATATTTTATAATTTGTGTTATCCTTATAAATCTATGTATATCTGTAAAAGAATAGCTGGGGTGAAGTCAAGCCAGGTTTCACTCTTGAGACTTAACTGTTCAGTAGTAACATCATCTGGGATTAGTTACTGCAAATGATTTTTGTTGTGTTCCATAACTGATAGTTATAGACTTACTCCTTCTAGGCTACATAAGAGATATTGATATTATTCAAAAGGAGGAAATAATTAGCATTTAGACTATACAGTTCATAATTGAATGACATCCTAAACTGCTACCCAGTGAATTTTTTTTTCTCCCCCCCTGCCCAAGGACAGTGTGTTTAATGCTAGGAATGTGGCAGTCATTTGTACACAGAAAGATCTCACAGACAGCAATAGGATGAATGACCAATTTTGCTGCTGATGATAGGGAGCTAAATATTGGCCAAGCGGCTAGACTATCTTGGGAGGAGTTAAAATTCCCAACTCTCCTTCAAATAGTAATCCGGGCACCTGAGACTGCAGAAAAGACTTTGATTTAATCTGAAGAACAAAATTCCCTTCCTGCAGTATTGTAACGTCAGTTTGGATTAACTGTCTCAATAATGGACTAAGGCTTGAGACCACACCATTCTAACTAACAAGCAGTAGTGTAACCACTGATGCCACAAATCTATATGACTGAATTCTTCAACCCATACTTTAACCTTTCCTTTTATTGCAGTAGCTGTTATCTGTTAATGGTGCCATGCGCTTTGCAAATTTCCCAATGGATGTTGAATTATTTACAGGGAGATATACAGTACTCAATTACAACAGCTAACTTTTAAAATGAAACTGGAAGACCTTGGTAATGAAAAAAATGCTTCTCAACCCATTCGGCAGCAAGCACACATTAACTGGTCTGTATTTTGTCAGGTTACATCCTCTTCCATCGTCTAGTCTGTAAATTATCCCTCATGTACCTGAACAGGTGCTGGAATGCGGCAACTAGAGGATTTTCACAGTAACTTCATCTGCGCTGTATTTAGAGAATGATTTGTAAATTGAGTTTGAAATTAATCTAACCACTGGATTGATTATCAGACCATGAAATCCCATCTTAAATATTTTTCATTTCTGAGTGAACACAATTAACCAAAAGATTTAAAGTTAGACTAAAATTGAGCTCTGACGGAGAGTCATCCAGGCTTGAAACATTGGCTTCATTTTCTCTCCACAGATGCTGTCAGACTGGCTGTGATTTTCCAGCATTTTCTGTTTCTGTTTCAGATGCCAGCATCCACAGTAATTTGCTTTTCAATGAAACTGGTACATGACAGTTTAGACTTATAATGAAGAAAAAGGCATTATATTTATATAGTGCCTTTTGTGTTCTCAGCACTTCACAGCTAATATGTTACTCTTTTATATGATAATCACTGTGCTGATAGTGGTAAATTCAGCATCGGATTCAGATAGCCCAGATAATCAGCTTTGTTGGTGATAGTTTGACAATAAATGATGAACCTATTATCTAACTAATTAGTAACAAATGATCAAGTGCAGTGCAAAGTGATTGAGCAAAGAAATTTATTGCAAAACGATTAGGGCTAGAATTTTACTACCCATTGCCTGCTCCGATTCCCGTGGAAGACTATGGGAAGGTCTGTTAACCTCAGATGGGATTTTGTGGTTTTGGGGCAAGCGAGGCCGTAAAACCTGCCTTAGGAAAAGACAGAGCGACTGGGTAGCACACTCCTTGAGGAAATGGACTTGGAAGAGACGTTACAGAGAGAAGATTTCAAGGCAATAAAGAAAGAGGAAGCAAGAAAATATCAATGCTGGATGGTTTGAAAATTAAAGGAAGTGACTACAAATGAAGAGACTGACACAGGATAATGAGAGATGGAAAGCCTAATATGAACCAAGGATTTGTTTTGTGCAGAACACATATAATGAGGAGTTAGATAAATTTTCCCAGGAGATCTCTGCTTTTCTTCAACTGGTGCTTTTGAATTATTTACTGATCAAGAAGACAAGAGCTCTATTTAACACCTCAAATGAAGAATGGCACTTGGAACAAAACAGTATTCCTGCAACACTGCCTATCAGTGTCAGTGTATATTATATATGCAAATTCTGGAGTAGGGAATCAGAGGGAAGAGCGCTAGAGGCAGGATGACACAGAGAAAAGTTTAAGTTAAAAATGCAACACTGAAAATAATAGTGAAAAGAGTCTATAAAGAAACAGGTGGATGGAATGAGCAAATTTAATGCTTCCTTCAAAAAAAAATTAACTTTGAACTCAAATTGTGTTGTATTACACTTCCACTCCAATGCTACAATCTCACTTCGGATATTTGGGGCAGCACAATGACACGGTAGTTAGCACAGCTGCCTCACAGTGCCAGGGACCTGGATTTGATTCCTGGCTTGGCTCACTACTGTGCATTTTCTCTGTATCTGCATGGGTTTTCTCTGGATGCTCTGGTTTCCTCCAACAGTCTGAAAGACCGGTTAAGCGCATTGGCCATGCTAAATTCTCCCTCAGTATACTTGAACAGGTGCTAGAATGTGGCAACTAGGGGATTTTCCACAGTAACTTCATTGCAGTGTTAATGTAAGCCTATTTGTGACACTAATAAATAAACTTTAATGCTTACTTTATGATTATTATATCAGTGAAACTGCTCCTGACATTACACAATATTAATTCTTGTTTCAATATGACTGTATGGATTGAAAGTTTGCAAAAGCAGTTTTCCTGGGCTTTCTGCAATCTACAAGTTAAACAAACAATGCTATGTGGATTGTCCATTATACAAATATTTCCTTGAGGCATTTGCATTCTTGCATCTTTGTTTTCATTTTTACACACTAGCATTCATCCTGATAACTTATTTAATGGTTAAAAGGTAACTAACGACACGTTCAAAAGGTCAGAAGTATTGTGCCCACCCAATCCCTGTTTTTTCAAATGTTTCTTCCAGATAACACAGGATATTGGCAAGATATATGTATATCCTCCAAAAATAATGTGGAAAACTTTCAGGAAAAAGTGTTGGAAATTACCAACCTGAATGCTGACTGTTGAGAATTGGCCGGCATCCGCCCAGATAAAGATTCCAGTTTCTTGCCGCGTACGGAACATCAACCCAATGTACCAGGGCAAAGTGATTGTGCTGATGAGGTTACTCCATGAAAGAAGGCTATTGCCCAGGAACCGCTGGGGACTGGCCATTACTGGAACAAACAAGAAGAAAATCAGTTCACTACTATAATCTGATGGATATTCACATAAAATATTAACCAAACTGCAGAGAGTTACATTTCAATCCATTGTACCATCAATTAATAACTAGCTACCGAACTTACCTCCACTTGAATTTATTTCATTTTACTTTGATGTACTAATCTTTTTAAAATCAGATCACCCACAGTACAACAGAACCACATTTCCTCTGTGCACATTCTAAGTTTCTATTTCTAAATATTGCTGCAGATGACTACGGATACATATGGCATTTTGGTGTCCTGCATCATTCCAGTTAGTTTTGTTTCTATAGCATTTGTGCAGCAAGGAGTCCAAGAGGAAGAGAAGTCAAAAAAGAAATTCAGTCATAGATTGCAAAGGGGTTTTTCGATATAATGCCTTGCAGGATTTAAAATGTATTTATTTGTTACAAGTAGGCTTACATTAATACTGCAAAGAAGTTACTGTGAAAATCCCCTAGTCACAACACTCCAACGCCTGTTCGGATACATTGAGAGAAATTGAGCATGGCCAATGCACCTAACCTGGATGTCTTTTGGACTGTGGGAGGAAATATGAGCACCTGGGGGAAAGCCAAGCACAAAACATGCAGCCTCTGCACAAAGTGGCCCAAGCTGGGAATCGAACTGAGGTCTCTGGTGCTGTGAGGCAGCAACGCTAACTCCTATGTCGCCCACATTTAAATTCCACATTTATGGAACAGTGTGCACTTCTTCTGTGTTGGATCTGTGGTGCTGAGATTCCGGGAAAGCTTGCGTAACACTGCCTCATTTTTTTCTCTGGATTTACAAATATAGAAAAAAACTGAGCCCTAAAGTTGAAACAGAAATAATTCAAACACTCATTCACCTTTGAACCTATTACAAGAAACTTTCCCACGCAAAATTCGATCAGCTGCCAGAAAAGTCTCGATGGGGCCTTGGGCTTTCACGCCAGGGCAGTCCTGAAATTTGATTGCCCAATGAATGTCACTTTACATTTATATATTAAGAAAGACTTCTTTTTGTCACTGTAACGAACAGATATTGAGTTAGCTTACATTTCAGCACCCCCACTGGGGAATTACAGCTGTCTAATTGTGTGACACTATCCTTTCAATTTGTCAAATTGATGTTTGATGTGATGTTAGAATCAGTGAAGAAGATACAACATAGAATGAATATTTGATTATGCTTCATAAACTCAGTACGGTTATTATAAATGTCCTCTAATAGCAAGCCATCCGAAAGAAGCCTAAGTGAAGATAATGGAAAATAGTTTGTCACTGTATATAACGAGTGCAGCATGCTTGCTATAGGGACAGATGGTGTTGTGTCATTTTCCAAAGTTTTCCTTTACTATGGGCTTATGCTATAGATTGATTAATAAGAAACTGATGGTTAGGATTAGTCATAGTTGTATCATTTGATCACCAAGATAGAGGAAACATGGTGGCCCAGTGGTTAGCACTGCTGCCCCACAGCAGCAGGAACCTGGGTTTGATTGTGGCCCCATCTCACTGTCTGTGTGAAGTTTGCACATTCCATCTGTGTCTCCATGGGTTTTCTCCCACAGTCCAAAGATGTGTAGATTAGATGGATTGGTCATCCTGAATTGCCCCTCAGTGTTAGGTGATTTGACAGGATAAATGTGTGGTGTTACTGGTTAGGGCCTGGGTGAGATTGTTGTTGACGCAGGCTCAATTGGCCGAGTGGCTTCCTTCTACACTATAGGGATTCTACGATTCTCTCAAATCAGATGAAATCTAATAATTCCTATGTCCCTTTATGTGCGAGTCATGCTGCAAATGTTCTTTGTGAGTTGGGAGCTAAGTGTCACAAATGCTCGTTGGTGTCATCCAATATCCATTTGATTTCCGAGTACAGGTGTTAAGACTAATGATGGGAGGTTGTTGGACAAACAATATTTTACGTAGAATTTTTCTTCACAGCCAATATAAATTTCCATTTCAGTGACATCACAGATGGAGAAAATGGACAATAGCCAAAATCCATTGTCATATTGTCCTTGGAGCAGAACTTCATTTTTCAACACAATTTGTTATTAAATTGTTCTCAATTTATCTCCAATTTATAGTTCTGAAGCTTAAAATGCAATGAATAGTAAGAGCAAGAAATCTAACCATGGTAGCACAGTGGTTAGAATTGCTGCTTCACAGCTCCAGGGACCTAGTTTGATTCCCGGCTTTGGTCACTGTCTGTGTGGAGTTTGCACATTCTCCTCATGTGTGTGGGTTTCCTCCAGGGGCTCCTGTTTCCTCCCACTAGTCCAAAGATGTGTGGGTTAGGTTGATTGGCTATGCAAAAATTATTACTTAGTGTCCTGAGATGCTTGGGTTAGAGGGATTATTGGGTAAAATATGTAGGGCTATTGGGATAGGGTCTGGGTGGGATTGTGCGGTGCGGACTCAGTGGGCCAAAGGGCCTCTTTCTGCACTGTAGAGTTCTATGGTTCTAAATGTAAGTAATGTTTGTATATCATTATTGAAAAAAAGTAGTCAAAGTATGGAATTGTCAATATATTGCCAGAATTCTTTGGCCATTCACGCTGGTGGGATTCTCTCTTCTCGCTAGTGATGCACCCCATCCCATGCATTTCCCAAAGCCATAACGTGGCTTCAATGAGAAATCTTCTTAACAGCGACAGCACCAGAGGATTGGCCACCACTGAATGGAGTGCTGCCTCCTGCTATTGAGAGGTCAGAGAACCTTCGTCAATCCTTTTGGATTCATCATATATACTGCTGAATGTTGCTAACATGTACATACAAACTCACTTCACTAAAAATAAAATCAAAATTTGATGGCTTGGATATGTACAAGGACTATGATGGCTCTATCGTAACTCGGTTGGGAAACTGCAAAAGCACAAAGAATTGGGAAAGAACCATTAAATTGGGTCTCCATTTTTTCTGACTTTTAACAACTTCCATTGTTTCCTTACATGGCAAATGACATAAAGAAACGAGATTCCGCAAGCAGAGAGTTTCACTCTATACTGGTATCAAGAGACACAGTGAACTCAACCAAGGGGAAATGTGAACCTTTCACTGGGAACTGGCCTTAACAAGCAGCTGAGTTTCCTAAAGAGGGAAGCGGTTAGAGCATTGGCAGGGTGAGCCTGGGCTACTTCCACCTGTATGGGGAGGGAGCATCTGAGGATTCAGGGCAGGAACAGCTATAAATTTTCCTGCAAGGCTGGAAGGTGTATCATACCCGAACCTGTGTATCTGTTTTGTAAATTTGACTTCAGTAAAACAGAAGACAATGCTGAGCTTTCCCAGAACGTATGCAAACTGTGCAGATTTAATCAATCTTTCACACTGTAGAATCTGTCACCATATGGTTCAAATAACTCAAGTTTCTGTCTAATGCTTTGCTATACTGGTTTCATTGTGAGCCATTCCCCAATGCATGATCCATTCAGAAAGTTCCATATGTTCGTATCCAAAGGGATTTATCCTGGCTCAGTTTAACCCCAGCTTTTGTGACTATCTATGGTCTCATCATCCTAAGTGTGCAAATTCATTTCCATCATAAGCCAAAGCAAATTTGGGTTCTGATTTTGTAGTATACAATTGCGCAAGGTAATAAAGCATTTTTCAAAAAAATGGAATCCTAGTTGTAATTTATTTTAACATAAGTCTTGTTTAATATCTTGAACAATATGATTTGTTAATAATAATTTTGAAAAATGCTTTCTCTACAAACTCATTTACATTCTTACTGTCTCATCTTTTTGTTCGGCACTCAATTCATTCGTTGGACATAGGCATTGCTGGCTACCAGGTTTATTTGGTAACACAAGGCACAAGCTTTTGGAACAGTGCCCCTTCGTCAGGTGAGCGGGAGTTATGTTCACAAACAAGGCATATAAAGACACAAACTCAATTTACAAGATAGTGGTTGGAATGCAAGTCTTTACAGGTAATCAAGTATTAAAAGGTACAGACAATGTGAGTGGAGAGATGGTTAAGCACAGGTTAAAGAAATATGTATTGTCTCCAGCCAGGACAGTTAGTGAGATTTTGCAAGCCCGGGAAGTGGTAGTGGTTACAGATAGTGTGACATGAACCCAAGATCCTGGTTGAGGCCATCTTCACGTGTATGGAACTTGGCTTCTAAATAAATCTGTTGAACTTCAACCTGGAGTCGTGAGACTTCTTATTGTGCTTACCCCTGTCCAACATCGGCATCTCCACATCATCGCTGGCTAGCCAGCATTTATTGCCCATCCTGAGTTGCCCTTGAAATGGACAGGCCACTTAGAGGGTAGTTGAGAGTCAACCATGTTGCTGTGGCTTTGGCTCTAATGTAGACCACGCCAGGTAAAGATGGCAGATTTCCTCCCTAAAGAACATTCATGAGCCAGATGTGTTTTATTTACATTCAAGAACGGTTTTATGGTCATCAATAGTTCGCAATTCCATATTTTTTTTTACTGAATTCAAATCCCACTAGCTGCAGTGGCAGGATTTGAACACTGATCCCCAGAACTTTAGCTGAGTATTTGGATTAATAGTCCAGCGATAATACCACTATGCCATCACCTCTGGTTGCTGTTAATTACTGGCTGGAATTTTCCAGCCATTCACACTGACGGGATTTTCAGGACCCACTGTAGTGAATGGAAATTTGGTTGAGTGCCAAATCCTTTCAGCAACGGCAGGGTATCAACAACCGGAAAATTCTGGCCATTGTCTAATTGGCCCAATGATTGGGTGAGTATCAAATGGATAGGAAGCAATACTTGTCCTTTGACCAGCAAGTTCCAAATAGGTGACTAATTCACTTGGTTTTAATTGTCCATCTGCCTTATTTTTGCTGAGCAGTTTGGAATTAATTTTAACCCTTTGATCCATATAGCATGAACTATTCTAAAAAGATTACAACTCTGAAAGAAAAAGGATTTGTTCATTCAAGATCTCAATTCCAAGGAGAGTAGGGAGGAAGAGACTGTTATCCAATACTTCAGACAACTAGTGGTTAAAAAGTAGGTAACATATGTGCTTTGGCTGTAGACACAGATTTAAAAAAAAACAAACATCAGTTGTGTAACAATACTAAACAGAAAAACACAAATAATAATGACCTGAGTGGGATTTTACGTGGGGAATACTATTCTTTACTATCCATTTGAGGATAAGAAGTAAATCTTTTAGGACTGAGGTGAAGAGAAATTTCTTCAGCCAGAGAGTGGTGTGAGTGTGGAATTCAGAAAGTAGTTGAGACTAAAACATTGCATGATTTCAAGAAGAAACTAGATATAGGTCTTGGGCTAAAAGGATCAAAGGTTATGGGGAGAAGGGAGTGGAAAATCAGGATATTCAATTTGATGAACAGTCATGATCAAAACAAATGGTGCCACAGACTTTAAGGGCCGAATGACCTACTCCAGCTTCTAGTTTCTATGTTTATGTATCACCCTCCAGCGTTCAGAAGAAAAGTTGGTTCCAAACCAAGCACCTTTAAACAAGGTTGGCTTGCAGTGACAATGCATTCTGAATGGCCTCAATGAGCTTGTGTTGTACATTTTTTTTTTTAATTGAAGGAATCCCCACCGAAGCAACCCCAGAAATTCCTGTAGCACCAGAACTCCAAGGCAAGTGCTGCTGCAAGGAGGCTGATGAACATGGAGTATAGACACCAGAACCTGGTGAGTTCTTGGCTTTTGGGTTGGAGGGATCAGACTTTCTAGAAGAGAGAGGGGAGAGGGATGAAATTTGGAGGTCAGCATGGGAGGCAAAAAGGTGGTGGTGGTGGTTGGGGGGGGCAGTGGTTGGTGAAGAGTAAAATCTCAAGCACATGGAACTCCCTGAATGTCTCCTGATTTCTCACCAACCTTGGTTTTAAAGGAAAGGCTCTTGCCCACCTGCCAATTCCTAGTATTTTGCTGGCAGAGGTGGATTGAGGGCTTCAAAGAACAGTAGTGACACGGTGGTTAGCTCTGCTCTCTCACAGCACCAGGGAATCAGGCTTGATTCCTGGCTTAGGTCACTGCTTGTTATCCCCAATTATCCAGTTTCCTCCCACAGTCTGAAAGATCTGCTGGTTAGGTACATTGACTTGAGTAGGCATTATAGTGTGGCAACTAGGAGAATTTCATAGTAACTTCATTGCAGTGTCAACGTAAACCTTAGTTGTGACTGATAAATAAACTTTAATTGTACACTTAGGACATGCAATAGGCCTAAGAGTGGACAAGCTCATGGGTACTTTACTCAATCTCCCCACTCCCAGTCCTCTCATTATAGAACATATACTGTCCAGCACAGTATAGGCCCTTCAGCCCTCAATGTTATGCTGAGCTATGTCCAAACCCAAGATCAAGCTATCCTATCCCCTATCATTCTGGTGTGTTCCATGTGCCTATTCAATAACAGCTTGAATGTTCCTAAAGTGTCTGCCTTCACTATCACAGCAGGCAGTATATTCCACACCGCAACCAGTCTGGGTGAAGAATTTACCTCAGATATCCCTCCTATATCTCCTGCCATGAATCTTATAGTTATGCCCTCTAGTAACAGCTACATCCACCCAGGGAAATAGTCTCTGCATTATGGGGAACACATTGAAGATGGGTGGGAAGGCAGTAGGTTAGCAAACAAGTATATTGCATATGCCTCCACATCTTCATTCACTGAAAACAGAAGACGTAAAATCTACTCCCTAGAATCGTGACCAATACTTGGTATAGTTACTGAGTGCAACCACTTAACGTTATTTTCACACAAGCTTTTCAGATTAACTTGACAGTAATCATCCATACTTGTAATTCCATGGACAATTTCCAGATGCTGAGTGGAATGGCTACATTCTGAGCACATCACTGCATGTCTAAAGTAGCTCCCCTTCTTTTCCCAGCAGATGTGAACTAATTCGGGATAGACTGGAATCAAAGCAGGTCTCTCACTGCTTTGCATGACTCAATTGCTCACTAAATAAACCTGCCAAATCGTGAAGGGGGCCTCGTCTTCTCCCTGAACCACTTCTTCAGATATTTATTTTCAACACCAACCGAATAAACCAACTCAAATTAACTCAGGAACAAACTATAAGAGGCGGCTCCCCAAAAGGAGGGGGGGAACAACCCGGACCAAACATTAAATCACAAAGAAAACTTAAAACATCAAATTAAAATGCGATTATCGGGGTCTGAACCACTTCTTCACGTTATAGATTACACAGCAGTCACATATATATACCTTAGCAGTGAATTTTCAACACCCCATGCTCAGTACAGAATCTCTCTCTCTCACGTGCTCATTTTAGTTTGACAATCAGCACCCACACTTCAACTGCTTTGATTTTGCCCACAGAATGAATGGCTGAGAGGTCCGTAGTTTTAACCTGGCTGTTGCCTTGTCTAAAGGATGAATGTGATCCTTTGTGCGGATGCTGTGTGAAGCTGCTCGGAACGTCGTGCCGCTGTCTCGACCTGCAGCACCGCATCGCAAACAGCTGCAGCAGAGGAAGCAAGGACAGCTCAACTCCTCAATGTCCAAGCACAAAAACCCCAAACACAGATGTAAATCATTAACTCCTCCTGCATGTGGCTGTCTCCGGGGAATCTCCATAGTGCCTGCTATTGTCTTACTATTAATGGCAAATCATTTGACCGGAGTATACAATAGGTCAGCCCGTGGAATCAGCCCAAACAGCTTCGTTAAAAAAAACTAGAAATGGGACGGAAGCAGCTGCCGAGGAGGGAAACATTAAATATCAGAAAACTTTTCCTTTCTCCGGCTCTTGCAAAAGTGAATTTGGCGAGCTCAGCAGCTTAATGAATGTAGCATCATCTGAGCCAGCACCGATTGACAGTTTTGTGTTTTAACATTGTGTTCTCGCTAAACAATACACTTCCTCACAATTAGTGCGACACTTCCGAGGTCTCCACTGTTAAAAATAACCAAGTGGATAAAGTGCAGCACTTAGTGCAGAGCCATACAGATAACAGGAAGGTTCGATTTGTGTCCCTTGGTGTGTGTGTGTGTGTTTTTTTATTTAGGGAGTTAAATGTGGCAGGGGATTGAGGAATGGGGCAGAAAAGAAGTTAACTGAAAGCACGAGTACGTGGACATCAGTTAATGAGAGGATTAAACTTGGCTGTGCCATTTCCCAAGATAAAATAAGTTGCTCATACTCACCCCATCAAGGCTTAAACTTGATGGGTGGTCAACTTGGGTGAGGTTACTGAATAGCTGCGAGTTGTCTCAAAAAGGATGGTTTTTTTTTCTCTCGGTGCTCTCATTAGCTATAATTCATTTGCTGTCAAGCACTTCGGGATGTCTTGAAAGGCATTAAATGAATGCAGGTCCCTTTCTGTCTCCGCTCGCTTCTTGTTAATGTTTTTAGATGCTGATGCGGGGCTCGAAGACCTTATTAATAGGAAGGATCAGCCTAATGGGGAGGGCTGACCTTGTACTGAATGCACTTCGCACACAACTGAGTCTGCGGACGTGCGAGAGCCACCCCTGAATGGGACTGATGCCATCACCAGCTCGCCAAGGTTGCATAGCAACTGTCAAAACGACAGTACTGGAAAAAATTAAACAACGTCATTGTTCTTAGCACTTTGTCAGCAAGAAGCGCTCCAAAATCAGGCTTATCAAATATTTCCTCCATTAGTGCGTTGATGCACTTTCAGAGACTTCATTCATGAATGCAAAAGGTTTTGATTAATTAAGAAGTGTATTGCAACTTTATGACTGTAGCTAGCTCCCTCCATGTCTCCTGCCTCAGAGTCGATGATACATTTGCTTTGTCTCCTTGTTAGTCCATTTATTGAGGGTGAGCTCATGATTCCTTATCATAAAGAAATGCCTCAGCGAGCTCCATCCCCTGGGGTGATTATCCATTCTGAGTCCCAATGGTGTGAAGATGCCGGCGTTGGACTGGGGTAAACACAGTAAGAAGTCTCAGAACACCAGGTTAAAGTCCAA
Organism: Sphyrna mokarran; assembly: GCA_024679065.1. Taxonomy (NCBI): domain Eukaryota; kingdom Metazoa; phylum Chordata; class Chondrichthyes; order Carcharhiniformes; family Carcharhinidae; genus Sphyrna; species Sphyrna mokarran. The sequence goes on along the minus strand of JAGIQG010000023.1, from coordinate 20,427,972 downwards.
CAGGTTTATTTGTAGCAAATACCACTTGCTTTCAGAACTGGCTGTTCTTTCATCAGGTGGGTGGGAGTTCAGCCCACATGTGGAGAGGTTGAATTCCCACCCACCTGACAAATGAACAGCCAGTTCTGAAAGCTAGTGGATTTGCTACAAATAAACCTGTTGAACTTTAACCTGGTGTTGTGAGACTTCTTAATGTCCCAGTTGGTCCCCCAGGCCAGGTAGCCCTTAGTCTGCTGTGTTGTTCTTCAAGGGGCAATCACAATTAGTCCATGGAGAGAGAACAGAGCCAACATTTCATATCAGGATGATCCTTTGTCAGATGAAGAATCATCTTGACTCGGACTGTTGGCTCCATTCTCTCTCAACAGATGTTGTCAGACCTGCTGAGATTTTCCACCATTTCCTGCTTTTGTTTCCGATTCCAGCATCCGCAGTATTTTCGTTTTTACCACTATTAGCTTCCCTTTCATTGGGCCATCCAAAATGTGTTTCATTTTTCACCTCAGAAAATTATCTGCCAGCAGTTTGACACTTTCAGCTCATTTTGTAAAAGAATTTCACGTCATTCAGATGATACAAATATTACATGGAAACAGGGCTTCTTAACATTTGAATTTAATTTTTGCTCCCTTAGTGACTGTAAGGGAAAGTAAATGATCCTATTCATCTGAGTTGAAGCAAAGCCCAAATACTCCATTACGTGGCATCATTTAATTCTTGCTCTGCACCTCCAGTTTTCATTTCCCTTGTGCTCTTCTCCAGTCCATCTTTCCTTCCTGATCTTTTTATCACACAAGGCAGACTGTCTATGTTTCTCTGCTACATGTTAGCGGCTGCTCAGATTAGTCATACACAGTGCATTATGTTAATTGCTTCAACAGATGAGAGTGATCAAATGCTCAGTGACCACCGGTTTGTAATGGCACTTTAGCATTAATGCTTTCCTGCTGCCAAAAGCAGGCACGGTGACACAATGGTTAGCACTGCTGCCTCACAGCATCAGGGACCCGGGTATGATTCCTGGCCTGGGACACTGTCTGACCGGAGTCTACACATTCTCCCCCTGTCTGCGTGAGTCTCTTCCGGGTGCTCTGGTTTCCTCCAACAGTCTGAAAGACATGCCATTTATGTGCATTGGCCACTAAATTTTCCATCAGTGTTCCCGAGTGCTTGAGTGTGGTGATTGGGAGATTTTCACAGTAGCTTCATTGCAGTGTTAATGCAAAAGCTGAATGGCCTACTGCTGCTGCTATGTCCCAAGGTTCTATTTTACTGAACTTAGCCTGCTTTAAGGCAAACAAGTCTTGCACTTAAGCTCTCAGTAGGGTCGTAGACCTTTCAGTTGCTTAAGCAGTCTAACACCTCTGGACCACTTATTTTTCCTTTTCTCAATTTTGATATCTCTGGCTGGAAATATGTTTAGGTTTTGTGCCTTCCATATGGGGGACTTGGTATGCCAGATGGTGGCTGAGAAACAGCTGCTACACTGTCCAATTTATAGGCCATTCATACTGTCCATTCATTTTGAGCCCTTTGCCCAGAACCTCCTTTAGTTGTGGATTATCTTTCACATTGTCATACGTCAGGGACCTAGACCACACTGTCTCATCAAAAGAAGCTGGAGTAATTTAAATACAGACTTTCACTTCAAAGTTTGATAGTTATAAAAAAGAATCAAATTTATTTTTTCTTGGAATGTGGCATTACACAAACTCAAGTAGAATGTTGCTTTGGAATCACTCCTAAATATTCATTATTGGATACGAGGGATTTATCTTTTCATCTTCTCTCCTTCCCTTCTAAAGAAACTGGCTCACACTGGGTTAAAAATTACACTTTGGTGCCCAGTCCTTTTTAGCATGCACAGTGAGAATGTGCAGGTTATTCACTCATGTGAAGCATTATAATCAAGCCCAATCTCATCATTTGATGCTGGCTCTTGTCACAATTTCCAGGAAGAGCAGCACAGTAGTTAGCGCTGCTGCCTCACAGTGCCAGAGACCGGGATTCAATTTCGGCCTTGGATTACTATCAGTGTGGAGTTAACATGTTTTCTGTATCTGTGTGGGTTTCCTCAGGGTGCTCTGGTTTCTTCCCACAGTCCAAAGACATGCAAACTAGGTGGATTGGCCAAGCTAAATTGACACTTATGTCAGGGGGATTAACAGGGTAAATACGTGGGCTTTTGGGCTAGTGCCTGGGTGGGATTGTTGTCGATGCAAGCTCAATGGACCAAATGGCTTCCTTTTGCGCTGTAGAGATTTTACGATTTAATATCCTGAGAATAAAATGCCCAATACACTACCAATAAATTAAGTATTGTACTTAAACTCACGAACCTAATTTATTTAGCTTGTCTATTATCACAGGACTCTTATTTTCAAAGAATTCTGGACCAGTGGGTGAAATGCTCAATTTTGAAAACAACCATATAAAGTATTTTCAAAGCATTATTCAAGTTAACAAAACAGAAGAAATATGACAATAATGTCACTTTCTAGGGTACAAAGCTTTGGAGCCAGCAGCAGTAAAACTGAGATCCTTTTTGGTAATGATGTGCCGTGCTTCTCATTTGAAATAAAGAGCTAAAACAATCCAGAGATTCGTTCTGAACATTCTCTTGTGATAAAATGAGATCGTATTTTGCTTTCGTCTGAAGGGTTGTTTTCAAAGTAAGACGGACTCCATCACGCAAAAGGCAGGTGCATTGTAACTGGATCTATGGGTAGGGTTTTGGAGAACTGCTTAGCACTATTCATTATGCACCCAACTGCTGTGTCTCACACACGTGAATACATCTTGTGAACTTTCAGAACTCTTGGAAAGCTGCTGTTATGTGATGGATTACCACACTTTTAATTCTCTATATGTTAACTCAGGCTCCACTTCTCATAATGAGAACCACTCTGGTTCAATTGCAGTCAAAGGATCAGGAAGAATTCAAATATATTTCTCACAGCGTTGGACTTTAATTTTCATTACTATTAAACAAGCAAACAAACAGAGGATAAAAATATGCCTTGCCAGCCAAGATATATTATCCATCAGGAGAAATCAACTGGAACTTACCCACATTAAACAACTACCCTCGGGAAATCAACATTTTTTTCATTTTATAATAACTAGCGTCATCTAGCAAAACTCTGATGTAGAATTTTACAAAACACAAGGGACCCACCTGGCCCACATCACCTATGGAATGCTCCAGTAAATAAGTGACGTGCCAATCCCATCAGTAATACTGTCTTCAGTTGAGACACTGAACCTCAGTAAAGACATATAGACCAGAGTAAAGCCCACCATTGTTTACATCCCTCCAGTCCAAGGAACATACATTAACCAGTTTTCTTTTTTTTTTGTCCTTAAACCGAGTTTCTCTCATACTGCCATTTTTCTTGTCATACTTCAATTTTATGAACAATGCCACATCTTAATGAACTCCTTTGATAAACTGTATGCACTACTTTTAACAACACACTATGGTCTGGATTTTTGTTCAAAAGTCAGATGCACAGAATTGAGAGAATTCCCAGTTCCATGAGCCTGACCTTTAAAAACGGTTGCCCAAGCTTCTAGCTTTCAGTCTGGATGTGGGTGGGCTAGATTAGATGTTTAGTCCATCTGGGGAGACCCGGGAAGAATTAGTGAGCACCTTTGCAGTGATAATGCTCATCCTCTTATTTCATTGAGCATAATGGCATGATGGGAGTGCAAGGATGGGGTCACATCATATGGGTAATAAAAGCATAGATAAAGGCAAGGACTGCATCAGAGCCTGTTTACACTGTAGGTAGGAGTTTATCTAGGTAATTGTCTTTTGTTTCATACATTTCCAGCTCTGCTCACCCAATACTAACACAGCCTCCCCCCACCCCCACCCCACTCTACCACACCCATCTCCCCCACTCCTCCCCTAGACCAGACCATCCATCAGCATCAAAAGGAGGAAGGGATATCCAAAGATGCAGCAGCACATGACATTAGCCCCTATTCTGTCAAGTCCAATACTAACCCCTGAATGGGATATAGCAGCCAGTTAGAGTTGGTGGCACAGGATGAAGGGCACAGCATCAGAGTGCAGGATCTATCAGAATTAGAGACATCTGTATAGAGTCCCCTTGGAGGACAATGGGAAGTCACGATGCTGCTGCAGAGGGCAGGAGGTTTAGGTTGCTGCTGTCCCAAGCGACATTTGTCTGTCACTATCTCACAGCTTAGCCTGAGTCTCATTTGGCACTGGTTCTCCATCATACTAAGATAGGATGTCCTAGCTCTGTAGACCCTTTCCACCAGGTAGTATCTCCTCCTCCTCCTCCTCCCTGGTATGCAGGAAATAGATTTTATCCCCTGGTGTCCTACCTTCATTCTGGCCTCCGGCTGCTTCTAATGGCTGATTTCATTGATCTCAATATGTGAGGGTGATGCCTGTCTTTGATACTCCTCCAGACAAAACACAATGCTCCCTTATTCAGCACAAACTTCTTCCTGATACTTGGGTACATGTATTAGGAGGGCAAAAATAATTGCCCTGCTAATACTACAGGGTGTATTTTACCTCCCCAAAGAAGTACCCTGGCTATCTAAACAAAGTTCAGACCCATTTTTAGCAGGTTTACTCTGCACTGCAGTGGAGAAGCGATGTCCTAATGGCACTATCACTAGATTATTAATCCAGAAACTCAGCTAATGTTTTGAGTTCGAATCCTACCATAGCAGATAGTGGAATTTGAATTCAACAAAAAATATCTAGAATTAAGAATCTACTGATGACATTGAAACCATTGTCGGAAAAACCCATCTGGTTCACTAACGTCCTTTAGGGAGGGAATTTTATCTTCCTTACCTAGTCTGGCCTACGTTTCACTGCACAACCACGGCAATGTGGTTGACTCTCAACTGCCCTCCAAGGGCAACTCGGGATGGGTAATAATTGCTGGCTAACCAGCAACGCTCATGACCCACGAATGAATAAAAAAAGTTCCACATTCCTAAGATACAAAAACCTGACTTAAGTGTAGGCTGCTGATGATTTAAGTGACCAATTTCATTTCTGAATTGCACGTGTGTACATGCAAACTAACCCATTCCTGCGAAAATAAGAAGTGCTGTGTTTGGGTGCGGTATTGACAATTTTCAGGCACTTTCTAAAATGAAAATTGCAAAAGTTAGTAGCCTTTTCATGTTAGTCATTTAATGCTAAATCCTGTTTAACAACTTTCCCATGTGAAACTGACCAGAAAAAGATTTCCTGTTTTTTTTCCTCTTATTCTAGCTTTCACTGTCCCTGCCCATTATGAGAACTAAAGTGAATGATTCAGTTCTTTTCCCACTCCCCTCACTCCTACCCAAAAGAACCCAATAACGTTGCGAGCATGGTAATATATTTAGCTTGAATGTCAAGAAGGAATTTGGAACTTTGTCAGCAGAAAGTAAGATTAAATCCTACATTCAAGAGATGTAACAACTGTCAACAAATACAAAAAAAAACCCTGGTAGTTTTTGAATGGAAGTAATAATGTCGATAAATAATACTGATTTAGGTTGTGCATCTGTGCCATACCTTGCTCACAGTTCTTGCCTCCAAAGCCCAGGGGACACTCACAGCTGAAGGTCTCCCATCTGTTCACACATGTCCCTCCATTCTTGCATGTGTTTGAATCACAGAAATTCCACTTTGCAGAGCAGCCTACATAAGGAAAAAAAATGTACATCTCAGACACATGTATTGCAAAACACATCTTTAATTCTGGAAGTGAGAATTAAACTGGTTCTTCAGGGATGAATGATAACTCTTCTCATTTCCAAAAATTAGAGGAAATATTTTGTCCTTACGCAGGTGATTGGTGTTGTTAAAACCACTAAAATAATTGGAGTTGTCTTAGCACTTACCTACTCCAACTTATATATTCTCATTTTGTTTTATTATAAGGCATTACAATTTTTGTCTTTAAATATTTTCTTCTAACTGTTCCCCTGTTATACTGAAGCAAGGAAAGAACCCTCTGCCAACATAATAGTGAGCTTGACCACAGAGTGATGTCTTCCCCTTATATTTTCTGCTCCAATTGTTGCTTTATCCGCCATGGTAAATTTAGTATGTGGGTCAGTGAATTGAGAACACCAATTAAAGATTAGAACTTATTTATTAGTGTCACAAATAGGCTTACATTAACACTGCAATGAAGCTGCTGTGAAAATCCCCTCATTGCCACACTCTGGCATCTGTTCAGGTACACAGACAGAATTTAGCATGGCCAACGTGCCTAACCAATACAATACAATTACGGACTGTGGGAGGGCACAGAAGATCTGGAGGAAACCCACGCAGAAGTGGGGAGAATGTGCAAACTTCTGAAATGACGGTGACACAAGTCTGGAATCAAACCTAGGTCCCTAGCATTATGAAGCAGCAGTGCTAACCACTATGCCACCATGCTGCTCAAATGTCAGGAGTAGGAGTGTAACACAGCACAATTTGAGTTCAAAGTATGTTTTTTTGAAGGAAGCGCTGTGAGACAGCAGTGCTAACCACTGTGCCATCATGCTGCCCAATGTGTTACACATTAATGTTTCTCTAACTTACCTGATACTGTGCCATTATTTGCTATGAAATCAGCCATATCAATTTGCTGGTTATCTATAAACAAGTTTTTCATGCATCCCATAAATTCGTGATTCTGAAGAGGAAAGTCTTCGGGCAGGTTTGGAACTCCACCAAGAAGCAAAGGGCCTGTCAAGTCCAGGGACCTGAGAAACAAAACCTTTTATTTCTATTGATTCAAGATCATTCCTGCATAGATTAAATTTTACAGGTTATCACATATGGGTAGAGCTAAACATGCACAATAAAGTATTTTTTCAAATTCATTTATGGGACATGGGTCTCGCTGGCTCTCCAGCATTTATTGCCCACCACTAGTTGCCTGAGGGCAATTGAGAGTCAACCACATTGCTGTGTTTTTCAAGATGCCAGATCAGGTAAGAATGGCAGATTTCCTTCCCGGAAGGACACTGGAGAACCAGATGGGTTTTCCGACAATAGGTCATCAGTACATTCTTAATTCCAAAGATCTTTTACTGAATTTAAACTCCACCATCCTGCCCTGGTGGGATTCGAACCTGAGTGCCCAAGAACTTTAGCTGAGTTTCTGGATTAATAGTCTAGCGGTAATACTTGACCATCACCTTTCTAATAAGGCTAATGGTAGACAAACCTTTGACAGAAGGAATAGTTTGTACCAAGGAAATCCTTTTGTCCCAAAATTTTGAAAGAAAATTTGGATGTTTGAATTAGAGACCAGTTATGGTTTGATTTTAACACAGAGCATATTCAACATTAGAAGCAAATGGCAAATGTAAAACAGTATCACATACCATGAACATGCATTACATAGAAGCTCAATTAGTGGCTTTGTTGGAATTTGAGCATTGAGTCCCCAAAATTTGTTCTTATATTAACATTCAAGTTGCATTAATAAAATTGAAGCAACATTTTCTGATTCTACGTATGAAGGAGATGAAATGTAATTAACAAAGGAAACACTGTGCACATTTGACATACATGCAGTTTTATGGACTGAAAATTTCTGTGGATAATCAGACATGGTGTTCAGTGACCCCTGTTGGAAAAGTGTGAATACGTGGCCATCATTGAGTGGGTTTGACTGTGATTCTCTCCAGTCAAATCGCCCACATAGTAACAGCCAACACACACTTGACTGATGTAGAAACTTAAGCAGCAGAGTCCCCCACCTAATGGAAAGGACAGGAGAGAATGGGAGAAAAATAATAAAATATTTGCAGGACTTCTGCAAATGCTCTCTTTTTCATTGATTTCTTTATTGCAATCACATTAAGAGAAAAAAATATAGTTGGTGCGGCTGCCAACTGAACATAGCCAAAACAAACAATCTTTCAAATACCTGAGATACACGTGGGTGGTTAATTTAGTAGAACATGCTGAGATTGGACATAAAATTAATTGAATTGTGATTGAGATTGTGTGGAATGAAATTATGAATGATGCAATGTGTCTGAAGCAATGTGGTTGGATGATCTGTTACTGGCATTTCCGTCACTTTGTGGTAAAGAGAGAATTAAAGAAAACAATTGGTAGTCACATTTACTAAAGATTTCATCTGGTACGTGTCAAAACACACGTAACCATACAATCAACAAGTTCTACCTTGTAATACAATAGTGGATATTCCACAGCATTGCTTAAGGGTAGTCAGGAACACAATGGTAACGTCTGAAGTATGAAGACTTGAGCCTGGATTTTCCAAGATGTTTTATATTAATATTGAAAGTGGTCATCATTGCCATCAAAAGAATACAGGTTGCTTTTAGGTCTTTTTCATCATCTTGATTTTTTTTTCCCTCAGTGCTAATTTGATCTTCAGACCTTCCAGTTGGTCAAGCTTAGAACTCCAGAGTACAGTGTGTATTCTCTGCAAATTTCAGTACTTCTGGTCTCCTATGAAGCCTCTTTCTTTGTCTCACCATTAATACTTTAGTCACCTAAAACCTTTTTTCATCTCTTTACCTCTCCAGCACCCCTCCTCTGTTAAGATCCATTTCTTCAATCAAGCATTTGGTCACCTCTGCTTTGGATCTGAGCCTGTTTTCTTACATAGAAACATAGAAGAGAGGAGCACAAGAAGGCCATTTGGTCCTTCGAACCTGCTCCACCATTCATTATGAATGTGGCTGATCGTCCAACTCAATAGCCTAATCCTGTTTTTTTCTCCATAACCTTTGATCCCATTCACCCCAAGTGCTATATGTAGCTGCCTCTTGAATACATTCAATGTTTTGGCATTAACTACTTTCACAGGCTCACCACTCTTTGGGTGAAGAAATGTCTCCTCACGTCTATGCTATATGGTCTACCCTGGATCCTCAGATTGTGACTCTTGGTTCTGGACTCCCCCAACATTGGGAACATCATCTCTGATCTAACCTGTCTAGTCCTGTTAGAATTTTATACATCTCTATGAGATCCCTCCTCATTCATCTGAACTCCAGGGAAAACAATCCTAAACTAATCAAGTTCTCCTTATATAACAGTCCCGCCATCCCTGAAATCAACCTGGTAAACTTTTGCTGCATTCCCGCGAGAGCAAGAACATCCTTCTTCAAAAAAGGAGACCAAAACTACACAAAATACTCTAATGTGTCCTCACCAAGGCCCTGTATAGTTGCAACAACACATCTCTGCTCCTGTGCACAAATCCTCTCACAATGAAGACTAAGATGCCATTTGCCTTCTTTACTGCCTGCCTGCCTGCTGCACCTGTATGTTTATCTTCAGCAACTGGTGTACAAGGACACCCAGGTCCTACTATAATTTACAGCCATAGTAGTAATCTGCCTTCTTATCTTTGCTTCTTCTTTTTACATCCCTGGGAAATACTTTGGGATATTTTTCTCTATTAAAGGTGCTACAGAAATGGAACTGCTGCTGCTTTTGATGAAAGCTGGAATTTTCTGTGCAATTCACTGTACTCACTGAACCACTGGGGTAGAAAGAGTCACTTATTAAAACACTCAGCATAGCCTGTGATAATAAAGGGGAAAATTCTCATCAGTAAATTTATTTTGCTTTGGAAAAAACTTACTTTTTTGATCCTGACTGAGTTCCTTGAGCTGAACAGGAATAATTCCCAATGAAACTGCCAAAACGCAATGCAACGGAAGTGTCACAGTCATCAACAGTAACCACGGCCACCTTTTGCTCAGAAGGTCCTTGAGGAACACCTGACTTCCCAACAACTGGCTGTAGAGAAAAAAGACGCAGTAAATTTTGCACACCATGATTAATGCACAAATTGACAACACTTTGACCAGATTCAATTTGCTGACCAACCAGCACTTTTTAATTCTGTAGTAATTGAGTGAAATTTTTGCACTTGTCCTGATGAGTGCAAGATGAAAAGCTTCAGCAACATGTATCACTTTTTAGTAATATTCAAGTTATGAACTGCCTGGCAACTATTAACATTTCCATCTTTTCTGTTCTGATTAGTTCAGTCACAAGAACAAAACCATTTTGTGGCAGACTATTACCATGTCAGTTTCCCATTCATTCCTTGGCCAAGGGCCTGCTCTGCTGTTCTGCAGAGCTCCAGGTCTCAGTTCCAGCCTCAAGAGTTCCATTATTTCCTGCTGCTCCCTGCAGAGTCCAGTGGTGACTCGATGGCACAGTGGTTAGCACTGCTGCCTCACACCACCAGCACCCTGGATTCGATTCCTGGCTTGGGTGACTGTCTCTGTGGAGTTTGTATATTTTCCACGTGTCTGTGTGGGTTTCCTCTAGGTGCTCCGGGTTCCTCCCACAGTCCGAAAGATGAGCTGGTTAGGTGCATTGGCCATGTTAAATTCTCTCTCCAAGTAGCCAAACAGGCACCGGAAACTAGGAGATTTTAATAGTAACTTCATTGCACTGTTAATGTAAGCCTTCTTGTGACACTAATAAATAAAACGTTTCTCCTGACAAGGTAATGCTGAAGTGACAGCTCTGCCCTTCACACGAATAAAAGTGAAACTTTTATATTAGTATCATTATAACCATTATCACTGTGCTGGGGACTAGTTACTGTGCGGCATAATGGTTACCACTGCTGCATCACATCGCAAGGATCCAGGTTTGATTCAGACCTTGGGTCACTGTGTGGAATTTGCACATTCTCCCTATGTCTTTCTTCCAAATGCTCTTGTTTCCTCTTACAATCCAAAGATTTGCAGGTTAGATCATTATTTTGCAATTAACCTTGCTTAATTTATGACAACATGCACTACAACAGGGCAATATTGAACTTCCCACAGTGCATTGTTTCAAAATAGGGTAACCATATTTCATATGTTTTAAGCAAATGATTCAGTATAACTTCTATTATTTCTTCGTACATTGTTTCTTCTGAATAATCCATGGTGGGATGGGGGAGGGTGGCAAAATATGCCTTTGATTGTAGGAAACGGTTTTGATAGACATTATTCACAGAATTTGAAAGCGTGTATCCCTTCTGGACAAACAAATGAACCCGTATTTTGAGTCCAATGCAGAGTTAATTGCCTTGAAAATGACAGAAGTCAACAGTACTTTCCAAGACAGCTGAGGCTATTCATCATTGCACCTTAATTATTACAAGCTTTTAGTTAGTACTTGTACTGTAAAGCACTTGGACCTTGCAATGTCTGCACAATAATTTTCTGAACATTCCCAGAAATGTTTATAAACATTTAACTAAATGTACACACCTAAAGATCATTTCTAAGGACTATAGAACCATAGAACCCTACAGCGCTGAAAGAGGCTATTTGACCCATCGAGTTTTGCACCGACCACAATCCCACACACATCCTTTCCCCATAACCCCATGTATTAACCGTAGCTAGTCTCCCTGACACTGAGGAGCAATTTAGCATGGCCAATCCACCTAAGCCACACATCTTTGTGGGAGGGAACCAGAGCACTTGCAGAAAAGCCACACAGACGTGAGAAAAACATACAAACTCCACAAACCTGAGGCCGGAATTGAACCCAGATCCCTGGCACTGTGAGGCCATGATGTGGAGATGCAGGCATTGGACTGGGGTAAACACAGTAAGAAGTCTCACAACACCAGGTTAAAGTCCAACAGGTTTATTTGGTAGCGAGTGGCTTGTGCTATCAAATAAACCTGTTGGACTTTAACCTGGTGTTGTGAGACTTCTTGCTGTGAGGCAGCAATGCTAACCACTATGCCACCATGCCAAAGGGTCTTTGTCAAACTAAATTAGTTGAACTATGCAATAAATCCATTTACAAATATACACTACAACTATATAAATTATGTCAAACAAAAATTACTACGATAAAATTAATTCTCCGGCTCTGCACGCTCATGCGGAACTCTTGCTAGGGAACGAAGAATCATGGAGGAGTGTTCATCGACTAGTTAGCACCTACAATAATCTGTTTTGAGTTTCTCCTAGCTCCTGCACCCCAATGTACTCTGGTTCAGGCCCAGCGAGGACATGAGCAAGGTTAGTATATTTAACTATTCATTTAAAAATGCTGGGTCAATTTGCTGGCTCCTGCAATTCTCCAACCCTCAAGCTCAGCGGGAACCCGGCTCAAATCACTACAGGTCTCCACAAACGGAGACTGGTCATGATGGTCACACTGGGGGCTTGAAGGCCATTAAAGGTCGAGGTGGTTGGGAAAATGGCAGATTGATGCTCTGGCAGTTAGACACTGCCAATGATGGGGAGAGAAGCAAAGAGGGGCCCAGAGGTGCTGGATGGTTGGTAGGGCTGTCTGGAGATTTAAAATGGTGTCCCGATCTCCAAGGTGTTGGTCTTGTTGGTTTTTAGGTCCTCACTCTAAAGAAATTGAAGTGTGGATGAATTCAGTGAAAATCTCCCCAGGCTCCAAAAAAAATTCTAAGGAGAGGTGAAATGAGAACTGAATCACATAAGAACTAAGAGCAGGAGTTGGCCATCTGACTCCTCGAGCCTGCTCTGCCATTCAATAAGATCATGGTGGATCTTTTTATAGACTCAGCGCCACTTACCCATTTGCTCACCATAATCCTTAATTTCTTTACTGTCCAAAAATTTATCTATCCTTGCATTAAAAACATTCAATGAGGAAGCCTCAACTGCTTCGCTGGGCAGGGAATTCCACAGATTCACAACTCTTTGGGTATAGAAGTTTCTCCTCAACTCAGTTCTAAATCTGCTCCTCTTTATTTTAAGGCCATGCCCCCAGCTCTGGTTTCACCTGCCAGCAGAAATGACTTCCCTGCTTGAATATTATCTATTCCATTCGTAATCTTGTAAGTTTCTATAAGATCCCTCCCACTCATTCTTCAAAATTCCAATGAATATAGTCCCAATCTACTCAGCCTCTCACCTCAAACTACCCAGCGAGGATCTCATCAGTTTTCCTGCTGGGGACAACACTTAGAAATTTTTTGGGAGCATTCCACTCATTATTTCTGTCTTCTGTTCCTGTGATGAATCTAATGCACATCTCTTTGCAAAGGAAGAATGACTCGGACTGAAGGAATACGCTGTCCTTTCACTTCTGATGGAGATTTGGCATTGTGAACTGTTTATTTTAGAAATGGTCTTTTGCCTGAAGGCTCTCTCGATCATAATTTTAATGTTTTCTTATATTCTTAGTGTGATCAACCATGTAAGGCACTGGTCCAAATAACTCTTAATGTCTTTAGCTTTTTGGATCTAGGCAATTTTTTATGTTTAACAACGTACAGTACATTCAGTTAACTGGAAACATAAACCTTGTAAGAACTTCTTACTGTGTTTATCCCAGTCCAATGCCGGCAGCTCCACATGAATATAAATCTGCTCAGGTTTGAACAGTCCATTATTTTGATGACTTGCATTGAAGTTCTTGGACCTCAATGCCAGTGATGTTTCAATCCCATGCTGCAGGAGGTATGTGACAGAAGTTTGAGGTGACATACCCCTATAGGAAAGGTGGGCCTTGAACCATTACCTCTACTGGCTCTGCAGCACAATCAAAGAACTAAATGTATAACTAAACTAAACATCCATATCATGCTTCAGCCCCAACAGAATAATGTTGCTTAAAAATTAACAATGCATAGGAAGCATCCTTTCCGGATGTATCACACCATGGCGTAATTCCAGCTCTACTAAGACCACAAAAAAATTACAAAGAGTTGTGAATGTAGCCCAGTCAATCACGCAAACCAGCCTCCCATCCACTGATTCTGCCTACACTTCCCGCTGCTTTGCAAAAGCAGCCAGCATAATCAAGGACCCCATGCACCCCGGACATTCTCTCTTTCACCTTCTTCCATCGGGAAAAAGATACCAAACTCTTAGATCAGGTGCAACTGACTCAAAGACAGCTTCTTCCCTGCTGCCATTAGACTTCTGAATGTATCTATCTTATATTAAGCTGACTTTTTTCTTACATTCTAGCTGTGACTGTAACACTATATTTTGCACCCTCTCCTTTTCTTCTCCCTTTTGTAGTCTATGAATAGTATGTTTTGTCTGTATAGTGTGCAGGAGACAATACTTTTCACTGCATCCCAATACATGTGACAATAATAACCAAATCAAATAGTATGGGAGTGTAGCTGATTGTATTCCCATGGATTTCCTTACTGTAGCTGCACTCTCGATGTCCCATTGGATTAAATTAGCTAGCTTCGGTGAAACAAATGTGGAGGGACAGTGCAGGGAGGGGGAGACATTTCCACTGATATAGCATCTGGATTCTGGGTCTCTGTATTTCATGGTGGAGTCCAGAAGGGCTAACTCTCAGCTTAAATGTACAAAGGAAGAAAGTGGGGCACAGAAGTGCCTCTTATCACACAGGAAGCATTGACTGGCCAAACTAAAAATACCTTTAAAGTGATTTTGAAACCACATCTTTATGACCACGTTGCATCATGAAATAACAGGGAACAGAGAAGGTTATTTGAAAAAGGTGCAACATTTCAGCTTGAAAGGTGTAGCCCTTCAAAAGGATGATTAGTGTCATGAAGGAAGGTTTTGACAAATCCTTTGTTCTTTGAGAACAGTTATATTAATGTGCAGGTTCTGCAATTTACACCATCTGCTTGTAAACAAACATAGAAACGTTTGCCAAAGACCTTATCATGAAGTGTGTCCCTTTAAACATCTAACAATCACAAGAAACATGCTGCTAGGATTCAGTGAACAAGGGTTACCAACATAAGCCGGGAAGGATTTAAGCGGTTCAAAGTCTGCAGGCCTAGACATTTCTAGATCCTTTGTTTGTCCCGGGTTTTTCTTTTACCTCTAGCTGCTCCATGCAACTCTACCTAGGCCCCCTACAGACAAAAGCATTCTTCAACTATCAGATCATCCTTTCACCAGCTATAGCAGCCTCCAACGGCAACCGACCAAACCAAATGTTTTTCAGACTTAACAAAGACTGTTGAATAGAAATGATAATCCAAGAAAATTTTCATTTTATTGTCTGCAACCGAACACACCAAGGAAATTAAGTCCAAGGGGGAAGGGAGAGATTTGAAATGTACCAAATGTACTTTGTTAGTAACTTGATCCCAGGCTTTTTGTCACAACATGACATTTTATATTTGGTAACCAAATATATAATACACTACTTTCATTCATGTTAGTTCTCTCTTTCCCTCCTTTTCTGACACACTCACACACACACACATCCACTCTCTCTCCCCTTCCATTGGCTTTTTAGTTTATTTAATGAATACTTAAGCTATGTTGCCCAGTCCAATCGCAGCTAAGCTGTTCTCATGTGAGGCAGTATTCAAGGCACCTTGTAACCTGGCTTGCAATGATGAAAAAAGATTGCAGTCTATGAGTATTATCTAGCAATCTCTGCTATCACGTATAAGCTTCTGATGAGGATAGAATTGGACTCAGCTGCAATACCTATTTGTGGTGAAATAGTCTTCCAATACGCACTGTCAAAGCGCACTCGTGAACAAGCAATTGGACAAGATATCAGGGGATAACTGGTGTCTGCAGCACTGCACCGCAGCAAGAAACTAATATATTCATTCACATGTGGGAAAAAGGTAAAATTGCTGAGGAGAAAAATGGAATTAAACCTTTCATGGAAGTTGTGTGCTATAGTCTTTATATCTGCTGGTGAATTACAGCAAGCACACAAAAAAAAGAGTGGATGGAGAAAACTTATCCTATGAATCACTCCCAGTCAGCTGTACTGCAATGAGACCTCTGATGCAACTTAACCACCAGCAGCAATGTAACCTTCTGGAGGAGCAGCTAAAAATATTTTTAAAATGCTCGGCTGATTCAGGGAAAAGAAGCATCTATTAAGATTCTCTCATACCCCAAAGGCAACTAAGAACAATCTTCGAGAGAAAGACCACGAGCTCAAATTAAATCATGCAGCATTCCATCCACTTTCCACGCGCACTAATTTCAATTTTCTCCAGCAACCTGTCCAGTTCTCTTTCGAAAGTTTATATTGAGGCTGCATCCCTAATCAAACTTACACTCATAAAACGTTCACGTCACCTCATACCCTCCAACTTAATGCAAATAATCTGTCCACATTTGTAGTCCCTTTATCATGCTGAACACAAAAATCACGACTCCCTCATGTTTATGATTTTCTAGAGTAAAATGTTCCGGCTCATGGAGCCTATCATAATGACCTGAGAGACATGTTAAAAAGAGACGTTGATATAATGCCCTTCCATTGATCAATTTTCAGAACTTCCATGGAGATAACTCATTTATGACTTTATCATGTATGAGTTAGCCAATCAATTATTTTTGCAGAATTAGGTAAACATTAAGTGTTTCTACGTCAAAAGAAGCATTATCATAATGAGGAATTTTTTTAATAGGTGAATGACAATTGCTGATGCAACCAATTCTTTGACAAGACGTGGGGCAGAATTTTATGACCTCGCTCATCCTGAAACTGTTAAATCCTGCCCGAGGTCAACGGACCTTCCTGTTGTTCGCCTCTCGTGATGGGCGGGCGGTAAAATTCAGGTCATGAGTTTCATAAAGCCTTTGGCCCAGGCCTCAAAAATTTCCGCATGAACTGCGTTCCTTCTCATTTGGCAATGGAAACTGTTTTTTACAATGAAGTTAGAAATACTTTCAAAAGAGTTTTTTTCACAAGGGACTTATGTACTATACAGATATGACAAGTGGGCTGAAATTGAATTAAAATCTTCCATTCTACATTTCTGATGCATTTGTTTTGACTCCAAACTAACTAGCTGTTAGGCAATGAATAAAATTTCAATTTACATTTAGAAATTGCACTGTTTCAGATCAGGTGATTTGAATTCACCAAATAACTTTATGATGGATGTTTAATACCGTGTCTCACCTTACTTTGCTACATGGGCAGTACAGCCGGCGGAACAGTGGTTAGCACTGCTGCCTCACAGCGCTAGGGACACGGATTCAATTCCAGTTTTGGGTGACTGTGTGGATTTTGCATGTTATTACTGTATTTGCGTGAGTTTCCCAAGGGTACTTGTGCCAGTTATGTCGATTGGCTTTGCTAAGTTGTCCATTACAGTCAGGGTGATTAGCAGCGTAAAACATGAGGTTATGGGGCCGGGACCTGGGTGGGATTATAGTCGGTGCAGTCTCAATGGACTGAATAGCCATAAACATGAGGGAGTCGTGATTTTTGTGTTCAGCATGATAAAGGGACTACAAATGTGGACAGATTATTTGCATTAAGTTAGAGGGTATGAGGTGACGTGAATGTTTTATGACTGTAGGGATTCTATCATAATTCCACACTGATCAGAAGCATACAAAATACGTTCTCAAAACTCAGTCTGTTTGGCAATTGTCAGCTTTCACGACATGTGTATTGCAAAACAAATGGCAAACATTATAAATCAAGACATGAAACGTGAATACTGAATCAACATAATGCAAAATATTAACATTAACATTTTTGGTGAACCGAAAGAGTCAAATTGGCACCAAGTAACCACAAATGATCTGGTTTGTGGCACGTTCAGTAGTTAGTAAATTTAACAATGTCTCTTTAGCAATTTCACTGCTACTCTCAGTCTTGAGAACTAATTGCAACCAATTTTTCCCATGACTTTAACAGTATGTACTGTTGTCTGGTAAGGAGATGTGCATGATCAATTTTAGGCCTCCACAAGGGAATGGTCTAACAACTACCATCTCCTCCCTAACCCATCTATATTTGTGATGATTTGGGGCCACCAGGAAATCCAAGTCTGGCAGTGACTAAGAAGAGGAAAAAAAGGACCAAATAAAATAAAATTTAAACAATAGGTAAATACACAACTCAGAAGTTTTTGAGAGCCGTAGCAGTCTTGCTGGAATCGTCTACGCAGGAGGTGACCCCACTTCAGCAGGCAGTGGGAACCAGCAGACATACTGCCAGTAGTGACCAATTAAGTGGTCAGTGCCAGGGCTGCCATCCAATTAAAGATGGTTCACCCTCGATCACAGAGTCACCTACTCAGCAGTGTGACTGCTCATACAGGCCATTGCTGAAGCTGCTGCTGCAGGGAGAGTGTGCCTCAGTAGCTTAGCAGAAGCTGGCGCCAGGTGGGGAGGTCTTGGAAAATGGTGGGAGGAGGGGGAACAGCTCAAGTAGGCAACCACAAGGGTGGCCATTACAATTGTTTAGCTCCATCTTTAAGCCACGGAGCGCCAATAAATGAAGTTCCTTCCCCTTCCACCCTCCCACCCTATCTCCTATGCAGCACACTCAGAGGTCATCAGGTTTTAGTCACTCAACTGGGCTCCCAGTGGGCAGGCAATCTGCCAACAGTTGTGCCTTTGGCAAAATGACACAGCGGGAGAAAGAATTTCAGCCTCAGTCTTCAAAGGAATATGTTTTCTTAGGTAAATACATTTTTAAAAAAAATCAAGCATTTAATGCCTTCAAGTTATTGAATAGAAAAGATAGAGAAATTGCTTATTGTTGCAGATAATGGTGAAAGCCAGACCAACGAGAGGGAAAGTTTCATACACAGATCATTCCAGCAAATCCTTCACCACCACTAACTTGATACAATTTTTGCATGTCAAAGTATGTGTTTTAATCAGTCATCGGGGGCGACCGTTCTTGCTGAAATAAAGATTATTCCTTATAAAAAGGACATGTGCTCATTAAATTAGATCATTATTAAAAATCAAATGACAAGAAATTTATCAGCAGCTGTTCACATAAATAATTTTAACAAAAAAAAGATAATTC
Organism: Sphyrna mokarran; assembly: GCA_024679065.1. NCBI lineage: Eukaryota > Metazoa > Chordata > Chondrichthyes > Carcharhiniformes > Carcharhinidae > Sphyrna > Sphyrna mokarran. The sequence goes on along the minus strand of JAGIQG010000023.1, from coordinate 20,409,230 downwards.
ATAAGCCTTTTTAATATCAGACCCAGTTTTAGAAGATCAGGATTGATTCTGAAAGTCAGTCTGCATGCCATCAAGGGACTTAGGATTAAACCGTAATGTTAATCAGATGTCTTGCAGATTTAATTAATCTGATACTTGGAATTGTGGGATACCTGGGCCTGTTGACAGTTCTTGTCAAGTTGACAGAGGCCTGGGGGGGGGGGGGGGGGGGGGGGGGGGGGAGAGGAGTTGTCCCGTCTGTTGTCATTATAAATGACTGCTGTTTTCATTTAGTTCGCAGAGCAATGGGTTGAAAACCTTCTTTCATGCATGAACTGTGCACGGAATGGCAACGACAGTGCGTTATTGTGGAATCAGCACTGGGTAATGAGCTTCTGTCACATGAGAGGAATTGTGCAGGGGACAATTGTTACTTATTCACAAGAACTGCGGGCAAGAAAGTGAAGGGGGAGAAAAGGAGATTGGCAGCCAGCTGCGACCCATCCAGCTGTGCAAGGAGGGGATATGGGATCCCATTGTGTTGCCATGGCTTCATCAATTCACGTGATTCTCAGCTTTTTGTCCTGTCATTGTTGGCATGCATCCAGGCCCTTTTATTAGAACGTTCAATGTTTGCCAACTCTTGTCTTCCTAAAACTACTGATAGCTATGAATCTTTAACTACGCTACCACAAACTTTCCACCACTTTATCTGATCATATACCGGAAGTGTATTTTTGAGCAATCAAGGTTTTCAGTTTTGGAAGGACAAGATTTAATCTCCACAATACTCCCATTGCTATCATTAAAAGCTTCAGAAATGGTTTTAAATACATGGGCCAGTGTATACATTTTTAATGATTAAATATGACTGCTTTCCAAACACCTGCAAGTAAATGGCTATAATACTACTGTAAATCTTGGGAACATTGCCAATTGATAGGTTGCGTGGTGTTATACTGGAACTCTCAGTGGAGCTGATCCTTAATAAAATCTTGGGGGAAATCAAAAGTGGTTCGCGCTTTGAAAATTACAGCACAGGATTCTGAGGTGTAATTTTTGATATAATAAAGATCGCTTGCAAAAAGAATAAAAACATTTCACAAAAACTCATCCAGTTATGGCACCTTATATGATCATTTGTTATGTGATTATTCTCATCACTAACATGGGGTCATGTAAAAGCCAAAACGAATAAAAAAAACCATCAGGAAAACTCAAGTCTCCACAGTTGGCAATCTTAATGTTGCTTTTTTAAATATTTCTCACCTTCTAGCTTGATGAAGACTAACTGACATAGTGTTATAATTTCATGGGTCTAATTGGGTAATCTGATGCTATTGGACTGGCTTCAGAATATACCAACTATCTTTTTTCACTTGGACTCGTCCCAGCTTAGGCCAATTGGAACTGAGGAGGACGGCTAATTCTAAACCCAACTCCAATCTGCTGAAACAACAGTAATATGGCCAGTTGTCAACCTTCTGCTGGACTGTGACTGGGATCGCACCAGTAAAATTGTTTGTACTTAAAACAACCATATAACTTTATGCCAAGGGTTGGTATATCATACTTAAACAACCTCTTTCATCCCCGAATATTTCCTTCCCATCTGATGAAGAGATAGTATTTCCTCTCGCTGGTCATTCACAATGTGTCTCTTCAAGTAACCATTCTTCTTGCACAGATCTAGATAATGAATGGGAATAAGATCTTTAACAGTGGCAGAGCATGAAAGGAATGGCTTTGGAAATAACATCTGAGAGCCACAACCATTTTCCAGTCGCAATCAATGGCGAGCAATCTGGAGCAACTCAAGAACAGACTCAAGAATAGCTTCTTCTCTGCTGCCAAGAGACTTTTGAATGGACCAATCTTGTACAAAGTTGATCTTTCTCTACACCCTAGCTATGACTATAACACTGCATTCTGCATTTTTCTTTTCCTTCTCTATGAACGGTATGCTTTGTCCATATAACATGCTTGCAACAGTACTTTTTCATTGTGTACTAATACATGTGATAATAATAAATCAAATCAAATCAATAAACTTTGGCTGAAATATTTCTCCCAGCACCAGCCTTCAGAAGTATTTTGCAGCATTCATTCGCAACATCCCAGCTGTAATCAGTTAACCCAGACCACAAAACAAACCTGGGAGTTTCTAGGCATGAACGCCAATTTCAACCTTAGACAGCAAAAAAAAAGGGGAAATAAAAATACTGGTCTGAGTCGTCTTTCTCCATTGGATTGCTGGATGAATCATTGGAGGTGGACAGAAAATCATGGGCTGAGAAGTGGAGAAGCCACAAATCCTGGGAATGGTCACTTGCAGCTATGAGTTTTTGAATGCTTCCGAACTTGGGATCTTCCCGATTGACATAGATTAGGATCACAAAATGTACAACTGTCCATTTGAACCTTCACAGACACTTGCATTCCAGGTTTCCAAGTGCAGATTTTGTTTCTGAATTTAAGATAAAAAGCTCCTCGTTTGTGTATCCCTTACACCCAAGAGTTAATACGACGTGAAAAATCTATTCCCTCTAGCACTCTGTCTTTCGACCGGCTGTCTTGATTAATTGCTTGTCAATTTGCAATTTTGGCTGTTTGAATTCAAAGCTTTTCAGCGCACTGAAAATAACTCGCCTCTAATATTATGAGCGCACTTTTCTGTAATGAAAATGATGCAATGCGGGCAGGCCAACACAAGCTACATCAAACATCACATCGTGACTTGGGCTGTGTTGCAGACAGAGACAGCTCTTTACCTGTCAGCCAACAAAAAAAAAACAATGACAGGACTTTGATTCCAATCTTAGATTAAAATGAAGTGCCTTCTTAAAATTGCTTCTTAAGGGTCTTACCAAGTTTAAATGACACAATCAAGTTGAAAGACACAAAAAGCAAAAGTGTCGTATTTTTCATGTAATCCCCTACCCCAACCCCCACGTTCCTTCCACCCCCAATGTCTGGCTTAAAAATTCTCTTCAGATGTTAAAGGTTTTACCTTTTAACGTGGTTTATGTGAGCAACCAGACAGTACTTATTATAAACCCACATTTAACTTTGATAAACTGTGTCACATAGAAGACACAAATTTAGATAAGTGCACAAGGCTTAATCAGGTGTCACCTATGATATTTCTGGTTAGTCGTCCTTTCTAAAATACTCCTTTCTCATGAACAATTTATTTTGCCTTGCTCCATTCCAATCCATTCTCCTTCCTTAGCTGTTTATTGTTTGTCTTCATTGTCTTTTTGGCCAGCACTTTCCAGCTGATCTTCTGGTCCCAGCACGGGTTTTCCAGTGGTATGAGGAGGAGTCAATGAGAAATCCCAGTGTGGCGGGACTGGAAAATCCTGCTACCAGTGAATGGCACTCCACCTCCTACCATGAGGAAAGCGCTGAGGGGAGGCCAAAGAATCCTTCCCAAATTAACTTCAATTTGTTTTACTTTCTTACTTGCTTGTCCTATTTTCCTTGATCCCAAACTTTATTATCGTACAATTCTACTTTTTGCCCCTATACTAGAATTATTCTTCTGTTCCTACTATCTTTGCCTTTGTTATTCAATGATTCTAACCTGTCATTTTTAGACCCACAGTCAGATCACCAGTAGCTGCTGGTGTAATTACATTATAACAACCTCACCATGACCAAATTTATTTCTAGACGTTCTATTTTGCCTGTCACCATGATAATCTGTCAAGACATCTTATGACATATGTACGTGGAAAAGTACACAGTGGTGGTGGTGGTGTCTAACAGGGTGTCAGCGTTGCTGTAGCAACATATACTTTTACCTGCCTGTTGTCACAGCATGTTTTCTACTGAAATCTGAAATAGCCTAGGAAGCTAGTCAGTTGAATTAGGGCAGTGGTGGTGGCATATTGATGAGGTGCATCAGAGCTCTTCCCATAACATGTTTGATCAGGAATTTTTCCCACACTTACTAGCTGACATTGGCATTTGCTGAAAGGATTTGGAGGTTGATGCTCAACCTATCTGCCATGGTACAAATGCACTTTCCTTAGCTGCCATGTCCGTGTGGGACTTAACCCCATAGCTTCTGGCAAGGACACAGCCCATTGTGCCACAAAATCAACAGTACCACTATTGATACAACAATGTTAACTTGGCTCAGACTAGCCTGAGCCATAAAGTTATTTATTCAAGTTCCTTTCCAAGACTTTACAATTGACGTTTTAAAGAGGAGATGGTAGCGTAGCATTGTCACTGGAGTACTAATCCAGAGACCCAGAGTAATATTCTGGGGGCTTAATGTTTTCCATGGCAGATGGTGAAATTCAAATGCAATAAAAAGTCAGGAATTAAAAATCTAATGATGACCATGAAACCCATTGCCAATTGTCACAAGAACCCATCTGGAGCACTAACATCCTTTAGGGAAGGAAATCTGCCATCCTCACTTGGTCTGATTTGCATGTTGAATCTGAAATAGCCTGGGAAGTCAGTCAGTTCAATCAGGGCAATAAATGCTGTCCTAGCCAACATCGCCCACATCCCATGAATGAATAAAAAATAACATTGCACCAGAGGTGCTTTATATCACTGGAGGTGCTTTCTTTCACAGTAGATACATAAAGTGGCTTTTATGTTATATCACAGGAGGGCAAACTAACTGTTCCATACTCCCCCATTTAGTTGCTGATAATGCAGGTCTGTCTTCCTGAAAGCCAATATAGAAAAGCTTCCCTGGTGAGCAAAGGCATCATTAAACTATCTTCAAATCTTAAAAATTAAAAGACTTGCATTGTGCAGATTAGGTTCATTGGCTATTCCAAGTTCTGCCTCAGTGCACCCGAACAGGTGGTGAAGTGTGGCGACTAGGTGATTTTCCATAGTAATTTCATTGCAGTGTTAATATAAGCTGACTTGTGATGCTAATAAATAAACTTCAATAAACTTCAAACTTCTGATCCAAGTTTGTAAATCATGTGCATGCTACTTTATGTGGGCTGTAAATACATTGACATGGTGGAACATAAAGTGAGGTACTGCAGCATTATGATATTTGGAAAACAAGTGAATAACTACCAGAATACTGCATCTTCTTAACATATTGTGTTCTTGCACATTTACAGTGACAGGCTAATGGTCCAGATTCTGTGTGTGGGCTGCAGTGAAATCGTCAGCCTTCACCATTATGAGAACTGGCAACAACTTGATTTGCACAGTTAAACGCTGACATTCAGAAGATGTTGCCAGCAATCCCCTGCTCTTTCTCACAGTAAGAATTGCTGTAGAAGTTATCCCAAACAAGACTTATATTGGACTTGAAATACTAGCTCTGGCTGGGATTTCCCAGCCCCAGTCTGGCCAAAGGTCTACTGAGCTTTAGGGTTTTGTTCTTTGATACTGGATGATCCTGGCGATGGGCAGAGCCAGAAAATCCTTCCCTCTGTTTCTCTCTCCACAAACTCTGCCAGACCAGCTAAGTTTTTCCAGTACTTTCTATTTTTATTTCAGATCTCCAACTCTGGCAGTATCTATACACTGATTTATGTATTTTCCAGCCCCAGCCTATTAGGTGGATTGGCCATGCCAAATTGTCCCTTAGTATCAGGGTGTAAATGCATGGGGTTTTGGGGATAGGGCCTGCTTGGGATTGTGCAGACCTGATGGACTGAATGGCCTTCTTCTGCTTTGTAGGATTCTATGATTCATTAGGGTCTGAAATGCACTGCCTGGAAAAGTAGTAGAAGTCGTAAAATTCTATGAACGTTGTAGAAATTACTATAAGTATTTCTACCATTGTATAAATTACCATAAGTACCATTAACTCAAGAACAACCCTAAGACATTATTTATCCCGAGAATCTGGTCACAGATGAGGCAACGTTCTTTCAACTACCTCTATTGAACCACATTTCATGCCAATTTACAGGGGAAGCTATCTCTCTGTTCAATAGAAGACAATCCTTCTCCCCAGTAATTCTTGTACAAGGAATATCACAGCTTTATTCTGGAATTGTGCAATTTGCAGCCAAGTCTTTGCCGCAGTTATTTTACTCCTCATTAGCAACACAGCTTCAATGTCAAGAGCTGCTGAGGGGGAGATGATGCGTGCCAAGAACAGGGGGCTATACTACACAAAGGTGGTGACCTTGTAGTTCATGTGGTTAACACTCCTTGGGTGTTACATGCACCAGTAGCAAGAGTTAAATTGACTGGGCCGCAAGTAAATGCAAAACCCAACCGGCAGCATTTTCTCATGCCACAGTACCACTGCTCATTATCAGATTCCTTATCTTCATCACTGTAAAATGCCATTTCCATTCAGAAAATTGAAAAAAAAAATTTCTTTTAAGAAGGTCTTTAACTGCCAGGTTCATTAACTGTAAGTTTTTATATAGCTGAAAAAAAAGTAATACGTTGAAGTTCAAAACATTAGATATTATTCCACAATTGGACAACATTTGTTAAATAATCGTCAATGTGCTAAGAATTACACTGACAGCCAAATTAAGATTATCAGTCAGGTGCAAAGTGTGATGCATTTGCCTGCATTGGAAGCTACATATATTAATATATGAAGCCCCGTTTTTGCAGACAGAAGGAACATGTAGACACATTGTGCCTGCTTCAGCTAAACAAATTAAGTGTCAACTGGTCATTGGATTATTCTTCAGGGCAATGCCTTGACCAACCAGAGTCAAGATGTCTTATTTAAATTTCAAATAATGCTTGGCAGTTAACTGTCAGTCACCATCAATTGATGCATTCTCCATGGCAATGCCCCAACCAATCAGATTACTATTGCCAATCAATTATCATTCTCTTCTCATTCAGTATAAATAGTTGCTTTCCCCTTGTATTGGCATTTTTGCTAAGTGTCCTAATGATGACAAGACAAAAAGCCTTAACATGCCCCTTCTTTCAGCAATACCCTGGGGCGGCACAGTGGTTAACACTGCTGCCTCACAGTGCCAGGGACTTGGTTTGATTCCTAACTTGGGTCACTGTCTGTGCAGAGTCTGTACATTCTTTCCGTGTCTATAGGGGTTTCCTCCGGGTGCTCCGTTTTCTTCCCATGGTCTGAAAGATGTACTGGCTGGATGCATCGGCCATGTTAAATTCTCCGTCAGTATACCCAAAAGGATATCGGAGTGTGGCAACTAGGGGATTTTCACACTAACTTCATTCCAGTGTTAATGAAAGCCAACTTGTGACACTAATAAATAAACTCTAAACTTTAGCTTTAAAACTTTACCCAAGTTCTATGTTACCAAACAACTAAGTCTGTATATGTTGAGTAGCCACCACTGTCCTCATTGGATTTCAAATGTATGCTGTATTTTGTTGTGCCTGCTTATGTGTTCCCCTTCTTCTCCATCCCTACCCTGACCCCCGGAAACCCCACAGTTATAATCTTTTTTATTACACTAATATTCATGAACATTAAAGAAACTGAAATTGGAGGAAAATATATATCTGCTTAAGTTTACACTTAGCCCTCAAGGTTTTAAGAAAATTCTCAAAAGGATACACATACATGTACAAACTTCAACTGAATACAAATTAATTTTTATGGGACCTTTCAACCTCACCCAACTTAAAGGCTTATTCATATAAGGGGCAAGCAACATGTGCACAAGGTACGTGCATTACAATGTGTCCACTGCCTAGATTGATGTCAATAAGGAGGTCGTGTGACACAATGGTAGCACCCCTGTCTCTGGATCAAAAAGCCCAGGTTCAAATCCAACTCCTGTTTTTATTGGCCACATTAGGAACATTCATAATGGGCTGACAATCCATTTGGGGATCTTTCCACCACTTCTACTCACTATTCCCCAAAAGGAAAAAAGTGTATGTGTGAAGATACGCTACAAAAAAAAATTGTGCAAATGAAGAGATTATGGTGAATAAATCCAGAACACTTGTATGGGTTGTATGTCCAGAGGTTAGGATGTAGGTGATCAAATCAGCAGTTTAAGGTGAGCTGGGGACAAGAGATATGGTTAAGGAAACTCAGGGAGTGAGAATGGCTCCAGTTGCAGTTAGTGATATAAGAAGCTATGACTATCAAGATTATGTGCAATTCCGCACGTGGCCACGCAACATGGTCCTCTTTATGTTGTCTGACCTCGCCATTGAATGGGTGTTTGAACTTTGTGAATAGGAATTTTGGAATGACATGTTTTTGATCCTATTGCCTCATAAATGGATAGACTATGTCAAAACACCATGTCTTCCTCTTGTCAGAAACTTGAGCAAGTGCAAATTGATGGGAATATTCAGGGATCATTTTCCAACTTGGTGTTTCTAGCAGTCACTTTACAATTCCCATCAGAAATTCAGATATCTGTTGCACATGGTCTTCAAAGCAGCAAATGTTTGAAAATCAAGCATATTGGCTCCCATTATATGGTGGAGACAAACAAGATTTTGGCACCATAGAATTGGTAAAATATCTCCAAACCTGGTCTCCAAGGATCCTTGTTCCACTCCTATGTGACCCACAAAGTCAGAAAATCCAGTGCAAGAAATAAAAACACCTTCACGCCAATTAATCGCATTCTTAAAAGCAGGTGGTACAGTATAAAATAGATACAAGGCCACATGCTTTTATTTTCTCATCTTACTGAGATGTCCTGGTCCCAACCTTCTCCTCGGAGAAAGTACACTATGGGTTCTTGATATCATGTGGATAATAGGTGTACTTTTCAGAGGACAAAACTGCAGTGAGTGGGTTTCATCTCTAAATGTGGACTATTTTGTCATTCTCAACTTTGAGTCCCCTTTGAGAATTAGCGAAGCACCAATAACAGATGCAGTGGATGGAGTTTACTACTAGCCACGCTCAAAGTTCAAACTTGTGATGACTTGCACTGGGAGTTTAGAAAAATATTCATAAAGTTGTAGAATTCCCTATAGTTCAGAAGGAGGCCATTTGACAAAACACCCCACCCAGGCCCTATTCCTGTATTCCCACCTATTTACCCTGCTAATCCACCTAACCTACACATCTTTGGACACTAACGGGCAATTTAGTGTGGCCAAACAAACTAACTTACACATCTTTCAACACTAAGGGGAAATTTAGTATGGCCAATCCATCTAACCTACACACCTTTGGACACTAAGGGGCAATTTAGCATGGCCAATCCACCTAACCTGAACACCTTGAACTATGGGAGGAAATCAGAGTACCCAGAGAAAACCCACACAGATATGGGAGAATGTGCAGACTTCACAAAGACAGTTACCTGAGGTTGGAATTGAATCCAAGTCTGCGGCACTGTCAGGCAGCAGTGTTAACCACTGCACTACTGTGCTACCCTAATCATTCAATTTCACTTCATTTCAAAGAATAGAAAATGTGAAACAGCTGCAACGTTTCATCCGCTCACTTTCAGACACAAATGCAGAGGCATTCTATAAGACGATCATTTCTCTGACAGCACAAGGAAGTCCAGTTCCAATCCTGAAAAATATGAAATCTTCCACCATGCACAATCCTCCAGCAGTGCATAAAAATGTTCAAATTTGCATACTATGCATGCCCAGGATACACAAAAGGTAAAGCCAAGCAGCAAAAGTTTATAGACCAAGCCTTCAAAAAACATAATTAGGCTGTTTCAAAAAAGAGCAACACTTACTGATAAATTGTAAGTTAAATCAGCCAACAGGTGAAGTGAACTTATTTTATAAATTCTACCATAACACAATATCTCTGACCTGACTGTAATAGAAACACTTTAATTAAAGATGTGAAGCCATAATTTCTGAGCAACCCAGTTTCAGATTGGAGGGGTGTAGCATATTCTCCATCCCCCCTACCCCCCAATTCCCATGGGCCATGAAATTCCTTCCACATCCCATCTAAACAACCACCACCCCTCCCAACCCCTTTCTCCCTACCCCCTCATGGTATTCCACACCACCTAACCCCTATCAAAATCCCTCCACCCATGCAGGAATTGTCCTACCACCGCCCCCACACAAATCTGCCCCACTGTGGGCCCTATTCTCACTCCCACACACCGTAAGCCCCAGGCCGCGAACCAACTCGCATATCTTCCTCTCACCACCCACCAGCCAGACCCAACCCCCTCAAAACCCCTCTTTCTGACAACCATGCCATTCCCAACCCTACAGATTTCCTAAGTCCCACCAAACGCCCAGCTACTCAGTATGTCTCCTGACATACATTAGGAGCCTACATTAGGAGCGTTTGCTCATATAGTGTAAGGGTAAATGGTTCTGGGTGGGGCCATGGATTTGCATGAGTTGATACTAAGTTGATATAGGGTCCAGAAGCAGTCGTGGGATTGGTTGGCATTGAGAGTGTGATGGATAATTGGGAGTGGGTGGGAGATATAAGTTGGTATGAGTTGACATGAGTGAGGCAAGTGGAGGAGGGTTTGTGTGGGGATGATGAGGCCTAATATTTAATAAAACAGCTGAGACAAATTCAGAGAGGACTGAGGCAGACCTTTTAACCAGCTTGCCTCAGCACCCAGCAGCTCTGTTGCCGCTTCTGATCTTTGTCTAAGGGCAGTGGACCCATCTTCATTCCACAACCTTGGAGCAAAAATTGTGCCACTTGGAGCAGTGTCTCCTGAGGGGGATCCACCCAGTAGGAAAATTTCATGATTCGAGCAACATGCTCCAATAATATAAAAAAGGGGTCTGTTTTTGTGATGATCGAAGAATAAATATTGCCTAAAATACCAAGAATGGCTCCCTTGCCCTTCTATGAGATAGTGCTATTGGCACCTTTGCACCCAGTTACCTCAGCTGCAAGATGGCATCTCTGAAAGTGCAACACTTCCTCAGTACTGCGCTGGAGTGTTAGCTCTGATTTTTGTGTTCAAGGAATGTCTTAAGGAAACAAGTTTTGTTCCATTTAAGGTAATATTAAAATATGGCAGATAAAAGGTTTTCTATTGTTTATTGAAATGTAACCTTTAAAGTGTTGGATGGAATTATTACTTACGGATCCTACTGCAATAATTATTTCTTTGCACTGTAACATGGTAAAAGCAAGAAGATTGGAATGATCCAATGTTAAGAACATAAGAAAAGCATCAGATAATAAATAATAGGAGGAGTAGGCCATTTAGCCCCTCGGGTTTGCTCTGCCATTCAATAAGATTATGGCTAATCTGTTCTCAACTCCATTTCTCTACTGGTTTCCCAAAACTCTCAATCCTTTGTGGATCAAAGTAAGATAGTCTCAAAAATTGAATGGGCATGTGAGATTCATGGGTGAAGTAATCTTACCCTGTTCCCCTATTAGCATGGAGCAATTTTAGGGATTTGTCTATCAGGCAACAAGTTTCACATCGTCAGACCCTAGCTTGTATTCATCACAATTTTTTTTCGGTGCCATGTTACTGCAGGTAAAATTGAAATGCTTTGATAACACTTGAGTTTCCCTTGAGAGAGATAGAAGATGACATGGTAGCAGATTGATAAAGTATGACTTATGGTGTTATCTTAATGCAATCCATTCAATGGAAGCCAAGTGTGTGATCAGTTAAAATCACTCAGGCTGTAGATGCGTACTGCACTGACCAGGAGTCGATCTGGAAAGATTTTCGATGCAGGCAACAAGGGCACCCCAGATCTAAGCCAGCCGGGCCCTTTCTTTAGCACATTGCATTCTAATTATATCACTGGTATCTCCTGCAATTTTTACAGTTGCAGGCCTGAGCGAGAAATAGAAGTCAGTTTCTCACCTTTCTTCCTCATTTGTAGGACATGGGCGTCATTGGCTGGCCAGCATTTATTGCCCATCCCTAATTGCCCGAGGGCAGATGAAGGTCAACCACATTGCTGTGGCTTTGGAGTCACATGTAGGCCAGACCAGGTAAGGATGGCAGATTTCCTTCCCTAAGAGATGTTAGTGAATCTGATGGATTTTTCTAACAATCGACAATGGTTTCACGGACATGAGTAGATCCCTAATTCCAGACTTTTTTTAAATATTGGATTCAAATTCTACCAGCTGCTGTGCTGGGATTCAAAGCCAGGTCTCCAGAACATTAGCTGAGTTTTGAGGTTACTAGTCTAGTGATAATACCACTCGGCCATTGCCTCCCCAACCTGCACAGGGATAGATTGGGAGGAAAAATGGCCTGAAAGGAAATTGGGAAACCAAGAACGTTAGATGTGATATGATTTCCCATTACCAACCTGCACCAACAGGTAGAAAGTCAGCCATTGACAGTTAAATGAGATCCAAGAGTTAAAATACTCCAGCCTAGGTTTTGCTGCAATGCACAAGCTTTAAGCTGGCACATCTTGTTGCAATTGTGCTACTGGACTAGTAGTCCTAAAACTTGAACTCAGAATTCAGACAACATAAGTTCAAATACCTGCTGGCAGTTTGAGAATTTGAACGTACTTCTTTTTAAAATCTGGTATCTGGAAAGGCTAATAAAGTGATTGAATTATAGTCTGGAAAAACATCAACTATTTCAACAACGTCCTGAGGGAGGAAACATGCTGTCCTTATCCAAATAAATAAGATCAATGCAAATTAAACATTATTGATTCTTAGCTTACATTTGAGGTTATCTAACTAGTCATTCAGTTCATAGAATCATAAAACCATATAGTGCAGAAGAAGGCCATTCGGCCCATCCTGCACTGATAACAATCCCACCTAGGCCCTATCCCTTGACCCCACGTAGTTGTCCTGCTGATCACCCTGACACGAATGGACAGTTTTCCATGGCCAATCCACCTAACACACACATCTTTGGATTACGTGAGGAATCTGGAGCATCCAAGAGGAAACCCATCCAGTCATGGGTCGAATGTGTGAACTTCTCACAGGTGGTCATCCAAAGCCGGAATTGAACCCCATCCCTGGCGCTGTGGGGCAGCAGTGCTAACTGCTGTGCCAGCATGCCAAAATCAGTAGAAAAGGTGTTCAAGAAGCAGTTAAAGATGTTGAAAGCAATGCAAAAGGAATGCTCACTACCAATTAATGTTTTCTCTCAGCAGAGTAACAACCCAGAACATCCTCATGAAGGACTTGCACAAATTGGTTGCTTTAAATTTCCACAATTGAACAGCTGCAAATTTAAATAAATCACCACACATTCAAAAAGAAAATTAGACGGCATAATGCTACCAACTTCTAAGGACAACAGGTATGGGTAATAAATGTTGGACTTGCCAGTGACAGCCCCATTCTGGGAGTTGCATTTTTTAAAAGTGGGATGAGTAATGTCACGATCTAGCACTCAGCACTCGCACGTCAGCCTGCATCACTTTCGAATATCATCAACTGAGTCATAGGAACACAAATGGCAGGGCTGGTCCTGATATGTGAAGCAGCCACCAGTGTAAGAAAATGCAAGTCCTATTACATGAAGAGGCAATTGTTAAAAAGAAGAAATTTTAGGACAAATAATTGACGTTGATTGGAGTCAGCTTATGAATTGAATTATTAAGAATATTACCTGCAGTATTTACTGAACTGAATTTGATGTGGGCTTTGACAGGACAGAATATTATGAGTTACTTAACTTTCCTGTTAATTGGCAAAATAACTTAATTTTACAGCCAGCGCATAATTAAGAAGGTCTTGTAGTTCAAGCAGGCTTAATTATAGCAAGTCTGACAGGACAGCATTGTTAACAATCATGCATTGAATAAAGAATGCCATTAGCTGCGCCAATGCTGCATTCACAGCTGTCAACTAATATTACAAACATTGTCAGATGTCCGTTTTTAATCAAGCTTCAGCCTCTGCGAGCTACCCTGCTCCCACACATTGCTTTATTAGACACTGACAAGGCGTCACTCCGCATCACTTTCACTAGGATTCAGAACTTTTCCAAATGAATACTCCTGCTTGTTTGTGGTTCTGCCTTTCTGTTGTACAGTCTCCCAGATATCATATGCCAAATGAAAGGATGTTCAAAGTCAAATGCTTCCCGCTTAGCTAGGCTTTTGATATCAGGCGCTGCGAAGCATGCAAATGTGCAGTCTGTAATTCTCTGAGGAGTCTGGCCGCATTCTATCAATGAAGACAGCATGTTTCCAATTTCTCAAAATTGTCCTGTATTTTTCTCTGAAATATCAGTATTCATTATCCAGACAGTGTCGAGGGGCATATTGCCCTCTTATTACATTTAGATGTACGTAGTGCCTGGAGGCAGATTCTGTGGTGAGAAGCGTACAGCAATGTTCCAAACAAAGCCTGAACCATCCTCCCTGCTCAGTTTTTCTCTATATGCTGGAGTTAGGTACAGTAACAGGGAAGTCTTCTGTTAAATCTCCCACTGTTAGGTGATAAAGTACCATGGATTTGAAAAAAATCATTCAGAAAATTGATCACGCAATTAAAAATCAAATAAATTCAATAAGAAAAAGTACTCTGAATATGCGTGTTGGGGTATGAATGTGCATATGGTTAGCATTGCTGCCTCACAGCACCACAGACATGTGTTCAATACCAACTTTGAGCAACTGTGTGGAGGCTGCACATTCTCCCCGTGTTTGCATGGGTTTTCTTTGAGTGCTCCAGTTTCCTCCCACAGTCCAAAAATGTGTGGGTCAGGTGGATTGGCTATGATAAATTGCCCCTTAGTGTCTCAAGATGCGTAGGTTAGAGGAGTTACAGGAATGGGGTTGGATAAGATGCTCTGTCGGAGAGGCAGTGCAGAGATGATGGGCAAGTGACCTCCTACTGCACTATAAAGATTATGTGGTATGTGTATATGTATAAGCATGCACTTGTGTGCATATATACACATGCATCTAAACTATACATACTCATATATGTGAGCACAAAATTTTGCAGACTCTTAAGTTCACTTCTTGATTACTTCAGGATATTTTAGAGCTTTATTGATTGTAGCAAAATTCAAAATGCTAAACCCTTGAGGAACTTTTTAAATTGGACCCCCATCGTGTAATTCTATTCCTGCTGCAGGCAATGAAGGAAATTTCTAGCTGACAGGCACTATCTGTCTGCTGATGGCTTGGTCTGCTAACAGCACACATATAATTATCAGAAAGACCAGCAGCAAGATATCCTTCAGCAAATTAGGAAAACGCACTGAGGATACAAAGCTCATACAAAAGGAGGAGAAACAATGGCTATTTTGCAGACATGTTGGAGTATATTGTCTTTGGTTGCTGATATCAATATGTTACATACATGAAAGCTTCTTACCTTTTTTTTTAACTAATATTGCAGGTTGAAACATGGGCAATAATGCACAGATTATGATACATATTGTATTACCGACCACAATGACATCCAAGTGAGCTTTCAGAATGAACGCAATTCAAATTGTGGGGCAAATGCATCCCCAAAAGACACTTCAAAATTGCAATGCCACTGGGCACCCCAAAACACTGAGGTTAAACTGATAACTGATGGCAACACCCTTTGTTTTTTATGATCCAATGGATATCGATGGGTAACTGTACTTTCCTGATAGGGATTTAATCTTACATGTTGCAGCAAAAAGAATCACAAATAACCTCTCCTCATGACAGTATTTGCCTGTTAGCTTAATGTTACTACCTCCAGACTCCGTGTGGTGACTGAAACATCCCACAACAAAGAATGTTAGTAATGAGAATAAAGTGGAAGCTCAAATAATTTCAGGGATTTCTAATTAATTTCTATTTGTGGGACAATAGCAGGCCCATGGTAGATGGTGGCTTAGAGGTATTAACATGAGACTATATCCAGAAACTCAGCTAATGTTCTGGGGGCTTGGGTTCAAATCCCATCATGGCAGATGGTGGGATTTGAATTCAATAAAAAAAAGCTGGAATTAATAATCTACTGATGATCACAAAATCATTACGATTATTGGAAATACCCATCTAGTACGGTAATGTCCTTTAGAGGTGGAAATCTGCTTTCCTCACCTGGTCTGGCCTACATGTGACTCCAGATCCACAGCAGTGTGATTGGCTCTTAACTGCCCTCCAAGGGCAGCCCAGCAAAGCCCACATCCCATGAACTAATATAAAAAAATTACTCAAAGCCACTTCTGGATTTCCTTGTTTAACTGTGCATGTACATACACCAGTGGGTTCACACAATATGACAGCTCATGATGACAGCTGCATCATTACTGTAACAGCAAATAAAGATTCAGGATGACTTGCAATAAAGAATCAGATAGAATGCACAAAGTTTTAAATATCATTTAAGTAATTTGCAAGGAGGTGACAAACCACAGTGATTTACACAGCCTTCTGAACCATAGCCAATAACTTCATATACCAAAGCCAAAAAACGCCATTATCAAGGAAAAAAGAACTCTTGTAACGGTCTACTGCAGATCTTCAAAACCAGCAGATATGTTGGGTTTATTCATTGGAAAATCAGACCAGAATTTACGTACAACAAAATCTATTTTCGTGATCAATATCCACTGTACATGAGATTTTCCAGCAGCTTCCCATCCATCAACTCCTCGCCTACACTTCAGCTGCCTCAGAAAAGCAGCCAAGAACAGCTTTGATCAAGAACCACTTGTACCCCAGACAAACTGTCTTCCATTTTCTTGCATTGGAAAAATACACAAAAGTCTGAGAACACATACCAACTGATTCAAGAACAGCCTTTTGAATGGACCTGTCTTATATTTAGCCAATCTTTCTCTATACCCTAGATATGCCCGAAACACTACATTCTACACCTTCTCCTTTCCTTCTTCCCTATGTATTCTATGAACAGTATGCTTTGTCTGTATAGCACACAAGAAACAATACTTTTCATTGTATTCCAATAGACGTGACTATAATTAATCAAATAAAATCAAGTATTCAGGAAAAAAAGACCATTTGAGAAAAAAGCAATAAATAGATACACACTTTCCTCATAAAGTATATAATAAAGCATCAAAAAAAGCAGCAAGTAATACTGATTGAATACCAGTCCACACATACATACACAGGAAATCAAAAGTGCAACCCTGCTAAATATACAAGCATAACAGAAATGAAGAAAAATATCACATTTTGACTAATGATGATAAACATGAAAAAAATTGAAAATTAATTCAAATAATGAACACATCAAAGGTTGTAAAACATATTATTTCACCAAGTATCTTCAGTACAACATAATACAAAGAAACATAATGTCACAGGAGGGATTACAGCTACAGTTGATGGAATGTACTCATTCTCAAGAGTACAAATCATCAACAGGTGTAAAAGCACCCCAACCCCTCAATAAGGAGGAACATTCATACCGAGCAAACTTTGGCATGGCTACAAGGAAATAGCTGCGGATGAGGTTGAAATATATCTGGGTTACCAATGTTTAACATACCATGCAGACTCAGTGAGGCAGTCCAACTACAAAGTAAACTTACTGGATTTGCCAAGCCCAGTGACTTGTATTTACTTTATCCTTCCTGGCTGTCTGCCCAGGTCAATTTGTTGAATATTCTTCTGAGAATCTTAAGCATCAGGAGCTGATGGCTCCTGCATCCCACTAAAGCAAATATAAAAGTAGCTGAAGCCCAATAGTGTTTCTCCGTAATACAAGCTTATGAGGCATTGAAATGCTGGAAAACACTTGAATTCCAATGCAATGAATAAGAACAACTTACGATTAGTGCGATCTGCAATGGTTTTCATTTACTAAATCTTCCTCCAGTACTACTGAATAAGAGAATGCAATGAATCACAGGTGCTGCGATCTTTATGTTGTGTGACTGAATAAGATTTTCTAACCTTGTTATAATACTGCAACTGGACGGTGTGCCACTGTCCATCACTCACGCCTCCTGGGATGAAGGGGGTTACCATCGTTGTTGACTCGCCTGTTTCAAAACAAAAATGATCAATTTAGTGAGCTGATTCCAGTCGTATGAAAAGGAGTGGGCCATTCAGCCTCTCAAGCCTGCTGTGCCATTCACGGAGATCAAAGCTGTTATGTGAAACATCTTTAGAATTTCTGCTTTGATATTTTTTTCTATACGAGCTTCCCACCTTCTTTTTCCCACTCAAATCACTTCTGCTTTTTGTGAAGGTGTTTGGTTACCTAGGGGGTGATTTTGAGCCCACACTCTCTTTTCGCGGGAATAGCAGCACCCATTCCAAACTCCAGAGAGACTTGGAAACCATGATTCATACTAGGAGGTTCCGAGTTCTGATCTTCCAGCCCCCTCACCGTCAATGTTGCATGAAACATGCCACAGAACCCCAGGAAGCTCATTTGAATACATTACCATAGGTATTCAGGTTCCACAGGTTCGGGGTCTCCTCAGAGAAGGTGAGGATAGCCCCTGGGGTGGAGGGACATGAGCAAGAAGTGGCCTAGCAACATCTGCTGACATGACCGATTGACATAGGTTGGCATTGCCAGGTTCCCACTAACCCCATGCCAAGCTAGAAGTGCCAATCTATGCCAAGGGATGGGCCTCCATGGGAGCCTCATGGGAGAGGGGGGCGGGGGGTGGAATTCATTCAGATTTGGTTATGGGCCAGGAGCAGACAGAAAAGCTGGAGATGCCGGCTATGGCTGTTGGAGTTGGGGGAAGGGCAGGTGAGAAGTGGTCGATAATTGAAAGGGGCTAATGATCAGGAGGGGAAGCAGTGAATGTGGGGGGAGAAGGGGTGGAGTGGAGGTGGGGAGAAAGAAAATTACCAACTCTAATTGAGGATGGAGAAGGGGATTCCTAAGAACTCCGCAGTAGGTTGCAAGGAAGGTTTATTCCTGCTAATATTGGGGCACCCTTTGAAGATGGTGCCCCCTCTGTGCAGTCGGACTTTGCTGGCATGTTGTGGCCCCGTTCCCTGCATAATGGGGTGAAACATGCCCTCCTGATTTCATTCTTTTAGGTAGTTTTGTTATAAGATCTGGATTTATCTGACTAATACATCTAACCCACATACTTTGCTATTCACGTGTAATCAATAACGAGCAAGGATATTACATTTTCAGTTACTCATAACAATTGTGAATATATTTTTCCCATCTGGTGCTTATTTCATCCCATTAATACTACAGAAAGTTTGTTTCTTTCTAAAGTGCGTCATGCTGAGCATTTGGAGACTCAGATATATAGAGCTTCAAACCAAATAACCAACAGAAACTCAATAAGCACTTTAGATTTTTGCAATTAAGTTTTATTTCTCCAATTACTTGTTCCTTTTTTTTAACATATTTTTCTATCAGTGCTGATTGCTCAGTGTATTTTCTTTCAGCAGGAATGTGTGATCATCTAAACCACAGACTTCACTTGTGCTTCCATTCCATGATCAGCCAAGGGGAACAAGCAATTCAAGTAGGGTAAACTGCTACAAGGATTTGTAATCTCACAGCACGATGTAAAAACATGGGATGGATTTATAAAGGGTTTATACACTGTACAGCATCTATCGTATGAACCTAGAGCTTATTCAAGGTAACACTGATGGACAAACACCCAACACTGGAACAAAACAAATGTGTTAATGCTTGCATTACCACTGTGGTAGAATATCGTCATGCAAATGTGTTTAAGTGCTCATGTATTATCAGTAAAGGTCATTTGTAGTGTATAAAAAGCAGAAATCTCCTTTAGCCATTGCAATATTAAATTTATCAGCAGCTTGGAATTGTATTATCTTGTCTGTAATACTGTCCTATACTTCATTTACATTACAGAGTTATCTCCAACAGACTAAAGACAATTTTATGAGCTAAATATATTCATGCCAGCACAGCCAAATTCTAAAAGGCATTCTAGGGTGGTGCAATGGCACAGTGATCAGCACTGCTGCCTCACAGCACCAGGGATCCAATTTCCATTCCGACTTCAGGTGACTGTCTGTGTGGAGTTTTACACATTCGCCCCATGTCTGCACGGATTGCTCCAGATGCTCCAGTTATTTCTACAGTCCAAAGATGTGAGGTTCAGGTTGATTGGCCATGCTAAACTAACCCTTTGGCTGGAATTTTACTGGCGTGCCCGCCCCGATTCCGGGGACAGGTGAAGCTCGGACAATGGCATTCTCCGTTGGCCTTGGACAGGATGGTATGAACCAGGGGCGGACGTGCCAGTAAAATTCCACCCTTAGTGGAATTATCAGGTTAAAATATGTGGGATAATGGGGATAGATGAGACTGTTGTCAGTGCAGTGTCGATGGACCAAATGGCCTCCTTCTGCACTGTCTAAATGATTCTATGATCATTTAAAAGAAATTTTTAGGAACTTTCCTGTAATGAAAACTCATCACCAGCTTTTCAATCACAAAGTCACCAGTCCTGAGTCACACCAAGACTTTAAATACATTACCTGCGGAGAATGTTAACTGGATCTGTTCATTAATAATCTCCAAGGCAATAAAGTCATGTTTTTCATTAAAACGCCCATTATATAACAGCAAGCCATTCTTCTCCTTGGTGGCAAATCTGAAAAATAAAGACAGAATGCTCATCTAACTATTGCAACTTTAGGTTTCCAAGTTTGGTTTTGAATTTTACTGCACTTTATGTTCTGTTCAAATAGACTCTGTGTGGTGTAACCGTTATTGCACTGCCTACCACTGTTATGCGGTAGATAGTACATCCGCTGATGATTAAGTCAACCCTTTAATTATTAATTCAGAATGAGCTGATGTTTTAAAATTTGCTATTCATACCTACGAACATAAGGTAAAAAACATAAAAGTATTTAAGAGGAATCGGTCTTTTATGAAGTGAATGGGCAGTTGAACAAACATGTACACCTTGGCATAATCCAACAAATCCAACAGATTCTTCGCAATATGTGGTATTTAAATTTGCTTTTGAGACAAATGTGAAAAATAAATTATTTAAACTCTTTAAATATTGCATTGTTGGAAATAAATAACTTGTAATTATAGCAGCTTTCATATTCTCAATGTCCCCAAAGTTCTGCACAGCTCATAAATGGTTTTAAAAATGTAGCCTCTGTAGTTTCCTAGACTAATACTCTATCAGGCGCACAGTGCATCGCTGGCTTATTTAGTACTATGCTACTTTTTATTTGTTGACATTAGATATCTCTGTCTTTCAAGGTAAGGTTCTCCTGAAGGTGGATGGTATTGCACTCCAAACAGGCAACGTACATTGAGAGGCACAAAGCTTTGGGAATACTACCTCATATCAAATATTTAACAGAATGAAAAAACAAAGAGATGTTGGCCAGAATTTTCCAGCCATTCATGACAAATGGATTTCTCTGGTTCCCACTGCCGTGAGCAGAGATTTGGCTGAGCGCCAAATTCTCCATTCTCACTTGCAGCAGCAACGGGCATGAGAGGTCGGAAAATTCTGACTAAGGTCTCCGGGTTATTTGAAATGAGGTATTATTCCCACAGCTTTGTGCCTCTAAATGTACATTGCCGATATGGACTGCAATATGATCCACTTTCGGAGAATGTTCATGCAAGGGGGAATCAAGTGTAAATGTGGGGAAGTGTTCCAAAATATAGACAGGGCCTTAGTGAGACTCCACCTTGAATATTTGTACATTTTTGATCTCTCAGTTTGGGAAACATTATAAATGCATTAAAAGCAGTTCAGGGAAATTTCACTCAATTGATCACTAGGTTGAAAAGGATAGCTTATGAGGTAAGTTTGAGCAGTTGGCTGATACCCATTGGAGTTTTGAAGAATGAGACGTGATCTTATTAAAACATATAACATCCTGAGAGTTTGCTAGATGCTGAGAGAATAGTTTCCCTGTTGGGGAGAATGTGACAAGGGAAAATTATGTGTCCCCCATTTAAGGTCAAGACAAGGAGATTTTTTTTTCTTTCAGAAGATTCATAATCCATGGAATTCTCTTCCTCAGAAAGTGGTGAAGGCTAGGTCATTGAAATATATTCAAGAATGAGTTAAGATAGATTTATATTCAATAGGGAAGTGATTATGGGAGACATGGGGTCATGGTGGAGAGTGAAGTTGGTGCAGTCAGCAAAGTGGGGTTGAGGCCACAATCAGATCAGCCATGATCTTATCTGACAGCTGAGCAGGCCCGAGAGGCCAAATGTCCGTCCCCTGCTTTTAATTCTTGTGTTATTCTAAGAGCCAACCTCGCCTCAGCAATCAGAGAAAGCATTTGTAAACTTTCTTTCTTGCTCTTCCTGATGTAAATGCTGCATTGGACCTGAGGGATTGAACCGACAATGCAGACTAGACTATAAAAGCACAAAGTGGAAAAAGAAATTAATTCACCAAGTCTAAAAATTCCAAATTGAGCTGTGTTTCAATAGGGGCTATTTTTAAGTGCTTCCTTTCTTTGTGCAATGCTCCGAAATCCAACAAAACATAAAGCAAACAACTGTGGATGCTGAACCACTCAAATCAAAACAGAAAATCAGGACAGGCAGCATCTGTGGAGGCAGAAACAAAGTTAATGATTCAAGTCAAGAACTTTATGTCAGAACTGGGAAGAGTTAGAAATGTAATAGGTTTTAAATAAGCAAAAGGGGAGGGGGAGGGTGGGTAGAAGAACAAAGGAAAAGTCTACAACAGAATGGAAGATGGAAGAAATTGAATGACAAAATTATTGCTGGTGCGGGGACAAAAGGAATGTAATGGAACAAGTAAGGAAATTGAAAAGATGCATCAAGAGGAGGTGCAAACCGTTTGTTTAAAGTTGATTCATTAGTGTCATAAGTAGGCTTACATTGACACCGCAACAAAGTTACTGTGAAAATCGCCTACTCGCCACACTCTGGCACCTGCTTGGGTATACTGAGGGAGAATTTAGCATGGCCAATACACCTAACCAGCATGTCTTTCAGACTGTGGGAGGAAAACACAGTATCCAGAGGATATCCATGTGTGCTGTAATGTTCTATGTTCTATGTTCTATGAGTAGAATGTGCAGATTCTGCACAGACAGTGATCAAGCCAGGAATCGAATCCAGGTCCCTGGTGCTGGAAGCTAGCACTGTGCCATCATGGCAGAATGATGAGTAACTGCCATTCAATGAGAAAACAAGAGGAAATCTTAACACAATGGTAAGATTTACCAGCACTAGAGGCAGTCCTGAGAAGCCTCACTAGATTGATCCTGTTTATGGAGGGATTTTCTTATAACAGAGGTTAAATATTTTGGCTGGAATTCATGGGAGTTTAGAAAAATGAGACAGAACTTTTTCGAGACATATAGGATTCTCAGGCAGTTTGACAGAGTGGACGCTATAAGGTTGCTTCCCCTTTTGGGAGAGTCTCGGACCTGAAGGAAAATCTCAGACTAAGGGGTCACCCAAGTCAAAGATGAGGAGGAGTTTCTCCTGTCAGAGGGTAATGAATCTGTGGAATTCTTTACCGCAGAGGGCTGTGGAGGCTGAGTCGTTAGTTATATTCAAGGCCGAGATTGACAGATTTTTAATTAGTAAAGGAATTAAGGGTTATGAGGATAAGGCAGGAGAGTGGTGTTGAGGATTATCATTTCAGATCAGTCATGATCTCATTGAGTGGCAGAACAGATTCAACGGGCTGAGTGGCCTGCTTCTGTTCCCATGTCTTATGGTCTAAACTGGGGACAGGTATATGATCTGACATAACTGAACTCAATGTAGAGGGTTTTAAAGTACTGAATTGAAAAATGAGATGTTTTCCTCGAGCTTGAATTGAGCTTCAGTGGAACCTTGCAGGAATAGAAACGTCGGAATAAGAGGAAGGTGGAGAGTTAAAACGAGAAGCTCAGAGTAACAACTGCAGACTGAATGGAGGTAGTTCACAAAGCAGTCAGTCAATCTTTAGTGATTGCTTTTTCCAGTGTATGGCAGACCACATTGTATGCAGCGAGCACAAGTTGTTTATTAGTGTCACAAAAAGGCTTACATTGCAATGAAGTCACTGTGAAAATCCCCTAGTCACCACACTCCAGCGCCTGTTCGGGCACAGAGAGAGAGAGAATATAGCATAGTCAATGCGCCTAAATAGCACATCTTTCGGACTATGGGAAGAAGCTAGAGCATCTGCAAGAATCCCACTGGGAGAATGTTCAGACTCCGCACAGACAGTGATCCAAGCCAGGAATTGAACCTGGGTCACAGGTACTATGAGGCAGCAATGCTAACCACTATGCATCCCTGCTTCAAACAAGTATATTTGTTTGAAAGGTGTTCACACTGGTTCACCTGGAAGGGGTATTTGGACCCTTGTGGAGAGAGAGGAAATAAGAGGACAAGTGCTGTATCCATTGCGTTTACAGAGAAACATGTTGTGGGTAACAGAGAGGTGTTGTGTGTGATTGATCAGTGAACCAGGGTGTGATGGAGGGAAAGACCCCTTCGGAATGCTGAAAGGGGAAGGGAAGGGAAGTTTTGTCAGATGCTAGATGTTACCCTTGAAGTGACAGTTACGATAGAGGGTGATCCATTAAATACACAGGATGCTGGAGTGGAAAACAGGATAATGGGGATCAAGTTTTTACAAGAACCTGATCATGAAATGAATCAGAGATTTCACGATTTGTATTGGAAAATTCAGGGTTAATTATCTTGAGCATCAGGAATACAGGAAATGCAGCTTCTTATACTCGAGAATTCTCAGAAAATGCATCTTGGTAGATACCTGAGAATTTTTAAATCCCATTTATTCCGAAGCATGACACATATCTTAAACACTGCACAAATAATTCCGAGCTCAAATGTTGAAACCTCGCTAAACGTGCAACTTCACTGACGGTTACTTTCTAAAATATCCATCTGCAAGTACAGATAGCATCTCTTCCTGCCCCACCTTGAGTGACAGCTGTAACTGGAGCTTAATTCACGTTTCTGTCATTCTGAAAACTCTGCAAGGTTTTCCAAACTTTTGCTGCCGATAAGAGGTTCACTACTTCCTGACTTTGTTCTGGTTAAATCCTGAAGTGTCTCATTTTAGACACAGCAGCATTTTTCTCTATTTGTAGATGCTGAAGTAGTTACCTCATCCACCTCCCAGCAATCTGCTCCCACTTCCTATTTTAGAAGGTGATGGATTTCTTTTGGCATGAACGTTGATAGCAATGTGCTAATCGTTCAACTCTGAAACTGAAATGTTAGTGGATGTTAAATCATGGAAGCCATCACAATCATGTACTTTTCTTGTCTCACCTAACCAGAAGAGAAGGAGTGGGAGTAAGCATGAGAGAGAGAGATAGATGACAGACAAACAGAGAGAGAGCAAGAGAGGAAGAAACAGATAGAGAGGGAGAGACAGAGAAGAGGGAGAAACAGAGAGAGAGAGATTGAAAGCAATAGAGGCAAAGACGGAGAGAGAAAGGGAGAGACAGCTTAGAGAGAGAGGCCAAGAGAGAAGGAAAGACAGATAGAGAGAGGGAGAGGGAGAGAGAGAGAGAGTGATAGAGCAAAACAGATAGAGAGCAGTAGAGACAGATAGATAGGAGAGATAGAGAGGGAGAGGGAGAGAGAGGGAGTGATACAGCAAGACTGATAGAGAGGCAAACATAGATAGTGAAAGAGAGGGAGAATCAGATAGAGAGAGAGAGAGAAAAAGAAGGAGTGATAGAGTGAAACAGATAGAGACAGAGAGACTGAGGAAGAGACAAAGAGAGAGGGTGAGAAAGAGGGATAGAAAGGAAGAAAAGGAGAGAGAGAGACAGACAGACAGAAAGAGAGAGGGGAGAGAGACAGAGACAGAGATAGAGATAGAGACAGAGAGATACAGAGACAAAGTGAGATAGACAGAGACAGGGGGAGGGATTGTGAGAGAGAGAAAGAGACAGAGATAGAGGCAGAGAGACAGGCAAAGAGAAGGCTTATTTCTGAGATAATTTCAGTACTCCAATAAAAAAATGTTGAGGAGTGAGTTTCATGCAATATGAGCGGTTAAGATCTGGAAGACGCTGCCTGAGAGTGGTGGCAGAAGTTTGACTGAGACATTGAAGAAGGAATTGGGTTATTATGTGAAAAGGAAGAATTGTCAGGTTAGCCCAATTCAGTGCTCTAACAATTCTGTTATTGTGTGAACAGCCTTGGCCAAAATCAACAAACTTAACACAGAGTTCAGAATTCTTGCATCAGGCATGAGTGGGCGACGCAAACATAAGATCTTATGAAAGGCCTAGAACATGTTATATAGCAGGAAACTCCATCACAATTGGCCCCACCTCCCACCAGTGGCTAACAGGAAGCATTTTAAATGTAATTAACAGGCCTTTACATTTGATAATTCCTCTGTTCCCGCATCCCACCACCCCCGCCACCCCCCACGACCTACATTATCCATGCTCACCTTGACGTGAATTATGACTTCTCTCCCATGACATGCACTGATAGGTAGCCCCGTCTGATGAGTTCAGGTAAATGCATCGCATAGGGGAAGAGAGTTATGCACAGGCACAAAACGCATGCACAATCACCCCCACCCCGATCCCCACTCTCACCACCATCATTATCCCTACTCAGACCCCATCCCCTTGACAGTGCCCAACTGGCAGGATGCTTGCTGGGTACAGCCAGGTTGCTTGATGAGCATTGCTCAGCTATATCCCTGACTACTCAGAGGGCACCAATAGCCTCCGAGTCCCTCTGGCATGGTCATCACACCTGGTCTTGACAGCAGTGATTCTTAACAAAACAAAAGTTGGTAGGTCCCGGGAGCTCAGAGAATCCGGCATCAAATGGACCATGGATCCGAGACAAGTGCAAGCCATTTGGTATCGGGGACAAGACCTATTCTTAGTCCCGCACACTATTTTCTGGGATCAGTGTGTTCTGCAGCAGGCAGTGAGAGTCGGAAAATCGCCGCCAGAAACACTTTAAATCGATGCTACAGAAATTAGTCTCAATGTGGGAGTTTTAAACTAATCTAAAGCAGACCTCAAATCCAGCTACAAGCCACTGAACTTCAATCTCACTTCAAAGTCTGACATCATTTGGAGCACGGATTTCTTGTAAAAACAAATAAAGTAAACTGCATAAAGCTCAGGTAGAATCCAGGTTATGATTCAGTAAATATAGGTGCAAGATCTTGCGTGGATTCGTTCAGTGCTACCATTGTTAAAAAGATAGAAGACTCAATGGTTGGAATTTTACCATCCTGCCCACCATGGGAATCAGAGCAGGTGAGGGGCGGACATGAAAGGTCCATTGATCTAAGGCAAGATTTTACAATTTTAGGACAAACGAGGCCACAAAATCCCATCCAATATGGCTGATTGTCCAAACATGCATTTCAAGAGATCAGGGCCAAAATACTTTTGTTCCTTCATGGACAGAAAATCATAGTGATTATAGGTTTGTTGTGGAGAGAGATGCACCACTTTGTTCTTTGTACTAAACTGGAAGAATACATCTTTTGAATATTGTGTGTTGTATCATAGCTTGGTATGGCTCCTCCTCTGTTCAAGACCTCAATAAACTACAAAGGAACGTGAATGAAGCCCAGTCTGTAACTCAAACCAGCCTCCATCTATTGACACTGCGAACACTTCCCACTGCCTCAGTAAAGCAGCCAGCATAATCAAGGACACCACACACCTTGGACATACTGACCAGAATCCTACCACCTCGCCACCAAGGAATCGGCACTGCGAGTGTTCAATAATGGCAATCTCTGTTGACCTCGGGCGAGACCGTAAAATCCCCCCATTCTCTTCCACCTTCTTCCGTCAGGAAAAAAATACAGAAGTTTGAGATCACGTACCAACCGACTTGAAAGTAGCTTCTTCTCTGCTGCCATCAGATTTTTGAGTGGATCCACTTTATATTAATCTGACCTTTCTCTACACCCTGACTATGACTGTAACACTACATTCTGTACCCTCTCCTTTCCTTCTCTATGTACAGTATGCTTTGCCTGCAGAGCGTGCAAGAAATAATATTTTTCACTGTATTTGTGACAATAATCAATTGAATAAAAAAGATTAGGCTTTACATTACTCATTGAATTAGTTTACTTTCTTCAATTTTTTATGACGGCATTGTCTTTTTCATTATTAAGTATTGAATTGTGTGTAAGATTTTGGTGAACAAACAAAGTGCGTGCAACAAATTTCCAAATAAAAATTGAACTGACTGAGTGAATTAATTGATTGATTGAAGTGTAGCACTCGGCAGCACTTGTGATTAGTTAATTGAATCATTAATGTTATTAGGACTGATATTCATTGAAATGAATAAGCCACATTACATTCTTTTCAAAATGGCTGTTACAGGAGGGTTCCTGCAGTCAATTAGGTAAATATTTTCATACCTATAGGAATGGAAAAGACATAAGTTATTTTCTACTATTCAGTTTGTTCCTGGTAAATATTTACTTTATTAGCCAAATTACACATTTGATTGTGATTACATGTCCTTAGACTGACTGTGCTAACTTAGCTCATTTTAATCAAGGAGAGAAGAAGTGTGCAGTCTTGGTATGGAGATAGCATGGAAAATGACATTCAGGTCATCTAGTTGAATACTGGAGAAAATCAAGGACTTGAATGGCCTACTCCTGCTCCTATGTTTCACTGGAAATTAACATCTTATTCCAATGATCCATGCTGGCACATATATGGACATTAGATAACAGATGATTGGTCTAAACTACATTTCATCTCTGATTAGTTTCAACTCTAAGCCATCAGCTTGTATATTTTAAGGATTACCACATCAATCAGGTAACAGAGGGATATCATTGCCCATGGACTATTTGCCAGTTGGAACAAGTACCTTTGGGAGAAGGCAGCAATGAACAGAGGTGAAACAAAGAAGTCTTTAATTGCATAAATGTTGGAAGCTCTATACATTTTTGACATTCGTCTCCACTCAATCTCGAGCCTGGGGTGCAGGTTTTCATGCAGCAGAGATAACTTAGTCAAGTCGAATCAGCCACATTCGAGTGATGAGCCATTTCAAAATGGAAAATAATTGAGTGTAAAAACTGGAGAGGGATCTTTAACTCTCCAGATGCTGCTACGAGTCATGCTCTCGCTGATATACTGCCAGCAGTATTTATTTCCCCCCAACCTCCCCTTACCAGAAATGTAGTTGTCATCCAGTATTTTTCCTCTGCTCCTCATCTGAATTCATCTCCTCCTCCCCTACACCCTCCCCTTCTTGCACCATCCTCCACTACCACCACCACCCTATTTGCTTTTAAACTGCCATATTTATAATAAAAACCAATCCCCAACAATTTCTCCACGCATCTGTTCTGTAAATGATTGTGATCCCCTTCATATCATCAGGCCACCGTTACAGTCAAGCTATTAATGTCCTATTCTGACAGCACAGTGGGTACAGTGGCCTGCAGGAGAAAACATGAGAAGGGCAGGTACATTACATTAAGTGAGGCTGTATATCATATCAGGGCCTGCTACAGCTTTAATGAAGATAAATTATTAGAACAGAATACAGCATAACCTGTTATTACTCACCAAACTCTTGTTAAAAGCCACAATTCTAAAGCTATAGAACCTGAAATTGCTGCAGTTTCCATAACTCTACTACATATTTCCTTCCCTTCAGTTCGAACAAAGAGTCAAAATAATTCAAAACATTAACTCTGTTCCTCTCCTAATAGATGCTGGCAGACCTGCTGAGGTTTCCCAGCTTCCTCTGGCCTTGGTACTATTATTTATACTTTTTCTTAACTCTGAAGGGAAGGAAAAATAAGAATGAGCCTGAATAATTAGATAATTAATGTCTCACTCAAGGTCGTGTACTGCACCAGGAGTGGTGAGGCTTACTGTTACTTACATACATACGGTGCAGAAAAAGGCATTCGACACTCCAGCCTACACCAACAACTCCCATCCAGGTGCTATCCCCGTAACCCAATGTCTTTACGCTACTCATCCTCCTGACACTAAGGGGCAACTTAGCATGGCCAATCCACCTAATGTGTACATCTTTGGAGTATGGGAGGAAAATGGAGCACCCGGAGGAAACCCATGCAGACATGGGGAGAACATGTAGACTTCACACAGACAGTGACCTGAGGTTAGAATTGAAGCCAGATCCCTAGTGCTATGAGGCAGCAGTGCTAACCACTATGCCACTACACCACGCACTTTGTGAGATCCAGGTTCTGATTATCTTACTGTGTTACTTGAGAAATGACCTTTTTCCTCAGGAAGAGATGGGAAAAGCCTTTAGCACTG
Source organism: Sphyrna mokarran (assembly GCA_024679065.1). NCBI lineage: Eukaryota > Metazoa > Chordata > Chondrichthyes > Carcharhiniformes > Carcharhinidae > Sphyrna > Sphyrna mokarran. The sequence goes on along the minus strand of JAGIQG010000023.1, from coordinate 20,379,212 downwards.
ATCATTCCATTTTACTGGAATCAGGTTAGATGCTCTATGGAAAACAGGATAGCTGCCTCTCTTGGGAAAGCAAAATATTATGGATGCCAGATGTGTAAAATGAAGAACAAAACGCTGAAAGTACTCCACATATCTGGCATTTTTAATGGAGAAAATAAATAATTAACATTTCAGATCAATAATCTTCCTTCAGAATTGGGAAAATTCTGTCATGGAACAGGTTTGGAGCAAGGATAGGGACCAGGAAATGGGGAGGAGTGAATGAATAAAAGAAGAAATCAGCAGTAGAGTGGAAGACATGAGTGATTAAATGACAAAAGGGATGATTGTTCAAGGCAAAAAACAGCAGTAATGGGACAATGAAAGAAACAAAAGTTAAGTCCTATTGAGCTATAAATGACAATAGCAGAACCATTACTGGTACCTTTCTCCAAAAACAGACTGAGGGGGGCGGATGGAGGGAGGGAGGTAGAGAAGGGCCATTAATTGCAATCTGTAATTGTTGAGCTTAGTGTCGATTCCAGACAGCTATAAAGCGGCCAAGTGAAAACTAAAATGTGTTCCCAGAGCTTCCACTGAGCTTCATTGAAACTGTGTATGAGGCTGGAGGACAAATAAGTGAAAGTGGAGGTGGAACGGGGAAATACTACAGCAAGTGACCACAAGCTCAGGGTCACTCTTGCAGATCAAATGGAGGCATTCACCAAAATAATCACCCAGTCAACCGGCAGTTTGTCACTCCAGTGTAGAGGAGGCCACACTACAAAGAGTAAACACACTATACTAAATTGAAAGATGTGAAAGTGAATCATTGCTCCCGGAGATGTGTTTTGAACCATGGCTCATGCCTCCTAACTAGTTTCTTTTTATTTATTTAAGCTTATTTATTTACTAGTGTCACAAGCAGGCCTACATTAACACTGCAATGAAGTTACTGTGAAAAGCCCAAGTCGCTGCACTCCAGCGCCTGTTTGGGAACACTTTGAGAGGACTTAGCATGGTCAATGCATCTAACCAGCATGTCTTTCAGATTGTGAGAGGAAACCAAAGTATTTAAAGGAAATCCTTGAAGACATTTGAAGAATATACAAATTCTGGAAAGACAGTGACCCTATGCTGGGAATCAAACCTGGTTCTAGTGCTGTGAGGCAACAATGCTAACCACTGTGCCACCAGGCTCTTCTGGTGCTGAGAAAGAGAAGAGAGGACCGTGCTGAGTTCTGGCACTGCAAATATCTCACAACAGGACAGACTCTGAATGATTCTCAGAGCAGTTAATTTAGTCAGGACCACAGAATAAGGACAGTGGAACTGCAAATGACTGAAGGCCATAATATAAACAGCAAAAGCACACACAGATGAGAATAAACAACTGTTTCCAATTTTCTAATTTTTCAAGAACACCTTGAAAACATCCTCACAAAGATACAGCTAACAAATAGATGACATTGCTTCCAGATCAGCTAATTTTGATGTAAATTTGAAAATTTAATTGTTACCCTGAGCAAGAAATGTGAATTTATATGATCCAAATTTGTATTGCAGTATCAGAGTTGGAAAAGTAGACCCCTGAACTGGGTCAGACTATATTCTGCCAATCCTTTTTCATTACAATCCAACTGATAAGGTATGCTTCACCATAGTTTTATGTTGAAAACATGTTGTGAGAATTTATTGGTAAATATTGTTGTCGGGTGTTGGTTGCGGTTCGGTAGGTCTGGAAAAGTCTTTGCAGTCAAATGCAGATTAACTCCAAGAGTGGTGTTTTTTAGCCGCGCTGGCCTCGAAACTAGAAAATCCCGACCAACGTCAGTGGATCTTGGCATGATCCACTCCTCGCCCTCTACAATTCCCATGGCACGTGGAATGAGACAACTCACCTCCAATACTTTTTTGATTAGTCATTACCCATGGTTAGCACTGCCGCCTCACAATGCCAACGCTCAACTCCTAGCCTGGGTCATTGTCTCTGTGGATTTTGCACGTTCTCTCCACGTTGGCGTGGATTCCTCTGAATGCTCCAGTTTCCTCCTACAGTCCAAAGACGTGTGGGTTAGGTTGACTGGCCAAGCAATATTGCCCCAGTAAATGCACAGGGTTACAGGGAAACAGCCTGGGTGGGATTGTGGTTGGTGCAGACTTAATAGGCCAAATGGCCCCCTTCTGCACTGTAGGACTGGACCCAGGTTCGATTCCTGGCTTGGGTCACTGTCTGTTTGGAGTTTGCACATTTTCCCTGTGTCTGCCTGGGTTTTGTCTGGGTGCTCCTGAAAAATGTGCTGGTTGGGTGCATTGCCACGAACAGGCATTGGACTGTGGTGAATAGGGGAATTTCACAGTAACTTAATTGCAGTGTTAGGGTAACCTTACTCATGACTAACAAATTAAATTTAACTTAGAGATTAACTTAGAGATTCTATGATGATATGGCTGTTAGAACTATTTACAAATATACAGTAAAAAGTACAAGGTGGGGTGTCTCCATGCTTGCTGCTACACATATCGATGTCCAACTCCAAACTGAACTGTTTGAGTGCAGGTCATGTGCTTTTTACTTTATTGTGTGAACGTATTGTACTCAGTCCCACATTAATCCTACATGTGCCAGATGCTTTGATAAAGGATCATCTGGACTCAAAATGTCAGCTCTTTTTTCTCCTTACAGATACTGACAGACTTGCTGAGATTTTCCAATGTTTTTTTTTCTTTTGGTTTCAGATCCTACAGTAATTTGCTTATTTTACAAATACAACTTCAAAACCATTTCCATCAAGGTTGCCTTTTCTTTTGATAATGTGATTTTGTTTGATTTTGGCAATTCACAACTACAAATTTAAGTTAATCTCACTGTACAGGTTCAGAACAAGGGAGCAAGTCCAGTTTTAATCGTGGGAAAGATACATTTGTTTACAGCCGCTCGGTTTAATGATCACCTGGGATATCCTGTTGGCAACAAAAAAAAACTCCAGTCACATTACCTGACAGCTCATCATCAACAATGTTTGCCTGGTGTTGAGAGTTGATAATCCTTCCCAGAAGAGTTCTCTCTCTCCACTATTAGATCAAGTGTTTACACAGTGAGGAACTGATCAGAATTGTAGCTTTCTTGTTAATCTTTGAACCTGTGCCGCCATGTGAGGAAAGTGCAAGTGGAATGCAGGTATGAAGGGAGAATTTATTGCAATCACTGACTGATCTTAAACTGGAGAAGAAGGTGGAAACAGAACTGTCACAAAAATGGAAGCACACTGTCAATAATATTATGCAACTAGAGAAAAGCAAGTAAGAAGTCATACTGAATTATGTCACAGCTATTTTTAAATTTGTATTCTTGTTGTGTTATAGCCCAGGTACACATTAGTTACATCCGAGTGGCTCTGTGATCTCATACTCTTGGGGAGAAAGTATTAGAGCTGAGGCCACACATCGTCGTCTTAGTTTAGTGACACATGCTCCTCATGAACACAGTCACCAACTGGATGTGTGAATTCACCCCATTTATTAGTCCCCGTGTGCCTTTCCTTCAGAGTAAAATGAATGGCTGTTAAATCATTTGCTGCTTACATGCTTTAGCTATTTTTGTATTGTACTAACCCTTTGTTTGTGGTGTTCAGCTTTACTCTCACCATATTTTCCAACCACACTTATTACTGCTCCCTCTATGCCTCTTGTGCTTGATTATTATCATGGGCTAAAATGATAAGCAGATTATTGACTTTGGTGTCCTCAGCATTTGATCTAAACAAGTTATCCTTTAATTAGTGCTTCTCTCAACCAACATATAAGATTGATTGTGTTACCTCAGATTTTCACTTTAAGTATTTCATCAGCTGAATCCTAAAATTGTTAGTGCTGATCGCTCTTCTTAACCTTAACGCTGATTTTAAATATAAAATCTGGTGTCCCCTTTGTCTTTATATGGCATTTTCTATCTGTACTGCTGGCTAAATATCAATGTAACTGTTCCTGCACTCTTATCAATCATTGTTTATTTCTTTACATTGTGACATTTCTCCCCTCCCAGTTCATAAAACTGCCCCAATTTATCTGAATTGGACTTCTAGAAGGATAAAGGCAGCAGACATATGCGAAAACCACCACCTGGAAACTCCCCTCCACGTCATTCATCATTAACTTGCCATTTTTCACTGTCACTGAGTCAAAATCTTGGAACTCCCACTTTCACAGCTCTGTGGGTATACCTGCACCACCAGGTCTGCAGCAATTCAAGAAGGCAGCTCACCATCATCATCTCAAAAGGAATTAAGGATGTGCAATAAATGCTGGCCTAGCCAACGATGCTCATATCCCATAACTTAATTTTAAAACACTGTACATCACCTGCCTCCACACTCTGCTAACATGTTTATGTTCTCTTGCAATTTCTTCATTCTTCCTCATGGTTTGCCATATTCTAATTAGGGATATTCGGTAACTTCAAATTCATTCCCTTGCTTAAATGTTTAAATATATTTATATTAATGGAAAACAAACAGCCCTACCATCGACAATCTAAAAAAAAGCCATTAACCCCATTCTCTGTCTCTGTCATTTTGTTTCACGTTTTGCATTCCTTTTATTACTTTCATTTCCAAAAGATTTTGATAGGGCAACTCTAATAGGATAGTTTCTGAAAATTAATGGCCGTGATTCTCCGACCTCACCCGTGGCTGGAATTCTCCGGTCCTGCTGCTGAGAGTAGAGATTTGGCTGAGTGCCAAATTCTCCGTTCTCATTGGTGGGGTGAATGAAATCGGAGAATCCCAGCCAATACATTCATATCCCACATGCTATCTCCTCGTTTACATTCAATTCAATTGCTTACGTACTTCTCATCATTCCAGAATAATAAAGTAATGCTCAAATACTTTAGGGTGCCAGACTTTGAAAAGAATATCAGACAGCTGGAAAACATCCCAACATGATCGGAGCAATTATAGTTTAATTGCTTAGATATCTTCAGACATCAAATATAATATTTCATTTGTCTTGTTTAAATTGGGGCTGTTTTTGTTAAATGCAATTTTAAAGTAGCGTAGCTGAGACAAACCCATTTCATTCAGACGTGTAAAATGAGGATTCCATCACAAAATAATGGTTACATCTATTTATTATATTTCTACTGATTCTGATGAAATCTCATCAAGCTGAAATGTTAGCTCTCGTTTCTCTCCATAGATCCTTCCTGACCTGCTGATTACTTTCAGCACTTTGGGTAATTTTCCCATCCGTCCCACCATGGGAATCTTGGTGGACAGATGAGGAGGGGGCTGACTTGCAAAAGTCCGATGACTTTGGGCAGGATTTTCCAGTTTTGAGCTAAGTGTGGCTGGAAGATCCCAAGCCTTGTGTTTTTATTTCAAATTTCTCATATCTGTAGTATTCTTTTTAAATACATTTTTGCTATCGAGCATTCTAAGTGGCATGAATCCTGATTAATAATTCAGACTTTAATCCACATTTTTATATCTTATGAGTATATGGCAATAAATTACACCAATGAAATGCATACAAATACTAATGCAACACGCGAGAGCACTCAACACCCTCAAATCAATTGCTTGTTTTACTGCTTTCATAGGAGCATTTTGAATGGGTTAGCTCCTCCATTAAAACAGAGGTAAAGGAAATTTACGATCAGTAAATTAAGTACCGGTTTGACATTATCACCAACAAAACAATCTATATGGATTTTACTGTAATAGTAACTCAAAGAGAAAACCCATTTTTATTAAGGCAATGGAGAGAGGTTAGTTGCTGTGGAGGAGCAAGGCTTTTAGCTTTCCTTGTACACGAGTCACTAAAATCTAGTATGCAACTATTAAAATTAATCAAAATAGGCGAATGGAATTGTTGACATTTATGGCAAGGAAGTTGGAATACAAAAGTAAGGAAGCAATGCTTCAGTTGTACAGAGTTTGAAATGCATCTTGATTATTGCATTCTGCTTTGAGCTCCGAAACTCACTTACTATAGATTGGTTTTAGAAGGAGTGCCACACAGACTTAACCAAGATGATACTAGGGCTTAGGAGACTAAATTATGAAAACAGATTGCATTACTTTGACCTGAATTTACTCAAGTTTACATGGTTGAGTGTCGATCAAAGTGAGGTCTTTAAAATTATAAAGAGAGCTTGGTAGGAGAGATAGAGTTAGCACTGCTGCCTTGCAGCACCAAGGACCTGGGTTCGATTTCCGGCTTGGATCACTACGGAGTCTGTATGTTCACCCCGGGTCTGCCTGGGTTTCCTCTGGCTCCTCGGGTTTCCAGCCCCCCACAGTCTGAAAGATGTGCTGGTTTATGTGCATTGCCCATGCTAAGTTTTCCCTCAGTGTACCCGAATAGTTGCCAGAGTGTGGCGACCAGAAGATTTTCACAGTAACTTCATTGCAGCGTTAATGTAAGCCTACTTGTGACACTAATAAATAAATTTTTTAAACTTTAAACTTGAGAGAAATTCAAATCAAGGGAAAATAATTTGAGAGGTAGGCCATTTGGAAAGGAAACAAGGAAGCTCTTTTTCACAGAAAAGATCATGAAACCCTGAAACTATCTCCTCAATAGACTTTGGATGCTGTGCCAATTTAATTTCTCAAGACTTTGATTTACAGATTTTCAAGTTATTTGGAATGCTGAATAAGACAGGTAAATGAAATTGAGGTACAAATCAGCTGTGATTTAATTTAATGGTGGTGCAAGTTTAAGGGGCTGACGGTTTATGCCTGTTTCTATGACACTTCATTCACATGTATTTTTTGGAAAAAAATAAATAGCTGAGGGAATAGCTGGGGCATGGAATTAGCACAGTGTCCTTTTTCCTGCAATTTGATAAAGTCTATAAAATAAAAGTGGAGTACACAACTAGACTATAAAATATCAACTACACACAGAAAATGTGGCCCGTGAAATGAACAAGTCATGCATGTTTATTTTCAAATTATGAATAACAGTTCCATGGGAGCTGTAAAGTTCTGTTAGCTCCAGATTTAAAGCACTACAATGTATAATTGCTCTTCACACGTGCACAAGGCATACTTAGCATTGTAAATGGTAAGTGTGTCATTAACGTTATTCAACAGTCCATCTTATCCCAGACACCATCTTCCTGGCTGTACACTCAACCCTGGAACATCTAGGTAACAAAGACACCTACGTCAGACTCCTATTTATTGACTGCAGCTCAGTCTTCAACAACATTATCCCTACGGAATTCATCTCCAAACTTTGTGGCCTGGACTCGGCTCCTATCTCTGTGATTGGATCCTAGACTTCCTAACACGCAGACAGCAATCAATAAGATAGGCAACAATACCTTCTCTACGATCATCCTCAATACTGGTGACCCACGATAATGTGTTCTCAGCTCCCTATTGTATTCTTTATACATCTGAGACTGTGTGACCAAATTCCACTGCAACTCGATTTTCAAGTTTGCTGATGACACCACTGTGGTGGGTCGGAACTCAAACAATGATGAGGCACAGTGCAGGAAAGAGATAAAGAACCTAGTGAACTGGTGCAATGACAATAATCTCTCTCTCAATTGCAACAAAATGAAGGAGATAGTCACCAACTTCAGGAAGTGCTGTAGAAGATATACCCCTGTCTACATCAATGGGGATGAAGTAGAAATGGATGAGAGCTTCAGATGCTTAGACATCCAGATCACCAACAACCTGTCCTGATCCCTCCGTGCCGATGCTATAGTTAAGAAAGCCCACCAATGCCTCTACTTTCTCAGGAGTCTGAAGGAATTTGGTATACCTGCTATGATTCTCACCAACTTTTACAGATGCACCATAGAAAGCATTCTTTCAGGTTGTATCACAGCTTGGTATGGTTCCTGCTCTGTCCAAGACCACAGGAAACTACAAAGGGTCATGAATGATGCCCAGTCACTTACTCAAACCAGCCTCCCATCCACTGGCATTGTCTGCACTTTTCACTGCCTTGGAAAAGCAGCCAGCATAATCAAGTATCCCATGCACCGCTGACACTTCCTCTTCCACATTCTTCCATCGGGAAAATTATACAAAAGTCTGAGGACACATGACCAATCGACTCAAGAACAGTTTCTACCTTGCTACATTGAATGGACCTACCTTGCATTAAATTGATCTTTCTCTACACTCTAGCTATGATTGTAACACTACATTCTGCACTTTCTCCTTTCTATCCCTATGTACAGTATACTTTGTCTATATAGCATGCAGGAAACAATACCTTTCGCTGTTATAAATACATGTGACAATAATAAATCAGGTCAAACCAAATGGATGAATGTGTTGGTTTACTAAAAGTGTGCATATCTTTTTCATCCACATATCTAGAATGTAACTGTTGTCATTTTTTGTTTACGAGTGGAATCGTGAAAAGAGATGCTTTCTTTTGTGGCTTCTATGACTTTAAATTATGCTATCGCTCGCTGTCCTTTCCATCTCATATAACCCTTCAGAGATTAGAGTGAAATCTTCACAGAGATTTGGTGAAATCTAAGGTCTGTCTTTTAAAATTTTCCAAATGCTCTTTTCTTCCTTATAACTGTCGTGAACTCCTCATCTGGGTGAATAAAAACACCCAGAATAAAAACTTGATAAAAGGTCATGACCTGAAACCTTAACTTGGTTTCTCTCGCCACAGATACTACCAGACTTGCTTTGTATTTTCAGCATTTTCTGTCTTTATTTGCGGCTTAGATATTTGGATATACCAGGATTCAGGGAATGCTACAACACTCTTGATTATCAGTATACTGCATCCCTCCTCCACATGCCCAGCTTTAACAAAGTCTACAAACTTAATTTAGCCTTCCAATATATATACATATATATACACACATATATATGCACATTTTACAAAACAAAATATACTGAATGGCTTCAGTGCAAATGCTCTTAATGCACAAAATGTGCAAATAAAGTCCCTTTTTATTAAAGCTCTTGTATTTTTGCAGATAGTACCATTTTCTACTCAATGATGAATAGACTATGCGAGAGTTCACATAAAATCCATTATGCTGCTCCAATAATGGAGTACCCTTAAGGGATACTCTTGAAAGAGCCTTGCAGCAATTAAAGCTAATCTCTTAGAATTAAATATCTGAGAGTTATGGTTATACAGCTCACAAAACTACACTTCAAACATATTTCCCATCACAGATGAACAGAGCCTTTGCTCAGAGACAAGGCGTCAGTAGCATCAATCATACTTTATGTGACACCAGCCCCTTTACTCCTCAACAATTCATTAAACCTGGCATTAGCAGCATAAGATGTCAATTGGAATAATCAACAGCAGCTCCACTCTGTTTAAAAAGGCGCTACTTATTTCTGGAAAAAAATGTGAAAATATTCCTATATGAAATGGGTTTCTGCAGTCTTCATAATCAATATGATGTTTATTGTCATAGAATCATATAATCTCTGCAGTGCAAAAGGAGGCCATTTAGCTCATCGGGTCTGCTCCAACTCTCTGACACAGCATTCTACCCAGGCTCTATCCCCATATCCCTATATATTTATCCCTCTGATGTCCCTAACCTCCACAATCCCTGGAACATTAAGCAGCAATTTAGCATGAGCAATCAACCTAACCTGCACATCTCTGGACTATGGGAGGAAACTACTGGAAGTCATGCTGGGATGACATTGACATTGTGTGCATCTTTAAGACTTGAATAGCAGGTTAACTGTAAAGACTTGCATTTTAATCAGTATTTTGTAAACTGTGTGTGCTTTTATATGTCTTTCCAGAACCTTCCACACACCTGACAAAGGAACAGCGTTCCTGAAAGCTTGTGGGTTTACTATCAAAAAAACTGGTTGGACTTTAACTTGGTGTTGTGAGACTTCTTACCATGCAGCGACACAGGGAGAACGTGCAAACTTCACACAGACGCCAGGATTGAACTGAGACCCTGGTGCTCTGAGGCATCAGAGCTAACCACTGTGTCACCCTTTAAATTAAATTAATTTGCATACATTTGATTTTTATATATAGAAAACATGTAGATTTTAGTTTATTTGTCCATGTGAAAGTGACATGCATCGCATGTCAAACATTATCACAGTGGCCTAGATCTTCCAAGATGCAACCATGATTATCACTTGTAAACTCCCCTGACTCGCCACTGATGTATCTTTCTACCAGGACCTTCTGAACTCAGCTTTCAAATTAATATATCCCCATATCGTCTCTTTGCCCACTTTTTCCTCTGTATATTTTATATTTAGCCTGTGCTTTATATGTCATATGTGAACTGAGTATCAGTGAATACATATTTGGAAGCTTAGCACTGTTCTTCATTTCCAAAGTTACTCAGCAGCTCATAAAACAGTGGGTGGAATCTTGTTGAGGCATTGGAGATCCCACTTGCTGGCTGCAGGGCACTTGCCTGTTTTTCAGGAAGACCTGCCAAACCACAGGTCAATCAGGCAATGCCAAAGCCTTCCCCTGGAATCAAGACCCAGCTGGCTGTCCACAGGGAGTGGCGACCAGGCCATAGGTAAGTAACGTGAGAGTCAGCGCAAGGTGATGAGTGTCAGCAGTAAAGGCATAGGGATGGCTCTCAGCACCCCCTCCTGATGGCTGAATTCTCAATCAGGCAGCCCCACCAAGATGGCAACAAGCTGACTGTATGGTTTTAGCTGCCGCACATGCCCCATGCAACAGGTCTGCCTGCAGCTGAGTTAACACCAGTAACAATGGGATGAGGCCTTTAAATGCTCATTAATCAGACAGCTACATGCCTGAATTAGTGGTCCATAGTTGACCTTCTAACTATAGACCACCAATTGAGACCTGTAAGTGTCCAATTAACGAGATAAAAAGGGGCTCAGGCACACCACTATCCAGCCTATTTTTTTAAATTCTTTGTTTCATGGGATGTGGGCCAGAATTTATGTTACATATTCCTAATTGCCCTTGATCTGAATGGCTTGCTAGGCCACTTCAGGGCAAAGTTTACAGTCAACCACATTGCTTTGGGTCTGCAGTCACATGTCAGGCAGCCTAGGTAGATTTCCTCCCTTAAAGGATATTAGTGAACTAGATGGGTTTTTACTATAGTCAATGATCATGATTGATCATTGTAGTATCATGATTGATATAGTCATGATTACTGAACTAACTTTACATTCTACTTCAAATTCCACCAGGTGCTGTGATAAGATTTGAACTCATGTTCCCAGTCTATTCTCTGGGTCTTTGGGTTGCTTATCCCAGCATTGCTAAAATTGATTTGATTTATTATTGTCACATGTATTAGCACACAGTGAAAAGTAATGTTCCTTATACGCTATACAGACAAAGCATAACGTTCATAGAGAAGGAAAGGAGTTGCAGAATGTAGTGGTGCAGTCATAGTGAGGTTCCATCTCCAAGCTTGTCACCAGAGAGAACAGAAGATTCCACCAAGTATGTTTAAAACAAGTTTCCACCACCAAATTTCAGACATAAACAGCGTAGGGTTGCCAACCCTCTGAGATAGTCAGAAATTTACCAGAATCAACATCAATTTCCCAGTGGCCAAATAAAGCATTCCAGAAGATTTGGAAGCAACATTTTAAACAGATCAGTTCTACAATTCAGCACCAGTAACCACCAAGAAAGGGATGAAGCTACAACTCCTGTCACCATGACATATCACCAAGTAGTGCCATCACATCCAGTATAGTAAGATCCCTGAAGAATTACATTTATGGAGAAAGTTTCCAAGGGGCAAACAATGCCCTTCTCCCTTCCTGGAGAATCTATTCTGGGGACATGGAGTTTCCTACAGCCCATTGCTGCTGACTGAGATCAGTGATCTGGAGCAGTTCATAATCCTCCTAAATTTACATCCAGCCCGGGGTCTGGCACTGTCAGCAAACCCCTGGCAGTTTGGTGATTTGTCTCATTCTTCCAGGCAAAGGGTCAAATAAATGGACATGATGGAGGTCTTTCCCTTACAGAGGGCACATTCTTCCAAGTGGCCTTGCAGGCTGCAGGCCGAAGAGCTCTGTGGTGACCTCTAACCTGCAGTGGGACGCGCAAAGAATGGTTTGAAGAGTTGCTGCTGCTGATCGGAGACCTCGTCTCCTGGGACAAAACCAGCCAAGCTGTCCCAGGAGGACGCTCTTGAATACTGCAAAAATACAACAGGTAGGGCAAAAATTCATAGAAGTATAGAAAAACTATAGCACAATACAGGTCCTTCAGCCCACAAAGTTGTGCCGAACATGTCCTTACCTTAAAGATTATTAGGCTTACCTATAATCCTCTATCTTACTAAGTTCCATGTACTCATCTAAAAGTCTCTTAAAAGATCCTATTGAATACACCTCCACCACGATTGCTGGCAGCCCATTCCACGCACCCACCACTCTCTGAGTGAAAAACTTACCTCTGACATCTCCTCTGTACCTACTCCCCAGCACTCGATCAATACTTCTAACATTTTATACAACATCTTATTCAATGGGAAGCACCCAATGCTTTAATGTTTACATTGACAGACAATGGATTGAAACTGAGTGAGGAAAAAATAGCTCAAGGCTGCATTAGACTTAAAATTCACCATGAAACAATTTCTTTTGCACGTTCTCCAGAATTGTCACCAATGCAACCTACACAAGCCATACAGCCAGTTTTCCGTGACAACCCTTCTACTGACCTCACCTGGAATATATTTAATCAGAATTGGTAACCTTAAAGAAAGTCGCTCTCTTCACACTCCTTGTACTGTGGCAGAAGCTAATCAATGCTGTGTAATATTAGCCATTTAAGAGAAAATCGTCACAGAACTCAGTGAAATAAAATTTATTTCAGCAAAAATGACTTCAGTTTTTCTTCACCATTTTGGCATCATCCTGTCTGATTTCTAAAATGAAGGTGATTAAATGCCAAAAGAGAGTATTTGATCTGAGTAATTTCCAACGTTATCAGACACTGGCAAGAGATGAATTCCAATCTCAATTTCAGACAGTTTACAAACAGTGCTGTGTAACAATTCAAAAATTCAGAAAGATTACTAGACAGTCAAACCACCCAGTAGGTAAATTCCATATAAACGGCATCATTGGCACAGAGTATTAAATGATCATTGCAAAAGCAGCTGGTAGGGGCTTCAGGCTCACAATGCCACCAACAAATAAATAACACAACGTCAAAGCATCAGTGTGACAAAACACCACAAAATCCACCAACAAACATAACACTGTCTCAAACACCACAATCACAGAATGGTAATAGCATAAGAAGAAGCCATTTGGCATGTTGTGTCTCAGCAACTCAATTATTCCCAGTTCCCCTTCTTTATCCTCCTCCGACATTTTTTTCTCTTCAGATGTTTGTCTAATTCACTTTAGAAATTCCCCGCAGTGTCTGTCACTGCCACGCCCTCAGGCACAATATTCCAGATCCCAATTAATTGTTGCGTAATAAAGCATTCCCTCACTCCACCTTGGTTCCTTGTGCCAATTACAATAAATGGAAGGCGTCTGGTTCTCAAGCCATCTATCACTGGGAACAGTTTGTCTCTAAATACTCTGTTCAGACTCCTCCAATGAAGTCTTTACTGCTTCAGCAGCATCCACTTCCCCCACTGTGGCAACTGAGGTTCCAGAGCTATGATTAGAGCTCTGTGACTGGGCCAGGCAGCATCAGGAGGCTGCCTACACTCCTTAATTAGATGGCAAGCATGTTCATCAAATTTCCTCTCAACCTTCCCCATTCCAAAGAAAATAATTCCAGTTTTTCCATCCACATAACTGAAGTTCCACATTTCTGGCATTGTAATATTTTTTCTGCACTACCTTTGGAGCTTTCATGTTGTTTGGACACCGAAACTCGGATACAATGGGAAGGATTTTCCCATGGGCTGAGGAACACAGATCTTGGGGCAAAAGAGGGGGTGGCCCTGAACCCACACTTGCTGAGAATCAGGCAGAAGGAGATACTTTCCCCAGAGGCAATCTCCCAATCGACCATCTCCAACTTTACCATCCAATTAAGGACAGCAGACAGGCTCACAATGTTAAAACCAAAAGGGAAAATGCAGAAAAATCTCAGCAAGTCTGGCAGCATCTGCAAGGAGAGAAAAGAACTGATATTTCGAGTCCAGACGACCCTTTGTCAAAGCTAAAAGGCATAGAAAGTGAGATATTTATACTGCAGGGGGTAGGAGTGAAATATGCCATAGAAACCAGGGAAACCAGCTAAAAGCTGTCCACAGAGAATAAAGAGTGTGAATGGCCAAATGACAGAGAAGCTAAAATGAAGATGTTGGGGGAGGGGTAGGAAGGAAAATGGACGGGACAGAAATAAGATTTAGAAAAGGAGAAGCAAAGGGGGAGAAAAAGGTAAGGAGAGGGGTGTAAAGTAGAGAGAAAGAATGGAGGGGAGGAAAATGAAGGAAGATGGTAAAGAAATAAAGATAGAGAACAGTAAAAAAAAACAAATCAAATAGAATGAAAACAAAGCGGTTGAGGTGGGGTAGAGCAAGACATTTGAAATTGTTGATTTCGATGTTGAGACTGGAAGTGCCTAACTGGAAGATGAGATGCTGTTCCCCCAGTTTGCACTGAGCTTCACTGGAACATTGCAGCAAACCAAGGCCAGACATGTGGGCGTGCGAACAGGATCATGTGTTAAAATGTCAAACAACTAGAAGGTCAAAGTCCTGACTGTGCACAGACTAAAAGGTGCTCAGCAAAGCGATCACCTAGTCTACGCTTGGTTTCCCAGCTATAGAGAGGACCAAATTGGGAGCGGCAAATACAACAGACCAAATTGAAAGAAGTGCAAGTGAAACACTGCTTAACCTGGAATGAATGTTTTGGACCTTGGATGATGAGCATAGAAGAGGTAAACGGACAGGTGGCACCTTCTCATGCAATTGCATGGGAAGGTGCCATGAGTGATGGGAGAAGTGTTGGGTATAATGAGGGAGTGGATCCCAGAGGGAACGGTCTCTGTAGAATGCTGACAGAGGGAGTGATGGGAAGATATGTTTGGTGGTGGTATCATGCTAGAGTTGGTGAAAATGGTGAAGGATTATGCTTTGCATGCAGAGGCTAATGGAGTGAAGTGTGAGAATAGGAGGCACTCTATCCTTATTTTGGGAGGGAGGAATGGGGATGAGGGTCATGACGCGGGAAATGGACTGCACCCCATTGAGACTCCTGTCGATAACTGTAGGGGGGAAACCACAGTTGAAGAAAAAGGACCACATATTAGAAGTACCACTTTGGAAAGTGGCATCATCGGAACCACATTAATATCCCTGAGCTGTCAGTGGCCTCTCCTCAGTTAATCTCTGTTACATAAGCAATAAAGTGCTAAGCATAGTGCTGGCTTTCCCTAATTAAACCAAACCACATTTGTCCTGGATTTTCTAAAGCTTTTCTCCTCTAAGATTAAATTCGTTAGCTTGTGCTGATTGGGTTTATTCTCACTTATAATGTCAACTGATATCTGTCAAGGATGTCTTTTTTCAGCTAAAGCTTGTTCTCTATCTTTCTCATATTGAAGGATCTCTAGCTTTACTTGCCCTATCTTTCCCATTCATGGGAACGCTCCCCTTGACCATACCGTAATTATCTCCTCTCTGAAGGCAGTCTATTGTTTTGTTAACAGTTTTGCCTGCCAATCTTTGATTCCAATTTGCTTGGGACAGATTTGTTCACCGATATTAGCTCTCCTCCACTTGGATCACAACAACTATTCTGATATCATTCCATAACATATCTCTCAATCGTTCTACGGACAACATGTTCCAATGGAAATTACAATCACTCACACTATGCTTTTTTTAACCTGATTTGTTCTCTTCTGACAGTGACTAAAGAGGTCACTTTGTTAATACTGCTATAAGCAGTGTTCGTAGCAATATCAAAAGACTTAAATTATAGAATTTGGAATTATGCAAACCCTACAGTGCAGAAAGAGGCCACTCAGTCCATCGAGTCTACACTACAATTCCACCCAGGCCCTCTTCCTGTAACCATTCATATTTACCCTGCTAATGCTTCTAACCTGTGTATCCTGAGACATTATGGGATAATTTAGAATGGTCTATCAATCTAACCCGCACATCTTTGGACTGTGTGAGGAAACTGGAGCACCTGGAGGAAGCCCACACAGAAACAGGTAAATGTGCAAACTCCACACAGACATGACCCAAGCCGGGAATCGAACCCGTGTCCCTGGTGCTAACCACTGTGCCACCGAATGGGTGGGATTCTCTGGGCTTGCCCTGGCCAGACCCGTTGTGTAAGGGAATGGAAAGTTTAGCATTCCAGCCAAAACTCCATTCAATTTCTGCAGCACCGGAAAATCCCAGCTGTGAAGGAGGAAGGAAAACTTTGGCCAAAATGTCTAAAGTCTCAATAGAGAGCCTCCCCCATCACCTTGGAATGCATTGCTCTTTCATTTTCCTTTTCTCTTCAGGATAATGAAATCACTTTACAAAATCCCATAGCTAACTGGACTGTCAGAACAGGAAGCATAATACTGAAAGAGTAAGCCTCAATAAAGAAAACAGAGAACAAAAGAAAGACAGGGAAAAGACAATAAAAAAGAGAAGACAATAATTTTACCAACTTTCTCTTTAGGTTCATGTGACATTTTGTAATTTATAGCCAAATTTATTATTTCCAGAATGAACTGACACCTCAGATATGGTGATTGAAAATCTCATATGAGAAAACATCTTTGACATTTCTGACAAATGACCATGTCAAAGAGAACTCTTAAAAAATACACAACACCCACTGGCACGATGGCACAGTGGTTAGCATTAGTGCCTCACAGCGCCAAGGACCCAGGTTTGATTCCTGGCTTGGGTCACTATCTGTGTGGGGTTTGCACATTCTCCCTGTGTATGTATGGGTTTCCTCCGGGTGCTCCGGTTTCCTCCCACAGTCCAAAGATGTTCGGGTTAAGTTGACTGGCCATACTAAATTGCTCCTTAGTGTCAGGAAGATTAGCTAGGGTAAATGCATGGGGTTGTGGGTTTAGGGTGTGAGTGGGATTGGTGCAGACACAATGGGCCATATGGCCTCCTTCAGCACTATACTATTCTACACCCAACTGAGCACCTCAGTGAACTGAAGCTTGCAGAACGCATTCACTAATTATGTTCTGAAAAAGATAGAAATATTGTCAAAGCTTTTCATCTTGCACTCATCAGGACAAACACAAGAAACATATTCAGGCCTTGCACAATTTTTTAATTACCCAGGACCACGGGGAGCCTACTTTTCCTTCTTATTTTCTCCGTGGTAATTTCTCAGTCAATCAAAATCAATTTACCAATCAATCAGCATCCTTTCCTCCTGTCGTATAAATTGTTGTGATCATCTGAAATTTGTCATTCTTGCATTTGTCCTGATGAGCGCAAAATGAAAAAATTTGGCAACATGTCTCTCTATTCAACAATATTCTACCAAGCAACTCACCATTCCATCATCAAACAAGATCACTGTCAGTATGAAAGATACCTGAGACAAAATGACATGTGTCCTGTATCAATTTGCCAGGTAGTTTTCCTTCTCCCTATCACATTTTGTGGATCTCATAAACTTGTCAATGATGAGAACCGCCAAGTGTGACATTTGTATTCATTCATGAGATGTGGGGCATTGGTAGATGGGCCAGCATTTATCACCCATTCCCAATTGTCCTTGAAAAGGTGGTGATAAGCTGTTGTATACCATGTAGTGTAGGTACATCCATAGTGCTAACAGGGAGGGAGTTTCAGAATTTTGACCCAGTGACAATGAAAGAACAGCAATATATTTCCAAGTCAGGATGGCGAGTAGCTTGGCGGGGAAGAGGAAGATAGCATTCCAAGCACCTGTTGCCTCGTCTTCTAGGTGGTAGACGTCATGGGTTTGGAAGATTTGAATTTTTGAACAGCAAGAATAATGCAGATTGCAAACCCATTCAAACTCTACTAATTTTTACAAGTGGTAAAGATCAAGAAGGATCATATTATTAAACCAAAAGAAATGACTGTCATTCCTAATGAGTAAAAATTGCTGGGTTTGCCCTGTGTGGTATATCTGGGAAGCTCATTCATTACCTTATTATCAGTGCAAGTAATCATCACTTTCCTGGGATAAGGAATTGTTACCAACACTTGCATAAATTCTCCAAGTCAGAGATTTTAAAATGAGTAAGATAAAAATCAAGCCTGTCACAGATTATCAACTATCAAGCAGGCCAAAACCAATTAACCAATTTCTTGGAAAATTGCGGTTCTAGAAATCCTTGTGACAATCTTTTTTTGAAAACAGATCAATGGAAAATGTATTGTTTGGAAGCTAATGGATATGCCATTTCCGTTCTTAAATTCCAATTGCAGCTATGAGTTAAGTTTTTGTCTCATGCAGTTGCTACTATTTAATGCGAATGTGATTTCCTGTGGTATCTACTTCTTTTTCAATTAATATTGCCATTGGTAGAGTTTATACTTCCATTACATTTTCCTCCCCTCTCCTGACAATACAGATTAATGCCATGATGCAGTCAATAGTGGCCCAATCCAACAATCTGGAGCTAGATGCAAGAGGCTCAGTCAAAAGCAGGTATACATACAGCCTGTCCCTCAATGAGTAAACTTGAGATAGGTATTCAGCCTGATTATTACATTATTTAATTCTTATAAATCTGACAAGCTGTAGATTGGTGTTGCGAACTAGTATTCACATGTGGTTGTGGTTAAACTGGATAATGATCAGGAGTTTGCTTATGGTTCCCAGTCTGTGGCGCCCAGACTAGTTTAGGTGGCCAAGTTGACATCAGCTAATTTGGCACACGCTTGGGTTTGATCTTATGGCCCTTTTGCTCATTATGGCAAACTTGCACACTCAACCATGCGTGCACCGACTGGTCTAGCAGGTAATAGTCATTGGGCGAAGCAAGGCTCAGTAACTGGCAACGTTTTACTTACGTAAGTGAGATGCTGAAGTGAAAGCGCTGTCGCAATCCTTTAAATGTTATGAACGACTGCGGAGGGAAGCTCCGAGTGGTCATCTCACAGTACGGCTTCTCATATTCTCCTGGCAGGCAATCGCACTTGAAACCTCCAACCAGCAGGTTTACGCACGTTCCCCCATTCCGACAAATTCCAGGAGAACAGCGGCCAGACCGGGAATTCACCTCACAATAACTACCTGAGGAACAGAGATATTACATTAATGTTCAGCATGGGGGTAAAACACGGCAGATGCTGAAAACACAAAATAAAAATAACAATAAAATGTTGGAAATACCCAGCAGGCCTGACAGTATCTGTGGAAGGAGAAAAAAGTTAACATTTAAGGTCAGGGAGCTTATATACCTGAAATGTTTAAATTCTGTTTTTCTGTCCGCAGGTGCTGTCTTAACTGGTTTCAAGTAATTAAATTGTCAAGTCATAGCAATGCAGTGCAGAAAGAGGTAATTCGGCCCATCAAGCCTGCACCGACAACAATCCCACCCAAGCCCTTTCCCCATAGTCCCACTGATTTACCGATCTGCCTGACACTAAAAGGCACTTGAGCATGGCCAATCAATCTAACCTGCACTGAGAGAAGAATCTGGAGCAAACCCACGCAGACATGGGAAGAATGTGCAAACTCCACACAGACAGTGACCCGAGGCTGGAATTGAACATGGGTCTCTGGCACTGTGAGGCAGCAGCACTAGCCACTGTGCCACCATGCTGCACAATTATCTAATGAGGATAAGAAATTTTGACACACAGCAGAATTTCCATACAAACAGCAACTTTTCAATTGTTCAGGTTATTGTAGCTATTGCAATTTTCTTCTTGATTCTGAACAAGCATAACTGTTATAAAACTTCCTGAGCTTTTAACATCCTTTTGACAATGCCCTTTCCAGACCAGAAGATAAAGAGCATTGCTGGAAAAAAAGGAGGCTGTGCCCAAGCTTTAGCTTTAGTTTATTTGAAAGTGAATGCGTTGTGTGAACATTTTCCTTCTGTCTGCAAAAGTTAGAGCCTTTTGTGTAAATATATGTAGGTTCCAGCGCATTTACGTGACAATACTTTGAGCTTGACTGATGGGGGAAGAGGGAATCAGGATATTGAATTTGATGATCAACCATGATTATAATAAATGGCAGAGCAGGCTCAAAGGGCCAAGTTGCCTAATCCTGCTTTTACTTTCCATGTTTCAATAATACAAACTACAGAGACATTTGGATTAACACAGGCTCATTCATGAAGGAGTTGACAGATACAACACCTATATGCTTCTGTTTTAACCTATTCTACTTTTTAGAGATTTGGTAAACATGCTGTGGGCTCATTTATTAAGATTAGGCACATGAGATTATGTTATACATAGATGCAACACTCGTGTATGTTCTACATAGATATAAACTTGAAGACAGAGCTGTATATGTGCTTTGCTTAAAACAAAGGTAAAACCAACACTTGATAAATAATGTATTTCCCTTGTAGTGATGTGATGCTCATATTCCTCAATGACATATTACAACATCCCCTTTTATTTTTAAAGATATTTGCCCCATTGCAAGGAAGTATAGCTATTTACAGTACATATTCATGTTTAGTTACCATTGCATAAGTGCATAGAATTGATGAATCTATGAATCTCTAAAGCGTAAAGATAATCCACTGGTCCACTCTGATCTTGTGGCAGAAACCTTGTTTGAAGGTTTTTTCATTCACTCACAGTGATGTGTGTGTGATTGCCATTCTTGAATGTTTTTCTTGATTGCAGTTGAGATCTTGCATTAGATAATTGGTCAGTATGGTGGATGAGGAGATGGAATAGATTAGGTTGTGCCCAGTTACACCTCACTGTTGTACCTGTTGTGCAACGACTTCAAAAGACTTTGATCCTGAACATTTCGGGAGACTCAAATCGCTGGGCCTTTAGTTTCTATGATGTAGAACATCTGTGACACCCAGGAGAATTCACTGTACTTGCATTCCAGGACTATGGATTCTGCACATGGTATTAGTGGACTGTTGTAAGCTAAAATTTTCACAGCGTTAGATTTCATTATGTCTGTGGATACATATCCTTCAGAGTTCACAGAGGTAGTTGACATTTGCTCCCCTTTGTCAATCTTAACGAATAACAAACAGTTACCAACTTTCTTAGGACAGATAATTTGAGTATCTATGCTTTCCATGAGTTTGATAGTGTGAAGCCATTATTAGTTACTATTAGGTGTGTTTACTAGCTCCTCAATATTCAGTTTATTTACACAGTGAGTAGCTGAAATGAAAACTACTGGAAAGCCTAAATGTAGCAGTTCACCAACAGCACATTGGTACAATGGTTAGCACTGCTGCCTCATAACGCCAGAGATCTGGATTCAATTCCAACCTCAGGTCACTGTGTGTGTAGTTTGTACATTCTCCCCATCTCTGTGTGAAATTCCCTGTGGGTGCCCTGGTTTCATTCCACAGTCCAAAGATGTGCGGGTTAGGTTGCTTGGCCATGCTAAATTGACCTTTCATGTCAGGGGAATTAAGAGGACAAATAGATGGGGTTATGGGAATGGGGCCTGGGTGGAACTGTTGTCAGTGCAGGCTTCATGGGCCAAATTGCCTCCTTCTGCACTATGTGGGTTCTATGATAACTAGGGTTGCATTAACGCTGGTAAACAGGGGGGCTGCAAGGGTTGCCTCTCTTGGTGACAATGTGGAAACTCCATCAAGTGCCCCATAGCCCTATCCTATAGCCAATAAAATTTAAATATTGAGTGAAGATTGGTTTGGATTTGATTATGAGGCCTAGAACAGTTAAATAGCTAGCCACAAATTGCACATGCGTATCAATCGTTTGAGATGCTGGCAGGAGTGCTCCCTATAGAATTATACCACAGCAAGGAATAAACGGTGGTGGGAAAGTGAACTACATCTTGGAAGGGAAAGGTAAATGGAGTGGAATGTAAATACTCTGCCAATATGCTGCATTATGAATCAAGACAGCATCCGGCCTAAAAGTGGGGAGAGAAATTAAAACTGGCAGAAAGAGAAATTCATTAGAGAGTGGATTTCATAATACAGAAAATGTACTAGGACCAGTACAAATCCAATTAAAGCTTAATTACATCAATGCTTTGTTTCTGAGATTCTTCTGAGATGAACTTCCCTGCAAGCAGCAAGACTATTAACTGTATGACATTAACCAGAGGTATAGGATTTCTATATTTTGCTGGTGGATGAGGATGTTTTGATGGGCAGCATGGTGGCCTCATTGCACCAAGGGCCTGGGTAAAAAATTCCAGCCTCAGGTGTGTGTGAGTGTGGAGTTTGCACGTCCTCCCCATGTTTGCGAGGGTTTCCTCCCACAGCCAGAAATTGTGCAGGTTATGTGGATTGGCCATGGTAAATTGTCCCTTAGTGTCAGGGGGATTAGCAGAGTAAATATGTAGGATTGCGCAGATAGGGCCTGGGTGGGATTGTTGTCAGTGCGGACTATGATTCTGTATGGTATTTTTAAACTACGCTAATACACCAAGCAAAATGCAATGGATTACATTTCCTCTGTTAAAAAAATTGGCAGTCAACGTGAAGCAGTTTTAATAAAACAGCCTGGCAGACTTTTAATTTTGAACAATTTCAATATGAATTAATAAATAAATTTGATTCAAGCTACTTCAAATTCAAAAGAATAGAGAGTACATTTTAATGAACTCCTTTCCAACAAAACATAGATTAATGATTACTAAACTTGTGATTAAAAATACTTAGCTGACGTAATAATTGTATTTACAGTGTAGGAGAACTATAGAGGGTTTTCAATTCCTTTAATTCAAGCGACTGGCCGACTCTTGATAAATAACATTTCAGTTCCAAGACTGGGTTTCATTTGTTTTATACATTTGGGAAATTAGAGTTGCTCCCTTAGGAATTCCCTGGAATATCAGTAGCAATTGCCACAAGCTGGCTTTTACATGAAAGGTTATAACGTATGAGAAACCCAGGCAAAAGACCAAACAATTGCTTATTTTCCTGAATAATTCTAGGTTCAACTGACATTGCAACTGTGGGTTGAAAATATTGCAATAAATCACAAGGGGGCTTCTGTATTATCTGACAGCAGGTGTTACTGGCCAAAGTGAACAAAAACTGACCCCCCTCCCCCCACAATTCAGGTCCTTTTCTAATATGCACATTTTCAGCGATTGAGCAATAATTCAACGAGCCTTAGTATTTACCATCAAAGCTATTCCACACCCCATAATTCTCCACCCCACCCATAACTCCCAAGCCTCAGAGGAAAGGACTCTTTAACTGTTAAATAAATCACATCAAAGAACATGGAGTAACAAAGGTTCCTCAGGTGCAATATTTCAGTCTCCCTAAGTTGTATCTACTGCAAAAGGATGTCGTCTAAGAAAAGGGCCTAAATCCAGGTCATGTTTCATACTGAGACATGTCAAGTCCCTGACATCAGTGGGTCTATTGAAGGATGACAATAAATTGACTGGGAGCTCAGTAAATGCATCATACACCTAACATTCAATGTTGCACGTCTGGTATGGTGTGGGAAAATGGTTGTATTACACGTATACTTTAAATATACATTTTTAAGTCTTACAGGACACAGGAGGAGAGACAAAATGTTATTTGATTTAAAGTGTACATCATCACAGAATCTCAACAGTGTAGAAGGAGACCATTGGGTCCATCAAGCCTACAACAACAATAATTCCACCCAGGCTCTATCTGCATAACTCCATTTATCAACCCTGCTAGTCATCCTGACACTAAGAGGCAATTTATCATGGCCAGTCAAGAGTGTGGGAGGAAACTGGAGCACCTGGAGGAAACTCACGCAGACACGGGAAAGAAGTGCAGACTCCACATAATCAGTCATTCGGGGCCAGAGTTGAACCCGAGTCCTTGGCGCTATGAGGCAGTAGTGTTTACTACTATGCTATTTCCAAATGGATAAGCTTTCCCCCATCCTCCCTATCCTTTCCAACGAAAGATGATGAATCAGTGAGGAGCATTGTAAGTGTACCAATGAATATTCACTCCCTTGTCCAAAAGGATTTCCTTCATTTGTGAGTTTCCACATTTTAATGGTGATAGGCACTTCAACTGCTGGATGCATCATGGCCAAACGCAGTCCAGTCCTCATCTCTAGGTGTACCAAAATGTACACTGGTTGGTGTTGTATGCTTTCTGTCTTTATCCATTGAACCACCAGGAGATTTATCATTTGTGTGTTTTTTTTCCAAAAATGAAAATGGACGAATTCTATTAGGTTTGAGAATCTAATTAGAATTTATTCTTGCTCTGGCACAAAAGATATATTCTTACTAAGCTTACAGCAAAAACAATGTAGACTTTTTTGCCAATTTTTCTCAAACATACTCTTGTCAGTAAACAGAGTAGAATTAAAAGCTTGCTGGTGCATAGAAGTACACAAAGAGTTAGTTTAAAAACTAACTTAATCTTTAGCATCAGCTGTAACTCAGTAGAACTTTTGATCTTTAGGTCAAAAGGTTTTAGGCTTGTGTCTCACTCTGAGCCTTGGGCACAAGAGTCAAGGCTGAAATTCCAATGGAATATTCAATAAGAGGGAGGTGCCATCTTTCAGATAAGCCTATAAGGCTTCCTGTGCCCTCTCAGCCACTATCTTGAAGAAGGGCAGGGCAGTTACCCTTTCTGTCCTAGCCAATATTTTATTCCTTAATCACCATGATCAAAAAATGGATTATCTGTTCATTCTCATATTGTTGTTTGCAGGAGCTTGCCATGTACAAAATGGCTGTCACATTTAAAGTTCATGTCACAAGTAGGTTTACATTAACCCTGCAATGAAGTTACTATGAAACTCCCCTCATTGCCACAGTACGCTGCCTGTTCGGGTACACTGTGGGAGAATCCAGCATGGCCAATGCACCTAACCAACAAGTCTTTCGGACTATGGGAGGAAACCGGAGCATCCAGAGGAAACCAAGGCAGGCACGGGGAGAACGTGCAGACTCCACACAGATAGTGACCCAAATGCTGGAATCGAATCCGGGTCGTAGTGCCGTGAAGCAGCGGTGTTAACCACTGTGCCATCATGTCCACCCATCACCGATATCACAACAGTGTTTAAAATTCAGAAGTGCTTCCTTGGGAGTAAAGCACTTTGTGGTACCCTCAGATCCTGACAGGCACTATATAAATGCAGGTTTTTCTTTTAAATCAAATAACCTGAAAGCTGTTATGCTTGTACAAGAACAGTTGGACTAAAAATGACTTTTCAGCAACAAAACCAATCATGACTGTGCCTAAATCAAAATCATTTCTTCCATATATTCCCTGCTGAGCATTCCCCAAGTTCTGCCCATGTTACGAACAAATTTCCCATTTACTTTTTCTCGTTTCATTATAAATTCAGACGTACATGTTCTAGCCCAAGGGCTTTAATTATGTACAATTATCAATTCTGTCAGCATGACACATTCTCACAATACAATGTCTTTGTTCGGCATGCATTTTTATGCTTATTTCTTTGACTTCCGAAGCTTCAATACTACAGTTTAAACTGGATCCCATTTCTTCCTGCAGTCTGAAATATACGTGGCGTATGAAAGGATCCTGTAGACATTTGATAAAGTTTGTCAGTGTAGCTGTCAGATATCACAAATTACTGAAGCTTGAGTAATAATAGTTTGTGGTGTTTATGATGGCTGCTTCTGCCACCATAAAGGCTTAACGATGGGTGTAAAAACATTCCTTTAATGACTAGAGTTATGCTTCAGCTACTGTACAATTAAGTCCATTCAAGAGTCTCTCCTAATCTCAACAGTCACACACTAACACTGCAGACTGCGAGGCATTAGTGAGATAAACAGTCATGGTTAAATTGTTTGATCGTATTTGTCCAGAAACATCACATGTCAGCACAAAGGCAATAAATCATGGGCTGTTATTTTAAGTTTTGATATGTACCTTAAAAATTTACACACCAGGAATATTGTTGCAGAAAAAAATTCTTAAACTCTAATAAGGTGTACAATGTGGGCTAATTGGCATTGCTCTCATTTAAACTGATTTCCAGTTGTGAAATTTTTCATTGATCATAGAATCTCCACAGTGCAGAAGGAGGCCATTTGGCCCGTTGAGTCGCACCTACTTTCCAACAGAACAACTCACCCAGTCCACCTCCACTCTATCCCCATAACCCATGTTTACCCCAATAATCCGCCTAACCTAAACAATTTGGGATTCTAAGGTGCAATCTATTATGGCCAACCCACCTAATCTACACATCTCTGGACTGTGGGAGATAACTGGAGCACCTGGGGGAAATCTTTTAGACAAGGAAAGAACATGCAGACTCCACACGGACAGTCAGCCAAAGCAGAACTGAATCCAGTTTCCTGGCGCTGTGAGGCAGCAATGCTAACCACTGTGACACTGCTGCGCCTACACTAATAAAATGCAAACGTTTAAGAAGTCATTCAAAGAAAAATATTGAAATATTGGAAGGATTCATTCATCATTTCAGCAAAATATAGGCCAGGACATTGGAAGAAGTAATGTCCTAGGGGGAGTGTTTGCTAATGCTGTTGGGGAGGGTTAAACTAATATGGCAGGAGGATGGGAACCAATGCAGCAAATCAGAAGGAAATAAAGTGGGGACAGAAACAGAAGCTAGTAAGGAAAAAGGTGGAAGGCAGAGAAGCCAAAGACAAAAATCAAAAAGGTCCACATTACATCATAATTCTTAAACGGCAATAAATGCCAAAAAGAAAACAAGCCTGAAGGCTTTCTGTCTCAATGCAAGGAGCTGTATGAATTAACTGAGCAGCCAGTCATTAACGGAGATGATGTAATTGGGATCACAGAGACCTGGCTCCAGGGTGACCAGGGATGGGAGCTTAACTTCTGGGGATGCTCAATATTCAAGAAAGATAGATGGAAAGGAAAAGGGGAGAGGTAGGTAACATTTTTGGTTACAAAGAAGATTAATGCAATAGTAAGGAAGGACATTAGCTTGGACAATGTGGAATATGTGTGGGTGGAGCTGTGGAACACTAAAGGGCAAAAAATGCTAGTGAGTTGTATATATATCACCAAACATAGTAGAGATTGGGACGGTATCAAGCATGATTTGCGCAATAAAGGTACAGCAGTCATTATGATCAGTTCAAATCAGTCGTCCTGTAACCCTGTTTCTCCCTCCGGTTCACGAATATACTTTAGGTAAAGAAATCTACCATCCTTATCTGGTCTAGACTTCATATGATGTCAGATCCACAGTAATGTGGTTGACTCTTAAATGCGCTCAGACAATAAATCCTGGCCCAGCCAGCAATGCCTGTGCCCAATGAACGAATTTTAAAAAAAAGCACGCCCCACTAAAACTCATGTTGGAAGTTATTTTTCTCAAGTATCAGTTTGTCCTTCCTCAATAGCTCAAGAACCATGTTGTGATTCTTCCAGGATGAGGCTATTCTACATTCCCAAGTGATGACTCATGTCCTATCCTGTACTGAACTTTGATAGTACATATTCTACAATTGGCACTCAGATAAAAATCAATCATTCCTTTCCAGTAAGTTACCTAAGCTCCCCCTTCATTACGACTGTCTTAAGCGTGAAAGAACCATGAAATGTATAAACTGAAACATCTTATTCCTTGTCCTGTATGGCTCTGTTCACAATGATCAGTGTAAGTATCAAGGAATGAACCGAGAAATGCTTCATCTTACTTGGAATGCTCTCAAATGAAAACTCACATCCCAGTGATAGCTCTCAAATAACAGTTGAAAGACTGTCAAATCCCTCATTCTTCCAAAACACAAAGGCTGGAACTTCACTACCCTGTCCACCATGGAAATGGGAACAGATAAGGGGCAGAGAACGGAATGATCCATTGATCTTGAGTGGGATTTCTGATTTCAGGATGAGCGAGGTCATTGAATGCCTTAATTTTGATCTCTCTGAAACCTGTTTTTAATAGCAACAAAGTGGTAGTGAGGTAATGATTGCTAGGATTGACTTAATGTTGACTCCTTGTCTGAGGGCTGCCCTCTTCAACTCTTCAATGTGCCTCAATTTAGTAGGCTCAAAAAACAGTCCTGCTGCAATTTGGCAGGTTCTTTATTCCATGTAAATCTAGGTCCTATGACATAATTAGGAGCCAACGACATTTTGGTAAAGAACAGTGCACAGCCCACTAAGCACCCTCTCTATAGAGCAGGAACTGAATAGAACTGGTGTCCCTTAGAAAGCTCACTAGACACCGGACCAATAGGAAGTAAAAGCACTCTATATGGCACATTTTGGGCATCATGAGCAGCATAATGTATTTCCCTGCTCTTTGCTGTCAATCCTTTACCCTTCCGTGATTCTTTCCAACACTCTTCCAATTAATCTTACCCTCTTTCTCACTAAGGTGCTACACACTTGTACATGTGGTCAGACTGCTGGATTCCAATTTAGAAAGCAGATTGGCCAATCGGTATTCAAACTGGCAGCTAGCAAATTTAATTTAAATAGGACAGTATATTTTTTCAGGTTCCTTCACTAACATAGTGTGGAAATTGTGATTCCTCTGCCCAATATAAGCTAAAGTCCAAAATCAAGATGAGTAGGTCTGGTGATTATTTTCTACCTGTCGCTGTTCTCACTGTTTTAAATATACCCATTTAAAAACAATGTGTAGCTTTTGTTACAGAACAGTTGTGGCGATGTGCATACAAAACAGCGGACTTGCAAAATGCTTCATTCCTCTCTCTCAATATTTCAAAACAGTCTAATGATGACTTCAGGATTTTAATTTCCTTTCTTCCAAGCCCCAGTTGCTCTGGTTTGCATCAACATCAGTAAATAATAATAAACAAGTAAATTAAAAAAAAACAAGTAAATAACAACTGTTTGACACAGAGTTTTCATAGCATCCCTACAGTGCAGAAGGAAACCATTTGGCCCATTGAGTTTGCACTAACTCTCTGACAGAGAATCATACCCAGGCTCACCTGCCCTATCCTAGTAACTCTATGTGTTTACTCACTAATTCCCCCAAACGACACATCTTGGAACATTAAGGAACAACTTAGCATGGCCACTCCACCTTTGGAGTTTGGAGGAAATCGGAGCACCTGGAGGAAACCCACACAGATACAGGAAGAATGTGCAAACTCCACACAATTACTCAATGCTAGAATCGAACACGGTTCCCTGGCGCTGTGAGGCAGCAGAGCTAACCACTGTGCCAGCCAATTTTGACAGGACTAAATTATATTAATGAGCAATTTTGCACCACCTAGAATATAGCCCCAGCCACTGCCAAACAATCATTATTGTTCATGGCTCTTTTATCCACAAAGAACATAAACCTTTGCAGCAAGACTTTGGTTTTCTCATTGTATGGCTGTCAAATAGGGCATTATAAACAGCTTTACTGTAGGAGGTGTATAACACTGCCTAATTATAACAAAGCCTTGTCACTAAATAATGGTTATGAGTTCTGTACATCACCACTGCCTCCAATTGTCTTCTCCCTTGCTGAAAATGCTGCATCATACTGGCAGCTCTCCAGAACCTTACCCAAGCAATTATTTTCATGAGAGAGTCTAAATACTGAAGCTATTTAACTCTAGAAACCATTTCACAATGGAGAGGAATCACAACCGAGCCTGGACCTGTCCTCACCCGATATCTGCAAATGTGCACTTTCCAGTAAGGGATCATTGAATGGTAATCAGTTTCTTCCTCTGTTTCTAGCCCAGGGGCACTGTAATAAATGCAGCCCAAGTAATTTTATGTAGACAAAATAATTGTGAGCCTTCAGTGTTGTTTTATAATCCCTTCATCTGCTTGTTGCCAAATAACCTGAGTCAGCAGACAGAGAGTGAAGATGATTTCTTCCATTTCATATTGCTGTTTCTGCTGTAATTGCAATGAAAGTATTCAAAGGTATGCAAGAGTGGCCAAGGGTGACCCATGTGGGAAAATAGCTAGAATTTATTATCTCTGCACAAATGATTGTCCAGACTGCAATTAATATGTAGAGGAATCACTGATGTGAACCTCTGTCAGACTTATCACTAGTATTTTAATATATTGTATCTTGGGAAATAGATCTGTCCTAAAATGAGGAAAATTAGCTATGGCTTTCACCCTTCCTTATTTATCCTTTGACTGAACCTGATCATACACATATGTAGGCATTTGATGGCAACAGTATTGGGCACAGCTATGATTTTTTTTGGAAGCAAATACACTGGTTGTGCTCACTATTTATTCTCACACAATAAGAGCCATCGCAGGTGTGTACTGGAGATAGAACCACAATCTTCAGGAGAGCAGACAATTGAAATTAGCACAACAGGCACAGCTAGGATGCTTTCCTTAGGCAAATGACCTGCTGTAATACAGCTCAAGGACATGTATACTGAATATGGGACATAATGGGTGCAGTTTTTCCTAATCTCCAGTATACTGTTCCGCTGATGGAGACCATACATGATACTCGCTGGTGTGGACCTCCACTGGCAGGAGCAGAAACTTTAGCAAGGCCTGACCATTGAGTCTCGGGCTCGCTAAAGAGATGTTAATCATTATTAGTATTAAGATATCATTAATATCAGTATGCTAATAACCACGATTAGCATATTGTAATCAGCGTTGTGCTGTACCGGCGTGAGGCTGATTACATCCAAAAAATGAACAGAGAAGATCATGGTCGGCCGGATGCTGGTTGCAAATTGCATTTTTTCCCCACCACTTAAACTTCCTGGATTGTTGCATGAACAGGCCGAGAAAATCACATTCAACAAACTGAAATTCTAAATCATAGAATTACAGAATCCCTACAATGCAGAAGGAGACCATTTGGTCCATTTGCACTGACCACAAATCTTACCCAGTCTCTATCCCTGTAACCCCACGTATTTAACCTTACTAAAGCCCTGACATTAGGGACAATTTAGCATGGCCAATCAACATAACCCACACATCTTTGGGCTGTGGGAGGAAACTAGAGACCCAGAGGAAATCCACACAGAAACAGGGAGAATGTACAAACTTCACACTGACAGTAACCTGAGGCCGGAATTGGACCTAGGTTCCTGTCATGGTGCGGCAGCAGTGCTAACCCACTGTGCCACCATGAGGGAACGTGATGGCATCGTAAATAGCAAACCAACGCTTTCGCATCAGATTTCTTTCAGGTATAGTTAAACAATTTTAATGAATTTTTTTTCCCTGCATTTTTGAATATTTTTGATGAAACAATGAATGTTAATAACAAGGATGCTGGCTTATTGGAGTGTAAAGCATAGACGTATGAAAAACTAATTTTATACATTCAGAAATACCGCCAACAAACCATCACTTGTGTGTATTAATTAGGCTTCTCCACACCCCAGACTCAGTAACCTTTCTGTCTCAACATTGCATTGATATAATCAGTACCTTCTTTTGTAAAAGAAAGCTCAAGAGCTAATCCGTATTTTATTGTAACTGATTTTAAAAGGAATTCCAACATTAGGGCGCCATCTTTAATTAGTACTAATTATACAACAGACTTTCCAAAAATTCAAATGCATGTCTTCTTATTGAAACTTTAATTGCATTATGTTCAAAGGCAAATTATATTCATGAATTAATCTCATTGTACTCAATTCTGTATGTTGACATATGGTTAACAAGGGTGAAATAATCATCAAAAATACTCTCTGGAACAATTCAAATACTAATTGTGCTGGTTGCATAGGGAAACAATATATTTATCAGCAAATGTTATTTAAGTAACATGAAATGTTAATTAAATAGCAAGACAGGATTTGACCAATATCTCAATAACAACTTGCATTTGTGCAATTGATATCAGTAATGTCCTAAGGTGATTCAGAGTTGCATAAAGAAAAAGATAGCATAAAACCAAAGTAAGAAGCATCATGAGGAATTATGGCGCACAGAATTGCATATGAAAACAAGACTGAGATATAGAAAGTTCATAAACCTTTGATGTTGCAGGGATTGCAGAAATAAGAATGACCAAAGCTAAGGAGATCTAATATATGCTCAATTAAAATTGTGCATTATTTCCTTGAAAAGAAACTATATAAAACAAGTGTTGCCTATGTATAATATGTTTTTTTCTGGTATGACTCTGAAGGACATCCTCTTACAGAGGACTTATAATACAGGAGTTCAGATGAATCATAGAAACATAGAAGATAGGAGCAGGAAGAGGCTATTTGGCTCTTCGAACATGCTCTGCCATTCATCACAATCATGACTGATTGTCCAACTTAATAGAATAATCCTGCTTTCTCCCCATATCCTTTGATCCCATCTACCCTAAGTGCTATATCTAGCCACTTTTTGAATACATTCAATATTTTGGTTCAACTACTTCCTGTGGGAATGAATTCCACAGCTCACCACTCTTTGGGTGAAGAAATGTCTTCTTATCTCCATCCTACATGATCTATCCTGAATTTTCAGACTGTGACACCCGGTTCTGGATTTTCCCACTATGGCAATGTGAGGCAGCAGTGCTAACCACTATGCTACCATGAGGGAACATAATTGCATTCTGTAAATAGCAAACCAACACTTTCACATCAGATTTTTTTTAAGGAATAGTTAAAGAATTTTAATTAACATTTTTCTCCCTGCATTTTTGAATTTTGAATGTTAATAACAAGGATGCTGGCTTGTTGGAATGTGAAGTATAAACATACGAGAAACTAATTTTATACTTTCAGAGATACAGCTAACAAATTAGACTTCTCCACATCCCTGCATCTACCCTGTCTAGTCCTGTTAGAATTTTGTAAGTCTCTATGAGATCCCCTCCATATTCGTCTGAACTCCTGCAAAAACAATTCTATCCTAGTTAATCTCTCCTCATACATCAGTTCCACCATCCCTCAAATCAGCCTGTTAAATAAGTCATTAAATTGGGTGCCATTTGCCCCCTCAGATGGGCGTAGAAGATTCTGGGAACCATTCAAAGAGAAGAGGAGTTGCTGCATTGTCTTGGCTGACAATTACTCCTGAACCGCCTCTAGAAATAGACTATTTGGTCATTTATCTTACTGTTGTTTGCTGGACCTTGCTTTTTATAAATTGATTTACTGAGTTTTCCTACATTACAGCAGTGCTACAGGACATCCCAATATGAGGATGTTACATAAAGTTTTCTTTTCAGATGGCACAGTGGTTAACAATGCACCAGGGACTGAGTCCAATTCCTGGCTTGAGGTCACTGTCTGTGTGGAGTCTGCACGTTCTCTCCGTGTCTGCATGGGTTTCGTCTCGGTGCTCCAGTTTCCTCCGACAATTCAAAAGATGTGCTGGTTAGGTGAATTGGCCATGCTAAATTCTCTCTTAGTGTAGCCAAACAGGCACCGGAGTGTGGCGACTAGGGGGTTTTCACAGTAACTTTATTGCAGTGTTAATGCAAGCCTACTTACGACACTAATAAATAAACTTTAAAACTTTAATCTTTTTCACTCCTAGCAACTAACTGTAATTAAAAGCTATTGTCAGATTTCTGCCAAAGTCTTCTCTGTACCCCCTTATAAGTTTCATAGCATATGCAATGTTTTATCTAATACCATTTAAAAAATACTTTGTTATTTCACAGGGAGCTATTGTCCTTCATTTCAAAATGGTTCAATGTTAAGGTCAGCTTGGAACACAACAGCATTGAGTTGCCCCTATTATTTATTTGAGGCCGTCTCTAAACTAAAAAATTCACAATGTTAAATGACCAACATCTGTCGAATAGAAATCCTTTAATAAAATTCAAGCTCCAGCTTAGACCTCCCTTGGGTGTATTTGTGAAGCAGCATTACCACTGTGAGCCTCTCATTGGCCACATCATTCAGCAACCAGCACCTGTTACTATGGGAACCAGGTCCCTGTGATACCTTCCTCATCTGAGAAATGGAAAACATGTCACAAAGGGCACAACTGGAGTTTACAACCATGATTTATTTCACACTTAGATAGGGAAGCTGTACATTGAAGAAAATACTTTGAGATCTATCTGACTTATGTGGAAAGAACCTTTCCTTTTAAAAAAAATGAGAATAAATCTTGTTAGAACAGTAATGACTATAACTTAACATTATCACATTTCACCTCTTGCCCTCAGCAGGAATTAGCTTCACTACAATTAAAGCAGAGGCAGCACAATGAAATGGAAGAATTCATTTCCAGTCCCTCTGCTGACTCAGGCTGTTTGACAGCGAAAACATGAAGGGACCATAACACAAACTGAAGGCTAGTCTCACAATCATTTTGTCCACATTCAGTGCTGTATTTAATATGCGGTCCCTTGGCATACTGGTTAGTGATTACACTACAAAAGAAGCTTCTCCATTGCTTTCTGTGTGCCTTCATTTCTCTCCTCTTTACTTCCCCTTGAAGGCACTCAACAAACCAAAAACAAAATTACAGCACAGGAACAAGCCCTTCAGCCCTCCAATCTTGTACCCACCTTGCTTCTCGTCTGAACTAAAACCCCCTACCATTCCAGGGACCATATCCCAAAATGAATGGTCCACAAATTTCGGGCACTGACTTTCAATCCTCATAAATTTGTGCCAAAACAGCAAAGAAGTATATCTTTCTTGCAAGCACAGTGGGTAAGGGCAACACATGGGGCGGAATCTTCCTGTCCTGCCCGCCATGGGAATCATAGTGGGCGGGACACAGACCATGCAAAGGTCCATTGACCTTGGGTGGGATTTTCCAGCCTTGGGGCAAACATGGCCGGAAAATCCTGCCCATATAGTCTACAAACCAGAAACTTCCTCAGATTTGACCTTTGGTATGAAGTGATCTGGCAATTATTTGCCAGAATAATTCTTGTGCACATAAGGTGGGAAATCAATCAATTTTCCCATTCCTGCTTGCTAATGGTATGTGCATGCCTGCACGTGATCCACAATAGAAATTTGCATTGTTCTGACGCCTTTTCAAACACATACATAACAGAAAATCCAGGAAAAAGACTGAGGATAACTCTCAACAAGCTTGCCTTCGCTAGAATCATTGAGTCACAGAATCCTACAATGCAGAAGAAGGCCATTCAGTCCATCAAGTCTGGACCAACCACAATCCCACTGAGGTCTATTCCATGTATTTACCCTAAGCTAGTCCCCCTAACACTAAGGGACAATTTAGCATGGACAATCTATCTAACCTGCATATCTTTCAGACTGTGGAAGGAAACTGGGCCACCTGGAGGCAATCCATGCAGACTGGAAGAGAAGGTGCAAACATTTTTAGACAGTGAATCAAGCCAGGAATCAACCATGAGTCGCTGGCACTGTGAGGCAGCAGTGCTCACCACTTGCCACCCATGATTTCTCCCATTTAACTCCTGCGGCAAGGGTAGTGGATCCAAAGTGTTTCCCACTGCAGAGGCCAGTGGGAAATCCACATAGCTGCCATCTCCAACCTCACTAACTTTGAATCTTGGGGTTTTGTGCTCTACTCTGGATTGGACTGATTGCAGATGCTCCTCTGTCATATCTGGACATCTTACATAATTGATCACTATTGAATAAAGAAGATAGACTCCTAAGAAAGAAGACGGGTCTCCAGGAAAACTCTGAGGCTGGAAGCTGGACCTCTTCGATGACACCCCCCCCCACCACCACCACCACTGCTGTGATGCTCCAGGGTCTTTGGTGACCTTCAACCCAAACTCCAGAGACAGCCCGAGACATTGTTCAGGTGAGTCCCAACTTCTGCATGCCATGTTGTTCTAGACCAGTGTGTTTTCTTGATGCCATCACAGAGATTTGGCCGTGGATGGAAGATATTGATCTATAAAGAGCAATCTAAATTTTGGATCTTTTTGCTGTAGTCAAGCTATGTTCAGTCAAAGGTCCAACTCATTGCAATGCTTGATTTTATAATTACACTGTATCTAATTTTGGTGTGGTGTTGCTGATGTTGTATAAATATCACCTCAATCCAGCACAACGGCCTACTAGGGTAAAAAGAAAATACTGTCTGGAGGAAGCAATCTTGCCCTACTTCATCACAAAGTCATTGGACAGAAGTCTCCCAATGCCCTGCCAACATGTTCAATGGTAGGCATGATAGGAGAATATGGCAGGAGAGCCAGAAATTGGTTTCACACCGATGTGAATTCATAGTGGGATTCTCTGTTGGTGTCTAGTATGGTGGGTCACAAAACCTGTCTGAGCACAATGTGAATCTCATTTATATCCCATTAATGGTGTTGTAAAGATGTTGGAACTCATCTGAACAAGGCTTGGAACCACCTCTGGAATTTGGGATGGAAACCATCTGCAACCCTGGATTCTGGAACACCACAATAGTGGGTCAGGGGTGCATCTGAAGGTGGAACTGCCAAATTAAGTAATCTGAAGGGAATCCATGTTCTGGCTTCAGAATGTTCCTGGAGATCCATTAGCTTTCTCAAGGGGGTCCATTTTCCAGTCTCAAGATGTAGCCAGATGCTCATCTTCATTTTCAGGGGTTCACATTTTTTTTCAATAGTGAGTCAATGATGTTGGGTGCCTTTTCAATATGGTGCTCGGATATGCTGGTGAACTACATGCTATGAGGCCTGTCCCACCATTGAACACAGTGTGAAACATGAAGGTGAATAATTAATGAGGTCGGGGCTGGAGGATTTGACGTGTTTTCCCGCCAATCTCCACAGTAGGGAGATTGCACTCCACTGCATTATTCCCACCCCTGCCACGGCACTTAGTCTCAAAATGGTAGAATTCCACTCAGTATATTCTTTACATCTAGATTTCCACACATAGGTTCGGCACTGAGTGAAAGCAAAATCACTTTACATTGTTCAAAATTGGCTCCAGTCATTTAGATACTGGACTTCAGAAATAGCTGACCGCAATACACACTGGCTCAAAACAGAAGCAAGGATAAATCCAACAAGGCCAGTCAGTTTAATCTCTATAACGGAAGGTTCTGGAGCCAATAATCCTGGAGGTAAATTAATAGTCACTCGGATAAATGTGACTTAATTAAATAAAGGCTTGCATTTGTTAAGAATAAAATATGCTTAAATAATTTGATTGAGCTTTTTTTTGATGAGGTGATATGGTAATGTGAATGTGTACGTGAACTAAGAGCATAAGAACTTGGAGCAAGAGGGGACCATGTTGCTTGCTGAGTCTTTTCCACCATTTAATATGATCATGGTCTTCATTTTTGTCTCCACTCTCCTGAGATAGTCCACAAATCTGTTTGTCTCAGCTGTAAATATACTCCACAATTCTCCTGGGATAGATAATTTCACTGTTGCACAGTTTGAAAGAAAAAGTTTCTCCTCATCTCAAATCTAAGTGATTGCTTCTTTTTGCAGAGGCCGTATCCCCATGTTGTGGCTGCCCCAGGAAGAGAAACAACATCTACACTATCCAGCCCCTTCAGAATCTTGTATATTGCCACCCATGTTCTTTTGAAAGTTGAAAATATATTCCTAAAAACCATAAATGAGTAACTAATTTTATTAAGTAGGGCAGCACGGTGATACAATGGTTAGCACTGCTGCCTCACAGTGCCAGGGACATAGTCTGGATTCCAACCTTGGGTCGCTGTCTGCATGGAGTTTGCGTATTCTCCTCGTGTCTGCGTGCTTTTCCTCGGGTGCTCTGATTTCCTCCCAAATTCCAAAGATGTGCAGGTTAGATTGATTAGCCTGCACAAACTGACCCTAGTGTCAGGGGGATTAGCAGGGTAAATATGTTGGGTTACAGGAACAGGACCTGGATGGGATTGTTATCGGTGCAGACTGAATGGGCCAAATGGCTCCTTCTGTACTGTAGGGATTCTATGATAACTAATTATATGAACCACATTAACAGGGCAGGTGATGTATCAAAGCTGCTGTGTACAAATGCTGCTGGATAACATTGTAATCCAGGATAAACATGTAAGTGTTTGTGAAGCAGACACTGTTATACATCTGAGAGCGAGAGAGTTAGCTGAATGCTTTTTTCAAGAGACGGTCACAGCCCTTGATACGTGATCTTTTAGTTTGGAAAGTGGTCACGGACAGAAGGGTGTGACTGTAGCTGAGACAGGTAAGTGGGATCAGAAGGCAGGAATGTCAGCCTTTGCAGTTCTCCAACAGCTTGTTTGGATGAGAGCGGGGGTTGCAGGGTGAATGAGCTGACTGGCCATGTTATTGTGGTACAGGAAGCCATTCATAAGAAACGGGAGGACATAAGAATGCAGTGGTTGCCAGAGACAGAATAGAGGGGGATTGTCACTGTTTCTGCAGGAAAGAGTAAGAAGTCTGACAAGACCAGGTTTAAGTCCAACTGGTTTATTTGATAGTACACTCACACAAGCTTTCGAGGCTCTGAGTGTACTATCAAATAGACCTGTTGGACTTAAACCTAGTGTTGTCAGACTTCTTACTGTGTTCACCCCAGTCCAACACCGGCATCTCTACATCATGTCTGCGGGAATGAGCCAGAGTCCAAATGACTGTGTTGTCTGCCCGGGGCCAGGGAGACTTCAGCTCCGGGTTGGAGGGGACAGAGGTAGAATAAGGGAAATTCTGCATAGAGAGTTTGAATAGCTGTGCATGAAATTAAGCAACAGAATATAGAAGGTTATAATTTCTGGATTATTACTGAGCCACATGAAAATTGGCATATGGTACACAAAATTAGAAAAATGAATATGTGCCTTAAATGTTGGTGTAGAGAAGTGGCTTTTGGATTGTGGAGTGATTAGTACTGGGGAATGTGAGGGCTGTACCACTGGACGCCTACTGACACTTGAAGACTCAAGTGATTAATACATAATAAAACAATTTATTAGAATGTTGAGAAAGTATATGGGCAATATATTTTGTTAAATATTCTGCACCTCACAACTATGCTCTATACCACTGGTGGTGCTGATGGAGACACAGGGAGGTTTGGGGAGAGCAAGTGTGTGAGGGATGGGTAGGGAAAGTGAGTGTGTGTGAGAGGTAGAGGAAATGAGGGTATGTATGCAAGCAGTGGGGAGGAAGCGGGAGCGTGTGTGAGGGATGGGTGGGGAAAGTGAGAGTGTGAGGGATGGAAAATGAGAATGTGTGTGAAGGGTGGGATAATGAGGGTGTATGCAAGCGGTGGGGAGGAAGCAAGTGTGTGTGCGAGGAATGGGATTCAGCCTGAAGATCCTAGGGTAAGGGGGCACAAGAATGAAGATGAGCACATGGTCCCAGAAACTTTAAGTCCTCCTCAGAGAGGTATGATAGGCAAACAGGACTTGGCAGAAGGTTGGGTGGCTTCAGATATAAGGTAGTCAGGTTGTGGGAGACCAGCATGAAATGGCAACATGGTGACACAGTGGTTAGCACTGCTGCCTCACAGTTCCAGCATCCCAGGTTCAATTCTGGCCTTGGGTCACTGTCTATGTGAAGTTTGCACATTCTCCTCATGTCTGTGTGGGTTTTCTCCTACAGTCCAAAGATGTTCAGGTTAGGTAGATTGGCCGTGCTAATTGACACTAGTGTTAGGGGGATTAGCAGGGTAAATGCATGGCGTTGTGGGAATAGGGCCTGGATGGGATTGTGGTTGACACTGACTTGATGGGCTGAATGGCCTCCCTCTGTACTGTAGGGATTCTATGAAGTGCCTTGGAATTGGGGTAACAAAACCATGACTGAGAGTTTAAGCAGGAGATGAGCTAAGACAGGAGTGAAGTTGAAGAAAATAAACAAATGAATCAACAACAATAACAATTGAATGCATAACTCCAATCTTCTGATACTACTTTTTAATCAATAATTTTTACACTGGGGAAATTAAATTATTCACTTATTAAGAATTAAAGTTTTACAAAAAAAATTACTATAATACAGCATTAATTTCTCAAATTGGCTCAACTAGGTCATAAGAAAAGATTATTAGAGTTTAACCTTATGTAAAAATGCAGACTCAAATCTCATGACTTCTCAGATCTCCAGACGCCAATATTGTCAGCACCTTCTCAGAGTCTAAGTGCAGGACTAACTCATCACAATGATACTTGTTAGGTAATGTGTCTAACCTGCCTTCCTGTCAAAGATAGGAATTACTGTGCAAAGGAAATAGATAATGAATATAA
Source organism: Sphyrna mokarran (assembly GCA_024679065.1). Lineage (NCBI taxonomy): Eukaryota > Metazoa > Chordata > Chondrichthyes > Carcharhiniformes > Carcharhinidae > Sphyrna > Sphyrna mokarran. The sequence continues at coordinate 20,339,144 of JAGIQG010000023.1, read as the reverse complement.
TGATCCAGTGGTTAATATGGTGCTGAAAGGGAGGATACACTGTCAAACTGATGTTGAAGATAGTTTTAATACACAGACCTTGAACACAAGGACAATAGCGGGTGAATATGCTTTATCCATGTTCCTATATCCACATTTGCTTTGTCCTACTACTATAGCTTACGGCAAAATATAAAGTATACATCATTCTTTTCATGTTTTAAGTTTAAGGTTGAACCGGAGGTTGAAAGGCTTTTAAACTTATAAATAGTATTTTGTGCTTAGAAGTCAGAAATGCGCCAGACATAAAAACAAAGATCAGATGAACTGGAAGCATAGAAATGTCATCACAAACTAATATTCAGCCTTCATTAAACAAGCACTGGCATTTTTCCCCTCGAGGTGGGTAAGTTTCTAACTCTTCATTTACACAGAATTTTCCTAGATTTTCCCTATCAAGATGGATAGCCCAAGTCAGGAAATTTCCTGACATGGCAGATCCACGTCAGTTTGAAGGGCTTGCATCCAATTTTTGTTCTGGAGAGGTGCGGGAGGGACACAGTCATGCCTGCCGTCCCCAAAAACACAGTTTTCGGCCATGGGCACAGGTGAGTTCCAAATGGGTCGATTTCAAGATTAGCTTCAGTTTTCAGTGACCTAGTCCCATTTGTTTTAAACCTGGCTCCGGTGGTCAGACCTTCACCTGCATCCCATTAGTAGGACGCAAATAGGCTTCAGACCAGCCTCTGGCAGGTTTGCCGATCCACCATGTCGGTAGAATATCCCACTGTAAATTTACGCTACCATAAAACCAATTTTTGGGCCTCCCAGTGAATTCTCCATCCCTGTCTGCCATTTAACCCTTTGGTGGCTTCAGAGAACATTGTCTTTTGAGTATTGTCAAATCTGTTATAAAATAAATTTCTATGCACATTTGGCAAAGCAATTCTTTAATAGCATCCTCAAACTGTTAGTCAAGATGTGAACAGACTCCATCTCCACCTCCCTACCCCATTAAGTGATTTTGTAGCTTCAGAAACTCAGCCAAATATTCATAATGACCTCATCTGTAATAACAGACCTCAGAAAATATCAACAATGTACTTGATTGAAACTACAGGAACAGATGGCAATGCTTTTTTACTAATCTACACCCGATAACCTGTCAGTCAAAACAGCCAGTGATTTATTTTTTTAAGTTGTAACTGATAGCTTCAATCTGTTGTTATTTTATTTCCCATTTATAAAAGAGGATTTAACTAACTTTACATTATAACATCTAACAGACTTTGGTCATTTTTCAAGGGGTATTATCCACTACACAAATTTGCATTAATTTCCGCTCTGCAGATTAAAGCCCTCAGAACACCAAAATTGATGTCTTTTTGAACTCAGCAATAGTTCCAAATGAGTGTGATTAACACTCACCCCCATCTTCCATCAGCAAAATGGAATCGATGGGAAATGGGGGAAGCACTTCAACATTCGGGGACCACAAACCTTTTCCCTAAATCCCTGAAAATACAACTCAAATGTCTCTACTTTGCTAGGTGCCAATAAAGTTATCCTACCGCATTTATATAATTTAGGTTTCCAAAACAGGGCACATATCAACAGCTTCAGAATGTACACTGTATCCAAGCTTAAAAAGAGCATGAAGAGCAAGGAGGGAATTAGAGACCTCAATCACCTGGGTGAGAAATGAGATCTGAGCATTTCTATGTTTTTTTCATATTTCACTCACAGAACCAGTACTCCAAGTGGCCCAGGAGGTGCAACTGTTAATTTTAAAACATTTAATTAAGGGATTCATTCCAAGCTTCAATGCAAAGTTTAAACATGACTGTTTACAGTGAAGTGTTCAGTTTTGTACCATTTTAAAACAAATAATAATTAAATAACTCAAATATATGTATTTATAGAGTGCCTCAGTGCCTACTTACATTGCACTGTTCTTTGAAATGTACTCACTGTTATCTGCTTTATTATATTTGAATAAATTTAACTTTATGTAAGTCAGGTTCACATGTTTTCTGGGCATGAACTTGATTATGTCAGTGGCGGAGGAGGGAGATCTCAAACCGAGATCTCGCTGGCGCAAATCCCATTACAGGCCTGTCACGAGACTTAGCCACCATAACAGGATTTGCAGCAATGGCAAACGGCCCCACTAAATCTCACCTATGTTCTTATGGTTAATTTGCCCAACTGTGCACAGGAATATATTTATCAGTTCCGTGTTCACTGCCAACAATCCAGTGCTTCACCAAAGTCTGTCACCCAAACATCTGTTAAAGGACTAAATGTGGACTATACCTCAAACACATCCAGATTGAACAGTGAAAAGACAATTTTGAGACACTAACCAACCAAGCATGACACTTATCAACTTAAACTAAACTGAGGCAACTTTGTTTCCATTTGGAATCTTTCCTGCAGCCTTCTGGATCAGCGCCTAACAAAGTAACCCCGTAAAGACAAAGCCAAAAAGTGAACTGTTACCTCCACAATCCGAGCAGAGGTTATTTTCCTCAAACTGCAAGTCTCAAACCTATCACCATTCTGCTAATGTGCTTCAGTGATTCCCAGTCCACATTATACATCTCACTTACTGCATCTTTCTGAACCCTTTGAAGATCATTCTTGCCTCAAGGCTCTGATTCCTCTTCAAACGATGGTATCTTTTACATGTCTATCGCAGACACAGATCCCACCCAATGCGGTATTTATACGGTTTCAGCCTTTCAAAGATGACAATATTTTGCAAGAGTTGCTGGAACTGAGAGATCAAGGCACAACATATTTGAAAGGATTTAAATACCAACATTTCTTTACTCACAAGCTAACAATGCTTTTGTCATAAGAAAGAAAGAAACTCTTTTCACAGGTTGGTCAACATGTTGCCCAATTTCGAGCCAAATTATTGTCCCAAATTTTTCTGTGCTGAGTTGGCTGATCATTACCAGAGAAAAAGTTGAAACTTGAAAGCTGGGTTTAGGACCTAGGATCTATGTTGTGAAGGGAAGTACAAGGAAAAACAATCTTTTTTCTTAATTGCTTTATATATTTTTATATTATAGATTTTGGAAAAAATATTTTATTCATAAAAGCTGCAGTACGACTCTACAATGCCTGGTTAGACCAACAATGAATATAGTCTTGTTTGATAAGATTATTAAAGACTGCTTTAATCGCCTTACTAAACAATAAGAATAGCTTTTGAATGATTAAACATAATTACAATGTTTTTAGAACTAAACAGAAATCATTACCTTTACAAAAGGAGAGAAAAAATTGTTATGAGTTTTTTTGTAAGGAAATTGGTTCAACAGTTTAATAGTTAAACAAAATACCAGACACTGTGGGACTGAGTCCCTTGCAATGACAGCATTAGCCCAGCCACTTGATGGCCACAGCACATGCTGATAGTGTTAGGCTCACTGAATGTTGCAAGTCCAGCTTATGTGTATAGTTTAAATGAAAAGCTTCCTGCATCACTAGTCCATTGCTTAGGGAGCATGGCATGGTGTGGCTGGGATGCGGAGCATACAACCCTTAAAAATACTACAATTGTAAGTCAAAGGTAATGCAACAACTTAGAATGAAATGGCTACAGCTGGGAATTCAAGAACTTTGAAGGCTGAGAAAAGATGACAGAAAGTTAGTTGCCGTTCTCAAGGTTGTATGAGGGGCGGGGGGGAGAAGTGGTCAGCTCAGTGAAGACAAAGGAAAAGCTAATGTTGAAGAACAAAACTGATTTGATGGATAGCTGGATTGTAATGCTGTAATCTGAATGTGTTTGACACTCCAGATTCCCTTTGTTGAGAATCACTGTGCCCTCTGCTTTCATATTTGGTAGTGGAATCTAACCCAACTCAGGATCACCTCAAGTCTCTTCAGGACAAGTGAAACATTTTTGAGGAAAGATTATATACTTTTAGGAATCTGGCAAAGTAATTCAATTCAGCAGGAGATGCTTAAACTTCCATGTTACCATGCTGCTTATCCCCCTATTCCACATTTACTGTTTACATGAGAAAACTTCAAACAACCTTATAGCTGCATTTGCTGGATCCCTTTACTTCACTATAGTAGATGATTCAAGATTCAGTGCATAGCCAATGACCTTGCCAAACACACACTTACAGTACTCTTGATAGATAGAAATACTGAAATCCAATCATTTACTAACACACACTATGACCTGCAGTTTGCAGTTACGTATCACTAAAGCATGCACTCCTTCAACTTGGATCATCTCAACATTTCTCCATATCTAAAACTTGAGGGATTTGCCGGAGCCCAAAATGCCAAGAGTTATCTGCTTGACCAAGGTTTATGTAGCACAGCTGGTTCACTTTGTGTGAATACCATATCGAGACCAGAGCAAGATGGCTTGAAGCTATTCCACCTGCTTATGTTTTAATTTGCAACAGCAATTAATTTGGAGATGCCTCCCCGCTTAACAATTACTTATTTTCTAATTAGCTTGGATTATAATTTAAATGAGGTTTCACAGTGGAACACTTCAGGGATGATGGTTTGACAACCACAAACTCTGCACAATCGTTGACCTATCATAAACATGGAGGGGCAGGAGGAAGGGGCAGTCTCCCTCTTTGGGAATGCTGAGACATGCTCAAAATCCGGAGGCGCGATTCGTGCCGGCAAGTTTCTGAGTTCCAACCTTACCAACACATCACCAGTGGAGTGACACAAAACACGCTGCGGGACATCAGAAGCTCATTTTAATACATTAGTATGTCACTAGCAAAGACTCTCTCCAGATATTCCCCTCACCGGATAGTCAGCAGATGCTGGCTAACTATCATGCCAGCACCAGTTACAACAGGTTCAGCTGGATTTTAACATGTCGTGAGATCTTCCCAGGATCTTAAACATAAGTATAGCCCCCCCCGGAGTGAGAGACATAGTCAGCAACGGCCTGGAAATGCCCCTGGCATGGGGATGCCAGCAATGACTGTTGGGGAGAGGGGAGGTCGTTGAAGAAGAGGCCGATGATTGAAGAGTGAGAGGAGAAGAGATGGATGATCACTTGGAGGGAGGGAGAGGGGACAATGATTGGTGGAGGGCAGAAGGGACCAATGTCCCAGGAAGAACAGACTGACTCCGATCGAAGGTGGGGAGTGGGACCCGTGCAACCTCCATTGTGCGCTCATGAGATATTTACTCAGCTTTTGATTGGGGAGTAGAGCGTCATTAAGATTGGGAAAAAAACGACGAGCTTCTCTGTAGAGAAACAAGCCAGTTTTCTCAATGGAAACAACATATTGCCATTTATGTTTCAGAAAGCTAGATTTAAAGTGGTGTTTCATTTTTTTCAGAGGTAGGTTAATGATAATCTCAGTTGGTGCAACATTCTATTTTGAAATGCTGTTGTTTTGCACTGTTTGAGACAGATCCACTGAAGTCCTCCGGTCAGCATGGCGGCACAGTGGTTAGCACTGCTGCCTCACAGCGCCAAGGACCCTGGTTCAATTCCAACATTGGCTGATTGTCTGTGCGGAATTTGCACACTCTCCAGAGAGGGCAGGCCTGACTCGATGGGCCAAATGGCCTCCTTCTGCATTGCAGAGATTCTATGGATTCTATGAAATGCACATAACCTTCCAAGTGGTTGAAATAATAAACGGCGGAATGTCAAACACCTCAATGAGATATGGACAGTCATCAATTGGTTTTGTAAGAGCCAACTTTCATTCTTACCAAAATGCCTCATGTTGCCAACTTGTAAAAGTGTCAGAAGGCGATGGAAGTTTGCACTTCACCTCACCTTTATGATGACAAACAGGTCAAGAAAATGAACACATTCAGACATTCTCCTATTCCCTTACTGGCTATGAGCTCATTGAATAGCTGGACTAGGTTTAATCACCAGTCAATGATGAGTTTGCTGATTCCACTGGGAAAAATGACAATGGCCTTATGATCCAGCAATCCCAGCTGAAAATGCGAGAATTGGCTGAGGACAGAGTTCTTCGACAGTTGAATAACACTCACCATCGAGCCTGCCATGTAACACAGGCAAGGTATCAGTGTGCCATTGACAAATGCGGCACTAAACCTTGCAAGGAGTCAATTGAGAAGAATGCAATACATTTCTAATATTTCTGAAGTGCTTCGGTTTCACAATGCTGGCCTGATAAATTGTCTATCGGTTATCTATTCTACCAGATCTGTGATCTGATTTTGTGAACCTCCTTCAATTAGCTTGACTGGAACAAATACTTGCAGAAAAAGAAGAGTCCTTTGTTAAAGCAACCAACTACACTCGTGAGGTTCCTATGGTTTTCCTCAAGACGTTCCCAGGGTTTTGCATTATATTCCAGCCTGGTGATTTTGACAGTCACAGCAAGCAATGTTTAACTAGGTCAGCGTGCCAGCCAGTGTAAAATGCGCAGATTTCTGAGCAAAAAAATGTCTTTGTTTGAGGAAACAAGTCTTCTTGCAGATGAACAACTACTGTCAGCAAGCATGACCTGCACTAAACCAAGGTCACATCGCAAAAATCTTACTATTTCTGCACAGTACAGTGGCTGGATTTAAAACCTTTTAAAAATTAAACCTTCACAGCAACCTTTGGAAGCAGAACATTGGCTTCCTGAAGATTAGACTGTGATTAAAAGGTGAATTCGAGCTGAAAAAGTTATTGAACTCCTGCAGCTCTGAGTTAGATAAGTGCAAATAGTTTCCAGTCAGACAACAAGCAAAAGCACTTAACTGCAGCAGAATTATCCAAATCAAAAATGGGGAATTCTGCGGAGAGCTGGGGGGTGGGTAGAAAGGAGCAGTGAGGTCGAGTCAGACCCGACAGGCTTTCTATCAGCCTATTGTCAAATATCATATCCAACTGCACGAAATTCTATAGCCCTGTCTATCCTACTCTCTGGTACGATGCAGGAAATAGAATGATGGCAAGAGGCAATAATGGCAATGGTTACAGATACACAGATGGCGAAGTCTGCAGTTAAAGTCCTGAACACCAACTTATTCAGCAAAGCATGACTTCTGTTGAGCCTGATGTCAAGCAGCTCTATGAGGCCGGGCTCTGTGCTCTGCGGCTGTTCCCGGGGACACATGCTGAGATAGACATCGACTGCAGCTGAAAGGCTGCTCAGTGAAAGACACTCATTAGTCTGCCCAAAACTTGCTGATCTTCCAGTGCAAAGAGTCATACACAATTGAGCGTTACAGATAACACATTCTAAATCCAGGACTATGTGCTGAGGAATGCACTGAAGCTTAGGGAGGTACAGAGGTGCAATGGTGAAAGGCATTGTAAATGAAGGATTGGAAACAATGTAGAAGCCCCTTGTGTTGTATTCCTGCATAGAATGTATATCGTAAATATGGAGAGCATTGTTTATTTATTTGTGCCACAAGTAGGCTTATATTAACACTGTAATGAAGTTAATATGACAATCTCTTAGTTGCCACACTCAAGCTCCTCTTCAGTTATGCTAAAAGAGAATTTAGCATGGCCAATCATGTCTTTCGGACTGTGGGAGGAAACTGGAGCACTCGGAGGAAACCCATACAGATACTGACAGAACGTGCAGATGCTGGGAATCAAACCCAAGTCCTACCTTTTGCTGTAAGATACCAGTCCTAACCACTGTGCCACCGTGCCTCCAATTGCAATTATATTCAGAGATTTCAGAGTGGAACATACTGTTCAGGGAAAAGCTGAATCTTACTGTATTTGCTGTAATGTTCAATTTGAAAAGTACATTCACAAGTTTTTCGATTAAGTGTATTTTTTGGAAAAGATGCCACCGCTCCTGAACCGGTGAGGTCTTCATCAATATAAAAATGTTGTTGTGTATGGCCAGTTTTGTCAGACAACACCCTTTCCCCACATTATCTACATGTGAGCATGCACTTGTGGCTTTCCCAATTTTCAACAGAACATGATAGAAGATGTAGAGAGGGCACGAGGAAGCACATTTTTCAGCAGAGGGTGGTAGCTGTCTGGAATTCACTGACCAAGTTGGAAATAGAACATAGAACATAGAACATTACAGCACAGAACAGGCCCTTCGGCCTTCGATGTTGTGCTGACCAATATAAAAAGCAATGCCCCTCCAAACTAAACCATTCCCTTCTCTTCCATATACTTATCAACTAACCTCTTAAACGCCACCAAACTTGGCGCATCTACAACTGCTGCAGGCAGGGCATTCCACTCCCGAACCACCCTTTGGGTAAAGAACCTACCTCTGATATCCGTCCTATAACTATCACCCCTTAATTTAAAGCTGTGTCCCCTCGTGCTAGCTTTCTCCATCCTAGGAAAAAGGCTATCACTGTCCACCCTATCTAAACCTCTAATCATCTTATATGTTTCAATAAGATCCCCTCTTAGCCGCCTCCTTTCTAACGAAAACAACCTCAAATCCCTCAGCCTCTCTTCATAAGACCTGCCCTCCATACCAGGCAACATCCTGGTAAACCTCCTCTGTACCCTCTCCAATGCCTCCACATCTTTCTTATAATGTGGGGACCAGAACTGCACACAATACTCCAAGTGCGGCCGCACTAGAGTTTTGTACAGTTGCAACATGACGTTGCGGCTCCGAAATTCAATCCCCCTACCAATAAAAGCTAAGACTCCATATGCCTTCTTAACAACCTTCTCGACTTGACTGCCTACTTTTAGGGATCTATGCACATACACACCAAGATCCCTCTGTTCATCTAGACTACTAAGAATCCTACCATTTGCCCTATACTCTACACATTTATTATTCCTGCCATAGTGCATTACCTCACACTTTTCCACATTAAACTCCATTTGCCACCTCTCGGCCCAGCTCTGCAACTTGTCCAAGTCTCTCTGCAAACTATAACACCCCTCTTCACTATCTACCACTCCACCGACTTTAGTGTCATCTGCAAATTTACTAATCCATCCTTCAATACCCTCATCCAGATCATTTATAAAAATTACAAACAGCAGGGGCCCCAAAACAGACCCCTGAGGTACACCACTTGTCACCGAACTCCAAGATGAATATCTCCCATCAACCACCACCCTCTGTCTTCTATCTGCTAGCCAATTCCTAACCCAATTAGCTAAATCACCCTCTATCCCATACATCTGCATTTTCTGCAGAAGTCTTCCATGGGCCACCTTATCAAACGCCTTACTAAAGTCCATATATACCACATCAACCGCCTTACCCCCATCCACCTCTTTAGTCACTAATGACTAAATGGAAATGGATGTAGAGACCCTAAACTCTTTTAAAAAGTCTTGAGAGCTGCAGGGTTCGGTGCAGGAAGGTGTGACTAGAAAGGGCATCCTTGGGCTGGCATGGACAAGATAGGATGAATGACCTCCTTCTGTGCTGTAATGTTTCCATGGTTGTATGACCAATAGGTGACTCTGGGTTTCAGGAATTTAGATTTTTAGAAAAATATTCACCAAGTTGGGCTGTTTCAATTTGAGCATTCTGTAAATGGTCTATTTGCCATTTTTAAGCGAATGAAAAGAATAGAAACTAGAAAAACTATCCAATTCATTGATAGGTTCAAATACCAGCAAAAAGAGTGCAAAATATTTACAAACTAAAGAGTAAGAAAGGAAGTCAGGTGGATCTTTCTTCTCCACTGTGACGAACAAAGTTGTGGAATAAATAAGCAAGGAGAATTCAGTATTGTGAAGGTCTAACTTGCCGTCTTTCTGAACAGAAAAGTGTGACAGGATAGCTGGAAGTGCGTAACAACTATTGCAAAAATGGTAAATGTGTTAGGACTAACTGCCTTTTCTTCCTCTAAAAATTATTTCCTTTTCTTTGCAAGCATGATTAAATTCACTTCAAAAATAAAGTATCGACATTTTTATTGGTCTTTCATGCTTTCTCATTAGAAAACTCTGAAAGGAACTGTCCAATGTGAAATTATGATGTGGAGATGCCGGCGTTGGACTGGGGTAAACACAGTAAGAAGTCTGACAACACCACGTTTAAGTCCAACCGATTTATTTAATAGCAAACACACAAGCCAACTTTATTTGTTAGTAAACTCACAAGGCTTGTGAGTTTACTATCAAATAAATCGGTTGGACTTAAACCTGGTGTTGTTAGACTTCTTACAGTGTAAAATTAACCAATATACACCCAAATAAAATTGGACAGTATCTCTACCACCTCGCCACCACAGAATCAATGCGGAAGAGGATCCAACAGTGGAAATCTCCATTGGCCTTGGGCGGGAATTTCCGGTCTTGCCCAAGCGAGGCCATGAAATTCCACTCATTGGGTTTGACGCCTGATCATCTGACCTCAGCAAAAGCAGGAAATCAATTGACTCAGTTAATTGCAGTGAGCCTGGGGCAAAGTTCAAAGAATCCAATCCTGACTGCTATCCAGTGAGCTGCAAAGCTATGGACAAAGCAGAATCTGTGAGGGTGATTTTAACCCTATCTATACTCTGCAGATTGGGTGGCTGAACAATGAAATTTATCGACGTTATTTATTGACCTTTCAACAAACATTTTTACAAATGCACCATGGAAAACCCCCTTACCAAATGTATCACAGCTTGGTATGGCTCCTGCTCTGACCAAGACCGCAAGAAACTACAAAGGGTTATGAATGTAGCGTAGTCCATTACTCAAACCAGCCTTCCATCCATTGACTCAGTCTACATTTCCTGTTGCCTCAGAAAAGCAGTCAGCATAATCAAGGACCCCATGCACCCCGGACATTCTCTCTTCCACCTTCTTCCATCAGGACAGAAATACAAAAGTCTGAGATAACAGACCAACCAACTCAAGAACAGCTTCATTCCTTGCTGCCTTTAGACTTTTGAATGGCCCCATCATATTTTATGCTGATCTTTTTCTAGCTGTGACTGTAACACTATATTCTGCATCCTCTCCTTTCCTTTTCCCCTATGTACTCTATGAATGATATGCTTTGTCTGTATAGCACGCAAAAAAAAAAATACTTCTCACTGTATTCCAACACATATGGCAATAATAAATCAAATGAGATTCCATTATCCGTGATTTTGATGCAGGTTCCAGAAATGGTGGTTGTGTCACTTTCCTAAAACTGGCGAGGTCCTGAGCAATGGAATATTTTGTTCTTGCCTACAGCCAGTTGTATTGCATAAGATCCCTTCCCCACACCTACCTGCACATAAGCATGCACCTGCGGCCTTCCCAGTTCTCTGCATGACAATCACTGCTTCCTGTCCAAGCAGGAGGAGAACCGGTAGCCTGCTACTGAAGTCCATGCAAGGTCTGTTTTCACATGGGAAAGATCCTAAATCACTCCACCTGAATTAAAACTAAGGCCTTAAAAGGATTCCAGATTATACTGGATGAGCAGACAATGGGACAGGGGTTAAAAGGCTACAATATCGGGCTGGGTGAATATGCCAAGAACTTGCGCAGTTCATCAATGCCAGCAGGAACCGTTTGGATGGATTCATCTTTTTCCATAGTTCAGTGTAAATGAATCAATGTACATATAAGGCAAGGCTGAGATCTTGCTCGGCTGCAATGCCTCTGGGGCTATGACTCCTGCCAGGATTCATTGTGGCACATAAAGCATCATCGTGTAGGCAAGATCTCAAAGGGTAGGTAGTCATGGAACCAAACCCAGTGCAAGGTAATGACTGCAACTGAGAGAAAGTGAGGGAAATAAATTAACCTTCCTTGAAGTGAGCTGTCATTCTCTGTCACCGAATCCACACATCATGGAATTATACACACCTGACTCATGACTCCTTGTCTAATGACTAGAAGGTCATGAGCTGAGGAGGTGGGGGGAGGGGGGCACAATCTCCCAATATGAACTCACAACAGAAGCCACTCTGCCCTTGGCTTAACAGAATTAGACAATCTGCTGACTGGGCTAAAATACAGTTTAACATCTCTTCTGCGGTTTATTCATTCACAGCTCCACTGATCTAATGATTTTCAATCTAATAAAAAACACAAAACGCTGGGAAAAAGTTCAAGCAGCATCTGCACACTGAGAAGCAGAATCAATGTTTCAGATCCGTATGATTCTTCTATCGCTGTGCTGTGCAGATACATGGATTTGGGCCTGTGTCTGTGGGAGTTTGCACATTCTCCCCGTGCTTGCGTGGGTTTTCGCCGTGTGCTCCGGTTTCCTCCCACATACCAAACATGTGCTCTTAGGCTAATTGGCAAAACAAATTCTCCCTAAATTGTCTCAAATTTGGTTTTTAATCCACAGATCTATAAACATAGACAGGGATCACGGGTAGAGGTGGGAACATCAGGGTGGCGGCGTGGGCTCGTTGGGCCGAAGAGTCTGTTTCCTATGCTGTTTTGTTCTTTGTTTTTTGTTGTTTTTTGTTCTTCAATGCGGTTTCCAAACTGTCCATTTGTTTTCTGAATGGAAAATATCACATCACAGCGATACACCTGATTTCAATAAAGCTATGAAGAGATTTCTTTCGCTCACTATCCCACCACACTCCCCCACCATCATAGAATCATAGATTCCTATGGTGCAGGAAAAGGCCATTCAGCCCATCGAGCCTGCACCAACAACAATCTTGCCCATCCAAGCCTTTTCCTCATAACCTCATGTATTTACCCTGCAAACTCCCCTGACACTGAGGGGCAATTTTGCATGACCAATCAACCTAAATTAACCAAATCCACCTATCAACATAATATTACAAGGAGGGCTACGGTAATATCACAGAGGAGGGTACAGTATTCTCTCTACAACACTGACGAGTATGTTAATTCAGCTTGACCCATCAGGACGGTAGTAAGCGTATGTAACTACCAGCACTCAACAGCCTGAAATCCGCAATCCTATCATTAGCTTCCAACACAAAAAAATTCATGTAAAAAAATTGGAGTAAATCATGTTTTTTTTTAGCAGGAGTTTTATAATGAATCCCCAACACTCCATGCACTGCACAGTGCACTAGCATAAATCAGTTCAAGTATCCTGCTAGAGCATACTGCTAAGTGGGCCACCTTGCGTGCACTGACCTGTCAACACTGAGATCAGCACACGTGCAATGGCCAGCCAACCTATCACAGGCGAACCCAAGCACTGGCCAACTGCTGCCTCCCTCCCTTTCTCAGTCAGCCTCATTACAGATTGGCAGTGGGCTTCCCTCCTCCCTCACAGATTGTCCCCCCAGCCCGGAGGCCCTGCCCCCAATCATAACCCGCTTCCCAATTAGGCCCTAGCCACTCAGCAGTTCATGATGCCGAGGAGTACAGAATGGCAAGATGCCCCCTGGACATTGGGCATTGCCAGGGAGTAAGGCTGGCATTGCCAAGGTGCCAATCCCCAAGGGGCACTCTCCGCCCAGCACCCGATTCTCTGCGGGGCCTTTATTGACCCCTCTTCACTAGAGTAATAGCGGGCCGCCAGCTCCCTACAAGTGAGGAGCTATAGTAAACCTTGCTGGAGTCACCCATTCCTGGCAGGGTGGCTGGGGACGGGAAAGAGAGGCTAGTGGCCCAGAAACATCAGTCCTGGGCCCACTAATGACACTCAGAGCATATTTAAATCAGTATCTGCATATATTACGCAGCTCCGTGATAATTTCTGGTACAGAGCTGACAGCACCGGAAATCCGGTGCTGGGAGTCACGCGGAGACAGTGGCACCCAGTGAGAAGCCACAAAACAGCTTCCGTTATAGTCTACCGGCCTGCTACGTTACAAGAACAATGCAGCAGGATGGAAGAATCACTTCCTACATACCACTACATAACTACTTATTCTGACAATGATGAATAGCTACTGTCACTCATAGCCCCAGGAAAATGATACTATCATTCATTAATGTCACAACCAGTGTAAAACAATGGCACCAGGGGAAACAAAAAACAAGTTCCATGAAGGGAAACTCTACATCATCATAATAGGCTAAAGCTACCCACTGCATTCTTAGTGGTATCAAATCAAAACTGCATGCTCATTGGATTTACTTTGAAAATAAATTTCTGACCACTTTACAGAGAATAACATCAAACTTCTGCATTCACAATGAGTGTCGGTGTGATTTAAAACACACTCTGCCGTGGCTACATAGTTAAAATTGTTTCTTAAGACTTGCCCATTTTTGCTCAATTCTGCACTCCTGCCAATACAAGACTCTGTTTTTTGTAGGTTGATAAGGTGCCTGTCTGACGTGGATAGCAGCCTCATTAATGACATTGTTAGGCTCCTGATGGAATTTTAAGTGTTATGAGAGTGGGTATCTGCACCATACTCAGTAAGATCAGGAACAAAAGAGCTAAGGCAGTTGCTAAATGTAATATCATATGGTTAAGAGAAGCAGCAGTGGCGTCTGCTGTTCAACCTCTAATCTCCCCCATTCCACACGAGGAACCCCACTGACGTCCTATGGAGACTCATCCAGGGGATGGATCCAGACTTCGCATAGTCAATGGCTAGATAGCACTTTCTGCTTGTTTTGGATAGACAGGTGGCCAATGGCATTTAAGTGAGATGTGCGAGTTAAAATAGTCCAAGCCTCCAATTGACATTGTTGGATGGCACAGACACTTGCTCTGCCCTGCCTAGCTGAAATCTATTCCTAGTTAAATTCCCCAGCAGTATTTTTCTTTTCTTCTTCCATTTTCTGCCCAAAAACCCACAACCTCCACCGTATGTATGGCAAAGGATCAAGAGATATCGGGAGTGGATGGGGACGGTTGGGGAAGATCAGGATGTTCAACTCAATGATCAGCCATAATTAAAATGAATTGCAGAGCAGGCTCGAAGGGCTTTTTGCTGCTTCTAGTTTACATAAGGAACTCAGAGATTCACCAACAAAAAACACTGGGTGGTTTGCGATTAAAAATAACAGCCAGCACAGGTACAATGAATGTACAATGAGCTGAGTGGACTGCTACTGCGCTGCAAGTCTCCACATTTGGTTAGTGTAGCTGCCTCACAGCCCCAGGGACCCAGGCTCGATTCCCAGCTTGGGTCACAGTGTGTGCAAAATCTGCACATTCTCCCCGTGTCTGCGAGGGTTTCCTCCACGAGCTCCAGTTTCTTTCTATAGTCTGAAAGACATGCTGGTTAAGTACATTGGCCATATTAAATTCTCCTTCAGTGTACCCAAACAAGTGCCACAGTGTGGCAACTAAGGGATTTTCACAGTAATTTCATTGCCATGTTAATGTAAGCCTACTTCTGACACTAATAAACTTAAAAAAAATCTATGAAGAGCGATTGCCTTCAGCAGAATAGAGAATTGGGATAAAAGAAAGTGATTCAGTATTTCAGAGCACATTCTATAAAGAAGTCCACTAAAGGTGCAGACATAGAGTCATAGAAGTTT
Source organism: Sphyrna mokarran (assembly GCA_024679065.1). Classification (NCBI taxonomy): domain Eukaryota; kingdom Metazoa; phylum Chordata; class Chondrichthyes; order Carcharhiniformes; family Carcharhinidae; genus Sphyrna; species Sphyrna mokarran. The sequence goes on along the minus strand of JAGIQG010000023.1, from coordinate 20,323,837 downwards.
ATAGCATGGAAACAAGCCCTTCGACCCAACTTGTCCATGCTGCCCTTCTTTTTTTAATTCCTAAGCTAATCCCAATTGCTCACATTTGGCCCATATCCCTCCATACCCATCTTATCCATGTAACTGCCTAAATGCTTTTTAAAAGACAAAATTATACCCACCTCTACTACTACCTCTGGAAGCTTGTTCCAGACACTCACCACTCACTGTGTGAAAAAAAATGCCTCTCGGGACACTTTTGTATCTCTCTCCTCTCACCTTAAATATGTGCCCTCTAGTTTTAGACTCCCCTACTTGGGAAAAGATATTGACTATCTGGCTCATCTGTGCCCATCATTATTTTATAGATCTTTAAAAGATCACCCCTCAGCCTTCTACACTTCAGAGAAAAAGTCTATCCAGCCTCTCCTTGTAAATTAAATCATCAAGTCCCAATAGCATCCTAGTAAATCGTTTTTGCACTCTTACTAGTTTAATAATATTCATTCTATAATAGGGTGACCAGAACTATACACATTGTATATACAATTGTGGCCTTACCAGTGTCTTGTATAACTTCAAAAAGACATCCTGACCGAAGAAACCAAGCATGCTGAATGCATTCTTCATCAGTCTGTCTACTTGTGACTCCACTTTCAAGAAGCTATGAAACGTACCCCTAGATCTCTTTGTTCTGTAACTCTCCCCAACATCTCACCACTGAGTAAGCCTTTCCTTGTTTCAATTTACCAAAATGCATCATCTCACATTTTTATAGCACTGCTGTCTGTGGATGATTCAAACAAAAAACTAGTGTGGTATTGGTGCAATCAATTAAAAAGAAAGTGTCTAAAGCCAATTTTGAACTATTCAGATATATAAAGTTTAAAATGTACATAATTTCTCTCATCTTCGGTAGCATAAGGCTCTGGCACATAAAGGTTTAACATGGGACTAAGTACAGTAATGCCTACACAGTAATGTAAGAGACCACATAAGCCATAATGAGGGTCAGTATAGTCTTAGACAGAGTTATGTGTAGAAGCAAGCAAGGGGATAACTCCTGGATTGGAACTTTACTGCATCATTGTGTATATAAGTTCTAGTCATTAATAAATACTTCACTGTTAAACTGCCCAAGACTACGAATAACTTAATAAGAGCTATCCAACTATGCCCAATACCTTACCACATCATCTATTATTGCAATAACCTAAATGCTGCTCACAGACAATGTTATAACCAGGCTCTGACATCTGTTACCATAGAAACAAAAAAATTATTAAATTGACCTCGTCTTAACTGGAAGATCAGTAATGCAAGATGTAATCGGAGCATGGTTTCAGATCTTGTTTGTGTAATTTGATCACAATTACCAGCATGCAACACAAGTTGCAAAAGGTAAAAATAATTACTTGACAATAGGTGGCATGGTGGCACAGTCATTAGCACTGCTGCTTCACAGAATCAGGGATCTGGGTTCAATTTTGGCTTTGGGTGGTATGTCTGTATGGAGTCTGCAAATTTTTCCCATGTCAGTGTGGATTTTCTTTCGCTGTTCTGGTTTCCTTCCACAGTCCAAAGATGCACAGATCAGATTGATTAGTCATGTTAAAATTGCCTTTTAGCATCCCAAGATGAATAGGTTAAGGAGATTCGCGAAGTATATACATGGGGTTACAGGGATAGAGTCTGGGTGGGAAGCTCTGCCTGAGAATTGGTATAGACTTGATGGGCCAAATGGCTTGCTTCTGCACTGCAGGGAATCTATTCTATAATAATATTCCAGAGCTGACATCTTTTTATACACCTATGCTAACACACCCACATTTATTTTACGCCTTCACTTACAGAACTTCACTCTCCTCTAATCATTACTTGCTCCACTATATCCTGTTCCATTCTCCCATTTATTTATGAGCTTGCAAACACTCGAATTCAGGGCCAAAATAAGCTACGTTTTCGTAACAACAATGCTGACTGCAAATAACTAAGTTTGTTAATATTATATGGATGATGTGCTGAGGTCAAAACTGACATATTTTTAAAATTCATGTGAACACTCAACCAACAGGTACGGAGTGAGGAAGGTCGAGTTAACGGCCGGAATTCTTTGATGTCATACGCCTCACCACCGTGAAGGAAGAATTTGGCACTCGGCTTAATCTCCATTCACAACAGTGGGACTGGAGAATCCCAGTCATGGGTGAATAGGGAGAATCCCAGCCAATATTTGTGTTCTATGATCCTTCATCCTAATGTTATCCCTATTTTCTTTCATGCTGCTTGCATGTGTTTCCAATATTTTTGTTTTGTATGTCAGGCTTTCAGAATCTGCAGCACTTTATTTTAGGTGTCTTGTCATGTACAACAGAATGTTGAATTATATGTACTGCCACATGTAAAGCAAGCTAATATAGCTAAATATCGGGTTTCTCAATTTTCTTACTGATGCACTCTGAGGAAATTAAAACAAGCTTCTGCTTGCAGTTTACAGAGTTCACATAACTTACACATGACAAGAAATTGTTTGAGGTCATTATTGCAATTTAAGCGTAAAATTTAAAATAAGATCAAATTAAATATAAATTTAAAACCCAGTTTAAACAAAAACGATGACATAACCTTTGGAAGTTGCCAGGCAAAGTGCCATGAGTGCATTTCTGTCCACACAGCCCAATCTTCCGAATTAGAAACTGCAATCAGTAAATGGGGTCTTTCTCTTCAAATTAGCTGAATTGTCATCTACCCATTCCATTATATCTGCTGTGTTTGCTTAGTAAATGGTTCTTTGCCTGAGGTAACTTTCAGCAAGAAATTAAGTAAGCACATGGAATTTTTAAACTTTAAAAACTGTAACATATCCCAGTATCAATCTGCACTCTAATGCTTCAAGATTTTATCTATTCAGCCCAGAAGTGTTTTATACTTAAAATGTACAACGTTTCTCACATAAAATTATGTTCAGGTTACAAAAGGTAGATTTTTAAAAATTCCACTAGACATTTTTATCCCATTAGCAATAAGCCTAGATTCACTGAAACCCAGTTTGGCTAAGAAATATGTTTGGACCTTGGATGAGGAGTGGATTAAAATGGTTATTTGTGTCAATGAGACAATAGGAGGGATCTTTTGCACATTCCACAGATGTCAGAGTGGTACACAGAGTCTCACTTTTAGATGTTAATTCTGCCATTTTGCCTTGCAATATAGGGTGGGCCCCTCTCAAAGAATAAAGTTATCATAACTTTTAACTTTGTGCTAAAGAGGATGATAGGAAAGAGTTAACCCTTACTGTGAAATTTATTTGGAAATTAATTCCAAATAAACCTGTTTGTCTTCAACCTGGAGACTTCTTAATATGGTTTCACGTGTTTCAGTATCTTAGACTAATAGGTAAAATGACACCAGATTCAGAACTCACCTGTATAGTCTTCATGGCACTCACAGGTATATCCGCCTTCCCTACTTCGACAAATCCCATTGCTTCCACAGGGGTTGGAATAACAAAGGTCAATTTCTGTTTCGCAGTAGTCTCCCGTGAATCCCACTGGGCACCTACACCTTAAACCATTTATTGGATGGATGGGACGAAACAAAATTGTATCCGAGGTGATGAATGGGGCGGAGCTATCAAACTTCAAGACTGAAACACATTTCATGTAATTCTCACAAGGTTCCCGGAGGCATATGTTGTCGTCAAATGGGAGTACCCTTTGCGTGGAGATGGCTGTTAGAAGTGTGCGGTTGAGGTAAATCTGCTCTTGCAAGTCCTCAGAAGAAAAAAATTGGTTTTGGACCCCGCCAGGTAACAAGACAGACAGACTGACGTTCAAGATAGTGGCCCTTACGTCTGTGTCATTCTGTATGTTGAATATCACAATGTCCTCTTTCATTGCAGATAATACAGTGGCCACTCCCTCAACAAATAAAGAGAGGAGTGGAGAGAGAAACCTCTCTTGGGACATGTTCTCCAGGCGTAAAGTGATGCTGTTGCTCAACATTTCATCAGTAACAATAGTGACCTGCAGTGTACATTGGGCTGTAACACTGTGAATACCATCTGAAAAAAAAGGACAGAAAGCCTTATTACATCAGGAACCTGCTGTAATATACAAGCCCTTATAATCTAGATCTTTTGAACAAAATAGCTTATAAATTCCTGCAAACAACATTATCGTATGAACATTTAATCTCTTTTCTTCTTAGCCTTTGTTTTAGACAGAAGCATAGATTATATCGAAATAAATAGATTATCCATCCTTTGAAGTTGAGGAAGAGAAGAAGAATTGGTTAGGGTGCATTAAATATTCTTCACCATTTCAAGCTAATTTTCACACACTTAATTTTGTTGAAATCTGTGATAAAAATACTAACTTTAGATTGCTATAACATATGACTTTGTCTCAATTATGTCAACTTTAGAAATATTAAAATTTTGACTCTGAGATAAATACACCAGGGTAACATTCTAGACATTTTCATAAATGTCCAGGATTTAGAAAACATATTTATTAACTAACCATATTTGTTTTGTGGGATAAGATTATGATTATGATCACCATTACACTTTATTTAATACAGACCAATAACAATTTAGATACACATATTGGCCAGCAATCCAGTTTTCTTAAAGCAAGGATAGATACATTTTTGAACAGTAAAGGAATTAAGGGCTATAATGAATAGGCAAGTAAGTGGAGCTGAGTCCACAAAAGATCAGCAATGATTTTATTGAATGGTGGAGCAGGCTCGAGGAGCCAGATGGCCCAATTCTGCTCCTAGTTTTAATGTTCTTCTGCTTTTTCTTTTTAGTCAAAATTACGAGAATATATTTGGGCATATTGCATCATTAGATTCTCAATCACAAAAAAATGTAATTAAACGAATCCCTTAGCATTGCTTTGCTGAAGGTATTGGTACTCCATGTAATTTACCTACCATTCAGACAGAAGTGAGAAATGGTACGTAATTCTCAAACGTACATGCATAATGAAGTTCATAGAATCAAAGGATGCCTCCTATGCAAAAGGCAGCCATTCGGCCCATCAAGCCTGCACCGACTACAATCCCACGCAGGGCCTATCCCCATAACATGGCTTATTTATTCTGTTAATTCCCTGGCATTAAGAGCAGCTTAGGATGGCCAATCCACCTAGCCTGCACTTATTTGGACTGTGGAAAGGAACTTGTCACCCAGAGGAAACCCATGCAGACACAGGGAGAATGTGAAAATTCCAGACAGACAGAGTCATCTGAATTGAACCCGGTCCCTGGCGCTAACAGGCAACAGTGCTAACCACTGTGCCACTGTGTTATGAAAGCATCCGTCTTCCTGATTGACTAATGGAGGATGTTTTATTTAACACTGTATTCTAAAAAAGTGAAACAATGAACATTTTAGAATGTAGAATTCTTAAGTAATGTTAATTCACATATCAACTGTTTTTAATGATGGTTAATAAACGCATTGACCAGTATGACATCCATCCCTACAAAACAGAGATCCCATATTAGATCCCTGGTTTGTGCTGAATTAGCTGACTTCAATTGGGCTGCAATATGTCTGAGTTCAGATCCTAAGTCTAAGGAGACTAAGCAAAGCCAACTTGCCAACCAACCAGCATTAGAAGTTGCCTCTCTTTGAAATAAGGTATTCTTCCTGATGAGTACAAGACAAACCATTTTCACAGTGCATCTTTTTATTAAAATTTGCTGATAAAGTTGTAGCTTCTACCTTATTTGTATGTGAATATCCTGATCGCTTATTTCAGCATCTCTAAAACATCAAGGCTTTTTTGGTTTTACTCCCTGGTTTGCTGTCTATGAGAATACTTCAATGTCATTGGCTGTTTACCCTGCTTGATATCATCACTATTATTGGATGCCTGAAAATCCTTTGATTTGGTGCCAGATTCAAACTCACATCAGAAAAAGGGAAGTTCATTTTGCTGATGTCGCTAGGTCTTTGTGGGCAACTTTCTTTGAGGTCAATGATGAGTGCCATCACTTCATTACTGACTACAAATTCCTGGATATATTCTGTATTAAGCACCATATTATTCTCATTGTCATTGTGCACAAAGACATAACTTTTTCATGAGATCTATTTGAATTCACTGATAACTATTTTGGTTAACCAAATCCACAAACATGAAATGGCAACCAACAACATCAGGATGTGATCGCTTTCAAAATAAAGCTGTGGGTATATTAGAGATTTTCTATCAAACAATCTTCCAAAACAAGTAATTGCAAAATCTACTATTATAGAAATGAATGTTATAACAATGGGCAACAGCAGCTGTTCTGAAAAAAAACATTCCCAATGTTAATCTGGCACAGTTGAAATATTTACTGCTTTACACAGCAAGGGATTGCGAAAGCTGCTGCATGTTGCCTCAATCTTCTTTAATTGTTTTCAAATACTTTTTTGTTTTACATCTTCAAGATAAAAGTCAGCTTTATAAATGTTACTGGGCTTGACAATTAAATAACTTCAGAATGGGGATCTTCACAGTAGGGATTTTAACAGAATTTCATTTTAGTATTAATGTAAGCCTACTTGTGACTAATAAATAAACTTTAGCATAACAAGTTTGAGTATGTGAAAAATAAGTTCATATCTCAGATTTTTATTTGTTTGGAGGCGAAAGGACACTTCCAAAGACTTTGAAAATATTAACAACGACAAAAAGCCTTAAAGATAAGAAATAAATCTGCCACCTGTCATACCAGCTCCATAGATTCCCAGTTCAATATCACTGGGGACTCTCAGGAACTGAACTCTTCTGATTAAACATATTTTACTATTGAAGAGTCAACAAATAATTAAGGATGTCAGTCAGCAGGCTGTCATCAAGGTGTCATCCGATTCCTCAAATTTATGTTGAGAGTAGGAATCAGTCCTGGCAAAGAATCATTTTTGCTGCAGTTCTGAGTATCGTTTATACATTACATGTAGTGGCAAAGCACATAATGGATGTGTCATCAGCATTCCCCTAAAGGATTTTATCCGGGAAAGATAGAACAAAGTGTTTTGAAAACTGCAAGTCCAATAAGCTTACAGTAAAATGACAAGACCATAAAAGAAAATGAGACTTGACTCCAGCAGAAAAGAGCAAATAACGTAGCAACATTCTAACTGTGTAGCACAGTTAGTATTGCTGCCTCAAAGCATCAGGGACCTGGGTTCAACTCTGGCCTTGGATGACTGTCCATGTGGAGTTTGCGCATTCTCCCCGTAGGTTTCTTCCGGATGTTCCGGTTTCCTCCCATAGTGCAGATTAGGTGATTCACCATGCTAAAAGAATTACCCTTATTGTCCCAAGATATATAGATTAGGAGGCTTAGTGGGGTAAGTATGTAATTTAGTGGGGTCACAGAAATGCGGGTCCTTGGTAGGATCTTCTGTTGGAGAGTTAGTGTGGATTTGATGGGCTGAATGGCCTCTTGCAGCAAAGGTATTCTATGAACTGTCAGAAAGCTTTTTCAAATCAATTAATTAAAGCTTTCCAGGAAAACAATTGCAATAAAACATAAACTTGCACAAATAATTAGCCTCACTAATGTAGTCATAGTCTAAACACTTAAAAGGTGGATCAACATATCCCTGAAGAATCTTCGAGAAATAAAGAGTTATAGTATACGTCCAGTACAAAAGAGGCCATTCAGCCCATCAAGTCTATACAATCCCATAAGAACATAAGAAATGGGAGCAGGAGTAGGCCACCCAGCCCCTTGAGCCTGCCCCGCCATTCAGTCAGATCATGGCTGATCTGTAGTGGTTCAGTACCACTTTCCCGCTTTCTCCTCGTAACCTTGTAACCTCGTAACCTTGTCAAGTAAAAACCTATCCACTCTTGACTTGAACATATTCAGTGAGGAAGCCTCCAGCACCTCATCAGGCAGAAAATTCCAAAGGTTCACCATCCTCTGCATGAAGAAACCCTTCCGCAACTCCGATCTGAACCGCCCTCCCCTAATCTTGAAGCTGTGCCTCTAGTCCTGCTATCTTTGCTAAGCCGATAGAGCATCTCAACCTCTACTCTATCCATCCCCTTCATTATCTTATACATCTCTATAAGATCCTCTCTCAGCCTTCTAAACTCCAAAGAGTACAAACCTAGCCTATTCAGTCTCTCCTCATAATCCAATGCCCTCATCCCCAGTATCAGCCTAGTAAACCTTCTCTGCACCCCCTTGAAGGCCAATATATCCTTCCTTGAATGCAGCGACCAAAACTGCACACAGTACTCCAGCTGCGGCCTCACCAGCACCTTATACAGCTGCAACAGAACCTTCCTACTTTTATATTTTATCCTCCTAGCTATAAAGGCCAACATTGCATTCGCCTTCTTAATCACCTGCTGCACCTGCATACTGTGTTTTTGCGATTCATGCATAAGGATCCCCAGGTCCCTCTGCACCGTTGCATGCTGCAGCTTTTCTCCATTTAAACAGTAAACCTTCCTACCATTATTCTTACCAAAGTGGATAACCTCACACTTGCTAACATTATACTCCGTTTGCCAGGTCCTCGCCCACTCACTCAACCTATCCTGATCCCTCTGCAGACTTTCTACACCTTCCACGCAATTTGCTTTTCCACTCACCTCTGTGTCGTCAGCAAACTTCATCACCCTGCACTCTGCCCCTTCCTCCAGATCATCTATGTAAATGGCAAATAGTTGAGGCCCCAGCACTGAACCTTGAGGCACTCCACTAGTCACCAGCTGCCAATCAGAATAGCACCCATTAATACCTAACCTCTGTTTCCTATTAGACAACCAATCCTCTATCCAGTCTAACACTCTACCCCCGACTCCCTGCACCTTAACCTTCTGCAGCAATCTTTTGTGAAGCACCTTATCAAATGCTTTTTGGAAATCCAAAAACATCACATCCACTGGTTCCCCTCTATCTACTGCACTAGTCACTTCCACATAGAACTCCAATAAGTTAGTCATCCAGGCCCTATTCCATAACCACACACTCGGGTCAATTTAGCATGGCCTATCAACCTAGCCCACATATCTTTAGACTGTGAGAGGAAACACAAACACCCAGAGAAAACCCATATAGACAGCGAGAGAATGTGCAAACTCCACACAGGCCAGAATTGAACCTGGGTCCCTGGCACTGTGAGGCAGCGGTGCTAACCGACTGTGCTAAGATGCTGCACTAGCATTGCAGTGCACAGCCCGCAATGGAAAAGATACAGGAGACAAAAGGAAAGATCAGAGAGAAAAGCAGAGCAACCCACAAGACAAAATGAGACCATCACAATCCCATCATCATATGGAAAAGGAGGCAACTGAAACCAAGAGAAACAACAGCACCACTTTGAGGTGGAGGAGAGGTTCAAGATGGACCTACATTATAAACGGAATAACAGAATGAATGGAAAGCTTGTGCGAATAAAGCATAAAATTGACAAGACATGCTTCTATTTAAGGGCAACTACATAAATATTGCTGTGTAGTGAAAGAAAAAAGTGACTTTCCACCATGAGAATCATCTAGCTGTGGTGAAACAAATACACAAACTCTCTTTTAATTAGCTGCCTTCTATAACCACTTAATCTAGAGTAAGTGAAAAGTTAAATCATCTGATGCCAAAAGATTGGACTGAATGAGTTGTAGAGATCAACCAGGCTATCAACACAAGAGGCCAATGAGATTTATTCAAGAATCCCCAGCACGAGACAAAGTTGACCTGAGTTCAGCCAAACATTCACTCTATGATCAAATTTAACTCCTTTCTCAATTACAGAAAATATGCTTGGATCAAGGACATGGCCCTAAAGTGTCACATTAATCTTGTCTCGTTCCTTCCAACATACATTGGAAATTAATTTTTTAATTTTGTAAATGATTTATTGGATGGTAAATCCTGCGCAGAAAATCTTGGGTGACTTTTCCCATTGGTGTTCACAGGTTGAGATTTTTCCAGACACACAAGGCATAAATGGAGCCAGAAAATACCATTCACAAACAAAATCCATTCCAGAAAGAACTTAGATCTCTATTGCAGTTTTTTTGGTCTCAGGTCAGCCCAGATTGTTTACAGTCAATTAATTACTTTAGAAGTGGAGTTACAATTGCAACGTAGGGAAATGTGGCAACTAGTTTGCACACAGCAAGGTCCCAAAAGCAGCAATAAGATAAATGACAAGATAATCAATTCTAGTGAAATTTGTTGAGGCATTGTTCTTCACAATGCCACAAGATTGTTAACGTCATCCTGAAGGGGCAGATGGGACAGCTACTTTGGTCAGCAAATAGTATTGGCCAGTTTCAGGAACTGCTGATAAATTCCCGGATTTTGATGAAGCAAATGATACTTCGCCTTCAGGTCTTATCAGCATGCGAAACAAGGGAAACAAAATGATCAGGCAGCTGTGTTAGACAATTCTAATAATATAAAATTACTGCAGATGTTGGAATGTGAAACAAAAATAGAAAATGCTGGAAAATCTCAGCAGGTCTGACAGTATCTGTGGAGAGAGAATTGAGGCAGTGTTTTGAGTCTGGATGGCCCTTCATCAGAGTGTTAGACAATTGTTGTTTGACAACTGAAATAGTGTAATTGCCGTAATTTGAAAATGTGAAACGCATCAACTGCATGTCTGCATTTTCTCAATAGTAAAAAAAACTGGATTTAATCCCTGGAGACCATAATGGGCATTAAAATAGTCAAAGAGGAGTAACCATAAGGGAAGGGGCACGGTGGCACAGTGTTAGCATTGTTGCCTCACAGCACCAGGGACTAGGGTTCAATTCCTGGCTTGGGTCACTATCTGTGTAGTGTGAACATGTTCTCCCTGCATCTACTTAGATTTTCTCTGCACTCCAGTTTCCTCCCACACTCCAAAGATGCATTGACCATGCTAAATTCTCCCTCAGTGTACCCGGAATCTGGCGACTAGGGGGTTTTCACAGTAATTGATAGCAATATTAATGTAAGCCTACATGACCAATAAATAAATAAACTTTAAGAGAAGAAGTTGCAAAGAATCTCACTGGTTACTTTCCAGTAGCCCCACTGGATTGTGAGAAAGTGTGACTGGTTAAAGTTATAGCAGATGGAATTCAGTGGGGGTCAAAGAAAAATAAATCAGGCTGTTTTAAAATGGTGAACAGCTAAATGCTTTACAGAAGCAAAGAGATTTGGGAGACCAAGCACAAATCACTTAAAGCTAGCACACAGTGAAATAAACATTTGTAAAAGCTAGTGGAATAGGGGCTTTTATCACAAAGGATCTGGATTATAAAGAAGAGGAAGCTGAGTTTCAGTTGTATGGGGTTTGCTTTGGAAGGGCCAAGAGATCCCATCGATGGGAAGGAAAATCCCATCCTCTGTTTCAAACAAATAGGGGTATAGTGGTTAGTACTGCTGCCTCACAGCATCAGTGTTCAATTCCAACCTTGGGTCATGCTAAAAGATTGCTCCTTAGTGTGCCAAGATAGGGTAGATTAGGGGGAATTAGTGGGGTACGTGTGTGGGGTTATGTGAATGGGGGGGGGGGGGGGGGGGACGAGCTTGGGTGTGATGCTTTGTCAGAGAATCGGTGCAGATTTGATGGGCTGAATGGCCTCTTCCTGCATTGTTGGGATTCTACAATTTCTAGGACAATTGGACCTTTTATAATTGAGGCTGAGAGATTTCTTTTGGGTAAGGGTGCCAAAGATTATGTAGTTAAGGCAGATAAATGGAGTTGAACAACAAATTGGCCACAATCAAATTCAATGGCATAATGGCTGAATGGTCTACTGTTCCTATCTGTGCAATGGAAAAGCTTTGCTACGGGACAACACTGGGATCTTCCACTTCGCAGCACAGTACATTAGAGTTCATTGCGTATGATGCTATCTTGTTACATCTATTTCATTTAATTATGTCCTGTGATATCTAATAGCTATTTATGATTCCCAGCAATGCAAAATTCAGAGGGTTTAAAATAAATACAATTCAAAACAGATTCAGATTTGCATGATTGTTTCAAAAAGGAATGCTTTTGTTATTTCTTCATTCTGTGTATCTAGCAATTCATACGGGAATCACCTGAAAGAATTAGCAAAGGTATTAAATACTCAACAAATATTAGTTTATCGATCATAGTCTAATCCCTAATTACTCTGCGAGGTATATGACAAAAATCTAGCCACAGATACATTGCTTTATTGATAAAATTTATATTAAAGGGAAATTCTCATGATGGATATCAATTTGAAATTTTAATCTAACTCATCCAAATATTGACAAGTATGCTATACATTTGCAGCAGTCTTTATTTAATTACAGATTTCTGGCATTTAACAACTGATATTCAGTTTTATTGAAGATAAGTATTTCAGAGTTGAGAGAACTGAATTGATACAAGAACATAAGAACATCTCTTAATTGAAGGAACACAGCCCTCAGGCTGAGTTTGTTAAAAACAGGATGGAGTTGCTAATTACAGTCGCTGAGAGAAAAATGTCAGTAAACATTAGAACGAGCTTCTTTTTTCAAGTAAGAATCAACAAACATCTCAAAGAATCAAAGCAGTCCTCCTTCTAATAAGTAGAGATCAGAAACAAGGCCATTACAGATTACAGACGATTGCAGGTCTCAACAGGCACACGTGCATGAAGATGTAACTGGCCAACGTTAAATGGATCTCCAATTTGTTACTATGGTCCTCATCAGCTAGGTAATTGGAAGAAGAGGGAGCCACACAAACAGACATTAATCCCATCTTAAAATAGATCTTTTTAAACTGTGCCTCTTGGCTTTTTCTCTTTCCTCTCCAGTGAATATCTTGCTCCTTCATCACCAATCAGTAACCATAGAAAGATAAAAATCACGTCACTGTTTTAATTCATCAAGAAGACTCACAACACCAGGTTAAAATCCAACAGGTTTATTTGCAGGTACCACAAGCTTTCGGGGCTGTGCTCCTTCACCTTCATGACTCACCTGATGAAGGAGCAGTGCTCCAAAAGCTTGTAATACCAATTAAACCTGTTGGATTTTAACCTGGTGTTGTGAGACTTCTTACTGTGTCCATCCCAGTCCAATGCTGGCATTTCCACATCTTGATTCATCAATGCATACTTGACTGTTTCCACATTTCTGGATGGAAAGCTGAGCCTTCCTACTAGACAGGAAAGAAGCACCTATATTACTGTTCTTTTGCTTTGCAGATATGCAGAGGTGCTGAAAAAGCAGCAAGCCAGTGATTCACAATACTTTCACTTCCTTGCTGAAGAAGAGTGTAAAAACATTCTGTTTTACAGCACAATTTAATCCTCTTCATGCTCTTCTTTAGGTATCATTGGATTACTTAATCATTCAATTAAGTAATACATTGATCTTCCTTAGTTAATCAACATATCATGTAGATTTTAAAAGGTTTTAATACATGTGAATGCCTAAAAGGAGGATCTTTTCAAAACTAAATGTTTCTGTAGACTGCACACACGAAAGACAATTATTTTTAATTAAATACATATTTACAAAAATGTCTTTCTTTTAAATATAAATGACTTTTTAAGCCATGACCCCAACTGTGCTATATTTTTAATTAAGGTGCTGGAGATTCAAACTTTACAGTTGAAAAACATTTGTAGCGCAATTATTCCTTAATAATGGATCAAATGCTGTTGTAGCAGGTACCTGACAGTGTCTGTCACTAGTTGAACTTGCCAATTTTGTTTTTGATCTTTTATGAGGCATGTTGTTAAACATTAAAGGAGAGGTAATGGTTTGGTGGTATTATCACTAAACTATGAATCCAAAAACTTAGCTAATGTTCTGAGGACCCGGGTTTGGATTCTGTCACAGTAGATAGTGGCATTTGAACTTAATAAAAAATATCTGGAATTAAGAACCTAATGATGACCATGAAACCACTGAGGATTGTTGGAGAAATCCATCTCGTGCACTAATGTCCTTTAGGGAAGAAAATCTGCCATCCTTACCTATACGTGATTCAGATCCACAGCAATGTGGTTGACTCTCAATTGCCCTCTGAAATGGCCTGGCAATCCACTCAATTCAAGAGCAACTAGGGATGGGCAATAAATTCTGGAAAGTCAGAGATGCCCATGTCCCATGGATGAATTTTTTAAAAATTACACAAGCTGATAATGTCACAAGGAAAACAGCCTCTGGGCCTCAGGAAACAATTTTACCACACTCAATCATATGTGAAATAATAGCACTATTTTAAGCCATTTTAATGTGGCAGGGAAGACATTCAATCAGAAGGAAGGATGGCAAATGGGCTACCCACCACCATCTTGCGTCCATCTTGTTAAACATATGGCAGGAAGGCCCGTGGACAGCCTTCCCACCCCCTAAGTGGCTTAGCAATGCCCACTTAGGGACCACAACCACCATGGTTGGTATTACCCCAGAGGCTGGCACAACATTCACCATGCGGGCAATACGACAAGAGACCTGTGCCAGTTCCTTGTGATCTCCCAAAGTTGGAGAAGAGGAAGGTTCCAGTTCAAACGTAATGTTCAATCAAAACTCCTGGTATCGGGAATAGAGAGGCCAACTGACAGATACCTCCTGTCCTTGTTGCTGATGTCCGCCAACACAATCTACCAGAACCTCCCAGTTCACAAAACTTTCCATCACTTACCTCTGATCTAGTTTTCCAGTGGGTAGGTTTCAAAAGCTTCTCCGAAGGCACTGCTGAGCAAAAGAGTTGCCAGCGTCCAATGAACACGAGTTAGTGGAGTTTACACATTCCCTTTATGTCTGTATGGGTTTCCTCCGTGTGCTCTGGTTTCCTCCCACACTCCAAAGATTAGGGTTAGGTAGATTGGCCATGCTAAATTGTCCCTTAGTGTCAGGGAGATTAACAGGGTAAATACATGGTGTTACGGGATTAGAGCCTGGGGGGATTGTGCAGGCTCAATGGGCTGAATGGTCTTTTTCTGCACTGTGGGGATTCTATGATTCTATAAACAATGCTTGGATTTTTGAGGCTAACTGTGCATCTGCTTATTGTTTAAGTTTTTTTTTAAAGTTTATTTATTAGGTGTGACATTAGGCTTACATTAACATTACAGCAAAGTTGCTGTGAAGTTATGGTGCCGTCCTGAAGTAACTGCACCATTTGCAGGAAAATAACAATGAATGCCATGAGTTTCACTGTTATTTTGACAGCAAAACTTGAGCCAGTATAATTATACAATCAGTGGATCGGTTTCAATACATTTCATTTGAAATTCCAATTTGACTTTTGACAGCTTCACAATTCAGAATTGAGTGCAGTAAAATGGCAGGTTCAGCACGGTGACTGACAGCTCCAAAAAGCCTTGAACATTCTTGAGGATGCCGACTGTTAATCAGGGAAGTGGAAGGTCAGAGATGAGGTTTGTAGAAAATATTACAAGCATTTATTATTAGAGCAAAAAAACCAACTTTGGAGTATCCACAGGGAAATCTGCTCCTCACATATGTGATTAAGATTGGTGAAGCCCACTATTATGTTGCTTCCTTCACTCAAGCATAAACACAAAAGGATTCTTGCCAATATGCATCAATTTCATATTTATTTTGTAAATCAATCAAAGTTATAGTTGTGCCGCAAATCAGTCTAGTTTTGTAATCTGATCTCAGTATGTGAAATTTGTATAATCGAGTACATCTGCCTTGGTTACAACTGATGCTCTCAGTGGGCAAGTTTCATAATTGAAATCTGTGTTTTCTCTCTTTCACTGAAGATATTGGCTTACACTATTTAGTACATGGTCCAATGACCACCAGTCTCCATCTGGTAATTTGTTCACGTGCTCAGTCTTCAAGTGTAATCTCAAGTGGCAGGTTACACAACTATGGAAAGTGACTATGTCACACATACTCCACACTGATTTACTTCCAACAACAAAAGTGTGCATTTATATAGTGCCTTTAACATACCAAGGCATCCCAACATACTTTAAAGGACTGCAATGAAGTCAATTTTGACACCAAGCCACGTAAATATTCCTGAGAATGGGTGAGAGAATCTTAAGCTTATTTATTAGTCATAAGGAAGGCTTACATTAACATTGCAATGAAGGTACTATGAAATTCCCCTAGTCGCCACATTCTGGTACCTGTTTACATTAATGCACCTAACCAGCATGTCTTTCAGACTGTGGGAGGCAACCTACACAGAGACAGGGAGAACGTGCAACTCCACACAGTCAATCACCCAAGCTGGGAATCGAATCCAGACCCCTGTTGCTGTGAGCAGTGCTAGCCACTGTGCCACCATGCCAACCAAGTAGAGAAAGGTGTTGAGGGAGAAAGATTAGAGGGCATTCCTCAGCTTAAAGCCTAGACAACTGAAGGCATGGCTGCCTAAGATCATGGAGAAATTTGGCCTCAGATAGTAGAATTTTTAAAATGGAGGTGTTGCCTGCCTGCCAATCAATGTTGGTCAGTGACCACACGAAAAATGGGGAATCAGAACATGACGGGTTTTGCCAAACTCAAATTTACAGGAGTGAGAAAGTGGAGCACTTGGAAACCATCAGAGTGGCCAAGTCTAGAGTAGTAAAGATGTACCTTCTCAGCGCAGAAGGTGTGCTGAGGCTGGGGTGGAGACTGGCAATGTTAGATAGGTGGAGCAGGCTGTCTTGATGATGGTGTAGATACATTTGCAGGATAATGATTTGCAGACCCAGGTTCGAATCCCGCCTCGGCAGAAGGTGGGATTTGAACTTAACAAAGAAAAGATCTGGAATTAAGAATCTACTGATGGCCATGAAACCATTGGTGATTGTCCAAATAACCCATCTGGTTCACTAATGTCCTTTAGGGAAGGAAATCTGCTGTTCTTACACAGTCCGGCCTACATGTGACTCCAGAGCCACAGCAATGTGATTGTCTCAACTGCACTTCAAGAATGGATAATGCTAGCCAGCTAGTGATGTCCATGTCCCATGAATGATTAAAAAAATAAGTATTAGGAATGAGAAATTTCCACGTTCTTAGTATGGTTAATTTTAGCACAGTGACTACCATCCAGTTAACAGCAAATAATTCAGTGAAGAATGGGAGTCAAAACAATCTGGTCTGATTGATTGGTATATACAACTTTCACCAACCAATTAACCAGAGGAGCCCTATTTTCCATCTGGTTGCTATTTTCTGTCACTCCAAGGGCAAGCCATTTGTTGGTAAATTGAAGTGAGTATTAGTTGACACAGGCCATTTTTGGAGGATTAGCCGTGTCAGAGAGCATCCATGTGAAATAATACCAGCAAAATTCGAGCGCTGAAATATGTTTGTTAAATAACACCCAGTGTACTATATTCAGTATCAGAATTTGGCTGCATTTTGAGTTCTGTCATCAATCTTAAGTTTACAGCATATTAATCATTGAATCATCGCTTCGTTATACAGTCCATATTTCCTTATTCATCTCAGGATAAGATCTTGCCCTAGGGTGAAACTGAATACATTCTTCACTTTAGTTTGAGGATAGCAGCTGTTGCTGGAGGAGCATGGTGCGGAACAGATACACTTTGGTGTCACTTGCTCATGAGAAAGATAAAGCTATAGCATGGCTCTGTTGTTTATAGAACATAGAAATAGAACATTACAGCGCAGAACAGGCCCTTCGGCCTTCAATGTTGCGCTGGCCAATTAGGAAAAAGCAATGATCGTCTAACCTAAACCATTCCCTTTTCGTCCATAAACTTATCTACTAACCTCTTAAATGCCACCAAACTTGGCGCATCTACACAGAGAACAACTGCTTACGCAGAGAACAACTGGGGAAACAAATTGATTTAAGATTCTGTAGATTGCCACAGCTCCAAAGTATACGAGAAAGTATGGGCTGCGTGGTGGCACAGTTGTTAGCACTGTTGCCTCACGGTGCCAGATTCCTGGGTTCAATTCCGGCCTCTGGTCACTTCTGTGCAGAGTTTGCACATTCTGCTCGTGCCTGCATGGTTTCCTCCAGTGCTCTGGTTTCCTATCACAGTCCAAAGATGCTAAGTTAGTGTCAGGGGGATTAGCAGTGTAAATATGTGGGGTTATGGGAATAGGGCTTGGATGGGATTGCGCTCATTGCAGATTCGATGGGCCAAATGGCCTCCTTTTGCACTGTAAGGATTCTATGAAAGCCCTGTTGTTTTGAAAAAACTACAAGGACATTCAAAACGATTGAGAACTCCAGCTTAGTCTGTTACTCAATGCTACCAAAATCAGACTTTTATTCATCTGAATGGGGAGTGGTGTAAAATATAAGTTCAGGTCTTCTGATCACCAGATAGTCTGAAAGTGGATACATTCCCCAAGATGGATCTTGGGACCACTTGGAAATCCCAGCGCACTGACTCCATGGGAATTATCTGGGAAGTATGAACCCCATTGGAAAATTCCCCTGCTCGTTGGTATCCTCTGAGAAAGTCTGCAACTCCAAGTCTTTAAGTCCGAGTCATAGGATGGGATTTTCCAGTCACACTCACCCTGAATCCCACCCAAGGTCAGCGGACCTTTCCATAATCTGTCTCTCACACGCTACGATTCCTGTGGCAGGCGGAATGGAAAAATTCACCACGTAGAGGCATACAGTAAAGAAAAGGTACTTTGGCGCACCCACCAACACCCTAAGTCCCCACCCCAACACTCCGCTCGCCCTGACTTCTCCCAGACAGCTCGACTCCCACGTGACTCGACCCCAGCACCTGACTCCCCTTATCCTGACTTGCCTAAGCCTCCCAAAATCTTCCCAGATCTGATACCACAATCCAAATAACCTTCAGCCTGACCTGACAAGCCCTCAAACCAAAGTGACTAGCCCCAACACCCTAACTCCTCCTGACGTCCCCAACTACCCCACAGTTCCTAATAATCCCAGACTGACCTGGCCCATCCCCATTACCAGACTACCTCCATGATCACCCAAGTTTCCCCTCACCCGACCAGCCTGACTTTACCCAACCAACTTCCTCAACCACCTGCCACAGTGCACCCTACGATCTGCTATCCTACCTAAATATCACTATCTATTTTCCACCTTGCCACTTACTACCCTACTTACCACTTTACCCATCTGCCATCTACCACCTCAACCACCTGCCACTGTCCAGGTGCTAAGATGTCACTCTACCATCTTATCTTAATTACCCTAGCACCTTACCATCACTCTACTGATTTTCAAAGATGTTTTGAGACATTTAAACTTTGGTGCTGCAAAATGGAGTGTGCCTTGTCTTCCCCTCTGCTGCAGTCCTACAATAAAACTCTCTGAGAGGCTGTGCAGTCCACATTTCTGGAGAAGTCAGATCAATGACCCTGGCCAGAAATGTGGAACTCCAAGGTAGTGGGGAAAGGCACGAATAGAGCAGAGATTCTAATGGAGATTACCAGTCCTTAGAAGTTTTAGGCTAAAATCATCAAAAATCTTTGGGCCACGATGAGACTGTGCAGTATTTTAATCATGTTTTTCTGCAGGTTGTTTTGTCAGCACCATGTAATCTATAGCCAGTGTCCTATATTGTTGCTGAGGTAGGATAATTGATATCATATCGATTTTAATCTGAACTAATGCAACTTTCTGTGATTTTAATGATCCCTTGGGATTGTTGAATAGAACTTGATCTAGGGGTGATTGGCAGGTCATGTCATGTGACTGGGGACAGCTATTTTTCACGAGCATTTTAGTTTTAGAAGCAGCTTGAAGCTGAAAGAGATAGCAGTGGTTTTACCCTCTTTCGGAGTTGGAGTTTTTATTTTTTTTAAGTGTTGCAGTGTTGCAAGCTGCAAAAGACCGGATTTAACTCTCTGAAGTTTGGTTGTTTTGAGGATATATCTTCTCTGCAAACAGCTGGCCCGGATTTATATCCATATATGTTACAAAGCTGCAAGTCCAATAGCACGTAAGCATATCTGTTTCTGTGCCAAGTCTGAAGAAGGTTGGATATCTGTGGGATGGTGTTTCATTTAGAACAACAGAGATATCTGGTTATTAGGAGTTATAATGTATCATGTTAAAATTTTATAATTGGTGAAGTTATGCTAATTCTTTTTCTTATATTTTAACTGTATTCTTAAATAAACTTAGTTTGACAAAAGCTTCCTAGGGGCTCACTTGAATCATACCTGGAGTGAAACACCTTATGCTCACCCATGCCAAAATCAAATGTAAAACTTATGCCAAAATTTTACTGGCCCGCCTGCTACAGGAATTGGAATGGGCGGTCAAGGGGCAGACCATTGAAAAGCCTGTTGACATCGGGAAGAATTTTACAGCCTCGTTTGTCTCCTTTAGAATCTAGGCTAACTCACAAAATACTTCGGAGTCTTTGGACTGGGTCTTAAAAAACATGCCAAAACTGAAAGATTTTGATGAACTAATCTCAGTCAGGATAGCAGGTTCAATATTCCAATTAGTTTTGATGCCTTGGGTTGCCAGGGAGAAATTGGTTTCGGTCACCAGTTCTGATTACTAGCCAATGGCTCCCACAGGGATTTTGCACGTGCAGATATTAGACGGTGGAAGGCCCAAGTACTGGATTTGGCTGGGAATGTCCCTGGGTTGTTGAATACAATTCATAAATTCAGATGCTAATCGAAAAATGGTCCACTTACCCCAAATCTCTGTTTCTTGTTGGTTAGTCAATCTTCTACCCACCCCAATACATCATTCACAATGAGCTCTCATCCTGTGCAATAATTTTTTATGTGGCACCTCAGCATTTTCTTTTCAGAAATCCAAATATACTTGCATCTACTAGTCCCCCTTTATCCAGTCTGCTTGTTATTTCCTCAAAGAACTCTAACAAATTGACAAATCAAATTTCTCTTTCACAAAACCATGTTGACTCCCCCTGATTATATTATGATTTTCCAAATATCCTGCTTTTTTTTAATAATGGATTCTAACATTTTCTTTATAACAGCGGTTAGTTAACTGGCCTATAGTTGCTTGCTTTGTCTACCTCTCTTGAATAGTGGTTTACATTTCCACTGGGACCGTTTCAGAATGCAGGGAGTTTTGGAAGATTAAAACCAATACGTCCATTATCTCAGCAGATGTCTTTTACGAACCGAGGATGCAAAACAATAACATCTAAGGAATCTGTCCATCTTTTGTCCCATTTTTCTTTGCAAAAATATACTCATAAAGAACGTTACAAAATATTTCAAAATGGTCATTATAGGAAGTGCATTATTATAGAATCATAGAATCCTACAGTACAGAAGGAGGCCATTTGGCCCAATGAGTCTGCACTGACCATAATCCTATCAATTATGGGGATGTAGGCCCTATCCCCATAACCTGATGCAATTATGTAGCTAATTTCCCCTGACATTAAGGGACAATTTAGCTTAGCCAATCTACCTAATCCTGGATTAGATAGACTATGGGAGGAAACCCACGCAAATATCTGCAGAATGTGCAACTCCACCTAGAAAGTGACCCAAGCTGGGGATCAAACCCAGATCCCAATGCTGTGAGGCAGCAGTGCAAATCACTGTGCCAACCTGCTGCCCCAATGCTCCTGTTTTCTGCATAAAGCTGAGGTGCTTCAATACAACCAAAGGAGCATTATAGACATTTCAAATGGTCATTTGCAGAAAGTGCAACGGTATTTAAGCTGACTATAGTGGTCACAGTGCACTCTGAGGTGCTTCATTACAATTGATACATATAATGTCCACCATATACATTCAATGTGAGTCATATAGCCCAAGGGGGGGTCTATACAATTCCCAGCCCCTTGATGCACTATGGCTGAAAGGTCTTCCGACAGCAACCTTTCCCCACTGCGCCTCTGCAGCAGCTACCCCAAGCTTCAGTGCATCCCTCAGCACGTAGTCCTCAACTTTGAAAAGTGCCAGTCTTCACCAGTCAAGGACACTTCTTTGCACTGGAAAAATTGGCAAGTTTCAGACAAAATAAAGACCATCTTTCACTGAGTGGATGATCCTCCAGCTGCAGTTGATGTTTGTCTTATTGTGCGACCCTTGGGAACAGCCTGCGAAGCACAGAGCCCTGCATCACAGAATTGCTAGGAATGAACCTTGACAATTTAGTTCCATTAAGTTTTTTCCAGTACTTTACCTCTAGGGCCTTCTCCCTTTTGTCCCAATTGTTTCTAACACTTGTATTAATCAGCATTACTCAATCATTAGAACTATAAACAGTACAATATACACCACAGCAATAAGAAACTTGTCATAACAGTATATTGAACTTCATAAAATATAGGAAGAAACTCTGATCAAAGCACAGTCCCGAATGAATTATCACAGTGGATCGGCATTGTTTTATAACCTTCAGTGGAACAGCAACATGGGAACAAATGAACTCCCAGCGACGTCATTTGCATATGAATGACAGCATAAAATACGGCCTAGTCAAGAGCTTGATAAAAAGGTAGCTTGTTTTCTTTATGTGGTCAAAAATAGAAAAAACAGCTTGCTTGGCAGCCAGAAAACGAATAAATGTCGGAGAGAGTGCGCAACAGAACGAACAAAGGCCAGCTCCCTATGGTTGATCCCACTATTCAAGTGCAGTTCCATGAACGCTGTTTTGTTTCTGACCACAATCATGGTTATATCAAAAATATTTCTGTGGGTTTTGGAAGTCACTTGCCTGACTGATGGGATCAGTTTAACATAGTTGTGCGGCACAAGGAGGGTTGGTGGTGCTCTGCTTGATGCACAGGAGCTACAGGAGGGCAAACTGAAAAAAAAAGGTGAAAATGTTTCTATGCAGAGATATATATGCAGGAGCATGTTACAGAAGTGATCTCAGGATTGAGATAAACAGCAGAGGCTGCAGGTGTTAATTCATGTCAGTTTTTGTGGCAGATTGAAATTCCTGTGCACGTTGATGGATATGAGTTAACGATTTGCAAAAGGGTACAATTTGTGACCATTTTCTTCTTGGAAACACTTCAAAAATAGAAGGAAATAAAAGATCAAGTCAGTTTCTTAGGGTCTTTACCTGTAATCATGAGAAACTGTTGGATCATTCAAGAAACAAAGTGCAAACAATTTCTTTCTTCCTGCTTTCTCCCCTACCTTCCTTGAGGTCTGGCTTGGTTCAGGGAACATCAGACATCCTCTTACACCTCACCCCAACCAACCATTTTTCATATATACAATCACAGAGTCTCTATAGTGCAGAAGGAGGCCATTTGGCCCATTGAGCTTGCACCAACAAAAGTCTCACCCAGATCCTATCCCCTTAACCCCACATATATTCACCCTGCTAATCACCTTGACATTAATAGACAATTTTGCATTGCTAATCCACCTAACATGCACAACTTTGGACGGTGGGAGGAAACTGGAGCACCCAGAGAAAACCCAAGCAGACACGAGCAGAACGTGCAAACCCCACACAGATAGTCACCCAAGGCCAGAATCTAACCCAGGCCCTGGCATTGTGAGGCAGCAGTACCAACCACTGTGCCACCATGCCACCTAGATAATGAGTGACAGATTATCTGACAATGGTAAATATTTTAATTAAGCCTGATGAGGCTGGCCTCCACACAAATAAACTTTTCAGTAAGAGGTATTTATTGCTGGATAACCATAGAACTATCAAATCCCTAGAGTGCAGAAGGAGGCCATTCAATACATCAAACCCACACTGACTTTCTGAAAGAGCATCTTACCCAGGCCCACATCACTGCCCTATCAATGTAACCCCATGCATTTACCATGGCAAATCCACCTAACCTACACATCTTTGGATACTAAGGGGCAATTTAGTTTGGCCAATCCATCCTAACCTTTGGTCTGTGGGAGGAAACCGCAACACTTGAAAGAAACCCATGCAAACACAGGGAGAATACTGAAACTCTACACAGACAATTATCCAAAACTGAAATCAAACTCAGGTCCTGGTGCTGTGAGGCAACAATGCTAACCACTGTGCCCCGTGCCAATGAGAATCAGAAGCAGGCACCATGACAGAGTCCTCCTCTCAGCTCAATCCTGTCTTGTATTTGCACAATATTCATACATGTACAATTTCCAGCAGGGAATTACTAAACAGTGATCAAGAACCCCAGCCATCCATAGGTCACTTTTAGTAAGCAACACTATTCATTTTTCAGTACCTATGCACAGTGAACCTCACGTACAACTCAACAGGCACTCAGTAGGCAAGAAAAGAGATCAGAAAGACGCAAAAAGTACAAAGTGGAGGATTTAAAAGAAGATTTTAAAGGCATTAAGGTGGCAAATCAAGGATGCTAAGAGGGAAGGTCCACGAGGTGAGGCAGGAGTAAATGCTGGTGGCGTTGGACCTTGGATTAAGAGGCAAGCCATTATTAAAAGTCTGGGAATTTTCATAACACACAAGGTTGTAGAGATTGGGGTTCTGAGTTGGAGAATACGGAGGGATTTCAAGTTGAGGACAGAGAATTGATTCTAAAATTCTTAATACAAATGCAAAGCTCATAAAATCTGCAGAAGCAAACAGTATCCAGTGTAGTGTACTAAAATCGATAAACACCATTTTTATACTCCAAATACAAGAATTTGCAAATTACATAAGTGGATGACAGATTGCATTTTAAGGTGGAATTTTACACTTTGCTCATTGACCTATGTCTCAACTTGATTTTATGGTTCTCAGGGTTAAAGGAACAGAAACATAAACATAAAGTTAGCAAAACAAGCAAGTTTATCTCAACATTGGACAGTGATAGCCTTTTTTGGACAGTGATAGCCTTTTTCCGAGGATGGAGAATGCTAGCACGAGGGGACACAGCTTTAAATTAAGGGGTATGAGTTATAGGACGGATATCAGAGGTAGGTTCTTTACTCAAAGAGTGATTAGGGAGTGGAATGCCCTGCCTGCAGCTGTTGTAGATGCGCCAAGTTTGGTGGCGTTTAAGAGGTTAATTGATAAGTATATGGAAGAGAAGGGAATGGTTTAGTTTGGAGGGGCATTGCCTTTTATTTTGGTCGGCACAACATCGAAGGCCGAAGGGCCTGTTCTGTGCTGTATTGTTCTATGTTCTATGTTCTATTGCATGCAAAATAAAATTAAAAGGAGAACCATTCTGCCACAGCTACTGTCCTTTAGATGGAATCGGAATATTAAAGGCCTTCAAAATAATCCAATGGCTTACTTCACATGCTTTTCTCCTTGCAAGATACATCAGATGAGTGACATCCTTGGCACCAGCATATGTATGACATCTTTGGCACTTTAACCTTGGCAAACAGCTAAAACCTCACTTACTGTGCTGTCTGGAGAAAACACACAATTCTCCAACAATGCTCAGGATTCCCTTCACACACATTGTTCGCCACTTTAACACTTCAATAGCAGGTTAGATGAAAGGATTCGCATCCTAATCAGCAATCTCTGACTGTGCTGATGTGTGCTATTGCAGACCAGAACACTGCATTTGCCTGAGGAAGACACAGAGTGTTGAAAGCTCGCGTTTTTACTATCAAATAAATCGGTTGGATTATAAATTGGTGTTGCTAAATTCTTACTGAGTTCTAACAGCTGACAATGCCAGCAGGCACAGAACATGTCAAAGCTATAGGCTATGTTCCAATATTGTTTCAAAAAGACGTTTTTGTCGTGTTTTTCATGTCATCAGCCAAATTTGAAGTAATACCTTGTGTATCAAAGTCCAAGTCCATAATATACCTACAACTGGGGGCCACCATTGTATACTTCCCCACAGTGTGAAAAACAACTATTCACCCATAGCTTTCCATCTTCTCTTTCTTAGCCAGATGTATCTATGCTGCCACATGACAAATCTGGAAATGTTAACAAACAGGAAGATAGTAACAGGCTTCAAGAAAACATAGACAGACTGGTGAAATAGGCAAAGACATGGCAGACATTATTTAATGCACTGCAGTATGCAGTGATGCATTTTGATCAGAAGAATAAGGCAAGTTAATGTAAATTTGAAGGCACAACTTTAAAAGAGGGCGGGAACAGAAGGCTCTGAGTATGTATATGCACGTCTTTGAAGGTGGCAGGTTAAGTTGAGAAAGTTTTTAAATAATAGAGATGATTTGTGATTCTATAAACAACTGGGACCACCATTGTATACTTCCCTCCATGTGAAAAATAGTTATTTACATAGCTTTCCACATTCTATATCCATCCTGCCACTTCTTCTTTAATCCCATGGTAAAATAAAAAGTAAAATAAAGCTTATTTGTTAATCACAAGTAAGGCTTACATTAACGCTGCGATGAAGCTACAGTGAAATTCCCCTAATTGCCATACTCTCGCGCCTGTTTGGCTCAATGCATTTAACCAGCACATCTTTCAGACTGTGGAAGGAAACCAGAGCACCTGGAAAAAATCCATGCAAACACAGGGAGAACTTTTAAACTCTATAGTGACCCAAGCTGGGAATCGAACCCGGATCCCTGGCAGTATGAGGTAGCAGTATTAACCACTGTGCCACTGTGCTCTATTGTATGATATTTGATCAAATATCTTTTTGAAACTATACTGGAAGAATATCACAGTCTTGAGGAGTGTAATAAGATTTATTAGAATAATACCAAGGATGTAGGTCCTCATTACATGGAGGAGAAGTTAGACAAACTCAAGTTGTTCCCCTTAGAACGGAGTAGTTTAAGAGAGGTGGACAAAATCATGAAGACTTTCAACTGAGTAAATAAAGAGAAGTTATCTTCAGTGGCCAAAAGTCAATAACCTGAGAACACAAAGAACCAGAGGCAAGAAGAGAGTGTTTTTAAAAACAGTGAATGATCTAGAATGAAATGCATGGCAGAAGCAGATTAAATAATAACGTTCAAAAATGAATTGAATAATTACTTGAATGGAAAAAAAGGAGTTACGGGAAAAAGGCAAGAGAAAAGACAAACCGGACATTTCAAAGAATTAGCGTTGACATGATGGATTAAATATTAACTATTGCCCCTCAGTTTTGATGAATTCTGTTAACATTTGAAAGTGAATAACTGATATCAAATAACAGAAGTAACTTTATAATGAAGCTTTCAACTGTTTTAAATCTTTAAGATATATATTCACATTTACTGCTAGGTTTAAAGCACTTTTCCATCATATATTGGTTACAGAAGGTCACCAGAAACCCTTTCTGTGTATAGATGATACTTTTTGGCTCCATTTGCATGGAAATGGGAGCTTTGTCTTCTGCTCATGCATTTTCCAAAATTTTCCTGGTATTATCAACAATTCCTATAAATTACAAACATTAGGGTCAGGGGCATGGAAATGCACACCAAGCAAATTCAGTGCAACATCAATGTTTGGACACATATACATTGTTAAGGATGCAATTCTGACTCAATGCCCTTGGAGGCATCACCCTGGAGTCATTTGCACTAATAGTTAAACACAATTATAGACCTCTGGCATTACTAGATCATGATCTTGATAGAATCATAGAATCCCTACAGTGCAGAAGAAGGCAATTTGGCCCATCAAGCCTGCACTGACAACAATGCCACCCAAGCCTTAACCCTGTAACCACTCGTAGTTAACTTGCTAATCCTCCATGACAGTTAAGAGCAATTTAACATGGTCAATCAATCTAACCCACACATCTTTGGACTGTGGGAGGAGACTGGAGCATCCGGAGGAAACCCACACAGGACACAGGGAGAATGTGGCTCCTTGACAGGTCACCTGAGGCCGGAATAGAATCCGGGTCCCTGGTGCCATGAGACCATTGTGCCACCATGCCACACTTTATCTTAATCTTTAAGATTCCTTGACTATCAGAAACCCTCCATTAGCAGTTGATAATAAACAGCCTGTTACATATTACCTTTATGATAAATAAAAACGTCTCACAGTACTTCTCAGAGATGCAACCAAAAACATGTGCCATTAACTCACAAATACTAAGAACATATGCTGGTACACTTTGGGAAGGGTCTTACATTCCCCCACTTTGCCCACAATGATTTGTTCTATTATGTGCTGCCTTCAGTTGAGCAAATCAAACAATAAGCAGGGAACAACACTTACAGCAATAAAATCAATGTTTAGATTCAAACATTTGATTATCTGAATACTAGGTTTCAATCATCGATCTAAAAGCTGTCAACTGTTATGAAGGTATGGAGTTAGTTTGAAATAACTTTAAGGAAAATTAAATGATCATGTGGCTTTAATGAAAATTCCCTTCTTTGAAATCATAAGACCATAAGCTATAGGAGTAGAATTAGGCCATTCAACCCATTGAGTCTGCTCCACAAGAATGGAATCTCACAAAAACCATGCAAATATACCACCAGCTTAAATACTGATTTCTTTACCCAAGCATAGCATGTTTGAAAGTACTATGATTTCTGTCTTTCAAACAAACTTGGTTCAAGGATTTATTCTTAAGATTCAAAACTGAATATGTGAAACTGAAAATGAATCTGAACATACAGCAGAATTATATAATCAGCAAGTTTAACGTTCAATTGGATATCATGTTAAATGGGTAAATAAAAAGAACAAATGTATAGTTATAGGGCTGTTGCTATCAACCTCAATATCTTCTGGGTGGGAGCAGGTAGGTAATATTGTCCAGAGTCATGGCCATGGACCTCATCCCTGTTGAAAGATGGCAGGAATGGATTCATCATTGGTTAACAATCAAACCATCTACTACACTCATTGTCCAGGGAAATGCCCACATGATGAACACTTGGGCAAAGCAATGGATAGATAGGTTCTTGATTAATAAGGGGATCGGGGGTTATGGGGAAAAGGCAGGAGAATTATACTATCAACAATTCCTCTACATTACAAACATTAGGATCATGGCCATGGAAATACACACTAAGCTAATCCAGTGCAACATCTATGTTTGTACATTAAGAACGCAGTTCTTAGAGGCACCACCCTGGAGTGGTTTGTTCTAGAAGTTGGAGACAGTTATAGGTCTCTCGCATTATTGGATCATGATCTTCATAGAATCATAGAATCCCTACGGTGCAGAAGGAGGCCATTTGGCCCATCAAATCTGCACTGATAACAATCCCACCCAAGCCTTAACCCTATAACCCCTCGTAGTTAACCTGCTGATCTCCCATGACAGTTAAGGGCAATGATTGAATGACGGAGCAGACTCTGAGTCGAGTGGCCTATTTTTGCTCCTATGCCCTATGGTCGTATGGTGAACCACGAGAGTTGCAGAAGCAAAACTTGGAAGCTGGAAGGAAAAATCATCGAAAGACAGAGGGCAGAATTCTCTCATCCTGGTACTAAGTCCCATAGAGGGAGACAGAAATGTGGAGTGTTTCCCGTTGCAGAGGCTAGCGTGAAAACATGCCAAGTCTTCTAACCCTGACCTTATTAATTATGTAGCCGGAGGTTTTGTGCTATAGCCCATGATAGGGGGCAGATCCAATGGCATGTAGACCTCCATTGTATCTGGGTGCCATATTGCAAATGCACCCAACATCACTGACCCATTACTAAAGAAACTACCCTCTTGGAAATGAATTTGAAATGCCAGAAATATTCTGAGGCTAAAAGATGGACTCCCTCCAGGATACCGAATTTGGAAGATCCGATTGCAGACGCTTCTCCCACTCACTGCCATGGTGTTCTGAGGCCCAGGGCTGCCAGTGGCCTCCATCCTCAACTTAAGAGACAGTAGGCACTGTTCAGGTGAGTTCCAACACTTGAATGCCACATTTTGCACCAGCGTGTTTTCTTACTAGCACCAGAGAGTCTGGCGTGGGATAGTTGGGTCCTCATCCATATCCCATCAGCAGGATGCAAATGATTTCATGCCAGCCTTCAGCTGGATTCCCTATCTACCATGACAGACACCAGCAAAAGTTCCTGCTGAAAATTCACACAGGCAAAAACCAATTTTTGGGCCTCCCACCAAATTCTTCGCCCCCCACGCCACCATCCCACCTGCCATTTAACCCACTAGTGGGGGCTTAGGAAAATTTCACCAAAAACGTAGCCAAAACAAACTAGTGACCAAAAAAAAACCCTTCCTTTCTATTCTCACCTGAATAAACCACATTTTATTATTGTGCAAAATTCCCCTAATAATAGGGCAGGAGCACAGTGGCATAGTGGCTAGCATTGCTGCCTCATAGCGCCAGGGTCCTGGATTTAATTTCTGGCTTGGGTCACTGTCTCTGTGGAGTTCGTACATTCTCCTCGTGTCTGTGTGGGTTTCCTCTGGGTACTCAGGTTTCCTCCCACAGTCCAAAAGACGTGCTGGTTAGCATTGGCCATGCCAAATTCTCTCCCTCAGTGTATCCAAACAAGTGCTGGAGTGTGGTAACTAGGAGATTTTTCACAGTAATTTCAGTGCAATACTAATGTAAGCCTAACTTGTAACTAATAAATATACTTTTTAACACCCTTTTTGTAACATAGTGCTAACTTTTAAAATCTATGAAGACTAGAAGCAGACTTATAAAATGTGGGAATATTAAAGATTGTATAGAAAAGTGAGCTGCTTTTGCAGTAATTTTACAAACAGGCGAGACAGGATTAAGTGATTAAAGAGGTCAGGAATTTAAACCTAATTTCAGCAGGGGCTAATAACAGGGTAATATATATCAGCCCTAGGTGCTAAAGATTTAGCTGTTGTTTACACAACAATTTTCATTTCCTTTATGATAATTTATGATGCTTCAATAATATGGTTAATTAAATGTAGTTGGCTATGAAACAGGTTCAGCCAATCCAACTGAACAATGGCACCCATCTCTGGTATTTCTTAATGTCATCTTGTCTGTCTTCTGACTGTGTCCCAAAACTGCCAATCCTGGCATCAGCACACATATAGGACGCTTCGTATTACAATGATATTCCTCCTACTGCACGCCCATATCAATTTCATAAATGTAATACTTACTGTTACCTAAGATGACAGTACAAAGTAAGATGCATTGGAATAAGTTAACAAGCCAATTAGAAGTACAGAAGATTACTCAGGCTATATACAAGATGTTTTTTCATGCTCTATAGGCTGAAAATTAATTACAATCCCTTTCTCATTCCCTGTATTCTTGAGAATTAATTACTTATCTGATTTGGTGTGGCACTAAATGAAATGGAATATATCACAATCCTGTTCAAAGCAGAACCAACACTCAACATTAAATTTCTCTGCTGAAGTGAGTATCTTGCTCTCTCTTGATGCTTCATGGTAATATGACCAGATATGCTTCAACTTTTAAAGTTTAAGGTTTATTTATTATTATCACAAGTAGGCTTACATCAACATTGCAATGAAGTTACTGTGAAAATCCACTGTTCGCCATATTCCAGTACACTGGGGAGAATTCAGCATGGCCAATCCACCTAACCAGCACATCTTTCGGAGGAAGTGCGAGGAAATCGGAGCACCTGGAGGAAACCCACCCAGACACGGGAGGACATGCAAACTCCACAGACACCTAAGCTGGGAATCAAACCCAGCCCCCTGGTACTTAAGGCTGCAATGCTAATCACTGTGCCATTGCGTCACTCCCATTTTTGTCCAATGAACGTTTTGAAATCCAATCATACGTCTTGGGGTGGGATCTTCTAGCCATTCATGCCATCGGGATTCTCTCATCCCACTGCAATGAAGAGAGATTTGGCTGAGCGCCAAATACTCTGTCCTTTCTAGCAGTGGCAGCAGGGCATGAACGATCAGAGATTAGACAGCATAAATTGATGAAAACAAGTTATGAATGTACCCAATTTAGCAAAAAAAAGTCAAAAGAAATTGCATCAATGGGATTCAAACCAGGTTATTCAAATAGAGGCAAGTGAATCACTCCTCTAGAACTCTTCCCTGATGTGATGGGGAAAATCTACTTCTTATACCTAAGGTAAAACCTGATAAGCTTATATATCTATTTTTTAACAGACTAATATCCACGATATATCAGCTCTCGTACAGCTTGTTGGAACTATATAGCCGAAGCATTATGACTTAACGTTCCAAGTGAATGTTATCTCTTGTTTATCAGAATTGATTGGAAAGGACCTCAATAGTAATTTCAAACATTATTTTCCCAATGTGTGGAAATAATTACTTGGATAAAACCTCTCCTCAAGAAAGGAAGGAACCAGAAAGCAGAAAACCATAGAACAGTTCGCTGAATGCCTGTCATAGGGAAATTGCTGGAATCTATTATTATGGAGGTTATAAGGGGGAAATTAGAAAATTGCAAGAACATCAAGCAGGGTCAACACAGTTTTGTGAAAAAAAAATCATATGACCTAATTGATTGGAGATTTTTTGAGAAAGTAGCAAGTAACATGGATAAAGAGGAACCTGTGGATGTGTTATACTTAGAATGCCAGAAGGTATTGACAAGATGCAACAAAGATTACTAGGCAGAGTAAGAGCTCATGGTCTAGGGAAAACATATTAACACAGATAGAGGATTGGTTAGCTAGCAGGAAACAGAAAATAGGGATAAATGGGTACTTTTCAGTTGGCAAAGTATGGAGAGTTAGTGCTACAGGGATCAATGGCTTGGATGAAGAGACTGAATGATGCATGTTAAATTTGATGATGACACAAAACAAGGTGCAAAAGCAAGTTGTGAAGCGGGCACAAGAAGACTGGAACTGAACATTGATAAATGAGTGTGCACACATTTGGCAGATGGAGTATGGGAAAATGTGAATTTATCCACTTTAACAGGAAGAATGAAAAAGCAGCAGAACTCTGAAGTACTGAAGAATATGGGTGCCTCAGAACATGAACTTGGAAAAATTTTTACAGAGTGGAGCAACCGTAAAGAAGGCAAATGCAAAGTTGGTGCGTTCTCCAAGCGAAATGAAATATAAAAATGGGCATGGGAGAGGCCACATCTAGAATACTGTGTACAGTTTCAGTCTCTTCGCTGAAGAAAGAATATAAATGCATTAGAAGCAGTTCAGAAAAGGTTCATTTTACTGATACTTTGGTTGGGATGGATTCTCTTATGAGAATTGATGGATAGGCTGTGCCTGTTTTGATTAGGGTTTTGAAGATTGAGATGTGGTCATACTGAAACATGTTAGATCCTGAGGGGACCTGACAGGAAGGATGCTGAAAGCATGCTTCCCATTGTGAGAGAAATTAGAATTAGGACACAGTTTAAAAATAAGGGGTCTCCCATTTAAGAATAAGAGAAGAATAAATGTTTCCTGTCAGAAGGTCATGAAACTTTGGTACTCACTATCCTCAGGTGGCAATGGAGGCAGGATCAATGAATATTTTTAAGGCAGAGGTAGATAAACTCTTATCTAACAAAGGAGCCAAAGGTTATCCAGGCGAGGTGGAATGTGGAGTTGAGGCCACAATCAGATCAGCCATGATCTTACTGAACAGGCTCCAGGGGCCAATAGCCGATTCCTAATCCTAATTTGTATGTTCGTATAGACCATCCTAATTCTCAAAGCTAATATACATATGTATCCTAAGAGTTTTATTGCTTTTGCTCTATTTCCTTTTCTATGGGATAATACCCTCACCCCCCGCCCCCGCCACTCCCCAGTATTGTACTCTGGTAACCACAACATGGTATAGCATTGAAACATGTGTGATTTGCATAGAGACCCCTAAATTGACTACAGTACAATTCCAAAGTTAACAGCAGTCATATTTGAAAATTTTAACTCAATTTGCTTAGGTCACTGAATTAAAGCAATACTTCATACAATGACTAAAAAAGCAAGAAAAGTATTTCCAAAAAATCTTTAAGTTAAAAAATTGAAAAAAATTTAAAAAATGAAAAATTAAGTTTAAAAAGATGAGTCAAATTTCTATGGGAAGAAGCTAGTTCTACCCTGCTTGTCTTGTGCGTAGCCACTTCTAATGAAAAGGATCAAACTTTTGTGAAAATAGGGCCTTCAGCCACAATCCAAGTCATCTCAGCAACACAAATCATTTTAATGAAATAATGCTAGGCTTTCAGGCCTGCAAGTCACAATTTATAGCAATCAAATATCAATTAGTTCCAATTGTCAAAGGTGGCATTGAAAATCATCAATGCTTCCCCACCCATGTAAAATATCTTCAAATTTAACCAAGCTGCTAAATATTGCACATAATATGCAGCGAATTCCCACACCCACTGTCATTAATACTTTGAATAGCAATAATAAAGGCAGAAACTCAGAGCCTTTGTTCAATCAGGACTCTGTGGGAAACTATAACAGGTTAAATATACTTTTGAAATCTCTAAGTATTACACATGAAATTTAAGCAAGTCAAAGTTAAAAATGCAGGGTTTTTTTTAATCTAAATGTAAAGTCAGAGCCTTACCACAAAGGGAGTGAGTGAGTTAAAAGGCATCTTAGATTTTGTAATACTGAGCGCACACAGCTATGGATTAAAGTGAAGTGTCTTGAAGCAATCTAATCCTCATTTGTCATGATTCTTCTAATCCGGTTCCCCAAATCTGATTAGTCCAGCATTAAGTTACATTCCATAGATGACTCTACACTACTTTGCCGGATTTGAAATTCACTTGTCTATTGTAGAACACTCTCGTGGCTTCAGCCCCAAGCTAAACTGGAGAAAGAGTTTTGAGTGGCCATCATATCCCCAAAGAAGTCCAACTGGACAACTTTGAAACATACCGGGGAAAAAAAAACTTGTTGTAAAAGGTGCTATAGAAATACATCAGGATTTCTAAAAGTATTATGCAATGGACGATACTCCTACCTGGCCTTCACAGAACATATACCCTATCCAGATTAGACAATATTCAATGATCCTACACAACAAAGCAAGGGAAAGTGGCAGGAACAAGTTACAAAATAAATGGTAAATAACATTCTCCCACTTGGCTTCTTAATTACATGAAATACCAAGGTTAGTATTGCTGACTTAATGTCAGATCATTAATTAACTTCTAAATCCATGTTTCCTGTAATTGTTTACCCTGTCAGTGACCCCTCTCTTGGACATCAAATGAATAAAACTTGACTATGGTTCTGGATACTTAAATTATCTTTAAATCTAACTTGTCTAATCAGACAATTGGATTGTCATATTTCTGGTGCCAAGTTGAATATTTGTGAGATCTATGCCTATGTACGCGGTCCAAATATTCTAAAGTTTCTGTCTATTTAATAGGCTATGGGTTAAACAGCAAAATACAATCACTGTCTATTCATTTTAACTGGTCTCGGGCACACTGGGTCAAACCTTTGCAAAGAAGCAACTTGGATTGTAAAGTAATCTATTAAGTCATTAATCATCCTCTATCATTTACAGGCAGAAGATTTAAAGCCATTACCCTGGATGGTGACCTCTATTCACCCTGTTTATTGTTCCTGGAGTGACTACAGCCATGTGATGCGTCGGAACCAATGCAAGAACATAATCATGAAAGGTCAGCAACCACATACAAAGTGATTAAAAAAGGAAAGCGTGACACATACCCCAGTATAAAGAAATCCTTGGGTTTTTACTTGAAAATTGGAGACCTGTATATAATTCAGAAAAAAAGGACTGTTTATTTTAAACTGACGAGCTAGTTGGCAGTCTGACAGTGCTTCACTTTTCATGAATGTACATGTTGAAACACTTTTCTCAGCCAACAATGCACTCTCAAGCTGTGGTTCCGGAGCTTCGACCAGCTTTCCCTAATGGCATTACTTCAAGTGCAGGTTAGTGAGTGTCAGGGTACTGGTGACGGTCGTGACAGCCATGTCAATCCTGTCCTCACAATAAATCTACACATGTACTTCCAACAAAGGTCATTCGATAGCAAGCAGAAGCGAGCAATATAGCCAATTAGGATCTTACCTTGGGAGTGTTAACATTACATTATCACTTCTTTCATCACAACAGCTCAAGTCATCTAACATCATACAGATCAAACCAAAGTCCTTCCTGGTCTGTGCATACAGCATTGAATCATCAAGCTACTGATCATCATAGCAAATGGATTTGTTTCTACCCAGTCTGGTGTATCTGGAAATGACAGTTAACTTATCAGCCCCAAAATAATAAATGGTGCAATATCTTGATTTAGGTCCGCTGACTCATAACAGACAAGGAAAGATCAAACTTGGGACCTTGACAGAGTGTGTGGCTCTGAATCATTTAATACTGCATTATAAACTAGGAATCCATCCGGCATGCCTACTGGATGTTCTCTCACTGTTTAAAAGCCCAATCAGTTGTTGTTGGCAAACTATTTGATCGTGAAGCACCACAGTGAAGTCGAATTATGTTGCCCAAACAATATCAATAACATGGAAATTTGCACATTCTCCCCGTGTCTGTGTGAGTTTCATCCGGGTGCCCTGATTTTCTCCCTCACTCTAAGGATGTGAGAGTTAGTTTGATTGACAATGCTAAATTGCTCCTAATGTCAGGAGGATTAGCAGGGGAAATACGTGGGATTAGGGGGAATAGAGTCTGGGTGGGATTGTTGTTGGTGCAGACTCAATGGGCTAAAAGACCTCCTTCTGTACTGTACAGATTCGATGAAACACACAAATACAGACATAGCCTTTCCAATAAGGATCAATGGCATACATATTCATTATCATTCCTTTTGAGATTGGTTAATTTTATTCAGAATGGAGATTAAATTTATTTGGCCTAATCAGCAAAATGAGGGAAAGCTCTTATTTAATTATTTCACACTCAAAAGCAATCTTTTTTATTTTTTAATTTTATTTTGCATATTTTTAATATTTTACTTATTACTGTCACATATATTGGGATACAGTGAAAAATATTATGCTTGTGTGCTATACAGACAAAGCATACTGTTCATAGGGAAGGAAAGGAAAGTGTGCAGAATGTAGTGTTATATCATAGCTAAGGTGTAGAGAAAGATCAAGTTAATATCAGGTCGGTCCATTCTAAAGTCTGATGGTTGGTATGTGACCTCAGACTTTTGTATTGTTTTCCTGACAGAAGAAGGTGGAAGAGATATGTCTGAGGTCTGTGGGGTCCTTGACTGTGCTGGCTGCTTTTCTGAGGCAACAGGAAGTATAGGCAGAGTCAGCGGCCACATACAGGAAATTTATATATCCACACTTTTTTGTAATTTTATGGGCTCGACAAGGTTATGTTGGGGAATGGGTTGCCATCTATTTCAGGTAGTTTTCACGTCAAGCAGAGTAAAATCCTTTCTATTCTACCCCACTGGTTCAATAGTAATTGCTACATCAGGGTGGCATTTTTTTCCAATTCCCCACACCGGCTCTCCTTTCACCTCTACAGCTCTGCACATCAAAGAATGGGATTAAAATTGTCCCAATCATTTCAAGCAGCCAACATAATCTAGCAAGAAATCAATATAACAAAAAAAATGCCAATTTCTGACTGGTGTAAAGTAAGTTGATGGCAATTGAAATAGATGCAATTGCTAGATTTTGGGATAGAAAATGATAATAACAACAGTCCCTGAGGAACTTCAATCCCAATAGGGAGCAATATCGAAAAACTGAAATCTAAAACAAACTGAACTCAATATTAGAAATTCTTAAAAAGAATGAAGAGTCAGGCTTCCCTTGGTAATGATGGAGCAAATTTTTTATTTCAGCAGGGTTTCTCACAGTCACATGTTCTATGATTTGCCACCAATTAGTGTGAATGGAGAATACATTATGGGCATTGTAACTGTCATTTGCTCAACAAGAGTGCTAATGCCTGCTGGAAGTGCAGGACTGTACCATAATAAAGTCAATTTTTCCTTCACAAACTCATTACCTTAAACAAAGGGATACATGCACTCCAAACAGTCACAGCGCAGATCCCTGGACCTTTCTAAATTGACTGTTTTTGAAATTTGGAGCAATTATATTTGAAGACAAAAAAAAGTTGGCAGGCGAACAGCTGAGGATATTCAAGGCCAGATTACACAGAAATTTGACATCAAACAGATTCATGTTGATTAATGTGATCTCATCAAATTTCACCTGCTTACATGCCAGAAACATGCAGAGGTAGAATTCAATTTCAAAGTTAAACATAATGCTGTAGTGTATGAATGCAAATCTGATGCTACATTGAGATTTAGGAATTTGAGCTACATTGTGTGTCAGCAATTTACACTCAGTTTGAAGTCAAAGTGAAAGCAGCAAACAAGTCCTCCACAGGCATTGAGACAGAAAGCACTCCCCAGTGTTCTCCCCAGCCCAGAGAAGATCCCAAATTAAATCCTAGGCTGCAGAAAAACAGGAAATGATGGTAAATACTTAACAGGTCTGGCAGCATCTGTGGAAAGAGAAAAGCAGATCCAATGTTTCAGGTTTGTGACCTCTCAATCATTCTGATGAAAGGTCACAAATCTAAAACAGAGGGCGTGGGGAGGGGAATATTCCCTTCCCATGTTTTTGGGAGGGGGAACCAATACTAAGAGGGCGTAATCCTTCAGAAGTCCCAAAACATGGTTTACCCTGGAGGGATTCCCTGTTCTCATTGTCCCTGCCAATAATATAATGGGAATCTCAATGTTAAATATCAGAATTATCAATTGAATTCATTTAAATATAATTATCAGGCCTTTATACCTGGTAGTTCCTCCCCCCACCCGCACCCCGCACCCGCATTAGTTTGTCCAACCACATTGGCATGCCCTTATGCTGAATCAAGATGTGCATTGGAAAAAGATTATTAGCTATTCTTAAATACATACTCCAATAGGTAATATAAAAATGTAAAGTCATAATCCCAGATGACCATCAGCTCTTTGAGTGAGAGTGTTGACCAATGCTGTTTTAACCTGAGGATAACTACCTTAGGCGAGGGACAAGGTTGAGAAGGCAGGACCTCAGGCAGTATGGGAAACTGAACCCTGACAGTCAGTTTTGCTCTGCATCACTAACCACCTATCCAGCCAACTGAGTTAAACCGAACCCCAACACAGCTGCTCCAATTGGCTATAAGCAATTCATTACTCTCATAAGGAAATTATGTGATTTGCTTCACTGGAATATCAGAAGGCAAAGACAGTGGTTACCTATATTTTACACAGGCCTCTTCATTGCTACATCTGAAGCCTATTTAAGCTTTTAAATTAATTGGTATTTTCAGTGGATGAACACTTGGATGTGTTGTTATGGCAGTCAGCCAGACTTCCTATTCCGTATTCCTCCAATTATCAGATCATTATTAGTGTCTCCTTATGGAAACATGCTTGGATGGCTATCAGCCGAGAACAATA
Organism: Sphyrna mokarran; assembly: GCA_024679065.1. Classification (NCBI taxonomy): domain Eukaryota; kingdom Metazoa; phylum Chordata; class Chondrichthyes; order Carcharhiniformes; family Carcharhinidae; genus Sphyrna; species Sphyrna mokarran. Next base: position 20,284,759 of record JAGIQG010000023.1, on the reverse strand, counting down.
TTGGCTCATTTGCCAAGTTGAAACATTTACAACACTCTCCATCTTAGACAGCAGACAAACATCCAGCTTTCTAATGGTGTCAAAATGATTGCAACTGTATTCGAGCAGGATCCATTATCTTAACTAATTGTTGGGCCTGCCTATGAGTTTTTTATGATTCATGCACTGAATCACCTACACTCCTCTGTACTCCACTTACCTGTGGTCTCTATCCGTTTAGATAATAATCTGCCTTTTGCTTCCTCCTCCCGAAGTGCATGACCTCACATTTCTCCAGATTAAAACTCTAGGATTTTGCCCAGTCACCCAATCTATCCATATCTTGTTGCAGATTCAGAGTACTGAGCTATGTAAGGAGATAGTAGGATGGGTGATCCAAAGCTTGGTCAAAGGGACAGGTCTTAAGTACTGTCTTAAAAGAGGAAAGAGAGGAAAAAGGAAAAGAGGATCAGGGAAGGAATTCCAAAGTTCAGGGCCTTTACTTCTGAAGTCACTTCATCAATAGTTCAGTGATTAAAATTACAGATGGGCTAAAGGTTAGGATTAGAAAAGCCTGGAGCATTCAAGGGCTGTAAAGTTCCAGGAGATTACAGAGATAGGGAGAGGCTAGACCATGGCAATACTTGAAAGCAACAATGGTGGTTTTAAAGTGGAGATGTTGTCAGACTGGAACTGGGTTCAGTGAGCTGAGAATTGATGGAATGAGATTCCATGCGAGGCAGGTAGTAAATAGTTGAATAATGGTTTATGATGACTACAGTACAACTAGTGAATATCAGAGCCTTGAGGTAACAAAGGCATAGGTGAGCTGAGGTAAGAGTGGAGACCAGCGATATTACATAGGTGAAAGCAAATGGTTCTTGTATGGAGCAGATGTGTGGTCAGAGGCTGGAGAATGGGGTTGTAGCAGAGACCGAGCCTTTCACAATATTTAATTGTAGGCAATTTCAGTTCATCCTATATTGGATTGGAAGTCAGGCAATCAGTGCGAGAGAGGGGGCAGGATCAAGAGAGCTGGTGGTGAGGTCAAGCTGGGTATACATGTGGAATCTGACATTGTATTTTTGATGATATTGCAGCATTTACTTGAAGAATTACAGGTGAGTGAGAATAAATCGTTGTGAGACACCAAATGTAATGGTGTACTATAAATTACAATATCATTTAGCAATGAAATCAAGATGGATTCATTGATAAAAAGGGCAGTGAAAGTCTGGAACTCTCTTCCCAAAGAGTTACTGGTGCTAGGGGTCAATTGAAATCGGTGCAATAAAGCTGATTAGATTTTTTTGTTATGTAAGGGTTTCAAAGATGAACAATTGGAATTGCGGTACAGGTCGTACATGGCAGAACAGGCATGGATAGCGATTCCTGCTCTCAGCTTCCTACGTTCCAATTGAAGGGGTACTTTACAAGGATTGACTTTCTCGTGAACTGATAACTCTGTAGTTCGTCTGATCTTTAACCTGACCATTACCTCCCCGAGAGATTGTTCACTCATCTAAAGAAAAATAGAACATAGAACATAGAACATAGAACAATACAGCACAGAACAGGCCCTTCGGCCTTCGATGTTGTGCCGACCAAAATAAAAAGCAATGCCCCTCCTAACTAAACCATTCCCTTCTCATCCATATACTTATCAACTAACCTCTTAAACGCCACCAAACTTGGCGCATCTACAACAGCTGCAGGCAGGGCATTCCACTCCCTAATCACTCTTTGAGTAAAGAACCTACCTCTGATATCCGTCCTATAACTCATACCCCTTAATTTAAAGCTGTGTCCCCTCGTGCTAGCTTTCTCCATCCTAGGAAAAAGGCTATCACTGTCCACCCTATCTAAACCTCTAATCATCTTATATGCTTCAATAAGATCCCCTCTTAGCCGCCTCCTTTCTAACGAAAACAACCTCAAATCCTTCAACCTCTCTTCATAGGACCTGCCCTCCATACCAGGCAACATCCTGGTAAACCTCCTCTGTACCCTCTCCAATGCCTCCACATCTTTCTTATAATGTGGCGACCAGAACTGCACACAATACTCCAAGTGCGGCCGCACTAGAGTTTTGTACAGCTGCAACATGATGCTGCGGCTCCTAAATTCAATCCCCCTACCAATAAAAGCTAAGACTCCATATGCCTTCTTAACAACTTTATCCACTTGACTGCCTACTTTCAGGGATCTATTGACACATACACCAAGATCCTTCTGTTCCTCAACACTATTAAGAGCCCTACCATTAGCCCTATACTCTACACATTTATTGTTCCTGCCAAAGTGCATTACCTCACACTTTTCCACATTAAACTCCATTTGCCACCTCTCGGCCCAGCTCTGCAACTTGTCCAAGTCACTCTGTAAACTAAAACACCCCTCTTCACTATCTACCACACCACCAACTTTAGTATCATCTGCAAATTTACTGATCCATCCCTCAATACCCTCATCCAGATCATTTATAAAAATTACAAACAGCAGGGGCCCCAAAACAGACCCCTGAGGCACACCACTCGTCACCGAACTCCACGATGAATATCTCCCATCAACCACCACCCTCTGTCTTCTATCTGCCAGCCAATTTCTAATCCAATTAGCTAAATCACCCTCTATTCCACACATCTGCATTTTCTGTAGAAGTCTTCCATGGGCCACCTTATCAAACGCCTTACTAAAGTCCATATATACTACATCAACCGCCTTACCCCCATCCACCTCTCTGGTCACTTTCTCAAAAAACTCAATGAGGTTAGTAAGGCATGACCTACCCTTCACGAAACCATGCTGACTATCCCCAATCAATTCATTTCTCTCCAAATAACTATAAATCCTATCCCTAATAATTCTCTCCAATACCTTGCCCACCACAGAAGTAAGACTCACTGGCCTATAATTCCCAGGAAGGTCTCTCTTCCCCTTCTTAAACAATGGGACCACATTCGCTATCCTCCAGTCCTCCGGAACCACACCCGTAACCAACGAGGACCTGAAGATCAGAGCCAGAGGCTCTGCAATCTCCTCTCTTGCCTCCCAGAGAATCCTAGGGTAAATCCCGTCCGGCCCAGGGGACTTATCCAACTTCAAACCCTCGAGAATTTCTAACACATCCTCCCTATCTACTACAATACTTCCCAATTTGCAACCCTGTACCTCAGTGTTCTCCATAGCTACATTTCCAGCACTCTGCGTGAATACCGAAGAGAAATATTTATTCAGTGCCTCACCAATCTCTTCAGGCTCCACGCACAACTTCCCACTGCTGTCTATGACTGGCCCTAATCTTGCCCTAACCAATCTTCTATTCTTAACATATCGAAAGAAAGCTTTAGGATTCTCCTTAATCCTATCAGCCAACATCTTCTCGTGTCCCCTCTTAGCTCTCCTCAATTCACTTTTTACCTCCTTCCTAGCTAATCTATAGCTATCCAGCTAAGCCGGAAATCTTTGCCAACTGATTAAGTTTTTGCTGAACTGACAAGATTGTTCTCCACATTGATCTTGAAGTACATCAATTAACAATATTTAATCTTCAGTTCACAGCTGTGATGTAAAGGTGATCAATATGTGTGTACATCCAAATGTAGAAGATTTCTGCATTAATCCTGAATTTTAATCACTCAACTATTGGTGAGGTGACTTCAGAAGTAAAATCCCTGAGCTCTGGAATTCCTTCTCTAATCCTCTTTTCCTTTTTCAATGCACTCTGCAAACAAATGAGTAGAAGTATCAATAAGAACAGGAATTGTTATCCATGCCTGTTCTAAAGTTTATTTATTAGTGTCACAAGTAGCTTACATTCACACTTTAATGAAGTTCCTGTGAAAATCCTTTGGGTACACTGAGGGAGAATTTAGCATGGCCAATGCACCTAACCAGCAGGTCTTAGGACTGTGGGAGGAAACCTATGAAGAACATGCAAATTCCACTCGGACTGTGACCTAAGCCGGAAATTAAACCAGGATCTCTGACACTGTGAGACAGAATCACTAAACACTATGCCACTGTGTCGTCCAGTTCTGCCATTCAAGTACATCATGGATAATTCCCTTTGCAGGAGGTCTTGTGGAGCAGTGAGTAGCATCCTTGCTGTAGGTCAGAGGCTTCCGGTTTGAGTCCCATCCCAGGACTTGATAGTCATGGAAGGCGTGTGCATGACACAGTCAAACATGTTGATTATCGACCTGCAAAAACTTCCAGTGTGCCAGTAGTACGTAGTAAAAGTGGCAAAATCTCCTGATCAATCACTGTATGTGGTAGCTGCAGTGCAACAGTCTCCCGTGGCAAGTGTTGTCTTCACTTCTTGGACTAAAGAGGAAGAAGTGGACATTATCCTCATTTACCTCAGAAGGAATGAAATTGGTTAGGAAATTATCCAATTAGAATTTTGAAATTGCTTTGTAAATAGATCTGTACCATGTTTTTTTCAGATGCAAAGAATTCCGAACTGCTTTTCTTCATTCATGGGGCATGGACATTTATTGCCCTCTTTGCTGCCCTTGGGAGGGCCACTGAAAGTCAACCACATTCCTATGGCTCTGGAGTCATATATATGCCAGACCAGGATCCTTAAAGGATATTGGCAAACCAGATGGGTTTTCTTTTTCTGACAATCGACAATGGTTTCATGGTCATCAGTAGATTCTTAATTCCAGATATTTTTTATTGATTTCAAATTCTACATATGCCTTGGCGAGATTCAAACTTGGATCCCCAGAACATCTGCTAAGTTTCTGGATTAGTAGTCTAACGATAATATCAACTGGACATAGTCTCCACTTAAAGGAAACACGTGCTTGGACCTTAAGCAGGAATCAAAGAACATCCTGCAGTCTTAGCAAAAGCTTGGAATATGAGGAAAAAGTCCAAAGGAGGAGAAGGAGAATTGGGCATAAGATTAAGGTGAGAAGTTCAGCAAGCTCAAACTGTTTCCATGAAGGGAAAAGACATCACTAGGGAAGAATCATGAAAGAAAATGACAAGATATTGTTTATGCAGTATTAGAGCATCATCAGTTATTTATTATCTGTGGAATCTAAGAACCACGTGCAATTGAGAGGTATGGGATGGGTGGATAAAATTCAACTTCAACAATGGCACAAGATGGTGGTAATTTAGTTATACATGCTGTCAAAGTTATTATTTGGTAGTCTTTTGTTTCATGAGTTTGCACTTTGATCAACTGTGGTAATAATAGGTGTATAACAGCAGGCAAATTCCTCTATCATCTGTTTTGCAGATGAGACTTACCTTAGTTAAGTCTCATTTGCTGTGGACTGCCAAATCAGAACACAGTTATTTTGCTTTCAAAGTTACCTAAAATGATACAATTAGGTTCTTGGATCAAGAAAAATCTTAACATAAAATTGTGTTGTGAAAATCATTTGTCAAATACCTTCCATGGCACAGACTCTCTTTCAGGATGTGATTTATTTTTAGTACCAAATTCATGAATTTAAGTAGCAGATGGCATCTGATGGGTTGCAGATACGAGACTAAAATTTTTTTTTTAAATCGAGAATGTTTAAGGAATTACAATGATTGTTTTGAATGCAGAAAAATGAATCAAGCACGTCAAAATGGATAATATGAATGCACTTGTAATGAGTACTTGGCTTTTCATAGAATTCCTATAGTGCAAGAGGAGGCTATTTGGCCCATCAAGTCTGCACTGACAACAATCCCAACCAGGCCTTATGTCCATAACCCCATGTATTTATCTTGCTACTCTCACTGACATTAAGGGACAATTTAGCATGGCCAATTCACCCTCAGCTGCACATCTTTGGAGTGTGGGAGGAAGTCAGAGCACCCAAAGGAAGCACACGCAGACATGGGCAGAACATGTAAACTCCACACAGACAGTGACCCGAGGCCAGAATTGAACCTGCTCCCTGGTACTGTAAGGTAATCGTGTAACCACTGTGCCACTGTGCCCTTCCCTGATAAAGCCTTCCAGGTTTGTTTTTAGTTGATCTAATTATAATAGCCAATTGATCCTGCAGTTCTAATATTTCATGCATACTGTTTTATCATCTACTCGAGAGAGGCTAATCAGCACTTGAGAGAGCTGTTAATGCCACGATCATATATTTAACTTCTACTGTTGCAGAGATGTTCTCAATTCCACTTTCAAGTTGAAAGCTCAAGGCATCAAAGTAATTACAGAAATATTCAATAGTTAAAGTGTCAGTAATATTCTACAACACTTCACACAAGCCAATGACTATGGAAATTGGTTAAAAGGTTTGTCACTTTGGTATTCAATTCTACTTAAAAAATAACTTAAGACTGAATAATTGGCAAATGAGTTCAACACAGATAAACATGAAGTTATCCATTTTGGTAAGAAGGGTAGGGAGGTCACATGTTGTTTGGAAAGCTCAAGTCAAAGTCATTAGGAGGAACAAAGGGACCTCAGGGTATAAATGCACCCAGCATTGAAAGTTGCACCACAGATTAGAGATACCATGAAAAATAGCAAACCAACCACTGGGGATTTTGTACCTTCATATCCATGAAGGGTAATCACAGTCAGATTGCCACTCCACTTTTCTAGTCACTGACACTGAACTGCAACCACACTTTCCTCAGGTGGAAGGGCAGTCATGGAGGTAGAGAGGGTAGTGGGGATTTGTGAAGCTAGTCAGAGAAGGAGGGGGTGGGGTTAGTTTGAGGTTCCCATGAATTGTCAAGATTGTGGTTAGGGGTCCTGTACAGGGAATGGGGTACAGATGGTAAGAGTGGGGTCTAGTCAGGGGTTGGAGATGGTAGTCAGTAGCTTCTATGGAGGTCTCGCGGTGGAGGGGTAAGGTGAGGAAAGGAGTATTGTAGTTACTCAGGAGTTAGATGTGATCAATTCTTCTAATTTTTCCAGCCAACTACTCATGTCACACAGGCAAACATTCTGAAGACTACAATTTAAATCTGAGCATTGGATGGTTCCCGATAGCCAATAATTGTCCCACAGGAGCTTAAACATCCCAGACAATTGGCATCTAATCCTTATGTGAGGATATCTGGGGCATCATCCTATGCATCTTTGGAGTATGACACCACTGATTGGAAACTATGGGACTTTATTTCTAGAAGGATCATAGAACCCATAGAATCATACAATCCCTAAAGTGCAGAAGGAGACCATTTGGCCCATCAAATCTGTAATGACCACAATCTCACTAAGGCCCTATTCCCATAACCGCACATATTTATCCGGCTAAATCCGTAAAATGAGGGTCAATTTAGCATTGTCATCAGCCTAACCCACACATCTTTGGTATAAAGCTGCAAGTTAAGGTAGTTAAATTAAACATGTATCGAACCTTTGATAAACCACATTTTGAATATTGTGTGCTGATCTTGTCGCAATACTATAAAATGAATGTAAAGATGCTGGAGAAGCTATAGTAAAAATTTAGAAGGATGATACCAAAAACGTGTGGGCTTACATATTCAGGAAAGGATGAACAGGCATGCTTCCTTTTCTCTTGACAAATGAAGGCTGAGAGGTGACCTACTCAAAATTTTTAAAATTATTAAAGGTATAAATAGATAGAGAGAAAACGGATTGATTATTTACAAGGATAACAGATGATCAACTGCTGGCATCCAAAGCTTATGGTGGGACTTGGGATTCATATTACGAGCAGAGATCAATTACGTGGCCATCACCAGGACCACTGCCCCAATAAAGACAGTGGCCTGAACCCTAGAGCTGTTTGCCTAATCAGGGGTGATACTCAGCAGCTTCAGCAGCGCCCTAGAGAAGGAGTACATAGAAGGGATATTCCAGAGGCAGTGATTTGAAGGGATTGGAGGGGTAAGAGAAGGGGGACGGGGAGGAGAGATAGTGGACATTGAGTATTGATAGCATTATTGATGCAGGATTGCTACCGTCACCAGGGATCGTTTCGTGGACCACAGAAGGCCCAAAATTTAGATCCGCCTGTCAGATCCTCTCAAGAAGCTGTTGAGCTTCACTCCCATGATTCCAGCATCCTACTCCCCCAAACCTGCTCCAGTTCATTTCAGCCCAGTTTTCGGGAATTCAAAACTGGCAAAGTTAAAATTTATTTATTGGGCACACTTAAGGCTTACATTAACACTGCAATGAAGTTACTGTGAAATTCCATGAGTCACCACAATCTGATGCCTATTTGGGCCAATGCACCTAACCAGCACTTCTTTGTTTCACATGTCATTATCATGTGTCCTCTTGCAGGAACTATCTGTATGTGGAATTGACAGATGCACTTACTACATTGCATCAGCAGCTACACTTTGACAGTTTTTAATTAGCCGTAAAGCATTAGTTGTTGTAGCCTCCTGGTCATGAAAGGTGCTAGATAAATGCAAGTCTGCCAATCTCTCTCTCTGTCTTACCTTGCCTAATGTCTCCTTCTTTGACACAGTGCTAGTTGTTATCCTTTGGCCTTTATTAGCCCTACGCCAATTTATGACCCTGTTCTCACCCATGGTCCCTTTACCAACCTATCCTGCTGTACCCACCCCCATCATCCCCTCATACCATCCATGCCAACCTAGGACCCTAAAACCATCCCCGTGGCTCTTTATAACCCCAATGCCAATTTTGTGCCATCTCATGCCAAGCCATCTTCCCACACTTTGCTCTTACACCCACCATACCAATTCATCTGGTATGTATCAGGGGCAGACCTCAGAACCCATGCAAAGATAAATTACAGCTCTATGGATTGAAGTTCTACCATTACAGGCTATGTGAAAAATCAATCACTCAAAGACCAACTTAAAACATTTACAATCTATTAACTAAATAAATATTTCCTTCAACTGCACAATCCATTACAATAACAAGCATTAGAATTCATAGTTCCTCTTCAAAGGATCTATAACCATTTGTCAATCAAACTGCCAGGCATGCTTCTGTGAATATAGATGGTTGTGAAATCAATCATGCGGCACTAATCCTGAAATGGAAGCCTTCAAGCTTCTGTCAACACACAGGATGAAATAGCAAGCAATCACTTCTTTAAAAAGGCTAAGTATTTTTTCAAAAATTTAAAAGACTGGAATTTTAAATAACTTGGCAACTTGATATATCCCTTTAAAGGTATGTCTGGCAGTTGTGACAGTTCCAACGAGCTTGACAGTAATAATTTTATGCACTTTTTAAACAATTAGTTTAACATTAAACCATTTTAACATTTTGAAAGGGCATCAACCTACCCCGAAGGGCATCTGACCTTTCCTAAAAGGTCATTTGATCTCAGCAAAAGTATCCTGGGACCAGATCCAAAGGGCTCTCTTCCCATTCCAAAGGGGCACCCTGATTATCCAAATAAATCCACAAGCTCAGAGCTGCTCTTACCTGGTCTAACTTGCATGCATTAGGTTTCACACACCTGGCTTACCTCAGTAGAGGTACATGCTGATTTAAATGGCAAGTTGCTTCAATAAACTTCACATGTGCCCTAACCCCATCTACTTGAAATTGGGAAGAGCCATGTTTGGGTTCAGGTACAGAATTTCCAATTTTGGGAATTTTCACTATTTTTGCACAACGGGGAGAATCTCTGTCGCGGCAAAAATCTGAGCCTTTATGTTTCAATGCTGATTTCAGAGATGAGCAACAATCCCTATAATTTGCTTTGTTCATCCTGACCAGTTCGCGATACTTGTATATTGTTTTGCATAGTCACAGTGGGCCTGATTTTAACCCATTCAAAACCCATCCATTATCATGGAGTCCAAATTGGTCAGTCTCTGGTGAATGGAGTATACGTTCGCTTCTGTGGGGCTGCAAATATTTTTAATGAGATATTACATTCACCCATTCCCGGCTTGGGTCACTGTCTGTGTGGAACTTGCACATTCTCCTCATGTCTGTGTGGGTTTCCTCTGGGTGCTCCGGTTTCTTCCCACAGTCCAAAGATGTGCGGGTTAGGTTAATTGGCTATGCTAAATTGACCGTAGATGCATAGGTTAGAGAGGATTAGGGGGTAAAATATGTAGCGATTGGGGATAGGGCCTAGGTGGGATTGTGGTCAGTGCAGACTCGATGGGCCGAATGGCCTCTCTCTGTACTGTGGGGTTTCTATGATTTCTATGATTCCTCCGTGATGGACCTGCTGATCCACTTGTTTTCAAGATTGTACAGCCCTAACTTTAAAAAAATATTATTCCATCCTTCTGGCATCAGCAAACATTGAAACGTGAAGCCGCTCAGTTGCCTGAATTACTGAAATAAGACTCAAACAATAAACCGGGAAAGGATGGCAGCTCAGTTAGCAAAGTTACATCATGCAGGCTTTCTCACTCTAGCAGTAGACAAATATTGTAAGCTTTGGTTGATAATCAAAATGAAATCTGTCCTCCCTGGGTGCTACCTGGATATGGGCATTGGCTTTATTATATAAAAAAAAGCAGACCTCAATTCACTCCACAGAATCTTTTCAGTACAGACACAGCCCATTCGGCCCATCAAGTTTGCATCAAGTTCCAAAAGAGCATCTTACCTTGATCCCATTTACCCAGGCCCAACCCTTGCCATATCCCAGTAACACAGATGGCCAATCCGACTAGCCTGCCCATCTTTGGACACTAAGAGGCAATTTAGCATGGCTAATCCACCTTCCAACTGAGGGAGGTAACTGCAGCACTCAAAGGAAGCTCACGCAGATGTGGGGAGAATGGCACTGTGGTTGACATTGCTGATATTGTGACAGATTAATACCCTCTGTTGGAGTGAAATCAAAATAAAAGGCACAAAATGGTTACCTGGCACACAAAATGGACTCTGGGAAGGGACGTTACGAGGCATTGACTTTGGGCACAGACATTATAAAAGAGTTAAAACCTGTGGTGTTTAAATGACTGCAGGAAACAGGTCAGGCCTTGAGGCACCTTAAACTTGACATAAGAGCAGACCTAGAACAATGAGTTTGATAACGAGCTCAGCCACTGATGGGGATACAAATGCATAAATGTATATAAGAAGATCAACCATTGATAGAGGACATAACTGCATAAATGTATCTATTCTATGTACAATAATGTGATAACTATCAATGTCTGGACTTGTCTGTGTATAACAATGTGTTAACTGTCAATGTCCATAATGTCTACTCAGCTTGTAATGATGTGCTAATGGCTAATCTCTGTACTGTCTATTATTCAAAAAACATAAAAGTTGCTCAACTACCATTGTGTAGTTGAGAGGTGACTGCCTGTACTGCAAAGTGCCAGCACTTTTCCCAAAGCTTTGTCTGAATAAAACTGTTTGTTGAGCCTCCAAGTCTGGCTCCAAAGTGGTTAATTTCCCACAACACCTCACCTCTATCGTCCCATCTTGGCTGAATACTTTAGCGAAAAAGATCTATCAATGTCAAACTTAAAACTTAGTAGCTAAACTAGCATCAACCTATTGGCTTTGTTAGGAGAGTGAATACAGAGTGCTTCAGACAGAAGCGGCATGATGCCATAATGGTTAGCACTGCTACCTCACTGCACCAAGGACCCAGGTTCAATTCCTGTCGCGGGTCACTGTCAGTGTGGAGTTTGCACATTCTCCCTGTATCTACGTGGATATCCTCTGGGTGCTCTAGTTTCCTCCTACAATCCAAAGATGTGTCGGTTAGGTTGACTGGCCATGTCAATAGGATTAGGAGGAATATATGTGGGGCTACTGGTAGAGGACCTGGATAGGACTGTTGTTGATGCAGGCTTGATGGGCCAAATAGCCTCCTTCTGCACTGTAGATTCTATGAATGTGCAAATCTCATGCAGTCACTCAAGGTTAGAATCAAACTCAGGTCCCTGGCACTAGCCACTGTACCACACCGGGTCAAATGTGCCATGACTTTTAACATCTGTATGGAGTTGACCAAGTTTAATATTTACATTGACAGTACCAAACTGCCAAGATATTTTTCTACATTTAAATAAAACTCAAAATAGTTTCCAAAACTCAATGCAATTCAGTTCAGGTTTAGGTTTATCAGTGTTAGTCCAGTTTAGATAACCTTGGGTAGTCAACAGACGAACAGAGAAATAGGACAAGGTCAGTCAACCGCTCAAGTTTGTTCTTCCATTCAATGACTGATCAATACACTTCGCTCCATCCCCCCACCTTGCCTGAACACTTTGACAAGCAAAAATCTATCAAAGTCAAACTTAAAATTTAGTAAATGAATTTGCATCAACTTACTGGCTTTATTGGGAGAGTGAGTGCAGAGTGCTCCAGACAGAAGCAGGCACAAGCATGAATGGTAAGAATCAGGATTTTCCTTAAAATGTGTTGATAAGCAAGAGTGGGAAAACATAATGAACAATTTTACAGCTGGCCCTTTGGCATGAAATGTGTAAGCAGGAGGAAAGAATCCATTTAGCCCAATCGCTGTCAAATTAGTCCGATCTTCCAGTGCAGCCCCAAGGCTGTTCTCAAGTGTTCTCGCTCAAGCCTTTTGAAACCTTCATTAAGCTCACAAAATTTATGCAAACGTATGGAAATAACCGAGTTATGTCATGTGTGCAAGCTTGATCTTCAGATAACATCAACCACAAGGAGAGTCTGCCAGTGACTGTAAAGGCAACTGCAACAGTGATTTTAGTATCTTTTTAATCTCTGAACTACCAGCAGGACATGCGCGATATCTTTGACACATCACCTGCCCTGTTAATATGTTTCATATAATTAGTTATCACAGAATCCTTACAGTGCAAAAGAGGGACATTCAGCCCAATCACTGACTACAATCCCACCCAGATCCTATCCCCATAACCCCGTGTATTTACCCTGCTAACCTACACATCTTGGGACACTAAGAGGCAATTTAACATGGCCAATCAACCCAACCTGCACATTTTTGGACTATGAGAAGAAATTGGAGCACCTGCAGGAAACCCACGCAGGCTCAAGGAGAATGTGCAAACTCCACACTGACAGTTACCTGAGGCTGGAATTGATCCCAGGTCCCTGGCAGTGAGGCTGCAGTGCTCATCACTGTGCTACCCACTCACTTTGGACAACTCCTAGCTTTATACCATTTAAGACAATGCTCAGATCCATCATATTCTCGTGCAAACTTCTCTACACAGAAATCAATCTGTTTTGACCACTCATTCAACTATCAAAGTCTCTTTCAAATGTTTTGGTCTCCTCAATGCAACATCCTATGCTGCTAATCCTCATGTCAACAGTAAACTTCAATAAATGCTTCACTACTGTGTTGCTTAAGTTATTACAGAATAAAAAGTAAAATGTTGAAACTCAACATGAATCCTTGTAGGACACCATTAGTCACTTTCTTTCAATTCAACACCCATTTCTTCACTCTCCGTCTTCTACTGATAACCAATCCCATAACCAGGGGCTACGTTTTCACTTTGGAAGTTGGGAATGGAAGTCGGGATAGTTTCCAGATCCTAAACCCATATATCTTAGGGGGATTAGCAGGATAATCATAGAATCTCTACAAGCAGAAGGCGGCCATTCGGCCCATTGAGTTCGCACTGAGCACAATCCCACCCAGGTTCTTTTCCCATAATCCCACATATTTACACTGCTAATCCTCTGACACTAGGGTTAATTTATCATGGCAATCAACCTAACCCACACATCTTTGGATGTGGGGTTATGGGGATAGGACCATGGTAAGGTGCTCTCCCAGAAAATGGGTGCAGGCTCAATGGGCTTAATGGTTTCCTTCTGCATTGTAGAGATTCAATGATTGTATGAGAGAACATCTCCTTTTTGCACTAACACTTTTAAAAGTTCAAATAAAAAAAAGAAATAAACTGCTGTCACTGTGAGAAAAACAAAAACAAACACTGCTGGAAAAACTCAGCAGATCTGGCAGCATCTGTAGAGAGAGAAGATAGAGTTAACATTTTGAGATTGTATGACTCTTTTTCTGAGTTAATGACAGAGAGAAATGTGATGGATAACATACCGAATGGGGCGAGGGAAAAAGCAGAGGAGGTCAGTGATTGGTAGGAGCTACAAGAGATTGCAAATAAAGATGTGTAGGTCACGAGACAATGGCAGGAGAAGGTGCGAATATTTACATAATGGCAAGATATCAGAATGTGCGAATGGGAAAATAAAGGTGACTGCCCAGTGAAAACAAAACTTAAGAACAAGTGACAGATGGCCCGGTGGGGGAGCTGAAAGGAGGTTTTGCAATGGGACAAAATTATTTTGGGTGTAAATAAAGGGTGAGGAAAAGGTCACAGTCTAAAGTTATTGAACACAATGTTGAGACATGAGGGCTATGACGTGGTTAATCAGAACATGAGGTGCACTGCCTCCAGTTTGTATTGGGTTTCACTGGGGCAAACAGGCCATGAGAGCAAGGTGCTGAATCGAAACAGCAAGCAACAGGAAGGCTGGGGTCATGTTTGCAGAATAAATGAAGGTGCCTAGCAAAAGGGTCACCCAATCTGTGTTTAGTCTCCCTTGTGTAGAGGAGATGACATTGTAAGGAGGTGGGGTTTGGTGGTGGGGAAGGACGGCTTTTGGCTACACCCAGAGCCAGGCAGCGAGGAAAGGACTGTAAGCTAACCTGGGACCAGATATGCTTGGGATTGGACATAGATTACACAATTTATTGCGCATTTGCAGCAGTTTCACTTGAAGAAACGTTGAATCTAGTGTCAGGGTCTGACCTGGAGTCTGAAAACTCCACTTCATTCAGAAATCAGGTTGACCTTTGTAAATCGTTTCGAGCCAGATGGCAGTATAAATATCACCTGGAAAACCTGAAATTGGATTAAAAGTGACACTCCCAAGTTTAAACCCCACTGTTCAGGAAAACGAAACAAAGGATACGGGGACAATTTTAAATTTCACTGCCTGGATTACAGTATATTGGAGCAAATTGTTCAAGAATGGGTCTGATTTTCATCCGAGTGTTTACAGAGAGACAATGGCCCAGACCTGGGAACTGGTCAATCAACCTGTTGTCTCAACAGGTGCAAAGAATAGCTGGAAAAAGTAGAATAGTAAGAATGAAATGAATTATGAGTTTTTTCCCATGACGATAATGTAAAATAATGCAACATATTTTTTTCTAATCATACTGATGCAGCATTTCAGCTGAATTCACCTAAGCTGTAAAGCCGAATTTCTTGTTCACATTCTCGTGAAAGGTTAACACTGCTCAGAGTCTTTAGAAAGCTTCATAGACTCTGACTGAGCACCAAACACATTTGGCTACATTTAAAACTCCACCAAAAGTAACATTGCTTCTTAGCATCTTGTCAATTCATTCCTTTTGTTCTTGGAAGTCCAGCCAGTCCTTGCAATTAAAATCAATTTTCCAACACTCAGAAGTACTAATCATATTTACACCATTGTAAATTAGCCTCCACTTAGATTTCACACAAATAGCACAGACTTTTTTGTTGTCGCGTGAAATAGAAAACCAATTTGAGATGAAAGCCAAGCACCGCATATGCAAACCAGCCGATCAATGCAACCAGAACAAAGCTCGGTCACAAGTAAGCTCTCTGGGCAACATTTTTGCAGCAAGGCCTTGAATCGCCATGACAACACCCAGTAAACAAAGCATTCCACAGAGTCATCCTAGCTTTCACTCCGCACTTGGGAAGAGAGCAAAATCTCCAAGAACCTTCCCCACCCCCCTTCACCCCGCCTCCTCCTCGCTTTCAAAGAGAAAGCTAACCAGGAACTTGTTGATGAGAGTCTGAGAGTTCCTACACACTACACAGCTCAGCATCCCAACACTGCCAGTGAGTAATGGCAGGAACTCAACAGGATAAGGAAAGCAAAAAATAAAAAAATTGGTAACTGGCATCATTTTCATGGGAACAGCCAGTTTGGACATTTTAAAAATGATTAATGGCAAAACTCTATTCAGACATCTGCGAGGGAAAGGGGAAGATTTTTATTGTTCACTATAGCAAAATTTTTAAGGGCATTTTCCCACAGGCACATTTACAATTTCATTACAGGCTGCACAGAGGTTAGCACTCCTCCCTCACAACACCAGGGGCCCAAGTTTGATTCCCAGCATGGGTCACTGTCTGTGTGGAATCTACACATTCTCCCCATGTCTATGTGGGTTTCCTCCACAGCTCTAAAGACATGCTGATTAGATGCATTGACCATGCTAAATTCTCCCTCAGTGTACCCAAACAAGTGCTAGAGTGTGGCGACTAGGCAACTTTCACAGTAACTTCATTGCAGTGTTAGTGCAAGTCTACTTGTGACACTAATAAATAAACTTTATGCAAAACCCTAAAGACTGATTGTGTTTTGGAGTTCAGATCATTTTGCTTTTTCAATACACCATATAGGCCTATTTGTATTACAACAGCCAAAACCTCGGCTAGCCATCGTCTAAAGTAAATAAAATGGTTATAAAAATAAGATGAACTCACTGCATTATAAATACAAGGCACCAGTAATAAGTTCTCACTTGCTTATGTCAGAATCTGCAACTCTGCTTGTAGGAAAGGTAAACAGTACAGACAAATAACAAAACTTCCCATACTAAAGGTCAGGTGCAGTTAGCAAGGTTGGTTTTGGCTAAGTCACCAACCTCTTGTGCTTAAAGATTGACAAGGTCCAAAAAATGTGCTTTTTTTTTGTGTGGGCATGTTTATTTTGGGGATTTATTGATAAAGGATACGCAACCTCCAAATTCTCTAAGTGTTACAAAGCCTGGCAGTTTGGTCAATCTCTGATGGAAATGCAATAAGAAAGTTCCAGTTGACAGGTATGCACCAGTTTCCTGCTTGTCCATCAGCAGCAGGTAAATCCAGTGGTGGTTCAGCAAGAACGGGATCAGGTTCAGCTGTGAAGTTCCACATGATTGAGAAGCCCATCGGAGATTTACCATGTCAGTTTGTACATGTCAGATGGCCATTTGGCTGAGTATGCCAGAAAGCTGTTTGTGCCCAAGAAATTCCACCCTACCATGAGTCAGAAATTTTTTGTGAAATCAGGGGTAACAATTTGGAATGACAGGAATTAATTTGTAGTACCTGCTATTTTAATAATACATATGCATTTGATTTCATTTTGTTTTTATTCTCTTCCTGCGACTGCAAAGTAAGAAGTCTCACAACAGGCTTAATTAGCATCACAAGCTTTCGGAGCACTGCTTCTTCACCACTTGATGAAGGAGCAGCGCTCCAAAAGCTTGTGATTCCAAATATACACACTGGACTTTAACCCAGTGTTCTGTGGCTTCTTGCTGTGCTCACCCCAGTCCAATGCCGGCATCTCCACCTCATGTGACTGCAAAGTCAATTGGTGCAGATGCCAATTTTCTTGGGTATTCAAAAATGTGCAACATTGAAGGATTATTGATTGCAAGATTACTACTGCTATTAAGAAATAATTCATACTTGAACATTGGAAAATTCTACAGATAGCAAGTGTTGGAAATAAAATGAAGTGGTCTCTCTAGCACTTTTCAGAGGTTAAAGAAATGGTACCCAGAAGGATGTTGAAGAGATGATATATCTTATGGGTATATGGTATTAGCAGGCCTTTAGCAATACCTTTTTACCAAAGTTTTCAGAATGCACAATATAAAAGTGTGGGGTTATTTTTAGTACATCTTCTCACATGCCATTTTTCCCATTAGGGAATAGTGGGGTAAGTGGGTAAAGATTTCCAAGCTGTTTATCAGCTCATTGAACCATGATACGAATGCTTTTTTCCATGGTCACAAGTCCTGGAATGATACCCGAATCTGGAAATTCTAATCCAGAGGTAGGAATGTTATCACTGTGCGACAGGACACCCTACAGTGTGGGCCTAATACAACACTCTAACAATGACTGTAACACTACATTCTGCACTCTTTCTTTTCCTTCTCTATGAACGATATGCTTTGTCTGTATAGTGTGCAAGAAACAATACTTTTCACTGTAAAGTAATACACGTGACAATAATAAATCACATCAAAAACAGATCACTCACAATGTTGTGAAACATTAAACCATCACTTCAGTTAAAATCCAACTTGTGCCCTTTCCATCAGAGGTAGTACAGAAATAATCATGAGTGGATCAAAAATAAGAGCAGGTGTAGGCCATTCAGCCCATCGAATCTGCTCCATCATTTACTTTTCTTGAATAGACAAATTCAAGAACATTCCTTTTTTCTTCCCAATTTACCAACTGTGGCCCACTTTCGTTTTAAGTTATTCTTCTCCACCCACCCTCCTCATCCCACAGAGTTCACATCAGTCTAATGTTGGTAACCAGACAGGAGGAGAAGGGGATGTGCTGGAGTCACATGGGAGATTTGATATTCGCACACATTTCTCTACTTGTAAGATGTCCTTGAACCTCCACTTGAGCAGCTCTTGCTGACAGCCTGGCAGAGAAGAGAGCACCGACCATGTGGAAAAGCAGGAGCGTAAGCCTTTATCTTGAGCATTCTGCAGTGCCAATGCTGCACAGCTGGTCCGGCTCATTTCCATATTTCCCCATCTCAATGTACAGTATGCGAGTTTTACAGAAAGCACATTTTCCACTTGCTTGAGGGTAAAGAAATACACACACTTTGCAAGTTAATTAGATCTGTCAGCAACCATTATAGACCATTTATCAGCAGCATCACTCACAAAATAAAATCTTCTCTTTCCCTAAGGGGACTATTTTATATATATAGATTGAGTAGATTATATATATATATATATATATGAGTGGCATGAAGTTAATTGTATGTTTTCAGTGCATGTCACACACTTTCTTTTGCGGCTACACAGATATTAGTGTGATATATTTTATTGATTGAGCAACATGGGCCATCCCATAATCACACAGATGGACACCCCTCAACTCATCTTAGACGACAGAGAGAGGGAGATCCTGGACAAACCACTATCTCTGGATGAGCTGACATAGGCCAGCAAGTCCTTTGAGATGAGTAAAAAAAACTCCCGGAAGCGATGGCTTACTGACTGAGTTGTATTCAACTCCTGTGGGACTGGATTGGTCCAGGCCTGCTGGAAGTATGAGAGAATATGCTTCTCTATAACAATACTTCCCAATCCATAAGGAAAGACATTATTACCGTCATAAGGAAAAAAGGAAAAAAAGAGAAGAAATTAGAAATTGGTGACTGTTCCATTGTTGAATGGGGACTATAAAATTCTGTCCAAGGCCATTGCCAACCGAGTCAAGTCTGCTCTGAAGTCAGAGATTCACCCTGATCAAACCGGTGCTATAGCCGGCAGGAAGATCTCTTGACAGGCAGACATATCCCTGTGCAGCACGAGGCTATGGGCAGGCCAGGAGGGTGGACCAGGAGAAGGAACTGACAGAACATCACACACCTATATGATGGATGTGCTGTCTAAATTGGGATTTGGGGATGGAATCCATAATTGGAACCAACTGCTCCACACAAACGTCAATAGTATCATTTCAATCAATGCATAGGAATCAGAACATTTTCAAATCAATTCTGACCCAGGCCATTCTGTCCTAGAACTTTTTGCCAAGTCCATCAGGAAGGATCTGGCAAAAGAGGAATAGTTATCCCAGGGAGTGAAGGCACGCAGATTAAAGTCTCCTTGTTCATGAATGACATTACCGTCTTCTGCTTGGATTCAGTGTTGGTGTGCAGACTCTGGAACATCTGCGACCAGTTCAAACTGGCCTCTGGAGCCAAGGTAAACCGTGGCAAGAGTGAGGCCATGTTCTTTTGGATCTGGGCTGATCTAGTCCTCTTTGACCATCTGATTAGACCATCTGATTATCTGACCATCAGATTAGAATGTGTCAGGGTGGCACAGTGGTTAGCACTACTGCCTCATAGTGCCGGGGACCTGGATTCAATTCCCAGCTTGGGTCCTTGTCTGTGTGAAGTTTACACATTCTCCCCGTGTCTGCATGGGTTTCCTCCAGCTGCTCCAGTTTCCTCCCACAGTTCAAAGGTGTGCGGGTTAGGTGAACTGGTTATGCTAAATTGCTACATTGCCCCTTAGTGTTAAGGGATTAGCTGGGGTAAATGCACATTACAAAGTGCAGGACTACGTGCTGAGGGATATTCTCAAGCTTGGGCAGTCACCGCCAAGACACAATGGGGAAAGGCCACTCTGTAAGGACTTTCAGCCAATGTACACCGAAGGGCTAGTAACAGGGTAAAACCCTGAGGACTATGTGGATATTTCTAACTGTATGCAATTGACCTTATGCACCACAGAGTGCAGCATGACCTATGTATGTATGTAGTTTGTAATGAAAATATTGAAATGTTTGTAATGTTCTCATTATTGAACTGAAGCAACTCAAGAGTGCAACTTTTCTAGGTAGATAACTTAAATACCATTACATCATTTGTAATGATTATTTTGAAATGTCTAATGTTTCTTTGACTATACTGAAGCACCTCAGGAGTTCAACATGATGCATGTAAAGAACCTGAATATTACTGACTGAGCCAGTAGTGGTCATTAGGAAATATTTTTAATTTTCTTTCAGACATTTGAAGAATAAAGTATAATTTTTGCAAAAGGACTTAAGACTATTCAGCAGCTAGGTGGAAAAAAATATTCTACCCTCATTAAGAACAAAATTGCCATTTGAATGGAATTGAGAGTTAACTGTGCTGGACATCAGAAATGAAACTCAATGCATACAAGCCAATTCACGTTAAGAACCGGAAAATAATTAAATAGTTATGATTGTAACATTCAGCCAATGCAAAAGTGATTATGGTATTTTGAGATAAGTTTAAAGGCAGTACATTTCCCAGAGTAATCAGAAGTATTATGCATATGGTTTTGGTAGGTTTGAGTGCCAATATCCACATAACCATCTTGTGTTTTTACATCGGTATGAGTACACAGCATGGGATTATTGTTTCATATTAAAAATTACTGACTGGCAATGTCATAAATAGCAAATTGAGCAAATCAATGTATTTGCTCAGCATGCAAGCTTTGTGCCTCAAAGTTATCCTGTAGAATAATGACTATCCCAATCAGCTCATTCTTCCTTGCATAGATGCAAACATCGAAATGGGTCTTAGACTGCCATTTGCAGTCCTGAAAAGTGCTAGTCTCTCTCCTGGAAGGGTAAGGCGTCTCAAAATAATTCAACAACAGATGAAATTAGCCATTTCACAGTGCTACTATGCAGTCACAGCACTCTCTACTAACAGGATACTGTTATCAAACCAAAAAGATGTCTTAACCATAACACAAATTACGTGATATATTAATTTTAGTGCTGGTGTGACGTCAGGTATGTAGGCCACACATCCCAATGACTGGTGGATCCCATCAAACAGCATGTCCCTACAGTGACAGGCACGGTACTGAATGGGCTTGCAAAACTCAGAACATTAAAAGTGATTTAGTGATGGAACAACACTTACTAACAATCTTGACTATGCTAATAACAACACTAACAATTAATTGATGATTTTCCATTGGACCCACGGTCAACACACGTGTGCAGCACGCATGTGTCAATGTCTTGATCAATCAGACTGGACACGCCTGGTTGGAATTTAAATAAAAGCTCAGCAGTTAACTGTTGCCTGGTCCATTCTCCATGACAATGTGTCTACCACTTGCCAATCAATCAATCAACACCTTTTTCAGGTGCAGTATAAATTGTTGTTCCCTTTTGAGGTTTGGTATTCTTGCAAATCTGTCCTGATGAGTGCCAGACAAAAAACATTGACAGCATGTCTCTGTTTGTCAGCAATAATCAAATTGAATACTACCAAGCAACTAGTAGGTATCCTTGTGGCCTGTTTCAGTTGAGCCCATCCCTCTCAGTTGAGCTTCCAACCGTGCAGTGCAGCTGGTACTCTGAATGGGCTGGCAGCGTCAGGGACCCAACCACCCATCCTAAACCCACAGCTGGTCATCTGTTTGATGCCTCATCCCCAAGTTATGACGCTAATTCAATGTCACCGCTTTGTACAGGGTGCAGAAGAGATTTATCAGGGTGCTGCCTGGATTAGAGGATATGAGAGAAGTTGGACAAACTAGAATTGTTTTCTCTTTAGCAGCAGAGGCTGAGGGGAGACCTGAAAGAAGTCACTAAAATTATGAGGGGCAAAGATAGAGTTGACAGGCAGAATCTTCTTCCCAGAATTGAAATGTCTAATACTAGGGGGATGCACTTAAGGTGAGAGGGGGAAAGTTCAAAGGAGATGTGAGAGGCAAGTTTTTTTTTATACAAAGAGCTTTAGATATTTGGAACACACCACCAGGGGTGGTGTTGCAGGCAGATACGAGAAGGGTATTTAAGGGGCTTTTAAGTAAATTCATGAATATGCAAAGGATTGAGGGATGTGGACAATTAGTCCACTAATGGCTGGCATTAGTTTAAGGGATTAGTTTAATTTGCCGTCATGTTCTACATAACATCGAAGGCCAAAGGGCCTGTTTCAGTGTTGTACCATTCTATGAATCATGCTGAGAGTTGTATTCCACTGAACTCTTTCTTACACTTCCACACAACATAATAAATAACTTCAAAAACTGACTGAACAACTCAAATGATAAAGAATTATCAAGGCTCCTTCAAGATTTGCTGAACGGAGAACTGGTGCGTAACAGACCTTGTAGGCTTTTTCCGACTTTGCGATTCTGGCAAAGATATGTAGAGAACAGAGAAACATATCTGAAAGTTTGGGCATGTACTGTGTAAGGTTTTCTGGCTATTTAGAAAATCACGTGTGTGTGCCGGCGTGCGCCAAAATTTCCAATTTGTGTGCCTGGAAGGCAAGTCTCTGTACTGCAAGTGCAAGTTGAGAGATTATCCCTTGGGTGTGTTAGAAGTGACAAGAGCTTGCACTAACAGGTTTAGATTTAGATAAAACTGCTGACATATCTGTTCAGGAAATAGCGAAACGCCCATGAGGAAAAGTTGGATGGGTTCTACAAAGGGAAGGATTTCCACGCCATCAATTTACTGTCCAGGCAGCGAAGACTAAAACCACCCCAGAGATATCAGTTGTTAATTTCTACTGCAAATATTAAAAGTTCTATCATGTTAGAAGAAACAATCTATTTTAAATTATTCAATATCCATTACAGACCAATTTGTTTTGGTTGATTCAGTTTATGTTCAAGTGATGAATTAACCATCGTCCACCTGCTCTCACATCAGCACAGGGGAGTGTACGGAACAGGAACAGGCCATTCTTAGCTCAAATTAACTCTCCCTATTCAATTAGAAAATTTGAACTTCAACCTCATAACACTCAATACTGTTTAAATCCCAATCACGCAGACAGAGGCCAGTCAGCCCACCTGGTCTCTGAAAGAGCATCTTTCTCAACACACCCTCTCCCTTCACCCCCACCCATTTCTGCAATTTTGCACATTTACCATGGGGAATCCATCTAGAATGCACACCTTTGGACTCAGAGGAGACATGGGAAGAATGTGCGAATTCCACACAAACAGTTACCCAAGGGCGGAATCAAGCCTGGGTGCCTTTGAGGCAACAGAACTAGCCACCCTGCCAAGTTACAGGACAAACATCTACCAATCTCGGTCTTGAAAGCTGCAACTGTCCCTGCATCCACAAATTTTTCCTGTTGTCTTTTTTTGTGTGAAAAATTGCTTCCTGATTTCACTTCAGAATATCTTAAAATTAGAACTAAACCAATATTCTCTTATTCCCCAGGGAAAATTATTCCTTCCTCTCTCTGTCTGCCCTACCCAAAGCTTTTACAGAAGCTCTGATGAATGGTCACCCAGACTCAAAACAGGAATAAGCCATCTCTAAACAAAAGACTCACACCTCTTGTTTCAATGCAGCTAACTAATCTGACACACTCAGATTTAGTTCAGATAACCTAGTGGTTTGCATTGTCTATGCTGTTAGCTTATCTCAGGGGCAATACGGTGGTACAGTAGTTAGCACCAGAATCCCAGGTTCAATTCTGGCCTCAGGTCACTGTCTGTGTGGAGTTTGCACATTCATCCTGGATCTGCGTGGGTTTCCTCTGCGTGCTCTGGTTTCCCCCCCACAGTCCAAAGATATGCGGGTTAGATTGATTGGCCATACTAAATTGACCCTTAGTATAAGAGGGATTAACAGGCTAAATGTGTGTGATAACGGGGTTAGGGGCTGGGTGGAATTGCTGTTGGCAGATACTCAAAGGGCCAAATGACCTCGTTCTGTACTGTAGGGATTCTATGATTCTAGGTGGAGGATGATAATAAAGGAGACTACAATTGGTATAGCACCCCAAGACTGGGAGAGGGAAAAAAAAATTTAACCAATGTTGTCTTTCCTGGTTGGAATTTTAAAAAGCCCTGCCAGACGTTTACATGCCTAAACAGCACAACAGCAAATTTAACTCAGCTGCATGATTCACCTCGCGACCCGAGCCTCCTCCACTCTATCTCATCCAAAATCAAGTAACCTGCCAATATACACTGCCCAAGCTTGAACATGAAGAAAGCACCGTAACAAAGAACCTGAGGCACCTGGCAGCCACAAGACTGTCGTAAGAGAAAATTTAGAAAAATAAACTAGATTGTACTGAACATTGTCCTCAAGGAAGATTGTCAAATACAAACTTTGGAGCCTGAGGCAACAGCATGAGCAAAAAGAAGTTTCATACTTGAGAAATGTCTTTTATCTCCAGTAATTCAGCATTTTGCAAAGAGCGTCCAAAGACACTCTTCAAATATGGAAATAAAATAAATAATTCAGTGTTGTTGGTTGGAATTCCCAATGAGTTATCCATTCAAAATTTCTCAGTCAAAAAATTATTTCTGGTTCTCACAGTGGATAAGAGCTTGGGCTACCATGCTTGTTCAAAATGAATAGTATGAGAGGGTTTGATGGGGTTGATGCTGAGAAGCTGTTTCCCCCTAGCTGGAGGGTCTAGGACTGAGGGCATAGTCTCAGTATAAAAATGATAATTTCTTCACAGAGGTAGTGGTTCTTAGAATTTTTTGCCCCAGAGGGTTGTAGAGTCACAGAGTTATACAGCATGGAAACAGGTCCTTCAGCTCAATTTGTTTCATGCCAACCTGGTTTTCCTCATCTGATTGAACTGATCTGCATTTGGTCCATATCTCTCTAAACCTTTCCTATCCATGTACCCATCCAAATGTATTTTAAATTATACCTACCTCTATTACCCACTCTGGGAGATCATTCCATATGTGCATTACCTTCTCTGTGAAAAGGCTGCCTCTCCAGTCCATTTTAAATTATTCACCTCTCATCTTTGTCCTCTAGTTTTGGACACCTCTATCCTGGGGAAAAGTACTTAGCTATTCACTTTATCTATGCCTCTCATGATTTTATAAACCTCTGTTTGGTTGTGGAAGCTTTGTTATTGAGCAGACTAAGGCTGAGATAGATTGATCTTTGGACTATCAAGGAAGTCAAGGATTACAATGATGCAGCAGGAAAGTGGAGTTGAGGTGAAATATTAGCTTTGACTATATTGAATGGAGAAACATGCTTGAAGAGCCTAATGGTGTACTTGTGCTCGATTTCTCATGACCTCTGAACCAGAACTTTGATTTCTTGTTTGGATCAAGTCAGCTGATCTGAAGAGGCCACTCTCTGAACCAAAGAAGGACAACACTAAAAATATATGGGTCCCACTCTTAATCATTACTTGGATCCCAGCTGTGATACAGAACCAGGTACAGTAAGATCATGTTTCAGTTTCATTTTGCCCACAGTTAAATAGCTCCTACTTCACACACAAATTTATGTAGGTGCCTGAGGTGTTTGCTGCTATTGGAGTGACAATACTCTGAAAAAAGGACAACACTCTGAAAAAGGCAGAAAACAAGGCGGCAAAAAGAGATGAATTAAAATTACATTCTGTTTAAGTTTATTTGTGTTACAAGTAGGCTGACATTAACACTGCAACAAAGTTAGCGTGAAAATCCCCTAGTCACCACACTCCGGCACTTGTTGGATACACTGAGGGAGAGTTTGGGATGGCCAATGCACCTAACCACCCCTGGGTGAAAACTGGAGCACCCAGAGGAAATCCAAGAGACACAGGGAAAACGTGAAGACTCTGCACAGTGACCCAAGGCAGGAATCGAATTCAGGTCAAACTCAGGCTGTGTAGCAGGATCCCTGCTGGATACCACAGCTTCCACATGTCTCCAGCTGCCAGATTTCTAGTATCTTCAGATCGGTGACAATTTTCAGTGCGGAGCTGATCTCCATATTAAAGCTGGCATTTAAGATGTTTGGCAGGCCCAGGACTGAAGTCTCCCAGCCTATTAGGCTCTCATCCCGGCAAGGAGTGGTCCCTTCAGCAGAATTTACTCCTGCTTCCACTAAAGGGGAGGGGGCAGTCTGACCCTGTTGGAGTGAGGGGAAGCCATGGAGGTCAGGGATAAGGGTGGGTGTGTCCCCTGGGCATTGCCAGCCTGGCCCCCTGGCACTGCCCCAGATACAAAGTGGTAGTGCACAAGGGGCAAGTTGGCACTGCCCACTGGGCATTGGGAAGCGCCAAGGGAATCAGATGATCAGGATCCTGCCGCCAGTCTGCACTTAGGATCAGTGGCAGATAGACGGAGGACAATGATCAAAGCTTGCCAGCCAGGGCAAATCGGGGCTAGTGGTGAGGGGGAGTGGTACAACAACAGAGAGATCAGGACTACCATGAGGGAATGGAGATTAAAGAGGGTTTGTTGAAGGTATGGAGGGCGGGTTTTAGGCTGGCCTAGAGATGTTCAGGAGGCTAGCGATCATGGTGTTGTTGGGGGGGGGGGGGGGAGATTAGAGGAGCAGCAATGAGGAGTTACGGGGTGGTCAGCAAATGCACCACCAGCAATCAAGGGGGAGCAGTAGTGCAAGTCCACTGCGCATGCATCAATCTCCACTCTGACAGTGGCCTATTCAGTATCATACCGCTGGCCTCTCTAGCGGGACCAGGTCCCGACCCAATTTTTATAGTGATTCTCGCTAGGGCTCTCTGCAGTACTCAGAATGTGGGAGATCCATTTTGAAACTCCTGCTTAAAAAATAAACCAGCTGGAGTTACTCCACTTTTTTAACCACAATTCAGCACTTAGAATTATTTGGAAGAATCCCAACCTTTATGTTTGTTTTCTCCCTTGGATTTATATTCTTGTGGATTGTCCTGATAAGTGCAAGACAAAAAACTTTGAGAGAAGGTGATTTTTTTTTCATCAAGTCTATTTTTCCTGAGATAAGGATGCCAAAACTTTACACAGTGCTCCGGGTGCAAACTGGTTGAATCATGAAATTGGATCCTACACACACCTTTCAGAAAGATTAGTCATAGAATTCCATAGGGAAACAGCTCAGCTCAGTCAGAGACTCAGACTCCCTCCTACACATTTTTTTGCTGTTTGTGCAACACACATTCTGCTATTGTATACAGCTTTTACTGATTCTGTTCCTACTTTGTCATTAACCTAATGGGAAAGACAAGCCTTCTCACTCACTCTTGGGCTCACATTCACATTCCTAGAATCTCAACAGTGCAGGAGGAGGGCATTCAACCCATCATGCCTGCACCAACAACAACAGCCCTACCCTTGTAACCCCACATATTTACCCAGTTAATCCCCCTGATACTGAGTAGAAATTTAGTAGGGCCAATCCACCTTACCCACATATCTTTGGACTGTGGAAATAAACCAGATCATCTGAAGGAAACTCATGCAGACACAGGGAGAACGTGCAAACTCCACACAGATCTGAGGCCAGAATTGAAGCTAGGTCCCTGGCGCTGTGAGGCAGCAGTGCTAACAAGTGTGCCACCATGCCAATCCTTTGCTGCCTTCCTATTTGAAAACAGCAGAGAGTATAGCACGCTGCCAACTTGTTCACTCCAGACAGCAGACCCCCAGTATTATACCACTCAGCTATCATGAATCGTATCTTTTTCTCCCGGCATCCTCAGACTCTCCTTCTACTAAATTATTCTGAATTTAAGCAAACAGGCTTTGATCCATTGATAAAGACTAAAAGATCTGGATATGGAAAATCAAAATTCTGTTTATTATTGTCTGCTACCAAAATTTCTGCCAAGTTGGGGGGCAGGGGGAAGAGGAGAGAGAGAGAGAGAGACGGCAGAGGGAGAAAGAGAGAGATGGTGGGGAAAGAAAGAGAGATCATGGGGGAAGAGAGACAGCAGGGACAGAGAGAGAACAATGGTGGGGAAGGGAGAGAGAGGGAGAGAGAAAGATACACAGTAGGACAACAAAAAGATTGAGAGGGGGATAACGAGATACCAAGAAGGGGGGAGAATATGTTCAGCAGGGATATTGGAATGGGGATTAGGGTGCTTGTTGTAATTTGTTGGGCACAGGGGATGAGATCAAAGGGAGCGATGATCACAGAGGTGAGTGTGGGATTGAATACAGTTGGTAGCAGAGATCACTGGAGTTTGAGTGAGAGTTGGGGGCTATCAGAAATTGCTGAACTGGGAAGTCGAATGCATCTTTGATAAAATCAGCATCTTGAAAGGAAACATTCCAAATCCTACTGGCGAATAAGCAATGCTGTAAAGGCAAGTAACCTTTCTCATCAATTTTTGCCTGACAGATTTCCAAAATCGGAGAAATTCAGTTGATTTGAGTTAAAAATAAAAAGCTCACTCGCCATCACCTTTTTCCTACCACCACCTCCACCTCTCTCCTTTCCTCACCCCTTACCATCTCTGCCAGTCATACAGTTCCAGTAAAAATGGAGACATGCAAGCTCCTTAAAAATGGATTGATCCATGGTCTCCCCCACACCACACCTCTAATACTCTGTGTTATCTTTGTTAAGACCCATCCCAGCAGGGTGCACGTTTCAACTGAATAGAAATTGTGAGAAGGAGGGAAGATGGGAGGAAAGTATGATTTGGTGGATTCTGGGGTCATTGCCATAGATTGGGGAAAGATTGAGGGGCCAGAGTTGTGGGTGATCTGTCAGTGAACAACATAACAAGAAATTAAGCAATAAAGGCAAAGCAGAGTATACAAATAACAGTAATCACCTCTCTGGATAACGCAATCCTTCCCATAATTTTCCCTCAGAGGCATTTTGGCACAATCGCAAAATGGTTAAAATTAGCTTTTGGAAGAGGCCATGAAAAAAAACATAAATGTCCCATTTTTCCATCTTTAAAGAGATACATGCTTTAACATACACAGTCAGTGCCAAGGCAACCTGAATAATAAGTAATATTGTATCTTCAGAATCACAGAATCCCTACAGTGCAGAAGGAGGCCATTCAGCCCATCGAGTCTGCACTGATCACAATTCCACCCAGGCCTCATTCCAGCAACCCCATTAATCTCTCTACTAATCTCCCTCACACTAGGGTCAATTTTAGTGTGACTAATCAACCTAAACTGCACCTCTTCTGACTGGGGGAGGAAACCGCAGCACTTGGAGGAAAACCATGCATACATGGAGAGAATGTGCAAACTCCACACAGACAGTGACCTAAACCGGGAATCAAACCCGGGTCCCTGGAGCTGTAAGGCAGCAGTGGCACAGTGGTTAGTAATACTGCCTCACAGTGCCAGGGACCTGGGTTCCATTCTGGCCTCGGGTGACTGTCTGTGCAAACTCCACACAGACAGTGACCTAAACCGGGAATCAAACCCAGGTCCCTGGAGCCGTGAGGCAGCCATGGTACAATGGTTAGCAACATAGCGCCAGGGACCCGGGTTCAATTCTGGCTTCAGGTGACTGTCTGTGTGGAGTTGCACATTCTCCCCGTGACTGTGTGGGTTTCCTCTGGGTGCTCCGGTGCCTGAAATAACTCATGATGTAGGGATGTCGGCGTTGAACTGAGGTAAAACAGAAAGAAATCTTACAACACCAGCTTAAAGTCCAACAGGTTTATTTGTAGCCTATCTCCAATCATAACAATGCTTCAAAGCCAGAATCTGGACTGTCAGTAGACCTGACACTCTTCATTTTATATACAGGTGAGACTGCCTGATTGGGCAGGCAATTGTTACCTCAATCAGGAAGCTCATACTCAAAGCAGCCCACTTCATGGGGCCCCATTGAGGTCATTACATGCCCATGACTGGGTCCATAAGTAAATCAATTCACAACTACATGTCTCCTTTCCATGTACATCATTCAAAATGGTTACCTGGGGTTTTATATCTGCTGATTTCATGCACTGTATCACCTTAAACACAGGAATCTGGCGGCATGTTACCTTTCAATTTAAAAATTGTTTAAACTATTTAAAGAAGAGAATCACTATTAAAATTAACATTACGAGAAAGAAGAAAGGTCACCTTAACAACTTTTGTTTCTTGCTGTTGATTTGCTTCAAACACTTTTTGTTTGAATATTTATTATTAGAGAATTGGAAAAGTTACTCAGACAAATAGTACAGATTGGACCACATCCAATCTTTGGTCATTTTTTATATTTGCTTGTGCTACATGCGCAAGAGCTGCCATTGTTTCAGAGTAAAAAGATCCCCTGTTTGGAAGTTACAAAACAGGCAGAGGTTTTGGTGAACCAACAGAGCAAAATTAACGATCGACAATATATCCAAAATCTGATAATCTAAACTGCAAAAGAAGTCTGTGGACTTATGTCCTGCTCAAAATGCAAGCTATCAATATCTTTAAGAGAGGACTTGTGACATAGAGAAAATTGGTGGAAGATAGGGGAAAAGAAAGGAAAAAAAGGTCAGCAGCTAAACACTAGAAGGTCTTTATGTTCTAGTTATGCTGGCTCAATCTTACAACAAGCACATGTCTTTGTGTCTCTTTCTGAATCCAGAGCTTGAATGCATGTAAAATGAGTTCACCATGGTGTAAAATGTGGGAACTGTCTATAGTTAAAATACTCAGACACATCAATCTGATCCACACTCAAGTTACCCTCAATTAACTACGTGCAAAGATCTGCAACCAGACTCAAACACTGGAATTAAGACTGTTCACAGTAAGCCGGATCACTTAAACAACTTGGGCTTGTGTTTTATTGTTATAAAAGAAAACTCAAGGGAAGAGAAAGCATTCACAGAGTGCCAAGTAAAACATCGTCAACTGTGCACTTCAATATATCCATAACAAAGATAATTGGATCACAACAGAGGTGAAAGGTCAACTTCCCACATAGATTTGAGATCCAAAGAATTTAATGCCTTACAAACAACCATCAAACTGCAAAGAACACTTGGAACTAAAATCAACCAGGAAGTTTAATAAATTGGAATTCAAGGATCAAGCACACATCAATTTAACCTCTACTCCAAAAACCTGAACATATTATCTAGAGCTGGGCTATGCTCCAGAACAACTGATGACATGTTATCCTGTTGGAGGAGCTGTTCTTTGTAACGGATGCAAAGCTCCTCTGTCCTATCAGGGGAATGTTAAAGATCCTATGGCACTGCTTAAAGAAAAATGCTTTCCAAGCTTGATGGCCAAAAATCCCTTCAATTTACAACATCAAAAACAATAAATAACTTATTGCATTTCTTCTCATCTTGTAAGTCCCTGCTATTCCAAGAATGGCTACATGTTTCCTCACTCAACATCTCTTACACTTAAAAGCATTTAATTCTACATGAAGTACCAGCATCATATGAACAGGAGTCTTTAGTTTATTGAACAACTTAGGATCATAGAATCCCAACGTGCAGCAGCAAGTCATTTGGTCCATCGAGTCCACACCAACCATAATCCAGGCCCTATTCCTGTACACCACATATTTACCCTGCTAATCCCCCTGACACCAGGGTCAATTTAGCATTGCCAATCAACCTATCCACACATCTTTTGACTGTGGGAGGAAACCGGAGCACCAGAGAAAACACTAGCAGACATGGGGAGAAAGTGAAAATGCCACAAAGAGAGTAACCGAGGCTCGAACCTAGGTCTTTGGTACTATGAAGCAGAAATGTTAACCACTGTGCTGCCCCAACTTTACTTAACAGAATTGAATCAGTATTCGCAGATGGCATTGTTGCTCTGAGAAGGAGGAATATAATTATTTGCTGTGGTTTTGTCTTCAAATTCTACATTTCTTAATTTGGAACTCAGAATGAAAACAGGGCCTGGTATATGGAAAATAACCGGTCATCACTCCAAGTAATGCATCACTGAAATTCTAGATAAAATGCAATCAGCTGACAAGCACACTCTAAGTTTCAAGCCAATTTTGTTTCTCGTAAAAGCCAATGACCCAGACAAATCTCATTGCATAAAGATGATTAAATGACAACAGCTTGAATTTATGCAGCATCTTTAATGTTGTAAAATATCCCAGTACCAAACATTGACACCAACTCACATGTTAGGGCAGATGATCAAAGAGGTAGGTAAGTTATGTAAAGCTTTGTTTACAGAAGGAAAGAAAGGCTTAGCGAGGGATATTCCCTAGAATCAGTAGTTAGCAGAAAAGATAGTCATAGAGTTTTACCGCACAGTAAAAGAGACCCTTTAGCCCATTGCGTCTGTGCCAGCCGTCAAACACCTATCTATTCTAATCCTGTTTTCCAGCACTTGGTCCATGGCTTTGTATGAGATGACACTTCAAGTGCCGATTTAAATGCTTCTTGGACAGATGTCATCAGTAGCATCAAGAAAAACCAGAGCAAATTGTATTTTAATCCCACTGGGGCCTTGTGTATCATTTTATTTTGTTTTTACCTTTACTATTAATTAAAATAAAATAAAAACATAATCTTGTGATTCAACAACTCTTCAGACTGAATTCAATAAGAGAATTCCAATGTAATTTACAACTAGAATTTCAGAAACAGTACAGCAACAGGAAATAACATTCTACAGGTACTTGGCCTCATCACTGGGATTTAGTACTCAGTTTTAATAAAAAGATGGGATGGTATAGCAAACAATTACTTACCTGGAAACCTCATGCAAATCTGCAGAAATGAAGATAAATAGCCTCCCTAAAAAGAGACACATTTAAAATGAAGTTGGATGGTCTAAACCCAGTTGTACTGACCAGAAATTGCTACTTGCAATGGAACTTAAGTGGGGCAGACACAATTTGATGAATGGCCTCCTTTTGCCCTGTAACAATTTGGTGATTCTGAGTGAGACTCCACATTTGTAAAAATTAACTTTCAATGCCAGAGAGATTGTTCAACAGTAATTAAAACTTACAATGGAGAACAGTAACAAGTTTTATTAACTTCACCATTATTTTTACAATAACTTCTGACCCAAAATCTAACAGGCATTTCCAAGAGAATGTATCAGAAGTGCCACCATTCAGATAAAGCAAAAGGTAGTTTAGGTGGCAGTAAAAGATCCCAGAGCACTGTTTTAAGAACAGCAACAATCTTTTTTAATGATCGTACTGAAAAAGAATTAACTGGCCGTATTGGTGATTAGCAAAATGGTTGTTATATTTCATAGAATCACAAAATCTCTACACTCCAGCAGAATGCCATTCAGCCCACTGAGCCTGCACCACAACAGGCCCCATCTCCTACATATTTACCCTACCAATTCTATTGACACAAGCGGACAATTCAGCATGGCCAAGCCACCTAACCCATACAGCTTTGGAGTATGAAAGGAAACTAGAGCACCAGAGGAAACCCACTGAGACATGGGGAGAATGTGCAAACTCCACACAATCACCCAAGGCTAGAATTGAACCTAAGTCCCTCTTGCTGTGAGGCAGCAGTGCTAACCATTATGTCACTGTGTTGTCCTAATAGTCTCATGGTCACTATCAATAAGACTTGCTTTTCAATTCCAGACTATTAAATTAATTTAAATTCCACCAGCTACCATGGTGGATTTGAACCTTTGATCCTCCACAGCAATGAGACTGAACTTGATAATGTGAAAGGGGTTTGATAATGTGCTGCACAAAAGTATATGTTCTTCTGCCATGATGTGATTTTGCAGGCTAGAAATCATTTATCCAGGTGATAGTGACAGAGGAACATGCATAAACTTGTGAACCTCTAGCTGGCATTTTATCCATTCTAGTCCTCATGAGGAGTAGTTGCTACTGACAACACAAAAAAACAGGAATTTTAATGCCGGCCTTAATGAGTGCAAATTTTATTCCATCTAGTGAACTAAAAGGAAAGAGCACTTTGCAGTACTGACTTCAAGAGAACAGCACTATATCAGCTTTGCAACATAACTCTCCCATTCACATCCCCACCTGGCGCTGCTCCCCATCAGATATCAGGCAGACGCAGAGCCAATAAATCCAGAGGGACTTGAAACAGACAAAGAAATAGGTCTCCATGCTAGCACTGGAAAAAGTCAATGCATTTATATTTGCTGATGCAGCCAGTGGGGGAGGACGAGAAACTGGTCTTAGCTGCAGTTTTACGTGTAAAAAGGACCTTAAGTTAATTCCTCTGGGTTTCAGTCCGCCATTGCTATCTAGCAACATCAGCTACATTTATATTTGGTTTAGCGCGATGCTATTGTAACTGGAACCAAAAACATAAGGTTCATGTAGCCAGCACCAAACTGAAAGTAAACTTGCTGGATGCACTAAGGCCAACAGTAAGTCTGTAAAGGAATTTTGTTCCTATCCTTGTCTGTGAAATGAAAGGGAAATCAGGTGAGTTTCTTTGCAGAAATAAGTTCTCGCCCATTGACACTGACAAGAGTCCATGTCACACGACAGCCATGGATCCAGCAAAAACTCCAGCAGTTTTTCTGTGTGGGTCTATGGGTTTGCTCTGGGATAGGGACTAGCATTAGTCATGGAAATATCACACAATCCCTACAATGCAAAAGAAGCCATTTGGCCCATTGCATCTGCACTGACTCTCTGACAGAGTATCTTATCTAGGCCCTCTCTCTCACCCTATCCCTGTAACATTTGCCATGGTTAATCCATCTAACCTGCACATTTTAGGACACTAAGTGGCAATTCAGATGGCCAATCCAACCAACCTCATATTCTTGAATTGTGGGAGGAAACCAG
This sequence comes from Sphyrna mokarran, assembly GCA_024679065.1. Lineage (NCBI taxonomy): Eukaryota > Metazoa > Chordata > Chondrichthyes > Carcharhiniformes > Carcharhinidae > Sphyrna > Sphyrna mokarran. Next base: position 20,249,899 of record JAGIQG010000023.1, on the reverse strand, counting down.
AGCACAAAGAGAAACCCATGCAGATTTTGGGAAAATGTGTAAACTCCACACAGAAAGGCAGTCACCTAAGGCCAGAATTGAACCTGGTTGAGACAGCAGTGCTAACCACTGTACCACCCTAATATTAGGAGCAATCTCATGGAAAACACTTTTATAAGAAGGACAATCTAAAAGCGCCTCTCAAAAATGCGCCAAAGCTGTTAAAAGGCAATTTAGAACAAAGAGCAAAGAAAAATACAGCACAGGAACAGGCCCTGTGGCCCTCTAAGCCTGCACCAACCATGCTGCCCATCTCAAATAAAACTCCTACTAATCCGGGGGCCATATCCCTCTGTTCCCATCTATTTATTTAAAACAAAGCTTAAACATCAGGAAAGATAGATAGGACAATCCCTACAGTGCAGAAGCAGGCAATTCGTCCCACTGAGTTTGCATTGACCGCAGTCTGCTACTTGAAGGATTATAAAATGTTCCCATGGTATAACTTTCATTCTCTATAAGGTCCCATGGCTAGATTACAAATGCAAAGTGCCTGAGATCTCCCGTTCAAGTTTCAGTTTTGACGCAACAAAATAAATTTTTTCCTGTCAATATTTTGATGCAATCCTTAAACGATTGCAAACAGTTTATACGTTACAATTCATATTTGCTTTTCAAAGCAGATGCTTGCCCATTTTGTGGCAAATCAAGTTTGACCCACACAATTGTAAAGGTCCTAAGCCCTTCCTAGAACAAAGGAAATCAGACCGGGTGAATCCTAGGCCACGGACCCTCATTCTTTCACAAGTGATTCTTTCACATTTTTATTTCAATAGCTGCTGCATATCAATGACCTGTCTTCATTCACTCACCAACTTTGAATAATTGCTTTGAGGTGTCATGACAGAGCAGCAAAACAGACAATTGCACAAATTAGATTCAGAAAGCTTTCCTCAATAAAAGGCCTCCTCTGGGGAAGAATCGCTTTATCCCTCTGTTGTTGTGTGACCAAGACCATCGCCATTACGTATTGCTGCCTTCTCCAGCTACTGCACTGACAAAATTAGGTGGTCACAGTAAGATTGGTAAAACAAAACCATGTCTTAAAAACACAAGTTTTTATCTAGCTTTCTTCCGATGCCACAAAACAAGATTGCAAAAAAAAAAATCGGAAACCAACTTATGAATGCCCAACTGGCAAATAAGCACCATTGGTAAATATTTGTGGTCTTTTACTCATTTTATTTTTTATGCGGATCATAGAATCTATTCCACAGAAGGAAACCATTATGTCTGCATGAGACGTCACGGTGACACAGTGGTTAACACTATTGCCTCACAGCACCAAAGATCTGAGTTTGATTCTCGGCTTGGATCACTGCCTGTGCGGAGTCTGCACGTTCTCCTCATGCCTGCATGGGTTTCCTCCAGGTGCTCCAGTTTCCTCCTACAGTCTGAAAAACGTGCTGGTTAAATGCATTGGCCATGCTAAATTCTCCTTCATTGTATCCAAACAGGCAATAGTATATGGTGACTAGGGGATTTTCACAGTAACTTCAGTAAGTAAGCCAACTTCTGACACTAATAAATATAGTTTAAACTTTCAAACTTTAAATTTAAGACAGCGACCCAACTATTTCCTTCCCTTACTCTGCAAATGTACCTTTTTAAATCTACATCCAATTCACTTTTGAAAGTTATTATTGAATCTTCTTTCACTGCCTTTACTTTGGGATATTCCAGATGATAACAATTGTGTCATTTTAAGATCTCTATGCACCCTTACCCCACAAACCCCCTGATCCCACTCCTCAATACTTTTGCTAAATAGTTATCCATGTGTCAGCTGAGACAGAGAGTATTATCAGTCTCTTTTATATAGAAAGGTTTTGGCATCAAATCAAACGCCATTCTTACGAATTTCTGTTCACACGCACTCTTCAGTGGAAGTCACAAATTATGCAGGACAAGAACTCCAGCCATTTGTTTCCTTTCTACAGCCCAGGGGCACTGTAGTCCAACAGTCCAAATCTAATATTTGACTCAGATTGGACATAATACCTGGGACCTTCTCATCTATATGTCTTTGTACTAGATCATGAGGTAGAAATGCCGGCATTGGACTGAGGTGTGCACAGTAAGAAGTCTCACAATACCAGGTGAAAGTGCAACAGGTTTATTTGGAATCAAGAGCTTTCGAGCGCTTCATCAACTGAATGGAGGTTAGTTCACAAACATGGTATACATAGGCAAAGGCACAATTACGTAAAAGCATAAGAACATAAAAAGAGGAGCAGGAGTAGGCCATCTAGCCCTTCGAGCCTGCCCCGCCATTCAATAAGATCATGGTTGATCTGAAGTGGATCAGTTCCACTTTCCCGCCTATTCCCCATACCCCTTAATTCCCCTGTCTGTCAGAAATCTATCTACCATGACTTAAATATATTCAACGAGGTCGCTTCCACCACTTCAATGGGCACAGAATTCCAGAGATTCACCACCCTTTGAGTGAAGAAGTTCCTCCTCAACTCTGCTCTAAACTGTGCCTACCCCCCTCCTTATTTTGAGGCTGTGCCCTCTAGTCTGGTTTCCTTTCTAAGCAGAAAGAATTCCTCTACCTCTATTCTTGTAAGTCTCTATAAGATCTCCCCATCAGCATTCTAAACTCCAATGAGTACAGGCCCAGTCTATTTAATCTCTCCTCATATGCTACTGCAAGATAATTACAGATTGGAATGTATATTCTGTAATAATTATCTTGCAATTGCGTCTTTGCTTATATATGCCCTGTTTGTGAACTAACCTCCACAGCAGTGCTCCGAAAGCTCTTGATTCCAAGAAAACCTACTGGGCTTTAACCTGGTATTGTGAGATTTCTTATTGCACTAGACCAAAACTGGCCTTTACCACTAGATCATCAAAAATAGCTTTTTCATGCAAGATTAAACTTTTCATGCATTAGAAACCATTGTCATGGACAGAAAGACCAGTGCCAATACCATTCCTAATAGCCCAGGGAAGGTGCCCAAAATATAAAACAGCCTGAAAATAGTTTATTTTATTCACCTGCCTCCAACTACAAGAATCTCACTTTGCAATTTTGTCACTGCCAAATTTTGCCATCATTAATTTAAATATATTATAAATCTTCCTAAGTCATAAGTCCATGCTGGGAAGCTGGCTAATTGATCCAGTCTCAAGCCTAAATGTTGTGGAACAAACAGCTAGGATCTGTACTGCGAACGCCAGACAAAACAGAATCTCCCTCCATAAGTACTAAGATCAGGATCTACAAGCTTTGAAGTGTCCTACAATTTTACAACACAATCTGTGGCATCTTTGAGACACTGTTCACCTTGCTAATTTAAATTGAGGGCTGTGATTTCAATCTTCTAAACCCGCAACCTCTACTGCACAATAGGACAAGGCCAGCCTGCAGTGTGTTTCCCAATCTGTCATGGCAGGAACCGGCTGAAGATCCTGTGGGAAGCTCATGTTGGCAGGAAAACGATTTTTCTGGACTCTTGCAGAATTCCCCCTTCCACCACCGAACCTGATGGCAGGGGCATTAGAGAATTCCATCCTAGGTCTCACACAGCAGGTAGCAACAACACTGCAAGTAATAACTCATCCAATGTTTTTAATATAAGACAATGTTGTAAGGTGCTTCACAGATATATAAAGAAAAATGAATGCCATACAAATAAGAGAAGGGATTAGGAGGGATTCCAAAAGCCCTCCTTGGAAACCTCTTGGTCAAAGAAGTGGGTTTTGGAGGAGATATTAAAGTGAAGACTTAGGGAGAGAATTCTAGGGAGTGGACCTAGCTAGCTGAAAGCCGTATGATGATGGGAGGCACAAATGCACAAGGTAGAAGTCAGAGAAAAAAAAAGGATAATTATAGTTTTCGAGAACAGTGTAAAACAGATGAAACTGACCGTGCCATCAAATATCTACATTTCATTTTCCTTGTTATTGAAGTATTGGGCAGAGCTATATTACTGACCATTTGTCTAGTACTGCTTATTTTACAGCATTGTTGAAAGCTAAAATTAGCTCCAGAGAGTTTGCAGAAAGGCAGCTGAGTGTTGAAATGAAATAGGAGATTATAGATATAGGCAATGGTGAAGGGATTTGGGGCAGCACAGTGGCAAAGTGGTTAGCACTGCCTCACAGTGCCAAAGACCCGGATTTGATTCCTGGTGTGGGTCGCTGTCTGTGTAGAGTTTGTACATTCTCCCTGTGTCTGCATGGATTTCCTCCGGATGCTCTGGTTTCCTCCCACAGTCCAAAGAAGTGCAGGTTAAATGAGCGAGCCCTGCTAAATTGCTCCTCAGTGTTAGGGGGACTAGTCAGGGTAACTATGTGGAGTTATGGGGATAGAGCCGGGGTGGGACTGTAGTTGGTGCAGGCACAACGGGCCAAATGGCCTCATTCTGTAGGATTCCGTTCTATGCTTTAATCACAAGCTTAGCAATTTGAATTTATAATATTGGGGGACTGATGTAGGTCAACAAGAACAGTGATACAGATGAATGAATGGTACTTAAAGTGGGATGGGATAAGGCCAGCAGAGAGTAGAGAATAGAAAAGTCCAACCAGAATAGCACTAGAGCAAGTGAAATCTGAAGATGACATAGCTTCAGCAGAAGTTGCGTTAATTTAGGGCGAGATGCTTTGATTTTACCGACCCCGATAATGAGGCAAGTGAGATTGGCAGAACAACATTCTCCTTCAGCCTCGGGCGCGACCTTACGAGCCTTGGGCAGGCGTGCCAGTAAAATTCCAGCGAGCGCTGTCATTAGGTAGGTAAAAAAATGAGAAGCCAGGCTAACATGGGGATGAGAAATTACAGCTGAGATTGCTCAGGTCTGAGCAGCGCTCAGTAAAAAGCAAGGGTCTTGCTGAACGTCAATCTCAGCAAAATTGGCAGAATTACAGTGGGGTCGAATGAAGTATGTGGCATTGGAAGAATCAGCAGCACAGACTTCTGTGTTAGAACATGAATAGACTCACATTTTTGGGAGAGCATTGGTTCCAGATAGATTGGCTCATTTACACTAAGCATTGCGCCCAGTGGCATGTATGCTGTCAGCAGCACTCATTCAATATAAAAACGCTTTAAAATGGGGTGGTTTTTCTGAAGCTGTTCAGAACACAGATTCGTTCTCAAGTTCTGCCAACACTAATATTCATCTAGACACTGGAGAGGGATGTAAATGCACTCCCTTCATTCTAAAACCCAACATTCCGTCAAACTACCATTAACAACCGTCCAGCTGAAAACCACACTGGCTTACTTTGTTTCCAGCCATGATCTCTGGACAAACATCCTCTCTCTCCCGCTGACCTAACTCCGCCAGCCCTTTATCATTCAAATACACAGGACAAAGCCATGATGTGGTAATTATTCAGTGTTAAGCTGTGGTGCAGAAGCAGTGGAACAAAATGAAATATCTGGACAGAAACACTGACGTTACCATCACTACTCCAGCCTTCTCCCCCGCTTGAATGGGAAAGAAAATCTAGTGCTTCACATGAATACTATATCCTAATTTTTATACCCCCTACAAATTAGAAACAAAAAAATCCCTTATTCAGGTGTTGAAGCTCCTCACTTTTCTATTTTCATCAAATCTTTTTGGTGTCTACATGGCTAATTGCAAATGCATTCTTAAGTGCATTTCTCTAAACTTAATCCTTTGAACATTTTTACAAATTCTAGCAATGAAAATATGCAAGGACGCACTTAAAGGCTAGTGTTGTCATACCACCTTCCTGTTTTAAGAACTGATTTTAGCTTATTATTCGCATAATGAAATGTATTTGTATGTAATTTAGAAAGCAAAAGAATATGTTGTTCTCTTTCACATTACTGTGCTGAAAAGAATCTTCTTAATTGAGGCTCCAAACCACATTGGACACAATTTGCAATTAATTTAAAGTCTTGATTTCCATTTTATTGTTAAGAAAAATCAAGGAAAACGGTTATGGAAAAGAGGAATACCAGGCTGTAGTTTTAAGAATATACTTTCTGTCACATGTCAATAGCCAAGAGGTTGGATAAATCCAATGCTCTCACATGTCACTCTGAAAAGCTGCCATAACAAATAATCTTAAGTCGGAGAGAGTCTGACACAGAGCTAGCAGGACTTCTTGATTGGAGAATTTCACTGCTGTGAGAATAATGGACAGAAAACTACACTCCCTGCTGCAGATTTCCACTCAGCAAGAAACACTTCAGGGGAAGGATATTGTGCAAAAATGCTTATAGAAAAGCTGTCTGAAATAACATTCTCATTTACGTGAGGCACTGCACCTTCTCATCCCCCTCACTCTCTCCCCAGATTTGAACAAGATTAGTCACACCATCATTTCTGTTTGTGTCCTGTGCAGGTTCCTTACTTGGTTCCAGTCTTACCAATTAAATCCTGGCTAGAGTATCTCCAGTAATGATGCCTTTTCCTCTCCTAGTACCCGACCTTTGGAGGCACAGAATGATCTAATGCCACACCCACCACCTCATCTAACTGCAGCTCCCTCGGTGACAGCATCCACAACCTGAATCAGATCTATCTCTGTAACCTGACCTGCCTTGCCACCACCTCTTTAAAGCTGCTGGTGTTATCAGATAGTTTATATTGGATGAGCTACAACTTGGGCAAAACTGAAGACCATTATTTTGGCACCTGCCACAAGTTCTGCACCCTGCCAAAACTGCACCACTCCCACAACCCCAGCCAATGTTTCAAGCTGAACCAGACTGTTCACAATCTGGGTATTGTGTTAAAATGCCTCTAATCCCATATCCTCTCCATCACAAAGGCTAATTATTTCTTAACATTACAGTCCACACTTGAACCTCAGCCCATTGCATTCCCCATAAACTCCAGCTCATCCACATCGCTACAGCCCATAGTTAATACTGTTTGGGTGCTGCTCATGTATCACTCTTCACCTTGCTGATTAACATTGCCTCTCAGATTACCAATGCCTCTGATTAACATTCTCCTCTTTGGGTTTAAATGATTTCATAGCTTCATTCCAAATTATCCCTATAACCCTGCCCAGCCTTCCTACCAACTTAGAATTCCAAGTTAGAATCACAGAATAGAATCATAGAATCCCTGCAATGCAAAAGGAAGCTATTCAACCATCAAGCCTGCACCAACAACAATCCCACCAAGGTCCTATCCCATAACCCATGTATTTACCTTGCTAGCTTCCCCTGACAGTAAGGAGCAATTTAGCATGGCCACTCAAAATAACCCACAATCTTTGGAGTGTGCCAGAAACCAGGGCACCCAGAGGAAATCCACATCGACACAGGGAGAATGTGCAAACTCTATTCAGACAGGCATCCGAGAACGGAATTGAACTCAGGTCCCTGGCACTGTAAGACAGCAATACTAATCACTGCATCACCATGGCACCCTCAAGTTCTTATAGCTGAATTAGCTGGACAGCTGGTTCACAATGCAGAGTGATGCCAACAGTGTGGGTTCAGGCTGAGCTTATTCACGAAGGCCCTGTCTTCTCAACCTTGCCCCCTATCTGAGATGTGATGATGCTTAGATTAAATCACCAACCCAAAGGTCATATAGGACTATGGCAACTTTACCTTTGAGTCTGTCCTAATGTTCACTTTTCTTCCTTTTGCTTCTCAATGGGAGACTGTGCATTCAGTTGTATGCTTCCTAAACTTCTCAGTCCTGTCTGATTCTTTTCTCTTCTTTCAAGGCCTAAAAACCTTTTCGTCACTTCTCCTGAGACCATTTTCTTTGGTATTGTGTCCAATTTTTCATGAAGTGCTTTAAGACACTTTAGGCTGATATGTTGGAGAGGGACATCAAATGAAGCTTTGTGGGTAGAGCTTAGGAATAAAAAAAGGGACAGCCACACTGTTAGCTGTTTATTATAGATCCCCAGATATTTGGAGGGATATTGAGGAGCAGTTTATGGAGGTGTGTAAAAACAATAAAGTTACTATATTAGGTGATTTCAAATTTCCCAACATGACCTGGGATTTGCTTAGTATTAAGGGCTTGGATGAAATAGATTTCTTGAAATGTGTGCAGGATAACGTTTTAAATCAATATGTGAAAAGTCCAACAAGGGATGAGCACTTGGTACATCATAACATTCAAGGCTATGGCCATGTGTGCTGACAGATGGGATGAGGTCAGATGTTTCTAATGTGTTGATATAAATTCAATGGGCTGAAAGACCTTTTCTGCACTGTATGATTCTATGATTTTTCTATGTTCAATAAAGTTGTTGTTGTTGACTGAAAACAATTTTTTTTATCTTAAAAGGGAGGTTACAGCGAGATGTAAGTGACCGTCCTGTCTACTTGCAACACTAACAACTCAAGAACACCTTCTTCCCTGACTTTTGAATGGACCCATTTTGCATTAAGTTGATCTTCATCTACACCTAGTTATGACTGTAAAACTACATTCTGCACTCTTGTTTCCTTCTCTATGAAAGGTATGCTTTATCTGTATACAGCACATGAATAATACTTTTCACTGTATACTAATAAATATGACAATAATAAATCAAATCATATCAAATCAGTCTATTTCAGCTAGCTCAATGAAGACCAGCCACCTGGGACATTCTTGGCCTGTATTCACTCGCCAATTAAGTTTCACAGCAAAAGTAATTAACACATGAGTTGGAAATCTACTCATCAAGGCATTTTCATATTACACAGACACAAAAAACAAGTGGTAAGTGTGATTTTTTACAGCTGGGTGCCATGTTGTTTGTGTATACTGTTTCTTTAACAAATTGCAAACACTCGTAGACACACCATCCAATCTCACACAAAATCCAATTGTCTTTTCATGATGATCTGCTCCGTTGTTAAGAAGTAGCTGTGCCTGCCAGCAAGGACAGAGAATTGGCCAAATCTCCATTCAGTGCAACAGCAGCTGAGAATCCCAGTTGTGGGCAAGGTTGAATAATCTGGCTCCAGAAAAGTTGGGGTGAGGAGAGAGAAGGAGAGGTAGGGGGGATGAAAGAGTCCTCATGTTATTTTTTTCCTTCCTTACCACAAGTACCTGGAGGTTTATGATGCTTTTAGTGCCTTGGTTGAGATTTGCTCATTTGAGAGAAATAGACTGAAATTTTAATGTCTCGCCCACTACGGGAATCAGATCGGGCAAGGAGCAGACCATGGAAAGGTCCATTGGTCTCAGGTGGATTTTTACAGTTTCAAGCTGAGTGAGGCTGTAAAATCCCGCCCATAAAAGCAATACACTTAAGTTTTCTTGATTATTATGACACTGGGTGCTGCATGAGGACAGGACTGAGTTTAGCTGTGTTGCCCGATGAGTAAACAGTCCACTGACACTCATTGCCTAAACTCACAGTTAAAGAAAGACCACAATAGTTACTTGAAGGTTAACTGGCACCCAAAAAAAACCCACGTTAAATCTCCATCTTGAAACAAAAGTGGTGAAAGAGAAAGAAAGCCAGAGAGGAAATGGAAATTTGTAGGTTTTTTTTGCAGGCTCCTAAAGACACCATGATGCATGCAAGAGGAAAAATATACAGTTAAAGCAACATGAACAGACAACAGATTTTATCAGAAAATTGAATAGGATATTCTTCTACTCCTTTCCTTAACAACTTGTGGCTAAACATTAGCTGCCCGATAACAACCAACAATCAATAAACTCATTAGGAAATAGTACAGATCAATATGTCTGTGCAAGTGGTCAGTGACTTAGTCATCAAAAGATTTAAACTGAAATTCAAAGCAGGAAGAATAAACAACCATTTGTACACCACCAAACACCAATTTTACTTGGCAGCTTAAAAGACACTTTAGCAGGACATCTTGTTCTTTCAGTTCTAAAACAGGCCAAAAAAATTACATCTTTTTCGATGCTCTTCCCAATAAGAATGGGTTGGTGTCTAATACTCAAGGCATGCAACCCCTGATCTCTGTCCAAATGAGACAAATGGTTTACTGACTGGATCATTGCAATGACAATTTAGTCATTTTCGCAAGAATACCGAACATGTACTACATTTGCGGAATGAAGATATCAATGTCATGAGCACAGCAATGTTTGAGGCAATTAGTCAGCCTGAAGCAAACATGACAATTTAGAGATCAAAAAAGGAATCAAAGCAATAGAGAACCTGAATTCTGGGAGACATCCCAGAACTCAGCTGATGTAGCTGATGTCAACCAGGGTACCAGCTGTCTTCAGCTCTTTCATAAATGGGGAAAAGTTAAAGTTTACTTATTTGTCACAAGTAGGCTTATATTAACACTGCAATGAAGTTAATGAAATTTCCTTAGTTGCCACACTCTGGCGCCTGCTTGGATCAAGGCTTCGAACCTGCACGTCTTTCAGATTGTGTGGGTTTCCTCGCACAGACACACAGAACGTGCAGATTCCACTCAAGTAGTGACCCAAGTGGGAATCAAACCCTGGTCCCTGGTGCTGTGAGGCAGCAGTGCCAACCACTGTGCCAAATCAATCTAATCCATATCCAGTGTCTCTTGCTGAAATATGCACATATCGGGTATGCACAGGATCAGACCCAAAGATGACACCACTGGACCCACATGGCTATGGTATCAGATATCCATGAAATCCTGTGTCAGAATGAACCATAGAAACCTTACAGTGCAGATATTTGGCCAACTGAGACTGCACTGCCTCTAAAGAGCATTCTTCACCCAGGCCCTACCCTCCACCCTATTCCTGTAACCCCAAACATTTGCCATGACTAATCCACCTAACCTAAACATCTTTAGACTATGGGGAAAAAACCGAGCACCCAGAGGAAATGCACGCAGACATGGGAGAACGTGCAAATCCACACAGACATCCAGTGTCCCTGTCACTGTGAGGCAGCAGTGCTAACCATTGTGCTCCCGTGCCATCCCAATGTCTTCCTTCAGGATAGTTGGGAGAGAAAGGTTTCTGGATGAAGCTGTAGCATAAACAGAGTATCAGCACAATGGAAATTCTTGTCCCATGGCAAAGACAGGAAAGACAAGAACTACATCAGTTTTGTTGTTCAAAGACAGCTAATCCAATTACTGTCAAAACATATGGTAGGCACTAAACAACGAACTCACTGAGGATTGTGCATCCAACAAACACTTCCATCCATCAACATAATACATCACAGCTGGATCTAATCCCTTCCAAATACTTGAAGGCAATTAATATAAACTACACGTGGGGTTTGATTGCATTTAAAAAAGCTTTGTATTATATTAAAATATCTTCACACTGTTTTAGGAGATAGTGCAGGAAAATAAATATACTATACAGCCAAGACTAGTGATTTGTTTTCTTTTATTTTTGAGAAGTATGATATCAGTCTTATGGCCAAAAACACTGAATTATCATACTTGCAATGTGTCGGAAATAATTACCAAGACTTCTCAAATTCCAGTGACAAGACTGATGGTGTCCTCCAGTACTGGCCCAACTAAGTTTGCTGGATCAGTAAAAGAAGACTTTATTAAAATAGGAAAGATCAAAGTGCCATCTTAGAGCATTTCTCAGGCTCATCTGCCTCATTCCGACACTTATTCCTCAAGTCTATTTGGATTGCTGTTGTCCAGAACCCACATCCCCCAATTCTGGCTGTTCGCCTATCAGTTAGAAAAAAGGCTTGCATTTATATAGCACCTTTTGTGATCATCAGAACTTTCAAAGCACTTCACCCTAACATGGAATGCAGGTTTGATGGCCAATTAAACCGTTAGCATGACTATCTCACAATGCCAGAGACCCAGGTTCAATTTGGACTATCTGTGGAGTTTCTCCCCAATCAGCGTGAATTTCAGTCAGATGCTCCAGTTTCTTCCCACATTCCAAAAATGTGCAGATTAGATGAATTGGGCATGCTAAATTGGCCTTTTGTGTCCCAAGTTGTGTAGGTTAGATGGATTTGCCATTGTAACTGTGTCAGTTTACAGGGAAGAAAAGAGGACAGAGCCTGGGTATGATACTCTGTCCGACAGCTGGTGCAAACTCAATGGGAAAAACGGCCTCCTCTTGCACTGTAGGGATTCTGTGATCCTAGGATCTTAAATGGGCACTTTGGATGTACAACCTCAGGAGGACAACTGTCTCAGAGAACTTCTGTCTGATAAATAAATAAATTACAATGGACAAGCACTACAAAAAGTGATTGGGCACCACTTTAAAATACTAACCTCAGTCTCTAGACACCTTTCTTGATTTTATTTCACCTTGAGGCAACAAGTGCTAGCAAGATATTTGACTATAGCCAGCGCTACAACCAAAGATTCCTAACCCAACATTCACACAACAGGAGTCACTGAACAGCGGTCAGAAATGAGATGCCCAACTAATGTTCTTCCTCCCTAACCGAGTAGAAATGAGTTATAGGAGCAATATTCCAATCTACTGGACATCAGCTGGCTCAAAGATCAGGGACAGAACCTGGAATCGTCCCAAACAATTAAGATCTATGCCACAGTTAGACACTCTGGCATAAAATTTAAAAGCAAAAGTGGTCAAAGCTGATTAGTCTCACGGTGATATTTTAAGGTCATCAGGGCCAGTAGCTATGACACTACAGGCCCAAATGACAGAACATATTTATCATATCAAACTGGGCACAGCTGGCATTGTCCTGGGTCTCTCTCTCTAATCTCCAGTGCCGTGTCAGGCCTGTAGCCAAGCTTGTCTGATAAGCTGCACAATTTACGTTGGCCTAGCTCCAGAACAAGACATCATTAACATAAAGCAGCTTATATCCCACTGAGCAATTCTCCTGTGTTTTTTTTCTGCTTTTGAAGCATAGATTTGTCTTTTTGTTTTAAATATGTCATCAGCATTTTGCCCATATGCCAAAATACATTGTATTTAAGAGCATGTGTTTGGTTATTAACTAAATACTTCGAATGGAAATTACTTGAACGCGCAATTAATGAATATAAAAATGTTGTGCCTTTAACAAAGTGTTCACATCACAAGAACAATTCCAACATTGCAAGTAGCTGCATTTTAAAACTACTTAAGAGTCTGAAAGGCACTTTGGGACATCCTGACATCATGAAATACAATTTATTTATGTATGATTATGGAACACAATTTTCCCATGCCGCCACAGGCAGGATCAATGGCAGGTGTGTGGGAGGGATGGGGGGAGGCAGTGTGATTTGGTGGGAAGCCCAAAGATCAGTTTCACACTGGCATGAAATTACAGTGGGGTCTTCTGACGTTGCCCACCATTGCATTTATGGAATCCTGCTGGAGGATGACGTGAAACTGATTTGCGTCCCATTGATGGGAACACATGAGGGCCTGACTGAAATCATTTCCCCCATGTCCAATTCTCCATGATGGCAGTGTAAAGACACACCCGTCCAGAACACATCTAAACCAACATGACATGCAGAACTTGGGACTGACCTGAAGAAGACCTGGGGTACCTGCAGAGTTCAACATGGAGGCTGTCAGTGATTCACAGCAATAGATGGGGGGAGCATATATCAGAATCAGAATACAGTGCAGAAGGAGGCCATTCAGTCCATCGGGTCTTCAGCGACCACCATCCCACCATATCTCTACCCCCCTAACCCCACATATTTACCCTGTTAATCCCCTGAAACTAAGGTCAATTTAGCATGGCCAATCAACTTAACCAACATCTTTGGATTGTGGGAGGAAATTGGAGCACCAGAGGAAACCCATGCAGACACAGGGAGAATGTGCAAATTCCACATAGCCAGTGACCCAAGGCCAGAACTGAACACAGGTCCCTGGCGTGTGAGGCAGCAGTGCTAACCATCTTCCAAATCTAGGGTCGTAGGGGAATCTTCTGCCTAGAAGTCAATTTTGTTTCTTCAGCAGGTCAACTTTCTTGCTTCAAATGGTGGGGTACTGATGTTGGGAGCTTTTTAAATATGGCACCCAGATATGAGGTGCACAACCAAGTCTGCCCCTTCACATAAGACGGCACAAACCCTGAAGTTTATGATTAATTACGGTTGGGATAGAAAATCTGACATATTTTCCAGTCAGCCTCCGCAGCAGGAAACACTCCCCATGTCTCTCACGGGACTTAGTCCCAGATGAGAGAATTTTATCCATAATTGTTAACTTTGATTTTTGTAATTAATGAAAAATCCCTTCACTGGAAAAAAACAAACCAGTGGGGCAATGTCTTATTTATCAAACTAGTTACTATTACTTTCATTTTGTATTAACTTTAACATTATCATAACATTTTGTCATGTCTCTTTAAGATGCAAGGTTGATACATTAAAGGAATCATTGACAACCACCAGAAGTATGTTTTGATTTTCCTTGGAGTTTTAAAAATGTATCTGCCCCCATTCAGGCTTGAAATTTCAATTTCAAAGCTAGCTGACTGAAATAACTCCTCGGAGGCCAGTGTCCCTTCACTAGATTCCCTTTATTTACAAACTCAATTCCACTCCTAAGAATGTTTCAGGTATAAAGTCAGAATCCAAAATGTCAGTAGTCCTGACAATCCTATATATACCTACAGGTTAGATTCCCTGATGGGGCAACAATCATTATCTCAATCAGGGAGCTCATACTCCAAGACCTCATGGACCTCAAAGATCAACTCACTCACTCTTATGACAACCCCATCCAAAACTATTTTCTCCTCACCATTCAAAATTAAAACTCCAACTTTGAAAGCCTAGATGCTAAAAACTTATATTTCCTATAATGCCAAACAAGGCTGAGTTCCCTCGATGCTAATTTCACAGTAAAATTATTAGCTTTTTTTGAACTCGATGGAAACAGAAGATACTTGATTTTTGTCACTAAGGTCTTCTCAGACTTCTCGAAAACATTGCAATCCTCAATGAGTTAAGTGATCTGTTCCCAAGCCTCTGCAAGTGACTCTCTGAAACTGACTGAGAGCAAGTGCATGTGAGTGAGATAAGTTGCCATCTCTAATTCTGTTTCATCCCTATGGGGAAGCATCCAACTTCAGTCCATATTATCTTCTACAAGGTGATCAAGATTTATAATTTAATAGTGGGTACAGTGCCAAACTAGAATTGTCATTCTACTTCCCTATAACATAACCAATTACAGCACCAGTAATGTTTGCTATTATAACATTAAAAATATATTACTCCACATCATACAGAATCCCTACAGTACAAAAGCAGGTCATTCAGCTCACTGAGGCTACACTACCCTTTTCTTATAGAGTATCTTACCCAGATCTTACTGCTACCACCATCACCACCCCTACCCCACACCCTCACATATCCCACCCTGGTACCCTATGTATTTACACCACTAATCTCCACCCCCATAATCATGCCACTAATCCCGCTAACACGCACAAAAAGGGACAATAAGGGGCAATTTGGCATGGGCAATCCACTAACCTGCACATATTTGGACTGCGGGAGGAAACCTATGCAGACATGGGGAGAAAGTGGAAACACCACACAGTCATTCAAGGCTGGAATCAAAATTGGATCTCTGACGCCACAAGGCAACAGTGCTAACCATTGTGTCACCATATTGGTATGTGGGAACAAACCACATCTGTAAAACAGTCTGTTGGTCAAAAATTTAAAACCACCATCCTTCACTTGCAGAGCTTTCCAATGTCAGCTCTTATACTTCTCTGTCCACATAAAGAGAAATAAAATTGGATAGAAAGTTACTGTTGCCATGAATCTTGTAAGAACCAAAGGGCTTTTAATGGTATCCAAAGGAGTTTTAATGGATATCGTATTTTAAAATAAATGAGTCTCAAATAACCAATTATTAGTTGTAAATCTGAGTTCCTTCCATTCAAAGTCCCTCTGTTCCCCAAAGAAACTAATTGCAAATGACAATCTTTCCAACATCGGTGATGCTTACAAATAAACATGCTGATCTTACTTTCTGGCAGGAGCAGAGACTCCACTTCTATGAGCTATTACTGAATTTATCAAATAAGTTATTGAATAGCAGGTGGAAAAATAAAATTGGAAAGTTTTGGTTCCTTACTGCATAAGTAAGTAAAACAATGTGGAAATTCCTTCAAACTAATTGTGTGAGGCCAGTTTGGTAATCCTTCCTCCAATTCTTACTTTTCCATCTATGATCACAGAATATTACAATGCAGAAGAGGCCCTTCAGCCCATCGAGTCTGCATTGACGCATGAAAGGCCCCGACCTGTCCCATCTAATTACACTTGCTATCACTTGAATGTTATGCCATGCCAAGTACTCATCCAGGTACTTCTTAAAGGATGCAAGTCATTCCACTTCTATCACCCTTCCAGGCTCAACTCATGAAACTGAACAGGTCCCAGCTTTAAGCTACAAATTGAATTTTTCTTCCAACATAGAGCAGTAATAAGAATATGGAACTCACTACCACAGAGAGTGGCATTTAAAGGGAAGCTGAACAATCATTTAAGGGGGGATAAAATGGATGGCTACAATGATAGATTTATTGAAGGAAAGATGGGAGGAGTTCACGTGGAGCATCACCATGGGCTGTCTGGCCAAACAGCCCATTTCTGTGCATGTATCTGACCCAATATAATCCAATATGATATTCTGCATAGCCAAATGCCAGAATATGACCAATATGATCAAATGTACATTAATTATACCAGGATAGATTCTCCAGTTTGCTTTCATTTATTCTAATAGAATAAGAAAAATGGGAAAGCAAGCTTTATTTTCAGTGTTTTATTTAACAGCTGAAAAATGAGGGACACGTTTTGTTAGTCTAAACACAAAAATACAGCTGGATTTGACATGCTGCTAAGTCTATTCCCCAACTTCCCTGCTGTTTCTGCACAGAGACAGCAGCCAATACTTGCTCATTACTTTCAACCTTCGTCATCAACTTGATAAAGTGAGTTCATCTTGTTAACCGTAATCAGCAGAATAGAAGGCTACAAAATGGCATTCTTTCCCTTGCACAAAAGGAAAAAGTGGCAATTACTGCCAATTGCACTGAAATGAGGCATCATTGATCTGTCTACAGTGACTCATCTGCCAATTCTGTAATCAGCATGCCTACCCGATGAAACAAGAGCGAACAGCAGACAAGCGTCCCTTTGTGCCAATGATACCCCCAGCAGGTGCTTGAGGTAAGAGGGAAACTGTTTTTTAAATTGAAAGGACCTTCACACAGCTGCTGCCAAAACCAGACACAGCTTGGACAAAGCTGTTACCCTGTAGTTTCCCTGGTAATTATGAAACTACTTCCTAACAATACTTGCATCAGAAAATTAAAACTATTACATTACAATACAGAATCGGTAGAAATATAATGCACTGTAATCTAGAACGGTGTCAAGGCACATTTGAAACTCAATAGTGTTCTTTGTCAAATTTAAAGGACCTACGCGAACATTGTCCACATCCTTCCCCTCACTCCACTCACCACTTGACAATAAGTAATAAATGTGCCTTTGGACCAAAAGAAACTATCACATTCAGATCAAAAGCTTTAGAGAAAAATAATTAAAAGATACAGCATTACAAAATATTCAATGTAAACAAAATAAATCACCATTAATTTAAGGTTAGACAACACAAACTTGTTGAAAAATAACACAAATAGATAAGTGAATTAAGTCAGGCACCAACTTCCTTATGAATCCTAGCTCATCATATTTCACCAATTAGAAAAGGGATATTTGATGCCATATATCACTGCCTAAATGAAAAGCTGTTTGTATATTACTAAAAACTTAGAAGTATGAATATGAATTGGTGAAATATAAACTTAGAATTAAGTTTTTCAGTAGGGTTCTTAGGTAGATATGGTTATGCTGGACTGCACTGACCTTGTAATAAAGGTTCATTGAAACTATCAACTCCATTATAATAGCCCATAGTGCTCCTTACATTCTGAGAATTATGCACTGATACTGACCACTTTATCTGATGAGGATCATTTGAACCGAGATGTTAAATCCAATGGGATAAGTCACATTTTCCTGGATACCCTTCACATCTGCACGATACAGTTTTGGACAGAATTCAGCTGATACATCCAAAGGAATTAAGACCAAATAGAAGTAAAATTAGGTTAGAGAGTGCAGGGCTGAACCAGATCAAGATGCATCAGCAACACACTGACAGGAAAGTACCATTATAGTGTGACAAGCTTACATCTACACCTTCCCTTATAATTGCGGATACAGGATATTTTAAAGCTGCAAAAATTGAAAGGAAACATACAGTGACATCACAGCTTTAAGATATAGTTTTTTTTTGTTATTGATTGCATTACACAACAAATCAATGAAACGGTATGGCTGTACGACAGTTAATCAGATTTAATCTAATGCATATTACACCTACCAATAGAATCTACTATTACAATTACAAGTCTTGATAAGAATCAAACTCTTTACTGTAGAAAAAACAAAGTTTCAAAAAAGTTTCAGACATACATTCACTTGTGCATGGTCAACTGGTACCTACTCAGAATCTATTGACATACGATAACTCACTGCCAAGATCTTTTTCTGATCCAGTACTGATCATTCTCTCTCTCAACTTTTCCACACCTGACAATACATAGGTCAGACTGTTTCTGTAGCTAATTATTCCTGGAACTGATCGCTAGTTGCTAGTCTGTCACCAGAGGTTTATCGCTTAAGGGACATTACACCACATCAAGCACAGCCACACTCACACTCAGACAAATTAACAGACAATTCAGCATGGCCAACTTAACCTGCATGTATTTGGATTATGGGAGGAAACCAAAACACTCAGCAAAAACGCACGTGGACATGAAGAGAATGTGCAAACTCCACACAGATAGGCCCCAGGTCAGAATTAAACCCAGCCCTGAATCGAACCCATGTCCCTGGCCCTGAGGCAACAGTCCTAACCACTTGTATCACTGTGCCACCCAATACTGATTGTTAAGCCATTTTATATAAATCCACTTGTCAAAATTAACAGTGGTTCAAAAGAGCTCAGCTTATAAACATAATCTGTCAACAATCAAAGAATATAACAGCAAGAAAGTTTTTGAGCATTTTTTTGTGCAGTATACTATAGGCATATGAAATGTTCCCTTCCCATGAAATAGGTTCCATATTGGTGAAACAAGAATTTAGAAGCATCACTCCTGTTGTGTCTGTTAATGAGCTTGAAAATACTTGAGGACAAAAGTCATCAGTTAGCCAAGACAGTAGTAATTTTCATTACAATAATTTTAATGGAGATATTCAAAATTGGACCATTATTTTACCTTCTGAAGCTGCATTTGTCTTGATTTTTGAGGGAAAAAAATTATAAACAGAATGAAATAAATTGCAATGTATGCAAAATTTTAATGGATGCTCACTATCTGTTTAATCATGTAAATAGACTGTCAATCATTAAGGATGAATTCATGGTTAAGTCATAGTGCATTATTTCTACTATAGGGTCAATGACACTAAGGGTCCTTAAGAGGATGAAACAACTGGTTACAATACTTTAATGAATGATCAGTGAGTGCTAAACAAGTGAGATCTTTGCTTGCAAACACAGACTCCAACTATACTTTTTTTCAGGGGCATTATCTGTAGAGCAATGAAATTACATACATGCAGCAAGGAAAGGAGGTATTGTGCATTAAGGTCAAATTGTGTTTCTTTTCCACATATCTACAGAATTAGATATGTAATTCTAATTACGTATTAGAATTATATCACAGTTACCTGTTTTCGTCAGGAAAATTGCAACACAATACCTCTGTCACAAAAAAAGTTGCACTTCAGGGGATACACTACTTTGTTTTAATGTGTGTCATCTATGTTAGTAGAAAATAGAAGACTAACAGAAGCATATAAAGTTGAGATTGTGATTAATTGAAATCTGTACATTAATTATCATTTTAAGTTTCTCTACAAAAGACAGGCATCAGTCCTGTGTGCTCAAGCTAATTTCAATCTTAAAAAATTCCTAAAATAATTTGAAATAACAATTGATAAATAGTGTTTTCAAAAGAATCTGAAAGGGTTCCTTTGGTATAATAATAACAAGGTAATAAAGTTTGTACAATCTTGTCACAACTTATTTAAGAAGCATCTGGATGGGTATACAAATAGGGCGGCACTACAGAGATAAAGACAGAGTAAGGGCAGAAGGTTTTTTAAAGTCTAGTTAGGACATCATGATCAGCACAGGTTTGGAGGGCCAAAGGGCCAGTGCTGTGCTTTTCTTTGTTTTTGGTCTTACGTGTAACTACCAATATAGTTTAAGATTTCACCAATACTCATCTTGTGTGGTGTGCTAAGTTCATCACATTACAGTACTACCAGTGACTGATCTGTGCTGAAGCGTCATATACTACAAAAGATAATCTCCATACCAACTCCAGTTTAGAGGACAATTCCTTCCGTTGCATGATTTTTAAAAGGTAAAGCTCAGAAGGCATTAATGAGAAAAGTTTGCACACTTTACCGAGATACCAGTGGTAACACTCCACATGCAAGAGACAGAAGCATGGGCACAGCAAAGTTCACATGTTTACATCATTAATTACATTGTAAATTAAACAGAAGTAACTGAAAAGGTTGCAATATTTTAGATGAATGAATTCTATGGGTAAAGTGATAAAATACAATCACAAATTGTATTTATTATGTATCAATTTAAATGTACTGTTGATTAAAATCATAGACATACATAAATGGGGTAGCACAGTAGCACAGGGGTTAGCACTGCTGTCTCACAGTGCCAGAGACCTGGCTTCGATTCCTGGCTTGAGTCACTGTCTATGTGGAGTTTGCACATACTGCCCAGGCCTGTAAGGGTTTCCTCTGGATGCTCCGGTTTCCTCCCACAGTCCAAAGATGTGTGGGTTAGGTGGATTGACCATGCTAAATTGCTCCTTAGTGCCAGGTAATCTGTAATGATCTGTAATGTATCATTTTAATGATTTCAAAAGTTCAAAAATGTAAATCTGCACTTAATCACAACAATGTGTTTCTATTGGTCACAAAATACAAATAAGTAAAATTATTTTAATGATCTCCCTAAGATCTTGTTCAGAGTAGTATTTTAATAATTTGATCTCTGCAGACAAGTTTCCATTAATTTGCATGAACGGCAATAGGATCGTTTTATGAAAGAAGCATTAAACCCAGCTCTAATCCAACGTTTGGTTTCATTTAAAATCAAGAATTACTGCACAATATGGAACGAATAGTGAAAAAAAAATCATGTCTTTATGATCGTTTTCCTGTCTCACAATAACTGGTTAAAACTAGGCTTCAGTTTGATCAGAATGGCTCAGATTTCAACAACAAGAAAATATCACGGAACTGTACAAACTTCCAGACAAGGACTGCCATTGATAAAATGCAAACTATGGGAAAAACAGACAGAAAATAAAACTTGTTGGAAAAAACACTACTTTCTTAAAACTCAGGTAAGTTTTGCATCTCGCATAATGTTTAAGATGAGGGTGCCATGTACCATACCATCCTTTGTATTCTGCATGGTTCCCAAAATAGCCGTAACAGATGGAGAAAACTTTGCTCAGCTTTCTAATGTGATACGTGTGCATTTTTTTCTAAACACATTGAAAATGCATTTTAAGTTCAGAGCACTTTCTCCACTCTACAGGTTTTACTTGTTGTTATTGTTGAAACAATAGGAATGCAAGAAATAACAAACAAAGGATCAAAATGTTTGTATTCCGACACTCTTTCACTCATTGTTTGTAATGGAAGTTTGCAAACATAACGTGTGAGAGTGCTGACTGACCCAGGTTAAGCAAAGATAAACTGCAAGTCACCTTACCTGACACCGAAACTCTCATGGTTGCTTCAAGTGGCCTGTTATTGTCCAAAGCACGACTCAAACTTAATTCCCCTGTGGTCTGATTGAGAATGACCAGGTTTAATTCATTTCCATGAACAAAGCTGTAATGAAGAGTATCAGAGATATCTGGGTCATGAGCCGGAATTCTGCCAATTACCCCAGTAGGAAAACTGCTGGATTTATTAGTGATGTAGTTATTGAAGATGATCTTAAAATTTTTCAACACAGGGAGATTGTCATTTTTATCCAACAGACGGATGTGAACTGTTGCTCTGCTGACGAGAGGCGCTGATGTGGCTTGAACCACGATGACATATTCTGATTTTGCTTCGTAATCCAAATCCATCAGAGCCGTCAACTCTCCGGAAAAGATATCCAGCTGGAAAACTTCGGGAATATTCCCCTCCACAATCTGATACATGATCTGTGCGTTTGTACCTTCATCTGGGTCAGTGGCAGTGATACGGGCCACCACTAATCCTATTGGACTGTTTTCGTCCACAAAGATGTCAAATTCGTCCTTTTCAAAAACTGGAGGGTTGTCATTAACATCCAACACCGCAACTTGGACTTCGATTGGAGTCCTCATTGCAGGAACACCTTTATCCACTGCAAAAGCTTTCAGATTGTAAACTTGAACGTTCTCTCTATCGAGCCTGCGTAAGGTTCTAACTATGCCGGATGTGGTTTCAATTATGAAGTCCCCATCTCCATCATCCCCACCTTGGAAAGTGTAAAACACTCTGCCGTTCAGTCCAGAATCACGATCAGTGGCGGAGATCTGAAGAACACTTGTAAACGTGGGGACATCTTCATAAACCGACCCCTGATAATGGTCTCTTAGGAACTGAGGTGCATTGTCATTCACATCATTGACTAGAATTTCGAGATAGGTGGTGTCGGACTTTTGAGGAATCCCATTGTCTTTCGCAGTAATTGCCAAAGTGTACGATACTTGATCTTCATAGTCGAGCTCCATTAGTGTTGTAACTGCACCCGAATCAGGTTCAATTTTAAACTGAGGTATGCTATCTTCCATGAAGTAAGTAATTCTGGCATTTTCACCAGTATCTTCATCCGTTGCACTTATGATCACCACTGTTGTGCTAACGGGTTTGTCTTCATTGATGTTAACCGTATAATGGGAACTCTGAAATACTGGCCTGTGTGTGTTTGCATCTGTAACATTAATTAAGACCTGGACGGTGTCAAACCGTGTCCCATCGCTGGCTGTTACAGTTAGTATGTACTGTCTCTCCAGCTTGTAATCCAGTGGTAAGGCCAGCGTTATCAGGCCACCGCCACTTTGGCTGGTTATTGAAAAGCGGTTTCGCGTATTACCACTGGAAATCTGATACGTCACAACACTGTTGACATCCCTGTCTATCGCAGATACAGTCACCACGCTGGAGCCAACGGCTGCATCTTCATTCAGCCTTATCTGGTACAACTTCTGGCTAAATTCCGGATTGTTATCGTTCACGTCCAGCACGGTGATGCTGACGCTCGCCGAGGATGACATGGGAGGCGACCCCTGATCGCGGGCCTCCACGGCAAAACTGTAAAAGTCGGTCATCTCCCTGTCCAATTCCGCGCCCACCACAATCCAGCCGGTGTTGTTGTTGATGGAGAAGGGGAAATCGGGAGGCGTGTCCAACAGCATGTACTCCAGGCGGGAATTGTTGCCCGAGTCAGCATCTATGGCCTGGATGTGAATGATGGAGTAACCTATGGGCACGTTCTCCAGGACGGTGGACTGGAAGGGGGTGCTGACGAAGAGCGGCGCGTTGTCGTTCACGTCCAGCACCTGCACCGTCACCAAGCCGGTGATGTTGGACAGCGGGGGCCGCCCGCCGTCCTGCGCCCTGATCCTCAGGGTGTACTCCTTGTTCACCTCGTAGTCCAGCTGGCTCACGACGTCGATGCTGCCGCTCTGGGCGTCGATGTAGAACTGCCCGCGCGTGTTGCCGCTCATGATGCTGTAGTGCACCAGGGCGTTGTTGCCCTTGTCGCGGTCCGAAGCGGTGACCTGCAGCACGCGCGTGTTGGGCGCAACGTCCTCCGGCACCTGCACCACGTACCGTTTCTCGCTGAACTGGGGCGTGTTGTCGTTGTCGTCCTCCACCGTGATGTGCACGGTGGCGGTGGAGCTGCGCGGCCCAGGGTTCCTCCCTTGGTCGTTGGCCTCCACCAGGAGCTGGTAGGACTCCACGGCCTCCCGGTCGACGGGCCCGCGGGTCCGCAGCACCCCGGAGCGCTGGTCGATCTCGAAGGCGCCATTCTCCCCGTGGCCGTTGAGCAGGCGGTAGAGGATGTTGGCGTTGGGCGGGGCGTCTCCGTCGGTGGCCCTGACGGTCAGCACCTCGTAGCCGACCTCCAGGTTCTCCCTCACGCTCTCCTTGTACTCGCGCTGCTCGAAGTGCGGCTCGTGGTCGTTGGCGTCGCTGACGGTGACGGTGAGGGTGGCCACGGCCGAGCGCCGCGGCTGCCCGCCATCCAGCGCCGTCACGCGGAACACGTGCGTGTCCTTGCTCTCGCGGTCGAGCGGCTCGGCCGTGCTCACGGCGCCCGTGCCGGCCTCGATGACGAACAGGCGGCCCGAGCGGCTGTCGAAGAGCGCGTCCATGGAGTACTCCAGCCTGCCGGCCTCGCCCGGGTCCGGGTCCAGCGCCCTCACCACCACCACGCGGGTGCCGGGCGGCCGGTTCTCGGGCACCGACACCTGGTAGATGGGCGGCTGGAACTGCGGGCTGCTGTTGGCGTTTCGCTTCTGCCGCCTCGCCGCGCCACCTTCGCCGGGCGCCCAGGCGTCACCCCCGCCGGGCGCCCAGGCGTCACCCCCGCCGGGCGCCCAGGCGTCACCCCCGCCGGCAGACCCCAGTTGGAATTGGATCCTGAAATCCGCCGAGATGCCGGGGGGGTTGGAAAGGGGGCACCTTCTGCAATACAGCCGCGCTGAGATGGAAAGGTTCCCCGCTGGGCACAGCTCGCCAGGGCTAAAGAGATGCCCGTCCCGGGAGAGGGCGAAAGGGCTGGTGGTGGTGGTGGTAGAGGGTGCCAGCTGGCAGTTTTGGGGTTGGCAGCCCGGCCGGGTAGCGGCCAGCAGCTCCCCCAGGGATAGCAAGGGCTGCCGAGCCGGGAGGCAGGGCGAGTTTGAGCCGGACAGGACATCCAGCCGGGCACCGCCGCTGTTGCTGCGCCCTCCTGCTGCCCGCTTGCTGCCACAGTGCCGGCCGCCCAGCCGGACGTCCAGCCGGCGCAGCACCGTGTCCGCCCGCCGCCCCCCTGCCCGGCACCGGCGGCTCAGCCATAGGCTGAACGGATTGTGGGGCAGGAGCCGGCAGCGGAGGCGCCGGGAGAGGCGCACCGTGCCCGCCGCCCAGTCGATGTCCAGATAAGCGCTGGCGAAGCTGGGCGCCGAGATCCACTGCAGCGCACAGGAGTCGCCGGCACTCAGATCCGCCACTAAACTCCCCGGGGCTGAGTGCTCCCAGAGTTGGACGCTCAGGCTCTCCAGCAACGGGGCGTTGAACAGCAAGCAGCTCAGCACCGTCCACTTCACAGCACTCACTCCCATCCTAGTGTTCATCCTGTCCCATCTCCACTGCTGCTCCATCCACCTCTGCTGCTGCTGCTGCTGCTGCTTTCTCTCTGTCTCTTCTCTCTCTGTCTCTCAGCCGCCTCTCCTCTCCATCCTGCCGGGGGCAAGTGTCCACAGCCGAGCCCCCACTGTCACAGAGACTGTCTGACCCCCATTCCCCCAACAACCAACACCTCCTGCTGCCAAGGAATCGCACAAAATGGCTCCTTCTGAATCTCCCTCTCAATTAACATAAACCTGCTCGCACAAGGCGAATTCAGCCGGGGGGAGAGAGAGACACACACACACACACAAAGCTTTTAAAAGGGCAACGCCGCTCCTAAATGCCGCACCCGGGTCTGCTGTCCAATATCCGCTGGAATATCCCCGCCAGGACAACACTCATATACATTTTCTTATTTTGTCTGCTGGCGAGGTTCTTTTATTTTGCGAACTCCGCGGTGTGCGCTAAACTTAACAAGTGTTCCTACAGCACCACCAACCTGCCTATCAACCGACTGAGACTGGAAACAAACCAAGTCATTCTGAAAGTATTTTCACTGTAACTTCACTGCAGTGTCAACGTAAGCCTACTTGTGACACTCATAAATAAAACAAAAATAATTCAGAATTTTTTTCCATAGTAATTTCATTGCATGTAAACTTATTTGTCACACCCAAATAAAATAGATCACTCAGTAAACATTTCCATAGTAAACTTTATTGCACTCTTAATGTAAGCCTACTTGTGACACATGAATAAAATAAAAGTAATTCAGACAAAAATCACAATAATTTCATTGCAGTGTTAATGTAAGCCTACATGTGATATTCACAAATAAAATAAATCATTCGGTAAACATTTTCACAGTAAACTTTATTGCAGTATTAATGTAAGCCTACCTGTGATACTCATAAATAAAATGTCATTTAGTAAACATTTTCACAGTAAACTTCATTTCAGTGTTTTTGTAAGCCTACTTGTGACAGTCACAAATTTTAAATAAAAGCCATTCATAACGCGGGATTGGGTTAGTTTTGCTCTGTCAATGCGTTTACAGAGTCATGCGGGAGGAGGTAACACTTTTGATTTTTGAACAATAAAAGTAGAGACGGAGAGGGACTCATTAGCCAAACACCGGTTCCCTCCTCCTCCACCCCTCTACACATAACCCTGGCGTTAATATTAAACCAGATCTGTTGCATTACTCGGAGCGAACTCTTCTTTTAAAGAAGTTTTGTAACTTGTTGGATTGTAAGAATTTTTGTTTTTTTTTAAGAAAGAAAATATTAACAAATATCCTGTTGGGAATTTTCTCGGAAATCTGTACTTGTTAAAGACACTGAACTCAGAGCTTCAGACAGTGTCAGACACAGAAGTTATTCTTTTGTCATTGCGCTTATTATTAAATCGGAATATTTAGGATGTATTTCAAAGGTGTTTTGGAATATGATTTCGGGTTTTTTTGGGGAAAAAAAACTAACAACACGTTGCCGAAATGGTTCCAAATCGTTGTGATTAGTTATAGTGTGGCTATAATCTTATTGCCATTATTGGAGCTCTGATGTTCTTTGTTTCCAATCGGCAGTGACAGATTGGCCACGTTTTGTGACCGGACCACTCTGTGTCTCCCATGGATTAAGGGGGAGGGAGGAGATTTCCAGAGACCGACCAGAGGCACCTGCTAAAAAAAAGTCTTAGCACCATCTGCCGGAAACATGTGGCTGGGAAGCAGGTTTAAAAGAAAATGGGGAGAGCCCAGCTAAAAGTGGCGACACCACTCATTATAAAACCACCAAACAGGGCACGTGTGCGTGACAAGTGTTGGATTCTGTCCTGTAATAGATACCGACGAGAGAGCGTGCAATTCCATGTGAAGTCGCCGTCTATCCGGTTCTTGTGAAGTTAGGTTAGAGTTGTGAGGAAGACTATTAGATAAGAGCAATGATTCCGGGCATGATAGTGGAGGTATGGATGAATCTCGGCTCCAGATTTTGGGAAATAATCAGCGGCACAACTTTTTATATGCAGTCTCTCCTGACCTAGAACATCACCCGTTCTTCACCACCTCAAACAATTTCCAGTTATTTAAATACTGTCCCGTTTTACATTAGAACCTTAGACCTGGCATTACAAACTCTTTGTTCCTTCGTTTGTTTAAGTTAGTTTTTTTTGCCAGAAAGATGGAGCAGAAACTCCTCCATTGGGTGACCGTCTGTGTGGAGTTGCACTTTTTCCGTGTTCCTCTGGTTGCTACGGTTTCCTCCGAAAGATGTATGGGTTAGGTGGATTTGCCGTGCCAAATTGCCTTTAGATTCAGGATGACTAGCAGGGTAAATACATGGGGTTACGAGGATATGGGCCGTGTGAGATTGTGGTTGGTGTAGAATCGATGAACCAAATGGCCTCCTTCTGCATTGTGGGGACTGTATGATTTTATCATAATACACCATCCTGATTTGCAAATATACCACCGTTCCTTCACCGTCACTGCGTCAAAATCCTGCAACTCCCTCCTAATAGCACCTGTACACATGGACTGCAGAGATTTAAGAAGATAGTTCACCATCACCCTCTCCGGAGCAATTAGGGATGGGCAACAAATACTGGCGTTGCCAGCGACCTGACATCCAATGAACCAATGGAAAAGAAAATATTCGGGGCCGATTTTAAAGAGCCACTTTAATTTGCAATCTCTCAGTTTAAAATAGGTACTTTAGTGTTATTGTTTGATT
Source organism: Sphyrna mokarran (assembly GCA_024679065.1). NCBI lineage: Eukaryota > Metazoa > Chordata > Chondrichthyes > Carcharhiniformes > Carcharhinidae > Sphyrna > Sphyrna mokarran. The sequence continues at coordinate 20,221,807 of JAGIQG010000023.1, read as the reverse complement.
ACCCAACTGCAATAAAAACCATGCAATACATCTTACTGAACTTCACTCATCCGCTTAACTATCTGCGCAGTCAGTGCCAATCTTGGGGAGGTTGCTTCAACCTGGCTCCAGTGCCCGAAGTGACCGCCGCTTGTTAATCCTGTTATTCACATGCCGATTATCCACATTCTGTCCGGTTAAACAAGCGCCACTCTGACACCACAAAGCAGCTGAGAATGAGAGCATTCATCCCTCAGGGGAGGACATTTTCTGCCAAACATCCATTTGGTCTGCTTATGTACGCTACATTGGTGATGTTTATTATACAGAATCAACTCTTGTGTCGACTTTGTGTATCTACATGGCTCCCTATGTCTATTCCACAATAGTTTTAAATTATTCACACTTCTGCAAGACCGATAGCAGAAAAAGCTTCCCGCTCCACTTTAAACTGGCTCTCGGTTGATTGTCGTTGACTGAAGGTGGGAGTCCTTTAGGACTAACGTACACAATTACCGCCGATAGCCTGAATCCGCAAGCGGTTAGAGTGTGGAGTGCTTTCCCTGTGACCTGTGAACTATTGAACTTCATTCATTTACCTGCCCAGCCAGGCTGACCTGTACGAGTTTGCGAACCAGACATTGCCTATTCAGAACCAAGTTTTCCATCTACAGTTGTAATAAAAGAAACGATTCAAGTCAATTTGGCAGCATTTGGGGATGTGATCTTTGGTGGAACAAATAATGCCTCGTGAATTCATTTGAGGTTTGTGTGGCAAGATGGTCAAATCGGCCAGTAATCAATTGTTCAAAGGTATAACTGGGACTGAACTGCATCCTGTATATTGGGTATTTGACGCTTTATTTTGATTGCAATGCCCCGGATTCAACATTACCAATTTAATGTTAACATAAAAAAAAGCCCAAAAAACCACTTAGATGTTGTTGAACACATAATACAGGCGAGTTATGCGACGCTGTCGAAAGGGTTATGTTTTAAATACAGCCAATCGTTATAATTAGTCTTGGACGCACAATTGGGAGTTCCCCAGTGTTCAGTTACTGCTGTGTGACCAATCAATACAGAAACATGAACACACAGTCCCACTCGGTCACTTAAATTGTCACGCCCTATAAGAAGAACGCAGCCTGAGTTTATCGCAATGGCCGTGACACAAGGGCACCATCAGCAAAGCGTTTCACTCTCCTCGTGTAACTAGAATGAGCAGGCTCTTTTTTTTCCTTGGGATTTTGGACATTTTAATCAATTGCATTTCATTGTAGTTTTAACCCCTGTCCCTGACTCCTGAATGTTCACTTCCACGCGGAAATTGCAGTGGTAAATCGAATCTGTGCACCTCTCCGATCCAATAGAAGACAATGGAAATCTGCTGGACATCTTTACACATCCTCCCATGTACTCCCCGATCACCTAGCGGATCCTCTCTCAACACAACTGCCCGGGAATCCAGGTGTATGGCCAGATGTGCTCTTACCCCGCCCGAGGTTCTATTTGCCATGTCTGTTTGATTGGAACTGGGAACAAGAATATAAACACCCGTCGCCCAAAATAATGTCGGTCTGGTGTCCATTCACAATAATAGCTTGAACAGCCAATGATGACAGTTAGCAAAGGATGTAAAGTTTCATACATTTTCTCCCTCTCAAATCAGGATTAACAATGTTCCCCTCCGTGTGTAATCATCGCTGTAACGTGTGATATATTCAGTGAAAACTATATTACTTGGGACAGTTCGCTTTCCTTGCTTATGCATTCACAAATTGGCCGGTCACATAAATGAAAATAGCGACACCACACGGCTACATGAATGGGTGAAAATAAATAACAAGTTCTGTTGTTACAGAACCTCAATAGGGAAGCAATTCTGCAGATTCACCCGAAGGAACAGCTCCGAAACCTTGTGATTTCAAATAAACCTGATGGGATTTAAGCTGGTTTGTGAGACTACTTATAGTTGAGAATGGATAACCGGAGAATTTTTGGAACCTATGAAATCATATTCTAACCAGAATTGTCAAAAGGGAAGAAATTTGGGGTGGGGATTAATCGTGAAATAAATTGAAAAGAGTTTGAATGTTATTTTTAAGGCCCTTGGGAGAATTAATAAATATGTATGCAGTTGATCCACATGGAGTGAGAACTCCAATTCAATTGTGATATTGGATTTAGTGTAGTTAGCATAATTCATTAGTCTGGGGCAAAGGGGGAATAAATCAACCAAAGACTCCATTCCTGCCTATTAGCTGTCTGAGTTATTTCATTTATTAGTGTCACAAGTAGGCTTACATTGACAGTGCAATGAAGTTACTGTGAAAATCTTCTAGTTGCCACACTCCGGCGCATGTTCGAGTACATTCTGGGAGAATGTAAACGATGCACCTAACCCGCACAGCTATGGGGCTGTGGGAGAAAATCAGAGCACCCACAGGAAATCCAGGCAGACACGGGGAGAGTATGCAGACTCCACACAGATGGTGACCTCAGCTGGGAGTCAAACCTGGATTCCTAGTACCTGTGAGATAGCAGTGCTAACCACTGCACCACTGTGTGGGACAAGGTCAAGATTGGTTCTGATAATAACCTATTATAATCTATTGCTATTTATACTTTTCATTAATCAAAACCACCAGTGCAACAAGTGCATTGTGTTGTCCAGCATCAGTAAGGAAACGAGGAAAGAAGATGGAATGTATATATGATGCTTCATGATTCTGATAAAGCAAGTTAAACAATTGTGCAGATAGGAAGTACTCTACAATGCTCTGTACTTAGCAGGGTTCAGTGAGTGAACTTTCACAGTGCATGACACATTTCTGAATAATTCATGCTCTTCAATTTTTTAAGCCTGTATAGCAATTTCAATGCAAACTCTAAGTGACAGCATTTGAAAAATATTCTTCAGTACTTAGCATGTCTTCAGAACTCCCCAAACAGGATGAATAGCTCATTAATTTCAATCTATAAGAAATCTAAATGAGTGTAGAGGAAGGAAGATCTTCCATCCTTGTAAGCTAGGACAACTGGTTGTTTCAAAGAATTTTTAACCAATGAAATGCATTTTGTATATAATGTTGTACACAAGAGAAACACAAACCAATTTGTACACAGCAAGATGACACAATGTCTCCAATAGTCATGAATTGATAAATGAAGACCAGGGCAGTAAGAGAATTTCTCCATCCCTCTTCAAATACTGCCCTGTGGTCTCTTAATTTAATGTCTCATTCAGAAGGTGATATGTTTGATGTTGCAGCCTTTCGTCAGCGCAATCCTGAAACATCATCTTATATTATGTGGAACTGAACCTACAACATCAGAAACAAAAATAGTATCACTGAGTTAAGTGTCATTTCACATATGCATGACTGTCATAAATTTTTGTGAACTATTTTTTAAAGTAAATCAACCTGGAGCTAAAGATGGCTCCTCAGACTTACCAGATGGTTGTGAACTCAGCCACTTTGTCTCTCAAAGAAGAAAAAGATATCTTTTTTATTATTGACTGTCTGAGGTTTTGGCCAAATAAACAAAACCCCATCAACAGCGTATTTGTAAAAATACAAATTTTCTTCATCAAATCCAAAAGCTTTGAACACTTTAAAAACACAGATTGGAAAAGGGGTTTGGCCTATTAATTAAATTACCACAATCCCTTTTATGTGATAATGGTGTGATATTGATGTGTAGTCACACAATATTTTAGCTGCCTTAAATCTCTGCTAAAGATGTAGCAGGAAATTCAAACCACTTTTTAGACATCTTCAGAGGTACAGGCAGAAATCCATCAGGGAGAGAGAGGGGTCCTACGAGAAAATAATACTGAAGGCAGTTATGCAGCCAGGTAGTTACTTACAATATCTTAAAAGAGAAACAAGAACCTTCCCTCCTCTAACCTGTTCAATCTTTAAGCTTACTTGTAATAACAATATTCCAGGCAGATCAAGTATAGGAACATTCACGTCTACTGAGCAATCTCTACACTTTCAAGACCTTCCCTTCAGGTGAAGTAGCAATTCAACCATGAAACATCAGTCCAGCAGCAAAATAGAGACTGAATTAATTTTTACATTTTATAATGACTGCATTAACTCCAACTGTATCTATTTCTTTTGTGCATGAGAATATCAGTAGATGACGTATTTTTGTTAATCTCCAGGGCAAGTATGTGAGAAATGAACTAACTTTCTTCATTTTTAAAATACAAAAGCTTGCTGTCAAATTATTTAAATTGCCTCAAATGGTAAGAAAATATACATGTCTGCACATAATTGATCATGGACAATAAAAAAAACACAACTGTAAAATTGTCCATAATACTAAACCATTTCAGATTAGTTTTTATCACTTTTGGCATTGAAAACACATTTAAGATGAAGTATTCCCATCATAAGTTTTTTTTAAGAATTAAACATTCTTTAGCAAAATTGATCTTGTCATCAAATATTTAATAGAAATGACAAAATTTTTTTAAGAAACATAATTTATTGAAGATTTTTCCCATTTTTGCAAATAAGTTCTCAAAAACTGGTACAGTACAGTCATTTTTACATACATACATATAGAAAATACCAACATAGTTGGCTCAGATTATTCATCATAACTGGTGCCTTCCACCATATATATGATGAAAGGATATTTTGGAGAATGGGAGATACCAGAAGAAAGCTATGTTTATATGATATTTGCTGCACACCTTCGCTTACAAGATAATAAAGACAGAGCTATATTTTCAAAGTCATTACTACCATTAGTAATTTGGCCAAAGAGAACATATAATATTGACAAAGGTATAAGAAAGGCTGATCAGCCAAAGATTCTCGTACCACCCTCGGGTGTGCACGAGAATATATTTTCCCCCATTCCCAACTACACTGGAGGCACCATGAATACAAAACAATGTCTTTTCCCAGTATATGTGGTCTGTGGATTGTGGGAGGAAACCCATGCAGCTGCGAAGAGAATGCAGGAATAAATCAGAGATTCTTTGTCCCCAAAATAACAGTGCAGAAAAGGCTCTTTGGCCCATCGAGTTTCTACTGACAATAACTACTATGAAAGAACATAAGAAATAGGAGCAGGAGTAGGCCATCCAGCCCCTCGAGCCTGCCCCACCATTCAACAAAATCATGGCTAATCTACAGTGGTTCAGTACCACTTTCCCGCTTTCTCTCCGTAACCCTTAATTCCCTTGTCAATCAAAAACCTATCCACTCTTCACTTAAATATATTCAGCGAGGAAGCCTCCACCACTTCAACAGGAAGAGAATTCCAAACACTCACCACCCTTTGCGTGAAGAAATTCCTCCTCAACTCTGAACTGAACCGCCCCCCACCCAATCTTGAGGCTGCGCCCTCTAGTTCCTGCTATCTTTGTTAAGCGGGAAGAGTTTCTCAACCTCTACCCTATTCAACCCCTTCATTATCTTATACGCCTCTATAAGATCCCCTCTTAGTCTTCTAAACTCCAAAGAGTACAAACCTAGCCTATTTTGTCTCTCCTCATAATCCAACACCCTCATCTCCGGTATAGCTAGTGAACCTTCTCTGCACTTCCTCCAAGGCCAATATATCCTTCTTCGAATGCGGTGACCAAAACTGCACACAGTACTCCAGCTGCGGCCTCACCAGTACCCTAAACAGTCGCAAAAGTACTTCCTTACTTTTATATTCTATCCCCCTCGCTATAAAGGCCAACATTGCTTTCGCTTTCTTAATCACCTGCTGCACCTGCAGACTGTGTTTTTGCAATTCATGCACAAGGACCCCCAGGTCCCTCTGCACCGTTGCATGCTGTTTTTTTTCCTGCATTTATCCCATATCTTTCAGGCCTTTATAAGGAGAGCTAGACGTGAGAGTTTTTATTTATCCCCATTTCTGGCTGCTAGGAGTAGTATTCTTTCCAAAGTATTCTTTTCCAAAAAGAGAGAAAGTGGAAACAATCTTCCGCTGGATGTTCACCATTTAATGCGTGCTGATCTAGGATTTGTAAAACGATCATTTGTACGCTGGGGAAAGATTACTGGAAGCCTGAGCCAGCATTAGAAAGTACTGGAAACACTTAGCTGATCAGCAGACACACATGCCATCATCATTGACCTGAAACATTAACCTACCTTACTTTGGTGGATCTGTGGAATGCTCCACCCCAGAGAGCTGTGGATTCCCAAGCAATGAACATATTTAAGACAGAAACTATTATGTGTATTAAGGGAATTAAGTGAAAGTTTCCACCACTGCTACCATGATATATTCTGTTGTCACCACATTGATGAGGCTGAATGGCCCCCTTCTACTCTGTAGGAATTCTATGATTCTATCTCCTTTAAATCGAATGTCATCAAGGTGTTATTGTCACCTATAAAGTTGACCCATGTGGCTGGATCACTTTCAGAAGCAGAGTCTCAAAAGATTTTCAAGACAAAGCAAATTGTAGAGGCACCTCCCTGGGAAAAAGAAATGAAGCTTAATAGCCTGTGTAATTTGACACACAAACATGTTCTCATCTTCTAAGAACATAATTCACATCTCCTGAAACCTCTCTATTGTGACTAGCCTATTAATGGATAATGCAGAATGCAGGACAAACTGACACAAAATTATTTGGGAGAACAGGGGTGCACTGCAATTGGAAAATAAAACTTGCTTTTAAGTGACATTTACTATAATAGAAATGAATAAGGAAAAATACACATTCCATTGTAGGCTGTCAAACCATATGTGATTGTATGCAGGATTACACTTTCACTGGTTCGAAATAGAAGTTAATTCTTCAAACTTCACTGCCCTCTGTGGAGAAAATTTGGTATTTTCCTTCTTAGTGACTTGATTTTTTTTGCAGCAAAGCAAATCCACATAAGAACAGAGAATCAACAGAAAAGTTTATGTTACATCACAGAATACTCTTTTCGCAACATTGATAGCTACCTTGCAAAATAAATTTTTGACACATACAATTTTGGATTTCTTTTTGTGTCATGTCTTAGTGACAACATATTCAGTGATAATAAATTAGCCATCATTTCAATCAATCTCTGAATAGTGGAGCCAAGGCAGTTGGATGAAATTGTAAGACTGATCATTGATGATGAAACAAGCTCAAAGAGCTAACTTGCCTCCTATTCACCTATAGGTAGAAAAGGCAGAAATCAAGTGGTTGTTTCTGGTGTCTTTGTGTGATGCTTTTTATCTTTCGATCAGTACTTTCATCTTTTCAAACGCACAGAATTCAGTAGTTTCTGGCTATATTTGGTAATGTTTTGCTGCACCGCAGCAGCCAATGTGAAAGTGAAAATAAAGGCTGCCTTGCTATAAAACCATAGGTTAGCTGCTCTTCTCTTTTTGAAAGAGAGCTGACTGATTGATCACCACACCTCAGGCAAGGGGCAGAGTAGGCATAGCCTTCATGGATAACACAGGATCCAATAAAACATTATAGAATCACGGATGATCACAGCACAGAAGGAGACCATTTGGCTTGTCACGTCCCTGGCAGTTCTTTGCAAGAGCAACTCAGTTGGTCTCACTCCCTCATCCTTTCTTATTTGTATAATTCTTGCAGCCAGTCCCCACAACACAGAGAGTGAACAGAGAATGGGAATGTGGTACTGATCTCATTGTGGATTGTCCATATTCACGTTTCAAGATGGTGCTGGAGAGTGGCCGCTCTTTGCAAACTATGTCTAGGATGATTTGTATGGATAGCATAAAAAACAATAATTTTCATTGTATCTCAGTAAATGTGATCATAATAAGTCAAATCAAATCAAATCAAAATTCCCATATCATCTATTGTAGCTTATTAAATAGAACAAAGAGGACGGCACAATGACACAGTGATTAGCACTCTTGCCTCACAGCACCAAGGTACCAAGTTCAATTCTGGCCTTGGATCATTGTCTGTGTGGAGTTTGCATTTTCTCTCCTTGTCTGCACGTGTTGCCACCGGGTGCTCCAGTTTCCTACCACAGTCCAAAAATATGCAGGTTAGGTAAATTGGCTATACTAAATTGTCTCTAATGTCAGGGAGATTAGCAGGGTAAATGTGTGGGATTATGGGAATAGATGGAATTGTGCTTGGCACAGACTCAATGGGCTGAATGACCTTCTTCTGCACTGAAAGGATTCTGATTCTGTAAGATGTGAAAGCAGTGAAATGTTGACATTCTATCAATAAGGGGGCCTTCGCGACACACGACAGCGCAGAGTTGCTGAGCAGAGACTGATAGCCAGGTTCCGCACACATGAGGATGGTCTTAACAGGGATCTTGGCTTCATGTCACACTACCTGTAACCCCCGTAACTTGCCTGGATTAGCAAAAAACCTCACTTACTGTGCTATCTGGAGAAAATACACAATTCTCTAACCAATGCTCAGGATTTCCTTCACACACATTGTTAGCCACTTTAACACTTGAATAGCAGGTTAGATGTAAGAATTCGCATTCTAATCAGCAGTATGTAACTGTCTGTGTGGATATGAGTGCCTCTGCAGATCAGAACACTGCATTTGCCTGACGAAGGCGCAACATAGTGTCGAAAGCTCGCGTATTTACTATCAAATAAATTGGTTGGATTTAAAATTGGTGTTGCAAAACTTTACTGAGTTTACCCCAGTCCAACGCCGGCATCTCTACATCATGACATTCTATCAAGCCATGAGATTTTAAGAGCAAATTCAGTTCTTGAGGACTGCCAGATTCTGTAGAATAAATTACACTGCACTGTTGCTGTTAAATAATTTGTACTCTGCTGATGTTTAACATATGTGCCTAATTCCTATTTGTGTCTCTACCCCAATGCATTCAGAGTTACAAAAGCAAAATATTGCAGGTGCTGCAAATTGGAAATAAAATTCTGATGAAGCATCACAGACCTGTGATCTGTCCACAGATGCTGCCAGACATGAAGAATATTTCCAGACTTTGTTACGCTGTTATCCTGTTTTATTATTGGCTGCAAGGAGATAATTAAACTGATTCTCCTTTAAATTGCTCTTCGACCCTCCACAGAAGCCTCTTCTTCCACCCAGTTTGCTCACATTTCGGACAGTATTAGTTTTATATTATTTCCAGTCTCCAACCAGAAATCTTTTTGCTGCAGTTTCCAAGTAATTTTTTTTCCAGGACCTCTCATTGATGTAATAAAAAAATTTAAATATTTTTAAAATTAGAATAATCCTTATTGTCAGTCTCTACGTAATATTTCAGATTCTTTGCCATTCTTTCAAAAAATCCATGTTTAGCAATATGTTGCAAACTATCTTCCTTGATAGAGTAGAACATCAGACTATTGATCACAAATCTATTGAAGTTTTAGTTGAAATTCTCTTGAAACTTAAAAAAATGCATTAAATTCATGTATAAATATTGTTTTTCAGCATTCTAATTAGAATGTTTGGAAAAATCGCAAAATGTGAGTTTTGAGAGTAAATAGAAAGCCCCTACTCATTACCTATGTTGCATCGATACAACACACAAATGATATTACTGACTGTCTCCTTTCCACAGATATGTTTGCACCTGGGTGGCCTTGAGGAGGGAATATGCAATGTCTGCTAGTATCTGTGAGGCCTTCCATAGCCAGTGGGGACTGCAGGGTCTGGAGTGTCTCAGCCACCTTAGAAAAGTGACATTTCAAGTTTCCATTGAAGAGTTTGTTTTTAGGTATACCATCCTTTTGATTAATCATTTGTTAATAGATTTGCTTGTTTTAACTGCTGCTCAAAGGTATTACTCACGTGTGAGGCAGAGGTACGTACGCATTAACAAAACCAATGGCAAAACATAAAATTTAACATTTATAGAGATCTCATGGAAAGTTACAGATTAATTACCAATTGTGGAACAATTAACTTACAGCTTCCTCCATTGCCAAGCTAACACTGTCAGGTCCACGCAGTCTGAATTCTTTCAAAATCCAAGGGTTTCCCAAACGTTTACAAAGCATAGACTCATCTTTCAAGCCAGTTAAACCTCACTTTTACAAATTGCTTTATAAGGGGCTGAAAATTCTGAAACTAAAGGTTACTTGTAACTAATTTGTTACGTGGAAACCCCACAGGAGTAGGTGAAACATTGGTTTTACAAATTATCCAAATTACCCATTGAATTGAATTCTATATTCATGTTAATGAACTTTATATGAAATCAATAGAAGCACATGCTTTTTCAGCAAATGGTTTCAATGAGAATTGGTAATCATAACAAATACAACACAGCACCATCCATCTTTGAACTTTTGACACTTGGTTTTAGTTCCATCATCAAAAGAACCTCACCAAGACTATCCCTTAGATGTTCTACTTTCAATTTTAAATAAAGGTGTTTTGAAAATTTTAGTTCCATGTATCTCAATGTATAGAGAACACACACTGAATTACATTAATAACATACCTTTATATTAAAAACTATAGCTTGTAAGAAGTGTCAGCAGAAGATGGAACATAATAAGGATTGGTTTGCCCTTTCTACTGAACCTTGTGGATTATTTTAACCTATTTTCTTGCTGTATAGCTTTCTGGTTCAGTGCTTGTGCTGGTGTGGAAAATGATAATTGCATTTCTTGTGTCCAAACAATGACTGAATGACTCACTGGAGAAAAGGCTAAACTGTCAGTTCAAGGGAACAGAATTACCCCGAGTCGAGATACCATTATTAACATGCTTCAGCAATCTTGTCATTCCAACTGTGTGTGTTAATTCATCTACCTCACATTGTCAGGCTCAATATTATTAACATCTTGGGTTTAAGTGACTTTTAAAAATTGCATGTCTAAAGCCTTAGCAACTTATGATCATTTGAAATTCGCAGATAATTCTGGCCTCAAGTGACTATCTGTACGGAGTTTGCATTCTCCCCATGTCTGCATGGGTTTCCTCTGTGAATTTCGCTTTCCTCCTACTCTCCAAATATGTGCGGGCTAAGTTGATTGGCTGTAGTCTCAGAGGGATTAGCAGGGTAAATACTTGGTTAATGAGGATAGGCTTTGTGGGATTGTTGTCAGTGTAGGCGTGATGGGCTGAATGGTTCCTTCTGTATTGTAGGGACTCTATGACTTTGTTTTGAATTTAATAATTGGAATCATAAATATAATGCAATGAAATTCAATTTTTGACAGGGCAGAAAGTGCACTAATGATTCCCAATTTATTTTCACACCTTTATTATAAACATTTATTGTTTGGTTATTTCCCTTACAGACAATATACTTCTCCGAGGAACCTATTGCAGACCAGAGATCTCATGACATTCCTCATGATGAATTGGAGGTGATATGAAAGAATTTTGGAAGAAATTTGAGTAATGGTAACAAAGTTTATAAATGTATGAACTCAGAAAAATTAGAAATTTGTAACAAGCACAGATTTGTTTTGTTGCAACGTGAAGTTGAATCAGATTGATGCTCAAGTGATCACAAAAAATAATTTCTATTAACAAGTCTTACTTTTTGAATGAAACCCAAAACAAGTCATCTTAACAACATCAAGAGCAAACTCAGTGTATTTACAAAAGATGAAATAAAATCATTACTTCTCATCTTGATTTACAGATCTCTAAAAACCAAAACTCATGTTTCCTTCCAAATTGTTTCCTCTGTTGAAGGCAGTTCCTCAATTAGTCCAGTCTATCCCTCACCAGTCAGTCTGGAGAGAATGAGCAGATTAATTGACCTTCGAGTCAAGGGAAGAGTGACTACCTTCAACACTGAGGTAGCATTTGGGAAATGATGGCACTGGAATAGTAATCCAACGAACCAGACTCATGCTCTGGGGCAAAGGTTCAAATTCCACATCAGCATCCTTCACTGACAATGCATCAAAATCTCGGACTACTTTCCTAACATCTGTGTGGGTGAACTGCAGTGATTCAAGAAGCAGGCTGACCATCACATTCTTAAGGGCAATTGGAATGGCCTGGCCAGTGATGCTCACATCTGCTGAAGGAATTAAAAATTCATACGTGTCAAATCATATTCCCACCACAGCCCTAGAGACAGGTATCTCTAACAGCGTTAAAATCTGAGAGCTTCTGTATACTTACCATGCCTCATGATATGTTAAGACCTCAAGGAAACGGAAACATTTCTTTGCAAAGCTGTTTAGTAATTATAATCTCTCCTGAAATTCAAGCAATTTTGGCAAGTTCCATGACACATTCAAAGACCATAATAATGGTCGTTATAAAGACTGAAATAATTTAGACCTGAAAATCCAAAGCATGCTTATTTAATAGTTATTTATTATTGTAATGAAGAGATAAAATTCCATATTGCATTAACGTTCATTGGCAGCAATCTCTCCATAAAAGTAAATACTAAAATGTCCAGGAGATGCACATTATTACTATTACATACATTGTTTCTCTGATTTTACTTTACATGGACCTCAGTTACAAATAAATCATCCACCAGAGTAATTAAATTGGACAATAAGTACACCAAGTATAATTTTACAGTATAATTAAAAGGATTCATTAATTGTTGACAGACATATTTTGTACTTTGTTTTCTAAACTGGTATCAGAGAAAGCAGACTTCTTCTTGCTTCCTTCTTGCTGCTTCTTCTGCTTTTTAGACAGCTCCTGGTCAATTGGTGCTGGCTTAACAAACTTGATCAGCTCAGTCAAACCTAATAGAATAAGATGTAGGTATGTTTGTGGGTAGACGGAGATGAAACATTTTATTTAATAGGTTAATCTTCAGAAAATTCTCTCAGTAAAAGTTGCAATTTCAGTTTCTTGTTCTCATTTAAATAAGCAAAGAAATTTGAACATTCAGATCAAGAGCTGTATTTTTTTTGTGAAGAATATTGTTCAAATTCAGAAAGCCTTATAATTTTTAAAAATTCACAGAATGTTTAATTTTAGGAGACTATTCAGTCTATCAAGTCTGCATTTACTCGCTGAATGAACTTTCTACCTAATTCCATCCCCCTTCTTAACCTTGATATTTTTTTTTCAATCGAATGTCCTTTTGAATATCTCAATCAATTCTACCTCCACCTTCCTTTCAGGAAGTTCATTCCAGACTATTACTTAAAAAGTAATGCTACTGGCCCTTTGAATTAATTTCCCTCCCTCCCCGTCAGGTCACTTCGACTACTTTTGGCCATTACTTTGAATCTGCACCCTCTAGTTCTTGGTGCTTTCTTGAGATAGGAACAGCTTCTCAGTATTTATCTGTTCATAACCCTCAGGATCTTGAGCACCTCCACCAAGTGTTCTCTCAACCTTCTTTATTCAAGGAAAACAGATCCAACCTCGGCAATCTATCCTCATAGCTACAGTTGCTTTTCCCCAGAACCGTTCTTACAAATCTCCTCTGTACTCTCTTCAATGCCTTCACATCCTTCCTCAAGCACTGTGAGCAGAATTAGATGCAGCACTCTAGATAAGGGCTAATTACTGTTGTAGACAGGTCAACATGACATCCTTAATTTGAGTACTAAATGCCTCTATTAATAAAACCTAGAATACCTGGATGCTTTATTAACTGCTCTCCCAACACGCTCTGCCACCTTCAATGACTCGTATACACCAAGGTCCCTTTGTTCCTGCAGCTCCTTAGGAGTTTCACCCTTTATACTATCTCTACTGCTAAAATGAATCACGTTACACTTTTATGCATTGAACTATATCTGACATTTGTCTGCCAATTCACCAATACGTGTACCCTTTTGTCTATGTCTACTTTCATATTTTTTTTCCCAGAGGCACTTCTTCTTGCGAAGGAATAGTTCCATGGATGCTGACCCCCTTTGTTATTTTAAATTACTACATTTTACTAAGAGTGTGAGCAGGTTATTGTACAATTTTGTCTGATTCTGTCCTCATTCTGCTCAGACACATGATTCCCAGCTGCAATCACCATACAGTGATCAAGATAACGATCTGAGGCTGAATTTTCTTCACACTGTCTCAAGGATGCTGACACCAATGCCCAATTGTTGCCTCAGGCAAGATCAAACCAAGAACCTTCTGATCTGTACAGCTGAATAGAACATCAAATTTTAAAGTCAAGTAACGCTACAAGCTCACAATAAATAACCCGAATTCTTGTGAAGGGAACTTCAGAACAGTACACAATACTTAACAAGTCTCGAATTAGAAAAAGTTATCTTGTAAAAACTCACTTGTAACTCAACTCAGACATCACATCCTGCATCTAATCCCAAAATGCTTCCATCATTTAATAAGAGTTTCAACTTTTAAAATGTTTTTTTAAAACTAACAGCTTGGATTTCTTTCTTTTCTCACTTTGTTTTCTCAATCATTTTAACTATAAAAATATTGACTCTCTCTTTCCATATCTAATTATCTCAACTTATCTTAACTATAAGACCATAAGACACATGAGCAGAAAAAGGTCTGCCCTGCATTCAATCAAGACTGGTACGCTTCTCAACCCCATTATCCCAACCTTTGATTTCCTTATCAATCAAGGTCATATTTATCTCTGTCTTACATATTCTCAATGACTTCACCTTCACAGCATTTTGTGGCAATATATTCCTAGATTCGCCACTCTCTGGTTGAAGAAATACTTCCTCATCTCAGTTCTAAAGGGTTGTATCTTTATTCTGAGGCTGCGCCCTCGATCCTAGTTTCTCCTACTAATGGAAACATCTTTCCCACATCCACTCTAGCCAAGCCTTTCAGTATTCAGTAAGTTTCAATGAGATCCTCCCTCATTCTTTTAAACTCCATCGAGTACAGACCCAGAATCCTCACATGGTTATATCATTACTTAGTCTCTTGGATTAATTCCTCTAGTTCAGAGTCAGCTCACCAATCCAGTTTGATTTTTCCCAAGCAGTCTGCATTATCTATTAAATCAACACTATTTGACCAGCAGTCATTACTGACCAGTAATTTACCACATAATTATATTTTTGAAATCTCCCACTCTATCGAAGGTTGGTAAGGATAATTTCATGGAGTTTCACTTGACTTAAGAAATTATATCTCAATCTTGTCTACAACAAAGTAAAGATAAGCAGTTATACAGCACTCATTATGACACCAGGCATCTCAAGATGCTTTATAGAAACACTTCTGAAGCAATCACTGTTGTACTGTAGGAAATATGATAGCCAATACGCACACACGAAGTGATAATGACGAGGCAATCTTTTTATGATGTTAACTGACAGATAAGCATTCAGCAAGACTCTGTGGATAATCCCTATTCATCGACAAAATACTGATCTAATGCAAATATATTTATAGAAAGAACAATGGCCTAACATTAGCGTGCAAGGTGCGTACACACGAACACATTTTCCGCTTACCTGGTGGCATGTATGGCCTTAGAATTTCAGGCACCACTACACCATTTTCAGTCTGGTAGTTCTCTAGAATAGCACAGATAACACGAGTCGTTGCACACATCGTAGCATTTAACATGTGCACAAACTCAGCCTGGGAACAAGAGTAAAGAGAGATACTGATTCTACATTCTTCACATTTTCTTTTTATTTACAACCTTAAAAGAGAAATAATTCTTTTTCAAATCAATGTTATTTCTCTTCATCCTGCAGTTTTCTACAGTTATCAATGTTGTCCTGAAGATAGCCTCCACATGAGTCTATCGCATAAGCATTGTGGCTCTCTAGTATCTCACGCATATAATTCAACCTCAAATCCAAATCTTGGGTGCGGCAGGTTGTTCAACTTTGCAAAGACCATAGAAGAGCCCAATCTTTTCACTTGATACCCAAGCACCACCTCCTGCAGGAATCACACTAGAGGAATCAAGATGATTGGAACTCTAGCTGTTTCCCCTCTCTTGGCTAGGGAGCTGAAGTCAGCTACTGTACTTCCCTGCCCCAAGTGAAATCAACTGGTCACATCCAGACTCCCTTGATCCATGTGGTTCAGCTCAATTCTATAGAGCAGATTTACTCACTACTTTTACATTTTTTGTCACAGAAACAGTTATAGTAAATAAAAAATCATTTTTTCACTCAAGAAATGCAAATGTGTAGACTTAATGTAAACAGACTAATCCATCCTAACATTTATCTGATTTTAAAGGCTGAATACATCAATCAAAATGGTCTCTCTAGCATTCCACTTAAAAATATACACTCATGCTTTGACTTTCTGGCATTTTTTTGACATTTTTCAACTGGTGAATAAGCATGTGGTACTGTACTGAGTCATACAAATAATGAAGGATAGAGTTACTTCACTTGAAGCAGATCAGCGTGGGCATGTCAAGTGGCTTCAATGTTTCTATGCTAAGGAAAAAAGAAACACTGTTGGCGATTGCACATCCCATTATTATTAGGAACTTCTTGAAATTATGGATGCCAGCAAAGAGGTGGTGTGACTTTCTTTGTAATTGCTCAATAACTGAACAGCACACTGACACTCTGGTTAGAGGATTTTCAAAAGTGACTCCTAGCACCAGTACTGACCAAGCTGATTAAGTCCTGAAGGACACAGCTGATAGATGGAGTGTTAGGTAGTGAGCAAAGCAACAGAAGGGGAAGTTTAGACCTTGCCCTCACCATCCTACCTGTTGTAGATGCATCTGTCAATAACAGTGCGGACAGCATAAACACTCTGATTGCAGAGAAGACAATCTATCATCACTATAACTGCACGTATCATTGTATTATGCGGCACTATCATTGCACCAAGTGGCACAGATTCAAATCAGACCAAAAAGCTCACACCAGGCATCCATGAGATGGCGTGGGTCACAAGCAGCAACTGAACTACATTCCTTCACAATGTGTAGTTTCATAGTCTAGTACATACCTCATTACTATCAAGCCAGAGATTAAGCCTGATTCAACGAGGAGAAGAAACAACGAGGAGAAGAAAATGTCAGGAACAGTACCAAGCACCACCTAAAAATGAAATACCAAATTGCTGAAACTAAATATGGGACTAGGTGTATGTTAAACAGCGGAATCAGGATGCTATAAACAGCGAAGGAAGGAAGACGCTCTGGCAACATCTGCATCCTCAACATGAGGGGAATGCAAAAAAAAAGCAACTGCCATCATGTTCAACTAGAAGTGCTGTGTGGATGATCCATCTTTGCCTCCTCCTGAGGACCTCACCAAAACAGAAGCCAGTTATTAGCCAGTGCAATCTTAATGATGTCAAGAGATGATATCAAGAGCACAATGGATACAGCAAAGTCTATGGTCTCCAGGAATATCTTGGCTATAGTGTTGAAAACCTTTGCTTCAGAGCTAGCTGTATCTATAGCCAAATTGTTTCAGAACATGGGCACTGGCCTAACAAATTGGAAAATTACTTAGGTGTATCTCAGTCATACAAAGTAGGATAAATCCAATCTGGCCAATTACTGTCTCATAAATGTACTCTCAAACATTAGTAAAACAATGGAAGATGTTATTGAAAATAGTATTCAGTTTCGCTTATTCACCAATAACTTAATCACGTGTTCAATGTAGGTTCTGTGAAAACTACCACCTCCAGATCACATTGTGACTTTGGCCCAAAAATGATAAAAATGGTTGAATGCCATAGGTGAGGTGTGAGTGACTGCCCTTTGTATCAAGCATTGACCGAGTGTGAGATCAAGGAACCCCTGAAATTGAAATTGAAAACTGAAATTAATGGGAATCAAGGGGGGAAAAGCTGCACCAGTCGGAATCACAACTAGCACAAAGGAAAGTGATTGATGTTGGAGATCGATCTTCTCACTGCCAGAACAATTTTGCAGGAGTTCCTCAAGACTGTTCTCAGTTTAACCACTTTCAACCGCTTCATCAATGTCCTTCCCTCCATTATAACGTCAAGAATGAAATGTGCACTGATGATTGCATAGTGTTCAGGACCAATTATAGCCCTCAACTACTTATAGCCTGTGCCCAAATGCAACAAGACTGGGGCAACATTTAAACTTGGGCTGATAAAGTGGCAAATATCATTCAAGCCACACAAATGCCAAGCAATGAATACCTCCAACAAGAGAAAATCTAACAATTTCCCTTTGACATTCAATGGCATTATCATCATTGACTGGAGGTTACTTTGCCATTGACCAGAAACTTAACTGGATATATAAATACTATAGCTACAAAAGCAGGTCAGTGGCTGAGAATTTTGCAGTGAGGTAACTCGCCTAATAACTCCCAATGTTAGTTCATTATCTATCAGGCATAGACAGAGATGTGGTGGAAACGTCTCCATTTGTCTGGATGAGTGCAACTCCAACAACATTGAAGAAGTTTGACTCCAACCTCGGGTAAGCTGCCCATCTGACTGGCACACGTGCCTTAAACATACACATCATTTTGCACTGTAACTGCAATGTATGCCAATATCCAAGAAATAATTTCCTAAAGTAATTCAATTAATGTGCAGCACTTCAGTATAAGCCAAGAGATGCGAGTAGACACTACAACAATTTATGTCTTTTCCTTTTTCACCTTTATGACAAATGGTCATGCTCATTAAGACAAAGCAGTTTCATGTTGTTGAATGGAATTTTTCCATTCTTGCCATCCAGTGCCTAAACCAAGGTCCAATAAGATAGAGCACAGTCAGATGAGGTATTAAACCAAGTGACCACAATTCATGTGTAACAATGGTTATCTAAATGCAATTCAACATAAAAGCCACCACAACCAATGCTGTCCTCCAGTCCACACAAATGTACCCCTAAGAGAACGATCAGGAGGAGAAATCTTGGCTGACCATTTTTCCCCACAGCATTGGATAGAAACAAATGGTAATAGCTTAGTGCTGGAATGGGGCTATCACAACTATTAGGATTGCCAGGATGTATGTATAATAACGCCAAATCACAAAGGTTAATTGTATTTGTCCCATACAAATGCTCCTTAGTCAAAAGATCACCTAACTTTGCCAGTATGAGTTTGCCAATGTAGTGCCAATTTGTGCACGCAATACTTTGGTCTTAGCCCAGACCAACAAAGAACTGGACTCAATTAGCTTTCATATTATAGTTTCATAATTGTCCAACATCTATTTTTGTTTCATCAGTCAGAACAATGGTTTTCAAAATGAAGGAACAGTGTGTTGCACTGTATTATCCATTCCTCTTATCCCACTTGTTGACTTACTTTGTCCATCATTTTTTTGGTTTGTCCATATCTGATTCGTAGCCTACGTGCTTGGTAATCTGTACAGTTAGAACAAGACACCAGCTCCCGGAAGGCAGCAGAACCAGGAAACCAGGCTTCCAAATCAAGCTTTTTACTAGCAGCATGATTCAATGCACCTGCCAGTGCAGAAAGAAACAAAATTAATTTCAGACTCATTTATGTAAATGATATTAAATTCAATAAACCATACAAAATAAAAAATGGATGATATGATTTGGAAACATTTTATACAAGGAAAGAAGCAGATCAAATGAGGTAAGGCAATTTCTCTACCTTTCCCTTTTATAACATTAGAATTATATTGATCCTTCTATGTCTATGATATAATAAATTATCTAATCAGGAATCAAAACCAATACAAAGCATGCCAACCAACCAATGAAAGCCATTTCATGTGTTCATTGAAAAACAGCTTGGCAGAGAAAAAAAACACATCAAAAGGAAGTGAGTTCCCTGATCAGAAATTGAAGTTTATTACTTAAACTGATGGAATCTTTGCTATAAAATAAAATGTAAAAGATCAAGCTATAATATCTTCCAATAAACACTACCACTAGAGGAGGCGGTGGTGTAGTAGTACTGTCATTGGACTATTAATCCAGAGACCCAATGTATTGCTCTGGGGACCGGGTTTGAATTGCACGTGGCAGCTGCTGAAATTTGTATTGAATAAAAGCTAGGAATTAAAAATCTATTGATGACTGCGAAAACATTGTTGATTGTTGTCAAAATCCATCTTTCTCTAATGTTCTTCACAATTGTATTGTGCAATTTTCTATACAGTTGCACACTCCTTCCTATTAGTATGAGAGAAAACTGCCTGTGTTCATATTACCTAATAAATAAGAGTAATTAGCTTTTTAAAAATCTAACCATATTTCTTACTAAGAGCAGAATGGACTGTAGTTCACTTAATCCTTCAGTGACTTCAATACCCGAGTTGTTTTTCTTGAATTTAACTACGTGACATTATATAGACTCAACTACAGACCACTGCCAAACCAAGTGTATAATTTTTCAAGTACCTGATACAATATTTACAATGCGATAAGGAATGCCCAAAGACTGGTAGAATCCTTCAGCAGTTCCAATCATTTGCTCAAACATTTCCCAAGATTTATTATCATGAGGGGATGCAAAAACAAACTGTTCAATCTGCGAAAACAAAATCAGATACACACTGAACCAGTTCTCTGTTGTGACACAATCATGAGTGATCAATAACAATATTTTACTGTTGAAATAAGCTTCATAAGTTAGAAGGAAGTGCTTTGAAGCATGGTTCCTGCTCAGATACAAGAGGCCGCCAGTAGTTCTGTCAAGTGACCATAATTCAAGTGTAACAATGGTTATACAAATGCAATTCAACATAAAGACCACCACAACCAACGCTATCCTCCCTCAAATCCACACAAAATGTATCTCTAAGAGAACGATCAGGAGAAGAAATCTTGGCTGACCATTTTTCCACACTGCCTAGTGCTGGAATGGGGCTATCAGAAATATCAGGATTGCCGAGGACTGCATGTATAATAACACTATATCACAAAAGTCAATTTACTGAGCTAGCCTTGATTCTTCTTATATCCAAACATTTTGATTACCTTCTCAAACTGATGCACACGAAAGATGCCCCTAGTATCACGGCCATGTGAGCCAACCTCCTGGCGGAAGCAGGTGGAAAGTCCAGCATATTTAATAGGAAGGTCCTCTGGTTTTAACCATTCATCTCTGTGAAATGCTGCAATTGGCTGCTCAGAAGTGGCAATCAGATATTTCTCATCGACTGAGCTGTCATCTGATTTCTCACTGCCTTTTCCAACAACCTAAAGAGAAAATAGGGTTTGCAGTTCAGTAGAATGATATTTCTGTACGCCTTTACTCTTGCATTAAGTGTTGACATATGCATTGAAGTAACACTGTAGCATTGAAATATAAAAATCTAGATAAAACTAGATAATTGCACTTATTTACAATGGTTTACTTGAGTAGTTTATGTGGAATATGAGCAAAAAAAGAAATATGGATTAAACAGAACATTGACTATTTACACCTCAGAGAACAATGTTCAAGTTGCAGTGGAGTCATCTTATCAGCACAGTGTTTAGCTATAGAAGAAAAGATAAATAAGATACCAGATTTTAATATGCAGGTATGAAGACCTAAATCAGAAAAAGTAATATTATTGCACCTGACACATAGCAGATGCCATCTCATGCACTGTGCACAATTCTCATCAAGCCATTGGAAGATAAGTACTGCTGTTGGGATGCCTCAAGGCAAGAACTTCAAGAATTTTGTGAAGAAAGGTTGGGGATTTCCAGACAGATAAACTAGTTATTACAATAATCAGCTGAATGTGAGAGATTACGGAGTCTTAGGTTAAACTAAGTGCCTGCTGATTTCAGAAAGAGCAGCAGTGATTCACTATGTCTATGTTGGGAAAAGATACAAAAAGGGTTTCCGCTCTTCACTGCTATCCAGAGACTCCTTTTGAAAACAGTTTTTGTATTTGCTGCATCTAATCTTTTCCGCTGAAATAAAAGCACAAAATGCTGGAGATACTTAGAATCTTAGAAAAAGAAACCTATTTCATCATTTACCTTCTGAAGGTGATCTTTCTGAAACCAGGGTATATGCAGCCTGGTAGTACTATCAGCTCTTTGGTACCCATACACACATCTGCCAACAAAGCAATTCTCTTTATGCTATTTAACTACATGACAGTATGGTCAAATCCAATGCAGAACTCAGCAACATTCACATGCATGCATTCTTCAGGAAGGTGCAATGGATACCAAAGGGATGGGAAACACGCTTGATTTTTGTTCCTCAAACTATCTGCAGTGTTCCCAGGGATGTTTTGGTTAAGATAAGTTCACTCATCACAAACCAGGAATCAAAAATGGGATCTTCTCATCTATATGGCTCAGAGTAATATTAGTCAGTTCATATATTGACTGAACGATCAGAGGATACCAAAACTAAATTCTCAAATGAATCAGGAGTCCCTTAAATTTAGTGAAAATTTAAAATAAAGGTGGCTGTTATTGATAAAATAATGCTCAATAAAGTGCGTTTGTAGATAATAGGGGATTTATAGGTGATAACAAATGCTTTCCATGATATGTTCATCGATGGCATCACATCAGCAATCACTCTATTCCTAACAGTACATGAAGGCTTGGGAAAAATTTAAACATTTTTCCTCAATTATGACTTATCACTGGATAGAACAGATTTATTATTTTAATACCTTATAGAGTTCTTCATCAAACTGACTGAGTTGGGCCACTTCTTGCATCACTTCTTTTCTCATAAAGAATGGTGTATAAAGTGGAGTATAGCCTTCGCTGCACAGACACCGCAGTGCATGCTGGATTAGGGCTTGTTCTAGAAATACCAACGGACCCTGTAAGAACGGGATAGCAGATGTTAAAAACATTCATTGCACAGCATATGATTTGATTACTTTTGTACACGTCACTACTTTTAACCTTAATTTTGCCAAATATCATTTTGCACACACACGGAACTGATGCTGACTGTCAGAGCTAATGAGCTTTTCTTTCTGATTCTTTCCTGGCAGAAGAAAGTTCATTTGAAGAATGCAAGAGATTCCCCACTCTTTTTAATTGTTTGCTCATACAGAACATGATTATTGCTGAAAAGAGATATTTTTGACACTCATCAGGACATTTTGCCAGAATACTACGGTTTGTGGGACATTTTGTTGAGCGAATGAGATCAGATTTTGCAAGAGTGAGGGGGGAGCTAGGAGGTAAAGGAACACGAGAAAGAACAAGACAGAGCAGAGTGATTGATTGTTTTCCTTATCTACCTTTAAATACTTTAACTATTTATTGATTAACTATTTATTGGTAATACTTTATTTTTTGGTAAGATTTTCTTCATAACAAAGTTATAATAACAACAGTAATAAAGCTTATTAGTAAAGCATATCTAAAGCTCCGGACACTGGTTCTACTGGAAGTCACTGAGGTTACTAAAAAACTTATCTAGTCACTCTCCAACAAATTAAAAGACCTAAAATGTCTGTCATTGCAGCAGGAATCTTGGTTGATCTTATGACTCCAATGCCTGAAGGTGCAGATCCAAAGTAGTTCTCTACTCGCACACTGACTTAAGTCAGCAAAAACCAGTAAACATGAAAGCATCTTAATTTTCTGGGCTCAGTATACTGAGCTAGTGAGGCAATTAGGAGAGAAGAAAGGCAGTGCTAAAATTCATTTGGTAGTTACAATTCCCAATTTTCTCTGATTGCTTCCTTAAGGTGACTCTCCTCCAGTTACTAAGTTAAAAGCTAGCCATGGTTGAGATGACTAGAAATATGCTCAGCACTTTTGATGGCTTGTGGAATTTATCCAATAATCACTGAATGGCTGAGTTAATTGAGAAGAGAATGGACAGATTCAATCCGCAATCACCAACAGGAAAAGACATTCAGGCTCAGCTACAATGCTCCTTCTACAGTAAAGCAAATTCACAGGGAAGGGAAGGTTTAGATCTGATGTGTACACTTTAAAATGAGGTTCATGGTAGGGAGACCTCCACTTTTCTGCCTCAAAGAAATAAAAGTCCTCAATAGTGCGATATTATTAGGTTACTAACCAGTATACAAATTGTTAAAATCTAATCTTATGATTAAAAGTTAATGTCTAAGGTTATTAGGAACTTGTATTGTTGAATAGCAGATTAAAAAAACTTAGAAGTAGATAAATTGATGCCAAAGTAGTGGAAGCATGGGCAAATTATGTCAAGCTACTGAAAAGAACTAACTGGTAGCAAAAAAAGGTTAATGGGAATTGGTTGTGCATCTCTAGGTTTTTGGAATCTCTAGGCCCCTCTAGGAGATAAGATTTTGGAGCTTTGAGATAAGAGATGGGTATGAAAAATGTTATGTAATGGTGTGATGCTCATGAAAAGATACCAAGGAATCTTTGGTCGCGGAAAGGTTGCTCAAACATGGGCAGATGATAACTGGGGTGAGGGAGGGATTAGTCAGGACAGAAGAAGGCCCTCTGATTAGATTTATGTGACAGAGAAATCGAGAAGAGAAGAAAGAGACAAACAAAAAGAGAAGAATAGCCCAAAGACCAAAAGCTGCAAGAATAGTCATTGCATGCTCCCAGTCTGGTCATAATACACGAAGTATGTAACCCGTGTTAAATTGTAACTGTAAATCACTGCCCGAGTTTATTACTGTAATCTACCTGAAAATATAGTAAACTTATTCTGACATTATCTCACTGAAGTAGTCTCTTAATTGAACTTTTTGCCAGTCTATTCCCATAACAATTTAGAACCCCCATAAACCAAGCAAGGATCAGAAATGTGGAGAAAATTCTCAATGATCTACTGGGACGTGGTGCTATCTGATTTCTTTTATACTGGATGAAATTGATAGACTGCAGCCAAGTCACTGAACCTCTTTTAAACTCACCTTTAAGAAGTATCCTCGGCTCCCTGCTACTACAGCTGCCTTCTCTCCTTCAAAACCATCAACCATTACCACCAGGTCAACATGGGAGTACTTTTTCATTGTTGTACAGTCTCCCCATGTTTTCTCCACTTTATTGTCTACATCCTGAAAAAGGAGAAACACAGAAATCCTCTAAATTTTCATCACATCCTAAAATCAGAAATCATTTTTGATAATCACCTGCAGATTATCTCTCAATAAGTGAACAATAGCGACATTACAATTATTAATCCTTATGCAAATATGTCCTCAAATTCTGAATTAAGACTAACTGGCTACAGAAATGTTATGTGGTACATTCTCAAGTAATCTAGGGATTATGCAATTGCTGATGAGTCATAAGTCAAATCAGAAACAAGATAATCTTTGTTCATACCTCATCATTGCTGATGGGTACAGAGGGATGCAGGATATTACCAATTTCTCTCAAACTCTCTAGTCTCCGTCCTTCCAGTTTCAGACGTTCCGCATCACATTTCCCAATAGCTTCATCAATGAGAATACGTACTTTCTTGATCTGAGTTACACTTAAACCCTGAAAGGTAAGAATATTCAAGTGTAAGAATTAGTAGCTTAAGAAGCTATGCTTAAATTTAATGGAGTCAGTCATTGTATTAGTCAGCATAGCTTGCACTGCATCATCAAACTAATTTTAACAATGTGCAACCCTGATTTGCAATTATATTCAGCTGAGTGCATATACAGTTAAAAAAGGGAACTGAACCATGAAAAGGTTTAGAATCGAAGGACAAAATTATTCGCTCAGAAAATTCAAATCTACAAAATTTCATGTGGCTTTATTTGCTCTTAATGAATAACGTGAAGGATAGGATACTTGTTTGTTCACTCAACCATTGTGCGCCCACCTTAGGGTAGTGAATGGACTGGGTTCCTATAACAATTCTTCTCCATGAGACTAAGGATACCACCTGTCTCTTTTCAACTTGAGGTTCGGTGGCTTCAGAATACAGACTGAGAAAATGCGATAAAAAATTTCTCCCATGTCAGGAATTTTTCACAGGTAAGAACATGGTTGTCAATTTCCACCTCGCCAAGGTGGCTTGTCTAAATAAAACTGGAGATGTGAAGATGCATTGTACAGTTCTTTGGTTTCTGCTCACTCCAGGGAATTAAAAGTACAAAAATCACACGATCACACCACAATTGAAAAATTTAACTTTACTACAATATAGGCAGAACTGAAACATGGGGGTAAGGATTTCATGAATAAGCAGTATAAATTTGTATATGTTGCCTCAAGCAATGGACTGAAATGTAAACCCAGAATAAGCTGTAATAAAATAGAAATTGCTGGTTTTAGATAGGATTGTTGTTGCTGCTCAGTCTATCTCAACAATCTTTCGTCATTATCATATCCCACCAAACCCTTAACTAATATAAGCAACCGATGCCTTAGAAATTCAGATACTTCTAAATTCATGGCCGCCACAAGAGAATAGAACAAGTCATTTTCTTTGAGATTTCTTAAAATAAATAATCCATGAAATACTCAAAGAACTTACTTGCTCAGTTCAAATATAATTGATAAAACATCACTGCGTCGATGCAAGATATTCAATAACACAGACTTTAGTCACACCATAGCCAAATGTTTACCTTTATATTGACTATAAACTGCTGTATAATTTTAAAGTTGACAGAAAGTGTTAGCAAAGCAAGAGATAGTACAAACCACTTTGGAAAAATAGCTGCAACAGGAATGGGTGGATTGAAATGGCACAGTAACAGACCCTTCAGCCCTCCAAGCCTGCGCCAATCACATTATTCTATCTAGGCCAACTGCTATTATCCCTCGATTCCCTGTCTGTTCATGTGTCTATCCAGATAAGTCTTAAATGTCACTAACGTATCTGCCTCAATCACCTCACTTGACAATGCATTCCAGGCCCTCATCGCCCTTTGTAAAAAATATTACTCTCCCATACATCTCCATTGAATTTTTTCCCCCTCATCTTGAACTTGTGCCCTCTGGTAATTGACATTTTTGCCCTGGGAAAAAATCTTACTACTGTTCACTAATAACTTTTACCTACATTCTATATAGTTGGCTGACAAATATTTTCCTGTCATGGATTAAAATTATTAAATTACAAGGTGCTTTTGATTTGTTCCATGTGTAAAGTTACATGACATCAACCCAGCAATCAATATACTGGAAGACTCCCATAAAGAAGGTGTAGCAAAAGCCAGTTGAAGATTTTTATTTATAAAAGCTGGAAATAAGTAAAAATTTGCTGGATAATTTCCTGGAGCTTTCCCACACCTGGTTCTTTCCAGCACAACTGTTCCAGGTATATTGCTCCTTGCAGGTTCAACATCAGTCTGATTATTTCTTCTTACATCACTCTCCAGAGTCTAAATCATCCTCCAATCTGAGACAACAACTTGCAGGTATTTTCTCCTGTCTTATGTACTGAGAATCAGAATAAATTCTCCAAAGAAATGGCCAAATACAGACTGAGTGGTCACTTTTCCAAATTTCTCTGCTCTGCCCAGAAGCACAATCCTAACCAACGCAATTTCTGCCCAAATAACCACATCATCAATAAAGTCCAAAATAAACCAAATTTACATAAGTTCATCGGCCTGCTCAAGAAATTAACATACACTGAAACCAGCAACTTCAGGCCTTAGCTATTTTCCCGTTTTCCTTCCTATTTTTCCCAGAAAACTTCCATTTCAATTTCTTTCCAATTTGGAGCTGATTTCACAACTTGTCTTTCAAAATCGATCCTGACCAATAGATAGAACTTTGAATATCTAGCATCATTTTGCTTCTTTTTTTAAAAACACTTGAGAGCACAGGCTAACAAACCAAATAATTGTTCTTTTCAAATAGGAATACTCATACCTAATATTTGAAATTTCTTCCCTGCTCCTTTGTTTTATGCAGTGTTGTTTACCCTCTATGAAGAGGCTACACTGACATTTTAATCTTTTCTCTTCACAGGTATTCATGGATTTGATGTGTACTATCAACATTTTCTAGTTTTATGCCAAGTTTCCTTATTGAAAATTGATAATCATTAAATTCACCTATAGAATTCCATGATAAATATTGCAACAAGGTGACATGGTGATTCAGAGTGCAAGTATATTCATTGTTTAATTACATTGAACAAGAGTACATACTAGTCCGAATCCTGCTCCCATACTGGAGTTGCTTAGGAATAAAAGAAACCATACATGGGTGGTCTCTAGTGCCTCCTGGTCAGAAATTGATAGTAGAAGCCCAGGAAGAAGGCAAAAGGCCACTCTTGTAATTGTAAGCAGTAAGCCAGATCATGAAGAAAGAAAATAAAACTAGAAAATCAAGAAGGGAACTCACAAAACACAAGTAATAAAAATAAAGTGCATAAAGGACTCACTTACTTACATTCAAGTCTATGAATTATGTTAATGTGACTCTTCAGCGCATTTTATATTAAATTGTTGCTCACCACAAATCTAACTGATGGCCAAAACAACTTAACTATTCAAACTATTCTTTTTAAAACAACATCAGCAACAATGGTAGAAATAAAAGATGATAAATGAATCTGGGTGCCACTTACAATTAAAACTTCAGCGTTGAGATCATCTAAGTTCTGTGAACTTTGGGGTAGAGCATCGCTTTCACCAACTGGTTCTTTTTTCTATGGAAAAACAGCAATGTAAACTAAAACTTTATAAGTATTTATTAAACAATCATAAATCTGCTTAATCAACTTGATTTTTGAATTTTTAGCACTGTATAAACTGTTTGTCAGAATGGATGAAAGCACGATACAGTTCAATTATTCAAATCAAAAGAGAAAATGCTGAAAAATCTCAGTGGGTTTGGCAGCATCTGTAAGAAGAGAAAACAGCTGATGTTTTGAGTTCAGGTGTCAATGGGCCAACTCTTTTCTCTCCTTACAGATGCTGCCAGATGTGCTGAGATTTTCCAGCATTTTCTCTTTTGGTTTCAGATTCCAACATCTGTGGTAATTTGCTTTAATGAATGACTCAAATCATGATTTACATAAATCACCAAATGTATTACTTGCCAATACACAATTTAATTGACCATCATTTATTGAATACACTAGCATGCAGAAATTTAACATGTCAAAATCAAAAGACACCACTATTGACTGGATGCCACAAAAAACTGCCTTCATTAATAACCATGGCCTCCATGAAAGGGCCTATTTGCAATCCACCTTAAAATATAACCACTATTTCCACAGAACACAATTTTATAGCCATCTGTGCAATAACTTATCAAAGGCTTTTTAGAGAATCAAGGTCCACAATATCTGTGAAACTAAATTAATTATTTGATGAATTTATCAGCCTGGCCTTTGTGTAGCACTCTTGCATCATAGTCAGAAGAACATAGCTTGAAACACAACTTCAGAAATTTAGACTTACAATCTAGGCTGAAATTTTAGCAGTCTTTTTGTAGGAAAATTGACTGTTCCTTTTCAAGGTGAGTTTAAACGATTCGATGGCACTATTAAAGGAAACAAGACAGCTTTCCTCGTCAACATTTATCCTTCAACCAACTTTACCAAAACAGTTCCTCTGTTTATCTTATTCTTGAATGGGAAGATTGCTCCATAGAAATTGGCTGGCGTGTTTAACGAGACTGCAACTATGAGCATGATCTTATCTGCTATTCACGCCACACCCTCACTACAGCAGGATCACAGAATTTGGTGTCCAGCCAAATTTCTGTTCACTGCAGCGGAATGAGAAAATCCCGTTGGCGTGAAATGACTTTCATTTCAATTTCCATAAAGCACTTTGGCACATCCTCAAAGTGTGAAAGGTACCATAAAATTGCAATCTTTTTCTTGCTATCTCTCCAGTAAGATAGCTCATCGTACAAATGATCTACTAAAGATTCCTTGTGGTGCAGTGTGGAGTTCATCATCAGTGATAATAATGATCTAGTAATTTTAAGATTAATTTACCTTCATTTTTTCTCCAATTGTTTTACTGCAAAGGTTTTTCAGTTTGTTTAAGTTGTCGACACGGAACCGACCTGGTTAAGAACAGAAAGACGTGAGCAGAAAACATCACAGTTGTGCATTTAGTGTAGAAGAAACAAGGACATGCATTTAGCAGTGGAAAGCACCGTTTAAAGATGCTGTTTCTCCTTGTGTTACTAAACTTGATTAAATAAACTAGTTTTGTGTATTATTAATTAGCAACTCAAACTTCTTTCTTCAGTTAAAATATTTTTGTTTCTTCTGACAGGTAATATGAATGCATTGAATTAACAATCTGTAACTGATGGATTTTATCAACTTGAAATTAAACATTTTAAAGTACTAAAAATATTTGAATGTCTGAAAATTATTTTTCCGAGTGAAGGTAATAGCATTTTGTTCCAAAATTAAAAAGGTATCATTCCATAAGGTGTTACTACGTAGAATAAATTTGCTTACAAAAACAAAATGGAGTTGTCTGAATTTCCCTAAACAAAAGTACTAAATTATTCCTGCTGAGGGCAAGACAATGCTATAAAGGATATTAAAATGGAACAATAAATTGTTCGTTATTAAAGATCAAGACAAGAAAAAAAAATCAAGGTTGGCATTTTTGCAAATTTAAAACCAGTCCTGATTTTGTGAAGGTTTTTGAAGTCAGACTATCAGTGTTTGCTGTCATTACCTATTTAAAACTGGATTCAGTGCAAGTGCAGACTAACTCAAATATTAAAGCACTATTAAAGGAAACAAGACAGCTTTCCTCGTCAACATTTATCCTTCAACCAACTTTACCAAAACAGTTCCTCTGTTTATCTTATTCTTGAATGGGAAGATTGCTCCATAGAAATTGGCTGGCGTGTTTAACTAGACTGCAACTATGAGCATGATCTTATCTGCTATTCACGCCACACCCTCTGCTGTCAGACTGCGAAGTGAATCAACCCCTAATGCTAACATCCCACCCAAAACCAGCAATAACTGAAATCAGTTGATGTGAAAAGAACCCCCCCCTTTCCTCTGCTTCCAGTCCCTACTTGCTCACTCATCTTCTGCCAGTACTGCACTCACTGAAACATCTGGCAATAGGTCATGGCACAGTTGAAAACCACTGCTTAGATGACTCTTTCCATCACTTTACTGATGATCAAGAATAGACTGATGACACAATAATTGGCCTGATTGTATTTGTCCTGCTTTCTGTGTAGAGGGCATAGCTGGGCCACATTGCCAGATAGATACCAATGTTGTAGCTGTTCTGAATAACATGGCTAAGAGAGCAACAAATTCTGGAGCACAAATCTTAAATGTTATTGCCAGAATATTGTCAATCTATAGCCATTGCAATATTCAATGCCTTCAGTCGTTTCTTGACATCACATGGATGAATTATTTGGCTGAAGACTGGCATCCGTGATGCTGGGGACCTCTGGAGGAAGCTGAGATGGATTATCAACTCAGCACTTCTGGTTGAAGATTGCTGCAATTGCTTCAAACTTAACTTTTGCACTGATGTGCTGGACTCCTCCCTCATTGAGGATGTAGAGATTTGTGGAGTCTCATTTTTCAGTGAACTGTTTAATTATCCACCACCATCAAGACTGGATGTGGAAGGACAGTAGAGCTTAGATTTGATCCTTTGGTTCTGGATTAGTTCTATTACTTGCTGCTTCTCCTGTTTGGCATGCAGATGGTCCTATGTTGTAGCTTCACCAAGTTGACACCTCATTTTTAGGTATGCCTGCTATAACTTTAGGCATGTCCTTCTGCATTCTTGATTGAGTCAGAGTTCACTCCTTGGTTTGGCGGTAATGGCAGACTTGAGGATATGCTGAGCCATGAGGTTACAGATTGTGGTTGAATAAAATTCTATTGCCATTGATGCGCCACAGTGTCTCATGGATGCTCAAACTTGAGTTCCTAGGCCAGACTGAAGTTTATCCCATTTAGTACACTGGTAGTATCATACCACATGATGAAGGATATACTGAATGTGAAGACTCCACAAGGACTGTGCAGTGGTCACTTCTAACAATACTGTCATGAACAGGAGCATCTGCAGCACACAGACTGGTGAAGCTGAGGTCAAGTATGTTTATTCCTCTTGTTGGTTCTCTCATCACATAGCACCAACCCAATCGTGCAACTACATCCTTTACAACTCAACCAGCTGGATCAGTAGTGGTGCTACAAAGCTATTCTTCCTGATGGACATTGAGGTCCCCATGCAGGGTATCTTCTGTTCCCTTGTCACCCTCAATGCAGCCTCCAACAGGGCTTTAACGTAGAGGAGCTGAGGGAACGGGCAGTCATATGTTAAAATAATTCTAGAAATTTTGCAGGAGCATTTACTGCAGAAAATACATGACCTTAATGATGCATTGATATGAAAGTAAAGCATTTTGAATACCTCACCCAAAGAGGAAAATATAGATTATGAGTTTGGGCCTTGTCATTTATCGTGGATTGCTAAATTTAGTAAAAATGTATGGCTGTGCAACTGACTGTATCTCAATTACTCCCTTAGAAAAGAGTCACAACAACTTTAACACCAAGTTAAAAACAAAAATATTAAACTAAAATTATGGCAAAATACTACTCATGTCGTGCATTCGTTCGGAAAGTAAAACAAAAATCTGGCTCACTGAGATTGCATCAGCTTTTGAAATTTAGCAGAAGACACCCTGTGGAAACACAAGGTTACTGCACAAATGCTTTCCTGCCACTGAATGCATCTGTCAGAAAATGCCATATAGACAAGTAGTTGACAAAAGACCTTCTGCCAATGATATAAAACTACCTTTTTTAAAAAAGGCTGACAAAGTATTTGAGCTGTTGCTTTTTCTTGGCAGGAAGTTGTACTTTTAATACCAAAACGCACCCAATTAGAAGCTACCTCAAAAAGAACTTTGATTATATTATCAAATACTAAAACTCAGGCACTGGAGTGATGTAACTAGGGGCTTTTCACATAAACTTAATTGCAGTGATGATGTAATAAGATAAACTTAAACTTAACTACTGATCTATAGGCATTCACAAGAATTTAAATTGCAGTCGGTGATATCCTTGCTTGGTTTCTGCCAGTTGGAACTCGACTGTCTTGCAAAGGAAACTGTTCTGAGGGTATGTTGCGCCTTCTCAACTATTCGATGAGTACAGTGTAGAGAACCACTGTAGCCTATTGAGGTGAGTCAAGCTGCAAAAACCCTACAAAACCCAGATCAGCAGCTGAAAAACCAGACTGAATTTTCACCTCCCTGTCAAAATACCACCACCAACACTTCAACTTTGAATACAAATGCTGAGTCCAGTGATCAGCATAGTTTAGGGCTCCCCATGAAGGAACACATTTGATCCTTACTCATTGAATACTTCTAAAATGTTAACAGATCAGCAGGATAAATATGTGGGGTTACATGATAGGGCTGGGGGATTGTTGTTGATGTAACCTCGATGGACCAAATGGCCTCCTTCTGCACTGTAGGGATCTTACGATTCTTTGCACCTCCAATTAGGACAGCACAGTGATTAGCACTCCTGACTCATAGCACCAGGGTCAATTCTAGCGTCAGGTGACTGTCTGTGTGGAGTTTGCACATTCTCCCTGCGTCTGTGTGGGTTTCCTCTGGGGATGTGGTTTCCTCCTATAGTCCAAAGATGTGCGGGTTAGGTTGACTGGCCATTCTAAACTGCCCGTTAGTATCAGGAGGATTAATAGGGTGAATACATGGGGTAGGGGATCTGGATCTGAGTGGGATAGATTTGATTTGTTTTATACATATAGGTATACAAAGAAAGGTATTCTTGCGCACTATACAAACAAAGCATATCATTTATAGAGTAGAGAGGGTGCAGAATGCAGTGTTACAGTCATAGCTATTATTGTCAGTGAAGACTCAATGGGTTGAATAGCCATGTTAAATTGCTCCTTAATGTCAGGGGGATTAGCAGGGAAAATACATGAGGTTACAGTGATGGGACTGGGGTGGGATTGTTGTTGGTGCAGGCTCTGTGGGCTAAACGACCCCCTTCCACAATGTAGGTATTCTATGAAAACCCCAACCAAAGACTTGTCCGTCCCACTCAATGATCAGCTAAACCATCAAAATGCGAAGTGTTGAGATTTAGGGTTGACTGCAGCAGTGCAGTTGCCACCCTAACACTGGGTGAGCCAACCATATATGAGCTGAGCAAAGTCACAACGCCTTTCCATTCAAGGATTTGACAAGCTTGCAGTTCTGAAGGGAAAAGCTGCAGACCTTCCCCCCCCACCCCCATTTTTGGGTCCTAATTAGATTCGTGGGGGGGGGCGATCCTAATGAGATTCTGGGGAGGACCATAATAAGATCTGGGGGGGGACCGTAATAAGATGGGGGGGGGGGGGGGGGACCGTAATAAGATATGAGGGGCCATCCCCTCTCCCAGGCCCTGTCTCCCCCCCACCCCACCCCACCCCACCTCACAGTCCCCAATGCACCCACATTTCCTCCATTCCGAGTCCGCCTCCACCAGCTTGTCTACCAGCGACACGTCCTTGAAGCGGCTGGCTTGGTTCTCCCGGATTTTCTCAGGGTCTCCCCCCTTGTCCTTGCGGAACAGATCCAGATCCAGCACCATAGCGGCGGACTACCCGCGGTCCCTGATATCGCACCTCCGGCAGCCGCTCCACTCACACAGACACCAGTGGCCCGCCGAGCATGCGCAGTAACCACGCCGGCACCGGGCCTCAGTGCCAGCAGCCGCCCCAGGCAGCGCCACTCACAGGCACCTGCTCAGCACTGCGCCGGAACGTGGTCAGGAGATGTTGCAATGCATCTGGCACTATGTTTGGGAGCATTCAAATGTTCCCTAGTGGAAGACAGAACATGCCATTTTAGTTTATTAAACTTGCTTTAGTAGTCACAAGTAAGCTTGCATTAACACTGATGTCGGCGTTGGATTGACGTGGGCACAGTAAGATGTCTCGCAATACCAGGTTAATGTCCAACAGGTTTATCTGTTATCACAAGTTTTCAGAGCACTGCTTCTTCATCAGGTGAACAATGAAAACGACTCACCTGATGAAGGAGCATCACTTCAAAAGCTCGTAATTCCAAATAAACCTGTTGGACTTTAACCTGATATTGTGAGACATCTTATTTACATTAACACTGCAATGAAGTTACTGTGAAAATCCTCCAGTGCCATTCTCCGGTGCCCATTTGGGTACACTGAGGGAGAATTTAGCATGGCCAATGCATCTAACCAACACAACTTTCAGATTCTGGGAGGAAACTGGAGCACCCGGAGGAAACGCACGCAGATACAGCGAGAATGTGCTGACTCTTCACAGGCACCCAAGCTGAGAATCAAATTTTATGAAGATTACAAATGTATTCATGCAGATGTAGTCATACTTATATCTGCACTCACCCCTTTCCTTCTCTATGTATGGTATGCTTTGTCTGTATAGCACGCAAGAAACAATATTTTTCACTCTATGCATTTTGTCACACATGTGACAATATGAATCAAATCTAAAGTTCAAGATGGGGTGCAATGCCTTACCTTGTCAGCTTGGATCTTGTTTGTCTCTCTTGTGAGGACCATGAATTGGATTCAATTAGAATTTAGAGCACGATGTTATCTGCTGTTCATGCCATGCTCCCACTGCAGCAAGGTCAGAAAATTTGGTAGAAAATCCTGCCAACAATGAAAGGTAATAAGATTCCGGTCTTGGTTTTTGGAGGAAGCAAGAAGATGGATTTAGGTCTACCCGATCCACTCTGAGCATTGATTTTGTAACTTAAAGAATGGAGTTTTTTTTAAAAAAAAGAGGTGATTACTCATACAAAAATATAGAAAATGCTGATGAAATGCAGCATTTGTAAAGGGAAAGGCAAGGGTAACATTTATGCTCTAAGTTTTTTCATCATAATGAAATGTTAGCATTATTTTCCTTTATTCAGATACAGTTATGTTGATAGATAGCGACCCAAAGTGGTAACTTCCCCTCTCTTTTTAAGATATCAGCTAACCTGCTGTGCATTTGAATTGTTTTCTGTGAAAAAATCTACACCACAAACATTATCTTCAACTTTGTCTTTACAAATGCTGCATATCATCAGCATTTTCTGAGTTTATGTATGAGCCACTCTTTAAAAATGTTTTAACTCATTCTTAAAGTCACAAAGCCAATGCTTAGAGTGGACTGGGGCAGACCCAAATCCATCCCCTTGCTTGCTCAAAAACAAAATTCAAGTTGAATAATATTCATGGCCCCACAAAAGAGACAAACAAGATCCAATCTGACAAGATAAGGCACCTCACCCCATTTTAGGCTTGGTCTGATGCTTGATGCTAGCCAAAATGTAGTTAAATATGAATACATCATCTCATCAGCATGAATACATTTGTAATCTTTATGAAATTGCATGTTGTGCCTTCCACTTTGGAGAGTGAATGCTCCAAAATGTGTCCAGTGCATTGAAACACCTCCTGACCATATTCCAGTGCCATATTGAGCAGGTGCCTGTAAGTGATGAAGCCTTGGATGGCTGCTAACACTGAGGCTTGATGTGCATGCTGTGTAGCCAGCTATGGCTGTAACATCACATTCTGCACCTTCTTTCCTTCTCCCCCATATACTCTATGAACCATATGCTTTGTGTGTATAGTGCACATGAAACAATACTTTTCACTGTATACCAATACTTGTGACAATAATAAATCAAATTAAAATCCTTTTCACATTTAAGATTTCCAGAATTTACATTTTGTCTTGTATAGGTAATATGCTCTTGTGCTGAAAGCACAACTACAGTAGGTACCTGCTTAACTGGGAACACTGTCCTGAGGAGGTAGAGCTTAAATGAAAATTAGTTGATGTACAATTAAGTCTTTTCAGATTAAAAAATAATCCTGTCAAGACTATTAAATGTAATGTTGGAATTTCACACATAAAAAGAGGTAGATTGTGTATTATGATGGCCACAAACAGCATGGGGGTTGCCGATAGATCTCCCCATGAGTTTTGTGGATTACAATTCCATATTGAGTGAGTGGGAAATGTGCGGTGGAGGTTAAAACCCATTGCTTCAACTGGATCTGTATTCTGTCAGCCACTGGGTATTGACATGCATGCTGCAAGCCACAAGTACACCTCTTTCTTATGTTATCATTAAAGGGTTTTTGTGATGGAAGGCTGGCATTGGTGGAATTATTATATTGCCAGTGGAAACTGGTCTAATCTATTGACTGTTGCCCTCCATTTTGATGAGTCTTTAAGTTATTTTCTTGTTTTATTTGACTTTTAGCACTGGCAATTTTTACACAAAGTGAATACTTTGCTGACTTATAATCTTGGAATAGTTTGTCAGCTACAACAACTGACAAGCATCAGATTAAAAAATAGTAGAGCAAAAAGATTTTAATAAATGAGAAGACACCAAGGGAATCAAAAGATAGTGAGGGTAGGTCAGGAAAGTGTTTTTTTTAAACTAATAAGGCCAATATTTGTTGTCCATCCCTAATTCCCTTTGAGAAATGCTGGTGAGCTACCTTCTTGAACATCCTTTTACAAATTTAGAAAATGGTATGAAAAGGCAAAATGCTGGAAAATCTCAGCAGGTCTGGCAGCACCTTAACAAGAGAAAAGAGCTG
Organism: Sphyrna mokarran; assembly: GCA_024679065.1. NCBI lineage: Eukaryota > Metazoa > Chordata > Chondrichthyes > Carcharhiniformes > Carcharhinidae > Sphyrna > Sphyrna mokarran. The sequence goes on along the minus strand of JAGIQG010000023.1, from coordinate 20,184,571 downwards.
ACGTTTCAAGTCCAGATGACCCTTTGACAAAACCCTTTAGAATATGGTTATGGTTACACTGTCTTCTTTAATTCAATGTAAAATTGAGTGGGTTGGTGAGGAGCATGTGATCTCACAGGAAATTTTCCTGGGGACAAACCATTATGACCTGGTTGCCATGAGGAAATCGGCCAAAGTTCAAAATAAGTTCTAGTTTTAAAACCTGGACATAAAAGAGAAGGAAGCTGTTCTTGCTGCTTGCAGATTTTCAGAGGTAGTCAGTGAGTGAATTAGGGAAAAAAGTGCTGCCAATTCAGGCTCAAGAAAATGACTATGGAGGACTGGTGAAGACAGGATCATGTTCATGGAAACAAGGATTGCGAAGTGTTAAAGGCCACTGTTATGTTGTTAGATTATTTGGAAAGGTCTAGAAAATTGTACATCCAGGAGGTTGCCACATGTGTGTGGCATGATGGTACAGTCATTAGCACTGCGCCTCACAGCACCAGGAACCTGCGTTCAATTCCCAGCATGGGTCACTGTTGTCCATTTCTAATTCACTTTGAGAAATGCTGGTGAGCTACCTTCTTGAACATCTTTTTACAAATGTAGAAAATAGTTCCAAAAGACAAAATGCTGGAAAATCATTGTTCTATGTGGAGTCTGTATGTTCCCCGTGTCTGCGTGAGTTTCCTCCGGATGCTCCAGTTTCCTCCCACAGTCCAAAGACATGCTGGTTAGGTGCATTGGCCATACTAAATGCTTCCTCAGTGTACCCGAACTGGTGTAGGAGTGTGTGGCAACAAGGGGTTTTCACAGTAACTTCATTATAGCATTAACATAAGCCTACTTGTGAGTATTAAATAAACCTTAACAGCCACACTACAGTCAGGCGCCAAGTACCAGTTTACCAGCTTCATGGAAAGTTGCAAGAATTACACATGATGAAGCTCTAGCACTTTGAGTTTAAAAATAATCATTATTTTGAATTTTGGTAATCAGAAGACAAACCATGGGATCACAAAAGGGATCTTGTAATGGGAATTCTACTTGATAATGTTCATGATAATGTTGAGTGAAGGGGACATTGGCAGATTCACTCTGCTGAAGCATGGAAAGCGATCGTGTAAAATCAAAAGAAGCTTTGGACTTCAATCATAAAAGATCACAAATGTGTGGAGTGTGCAGCATAGTGTATAAATATGGTCTGATACTTTCAGGTTTGTTAAGAAGCTACGAGGAAATAGTTTTGTGCACTAATTGTCTATAGAATAATGTTTAGATGATTTTGAGTTTAGTTTGCTTTTATCTGTTTTGAATCGTTATCTATCTCATTGGGATTGTAACACACTGCAGTCCATCTGATGTAATGGCATCCACAGTGCTGTTTGGTACCAAAAGTTTCAGTGTATGAGTCGACCCAGCATATAAGATGACTCCATTGTTCTGGCCCAATTTGTATGTACTCAGCAAATAGGTCTATGATCCTTTTCCACCACAACCTGCAATACTCACATTAGTAGTCAGCCTCAATTTTTCACCCCATGAGTCTATGTTTTACTTACCAGCATCATATAACTGGGCACAAAGGATCATGCAATCTTCATGAGCTGTGTTGCACAGGAGATTAAGGCAACCCACTCTTTGCACTAAATGATGATGAGATTTTTAAATATGAACACCTTACATAAATATCCTGAATTGCTTGCTACAAGATTTAATAAACATATTTTTAGAAATTAAAAAAAATCTTTATTTTTGTCATTTTAATACAGCAAGATATTAAATTGTCAATGTAGTATGCTGTTTATTAACAGATATAGTATGTGTCACAATTGTATAATGTCAATGCAGGCTATATATGTTAATACTGAACACGTATCTAATATTCAATACCTTTCGAAAGTCAATGTTTGCATTGCATGTCGCAGTTGTTTATTCATGTGGAAATCTGTATCAATGACCAACATTTTATGTTAATCAGCAATCCTTTCACTTTTACAATCAAGTACAATATAATGAGTTGCATTCCACACATTTTTACAAGGCACATTTTTGATTTTTTAAATGGGGTATTTCATATTTCTCCCCGCCATTTTTTATTTTAAAAAAATCCAAATGCACCTAAAAAAGTAAGTTAAAATGTTAGAATGTAGAACAGAAAAGGACAGGATTTTTAAAGGCAAAGTAATATATCCTCAAACTATTGGTAAGGACAGCCCTCTGCAAGCTATTTTGGAAGTTACATAAAAAGTGAACAGTAGTCCTCCTATCTTGAGTCAAGGTCCAGTCCAGAAATTAATCATATAATCTGGTGTTGCATTGTCTGGTTTGAAGCTGACTGCGGGTTAGGATAGTAGTTAAAATTGCACACATGATCCTGTCCTTTATAAATCGAGACACAGTTGGATTTTACCAGCCCTCTGGAAATGGACTGGAAGGTTTCAGAAATGAACAGACTATCTTCCCACCACCCATGGGACATTACCACTAGTGAGAACCCCAGTGTCAGGAAGTTGTGTCCAAATAAGTGCAACTTTTTGCCCCCGCTAGAATTTTACCAGCATCAAGTGGAGTGCGGTTACATGAGGGAAACCTTGTTTTGACAGTGAGTGGTTAGCATCTAGAATACACTCCTTCTGTGTGGGAGAAAGATTCAATTGTGGTTTTCAGAAAGTATTGGATAAGACGAGTGAGCATGGCAGAGTTGCATGCGTAAGAAGTGGGTGTAGCTAAGTTGATTTGAAGAGAGCTGATACAGAATCAATGGGCCAAATTACCTCTTTTTGAACTATGGCTATTCCATGATTCTATCTTTCAAATATGGCTGCATCTGTCAGCTGTAGTTGACATAAAGCATCCCATGACACAATCCTATGAAGAAAATTAATTATGTTTTAGTGTATTTATCCCTTCCCCATCTTTATTTCTTTGCTGCTTTTGGGATCTTGCTGTGTGAAAATTGGTTGCAATACTTGCCTACATAATAATAGTAATTATACTTCAAAAGTATAAATGCTTTTTCTTTGATAATGGGCAATTCTGCATAACTTTGAATTTCTGAGGAAATTTTAAGCCTTACAATGTAGACTTGATACATTTATTCTAGTTTGTGGAAGCTAATTGTACTGTGCCTAAGGAACAATTTTATGGCAAATCATGCAGTGGCTGTCATGAGGAGAGCAAGTCTGACAGGGTTTTTGTTTCTGGCAGCTTTTTAACATCATCTGAAGCATGTAAATAATGGAATGTCAAAATTCACTCTGCAGAAATGTTTCCTCTGCAGTTCATTGTTACAAGATTAGAAAATTAAGATCATAAGTTTAAGTTCATTTATTAATGTCACAAGTAAGCTTACACTGAACTGCGATGAAATTACTGTGAATATCCCCTGGTCGCCACACTCTGCTGCCTGTTCGGGTACACTGAGGGAGAATTTAGCATGACCAATGCACCTAACCAGTATTTCTTTTATACTGTGGGAGCAACGCAGGGCACCCAGAGGAAGCCCATGCAGACATGGAGAGAACACACAGACTCTGCATAGATAGTGACCCAAGATGGGAATCAAACCTGTGTCCCTGCAGCTGCGAGGCAGCAGTGTTAATCACTTTGCCACCATGCTGCCATTTTTCACATACGATGAAGATGATTGATAAGGTCAGTATGTTTCAAAGTGTGGTTCGTGACTCATGGCTGGATTGCAGGATGTTGAAAACTGGGCCATCAAAAATGATCCTAAAGATTACCTGGCCTTTCTTTTCCCCTGGTTAAATTCTTTCTGCAGTATCGTGTACGACCACATGAGGCACGAACGAACAGGTCAGCGCACCGTGTATATGCACTTGGCACCAATTTTCTTTACCTTTCTAGTAAGACGATTGTAGACACCTATCATTTTGTTACAGGAAAGAGACAAGTAATAAGTGAACATGGGTCATGAGGGATGGCCATTTGATAAAAGTGGTTCACTGGGAAAAATGTGAAAGGCACTGAATTAGAGAATTTTTTTTGTCAGCAAATGAGACTCACTAAGTCCATACATCTGTAGACATGTTCTTGATTGTTGAGCATAGATTTGAGAAATTACAGTCATACTGTCATCTAGAATGAATGAAGTATAAAGTAGCAACAGTATTTTTTTTAGAGCAACATAGCACGGGAAACAGGCCCTTCGCCCAACGAGCCCGTGCCGCCGTCATAACTATATAGTAACTATATTATATATAGTTATATATAGTAACTATATTATATATAGTTATATATAGTAACTATAATAACTATATTAACCGGTTAACTTGAGGATGTTCTTGCAAAAAGCTGATTTCATTTCAAAGCCAAGCCTCATTATAATGCTGCAAGAATGGTACAGTCAATGCTGGAGAATGGATTTGTGCCATGGATCCCTCTGTATTCCATACACAGCTACTTCTCACATACTCAAAGAATAAAGAACAAAGAACAAAACAGCATGGGAAACAGGCCCTTTGGCCCAACTAGCCTGTGCCGCCACCCCGGTCTTCCTACCTCAACCCGTGATCCCTGTCTATTTTTATAGATCTATGGATTAAAAACCAAATTTGAGACAATTTAGGGAGAATTTGTTTTGCCAATTAGCCTAAGAACACAGCTTTGGGATGTGGGAGGAAACCGGAGCACCCGGAGAAAACCCACGCAAGCACGGGGAGAATGCGTAAACTCCCACAGACACAGGCCCAAATCCATGTATCTGCACAGCACAGCGATAGTCACCGAGTTGTCGTGTTGCCCATGAAATGGTCCAGGTCAAGCGTACACTAACGATGTAAAGCACTAGGATACTCTCGAAAAAAATCCAAGAGCAGCCCTCTCACGACCCATCGCGTGTATGCCCCTTGTTAGACAACAAGGTGGACCAAAGCACCTGTAGGATAAAAACAAGTACATCAATATCATCATCTATTTACACACTTCCCAGGGACTCCCGAGGCTCATGATCCCTATTTTAAATCAGTTTTCTATACCCCTCCATTCCCATTCTGTTCATGTGCCCATCTAAGTATTTCTTAAATAACTCCAGAGTACCTGCCTCCACCACTTTACTTGGCAGCGCATTCCATACCCCCATCACCCTCTGTGTGAAAAAACTCCCTCTAGCATCCAAATTATACCTTATCCCCCTTACCCTAAGCCCGTGACCCCTCGTGCTATTCGAGTCCATCCTAGGAAAAAGCTTAACCCTGTTTACTCTATCTATACCCCTCATAATCTTGTACACCTCTATCAGATCTCCTCTAAGTCTACGTCTTTCTAAGGAAAAGAGTCCCAATTTGCCTAACCTCTCCTCGTAACTCAGACCTTCCATACCAGGCAGCATCCTGGTAAACCTCCTCTGCACTCTCTCCAGAGTCTCCACGTCCTTCCGGTAGTAAGGCGACCAGAACTGGACGCAGTATTCCAAATGAGGTCTAACCAACGTTTTATACAACTGCAACATTAAAGGCCAGCTCTTGTACTCTATACCCCTTCCTATAAAGGCTAGCATATCATATGCTTTCGTCACAACCTTCTCCACTTGCTCTGCCACCTTCAGAGACTTGTTCACCTGCACCCCCAGGTCCCTCTGTGTTTCTATACTCTTAATAGGTCTACCTTTATCATATACCTCCCCTCTACATTCTTTCTCCCGAAATGCATTACCTCACATTTATCAGGATTGAATTCCATCTGCCATCTGTCTGCCCCACTCCTACTCTGATCCATCAAAACACAAATGTGAAGCAAAACACAAGAAAAAAGGATCCCTCAAAAAATGTATGTACTGCATTATCATATAGTTTATAACATACCATTCTAAGGGCACAAGATTTGCCTGAGACTCCTGGGAATGAACCATCTTGGTCTTTGCACTCATTCACTCCCGGCTCAACAAAAATAAACAAAGTCTCTTAAATTGCTAATATTGACATACAATGCACTGTATGCAAGACCAAATTCTTTGTGCTTTATTTAGAAAGCAGAGAAACATAGAACATAGAACATAGAAGGAGGAGTAGGCCATTCAGCCCTTCAAGCCTGCTCCACCTTTCATTTTGATTGTGGCTGATTATCAAATTCAGTGTCCTGATCCTACCTTCTGCCAATAATCCTTGATCCATTTACACCAAAGAATGATATCTAATTTCTTCTTGAAATCATACAATGTTTTGACATCAACTACTTTCTGTGTTAGTGAATTCAACAGATTTACCACAATCTGGGTGAAGAAATTACACCTCACTTCATCCTAAAAGGTTTATCCCTTATCTTCAAGATATGATCCCTAGTTCTGGACTCCTCCATCATCAGGAACATTTTTCTAGACCTGCCCTTTCTAACCCAGTTTTGTAAGTTTCTGTGAGAAGATGACCAGCACATTTTGTGACATCAGTATGTTAAGGAATAAACAGGTTTGTTTCATAGCCATTTTTAACATTGAAGTCCTTTAAGTACAGGTGTGGATTTTTAGTGCTACATTAGTTAATAGAGGAGATACAGATAGCTAATGCTCGTTCACATAAAATGAAATAAAATGTTTTTGGCTTTCCAGTAAGAATGCTGATGAGGAGTAACAGTATATCCAGCAACATTATCTATAGGCTAACCAAGAAAGTGAGAAGAAAACAGTGTTGCAAAAAAAATTGGCAAAGGAAAAGGGAACAGATTTATCTCCCTTTTATTACGGAGTCACTTGGAGCTTCCTGCTTCTGCCAGGAAAGAAAATGAACTCCGACTCATTAGGTAACTCTGTTATGAACCAGGTTAAATTACCTAAGCCTCAGTTATTGTCAAAGAATGGGTTTATGTGTAAAACTAATTCTGAATAAGAGCTATAAGAAATAGTTCAATAGTTTGTATGTATAAGGTGAACTCTCTATTTAATGTACCTGTTAGATATACACTTACTTGTATATATAAAAGTAAACTGTTACACTATATTTAAATAGTAGTTTGGGATGACATATATAATTAAATGAAGGTATATTTCATCATTTAAGTATGAGAAGTATCCAATTTATGATTTTGAGAAAGTAGTACAAAGTATGCTTAGCCATCAAAGGGTATAATTGAACATACATGTTAAATATTACTTTTGGTAATCTTTAAAAAGTGGCTCCAACTTTTCTCCAGATCAGCAAGAGCATATCTGTATTATCCTCAATTTAGCGTCATTGGCCACCAGCAAGATATTCTGGTCCTGCTGACATCAATGGCAATTTGAATGGCTGCCTATCCACCACCCAGAAACCTGTGATTGGGATCGACTTCAGTGAGATTGAAAGATTCCACTGAAAGGAAGGCCTAGAAAATTCCACCCAATGAGGCTAACAGTACTGAATGATATAATGGACTAAATATGATTGCAACTTTTCAAGTTAGGATGGCACTGCTGCATCACAGCGCCAGGATCTCAAGTTTAATTCTTGCCTCGGGTCACTGTCTGTGTGGAGTTTGCACTTTCTTCATGTGTCTGCGCACAACCAGTTGCTGTGGTTTCCTCCCACAGTCCAAACAAGTGCACTGGTGAAGACAAACTGACCCAAGTGTTGGAGGAGTAACAGGCTAAATGTGTGGAGTTACAGAAATAGGATCTGGGTGGGATTGTGGTCAGTACAGATTCGATGGGCCAAATGGCCTCCTTCTGTACTGTAGAAATTCTATGATTCTTTGCACATGTCACTGTTGGAAACATCTGTTAAATGCAAAGTCACTGTTGGAAACATCTTGCTCCTGTATAGAGTAAGGTGTAACACCTTACTGATAGGCTTGACACTAAAATCAATGTAATGATGTCAATTTGAATCACTTGTCTACTAGTTCACCACTAAAAATGTCTGAAAATATTATGGCCGGTGCACTTAGAAGTCAGTTGACATTTAATAATTGATCATTCCTGCTAAGCAATGGCTGTAGTTTTCTGGCTGTTCACATTGGTGAGACCTTCTGGTTCTGCCAATGTTATGTCACTGCCATCGGAGTGGAGGTAGTGAGGAATGGAGTCAGTGGGAAATGCTATTGACAGCAGTGAGGCCAGCAGATCCACAAGGAACATGCCAGGGAGAGGTCAAAGAATCCTGCCTAAATGGTGGGATTTTACAGCCTCTTTGAGTAAGACAGGAAGATCTCATTCCAGGGTCAATGCACATATCCATTGTCTGCCACTCACACGCTCCAATTCCGCAGCGGGTAAGGCAGTAGAATTCCGGCGAATATCTCTGACCCTGAAAACTTGTATATGAATAAAGTCTCAGTCCTTCAGTCATTAATTATTGTTAAAGATGTAAAACAAAGCTTTTTAAAACGCTTTTGATGGTACATATTCTATTTCTACCTTAATCCCTTCTATCTGTCCCAATTTTTGTTCTATTTTCCAACATGATCTAAATCAAATTTATACTACTAGTCATATACTCCTTAGCAACAGGAGCTATACCAATACCAGTTGCCTTCTCCTCACCTTAAGCTTAAGTTTATTTATTATTGTCGCAAGTAGGCTTACATTAATATGGCAATGAAGTTACTGTGAAATCACCTACATGCCACTCTACATGGTGGAAAGGATAGACAGAGAGATCCAGCTCCAAGAAGGTAGACACCCGACACAGGGTCCAAGAAACAGGATCAGCCCGCTTAATGCATTTGAGCACCAGTACGTCAGATGGTTCAGTTTCTTATGGCAGGTCAGTCCTGACAACTTTTCTGGAACTAGACCTCCTTCCCAGTGGGTCAGGTAGGTAGATACTGCCTGTGTCCATCAAAGACATTCCATTCCTGTGCTTATTGCAGCTTCCATGTCCAGTTTACTCATTATAACCAATGCCATGGTCTCATTAATTAGAAATCCTTCCTTTGACAGATATCTTCTTGCCCACTTCTTTGATTCCCAGCTAAGGAACACAGAGGTAGGTTTCTAATGCTGTAGTTCAGTTAAAGATCCATGGCAAATCCCACTGTAGGGTCCAAAAGTGTCCCTCCTGTCATTCCAATAGGGAGTAAGTTGAGAATATCCCACCTTGCATGGCTCATTGAGAATTCTTCAATCTAATTCAATCTAATTGTTGAAGAGTTTTGTCATTTCATGCTGGCTCATAGATGTTACTGATGCCCTACTGGACCAGAGACTGAATTTGAACAAGTCTCCACTTCAAAGTCTTTGAAAAGCCTTATGTGCAGCTGCCTGTGAAACCATAATTCTCACACAGTTGATCATCACAAACTTCACAAATCATTGGTGGCTCTGTGATTAGGAGCTTGGAATAGTGATTCATTCCACACTTCTACAATAAAATTAACTTACTGACTTCTTGAAAGCTTTGAAAACTCATTGACATTTTCTTCCCCAAACTACTTTTTATTTAAAAAGACTGCCTATGTGGTAATATTTGCTTTTAAAGCAAACCTTCCTTTAAGGAAACATGTATTGCTCACAATTAGAATACACCCAGTCTTAGTCATACTTCTTGCCACACTTTTTAGCTCTTATGGCCATATTCTATTTCATCCATTTGTTCTTCATAGTACACCAGAGACAACAGTCTGATTATTCAGCCAAAGTTCTGATGCAACAGTTCAGTGAATAACATTTATTACTGTATCTCCTCAAAGGAGCACCATAATGCATTTTATATTGACCAAAGTCTAATACCGCTTAAACTCTTGTGTGTTTTTCCATTTTGCGGCAGTCTTAATATTTTGTCCTCTCTTGCCATTGCGCCAGATTTGCTGGCAGTACTCATTCACAGTGATGCCTGGTTTGTTCAGAAGTTGTAAGAAGTCCTTGTAACGTAGTCTTGTCCGGCTCGGAATGTCTCTCCCTTTTCCATCGTTGTACCCTGACTTCATGGGAGCCGTCTTAAAGTCACTCAAAATAATCTTAAGGTGAAATTTTGTGATAATTTGTGTGAATGTGTTTTCCACAGCTCTGCAATAATAAATCCCAGCATCATCTTCCTGTAAGTGCCGTATGAGTAGACCAAGCCTTGTTTTAATGATCCTGGAACCATATTTTATCTGTATAAAAAGAACGTTTTGGAAAAATATCATGAAATGAAATATATTGCAGGTTGATAAAAAGTCATTTTATAACACGAAGACAAACTAATGAATTTATAAGTATTTTTCTCTTTGTTTACAGGATAAGAGTGTCAATAGCTAGGCTACCATTTATTGACTGTTCCTAATTGTCCTCCTAAAAGTGCTGAGTACCTATCATTGTTGTTTTAAATTAGATGTTCTATTATGATCAATAGCGACCCAATATTTTTCTGAACATTTGTTTCATATTGGCAGGTATTGCTTCACCATCTTCTTCTTCCTGCATCACCACGTACAGTATGAGGATAAATGCAGTTCGTAGCATGGTGAAGTTTCCTCCTGTTCCACCAATGTGTCTTAATTCTAACTTCAGCAATACACTGTGTGGCATTTCCATTTCTTTATAACAGTGATGGGCTGACTTGTGTTTGTTGATTCATATCAGCAGAAACTTATTTCTGGCTGTTCAAACTTGAAACCTGTGTATTTGACAAGGAGTAGGCAATGGAAATGTAGTCTTCCCCTTAGGAAATCATTCTGCGCTGGGAACTATTAGAAAAAAATAATTTAATTTGCAAACTTGGGGTAATTCTGATTGTGTTACATTCATAGTTACCCAGAAAAAAGCCAGAAGTTTTAAAATCACTACTAACTTCTGGGTAGCTATTGTACAGACCCACACTGAACTCTCATGGGAAACCCCCTACCATTCCAACTACACCCTTCCGTGTGGATCTCACGCCCATGGGATGACCAATCCCCCTTTTCTCTTCTCAGGGCTCCCTATCCATAGGATTCTCTCCCATAGAGCTTCCCCCACAGAACTTGACAGAACTCCCTCCCATAATAGGATCCAACCCTCCCTACCAAAGAAATTTCTGCGACTGTTCTCTCTCCCTCATGTGTACTCACCTCCAAGGCTCAACTTCTGATTGTTCGCCTGTCCCTACTCCACCTCCAAGGCCTGAACTCCTAGCGACCCAGGCCCAATTCAACCACCCCCTGCCATCGAGGCTCAACCTGCCCCCTGAGGCCTGACCCATTCTCCCATCCCAATCTGACCTTCCCTCAAGGCATAATCCAACTCTGCCCCCACTCCCCAATTCCACCCATTTACTTTCTATAATTATCTTCTCCCTGACCTGTCAAGAACCTTTCAACTTGGCTGGACCTTTAATTGGTTTACAGCATCTAGTGCTACAAGAAAGGAGGCATGATCTCTTTACATCCGACTGAGCTGCCTTCGATGCTGGGCTCCAGGAATGCACTGCACCATGGCAATGCCTGGATCATGCCTGGTCTGTATGTCGGATGGTTAGGTGAGGCAGGATCGAAAAATATTTCAGGTAAGAAAGTCGGATGTGGCAATCGACTACTATTGCCACTCCACGGAGATTTTGGCGAATATCTCTATCTACACCATAGAATTTTCAAATAAATGTTCGCATTTATTCAAAATTCAACATAGAGCTTCAGAAGATTGTCTCACAATGATTTGAAAAACTGACTTTCTTCAATATTTGGCTTTACCTGTTCCAAAATAGGGACTAGCTTGCCAGTATTAATGCAAACAAAGCGAATAACAAACACATTTTCTGATGTAACTCTAACTCCCAAAAATCATATTTAGCAAAATCGCATATTACTTATGATTATGAGTATTGTTCTGACCCACCACATTCCTGCTGCAGCGGATGGGAAAATCCTGTCGGTGTGAACAGTGATAAGATTCTGGCCTACGTTTTAAATTTTTCACATCAATTTTTCAACACTCTCCCTACCTTACATGCTTGTTCATGGCATAAAAAGCAATTAAATACCGCGGCTGTTTCAATTATAGTGGTAATGCAGTGATTGCATTATTGATTTTGGAAAACTATTTGATTATAATTTTAAATATGTTACAAATGAAGTTCTAAGATACAAATGAAATCCAAGTGTCAGAAACTTGCAAGTTTTTTCAGAATGACATTTATCAGTTTAAGCTGTCCCATCGCTATACCTCCAAAGAATCCTTGTATTCTCAATATTATTGGCATCTGAAGAGCTATAGGTCCTAACAGTTAATTTTTGTCCCAAAAAGGCATAATTATTGTTGGATCACAAATAAGAAACAAATCTGTCATCAGTGCTAAATGTTAGAAAGGTGATTTACAACCCACAAATTCAGGTTGCATTTAAGTGGGGGTACAAACTAATATGGATTGGATGTATTTTTAAGCCATAAAACATTTGCAAAGCAAACTAATTTAACAGTAGGGCAATCTGTGTCCAATCTGCGCATGCTTTGGTTGCACTGCCAAATTTGTGTTTTTTTTTCAGCACATCTAGTGGATTTATTAATCGGTCCCTTAAGTATATAAATAACAGGGTAATGCCTTTTAAAGGACCTCAGCCAGAAATTAGGTAGCTTAAGATTTGTCAGCAATCTCCATAGCCACCAACAAAATGTAAGCTAAATATTTATTTTCCGTTTCTCTGGAGCCAGTTAGAACAGGAATATGGACTAAATTCTACCCCATGGAGTGGTCATAGTAAGGAGTCTCACAACACCAGATTAAAATCCAACTTGTTTGTTTGGAATCATGAGCTTTCGGACTGCTGTTCCACTTGAGTGGAGTCAAGTTCACTTTTAAAACAGGATGAGTCAGATTCATTCAAATTGATTGTATGATTTTAGTAAGTCATGGAGAAAAACCATGATTAAGACATTTCCAGGGTTATAACAAAAGCATGAAATGAAAGGAGACAACAGGAAAAATATTACAAATATTTAAAGTGTATTTAAAAGTCATAAGTAGACTTATATTAACACTGCAATGAAGTTACTGTGAAAAACCCTAGTCATCACACTCCAGTACTGAGGCGGAATTTAGCATTGTATCGAACCAGCATATCTTTCAGACTGTGGGAGGAAACTGGAGTACCTGGAGGAAATACCTGCAAACACAGGGAGAATATGCAAACCCCACAGAAACTGTGACCTAATCCAGGAATCGAACTCAGGTCCTGGTGCTGTGAGGCAGCAATGCTAATCACTGTACACCATGCTGCATGTTTAAGTAAAAAGGAAGTGTTCAAGTAAACTCTTGTGAGTTGGCTGATAGTCTAGAATGTTTCTCTACAAATGGAATGGATTTAAAGTCAACATGTATGGTGGCACAGCAGTTAGCTGCTTCATAATACCAGAGAGCCAAGTTCGATTCTCGCCTTGGATGACCATCTATGTGGAATCTGCACATTCTCCCCATGTCTGCGTGGGTTTCTTCTGGATGATTCAGTTTCCTCCCACAGTCCAAAGAAATGCAAATTAGGTGGAGTAGCCATGCTAAATTGCCCATTAGTGTCGCGGAGTCCATCTAGGGTAAATACTTGGGGTTACAGGGATAGGGCTTGGATGGGGATTGTTGTCGGTGTAAGAAACGCTGAATGGTCTCTTTCTGCACTGTAGGGATTCTATAATTCTATGATGTCTTTAATGCGTAGTTAAACTATTCCAATGAGCCCACTTGTGATTGAGAATCACATTTTTATCAAACACTATAGGCTAGCAGTAGATCAGTGATGTGCATCTGTGGATCTTGAATATGTTATTTTGCTCCAGAAATTATGCCGTCTTACTGTGTTGATAGTCAAGGGTCAATTTATTATTTTCACAGTTTAACAGAGTACAATTTGTAATATTTCACTGGTCACTGACTATGAGGATGTTAAGGTGATTTACTTACAGGAATGATGTGAAAATGTATGCTATCATATTTATTGTCTGATTAATAATTGAAAACAAATTATTTGCAATGCGCCTGAAGGCTTTACTAGGCCTGGATTTTCCGGTTCTACCCGTCACAGGGCTGGAAATTCCTATCCGATGCCAACTGACCTATGGCTAGTCCGTCAAATTTTCCTTCCCATTCCCGCCCGTGACGATTCCCAGCACAGGCAGGACCAGAAAGTTCCAGCCGACAGCTCCAATCCAATGATGGTCAGTGTTGGAACGACTCACCTCCTCCTGTTGGCCATCCAATGATCGCTGAACAGACCAGATGACTGATGTCTGCTGTGACCTTGGGCTGCACTCCAGGAATGTGGAATTGGACTGCACTCCAAAAATCAGCTTCTTCTCAGTTGGCACATTCTTTGCATCTGTGTAACAGGATTTGTTTATTACAGGCATTCATGGGAAAGAATTATAATGACCATTCCATGCTAGTAAACACCAAAGTAGGTAGTATAAAGTTTAACAACTAATGATTAAAACATTCCATGGTCCAAAACGGAAACAGCTGCTGTGATAACTACTGGTGTTCCAATGATTCAAACCATCAGTTGTTGCAAGGAATGTTTTAAATGGTTCCATGCCTGTGCGGGATGTGTGCCAAATAACCAATGAAGTTGCACTGAGCTGTGTCTTAACTCCCAGGTGGAGTGGGTGTCATGTCAAAGTTAACCTGCTTAAAATCTGGAACAGGAATGAAACCCATCTTGAACCCATTCAATGTTATATTTTAATGCAAATGAGAGAAGGTATGGGTGGTAAATCTGCTTGTGGGAAGTGGGATAATCATTTAAATATTATAATAAGGCTACTTGCCACCTAGCAGAGCACTTAGCAAATTTGAAGGCAATCAGGCTGAGGTGGTTTTGTTGAGGGAGATCATGTTTAATTCATTTATTGGACTTTTTTGAAGGAATCATTCATCTAATGGGTAAAGGGAGCTGGTGGATCTACTGCACTTTGATTTCCAGAAGGCATTTGGTAAGATGCCACGTCAAAGACTATTATGAAAAATAAAAGCTCATGGTGTAGGAAGTAACATATTGGGATGGAAGGACGATTGGCTTGCGAACATGAAACAAAGTTGACATAAATCAGTCTTTTTTCTGAATGGCAGCTTGTAACATGTGGTGTCCACAAGGATCAATTTTTTTACAATTTATACAAATGACTTGGATGAAGGGACCAAAGATATGGTTCTGAAATTTGCTGATGACACAAAGATAGGTCAGGAAGTAAATTGTGAAAAGGGCACAAGGAGGTTGCAAAGGGAGTTATAGTTTAAGTGAGTGGGCAGGAATCTGGAAAATGTAGGAAAATAGATGAAATGTGAACTAGTACATTTTGATAGGAAGAATAAAACTGAAAATTATCTAAAGGGGGCACGGTGGCGTTGCTGTGTGGGTCAGCATGGATTTCCTCTGGGTGCTCTGGTTTCCTTCCACAGTCCAAAGATGGATGGGTTAGGTGATTGGCCATGCTAAATTGTTCCTCATTTTCTTTGTGTGAATGTATGTGCGTTGCAATGGACAGATTTCCCATCCTGAGCGTATCCTGCCGAACATTTGGGTCCTATTGGGATAGCCTCTGGCTCCCTGCGACTCTGAATTAGAGTAAACAGTTAAGTGAAAGTGAAGTACTTATCTAAATGGTGAGAGATTGCAGAGTTTCAGAGAGACGTGGATATTCTAATGCACGTCACAAAAGGTGAACGTACAGGTACAGCAAGTAATTAGGAAAACTAACAGAATGTTAGGAGAATCTAGAACTAGGGACCAATGTTTAAAAATAAGAGATTGCTCGTTTAAGAAAGAGACAAGGAAACTTTTTTCACTCAGAGAGGCATGTGCCCTGGTAACTCTTTTTGAAAGGGCAATGGAAGCAGAGTCCTTGAATGTTTTTAAGGCAGAGCTAGATAGATTCTTGATTAACAAAGGAATGAACGGTTATTGGGGTAGACAATAGGGTTGAGGTTACAATCCAATTAACCATGATCTTATTGAATGGTGGAGCAGGCTCAAAGGTCTGAGAGGCCTCATCCTGCTCCGAAACAATATGTATGTATGGAGTTGAATACTGCCAGCACTAAGAAATAGCCTGGAGTATTGCAACAAATTGCTATTTTTGTGCTTATAAACTCACAGTCCTCCTGATCCCAACACTGAATTACTGGGTCTCCGTACTTTACATCTTGACGTCTGGTCTGTCTAATAGAAAAGAAAACACATTTAATCATCAAATTTAAATCAGAAAAAATAAATATCTCTTTGTATTGGGTAAGTGCTATATTGCTATTGAACTATTATGGATAAATATCTTGTAACAAATTGACTGAAGATTATGTATCACATGTAAATAAGAGTCACGAGGTTGAATATAATTGTATATATTAGAGAGAATGTTTCTCCAAAGAAAATGATATTTAACAGTATAGCCTAGCATCCCTTTCTAATGTTGCCATCAACTCTTCTTCCAATTTAGCTGCTAATGTCATTTTCATTCAGGTTAAAGGTTTGGAATTCTGCAGCGAGTAACTCACCTCCTGATTCTCAAAAACATGTCCACTGTCTGCAATGCACAAGTCAGTAGTGGCTTGGTATATTTTCTACTTGCCTGGATAAATGCAGTTCCAACAACACTGAAGGTGACACCATCTAGGGTTAAGCAGCTACTTGATTGGCACCCCATTCACAAACATTCACTCACTCCACTACCAACCCATAGTGGCAGCAGCATGTGACATCTACAAGATGCAATGCAGGAACACACCAAGGTTCCTGAGAAATCATCTTCCAAACCCACAATCGTCATCATTTGGAAAGACAAGGGGAGCAGTGCGTGGGAACACCACCATTGGAAATTCCCCCCCAGGCCATTCACCATCCTGACTTGGAAATATATTGTCATTCCCTCCCTGTTGCAGAGTCAAAATCCTGGAACTCCAGGAATGGTAAATATGAAATAGTAATGGGAAATGCAATGGGAAAGGTGGGCAACTGACCACATCCATTTGCATGGGCGAAATGGGATGGATTTCCAGTAGGAGGGAAATTGCAAAGGCTATGTCTCTGGGAGTGGTGGATATTTTCATGGGAATTTTTTAATTGCCAGACTGCCTTTGCAGTTAGGAAATACAGGCATGAAATTCTGAACTTCTTATCATTTGAGGTTCCCTCCCTAAGTTGGAGAAATTTCAGCTGAAGATGTCTTCCTTATTACAATGATAGAAATTGCAAAATACACCAGAAGTATTTGGGATGAGGGAGGTTACCACTTAGGTTTCTCTTTAGAATACTGACTAACCTCCTGTGCATTCCCATTCATTTCAATTTGGATTTCTGGCATTTGTAGTTCTCTTTTTGCTTTCATTGTCTGGTTCACTAATGCGAATGGAGAATTGCAGGGGAGAACACATTTGGAAACTGGTTGAACTATATAGTTAATGTATATTCCCTCTGGTTTGAGTTTCTATCAAAACTGTAAAACTTCAAAAGTTTGGCTAGGAATATTCAGTAAGTGGAAACTACATTAATACATTTATGATGTTTTTCCACAAAGTGTAATAATTATTCCCTGGTTTTGCACACGCCCTGATCTCATTTCTACATTATCGCAAACAGGCCCTTAACAAATTGCACAAAAAATACTTTCTCAACAATTTATTACAAAACACAAAAATCGCACCTAAAAACCCATTAAAAAATCAACTATTCAGTGTAACCTACACTAACTTTGATTTAGCACGTACCTTTTTGGTGCTGGCGCATATCTACAACATGAATTTCCATCCCATGCGCAATAGGGATCTCTAGCAAGGCAACATTCAGAGCAAGCTGTACCATATGCACCACATCTCTGTAGAGCAAGCTGCACCACATTATCCTTTGATCCAATATAAATCTGCTTCTGTAAGTGATATCAAAGCAGGGTAAGTGCAGGTTCAGTTAAAGGCTCAAGTCTCTCATTGCATGGCACACAATCTATTATGATAATATTCAGTCATCGTCTGTCCAGACTGCTCCAAGTGGTCAGTTTAAAGGGCTCTTCTGTCGATGGGTTTCGTTGATGGGGCAGTGCCCCATCATATAAGCATATGAGTAGGCACATGAGCCCCTCGGAGGACAAATACTACCAGGTTGGGGACTAGAGAACAAAAACAGAGAAAGGTAAAAAGAGCCTAATGACAAAGCTACCCTGGCTGGAGAAATTGTTTCTGAGAGTTCAGGAACGGGATTGATAGGTGGGCTTACGATGACAAGAGCAAGATTTGCATGGCATAAGAGGGATACAATGAATGGAATGAAAATTGTAGAGGAAGGATGGAAAGGTGTGGGAGAGATGAATGAGATGATGGAATTGGTTAAGTGTGGCAAAACTGCAGGGAAAACTATTTGATACAATTTGTTACTGGAGAGTATATTCTTTGCGTTAAAAATGATCAGTCCATTAAAAAAAAACTTTACAAAAGTTATCAGGTGAATTAAAAGAATATATAAAAGTGTTAGCTCTACAGATGAACATCATGGCAATCATCTACATATTCCAGAGTTTCTACACAGTCTAACCCCAATGGGCATGACACCACTGAGACTCAAGTAAGGAGCTGTTATAATGTTGCTATGAAAGTTGAATCCTAAATAAGAACTTTGTTAGGGAACAAGATTTATATTAAGAGTTTGTTTTCTTCCATGGTAAAGGCTGAAATGGTAACAGACAGATTTCAAAGAAATAGAATCTTTATTCATTGAATAATCTTGAGCCCAACAAATATCAAGCTGCCTTTTTGACTCAGAATAAAACAATTCACATTTAGCACTATCATATTCTTTGACCACAATCAAGTCACAAGATCAGAGTCTTGAAACATTTGTATTATATTCCTAGGTTTTTATGCCTAGACAGCTTTTAAAACATTCTTTGAAGGGATGTAGGTGTTCACCAGCCAGGTCAACAGTTGTTGCCCATCCCTAGTTGCCCTTGAACTGTATGCCTTACAGAGCCAATTAAGAGGCAACCACTACTGTGGTTCTGGAGTCACACGTAGGCCAACCAGGTAAGGGTGACAGATAACTTCCCTAAAGAACACTCGTGAACAAAATGACAATCACTGTCATTTTAAATGATAATCACTGAAGTTTTCATGGTTACTATTAATGAGACTAACTTTCAATTCCAGATTTTGTTTTAAAAATTGAACTTAAGTTCGATTAGTTATCATGGTGGATGTCCCCAGTGCATTAGTCTGGGTCTCCTGATTATTGTTCAATAATATTGTCACTGCACTACTATCTCAACAAAGTTTTATAAAGTTTTCTTCCAGAGTGAATGACCAGAATGCTACAGTCATTCATGACAGTGGGATTTTCCCATCCCGCTGCAGTGAACGGAGATTTGGCTTGTTGCAAAATTCTCCGATCTCGCTGCAGCGGGAGTATGGCATGAATAGCTCATTGTCTTTGGGCTCATTGTGCCCATTGTCTTTATTGAAGGAGCCACTACTCCTTCACTAAAGAAGTAGTGAAGGATTCCTTTCCTGTATTTATAGAAATCCTGTATTTAAAGAAATACCATTGAAGTAGTCTTTAGATATTGAGAGAAGTAGTTCCTTAGTCTTAAAGGCTTGATAACATCCCAAGCACTGTATGGGCTGCTTGCATTACAATTTTTATTGTCTCGTAAAACTCAAGTCATTCTATAGCATCACATCTTTTTATAAGATTGATGCACTGTGTGTCATGTCAATCTGTTTATACACTGGTATTTATTTACTAGAAGCAATTAAAGTAGCACTCTGCCAAACTTTAGACCCTCTTAACAGGAGATTTTACTAATCGTCATGTCAGTATTTGTACTAATTGAATTTGTTGGGAAAAGACAACCTCCTCTTGACTGCAACCACTTTTATTTTGCATCTTTTTCTGCAGTTTTTGAAAATTTTCTTCAGCTTTCTCTTACTGACCAAATCTATATTATAAGTTCCACAAATCAGGCAGGTATCATTTTTAAAGGCTTGCTTTCTAGCCTTTTTGTTAAGACAACACACTTCCAGCAGAGGTCGCTAGTGAGCAACCTGGCATGGAAATTCTTTCTTCCGCTTCATAACCCAAAGATGGAAAGCCTACAAGCTCCAATAGAAACCAACCAAACACAAATCCTGAATTGAACTTGCAACATTCTTGATCTACGTGGCTCAAAGGGAACACATGTTTACCACTCTAGCTATTTGTTAAGACCAAATATAAGTTCACTTTTAAACTTTTTCTCTTTATTCTTCCTTCCCCATTAATCCTGTCTATAATTCTTTGATTGACAAAGCTGATTTTCAGGTTTCCTGTCTCTGCAAGTTCCCAGGTCTCTGCAAGTGGCAATTGTGAATCAGCTGCTTGAAGGATAATAATATTGGTCCTTGATGACTATCGCTCCAAATTATTCTCCTGGATACAGCAGAATGTCTATGATTTTGAGAACTTGATACCTATGGAGTTCGTACATATAACCCATAAAGCAAAATGAGAAGGAATAATTTCCAGTAAGCCAGAGTGACTACTGAACAAAATAATACATCCAAGTACAATGTGGCCCCATTGATTAACTAAGTTATATTGTATTGTATTTTGACTGCTTACCTGCTTTGAAGATATTTCCATTGTTAATATTGGAGTTGGCTCCTATTAAAATGGAAACATTGGTAATTATTACAATTTAATAACTCAGATTGACAATTATTGGAAAAAGAATACCATGGCATCTACATGAAAGGTAACAACAAACCTGGTGTCAATTTGTTTAGAAGCCAGTTTCCTGTTTAATGAACTTTACTGGCTATCATTACAGTTAAAGGTTTAAAAAAAAGTTGGCATTTATCACTACCTTAAGATATCCCAAAGGTTTTTACAGCCACTGAAATGTATTTGAAGTACAGTTACTGTTGAAATGCAGGAAATTTGCTAGCCAATTTATTCACAGCAAACTTCCACAAACTGTGATAATGCTCAGTTCATTTGTTCCTGCGATATTGATTGAGGAATAAGTGTTGACACCCAGATAACTCCCTTGCTCCTGTTCAAAATAGTGTAATGGGATCTTTTGCATCTACTTGAACAGGCAGATGAGATATTGGTTTAATTGGCTGGATTTTCACAGACTTGGGATTCCTGACCCCTTTCCCAGAGTTTCCAATTTTCAGCAGGGCTTTTCAAGGGTGTGGGCTGGTTTAGATTGCAAACCCACATTCTGCACTCTTGGTTGGCCCTCACTGTGGGCCCGTCCTGGTCCTCAGCAATTTTCAATGAGTTGAGCCAGCTTTTCAATGAATTGTGACTCACAGCACCTCAGAAGCATCATGAACCATACTGTGCAGGAGGGAACCTTTCAAATGGCAAGTTGCCAAGGTAAGCCCACACACACAGTTATGGTGCTTAAATGCCCCCATATTAAGATATGCCTTCCACAAATCTCCTATGATCCCTCATGTCCCTCGTGCCAAACTATGTAATACTACATTCTGCACTCTCTCCTTTCCTTTTCTATTAACAGTGTGCTTTATGATCTGTATAGCATGCATGAAACAGTACTTTTCACTGTATACTAATACATGTGACAATAATAAATCAAATCAAAAATCAAATTAGGGTACTTCCATAGTCATCCACTATCCACTATATAGAAATAAGGAATCCAATAGTGACAATAAGATTTATATTTAAAAAAATCATCAATAACTTTTCACTTTCTCAAGAAATACTAATTTTCACTACAACTAAAAAGAAGCGTCAATATTCCAGACTTTTTAAAATATTAATAGTAGAAACTGTAAGCACTTAAAACCTCTTTATTTTGTGTAAATAAACATTGTGCTTTTTAGAGAGTATGCTAATGAGTCAGTAGCCAGGATATAGCCACATAACTAGCAGGCATTATTCAGAGGACCCTTGAATTTAGCTAGCGGTGTATGGTGCAAAGGAGTTGCAGTTTGCTTTCTTATTAACAATAGCTGTTGAAGCCTTTTAGTAAATCTGTTACTGAGCAAACCTGTACTATATCTTCAAAAAAACAAAGCCTATGTTTAGTTTGCCACATTATGTTTAGTTTGCCAGCCCTGTGGGTGTTTGATAAATTTGTATTAAACAAATATAGAAAGACAAAATTTGCTAGAAGAGATTAGGGAGGCAGAGTTGTCAATCAACCAATGTATTTTTTCTCAGGGCTCAGGTGTTTCAATACTCTAATGAATATCTGGACTCTCAGCAAGAATGAATAATCCATTAGACTGTTGAAATATCATTGTGCCATACATGGGAAGTGCTGGCATGAGGAGTCTATGGGGTAGGGGATAAGTAACTCTAAGAAATGTAGACTGGAGAGCTATTCTGGTTTTATTATAACTGGGATGACATTCCACAGCAACAAAGCTGTCCTTCTAAATAGACCATCTCCATACTCAAACTTTTCCCACCACAGCTGACCCGGCTGCTGCTCCACACATCCCTTCCCCCCCACAGAATGAAAAGCTTTTCTGAGCCAAGAGTTTTCCAGACTCCCACTAGTTGTGTCAGTAAACGCTACTGGACATTTCATTTGAAAAACAGCATCTCCAACAGGACAACACTCCCTCAAGTACCAATCTTGATTTGTGCATTTTGGTCTTGAAGGGGGACTGAAATCCACAAACTTCTGACTCAAAGGGTAGTAGAGAAAGGTACAATTTTGTCTTTATAAAGCATTTTTAGCAGTTACACGCGTAAGATGAGTATAGAGGAATATGGGCCAAATGTGGGCAATTGGAACTAGCATAGTGGTTAAAAAAGGGTGGCATGGACATGTTGGGCTGAAGAGCCTGTTTCCATGCTGTAAACCTCTATGACTCGATGAAAACAGTGTTACAAGTTGTGCCATATCTGGAACCATGTCAACAGTATTTTAAAAAATGATGTCTTATCATCATTGTCATCAAAGTGAGTTGACAACCTAGCCTTTTTATTTTGTTCACGCACTGTAAATTCCTATGTTTGTCATGGGTGGGAATGTCACTGAATCAATCTTTAGACTTGCTTTCGGACAGGCAGGAATTGTTCACCTGCCCGGTTTCATGTGAACAGCTGTCATGAAATTCCAGGACTGGATAATGTTCTCTGACCTGTCGACAAGGCACCAGCTCCAGCTCAATGACTTGGATTAACAATTGAACTACTTCATGCAAATAGAACTGCGAATTTACACTTGTTGACTGATTTATTGTGTTGTGAATGACATTTGGTTAGTAGCTTAATTTATCAGTTTGGGAGTCTGGTGCTTTGAACTGGTTCTAAGATTAGAGCTGCCAGAATTTAACAATTTAAAGCATGATCAACATTTAGTATTTTCTTTGATGTTACAAAACATCTGAATTAGTTTCAAATTGAAGCTTTTATTTTCTTTACAATCTGTAAGCTGACAGCACTCTACAAACTGTGCATTCATGCCACAGTTGGTGTATTTTTTTTTAAGTTGGTGCAAATCTTATCAGTCTTCAATGTCTTATGTATATAAAATTCTAAATCTTGCAACAAGTTCAGAAATCAAAAGGTACCTTTGTAAATTTTGTTCATCAACTTTGAGTTGAAAGGGGTAATATGCCAATCTTAATTGACAGGAATCCAGGGGCAATCTGCCCACAATAATTATGGAATTATGGTAGTAAAAATGACTGCCAAATTTTTAATACCAACAATACAGCCAATCTCTTAAAGCAGCCAAATAGTTTTGAAACGTACTTGTTAAATATTGGAAATGAAATATCTTTCAAATTCAACATTATTTATTCTGAATTTAACTAGTCTTAGAAGGAGAGAGTATCATATATCAATCAGTGGTTTATAAAAAAATATAGTAAACTTATATATCAACTTTATAGAACAAATGTAGAGTTTATTTAAACTCTACTACCTAAATTGTCTTGTTTATGTGAATGTATATGTATCTATTATATGGGCATGCATTAGTTAAATGTATCAATGTTTTTGAAAATTCTGGCTGCACTGTTCTATCCCAGATTATTCCACCCAGGCAGGCCACCAGACAGTTAATTTAGGGAATAAATAAGACTTATACTTGTGCAGCAGCTGATTACAGAGTCAACTTTTACCTGACTCGTGTGTGTTCAATGTTGACATGAAATAGGAGCATTGCTGCAATTCCTTACTGTGACTTCAACAGAGATTGAAATAGTTGTTTTTGTCTATCTTACATTGTCTGTCCAAGACTTCTTCTGACATTCACCAAAAAACATGGAATCGCTGCAGAGCAGGAGACCATTCCGCCCATTGAGTCAGCACCGACCACAATCTGCCTTGGCCCTATCCTACAAACCAACTTATTTACCTTACTGATCCCTCTGACACTAAGGTCAATTTAGCATGACCAATCAACCTAACCCACACATCTTTGCCAAAAGATGGGACTTTTGTGGATCAAAGAGCCCAAGATGCAAGAACTTTGCCACTCCCAGAGCCTACAGGAGGAAACCAAAGCACCTGGAGGAAACCCACCCAGGGGCAAATGTGCAAACTTCACAGAGACAGTGACCCGCAGGTGGAATTGAACCCAGGTCCTTGGCACTGTGAGGTAGCTGTGTTAATCACTATGCCATTGTGCCCCCCCTCATGGGAGGGCGATCGAGAGAAACCTTATGGAAACCTCAGGTGTATGTATCTAAAGTAGCATGCAGTCATTGATGGTTGGAATTTCTGTTCAAATCTCCCATTCCCTCATTACATCATTGATAGGCAATCGGCTACAAGCCAGAATAAACTATTGTTCCTCTGGGATTTCCACTGATCTTCTATCAGAGTTAAAACAGGGGAAGCTGGAAGAACTTTTGCAGAAATTCTAGGAATGAATGTTGCCCAACACTAGAACATCCAGACTCATAAGCACAAAAAGCACAGATAATTTAATTTTAAAAATGTATTGCAAAAGTAGATAAAAGACCAGGAAAGTTGGCGTTTTTGAATGTGGTGGTTGGCTGTAGTGTTCAGATTCTTATTGCTTTCAGTAGAATAACAGAATCTGATAGATCACTGTAACTCCACATTAGTGCTGCCACATTGACTGGTGGGAACTTTGAATTAGAATATTGTAACTTCTGAGGTTGACTGGGGAAGACAAGTTGCACATGCCACTTCAATCACAACCACTAAGAGAACTTTTCACCTTGCAATCAAGTTTATAAATTGATCGTCTGTACCTCAAATACTTGCAATTCCTCCAGTACAACTTCTTCAGCATTCAAATTGTCCTTGGTAACACTCAATGCTTTTATTACTGTTCCAATATCTAGAAACATATGTAGGTATATATATATATATATAAATAAATTTATTAATCAATGAATATATTTGCAAGTTTTATTTTAAATGGATATTTCTTATACCTGTGCCCAAAAATAGAACTGCATATTGTCCATCCTTAGCATTAATACGATCAACTACAATCTGGGTAATTCTGTAGCCAACATTCACTTGAATGAAAACAGGTCTTCTGTTTATTGGGTATACAGCCTTGTACATCAACGGGTGATTCTTGATGAAACTGATGACATCGTCTGAGAAATCCTTGGTTGTCTCGATTGTGGAGTCGAATTCTTTGTTAGGACACTAAAAGAAACAGGCAGAAATTTATGTATGGATTTTCATCGAATCATAGGATCTCCATAGTGCAGAAGGAGGCCATTTGGGTCCATCAAGCCAATGAGTCTGCACTGACTCTCCAAACAGCATCTCACCCAGGCCCTGTCAAGGGAGTGGAGATTTGGTAAGGGCAGATGGAGGTATTGCTGCAAAAGTGGTCATTGCCAAAAGACAGATCTTTTGTGGATCAGTGAGCCCAATATGCAAGAACTCCACCATTCCCAGAACCTGCAAGTAGGTAACATCTGCAGCGGAAGTAAAATACCAATGACAGCAGGAAGAGGCCCTTAAGTGATCACTTTAGCAACACACTTGGCCTTTGGATGGAAAGGCCATCTAACAGAGAAATAGCTTAGTTGAGGAGAGGAACTGAGTGTGCAAAGGTGTAAATTGGAAATTATCCATGCTACAGTCAAATTTTTTGCTGCACTTAAAGACACAATGCTGAGTTTAATGAAACTTTGCTTTTTCTTTAAGCTCTAGACTATATGTTTAATTGATTAGTGAATATTATGCTTCTTCTGCTGGTTACAATAGCAAAAACTTGCATTTTATATCAAGAAGTATACTTTTGAATGGTTAATAAATGATTATACATACTGTTCCAGGTCTTGGATAGGGAATCTTCCCCTGATATTCTACCCAATGGCGGTCAGGGCTATCTTTATGTGTGAAAGGTCCATTAAATACTGCGCGGATATCAGCCAGACTGTAAGCGCAAACAGCTGAGC
The DNA here is from genome assembly GCA_024679065.1 of Sphyrna mokarran. Classification (NCBI taxonomy): domain Eukaryota; kingdom Metazoa; phylum Chordata; class Chondrichthyes; order Carcharhiniformes; family Carcharhinidae; genus Sphyrna; species Sphyrna mokarran. The sequence continues at coordinate 20,158,367 of JAGIQG010000023.1, read as the reverse complement.
CACTGAAAACAGAACTGAGAGACAAAGAAATAGTTGAGACATTCTCAGCTATTGCTAGAACAAAGAGAATTCCATTATTTTGACTCCTAATGCCGTTCATCATTAAAGCTTCACTGCTATAAAGGAAGTTCAGTGGAAGAAATAAAAAGTAAACAAGCAAGGAGATGGTTTAGCAGAAATACTAGCAAATTGTTTCTGTAAATGATAAAGTCTGACTGTTTCAGATGAAAATGCTTTTAAAAATTCATTATGGGAAATGTACAATGTACTGGCAAGGACAGTGATAATAGCTCTACAGAAGGTAGTGGTGAGCTTCCTTCTTGAACCATTGCACTGCATAGGTACACCCATATAGTTGTTAGAGAGAGTGTGTTCCTGGATTTTGACTCAGCGACAGTGAAGGAATGGTGATAAATTTCCAAGTCCAGGATGGTGTGTGAGTTGTGGTAAATTTGCAAGTGGTGTCGTTCCTGTGCATCTGTTGCCCTTGTGCACTTAACCCAGTGGTTTCTAAATAGTCAATTGCAGGATCCGGGCTTCTTGTGATTCATTGACTGCTGAAAATGCACAATTCAGTAAAGTTTTACAACACCAATTTTAAATCCAACCAATTCATTTGATAGTAAATTCGCGAGCTTTCGACTCTATAGCCCTCGTGACGAGTCAAAAGCTCGTGAATTTACTATCAAATAAATTGGTTGGATTTAAAATTGGTGTTGTAAAACTTTACTGAGTTTACCCCAGTCCAACGCCGGCATCTCTACATCAAAATGCACAAACTCAGGCTTCTTGTGATGCTGGGCTCATTGACTGCTGAACGCAGACACCAAAACATGCACCAAGCTGAATGAAGGCACCATGATGAGTGAGGAGCCATGGACCTCCAATGGGCCAATAAGATCTTGAGAAACCGGGAGCGAAGTTGGTTTTTCACTTCTTACGTGATTGTCCTGGCACACCATGCTGATCAACAAGTGTGATGAGCCAGTATGATGGCCCCCATTATGCGTGTCTCAAATCCTTTTCTTCAAGTGGATACTGGAGAATTGATAGTAAATTTTCAATAGGTATTCAAACAAAGCAGTGGACTTAATGTGAAAATAATCATTGTGCACAATGACATAGAGCTGAAAGCTAGGTCAAGGGACAAAGACTTTTGGGGACTTGTAAACAGAGAGAAATACCCAATTCTGACATTGTATGTACTCAAAGTGAAAGCCTACTTTGGTTCCGCATACTTCTGTGAGGTGGTTTTTTTCCAGATAATAATCAAATCCAATTATTGCACTTATCTTACAGATACTATCTGATGGATTGTATGAGACTGGCCATCTCAAATCATGATCCAGACTTCACAGTACTTAGTGTGCAAGCACAGGTGTGACACAAAGAATAGGTAAGTGTTATACATTAGTGCCTTTCGGGGAATTTTAGTAAAGTTGAATTTTTAGAAATGGATCTTGTTCCACATTTTGATGCCAGAAGTGCTTAAAAGGTTTGGAGAGGTAATGGTAGAGGTCACAGGTTTGGAAGATTTTTGAATTTATTTATGGTACATGAACATCGCTGACTGGCCAGCATTTATTGCCCATCCCAAATTGCTCTTGAGAAGCTGGTGAAAAAGCTGCCTTCTTGAAACACTGCGTTTACATGCTGTGGGTTGATCCACAATGCCATTATGGAAGGAATTCCAGGACTGCAAAGGAACGGCCATATATTTCCAATTCAGGATGGTGAGTGGCTTGGAGTGGAACTTGCAGGAGGATGTGTTCTATATATCTACTGTCCTTGTCCATCTAGGTGGAAATGGTCATAGGTTTGGAAGATGCTATCTAAGGATTTTTGGTGAATTTCTGCAGTGCATCTTGTAGATAGTAGACACTGTGCTATTGAGCTTTGGTGGTGGAGGGAATGAATGTGGTGCCAATCAAGTGGGCTGTCAAGGTGTTGCATAAAAACTCAAAAAATATATTTTGGATAATGTAAAATATTGTTGTTAAAAAAATCAACAGTTATGTTACATTTATTACAATTACAAAGGCAGACCTAGCAACACCTAATCCCTATATTCCTACAACAGCAGTTGAATTACCTAGTCAATCTTTAGCACAAGAACATTCTTACTTACCTGGAAGATGTGAAGACTCCATAAAGCACTGGCAATTTGTCATCATTTGTGTTGAACAGAAAAACATCCTCTTTATAAAATAAAAATTGAACACAAAATAAGAGATTTTTGTCCAGAAATGTAGTCCTTGTCAATCCAAAATGAGCAATGTTGTGCATTTTAAAAATGATCAAATACAGATGAAGTAAATTAGTTTCTTGCCATACTTTTTGCTGTTAGGTCTATCCATACTGTACACCATCCAATCAAGCTGTCAAACGATACAAATTTGCCATCAGATTTTGGCTAACACTGTTCCATAGTCTTCACAACAGTTTGAATTAAAGTGTTTAATCTTCCAGTGAGGTCTCCTCCTCCCAGAGATTTATTTGGCCTCCGTTTACTAGTTGCTAATGACACCATATCTGAACTCTGTAACTCAATGTGGCAATGATTTTCATTGTGTTCATTCTTTCATACGATATGGGCATTGTGGGTATGATCAACATGTGTTGTTCAAAGTGCTGGACCATTTCAGATGGCAATTCAGCATCAATCACATTGCTGTGGGTTTTTAATGGTTCTGATGTCCTTCCCTGATTCCTATTAGTGATCCAGATGGATTCTTACAACAATTGATGATAGTTGTCATCAAGGAGGCTCATTTTCAATTCCAGATTGGATTTAAATTCCATCAGTTGCATTGGCGGGATTTGAACCCATGCCCTGTGGGCCACTGGATTATTAGCCCAGTGACATTACTGCTACACCACCCTTAGAATATCTTCTATTTTGTGCTATCATAGTTGGAACAACACCTCCAGCAACCACCAAGCTGCATCTGGTGTGGTTGAATTATATCTACTTTTAGAAGACCTAAAATAACATTCATGTACACATGAATATTATGATATTAATATCTCCTCTATTCCTAATACTAGCTGTGTTCCTGAATAGTGTCTAATGCATGACTGTTTGTATGAGAAAGGTGTAGATTCACAAGTACAACTTTGCAGAGGGAAAACAGGAAAGCAATTCAATTTGACTTCAAGAAGTCAATCAATCAATCATCATTGAATCCCTAAAGCCCATCTGCACTCGCTTGCAAACAGAACAGCTTACCCAGGCCCATCCCTGCCCTATACACACTTATCCTGCTAATCCCCCTAACCTATACGTCTTTGGACGCTAAGAGGCAATTTAGCATACCAATCCACCTAACCTGCACATCTTTGGACTGTGGGAGGAAACTGGAGCACCTGGAGAAAACCCACGCTGACACAGGAAGGATGTGCAAACCCATTACAGAGAGTCACTCCATGCTGGCATTGAACCTGGATCCCTGACACTGTGAGGCTGCAGTGCTAAGCATTGTGCTACCATACTAAAATCAAACTGATTCAACGCTATATTTTACAACTGTGTTGTATAAAATCAGAATTATTGACTGATACAATGGGGATTTTAGGAGACAACTAATTTTCATCATATCAATCTTCTTTAAATAGCCTTCTATTTTCAGAGCTAAAATATAAAATGGATTGTTACTTACGCAGCTCATCAAAATACGTCTGATAGCCCTCAGGTCCTGGGACTGAGCAAATGAGACGAGCTTTCAGAAATGTTGTCCACTTGTTAATCAAACTCCGCTGACCACCAATATCTTTCTGCAAAGATTTAAATTTCATTTATAAAGAGTAACAATATCTGGAAGAATTTATATTCAATGTAGCAAATCGAATGCTCAGTTTCCATTACCATTTATGTCAAGCTCCATACAAAAACGCACTGCTAAATGCTGGCAATGAGCTATTCAGTCAACCAGAGACACAGCCCCTAGTATTTCTTAGAGTTGAGAGGGGATGGGGAAGGGGGAAGGGTTTTCAGCCTAGAAACCAGAAAGTAAGGGTTTCCTGCACATGACGCAGATTTAACTGCAGGATGACTTCTTGGACTCCAAATTGACAGGCTGGCTGTCTTTTGGGTGGGAAATCAATTGAGGAAGGGGTATCAGCTAAGTGTGATACCCTGGGAGGGTTACAGTGAGTGGTGGAGTGGGGGGAAATTGTGGTGGGGTTAGAAGGGATGGGCAGAAGTTACATTGGCAGGGGAGGGGATTAATCATTCGGGCAGAGATGGACTTGTTGAAAGCCTGGAGAAAGTAATCCTGGCCCAATTCCAATACTCGGATTGAGTCATTCTCACAACCTGTTACATGCTGTGATTACCTACACACAGCTTCCTCAAATAATTCCTGGAATTCCCCACCACGGCCAAGAGAAGAGAAAACAACAGATTGTTATGGAAGTAGAACTATCCCAAAATGCATCACTGAAACAAAAGTTCTCCATTAGAACTATGGGCCTGACAAACAGGAGATAGAAAAAGCATTTTAACTAGGATTAATTGACCATTTGTTTAAATGAGACATACACACTTTCACCATTGGAATTAAGCCAGTTGAGCTATTTGATAAACTGTTTATGGGCATATTCGACCAGGAGAGTTGCCCCAGCCCCCCAGCACAGAGGGGTCCCCCTCCACCCCCACCACTGAGAGAATGAGTCACCCATGCCCCCACACCATGTGGGTATGAGGGTGACCTGATCTCCTCCCCCAACAAAGACTCCAATATAGGGTCCCCTTAATCCCTGCCCCCTCAGAAGAGAGGAACTAAAAACACTTAGCTGCTTTAAATTTGCCTGCAGCTGTCAAGCAGAACAAGGATGTTTATAAATGTTGTGGTTAGGAACAATGATTAGTACTTCAAATGCATTTAACCATGAAGGGAAAGATGAATAAATAAAACTCAAGAGTGCTGTGTAAAAACCATTAAGCTGTCAATCAAAGACTAGTTAAAAGATACCAGACTGCAAAACCGAATGAAAGCAAACCAAAGGTTCCCAAAAGATTTCAAAGGAATTCAAAGATTTTCAAGAGTTTTAAGATTCCTAGGAAGTTTCAGTAACTTGAAAAAAAGTGTTATAAGAATGGGGCTGAAAGAGTCCCCTTCCTTCTCTAATCAGTCAGAAGACTTCAAAGGGATCATCTTACACCCGCAGCTTCTTAGAAAGAGAAAGAGGAATCCCTTTTGCAGAATGGTGTGCTCCAAATGGTGTGATTTGGAAGCCTTGGAGGTGTCCAGGGGGCACTGAGGTTACATTGAACAGACCACTTCAAAGCCTTCACAGTACCCAGAAAAGAATGAAGATTTTGATTGGAGAACTGTCTGAAATCAGCCAAGAATAACGTTCAAGCTTCCCAGGGCTAGAAGTGGCAGTCCAGCCACAAGATAACTATTCTGGGGTGGAAAGTCCCAAGGTCAACTCCTTGTCACATGCCCAAGCACCCCTCCTCCTTCAACCATCACCCCACCTCACCACCTCCCCCCCCTCCCCCACCACCACCCCCACCATCTCCGAAAGCTCAAGTCCCTCGGTGACCCTCTCTCTGCAATCTGACAGTGGCAGAGGGTCACTTGGGCAAAGCATGTACCTCCTTCTGGTTTAACGTGTCAGGTTCAGGATTGTCAGCACCTGCTCCAAAGCCTGCCTGATGCAATTGCTGCTGTGGGAGGGAACGGATACATCACAGGAGGGCTTTGAAACAGGCTTCCAGCCACCCAATGACATTTAGAAGAGGGATTTGGATGGGGATCTGGTCGGGGCTAGCGTGGCGGGCCGGGAGAATCGCAATGGGTTTGCTGCACGGTGGGAATCCCGATTTAATCCCGATTCAGTCAGCTGTCGGGATTCCTACTAGTGATGAACGGGACTAGTGAATCCTCCCTATGTAACTAATACTTCAGCCTTCAGGCATAACCTCCACAACCAGGGAAGTTTGTGATCAGAGCCTTTTATATCTCTGATCCGTTGTTTCAGAAAACCTGCCTTTCCCCTTTGCATCCCATCACATTTTGTAACAATATTTCCTTGCCTCCCTTTTACATTTTGAATTCTATCACATCCAAGGCAAAATACTCAGTTTGTATTGTCTTAAATTGCATTTGTCTTTAATTATCCTTATCCTTCCCTTAATTACTTTTATTTTGATGTGCTTATTAAATTTTACTAATTCCCTTTCAATCTTTCTTAGCTTTTCTCAATATTTTTGTCTCCCCACCGCTTCCTGGCCTCTGCAATTTTATTTCATATTTATTGCCCTGGATTTATCCAATGCTTCTTCCTGAGCTTCATTTGAATTTTTCTCAATGCATTCAAAGAATCGCCGCTTTCGCTCCATCGTGTTCTTGCCAGAATGAGTTTTAATTTGTCTCAAAGGAATACACCACAGAACTCCACCAGAGGGGGCATTAATACATCTTTCCACAAGGAAGCCAGCCAACATGACATCTGTATGTCGTTGTCTGCTTCTGACACTGTTCAGTTCAACTCTCTAAATTATTGCTGCTCTACTATTTTGATCTCATGCAGTTTTCACATCTTGCCGCTGCCATTTTCATCGAGTTACTGAGTATTTGCAATGAAAAAATTTGTTCACACTTGACTATTCTCCCACTCAATATCATTTTGCTTTGATTTATTATTGTCATATGTGTTCGGATATAGTGAAAAATATTGCTTCTTGACAACTGTACAAACAAAACATACCCATCATAGAATATATAAGGGAAAGGAGAGGGGGCAGAATGTAAATTATCTAAGAGGTAGAAAAAATCAGCTTAATATATGTTAAGTCCATTCAAAGTCTCATTTTGAAAACATTCCTACACTTTTACGCAAGGTTACTTGAGTTCATTCAATATTTAGCTAATTCAGGGCCTCAATTGGAATTCAATTGTGGCCAACTTGAGGCAAGATTCAGCTGCAACACATTCTATGCAGACTTAAAGAGACTGATAGCAGGAGAATGGAATATTGGTCTTCAATTGTTTAACATTGACAAGTTGCTGATATCAGCTCCTGAAAGCACAAAGAGCTGTTGCTTGGCCATCAGTTGAGATGGTAAGCAAGAACTGAGGGTTCGGGGGAGAGAAAGGGGTTAACAGATTGGATATGCTAATGTACTATGTAGATGATGATGTATCACTGACACGAGTCAGTCATGCATTAGACTCTCCAAAGACAGGTTGGAATTGTACCTAAGAACAACATGCCCACTCCATAACCTGTTTCAAAGCAGTACCAATAAAGGCATGTTAAGTAGGTAACAGAGTACATCTACAGTCTAAGAACCAAATTTCATCTCTACGGTTCAGAACAGGAGGGGTCAAACCCTGAAGAAGATGGCATTTTGGAAATTACAACAGAGAATGTTAAACAAATAATTAGGGGACACTGTTCATTAATTATTCCTGAGTTAGAAAATGGAACATAGATTGGAGGAATCATTTCACTCCAACGAGCCATGCCTAACACTTTTTCTTTCTATGCTCTTTACTATAAATTATAATTTTTAAACTGCACCATATGTTTTGTGTCTAACGAACTCTCATTTTAAGGCTCCTATAATGCTTCTATGACCATCTTAGATGTATCAGTAAACTCAAGTGTTCCTTACTGTGACACAAAGCAAAATGAATTTCAAGACCTTTCTCTCAAGCTGAGATCACCCTATATTAAAAGGTCGCTGTCAGACTTATTCCAAATGATGGATGTTCTATACTCCTGTGAGGTGCTTTCAGCTGAAAAGATGCCCTTTTGGCTGCATAATTAATCTGACAGAGCTATTTTCCGGGCTTTCTCAGAAACGGGAACAGCTATTAAAATCAAGCTTGTTCAAGTTCATTTGGCATTAGTTAATCAGCAGGGTGCCAACTGCATCACTGTGAACTGTACAGGGCCAAAACACAATGTTAAAAGTTACAGTGACAGGATGGCGAGCGAGCAATGCCAATTCAAGGGCAAGCGAATAAAACAAAGTATTTGAATGCAACCATTTTTTGGAATATGAGTTTCTGTTGTAATGCAGCAAACTATTCTGCAGAGTTCTAAAATTCATACAATAAATGAAATAAAAATGGTTGGTTGAAGTGTAAATTATTCTCCAGGTTTTAAAGTCTTGTCACATTGAATACAACTGATTACACAGACACGAAGGATCCGAATGTCCTCAAAACCTGAAAACTGTCAGGAATTCCACGAGATGCTTCCAATAGAAAAATAATAACAAGACTAACTTGCCTGGTAGATTCCTCCCTGTTGTATTAAAATAGAAGGTCTACAAATTGCAAAGCTGCCAGTTACAAAGGTTTCTGGATGAAGAAATTGTGCTTTTGAATTATAAAGTCAACTTGTCACTCCATTATTTAAGGGAGAAACTAACTAACTATACAACCATTTGTTATATGTAACTATCGCGAAGTTGCTGGAATCTCCCATCCGATTAAAAGATGAGATGCAGTGGAAAGAACTTGTGCATGAATGACCTGATCAAAGATAATGTGAAGGCCAGGTCTTGTCAGACTAATTTAGTTGCATTTTTTTGAGCAGGTCACTAGCCTAGAGTGTTTCTGGATATTGTTGATGCAAGCTTCTCAAAGGCGTTTGCTAAGATTTTGCAGAGGTCAACATGACTGAACTGAAGGTAACTTGGTGACAGCAGCTGGTAATTAGTTGGGAGATGGAAGACAAAGGTCTGGATTTTCACCATAATGGACAGCCTCTCCATTATGGTGGCAAACCAGGAAATAGCCACATTTTTCAAGTCCCATCCCTAAACTCAGTATGTTTTATCTTTGTGGGGGCGGGACTGCATTTGTGCCAGGTTTCGCATGTTCGCTATTCGAACTGTGTGCAGTTTTGGTCGCCGCATCCGAGGAAGGATATATTGGCCTTGGAGGGGGTGCAGAGAAGGTTTACTCGGCTGATACTGGAGATGAGGGTGTTGGATTATGAGGAGAGACTGAATAGGCTAGGTTTGCACTCCTTGGAGTTTAGAAGGCTGAGAGGGGATCTTATAGAGACATATAAGATAATGAAGGGGATGGATAAGGTAGAGATTGAGAGACTTTTCCTGCTTAGCAAAGATAACAGGACTAAAGGGCACAGCCTCAAGCTTAGGGGGGAGGCGGTTCAGATCGGAGTTGCGGAGGGATTTCTTCACGCAAAGTTTGGTGAATCTTTGGAATTCTCTGCCTGATGAGGTGGTGGAGGCTTCCTCACTGAATATGTTCAAGTCAAGAGTGGATAGGTTTTTAATTGACAAAGGAATTAAGGGTTACAGGGAGAAAGTGGGAAAGTGGTACTGAACCACTACAGATCAGCCATGATCTTATTGAATGGCGGGGCAGGCTCAAGGGGCTGTATGGCCTACTCCAGCTCCTATTTTTTATGTTCTTATGTTGAGGCAGCTGATAACTTAATTACCAGGTGCCACCATTGAAGTGGGATTTTGGAAGGCTGTGATTGTGGAATCTGAGCATGCATATTAGGTCAGGTAGGAGATGTGAACATGGTGGATTTGTTTAGAGAATCAGGGTACCTGTAATGACTTTAATGAGGTCCATGGGGTGGATCAATAGAACATGAGCTCCCTGATTGAGGCAGTTAATCTGGGAATCTTGCAGAAGTATATAATGTGGAATCTCTGGGTTACTGGCACTTAGGATATATACTCAGTACTGGGAAGTACCTGTCTGAATGTTCCTAACTATTGTAAATAAAGCTGAATTTTGTGAAGGGATGCAAGTCTTGGTGGAGTTATTTCAGTACTCCTTTGTTTAGGGAGCCAGCACTCCTTTGGAAGAGGTAACACACCCTTTGAAATACATCATGCAACCTTTAGGATTGTTAAAAGTGAACAAGATTATGCACTTTTTATGCAAAAATTTATTGGATCTGTCAAGCTGCCAAGGAAATGTCCAACTGTGAAGGAAGCGCAAAAGAGCAGTTCTGTTTTCAAAGCTATACTGAAAATATCAAAGCTCTCTAAGAAGTGTGAAAGCTGGACAGGAGGTGTCTAAAGATGCTAGGTGAGTTGGCATAAATGCAATAAGAGAAAATTATGGTGGGTGGGGGGCATGGTTTGCATTAATTTAGGGATATGATTGCAATGCGGGTAGGTAGAGGGGTGCTAAATTGGCAGAGGGGAAATGGGCAATGAAAGTGGACAGAGAGGTAGGGGCGCATACAGGTTGGCTTACGGTGTGAGTGAGGGGGGTTCGGGTGAGGGTTATATTTTGTTTTACTATTAGTATTTCTTTAAGCACAGTGCAGGAGCACAGAACTTTGCGCCCAGCTTTCCTACACATCTGGCAGCTTATGCATTAATTCGAGGGTCGTCTGTATTCCTAGACTGAAAATCCAAACTGGAAGAGGGAATTTTTAACATTTGGGTTCACCAAACCAGGAAATTTCCTGATTTGATGAACTCAATCTGGAGACGTTCTCCAATTGATTCAATAACCTGCATTGCTCTCCAGTCATTCATGCTGGGGATCAATCTTTCACAATATATATTAATGATTTCATAGACTCCCCACAGTGTAGAAAGAGGCCATTCAGGCAATCGAGCCTGCAGTGACAACTATCCTACCCAAACCCTAACCCAAATATTTATCCTGCTAATCCTCCTGAACTAAAGAACAATTTAGAATGGCCAAATAAACCTAACTCACACATCTTTGGATGAAAGAAAAAAGTTGCGTATCAAAATTTCAGGATAAGAATATAAGAAATAGAAGCAGAAGTAGACCAATTAGCCCTCCATCCAGCGACTCTGCTCCTCCATTAAATAAGATCATGGCTGATCAGCTTTAACTCCACTTTCTCCCCTTGCTCCAGTAATCTTTGACTCCCTTGACAATCAAAAATCTGCAGAACCCAACCCTGAACATATTCAACGACCCATCCTCCACTGCTCTTTGGGTAACAGAATTCCAAACACTATGAACTTCTGAGAGAAGAAATTCTTCCTCATCTCTGTCTCAAGTGGGAGACCCTTTACCTTTAAATTGTGTCCTCTAGTTCTAAACTCCCCCAAGAGGAGAAATATTCTTTCAACATCTACCTTATCAATGCCAAGGCGAGTGCAGCTGCAATAACATTCAAAAAGCTTGACACCATCCAGCACAGCTTGGTTGGCACCTCATTCACCAGTTTCCAACATTCACTCCCTTCTCTGCTAATACAGTGGCAGCAGAGTAGACAATCTGCAAAATGCACTGCGGCAAATCAACAAGGCTCCTTCGACAGACCTTCCAAACCCACAACCTTTACCATCAAGAAGAACAAGTGTAGCAGATGCATGGGAACACCATGACTTACAGTTTCCCTTCCAAGTTACGCGCCATCCTGACTTGCAGCTATATTACTATTGCTGGCTCAAATATTTGAACTCTCTCCATAAGGAACAGTGTGTGCACCTACACCACATAATCTGCAGCATTTTAAGAAGTGGCTCTCCACCATTTTCTAAGGGACAATTAGGAATTGGCAATGAATCTGGCCTGGCCAGAGGAAGACACGGAGTGTTGAAAGCTCACAATTTTATTATCAAATAAATCAGTTGGATTAAAAATTGGTGTTGCTAAATTCTTACTGAGTTCTGGCCAGCAATGCCATAACTCATGGAAGAATTTAAAAAAAAACTTAGCTTCCCTTCCTGATTTGCTGAGCCTGTGTTCTGATTTTGATTTATTTATAAGATACCCAAATCTCTCTCTATAGCAATATTCTGCAGTCTCTCTCCATTTAAATAATATTCGGTTTTTTAATTCTTCCTGCTTAAGCAGAGAATTTCACATTTTTTCATTGCCAAATTTATGCCTTCTACTTAACTCATCTATATCCCTTGTATCTGTTTCACAAATAGCTTTCCTATCTATCTTCTTGTCATCAGTAAAGTTTGCTATAGTACGGAATGAGGTGATCTAAGTGTAACATATACAACTCTGAGGAGACCATGATAGTATGAATGCTGAGATGATGTATCTCATGAGGGAATCAAGGGGACACAGTTTAACAGTAAGGTGCCTCCCATTTAAGGCAGAGATGACGAAGAATTTTTTTTCTCTGAGAGTCATTGCTTGGAATTATCTTCCCCATTAAGCAGTGAAGGCTGAATCATTGTCGCTGGGTCAGACAGATTTTTGACTGACAAGATGATATTATGGTGGAGAATTGTAAATTATGTGGATAAGAGCAGAAGCTTACAAAAGTGATAGAAGATAAAATAAGTGAGTGGGCAAACAATAGCAAATGGAGTTCACATTACTGGATGCAATCATCCAGTAAGAACAAATCAGTTAGAGTCGCACAAATACAAAATGTTAATTTGGTTTCTCTCTTCACAGATGCTGCCAGACCACCTGAATTTCGTTTTTATTCCAGGTTTCTAGCAGTGTTTTGCTTTTATTTAAGACCAACCAAAATATTTTCTTAATGCTGGTAGTCCTTGAGCATTCAAAGAGCAAAGAATTTAGGTGTAAGTGGACAACATTCATTAGTAGCTAGTGCAAAGGTCCAAAATGTAATTAAACAAGCTTGTGGAATATGATCCTTCATCTCAGAAATGGTTAGAGTGCCTAAGTGGAGAATCTATGCCTGCAATGCTACCACTGTTGACACAATGGGATTTTCCCCATCCCATGCAGTGAACAGAGATTTAGCTGGGTGCCAAATTCTCTGAGCTCGCTGCAGCAGGAGCATGGCATGAACGGCTGGTAAGATCGCACCCAATTTGTGGATGGAGACTTGGTGAAACCACATCTGGGTACTGCATTCAGCTGGGTATCACCTTTCAGTAAATCTGTATTTGTCTTGAAAGGGATACGACATAAATCTTATAGAATGGACAAGAATGATTAAATTATCAGGATATGTTGCAAAATTGATTTTTGTGCACTTAACATTAGAAGTTAATGGGTGATCAAGTTAAGTGTTTAAAAAGTTAAAAGGAACTGGTAGCTATTTCCTCTGACTGGGGAATCCAGACCTTAAACTTAAAGCTAGGTCTTTTCAAAGGTAAATCAGTAAGTTTATTCTCACACAGAATGTCGTAACTAAACTTCAGAAGCGTTTCACTGGCTGCACTTTGGGATATTTGAGAGTTGTGAAAGCTGATATATAGCTACAAGTTCTTTCTCCTATGGATATCTGGAATTCTTTCCAACACAGGGCTGTGGATGCTGGTTAATTAACATTTTGAAAACTGCGATCAAGAGATGATTACTATGCAAGGGTATTAATACACATCGAACTTTAAATCTGCTGTGATATAATTGAATGGTTGGGCAGACTTAAGGGGCTGAATGGGCATCTCCTGTTGCTGTCTCTCTTTCTCTGAATGGGGACACAAACGTATGTCCTACTATCCAGGACAAACAATCAAAATGGCACAGGGACAAGGTATAAATAGTGGCTACTCCAATTCCTACCTCCTCTAGAACCTTCTTGCCTCAACATACGAAGAACCTTGAGGATATGCCCTTTTTTTGTTGGACTAATGTATAAATTATTTCATTTTAATGAATCACAGATTTATAATTTTAAATCAGAAGACTCAGTTAAGAAGATGGACCATCTAAACAAAGGAGATATTGTAGAGGCAGGTCAAATTCTCACCTCTTGCACTTCATAGAACCACAGGAAATAGAAGCAATAGTATGCTGTACGACTCATCAAACCTGCTCTGCAATTCAAACAAATCATGACTGATCATTTACAGCTTAAGCTATTGTTTCCACTATCCCATATCTCTTGATGTCATTAGTAGCAGAAATCTATCCATTGCTGTCTTGAACATGCTCAATGACTGAATTTCCACAGTCCTCTGGATGAGAGAATTCCAAAGATCCACTTCAAAAGGACAGGAGTGCGTGTAGATCAAATCAAATCTGTGCGATTGTCAGGACGAGTGTTGGATGATGCATCAGGCCAAAGCAATATCTACCTTGACCTCCCTCATCTGTCTTCTACCATTCTGGAATGTCCCAATCTGTTTTTAACTTTGTAAATTGTAATCCTGAAAGCATCTGGCATTAGCTTTGTTACATCAAGCTTCAGCCCACTTTTAGCTTCCCCTAAGCACATTATTTATCTGACAGTCAGTCAACTGGTTCCAGCTAAAGATTCCAATCCAAATAGTTTGGCAATCTGGTTTACAGGAACTTTATGACCCCATAGATAATGGTGCCTGAAATTCTATAGGTTTTCTATGAGCCTCCCAATGTAATTCCAGTGACTCCATCCAGAGAAAGAGCTGGAAATGATTGTGGATGTTGTTACCCTGGGGATACTCTGTTGGTTTCAGAATGGAGTTACACAGTGCCAAATACTCCACAGAATCTTTGGCTCAATACATTCATTCCATCTATCATGATGTTCTTCAACTGGAAATGAAAAGTGGCATCACTTAAATTAAAAAAATCAACACTTATTTTATATTCAGGCAGTTATAAAGGACTTCAAATAACATCAAGAACAGGGCAAATGATCTGTTGGTGCAGAAAATCTGCTCCAGTACCAACAAGCATTCTCAATACACATAGCACTTTTAGGGAAAAAAATAGCAATTTGTACTAGTTCAACAAGCAAAGCAATTAATGGAATCTGTCATCAGGTGTTAAATCACACTAATTCACAAGTGAAGTCATAACTGTGAGAGTGAAGCTTGAACTGTTTATAACTGATGTGCACCTTCTGAAATAACTCAATTATCGATGATTTTTGTAGTCTAAAGTGTGAATTTCATAACCATCTTTTTTTCTGCTGACAATAGCCATAATTATAGAGGTTTACAGCTGGCAGATTTTCTATGCCACTAATGCATGATACAGACAGCAACCGTAATGACTAACAATTCTGATGTAACCATAGCAAACTAATTGGTCACCCACACTCTGCACGCATTACATAAATTGCATCAATGATTACTTACGTTTTCCTCAGAGTCATGTATTCAAAATCATCAGGGGGTCTGGCTGGAGTAGGTTGGGAGAAACAGTTCACGTTGGCAGAAGGGACACAAACCAATGGACATGAATTTAAGATTATTGGCAAAAGAATCAAAGACAAGGGGTGGAATCTTGTGGAGGCAACAGAGGTCTCGGTTACTGGTTGGGAATCTGTGAAGCCCCGCTTCCTTCTGAGAAGCCTTAATACATTTTGTGCCATTCAGGTACCTAATAGTTTAGTAATAGACTTTCCACGGAGAATCAGGACATTATTGGGGGAAGCCTTGCTACTGAGAGCTGCCATAGAGTCATAGAGTCACAAGAGGTTTACAGCATGGAAACAGTCCCTTCGGCCCAACTTATCCATCTGGCTCTTTCTTCTTTAAAACCCATAAGCTAATGCCAATTGCCCGCATTTAGTCATATCTCTCTATACTCATTGTACTCATGTAACTATCTAAATGCTTCTTAAAAGATAAAATTGTATCCATCCCTGACAGCTTGTTCCGGACACTCATCACCCTCTGTGTGAAAAAATTGCCCCTCTGGACATTTTTATATCTCTCCCCTCTCACTTTAAACCTATGCCTCCTAGTTTTAGACGCCCCTATCTTTGGGGAAAGATATTGACTATCTATCTTATCTCTGTCCCTCATTATTTTATAGACTACTATGAGGTCACCCCTCAGCCTTCTACGCTCCAGAGAAAAAAGTCCCAGTCTATCCAGCCTCTCCTTATAACTCAATCCATCAAGTTCCGGTAGCATCCTAGTAAATCTTTTCTGCACTCTTCCTAGTTTAATAATATTCTTTCTATAATAAGGTGATCAGAATTGCACACAGTATTCCAAGTGTGGCCTTACCAATGTATTGTACAACTTCAACAAGACGTCCCGACTCCTGTACTCAGTGTCCTGAAACCAAGCATGCTGAATGCCTTCTTCATCACTCTGTCCATTTGTGACTCCACTTTCAAGGAGTTATAAACACGTACCCCTAGATCTCTTTGTTCTGTAACTCTTCTCAATGCTCTACCATTAACTGAGTAAGTCCTGCCCTGGTTCAATCTACCAAAATGCATCACCTCGCATTCATCTAAATTAAACTCCATTTCTTTTGCCCTTTGCGCCAGCAAATCAAAGGCCAGCAATTCTTTTGTACTCAGCAGTATGAGCAAAGAAGTTGACACTGATCCGAGGTCTCAAATTGAGGAGGTACCTTGAGAGTTATGTCAGGAAGGGGATTAAGGGATGAGGGTTGAGAGGCTAGTGAAGAATCAGCAGGAAGATCAAGAGGTTGGCTCTTGGCGGGGCAATACCTTTCCTGATGCCAGTCCTGATTTAGACACATTACCTTTGAGCAACGGACCCCTGCCTAGGAGCCTGTAGAAAAGCCCACAAGGATTCATTTGTTGTGCTTGCTGCATAATGACCTTTCTCCCCTCCCCCCCAACCACTAAGTTGATGCAAGGTGACAGGATGAGGTTCTTAAATGGGCATTGATTGACAGCAAGCCATGATCCTTCCTGCCACAGATTTAACTAAAGTGAAGTCAGAAAGAACTATCAGAAATAAGAGCAGGAGCAGGCAATTTAACTGCTGGAACCTGCTCCATATTTAATATGATCGTGGCTGAACTCATCTCAGCCACAACTCCGTTTATCTGCCTGTTCGCCGTAGCTCTTCAAACCCTAACAAAATTAAAAATCTGTCCACCTGTTCCTTAAATTCACTCAAAGTTCTGGAATCCATGTTTTGAGGTAGTTAATTCCACAAACTCCTGGCCCTTTGAGTTGGTGCAGCCTACACCTATCACCCTCCAATCTAAATAAACACTGCCCCTGCCCCACAAAACTCTCCACAGGGGAGGGAGCAAAGTACTGCCCAACATAAGGGAAAACTTCCATGAGCTGTAGTTGGTAGCATCTGAAATGTACTGGCTGAGAGTAGGAGGAAGATTCAAACACTCCTTTCAAAAGGGAACTATTTTAATGCTTGCTTTGTCCTTTTCTTTTCAGATGTTTTCTGAAAAATATGGTGAAAATTGGAGCGAAGAATGAATTAGCTCTGGCTGACTGCATGTTTGTTTCTGCAGAAACTGAGGGGAGGAGGGAAATCCTTGCCTTGCTGATCTATTATTACAATCATTCACTGTTTGAGTAACACAGATTTACTGCAAATAAAACTCAAATCCTCTGGTAGTGTCCGTGGTGCCAATTCCTATTTTTTATTTCCTCAAAATCAAAATTTCACAACTGAATTAAAATTGCAGCCAAGTTCCATGTCGTGCTGAGGGTCAGGCTGATAATGAAAAAAATTAAGATTTTAAAACAATAAATTGTGGTGATATTGTATTTGTTGGTTCATTGCCTGAGCCCATGCTGAATGATTCAGTATGATATGTGTACAGAGGATTTGATATGCTGAAAGTAACTCCCTTTTGTCCATATTTTCTTTGCCTCCTCACTTGACCCCTAATCTACAAAATTTAGATAGGCTGCAGTTGTTTTCTTTGGAACACAGGGCGATAAGGAGAGATTTAATTGAGGTGAATGACATTATGAGGGATCTGGATAGAATGGATAGCAAGTCAATAAATTTTAAGTAATTGGGAGAAGGTGGAAGCTGGAAATCCTGAAAAAGATGTACCCTTTTAAAAGGGTGTCCTGATCTCTAATATAAAATACAACCTCCTGGAGACACAGGCACTAGTCTACCCACCCCCGCCTTCCCAATGGACATGGGGGACCCACCATTGTCATGGGGGACCCCCACAGACACAGTCCCCACACCATGGACATGGGGGACACTCCCCAATCAATAAGGAAAACTTCCCATGAGCTCACCAGAGGGCCCTGTGATTGTGCCCTCTGGAAGTGTCATGGGTTATGCCTTGGCCCTTTCACTTTGGAAATATATTTGCCTGCAAATGCCTTTGGCAGGTTGCCTTGGCCGGCTTCCATTTTTTGAAAAACTGTTATTTACTTTGCAATGTCAGAGAGGAGGCAATTCCATATGCAAATGGAATGATATGGCGGGGAATCCCACTAGTTAAATAAATAAATAAATTTATTGAAATGAAGTTCTCAAACAGCCTGGACAGGTATCTATTAAATCTCCAGTGGACAGTGGGCGGAGATTTTGTGCCCACATTGTCGTTTGGGCTCATGGTGAACAGAGGTGCAAAATCACAGCAGGCAAGTTAAAAAGTGGGATTAGGTTGGATAGCTCGTTGTTTGGCAGGAACAGACATTATGGGCCAAAGGGCCTCTTTGTGCTTTGTAAACTTTCTATGATGGAGGGATAGATTTTTTCACAATTCTTAGTTGAAATAACTGGGCAATAACAACATGAAATTAAATTTTATTACCAGTATTTTATAGTTTCAATGTCTTTCCTTAAGGTTTTCCAGAAGCTTATCGTTTTAATAAGCCCTCCAGAATTTGAACAAAAGTAGGATGCTACCCCTTCACTGGGATCCTGCAAGATTCCTTTGACATGTGGAAACACTTTAAAAACATCACGAACAACTTACATAGTATGCCACTGACCCCTTACTAGCCTTTGGTGCGCTTCCAAGTTTAGTGTATAGATCTATCCATCTTCCTATCTATTTGTCTGTGACATACTGCTGAAACAACAGATCAGTCACGGAAGCATTTCAGTGACAGCAGGCGGTTTGTGAAAAGGGCAGCTGACATCTAAATGGAGAGACTGAACAGGGAGCAGAAGAGGTGTGTTTAAAATTTAGAATGGCTCAGACTCTGATGTTGTTCTTAAATTGTGAAGATATCTTTACTAATCTGAAGAAGTTATTATTGGAAGAAGCTGAAATCTGAGCATAATTCCTTCAGAAAACAATTATCATGCTCTTGATTGTAAAAATGTAGGGCTTACTGGATTGCCATCAAAAATAGACTCTGCTCTGACTGAAATTAATTAACAAAAATCAAATGTCAACTCAAATTCAACTTACTGAGTAAAATCTGACAGACAACAAGAGGAAAATTTTGCTTTGACAGAACATTTCAAGTGTCTCCTCACTAATCATGAAAGTTATATTCCTGTTTGAACCTATTCTTCTCAAACCATTTTACCACCTATAATTTAGCACCCGTACTCTTGTAAAACACATCAAAATTCCTTGGTGTTGCTCCTGCTCTGTGAGGTAGTAAAGTGGACACCTCATTTGCACATGTTGGCAAGGTTTCCGCCTCTGGCTAAGTTGTGCCAGCCGAGCGGGAGCAGCTTTGAGGAAGATCTCATTTGATCAAATTTGCTGGCAACAATCCCAGCAGTTCTATTGGGATCATGCCAGAGTAACGCAGGGTCGGCACAACATTTGGATGAATTTGCTAGTACCTATGCAACTGAGGGTATATCCCTGGTGTCTGTTGTCATGTTCTTAATAGAAAATCTGGATCTGGCTTCCAATTGGGCTTCAGGGGAGATGCTCAGGCCTCTTCCATAAACACAGCAACCTCCACTTTAGCTTTGTTGTGTAACTTATTTATTTTTAATTCTCCTTGTCCGGTTGCTGAAGTAAGACTTCCTGCCTGAGTTCTCACTTCTCCATCTGGTAGGGTGCTCTTGTGTCCATCTGAAGGCCAAATGCTTCAACTATCTTGGTGTGTCCCAACCATATTCCAAGTTTAAAGTTAAAGTTTATTTCTTAGTCACAAGTAGGCTCACATTAACACTACAATAAAGTTACTGTGAAATTCTCTAGTCACCATGTTTCAGCGGCTTTTGGGTATACTGAGGGAGAAGTTAGTATGGCCAATTCACCTAATCTCCACATCTTTAAACTGTGGGAAGAAACCAGAGCATCCGGAGGAAATCCATGCAGATACAGGGAGAACGTGCAGACTTCACACAGACAGTGACGTAAGCTGGGAATCAAACCTAGGTCTCTGGTGCTGTGAGGCAGCAGTGCTAATCACTGTGCTACCGTGCTGCCCATTCTGTCTTTTGAGTTGCAAATGGCCTTACATAGTAGGACCTACAACCAATTCCACTCACTCGGCATCAATTGTCAATTGGATCATCGAGGTTAAAAATACACAGCTGAAGGGCATTGATCAATGAATTACTTGAGCACTTACAAAAGGAAGACTGTCCGCTGATCTATTTCATGCTTTCCATGACTGGTAGGTACCACAGGGGCTGGAGTAAATCATCAGCCCCCAAAGCAACATTTTGATTTTCTAAGCCTCCTTTAAAAATTTTGGATGTGATATTACCAGCCATTTATATCTCACTCCTGCTGCAGTGAAGTCAGAGAACTTGGTGCCCAGCCAAATCTCTGTTCATTGCAATAGGATGGAGAATCCCAGCAGTGTAAATGGCCCTAACATTCCAGCCTTTGCCTTTTTGTTATAATGTCCCTTTAAGGGGTTGCCGATTCATTAAATGATTGATTTGTCTATTTGTTTAATTTTATTGGTGTTCAAAGGAGTACAAGACTAACGCCTGAAGCCTTCCATGACAGGTGGGTGTTACAGGGTTCAGAGTACATCATCGACCCCAGCAATATCATTTTACTTTGCTAGATTTCAGTTGAGGCTTTTGTTTTTCTTTACAATAAGATGAAAGCTCCCCTTTTTTAAAGGGGAGTTATATATGAATATGTTATAAATGTTTAAATATTATTTTTTAAAGAATATAAAAGGAAGAATTGTGAAACACTGGGTGATAGTCAATAAGAGGCAAAAATATATAATGCAGCATTCTGTAATAAACCATCTATTAAAAAGATATATGTGCCTGGTTTCATATTTCATAGGATTATAGAATCCCTACAGTGCAGAAGGAGGCCATTCAGCCCATCAAGTCTGCACCGACTCTCCATCAGGGCATCTTACACAGACCTTACCTGCATAACGCCACTTATTTACCTACTAATCCCCCTAACCTATTCATCTTGAGACACTAAGGGACAATTTTGCATGGCCAATCAACCTAAACTGCATAACTTTGGATTATTTGGCCTGAGATCTGCTTAACATTAATAAGGGGTGCACAGAGATTCCACCCTCAGTTAGAAGCAATTGGAAGAGCAAAAAGGGGGAATGAGAAAGCACTTGCAAACAAGTTTATGGAGAATATTAAGACATTCTACAAATGTAGGAAGAGATTAACTAGGGGAAGAGTAGCACCCATTAGAGACTAAGGGGCAATCTGTGTGTGAAACCACAGGACATTGGAAGGGTTTTTAATGAATACTTCTCATTGGTCTTCATTCAAGAAAATTGATGTGACAGAGAAGTGGATGATGGATTGCAACTTGAGGATTTGCATGTTGGGCTGAAGTGTGGTCTGGTTCCAAAAGATAAAGATTGTGAATGCTGACATCTTCCCATCAAGAAACCCACAAGTTCCAGACCATTGTGTTTGAAGTACTTTATGATGCTTTCAATGAATGTAATAAATTGTGTCTAAACTACCTTCC
Source organism: Sphyrna mokarran (assembly GCA_024679065.1). Taxonomy (NCBI): domain Eukaryota; kingdom Metazoa; phylum Chordata; class Chondrichthyes; order Carcharhiniformes; family Carcharhinidae; genus Sphyrna; species Sphyrna mokarran. The sequence continues at coordinate 20,136,954 of JAGIQG010000023.1, read as the reverse complement.
TTGTTTCGTTCCCTCAGCTGTTATGTTTTCAGTCCTATTTATTTCAACCTTGCTTTCACCTTCTGCTCTTAACTATCACCTGAAGCCTTCCTTATATTTCCTGTCAGAGTCAGTTTATGAGAGTGAGGCAATGAGAGACTGAAGTAAAAAAAAATGCAGTTATTAGTGTCTCAGTGGCTATTGATGTGATGCAGCCCAGACCTATAATGGAGAACAGATATGTGCCTGGTAAATTCCTATTTTTGGGCTTGGATAACACTGTAAATTTAAGGTGAAAACCATTCAGATGAGCAGATGGTTCCACAGAGATGGATATTGAAATCCAATGTTATCATTGACAGTACATCCAGATTTTTGCTAAAACCACACACATCTTTTTGTGTTTGCATAAGGGGAGAGAATTTTAATATATCTACAAAACTACAAAACCAAAATTAAAGACTGTTCTGACACTACAGCACACCAAACATAAGTTGGCTTTTGTTTATCAATGGTGAATTCTAGCCACATTTTTTATGTCATGTATCTGTGTGGGGAAGATGGTTAAAGTCTGTTATATAATCCTTTCATTTCCACCACATACTGGTGAAAGAAAGTTTTCTCACTGTACTATTAGCTTGTGTATGAACTTGGGTTGCTTTTACCCAGTTTCTGGTTGGAATATGCACCCCATAGCTCACATTTCCCACAGATCTGCTGCAAATTAACATGAAATTTTCATGGAAAGCTGGATTGAGAAGAATTCACGTTAATTTTTACTGGCAGATAGCTTGGACTTATTACTGGATAAATAAATAAGTTTTGCTCTGGATTAGATTGTCATAAAGAAGTACCTGAAGGAAATACATGTGTTAAAAGTAGAGCAAACTGTTCCATTTCCCCGCATGCAAAAAAATAAAATCACTGATGAACATGGCTTTTAAAACCAACCTTACAAACTCTGGCTACTCTGGAGAAAATGGCCTTCTCAGAGCTCGTGGTATCCAGTGCTGTCTCTCTTAAAAATATATAGATTTTATCATCATCTTCATTCGAGGTGTCAGAGATGGGGTACATCCCAATAAACTTGGGGTCTGAAAAATATATAAATGACAAGTACAATGATGGCATTATTCTTAATTTAGTCGCATATCAAAATAAACATGAAAAATACTGTTGGGCTTTGTAAAACAGAACTGGATTGTTAAAAAATGTTGAAATTCATTGGTTTTCAGCATTTTGTTTGTTAATCTCACAAATATTAATGCATCAATGAACACATAAGCAAAACAAACTGCTTCCCATCCTCAGTTCCACCTACATTCTTTTGGTGTGATCTTACATAAGTGCTAAATGAGCAAGAAAACAAAAGAGAATGGCATTTTTTTTCAGTGAAAAGCAAATCACAACCTTATGGGACTCATGCAAAAAAAGAGCCCAGATATGATTCTCGCCAGTAGGTTTGGGACAGAACATAAGCTTGTCTGTGAAGCTGGCTGCAGAGTGCTTGGCACACCATTGCATAGGCACCCCTATCTGCCAGTGAGCTGGAAGAATTCCTGCCAAACCAACACCTCACCTACCCACTCTCCGTCCCTCCCCACAGACTTTGCACTTCCTCCAGGTGATCACTGCCTATGCCAATCCCTTTACGCCTTCCCTAGCCTACAGAGTACTCTCTCCATTGATCATCAATCCTGCAGAGCACCCCCCTTGCCTGCCCCCCTTCTGAGCTCCCTCCGGGCCTCACCCTATAGCACCACAGTACTCAGGCTCCATCCAGTTGGCAATGTCATGGCATTTAGGGTGTCCAGTAGGCAGTGCCAGGTTGCTTAGTGGGCATCACCAGGGTGCCTGGTGGACAGTACCAGGCTGACATAGCTCCATGAGCACTGTCCAGCCATGCCCCAGCAGCTTCAATGACCTCTGACCCCTCTTCTGGGGAGACCAGCAATGATTTTCATGGTGTGGAGCTTGACCAGCGAGGAAATAACCTCAAGTGAGCCCAAATGATAGCATTCAGGACCCACTAATGACATGCAAAGCATGTCAGGACGCAATGCAGATCTCACCGGTGAAACAGGGTAAGATTATATGAAGTAAGAGAATGGTTGCAAACCTGATTTTTTTGCCCCTCATACAGTCTTACTACCTCTCCTCACTAATGACAGGTGGGACAAGATCATAAAATCACACCCTGCACAATTTAGGCCCACCCCAACCATTCCTGGACCCAGCCAACAGACCCTAGCACTCAGCCTTTCTGTGGGTCCCCGTGATACATATTTCCCTAGGCTGAAGTGCCATTTAGACTACTCAGTATGCTCTGCTTACTGATTATCTCCAGACTTGGCTCTTACCCAGCTTTGGCCACAGGCCCAGTTCATCTATGCATGCAATTATAAATTCTGCCCTTCCCACTCCCACTGAGTCCAGTCTTAAATTTTCCCTGCCAAGCCCCAATGCCATGCCCCAATCTCACACTACTTTGCAGCTCTACCCTTGATTCTCAGTGTCTCTCTCATAGCCCAAGCTTTATGTGCTCTGCCCTCTGCCATCTCCTACTTAATTCCTATTATAAGTGTCAAGTGCTAGCCTTCTGCTCCCTCTTGTACAGTAAGAAGTCTGACAACACTAGGTTTAAGTCAAATCGGTTAAACTTAAACCTGATGTTGTCAGACTTCTTACTGTGTTTATCCCCCCTGTCCAACGCCGGCACCTCCACATCATACCCCCTTGTATAGCCATGGAGATGATATAGAGATGCCGGCGTTGGACTGGGGTAAACACAGTAATAAGTCTGACAACACCAGGTTTAAATCCAAATGATTTATTTGATAGTAAACTTACAAGCTTTTGACCCTATGGTCTTTGTCAGGATTCGCCATGGAGAGCCTGGCTTAAAACGTTTTGAGAGATAAGAGAAGAAAGGAGAGGATACAAGACATATAAAGGGAAATAGGAAGAACCAGAGAGAGAAGAGAAATTAGTTAAGTAAGAAAAAAAGAGCGTTAAGAGAAGAGAAAGAGAAAAAACTTAATTATAGATCTGGGCTGCAATCTCTGACCTCGCCCATGGCTGGGATTCTCCGGTCCCACCACAGTGAAAGTAGTTTTGGCAGAGCGCCAAATTCTTTGTCCTCATTGGTAGTGGTGCAGGTGAACGAGATTGCAGAATCCCGACCCAGGATTTTTTCAAGAGAATCAACAAAGCTAAGAAATAAAATTTATAAACTGTGCACAAGGAGTACTTTGTTGTCTCTGCTTTCCAAAGGGGTAATTCCCTTTAACAATAAATATAAAATAATAATTTATTAGAGCTAATGATCAGGATTTCATACGATAACAAAAGGCAATGTAATGATAATTTAAGCATATTCTGAAACACATTGTGTATCTGTGGATGGTTTAGCAGAATTGAGTGAATGGATGAACTAACATATAGCTTCCCAAGATTAGCATTTCCAGGTCTTCCAATATTTGCCAAGTTCAGATTCTCCTGACCACACACCATTGCCCACTTAGGAGCAACTTGCTTCTAGGTCTCCATTCATGATTAACTGTGGATTATCTACTGGAGACAGTAGGCAGTTTTTCCTGAGATATTGAGAACTGAGTATCAGGGTTACTGTTCCAAGGCACAGGACAAAAAGACTCCTTCCACGCATGCCTGCTTCAGCCTATTGTCTACTGTAGAACAAAACTGAAGCTTCAGAACCTAATTTACAATTTTAAAAGTTTCAGGGACATTTTCACTGCTAAAGGGAAATTATTGCCATTTTCCAAACGTAACTTGCAGCAAGTCTCAGAATCACATACCGCTTAACCAAAGAGGATTGTTGTGTTCCGTACGGATATACTGATTCTCCAGGTGATGAATCGGGGACCGAAAGAGAGCTGTGTCTCTCCCAAGAAAGTCAGAGGATGTCCCAGCATAAAGATGCTCATCTAAAAATTTAAAAATTAAACAGATGAGTTTAGTGTTTTAGTACTTAGAGAAGAGTTTCTCTCACATTCTTCCTAATATGTTGTAATCTGAACAGGATGCCATACTCTAGTTGGGGTTGGGGGGAGTTGGGAGGTGTCTAGAAACAAATGGCCTTTACCTGTGTTGTAAATTAATCTATGGCTGCAATTTTCCAACTCCTCTGCAGCAGAGCAGTTGGAAAATTTAACCATGGAATTTACTGATGATTAGAACTCTTTCAGTCCATCATACCTGTGCAGGTGCCTGTTCTGCAACAATAGCTACAGGATTAATGTTTATGCTCTAATACATGTACTCAGATTGTGGACAGAGAAATAATGACAACAACAAAGATCTTGACAACAATAATGGCAATATTAGCTTTAAAAAGCAGTTATAAATGAGAGTTAAGCATGCTGGGGTTTTTGGTCAACTTATAATTAAAAACAGATGTAAGTCATAAAGTTGCTGATGCTGTGGTCTGCTACGTGAACTATGATCTGACATTTCCAGTGTTGACCAAATATGGGAAGTTGTTTCCTTTGTGTTCGACCTGATGGTACCGATTGCAGAGAAGGCAATATGTCCGACATGACATTTGAAGTAAACATTATGGAGTTGTTTATGAGTAACTCCATTGGCTTAGCCGAACAATGTGATCAGTTTTCAGTTACACCATTGATTGCGTGTCACAGAACTTTCTGGAAGGTCTGTGACACTTTAAAGATAAAGGCACATGTTCCAGCCCTTTGTTTCCAGTGATAACACAGAGATCAACTGTAGCAAGAGTGCCCTGAAGAACATTTTCAGAGAAGGATCATGACGACAGATTCTATATCAGAAATGGACCTGCCAATTTTGTTCAAAATGGGGTTGTGTCTATTTTCAATTAAAGCATTAGAGTTAATGTTCTGTTAAGAGTTAAAGTTCAGTAAAAGAGTTAAAGTGTTGCAACTCTTGTATGTTTGAGTTTGGTACTGAAAGTGTTAAATAAAGGAAGATTGTTAAAAGAATTTGAGTCAACTCCTGTCTTTGGTTTGTAACATTAAAATGGAATGCTTGAGACAGAGTTTGAATTAATAGCCAAATAATAACATCTATACAGTAAATCTACTTTTCATGGAGGTTTCTTCATGATCTTGAACCGAGGAGATTGGGTCATCTTTAGACACTTAGCTATTTTGTTCACTTTTTCACTGACATCCATAAATCATTCTTTCACAGTCAGTCCATATGCTTTTCATACAGCTTATAAAAATCTCAGGAAAAGATACCCATTCTGCTCTTTTATGGAACCATATGGAAAATCACATAGTCTGGACTTATGTAACTTTATTTGCAATCATTTTACAATATTATCTTCTGTATATCAATATTTAAAAGAAAGCACTCTTTTCTATCAATGCAATTTTTGGTATGATCTATTTAATTGTCTCAAAACAGGAATACACTGTTAAAAAATCTAAGAGAGTCCACTGAACTAATTTGCAGTAAATGGTAGTTCAGATCTACGATACATCTTGCGACAAGTTGGGCTGGAATTCTGTTGGACCAATGGGGTCCCACTCACTGAATGCTGGTGAGGAACACTCAGAATTCCTCAGGGGAGGCCTGTCAAAATCAAATCAAATGACCTTAAAGCACTTAAGTGACCATCATCAAATCTTCCTGTGATCATGGTCCCTAGCAGAGGAAGTTTGCTGAGAGCTGTGGCCAGTTGGAGGTTGATAGTTTATCAGTTTATCATGTCGCCAGTGCTAGTAGACTATTCACAATTAACAAAATAGTATTCACTAAAGTTTAATATTCCATTGAATAAAAGGAAAGTACAAAGAAAACCCAAATGCTTTCTTTCTGCGATTTATTGTTTGTGCAAATGCAATGGACATTGTGTTTTATAAAACTGATTTTGGGGATTTCTGTCAGGCATAAGGCCAGGTAAAATCTGATATTTATGCAAATTGCAATTTCAGCAAATCATGAAACTTGTGAAATAATACAGAGTGTTTGTTAATTCTCACCAACTCTGGAAACCCAAAACAATACCAAATACATAGTAGTAACACCATAATAACTGAAGGTTTCCCTTAGTTGTTACTGCGAAATATGTTTTTAACTATGCATAAAATATGACTAGATAGTGGAGAGGAAATGTTCATGGACACCTTTACAATATCACTACATGTATAAGATGGAAATTCTTCCAATATATTGTCCTGAGGAAATACTTCCATTTCTATTGTTTTATAGGCAATACAATTATCTAGTTATCTAGCAAAGAGGGGACTCAATAGCAGCATCAACAGTTTGCATCATCAATGCAAACCATTGAGTAAAAATATGAATCTGAAGAATTAATGAAACATGATCAATTCTTGATGAATTTTGCAAAGTGCTTTGGCCAAAATACCAATTTACTGATCTCTAATCTCTCCATTCGCATTATCTATACGTGTAAAGACTTGATTACCTATAAAGGTAATTTACTTGTGTCTCTGTCTTTATATGCTGTGTTTGTGAACCATCTCCTCACTCACCTGATGAAGGAGCAGTGCTCTGAAAGCTTGTGATTCCAAATAAACCTGTTGTCTTTGACTTGGTGTTGTGAAACTTCTTACTGTGCCCATCCCAATCCAACGCCAGCTTCACCACATCATGACATAGGATTAACATTGAATTCCTCTAGATACTTCAGTTTCCTCCCACACTCCAAAGATGTGCAGGGTAGGTTGATTGGCCATGCTGAATTGACCTTTTGTGTCAGGAGGATTAGCAGGGTAAATATATGAGGTTTCAGTGATAGGTCTGGTTGGGATTATTGTTAGTGAAGGTTCACTGAGCCAAGTGGCCTGATTCCTCACTGTAGATATTCTATGATGCTGTTGCATGAAGTCTTCTTTGACAGCTTATTCCTATGGCTGATAAATAGATTTTCATGCAATTCACTCCTACTGGTTTGCTCACTTCTAAACCTATGGACTAAAATGTGAGTTATATCAATGTGAGTAGTTACCCACGCATTAAATGGGTGGCATGGCGACACATTGGTTAGCACTGTTACCTCACAGCTCCAGGAACCATGTTCAATTCCCATCTTGTGTCACTGTCTGTGTCAAGTTTGCATATTCTCCCAGTGTCTGCCTGGGATTCTTTTGGGTGCTCCAATTTCCTCCCACAGTCCAAAAATGTGCAGGTTAGTTGGATTGGTCATGCTAAGTTGCTTCTTAGTATCCCAAGATGTATAGGTTAGATGTATTTGCCGTGGTAGATATGTGGGATAAGGTGTGGGTAATAGCCTGAGTAAGATTCTCTGTCAGAGTTTTGGTGCAGATTTGCTGGGCCTCTTTTGCACTATCGGGATCCTATGATTTTAAATCTACATACAACAAAGTTATATTTCTCCATCATTTGTTACATACTGAGTGCTTTACAGTGCAGTGCTTTTGAAAAGAAAGAACACATATTTATGTAGTGCTACCCATGCCTTCAAGATTTTCTACATCACTTCAAATCCAGTGAAGTACTTTCAAAATGTAATCACTGTGAAAGTGTGGGCAAATATGACAACAAATTTGTACGAGCAGCAATGACCAGATAATATGCTTTAGTTGTTGAGGGATAAATGCAGACGACCTACTGTTCTTCAAATGTTGCAATTGGAAAGGTAAGAATTAGGATAGGCTTTGTTGCCCATCTTAGAACATGCTTGACTTTTAATTTTATTGTCTTCAATCCAATCCTGTCAGTTATCATCTGCATGATTAAGATAAATTCCTGAACTTCAAAATGCAGTTCAGTGGTGTGAGATGCTTTGGATGTTCTAAGCACATCCAAGGGGCATTATAAATGTAAGAATGTCCATTCAGTGTTTTTGTCTCAGTTGATTCAAAGGCGTAGTCTGGGGCAAAAGAGTCAAGTAAATAGAGCCAAATCTTTCACATGTAAAATTAGGAATTGCTTTGACACACAAAGGGTTGTGGAATTTTGAAATTTTCTTCTACAAGTGGCATTTGAGGAGATAAATTGTGAACTTTTAATCTGAATTTGATAGATTTTTGTATATACTGGTATTAGGCACCGGTATTAGATACCTCACCACACTCTGAGGCAGTGAATTCCACAGACTCATGACCATTTGATAGAAGTGGCTTTTTTTCCACACCTCGGATTTGATTCTGCTATCCTTTATCTTAAAACCATGACCTCTTGTTTTAGGCTGGTCCACAAGAGGAAACATCCTTTCCATGTCTACCCTGTCAATCTCCTTTAGCATCTTATACACCTCAATTAGATCGCCCCTCACTCTTCTAAACTCTAGAGTGTACAGGCATAACATGCACAATCTTTCTTCATAAGACATCTCTGGAATCAATCTAATGAAGCTCATAGGGGTCAAAAGACCGGAATGCCCTAATAGCGCTCCATGTACAGACTGCAACATTTAAACATATGGCTCACTACTATGTTCTCAAGGGCAGTGAGCAATGGGCAATAAAATTTGGCCTTGAGAAAGATACCCATATCCCTCAGAATTAAAAGTGGACAGTGGGATTGCAGGAAAACTGTGAGGTTATTGAGCAAACATAATGAGAACAGAATTCTTTACACTGCAGAGGTTTTATGGGAACATTAAACCACTGTTCTCAGATTCACAGAAGAACATCACTGTGGAAAACTTGCGCTTTGACCTTCTTTCTGCTGCTGATGGTGTAAACGATGAAAGGTTAGCTTGGTTTATTGTGGGAAAATTTAGCTTTACAGCCGCACTAACTTTTATTTCTCCCCATTATCATCAGCTGCCATTTGTCAAGTCTTGTGTTTTGTTGCCAAATTGACATTTTCTTGAGGCAGCAACAAAGTTGGAAAATCCCATTAAACCAGTGAACAACGTTCCAACAATTGGAAGGAATGATCATATTCAGTTTGACTCAGATTTTATGTCAGATCACAATTATAAGATGAATTATTATTTAATCTAATAATTATAAACATCATACTCTCAAATTTTATAATTTTATGGAACCACGATAATCAGATTTATGTGAGGCAATGAAAAGGGTACCAATTAAGGTCACGTTTTGCAATCAGCGTATTGAGTGTTAAATGTTCCCAGGCTCAAGCACAGTTATTCTCATTATATGGGTCACAGACACAAATTTTCCACTGGAGTTTGGGTAACTAGAAAATCCCTTTCGTGTGAGCTGGGTGCAAGGTTAATTCTCTAGAAATGATAGCGCATCCAAAAAAAAATATACAACTTGATTACACGTACAGTAGTTATTTGTTACAACTTTGAAAAAAATGTCTTCAACTGCAGTTCAGTTGGTAAATGCGGAACCCTGTTTGGAACCGAGCCACACAGAAAGAAAATTTATTGGTTTGATTCCCCCAACAGTGTTCAGTTAATTGAACTCAACTATAATGGTGTGCGATTAGCAACAGTATTCCTAAGCTCAAAGGAAAAAAAAGCCAATGTTTTCACTTCTAATCAATGTCTAGCGACTTGTGGGAAGTTAGCCTGGGTGAGATTCAAGTGAGGGCAAACAGATTGTTTCCGTTAATAGGGGATTTGGTAGTTGGAGAGTACAGATTTAAAATAATTGATGAAGGAACCAAGAGGGAGATGGGGATGGAATGGGTGGGTTGGATTGTCTGTAAAACTGGAAAAACACAGGAACAATACAGTATGAAAGCAGACTATTCACCACATCATGTCTTGCTGAGACTTCATAAGATTTATCCAAATTGCCCCACGACAATAAATGCACTTCACAGCAGTAAATATTGAACAAAATTTGACATTTACCCACCTAAGAAGGTACCAGGACAGGCAACCAATGCAATAGTCAAAGAGGTAGCTTTTCAATGAACATGTTAAATGAGTAGAAAGATGTGGACGGATAGAGACGTTTAAAAAGGAAATTACAAAGCTTATGACTGAGACAGCTAAATATACAGTGGAGTGAAGAATCATAAAATCCCACAGTGCAGAAGGAGGCTATTTGGCCCATCGAGTCTGTACCAACCATAATCCCACCTAACCCCTATCCCCATAACCCCATGCATTTACCCTAGTTAGTCCCCTTGACACAAAGGGGCAATTTAGCCTGGCCAATCTACCACAGATCTTTGGATTGTGGGAGGGAACTGGAGCAGCTAGAGGAAACCCAAGCAGACACTAGGAGAACATGCAAACTCCACACAGATAGTAACCCAAGCTGGGAATCAAACCCAGGTCCCTGGTATTATAAGGTATCCATACTAGCCACTGTGCTACTGTGCTGCCCGTAAGAGAATATGCAAGAGATCAGAATTGGAGGAGTGTATAAATTTTGGAGAGTTATGGGACTGAAAGGAGGAAAAAAATGGAAAGGGATGAAGTTCAGGATCCATTTAAGTTTCTGGAAGGTGCAAAGTGGGAGGTCAGCAAAAAGTGCTTTGGAATATTTAGGTCTGAAGGTAACAAACTCATGATAAAATTTTCAGCACTATGTTGGAGACCCAAGGTATTAAAGAGTTAGAAACAATGTGACTATTTGGCTGCATGGCAAACCAAAACCCCTCATGCACGCCATGCATAAATTATCTTTTTAAAATTACTGCATGTACAAAACTAGGCAAAAATATTTGAAAGGGCCATGAACTTCAACAAATCATGCATAAAATCCCACAGTGCAGAAGGAGGCTATTTGGCCCATCGAGTCTGTACCAACCATAATTATCATCTCGATCTTGATAATGCTGAGGATATTAGGAGGTTAGCCAGTTGCAATCTTTAGTTATGAAACCTGTCCTTAGAGCCTTGCAGCAAGATTTTATTCTTCAAGATTATGTCCAACTCTCTTTTGAAAGTCACTATTGATTCTCTGCTACCACCCCTTTAGATCTCGACCCTTCACACCATCAGGATCTTCTGGTTAACCCCCACAAATGCCTGGTGGTCGGACGGGTGAGGCATGCAGAATCTCGTAGACTGAGGCTGGACTCAAAAATCCTGATGTGGCCAATGACAGGCTACCAGAAAACACAATATTTACTTCTGTGGTGGGCAAGGTATTGGAGAGAATTATTAGGGATAGGATTTATAGTTATTTAGAGAGAAATGAATTGATTGGGGATAGTCAGCATGGTTTCGTTAAGGGTAGGTCATGCCTTACTAACCTCATTGAGTTTTTTGAGAAAGTGACCAGGGAGGTGGATGGGGGTAAGGCGGTTGATGTAGTATATATGGACTTTAGTAAGGCGTTTGATAAGGTGGCCCATGGAAGACTTCTACAGAAAATGCAGATGTGTGGAATAGAGGGTGATTTAGCTAATTGGATTAGGAATTGGCTGGCAGATAGAAGACAGAGGGTGGTGGTTGATGGGAGATATTCATCGTGGAGTTCGGTGACGAGTGGTGTGCCTCAGGGGTCTGTTTTGGGGCCCCTGCTGTTTGTAATTTTTATAAATGATCTGGATGAGGGTATTGAGGGATGGATCAGTAAATTTGCAGATGATACTAAAGTTGGTGGTGTGGTAGATAGTGAAGAGGGGTGTTTTAGTTTACAGAGTGACTTGGACAAGTTGCAGAGCTGGGCCGAGAGGTGGCAAATGGAGTTTAATGTGGAAAAGTGTGAGGTAATGCACTTTGGCAGGAACAATAAATGTGTAGAGTATAGGGCTAATGGTAGGGCTCTTAATAGTGTTGAGGAACAGAAGGATCTTGGTGTATGTGTCAATAGATCCCTGAAAGTAGGCAGTCAAGTGGATAAAGTTGTTAAGAAGGCATATGGAGTCTTAGCTTTTATTGGCAGGGGGATTGAATTTAGGAGCCGCAGCATCATGTTGCAACTGTACAAAACTCTAGTGCGGCCGCACGGAGTATTGTGTGCAGTTCTGGTCCCCACATTATAAGAAAGATGTGGAGGCATTGGAGAGGGTACAGAGGAGGTTTACCAGGATGTTGCCTGGTATGGAGGGCAGGTCTTATGAAGAGAGGCTGAGGGATTTGAGGTTGTTTTCGTTAGAAAGGAGGCGGCTAAGAGGGGACCTTATTGAAACATATAAGATGATTAGAGGTTTAGATAGGGTGGACAGTGATAGCCTTTTTCCTAGGATGGAGAAAGCTAGCACGAGGGGACACAGCTTTAAATTAAGGGGTATGAGTTATAGGACGGATATCAGAGGTAGGTTCTTTACTCAAAGAGTGATTAGGGAGTGGAATGCCCTGCCTGCAGCTGTTGTAGATGCGCCAAGTTTGGTGGCGTTTAAGAGGTTAGTTGATAAGTATATGGATGAGAAGGGAATGGTTTAGTTAGGAGGGGCATTGCTTTTTATTTTGGTCGGCACAACATCGAAGGCCGAAGGGCCTGTTCTGTGCTGTATTGTTCTATGTTCTATGTTCTAATATAGTTGTTGGTGGTGGAAGGGTGGATGTGCTGGTAAGATGAGTAGGCAGGGATTTCATAAATAACCTCAGTCAGAACGGGAATTGAACCCAGACTGTAGGTTTCACAAACCAGCTGTCCAACCAACTGAGCTAACCAGCCTCCATAACAAGCAGCAAGCAGCTGTATGATCCTTTAATAAGATGAGGCTTGGCTGAGACATATACTTCAACTCCCATAACAACTAATCCAGCTTGCAGGGCCACTTGGCTTGAATGGTACCCATAGAATTGAAGTAAATTAATCCACTGAATTTTTAAAAATTCATTCCTGGGACATGGGAGTTGCTGGCTGCCTAGCAGTTGAGAGTCAACCACAATGCAATTGATCTGGAATCACAGGTAGGCCAGACCAGTTAAGGACATTAGTGAACCAGATGGGTTTTCAATGAAAATCGACAATTGAATCAATCTATTTGTGTTTCTGGCAGCAATGATGAATTTCAAGTAGCTGTCACTAGTTAACAATGCTCAGGCCAGTAACACTGCAACATCCACAGCCAGAGGAAAGCCAAAAGACAACAAAAGAAATTCTTTGTAACTTAAAAAGTAAAAGATGGAGTTCAGTGGACATAAAGCTACTGACTCTCCAGAGCACATAGCTAAAGTTTCAAAGCAAAGACCTCACAAAGTTCTTCTTTTATCCTTTCACTGGTGAATTTATAACGCTCCTCTCTACATGCAGAATGTTTCAATTATTCATTTATTCCTGTCAGGAATTTCCTTCCATTATCGCCACATGTTTCTCTTAAGCCTATTTGGAAACAAAGAGATTTCTTCAATTCAGTTTGTAAATCTACAAAGCTCTGGTTAAGATGGAAATGACTTGTTCTATGCACACAAGGAGATATCATGATTTGTAAAAATAGCAATCATGTTAAATGTGGTTGCATAACCTTGCTTTACCATTTAATAGAAATATTAAAAAGGTGAATACTTCCATTTAAAATGGGGACATAAATGCTACAACAATGTGTTGAGCATGCACACTGTCATTTTTAAAGATTTGGGGGAAAATGAGCTATTATAATTTGCAAACTTTTCTAATTTGATAACTTTCCCTGTACAGCAACATAAAGGTTAAAGCTTCTGCTTTGGGTGCAATCAAGGGGATGAACTTTTACTCAAGAGTCAGGAATAGAGGATTTCAACCCAATCCGGCATGTAATGAACATTCCCATTGCTGTTTTAAAAGACCCAACCAATTAACGACAAGAAGGCGATCCAATCAGAGATGGCATATAGGTTCCCAAGGCTGGAGAATCAATGCCAGTCTCTTAGTGTTCAGAAATTGAACACTAGGTTAGGTGTGACAGCCAATCGAAAAATGGAGACAACAAGAGCAAAGAATTAGACTTAGAGAGAGTCCCACATCTGAAGACACATGAGGCAGCTGCTGGGTCAATATTCTGGAATTAGTGGCATTATGGGTCAACCCACAGCACGTGGACTGTAGCATTTCAAGAAGGCAGCTCATCACCACCCTCTCAAGGATAACTAAGGATGGGCAATAAATGCTGGCCAGCTAGCAATGCCCATGTCCCACAAATGAATTAAAAAAACCAAAGCACATGCTTTTGTTTATTTTCCACAGTTTGTTTTCCTTGAAGCAGGTCGCTAGCCTAAGTTTGAGGGGTGCTACTCTGCATTAAGGATGGCTGAATAGGAGCAGGATTTTTCTAGCCATGCTCACTCTAAGATCGGGAAAATCCCACTCGAGGTCAACAGATCTTTGCATGGTCTGCTCCTTGTCTGCTACATGTGAGGTGAGGTGGGAAAATTCCATCCTAAAAGTTGTGATGGCAGGATTTGCAGACTGATAAGCGAACAGTTTAGTCTCAATATGGATACACTCTGTGTAGCTATCAAATCCTGGTTCAGAGGCAAAGGCTTTACTTGTGACCAAAAGCCTGGAAACAAGTCCAATTATCAGAATTGCCAATGGTGATTAATTCTGGTGGCTAGTTTTTGTCAGTAGGGTCTGCTTCTAACAGGAGTAAGGACGGGTGTTTCATCTCACTCTTGATTTGCACCATGCAGATGGTCAAACATTTTTGAGGAGTCAGAAGGTGAGTAACTCACTGCAAAACTTCAAGCATCAGACCCACTCTTGCAGATGCAGTATTTATGTGGTTCATTGTGGTCCTTTCTCTTTAAGGGCAATACAAGCTCTGTGATTCTTACTTCCAGAGTAAAGGTCGCTTGACCTTTGTTGCCCTTAAAGGGACAATCACCACACTGATTTAACTGAAATTGCAGATAATGGCGGCTGCCTCGAGCAGGCAATTCAGCAGTGGTGATGCAGGTGAATATCAAGAAGAGTTAGATTATCTCTTATTGGATTATGGTCATTGCCTGGCACTTGTGTATCACAAATATTGGCCGTTTTATTATCTGAAGAGTTGCAAATTAAATTGGTTATGTTGCTGTAAGGGGGATTGTGCCAAAATAGCACATACCATGAAGACTCCAGGCCAATGTAACAGTAGCTCCAGTTTCAACATAACTGCAAGTATCAAAGGCATGTTGTGAGAATGCAGGAAAACTGGGATCTTATAAAAACGTCTATTTAGGAAATTGGCAGTGATCTGGTTTTAAAACTGTTATTTTCCCCCATTGACAATTATGTAAAAATTCTTTCCGGATGTTCTGATATAATTACATATCTTCAGAGAATTGACTATTGACTGAGTTTTACAGGGAGACACAGCTCACGTGCTAGGCAAAAAGATAAAAACAGCGTGGTCAGTCAGTTGATAATCATATACGATTAACTGGAGCCACATGTAGCTTTACCCTTGTGGCACTCCATGCTGAATTCCTTAGACCTGATGCTCTACAATGGAACTTCTTTGTGAAATGTAGCGTTTAGTCTATGATATACTTCACAGCAAATGGCTGTACTGACCCACAAATTAAAAATTTGGCTAAAAGTACAAACAGATGGTCTGAAGACACATGGATGAAAATAACTTGAGTTGTCCACTGTCATTGTGTGACAGATCATTTACATCCTGCGTCTTTTGAGTTCTACACAAATATTTATTTTTTCCAGAAGTTAGTTTTTGCATAAAATTTATTTCATAAGCAATATTAAACCTGCATGATTTTGACAATGTAAACCTGATAGCTACAATCTTTACAGCCTGATCATTGCATGTTTGGCCCATATTAAACGCAGGAATTCATTCATTCAACATAATTATTTCAAGTCCTCATCTGTCTTACAACTGTCTTACCTATGAGAGCTGACGTGAAAGGCTGGATGGGATCATAAGGGCATTTCAATATTCCAGATTCCAGAGATTCAAGGTCAAGCTTTAACGAAAACTCCTGTTAGTAAAGTTACAAGAAATTAAGAGATCAGATGCAACCAAAATTAAATCATTCATATCTCAAAGTCTTGCAGTTTACTAAATAAGGAGCAGAATTTAAAAGAGCACATGGAAATTTTCAAGCATTTTTACTGCCTCAGAATAAACCACATTAAAACATTTTCATGACATTTTGTAGAAAGATAGGAATATAACTATGGGAGACAGGCTATTAACCACATATTATTACCCATCATCAGAGCCAATAGCATTACTAAGGTTTAACAGCCTATCATTTAATACATCTTCGTTACTTCTCAGGTTTCCACTTTCTGTATCCCATCTCCAGAATCCCTAGATAACAAAAAGAGTGGGAGGAACGGCAATGCCGAAAACTATTAAATGCTGCATGTCTAAGATCTGGCCTGTCGAACAGTTTCCATTTTTTCCACTGGCACAACATACAAATTTCAACATAGTCAAATGTTTCAAAATCATAGCATAAATCATAGATTACATTACTGAATCATTTTAATATTCCTGTGCGACAGGTTGGATGCTTAGCTTCCACTCCATTTTGTGTGCAAAAGATAAACGTTATCATTTATCACTCAGATTCCATCGATTGGCAACAGCAATATGTCACTCAAGAGTTGGAAGCTTGCAAACTATAATGTGTCAAAAAATGGAAACGAGTAAAGCGACAGCCTGCTCAGAGTTATGCAGAAGACACTTTGATATTGTTGATGTGCTGTCAGCCGTGGCACATGTTTCTCCTGCTGCTGTCTATAATACAGGAGCAAGTAAGAAACCTCTATGGCCTTGGTGTCATCTGAGTAGCAACAAGATGGCACAGTGGTTAGCACTGCTGCTGCACAGCGGCTTAGGTCACAGTCTGTGTGGAGCTTGCACGTTCTTCCCATGTCTGCATGGGTTTCCTCCAGGTGCTCCGGTTTCCTCTCACTGTCTGAAAGACGTGTTGATTCGATGCATTGCTCATGCTAAATTTTCCCTCAGTGTACCCGAGCAGATGCTGGAATGTGGCGACGAGGGGATTTTTCACAGTGACTTCATTGCAGTGTTAGTGTAAGCATACTTGTGACTAACAAATAAACTTAACTTAATTTTTTTAAAAAAAAGCTGTTGTCTAGAAATACAGGAACAGGACAAGGCCATTTAGGCTCATGGCCCTATTCCAACATTCAATTCGACCATGGCTGAACTTATCTCAACTTCATAAACCTTTCTTCATTCTATATACACTTTTGTACTCTCACCCACCGAAAATTTCATCTCACGCAATTTTGAAAATTTCGATTGACTTATCTGCAAAAGCCTTTTCAGAGTCTTCCAGATTTCTACGAGCTTTTATGTGAAATCAAAATTCCTGACTTGACTTACAGATGGCCTAGCTCCAATTTTAAGATTGGGCCTCCTGTTCTGATTCTCCCACCAGGGGAAATAGTTCCTTTGGATAGAATTTTCCAGTGTGGGGCATAAATTCGGCAGTGGGAGCATAGTTGAGTGACAGTCCTCCTCAGGAACTGGAAACCATGTGGGGATTATGCAGAGGCCAGCCAATTAACTATGCATGTGTCAGTAGTGCAATGAAATATGTGATAAGGGTGGACATGAAATCTTACCAGTACCTCAGGAGGTAGCAGGTCTAGACATCATATCTAAAGGGCACCTGAACTGGCATTCATTCTTTACAAGCCAGGAGCATTAGTCTGGCTTTTGTCTGGGCACCTTTTCACCTCTTGTGGGAAATCTATTGAGACCGAGTCTGTATGGTTACAGAGAGACTGGAATGTTACAGCCATCCAGTGAGGATACCTCTAGCCTTGTGTTAACTAATGTTCATACATGATTAAGGCAGGAAAAGTATGTGGGCAAATGGATTGTGTTTAACTATGAACTAATTCTTTATGTCCTGTACTGCAGATTACAGAACAAAATGCAAGAGAAAGAGGCAAAGAGAACCTACTCCCACTTGACTACCATCTCCAGCCAAGCATCACCTCTGAGGATGAGTTTTCAGAATCTTCACAGAATACCCCAGCACAGTGTTCACCTGTACCACCCACATCAGGGGTATGTGTGCCGTATTATGCTCAGAGTCACGATTGATGGGCATGTCACAGACATGAGGCCACAGCTTGTGAAGGAAGTGATAGCTGAAGTCCCAGGTACTTGGACATGCTCGGACTGCTGAAGACCAGGCCACAAAAAGTTCCACTATTGCGTCCACCCTAATGAATCACTTAATCACCCTAAAAACCTTGATTCGATAATTCCCTCTCTAAATTCTAGAGAATAGAAGTTAACTACGTACAACCATTGTTCATTAGTTAACTCTTTAAGTCTTGCCATCGTTTTGGTAAATGTGTGCTACACCACCATATCTTTACTGAGCTTTGTTATGAAAACTGACCACAATACTTTAGATGGAATCTGAACGAGGTCCGGTGCAACTGAAATATAACTTTCTCCTTTAAATCCCAATCTCTCCAAGATAAAGGACAACATTCCATTATGCTTTTGAATTACTTTTGCTACCTATGCAATTTAGCAATTTGTATACAATTACAATCCAAATTCTTTTGCTTCTTTGCAGCCCTTACTTTGTTATCAATTAGAAAATATTTGGATTTATCTTTCCTTAATTCACAATCAATGACCTCACATATCTTCATAGTTTTGCCCACCGACTTAGTTGTCTAGGTTCCTTTGTCATGTATGCTTCCAACCCACACAATTTAATGCTTCTTAACTTAATGTCGTCTGTCAAATTTGATATTCAGCTTACTATTCCTTCAACCAAGCCTTTAAGTTCATGGGCAAAATTGAGACTTCAATATTGAGGAACAAATTTTTTTAAAAATTCATATGCAGAATGTGGGTGTCACTGCTGGAACAAAATTATTTATTGCCCATTCCAAACTGCCCGTTATTTCAGTTGCTGTGGTGCCTTATCTCAGCCAGACCGAGTAAGAACAGCAGATTTCCTTCTCCATGTGATATTAGTGAACCAGATGGGTTTTTATGACAATTGACAAATGTTTCATGGTCATCATTCAACCCCAGATTTTTTTATATTGAATGCAAGTGTCACCATCTGCCATGGTGGGATTGAACCCAGTTCTTTCTCTGGGCCTCTGGGTTACTACTCCAATGAAGATATCACAACACCACTGCCTCCCTGAAATGTCCTCAGATTAACTAATTGGCATCACTTACAGAATGAACCCTCTTTCCTGCTTTCAGTTTCTTAATTGCCAAAATAAACCCATGTTTCAACATTACCTCCAAATACATGCGATTTTATTTTTGATAATAACCTCTTGTGCTGTACCTAAACAAATGTCTCATTGAAATCCACAAAGAAAACAAGCAAAATATAACATGATAGGTTTCCTGCCCCGTAATCCAACAGTTGGCAGGACCTCTTATCCATTTAATAATCTTAAGAGTGTAAATTGACTGTGATGAGACTTCCACCATTCATTCAGTCCCAGCACTGGAGTCAAAGTCATGATCAAGAAATGTGGATTGAACAGAATCCTTTGTCAGGCTTTCCTCCCGTCCCTAACTTTTTCTCACAAGCCTCAAAAACAGCTACTTAAGACCCTCAATAGGACCAAGAATGGGTTGGCCCCCCTGGACTTGCCCATTCCCGGAGAATCGGGAACAAGTGGGAAGGATATGGGAAGACTGCATAGGCAATTTAACAGGTTCCCATGACTGCAAAACCGCTAATGAGTGTCTATTAAATTCTGTCTAACATTCATGCACAGTCAGTCCGTCAAACAGATTAATTTACCCTTCACTAATCCATGCCGACTCTGTGATAAGCTGATATTCATCAACAGTCTCAGCAAATTTGGGTAGGATTTTCCAGGCTCACCCACCTCAAGACCAGAAATTCCTGCCCAAAATCAATGAATCTTTTCACAGTTCATTAAATTGTCTATCCCACTCACAATGATTCCTGCGACAGACTGGATTGGAAAATTTACTCCTTTGTTTCTGAAGATATAATCCCAGCAATTAATATTAACCTGACAGGTCCGCTTTCTCGCTTTTACCCTGTTTAAAAAATGGAGTGGCAATTGCAATTTTCCAAATCAAAGGCACAATTCCTGAACCTGGAGCCCATTGCAAAATTATCTCTAATAGATTTGTGCACCTTAAGTCCCATTATTTTCCCTATTACTTTTTTGAGTTTGTGTAACATGTAGGCTGAACTGCTGAAAAGGGACTGACAGCTCAATTATAACAAACAAGAAGGAAGGCTAAAATTTGGAGATTTCAGATCTGCATTTCAACTCCAATCAATTTTACATGCAGTGCAGAGGCACAGTGGTTAGCATTGCTGCCTCACAGCGTCAGGAACCCGCGTTCAATGACCGGCTTGGGTCATTGTCTGAACGGAGTCTGCATCTGCATTGGTTTCCTCTGGGTGTTCCAGTTTCCTCCTACAGTCCAAAAGAGTTGCTGATTAGATGCATTGGCCATGCTAAATTCTCCCTCAATGTATCCAAACAGGCACTGGAGAGTGGCGACTAAGGGATTTTCACAATAATTTCATTGTGATGTTAATGTAAGCCTACTTGTGACACTAAAAAAACTTAAATATTAATGCAAAATTTGCCCAAGGAGATGTACAATTTCTTTTAACATTGCAATTTATTTTTGGATTATCTTTCTCTTTTCCTCCATTAGTGACATTATCTTCCTGTCAGAATGAATCTGCCTTTTTCATTAGTCTCTTAAATAATCAGTTTTGTCAATCCTCCTCAGGATTTCACTTATACATCTTTATGTCAGACTTACTTGTATCTCACTTGACACTAAGCCCTTTAGTCATTGTGACAGGAATGGCATATCAGATTAATTATCCCAGTTGTCCAGTACTTCTGCAAATTATAGAGAGAGTTTGATAGCTGTATACAACATATCATCTCACAAACTATTTCTTCTGTCTCAATCCCCTAGTACTTTAGTCTCCCCAGTCGCTGGCCTCCCTAGCTGACTGACCCCCCCTCACTCGATATCACCCTCACCCACTCTTGCCTGATTGCCACTGCCCTCCCTGCCCCCATCCCCAGCTCAGCCAATTCCTGGTTACAGAGTGCACAACTCCTCCTGCCTCAGCCCATCCCTAGTTGCAGCATACGCAGCTCTCTGCTGTCTGCCTCTCCTCAGGCCCCATCCATCAGGTCCTACTCCTTTGGCACTGCCTGGTGCCTGGTGGGCAGCACAAGGGTATCTGACTGGCACTAATCAAGGGGCACTGTCAGGCCCTTGACCACCTGAGGGGTCCCCAAGCTTGACTGTGAGGCCATTGTGTCAAGTCCCTGTTGGTGAGGATCATAACTGATCCTCGCTGGTGATAGTTTTCACCGGTGAGGCCATTAAGGCAAGTGAGCCCGGACAATCGCGTCCCAGTACACTAATAAGATTCAAATCAGCATTTAAATTGATTTAAATATTATAATCAACCTCGTACCCTTCCTGGGCATGAGGCTGATCATGCCGGAAATCCAGGACTGGTAAGATTGCGAGAGGTGAGGAATCGGATGCAAACCTGATTTCTCATGTCTCTTGCCATCTTACCAACTTGCCCTGCCCATTGACTGGCACGATGAGTGAGTAAGATTGCCCCATTAATTTTTGTATTACTTTGTGCTTTTATTTCTGAAAAGTGTGTGGTGGATTTGGTGAACACTAGTAGCAAGCACAGATGAAAGCTTAAAATCTTTCAATTGTGTACATACCTTTTACAATTTTATATATTTGAGATGGACATATTGCAAAACATTAGCAAAATATTCTTTCAAGAATCCAGAAAGAGCAGTCATAAAGAGTCATACAGTGAACGTGGTCTTTATAGGTGCCACTATCAGAGTCAGTATCACTATCACAGTCACAGTGCCAGAAGTGAAAAGGTAAAATATTTACTTCACACCAAGAGAGAAAACATGTAAAGTGTATCACTGAAATATGAAATGTTTTTCAGCTGATGAAGGGGAAAATCACACTGGAGGAACGATTCATAAGATGAATTATTTCCCCTTCACTATCCTGTGTTTAGGGCTTTATTATTTATTACAGATTTTAAGTCATATTTTCCTCTCTGAACTGGCTCCAAAGCTGCCAAAAATATTATATTTGAAGAAGAATGAGTAGGAAACCAAGATGAGAAAAGTGTATGCTCCCCACACGGGAACATCAAGTTATGCCAATGTGAAGTTATCTTTAGTACTCCAAAGCATTACTGGCCTAACCTTGCTGTTAGAAGTTATGAACATTTGAAAACTCTTGGTAATAGTTTGAATTGTTTCCTGATCAGTAATGGAGAAAGCCTCATGTAACATCTTACAGAGAATCTGCTCCTCCTGGGCATGCTTTGTTAGATTTTTTTATTCCTTGCACAGAATGAATCCTCAGCAACTATTAGTAACCAATTCAAAAAGGAAATGCAACCAACATGACTAAAGAATGTTGGAACTCATAACAGTGCACCCATAGGAGAGATGTATTAAATATTGCAAGTATTTCCTTCCATACCGACATTCGCACTTTTCTTACTACCATTGCATTTACGCCTTCACCATACAATTTTTGTAATTAATTGCGTCTGAAACAGTTACTTGAAGTGATGAGTAATGCAGAGGCCATGACACAACAAATAAATTGGTGCAATAGGTTTTTTTATTCATTTACCCCAGATAGGGGTGTCGCTGACAAGGTCAGCATTTATTGTCCATCCACGATTGCCCTTGTGAAGTGGTGAGCTGCTTTCCTGAACTGCTGCAGCCCACAAAGTTGTTAAAGTGGGAGTTCCAGGATTTTGACCCAAAGACTACTAATGAATGACGATATATTTCCAAGTCAGGACGGTGAGTGGTTTGGAGGGGAACTTCCAGATGGTGGTCTTCCCATGTGTCTTCTGCCCTTGTCCTTCTAAATGACAGTGGCCGTGGATTTGGAAGATGTTGCCTAACGGACCTTGGTGGTCTAACAGTGCATCTTGCAGATGATATTCATTGCTGCCACAATTTGCCAGTGGTGGACGGAGTGAACGATTGTGGAAGGCGTGCCACTCAAGCAAGGTGTTTTATCTTGGATGGTGTCGAGATTTTTTGAGTGTTGTTAGATTGATACTTATCCAGGCAAGTGGCCAGCATCTGATCATACTCCTGACTTGTGTCTTGTAGATGGTGAACAGGCTTTGGGGAGATGAGTTACGCGCTGCAGGATTTCTAGCCTCTAACTTGCTCTTGTAGCCACAGTATTTATAATGCTAGTCTAATTCAGCTTATATTCAATGGTGAGCCCTTGGATGTTGATAGCACAATGGTTGTAAAATTTGTCCTCATGGATGAGTCATGCTGATGAAGAATGGAACTTGGTGGATAACTGAGTGTTGCTAAAAGTGAAGCAATGTTTTCCAAAAATCCATGCTAGTGGCACAGCAGCTTATCAGGAAATCAGTGTTACAGTGCCAATGATTTCCATCCATTGATTTCAGATGGACAGAAAATCATTGGCATTGCTTCCACATTTCTCCAACACATCATCCCTTGCCTTCAAAATTTCACTGTTGGCTTGTGCTCTCAAAGGGCTTTCCCCAACTGATACGGCTATGTGCCTGGCATTGCAATAAAGACAAGTATAACACATGTAATAAAATAAACCTTATGTGAACAAACTCTTCAGCCCTTCCAGCATAATATTGTTGTAATCCAACGGGAGTACAACAGAAAGGCCGCAATCCAGATAAACTGGACAGAGTGATTGAGGTTCCTGCTTTGACATTTTATGCTGGGAAAATCCTGGTGGATAATTGTGCAATAGTTGGTTGAATAAATAATTACTTCAAGTCTGTATAGTGCGCAGAACCACCTTTAGGTAATAGTAGTACTCTTCCCTAGTTCTAAGCTATTATGTGGACATTCTGAGTTGTAAAATCTACAGAGGCATGCAGACATAGAGAAACCTGCAGTTGGTGATGAAATTATAGTTTATTGTGAAGCTTCATTATTGAAAACTCTTATTCTGCTCCAAGCTTAAAACCAGCCTCAACAGAAACTTCATTAGATTCATTAAAAAAAATTTGCACCTAAGTAAGATTCTTCACCGAGGAGGTAACCAGGACATGGTAATAATAAAGTTTGTACACGCTTTAGCTGCAGCCACATCTGTAGACCATTATTTTCAGTAAAGACAGGGTACATTACCTCTGCAGGGGGTCCCAGGTTGATATATCCACATATTGGTTGGAAAGCTCCCGTACCACATGCATAGACATGCGTCTTGTTGAAGTTGTGAAGTAGACGGATAAAATTTGCACATTCTGTCTGGAAGTAATAACAGTATTGTTTAGTCTCACAGTAAAAGCTGCGTAGATTTCTGTAACACACTCGCTTAAAAAAAATAAGCAATGTAACATTATCATTACAAATATTAGACATGAGAATAAAGAGACTGTTAAGTTGTCCCATTGCAAATAATTTTCAATCAAAAGAGCACATGGGAAACAGTTATTTTTAAAGGTAGAAAATTAATTCTTATTTCCCCTATTTCTCCCCTTTGAGTTGCATCTTGGACTATACTTTATTTACAGTTGGTGGTAAGGATTGGAACTCGGTTTGTTAGTGTTATTTGTGCTATTATTAGGAGGCTCACAACAGTGGCACCAAGAAGACTCCAAATCTTCAACATTGCAGCAAGGCAACATGACAACATTTTTAAGTGGTCCTGACAATTGAGGAACATTGTAGAATTAGCTTTTCACTTAAGTATACTGATTTCATTCTTTTTACAGAAAACAAATGTTTAAATTTTGAATCAAGTGCTCATATTGTTTCATTATCATTCTTTAATTTATATTTTAATTTATATGATAGACCTTTTAAGCATTGTAATTGATAGATGATTTGGGGGATATTGTAAAAATCTGTACATTTGCTGAATTCATCTGAGAAATCTGCCTTTAAACAGTGCCTTAAGAAATTTAAATTTTATTTGATGCTTGAGTATCACTAGCCTTAGCTAAGTTCATCTGGATTAGGAGTAAAATAGCAGCTATAACTAATAATACATGATAAGTAGCATGTGGTCAGAACATTTTAATATATAGTGTAGCAAAACACACTGGTATCTTCAACATTAAAATGCTTTTAAAAATTGCAGTGTTATGATATGGACGGGGGTATTTGCTGGGCTAACTGAGTTCCAAGGGGAAACTTAGCAAGCTATCACAACAATTTTCAATTTGTATTTTAGTATGAGAAGATATGTTCATTGAAGACAAGAATCACAATTTCCATAACATCTTTTGCAGATTTTAGACAGTGAATTAAAACCTTTATCAACAAAAGGAAAGAAAACTTTAACATACAAGATTACAGTTACACAGTTAAAAGTTAGTCTTAAAGAACATTTCCCCTAAAGATTCTTCCTTGGTTAAACTCACAAATAAACATTTCTTTAAGGCAGCAGTTGTGGAGAATTCCAAAAAGCTTTAAAGCAAAATCCTGCTTTCGGAAAACAACTGACAGGCTGCAAAATGCTCACTGCCATTTGTCACAGATCTGTTTGAGCACAGGGCATACTTCAGGGCCCCCTTAGAACAGCTCCCAACCTTTCCTTAAATATGTTCTTCTCTTTCATCTTTACAAACAATGTTTTTATTTCTCTTTGAAATGTACTTATCCTATAATACCAAAAAGCTTTTATGTTCTTCAAATGACCATTAGTTTTGGTAAAATAGAACTTTGGCTCAGTTATTATGGTCTTTGTTAAGTTTTAAACTCCTTACTTTCCTTTGAAATGCAACAACTAAAATTCCAAATCCTCACTTATCTCTGAATGCAAACTTCTACACATGCCATATTTACTTGTAGAATGTCCAACTTGGCCCTCTTTACTTCAAGTGCCTACTTTTCACATATAGCCCCTTTGATGGTCTCAATTCCATAGACACTTAGTCCTAGTTTAATTAAACTAGTCACACACACACACACACACACACACACACACACCACACAACACACCACACACCACACACACACACACACACACACACACACACACACACCCCTAACCGCCCTCCCCATTACAGAATATTACTGTATCTCAGAAATATTTGAGAAATAACATTTTCTTCACAGCAGTTTCTACATTTTGTGCAAAGCAAGCTTTTAGATAGTAGAATGTCATCAATTTGTTCAATACAGATTAAATATGACAGCAAATGTGAAAATTACTTTTTCAAAGCAAAATATATGGAAATTACAAAATAATGTCAGGCATTTCTTACTTCTTTTTTTCCAGTCTGTTTACACAGTTCCACTCTCTCCTTAGCTGCAGGCCAATAAATCTGACAAGACAAAAAAGTTAAAATTATAGGAAAGAAAAACACAATTAGATGAAGTATTTTCAAATTTTCCTTGTCAAGACTTTGGCTGGTTGTCAAACTACGCAAAGCAGTATACTGGACAAAAAAGATTCAATGTTTTCTTTTTCACCATGGAGATTGTGGAATCTGGGGAGAATTGTGGGAAGAAGGGAGGGAAAGGTGATTTGAGGATTACCCAAAACTGTCCCTCGGGCCTCATTTGAATATGTCAGGCAAACTGCAGATGTCTGTCACATCTCCAATGCAACTTGCCTTTTAGCTCCACTGTTGTGTTGCTTGATTCACTGGCACCTCTTAGGGATAGGTAATGGCCTCGTGATATTATTGCTAAACTATTAATCCAGTAACTTAGCTAATGTTCTGAGGATCTGGGGTTCAAATCCCTCAATGGCAGGTGGTAGAATTTTAATTCGATATAATAAACCTGGAATTAAGACTCGACTTATAATGGTGAAACCATTGACAATTGTTGGAAAAACCCATCTGATTCACTGCTGTCCTTTAAGGAAGGAAATCTGCCGTCCTTACCTGGTCTGGCTGCATGTGGCTCCAGACCTGGAGCAATGTGGTTGACTCTTAACTGTCCTCCAAGGGCAGCCAGAAATGCCCATGTCCCACAAGTGAATAAAAAAAATGAAGGGGTTGGGATGGGGAAAGATGATAAAGGAAGGGAAGTCAACGTGGGTCAGTAGCAATCGTCAGAATGGAGCCAGGAAAGATACTAATTCTCCTCCTGTCTCCACAACTTAAAACAGTTTGATCTTTCATTTACCCTTTTTGCCTGCCTGCTTGTGAGAAGGCCCAACATTTGATCCAGCCCAGAGCTGTCCAGATGGGCCTTAAAAGAGGCTTTGAGCACCTGTTTGGAATATGACAGTTTTAAGCAGCAACTCTAAGGGAAAATCACCCCAGGAAAGTTAATGTGAAATACTGTGGATACAGGAGATTGGAAATAAAAGCAGAAAGCGCTGGAAATACTCAGCAGGTATGGCAGCATCCGTGGAGAGACAGAGTTAGTATTTTGAATCGGATACAATTCTTCTTCTGAACCTGCAAAAGTCATATTGGACTCAAAAAATGAACTCCGTTTCTCATCACAGATTGTGCCTAAGTATTTCTAGTTTCTATTTTGAAAGTATGCCATTTAAAAGAAAAGTCTTCCTCGCCTCAAGGCTTTTAAAATTGGCCGTCAGTTTTCAACAGCAAAGCAATTTCAGAATTGAATCCACAATTCTATCGCCTTTCACAATTTTCTCCTGCTGGCCTTTATGTTCTGAACTGGAAAGAGCTGGCAACCTTTGATGCCATTGATTGAACTGAATGTTGTGAGAGGCAGAATGCAAGTAATAACAGGGCTAGGCATACTACCAGATTAAGGTGCACAATTGAACAGGATTGGGTGGTATGGTGGCACAGTGATTTGCCTCAGGGCACCAGGGTTCAACTCCAGCCTCTACTGACTGTGTGGAGTTTGCATGTCCTTCCCATGTCTGCAATGGGTTTCCTCTGGGTGCTCTGGTTTCCTCCCACAATCCAAAGATGTGCAGTTTAGGTAGGTTGGCCATGCTGAATTTTCTTTAGTGTCCAAGATGTCTAGGTTAGGGTGCGGGGGGAGGGGGGGTGGGGGGTGGGCGGTTAGTGGGATAAATGTGTTGGGTTACGCAAATAGGCCATGGGGGTGGTCCAGGGCAAGATGCTCTTTCAGATAATCAGTGATAACTCAGTAACCAAATGGCCTCCTTCCGCACAGTGGGGATTTTTGATTCTACAAACGGTGAACAATGTATGATCAATACCCTGCAGTTTAGTATTGGACATAGCAGTGAGTTTTCAGTGACATATCGCACAGAAGTAGAGGAGCTGGAGTATTTGTAAATTTAATCTGAACCTGAAGATTCTACTTCAATCTCTTCTTTTTTGCTTTTTTTTTATTAAACATTTTCTGGTAGTTGCACATTTGGTTTAATCTTTTTTGCTAGGATTTTGGTATTTCAGTGCTACAATGTTAGCAGGAGCATACTGACTTCCTTTGCAGAGTTGTTACTGTGGTGCAGTCAAAGATTATGTGCAGCACACTATATGCCACAAGATATCACACAGAATGTATCCTGTCAGCCCAATTATATTTGAGGAAAGGTCAGTGGGAACATTCATCCTGAACATCAGTAAGTCTTTTCACAATAAGATAACTGATTGTGTCATGGACTAATGATCTACAGGAAGGACATTACACTGTTTGCAATGAAATTCATTTGTTAATTTAATGTTTTCCTCACTGGTAGTGGGATGGTAAAGCTACTGTCCCTATTCTGAGATTGTTGCTGTCATGTTCAAGTCAGGTAAAACAAATGAAAATCACTCCTCCAGGACTCCTGCAGCTTTCTCTTTTCAAATTGGATTTATCTGCAGTTTGGGGATTCAGGCAGCGTACACATAGAAACGCCACCACTTGCAAGTTCCTCTCCAAGCCACTCGCCATCCTGACTTGGAGATATTCCTTCACAGTCGCTGGGACAAAATCCTGGAGTTCCCTCTCTAACGGCATTGTGGGTTAACTCACGGAGTGTGGAATGCAGCGATTTCAGAAGACAGCTCATCACCACCTTCTCAAGGGGAACTAGGGGTGGGCAATAAATGCTGGCCAGCTAGCGATGCCCATGTCTTATGAATGAATGAAAAAAAAGCTCAATTGGTTGGACGACTGGTTTGTGTGACACCAACAACATGAGTTTACTTTCTGTACCAGCTGAATTAATTCATGAAGGCCCTGCCTTCTCAACCTTGCCTCTTGCCTGAAGTTAAATCACCACTAGTGAGCATTCCTCTTTTGTGGGGAGGAGCAGCCTATTGTCATCTGAGACTTTGACAACTTTGACTACGGCAATTTTATATATATATATGCAATTTTCACATTTTGATGCATCATATCTACATGTGGCTTCTTTGTTGCTATTTACCTTCTTAGGTTCTTTGTTCAAATCTTCTAGATTCAAAATGTAAATCAGATCTTTAGCTCCAACTACAAGTTTGCCTCTTTCTTCATCTATTAGTAATGTCTGGAAACTGGAACTTTCTGCCGATCCCTGGAACGGATTACAACTGTTGTTCATCAATGTATCTGCCAGGACAAGACAATATAAAGTGAAAATATGAACCAGCACTAAGAATGTGAAGGAAACATTTTTTTGTTGAGACTGGCACATTTGAACAATAATGCTAAGGTAAAGTCTGCTGCCAAAGTTCTGTGTGAGCAACATTTACTAAGTTGGTTATACATTTTTAAGAGGGCTGCATTGAAAAAGAATTCTGCAATATATTCAAACTGACTAGAATTGTGAGGAGTAACTAATTCTTCTTGTGTAAAATTATACATGCAAAAAGAAAATTGCAACTTGATTCCACACTATGTCCTTGCAGCGAAGTCAAAGTTAATGATCTAAAAGGAGAGCTACAGACATAGGACACCAATCATAATTTCAAACAAGCTAACTAGCTAACCCAGAGCACAGCAAATGACTTCCTAAACTGTGTGACTTAACATAATTTCAGTTGGCCTATATTCCACTATATCATCAGGGGAGCTTTTTCAGCCTTATTTGCAGTGGCAGAACTGTTGTCAGCGGTATTTATGTTGTACAATATCTCAGGACAAAAATAATTGTGAAGTAATAATGTGTTTCTTGCAGTCACAATAGACATGGTAAGCACCCTTTCAAGGGGCACACTTCTTAACAAGGGAACGCAAATTTGTATAATTGCATTAATAATCTTTCTAAAGAATAGCAGGCAAGCCAGAGTAATATTAAACCCACCAGCAGTGACCTAAATGGTAGATTTAGTGAGAATATACAGAATGCGTGGAGCGAAGTTGTTCTTCAAGGCTGAATTTTCAATTGCAGGAAAATATCAAGCTTATTAATAGAGCACAGAGGTCAGGAGGCAATTTTCAAATTGAAATTGCCAAACTGAACAATTTGATGCATGTTACAGCTGGCAGTTCATTGCAGGGAGCTGCAAATGTATTCTTTAAAGCAGAAAAAAATTGCAATCAGGATATTCATTATGAGATTTGACATAGCACGGCTGGCAGGCTTAGCTAAGGTTTCTGACCTCCCAGATTCCTGCCTCTTCTCTTGTACAAGGCAACAGCAGGCACCATCATGGCTGTTGTCTGCCTTTGAGACTCGTGCCCCAACAGGCACGTTTATTTATTTATTTGTTAGCGTCACAAGTAAGTTTACATTAACATTGCAATGAAGTTACTATAAAAACTCCCTAGTTGCCACACTCCTGCGTCTGTTCGGGTACACTGAGAGAGAATTTAGCATAGCCAATGCATTTAGCCAGCACGTCTTTTGCATTGTGGGAGGAAACTGGAGGATGTGGAGGAAACCCATGCAGAGACAAAGAAAACGTGCAGAGTCCGGCAAAGATAGTACCTCAAGCTAGGAATCAAATCTGACTCCATGGTGCTGTGAGCTAAACACCGTACTATTCTGGTTCGAAAGGGAATTCCCAAATTTTGATCCAGTGAATAAATAAACCTGTTGACATTATTTAATTCCCATATTAGTATTCCTTATTTTGTACATTGAAATGTATAGGCTGGTGTTAAATTGTTTTACTAGCATCTTAGGTATGAACTAAACTTGCTACGAGTAATTAAGTCAAATCTACTTCAGTCTCAATATCCTTTAATTATGGCTAAATGACTCCTGTTTGATTTATTATTGTCACATGTATTAGCATATAGGAGGCCTGGTTAGTAAGTTGACAGATGACACCAAGATTGGTAGCAAAGTGGACGGTGAAGAAAATTATCTCCAATTGCAATGGGATCTTGATCAATTGGGCCAAGATAAATAGCAGATGGAGTTTAATTTAGACAAATGCGAGATGATGCATTTCAATAGATTGAACCTGGGCAGCACTTACTCAGTTAAAGGTAGGGCGTTGGGGAGAGTTACGGAACAAAAAGATCCAGGGTTACATGTTTATAGCTCCTTGAAAACGGAGTCACAGGTGGACAGAGTGGTGAAAAAGGCATTCTGCATGTTTTGTTTCATCAGTCAGAACATTGAATACAGAAGTTGGAAGATCTTGTCGAAGTTGTATGAGACATTGGTAAGGCCACACTTGGAATACTGCTTTGCAATTAGACAGTGTCACCCTAACTGCTGATTATGCTAATCAAATCCTTCTGACAACAGGTCATTATACTCTGTTGCTTCTCAGATATTCAGATTACTCATTCAAAATGTTTCCCTTCCTCTTCATGCAATATTATCCACAGCACGCATGGTCCAAATATCATTAGATTATGTAACGAGAAAAATGATAACATTTCAAAATTAAATTGAGTACAGTTTATTAATTTGACAGATCAAACATGTTGGGCAGGATTTTGCCTTTTTAGGCTAGGACCCCAATGTGAGGGTTTAAAGCAAGTACCAGCCCTACACTGCATTGGGACCAATGACTCGACGTTGATTTTGTCTGGATTAGCCAATTGGTGACCAGAAGATATGTTCACCAACCAACTAAGGATGGACAGCATACGCCTGAAGCTGGAAGATGAGCAGCAACAATTACTTGAAGTCTCTGGAATCTAACAAAACTTTCTCACTCTGAGGCAACAGCGTATCACAGAACAAAGGTTTGTTGTCCACAGTATCATTCCAAACATTATTGTACTAATTATGTTATAGTAACTGGATGAATTATATTGAAACTGAGGAACACATCCATATGTCGTGGGAGAAGCCAACAACTCGATTCTAACTCTGGGTAAATTTGAGAGCATAGTAAGAAGTTTCAGAACACCAGGTTAAAGTCCTTCTGAAGAAGGAGCAACACTCTGAAAGCTTATGTTAACAAATAAACCTATTAGACTTTAACCTAATGTTCTGAAACCTCTTACCCAGTCCAACACCGGCATCTCCACATCATTTGGGAGAGCAGAATGCAGGACAGCAGTGAAACACCTCTAGAAAGAGATGACATGAAACTTGGGCTATTTTAATCTAGAGTCTCTTTTGAATGCTGCAGCATTGTGTCCCAATCCAAACTAGGGTGGGGAGACGTGGAGGTGGAGGGTGGTGGGAGGGAGCTGGTGAGGGTTGGGCCAGTAATTAGCATAGTAGGCATAGAAATGCCAGAGACCTAAGGGAGCAAAACTCAGCATAAAGTTAGTGTTGGATGTGAAGGTGTCTGAAGGGCTCCAAATCCACCCTGGACCAGAACTGGAGTAGCACATGGATCCTCGATGCCCAGAAGATACACTCCAGCTGTTCCTGGAACACAATAAATTTTTGGAAAGAATTTAAATACTTAATCTGGCATCTTCTGACAGGACTGCTGTGCCTGTTATGAGGTGGGGGAAGAAATATAGTCTTCTCCAAATGTTGTAAGTCCCCTACCCATACCTTTTGTAACCAGAGTTAGAATATATCTTCTAATTATATTACCACGGGTAAAGAAAACTGGGTATCAGCTTGTATCCCTCCTATGTCTTAGGTTAATGGTCATCCATACCATTGAGTTCTTGAACTTAGCTATTAATGGATTGGAAAACTTTGAATATAAAATGTGTTCTGTCACATGGAAAAGGCAAAATCAGCATTTAGTTGCTCCTGCATACCAGCTTCCTCAAACTTCAAATGAATTTTTTCTGGCCATTGATATTTACTCATCTCAAAGTTTGCACAGCCATTCAGCTACTGTGCTAATAAAAATATGATTAGCGCGGCAGCTTATTGCTGTAACATCCTCTAGTTCTCTTTCCCGTTAAAATAAATCACCTCCTTGATAAAAATCAAGGTAAGAAATTTAGTCACCAATGTTACTTTGATTAACAACTTTCATTTTGTGTTTTTTTTTGCCTGCTGTAACTTAAAAAACAATATAATTTAAACAATAAAGGCCAAATTTTCATTGACAAGATGGAAATTTCCTAACTCAGTAGACCTATCTCCATTTAGAAGGCCTGCACTTGCTGTATTTTCACTCCTGGGAGGTGGGATGAGATGGGAATGGGCCTGGTATACCTGGACCTTGGTTTAGTTTAATGGAATCCTTATCTCTTCACTTCCAAATCACACCCCAAATCATCTCCTTTCCCAATGCCATCTCCATGTCCCTTCAGATCCCCATGCCATCCCTATATATCCTCCATAGCCACTCACCCAGTATTCACTATTAAAAGACGTCAAGGGGCTTTTGAAAAGAATTAAAAATAAAATTCTAACAATCTGATCTTTTTTGAAACTCAAAATGAAAAAAAGCTCCCATTCAATTAAAACCATTAAAAATATTAAAATTCTACTGACCATAGCAAAGGCAAATGGTCTTTTAATAATTGATTAAAACTATCATTCATAATTTTTCTACAGCCTTTTAGAGACATGGTGGTGGACATTTTGACAATCAGCAAAGCATTCATAATGGCCATGGCTATCAAAACAAACCATACTAACCTACATATAATAGAACCTGTTGAAATTTCAAAATGTCAGATG
Organism: Sphyrna mokarran; assembly: GCA_024679065.1. Taxonomy (NCBI): domain Eukaryota; kingdom Metazoa; phylum Chordata; class Chondrichthyes; order Carcharhiniformes; family Carcharhinidae; genus Sphyrna; species Sphyrna mokarran. The sequence goes on along the minus strand of JAGIQG010000023.1, from coordinate 20,103,321 downwards.
CCATCAATTTTTTAAAAGATGCACCAGATGGCCTGTCAATCAATGTCTCAGCAATGGATCTTTTTTTCTGAAGCCTTTTTAATTTTATAGAGTTCTGCTGATTTTTAAATCACCACAGATCCATCACAATAAAGTTCCCAAACAGTGTTTTGTTCAGTTTTGAATGCATGTGAACATTTTTCCTAATGGGAAAATACATGTCGACATTTATTTAATGCCAGCAAATGTAATGGTCAACTTCTTTTAGCAGGACAGAGTCCTGTAGTGATCATTGTTAAAACATCTGTCTTAAAAACATAATTGAGTTGATGATACTGAAAGAACATTTTTGTTTCCTTATTTCAAAATCTGACAGTGAAGGAATTTTAGGTTCAGATGTATTTTCTCATTCCACAATTGGGACTGGGGTTTCCTATAAGCTCTGTCACTTTTTGAACCAGGTTTAATTACCAGATTGCAAAGGTTTGGAGTACCCTCCCTACAACAGAGCGGGGAAGAATGAGAGTGGGACAAGCACTTACTCATTAGTATCGTGGTTACTATCCCTGCCTGTCACAAGGTTCAATTCTTCAAAGAGGAGCTGCAAAATTTCCTGACTGTGTCTGGAGAGGGAGTCTTATAGGTAGTATGGTGGTACAGTGGTTAGCACTGCTGCATCAGGTCCCAACGCCAAATATAAATTAACCATTCCATTTGCTAGCATTATGTAAATGTTGATATGTATTTTTCCACTGGATAAAATGTTCTTGTGCATTCAAAACTGAACAAAACACTGCTTGGGAGATGGATCCATAATGATTTAAAAATCAACAGAACCCTTTAAAATTAAAAAAGCTTCAGAGAAAAAGATCCATTGCTGAGCACATTGATTGACCAGTGATCTGCTGCAACTTTTAAAAAATTGATGGCATCTGATATTTTGAAATGTCAACAAGCTCTATTATCTGTAAGTTAGAATGGTTTGTTTTGATAGCTATGGCCATTATGAATGCTTTACTGATTCTCAAAATGTTCATCGCCACATCTCTAAAAGACTGTACAAACATTTTGTTTGATAGTTTTGATCAATTATTAAAAGATCACTTGCCCAGTTCCAAGGACCCAGGATTGATTCCTGACTTGGGTTACTGTCTGTGTGTGTCTGCACGTTCTCCCTGTATCTGCATGGGTTTCCTCTGGCTGCTCCAGTTTCCTCCCACAATCCAAAGGTGTGTTGATTAGCCATGTTAAATTGCCCCTTAGTGTCCCAGGATGCATAGGTTAGAGGGATTAGCACGGTGAAAATGTGGAGTTGCGGGGATAGGCCTATATGGGATTGTTGCTGGTGCAGACTTAATGGACCGAGTGGTTTCCTTCTGCACTGTAGGGATTCTACGAAGCAGGAAGACTACCTGCATCCTTATCCCACAGCAGCAGCAAAAATAGCCGGAAACAGGAACGGAGTCAGCTGGACTTGGAAAAAATCTGGACCAAAAACTTTCAATTGTGTGGAATCTGGTCATGCCAGCAATTTGGGATAAATATTACCTGTATCTGGAGGGACCATCAGCTGGAGAATTAGAGAGGGGAGCTACCCTGCAGAAATGCACCTATTTTCAGAGTAGCTTGACTAGCATCCACCAAGTCGGTGGTCTGGGATGTTCTATCTAATCATAATGTGGAGATCCAGCATTGGACTGGGGTAAACACAGATAAGCACCCGAAAGCTTGTGGGTTTGCTATCAAATAAACTTGTTGGACTTTAATCTGGTGTTGTGAGACTTCTTACGATGTTCCATCTAGCTAGAAGAGGAGAAAGCCAGATAATAAATGCCAAGGTAGAAAAACTGAAAGATGAAAGCACAAATGCAAAAACGTAGCCAATTTTAAGAAATCTAGGGAATTGGGAGGGAGTGAGGACAGCAACATTGAGATTTTGCAATAATTGCTTCCTAAAAACAAACATTTAGTGGCATTGTCAAGAGCCAAGTGAGAAAATTAACTGTGCGATGAGGTACTGAATCATAAAAATCCAGAAGGTCCCAAGAGTGGTTTCTGGTTTGTGTTGAGTTATGTAATCTCAGCCAGGGTGACATTTGGAGCGTCCCAAGGCTATCAGGGAGAGAAAATGAGATAGGTTTCTGGTTTCTGATCTTCGCCCTTTGCCCCCAATGGGAAAGCACTTAAGAATATAGATGTCAGGCAAGAACATGATTGAGACAGGCTGTGACACACTCATCATGTTTGAAAAGCTTTGAATCTCAGCCGTATGAGTGAGTAATTCAAGGATCACCAATGTCCAGAGAACATTAGGGTGCTTCACCATCATGAGCAGTGAAGAAGGGGGAAGGAAAAAAATCAGGAGTGGGTGGGAATAAATTATTTCATTACAAATTATGCAATTCTAAAAAAAATCCATTACCAATTAAACATCTGCAATTGATGCAAAGGATGTTTCACTCCAGGAGCAAAACCTAAACCCTGACCCACAGTGATGCTGGTTTTAATTCAATAAACATATGCCCTTGACTGTATAACCAATCTCCCATCAAATGCCGACTTAATAATGACATGTTAGGACAAATATTTAAACATGACGCAAGTCAGGAAACCTGGTACAACTCTCCCTTTAGGCACACACTCAGTATGTAAAGATATTCTCAACCACCTATTTGCTGCTGTGCATATATCTGAAGAAAGAGTTTGTAATAACCAGCCAGAAATAGCATGGCCAACGTTTAACCTTTGAATTTTAAGAGTGAAAAGTGAGGAAAGAAAGTGCTAAGTCTTCACTTTAATTTACAATTAAGGTGGTCCCTGTGCATTTTAAAAGATTACATCATGGTGGTATGATGGTAACACCACTTGATTCTGGGGATTATGACAAGATGTCTGTGAGCTGAAACATCTGTCGTTGTGTAGACATAAGAGAAAGGGGGGAGGTTAGAGTTTATTTCTCAAATGGATACTGAAATTTCAGCACAGAAAAGGAATTAGTGAATTATAAATCAAGAATTCTTCAAGGTAAGAAATTAACTTTATTTTAAAATATACAAACCAGTCCAAAAGGGCACAGAAAGATCGATCAGTAGGAAGTTTTAGTCTGTTTCATGGAATTAATTCAATATTCAGAAACCTCAAACACAAATCAACAATGACCATGTGTGTATCGCATTATTTCTCTTAATCTATTAACCAACTTTAGTTGCAACTCTCAAAATGTTTCAATAAATTGCACACCAGGTGCTGAAGAGGTTTACTGACCCAGAGAATCATTGGTTGACATGGTCTTATCCCAATCATAATGGAATCTGCTGTTAGAAGCAGACGCTGCTGCCAGATTAATTTTAAAAGGCAACACCTGGGCAAAAACTGAAAGATGGCAGTGAGGAAAGTAAGTGAAATTGATATTAAGTTCAGGCTTGAAAGAATCAAATCAGTCAGGGTTGACTTTACATTTGTTCTATGGACTCAACATGAACATATATAATACTAATCTCCAAAATTTAAAGATGTCTAGACTTAAATGGTCGCTGCCACTTGCCAAGCCTTTGCAACCTGTCACACGCCTCATCCCAGGCAAAAATTGATGGGAGCAGTTCTTTAGAGAAAACAATGAATTATTTCTTCATATGGGTCAATTCAAACTGACTTAAAATAATAAACATATAGAAACAGTTCCATGGAGAGCATTTCCTTTGCAGAGGAAACAGTCCTTTGATAGGGAGAACTTGAAATTGTCAATGGTGCGGTTTGTGTTGTGAGCAATGTGATCTCTCACAGCAATGCAGACACACATATCGGTTTAGAATCAGTAAAGAATTTAATCAAATTCTTAGACATGCTCCAACTAGGACCTTGTTCTAACTATATGCAATGTTAAGGACATTTCTTGTGCAGCTTTAGAGATTTACAATAAAAATGTCTCACCTTCAGTGCAGGATTTTTACACGTGCAATTTGGAAAGACTTGTGTATCTAACATTAAACTTCAGACATTGTTCACAGCTATTTATATGTACATCATCACACCAATTTGATGTGTGCATGTGTGATATTAATCAAACATACATTGAGTTGCTTTAAAAAGGACTTTTAAAAATGAAGCAAAGAGATTGACTTAAGACACTGCCGTAAGTCACCTGAAGCATAGTATTACAAGCTAACCAGACCTAGATGATTCCAGTGTGCATTAAAATTGAGACACATAGCCGGAATTTTATTTCCACCCAGAATGAGGGTGGGCAAGGCTTGCAGAACAGAATTCTTTGTTGGCCTCGGGTGGGATTTTACAAGCCTTGCCAATGCAAATTCATAAATTTGAAGCCATCTCGACAATATCCTATAGAATTTCATGCTTGGTGATGTCAAGAACCAATTCAAAAAATTTACTAAAACTGTACTGGACCTCATATTTGCATTGAAACAAAATTATCGCTTAAGCGGAGATGAAAAACCTGCCAGGACAATAGCTACATAGAAGGTGTTCCTCTCCCAGCCAGAGGGATGATGGATCATGCAGGAGTTAATAGCTGGGATATTGTAGAATCTAATAACGTAAGCCATGAAATGGCATAACAGTGTATTCAGACATGATCTAATCAATTATCTTCTGAAATCACTGGGGGCAGAGAGACCATGTGACTAGAATAACTATTTTTAAAGTTTTTTATTACAACACCTATATTGCTAAGCAGAACTCTGGATGGAAGTTGCCAATAGACCAGTAATAATCTCTTCTCCAGAGTTCAAGACTCTATCTGTATTACAGTTTAAAGTTCAGCACAGAGAGAATATTCAAACGAAAAGATAACAGGTGCAAATATCATCAACTTTTGGCGGCGCAGTGGTAATTATTGTTGACTCGCAATTCCAGCCTTGGGTCATTGTATGGTGTTTGTAAATTCTCCCCATGTCTGCGTGGGTTTTCTCTGGGTGCTCAGGTTTCCTCCCACAGTGCAAAGGTGTGCAGTTAGGTGAACTGACCATGCTAAATTGGCACTGCGTGTCCCAAGGTGCGTAGGTTAGATGGGTTAGCCATGGTAAGTGCATGGGGTTACAGGGATAGGGTGGAGGAGAGGGCTTGGGTAAGATACTATTTCAGAGAGTTAATGCAGACATGAGGGGCTGAATGGACTCTTCTGCACTGTGGGGATTCTATGATTCTATATAAAAAAAAGAGTGCAATTCTCTCCCAGTTTCACGCTTGTTTGGCACTTAGAATTTTTTTGCTAAGGTTGCGCTCAGTGATTTTTCAAGTGAAAACGAACAGGTGCAAATACGATCAACTTCTGAAAAAAAACAAAATCTGTTTAAAAAGGCAACCGTCTCCAAAAATAATAGTTTACGTGGGCTGCAATTCCATTGAAATCTCAAGACCACCTTGGAAACAGTGTGCTGCAATCATGCATACCAGCAAAGAACTCAAAGCAATGAACTCCTTTGTTCACTGAATTTTACTTTGGCCAGAAAGTAACATCCTGCTATATTGTGATTTGGCATGTTAAAGTTCAAATTTATTTATTAGTCGCAAATAAGGCTTACGTTAACACTGCAATGAAGTTACTGTGAAATTCCCCTAGTCAGTACAGTCCGGCATCTGTTTCGGTCAATACACCTAACCAGCGCATCTTTTAGACTGCGGGAGGCAACCTAAGCATCCAGAGGAAACCCACACAGTCACGGATAGAGCGTACAAACTCCACACAGACAGTGTTCCAAGCCAAGAATCATACCCATGTCCCTAGCACTGTGAGGCAGCTGTGCTAACCACTGTGCTATCGTGTGTGAAGGTTAGGGAATGGGTTTGCCTTTTTAGCCACTCTCTCTATCTTGAGAGCATGGGTTTTAGCTCAGTGCTCCTTTAACCCCTTTCTTGCAAACTCTTTTGTGTTTTAACCTTAAGAAATCTATCAGATTGGTTTATTTGCAATTAGTACATAGATGGTAAAACACAGATACTGAATAAATACCTTCATCCTCACAAATTCAGGTAGCACAGTGGTTAGCACTGCTGCTTCACGACCACTAAGGACTCAGGTTCAAATCGAGCCTTGGGTGACTGTATGGAATTTGCATGTGCTTCTTCTGGGTGCTCTGGTTTCCTCTCACACTCCAAAGAAGTGCAGGTGAGGTTGACTGCCCCTTAGTTTGGTGGGGATATAGGGTAAGCCTGGGTAATAATTGTTCAGATTTTATGGGCCGAATGGCCTCCTTCTGCACTGTGAGGTTTCTATGATACTATAAGAAACCTTCATTACAGTGAGACCTGGAGTGATAGAGCAGGGGAGTGATTTCAGCCCTCCTCATGTGGTTATAACAACATGTGAAGGGAAATCACATGATGTATCTTGTAAAACTTGCATCAATAGGATATGCACACACATATCTGATCTGTCATAGTATTTCAAACTCACTGAACCATTTTCTGTTTAGTTCAATTTAATAAACTCCTAATTGAGACAAAGAAATAGTGTCTTTCAAGATGTCAGTATGTCTCAAAGCACTTTACAGCTACTAGCAACTGTTAAAGTGCAATTAATGTTCTGCTGTAGGCAATTGGGAGCCAATTTGGGCGCAGCAAGCTCTTACAAACAACAATTAAATAAATGACCAGTGGTCTGTCCTTGATGGTATCAGTGGAAGGATAAATGTTGATCAGGAGAACAAAACTCCTCAAATTTTCTTCAAAAAGTGCCGCATTTCTTTACATCTACCTGAGAACGCACTGATGGCCTCATTTTAATATCTTACCTGAAAGAATGTGCTGCCAATAATGCAGCACTCCCTCACAACTTCACTGCAGTGCCAGCCTAAATTATGTGCTCATATCACTGGAGCCCATAACCTAACCAAGAAGTGAGAGTGCTACCACAAAACCATGGTTGAAATAAAGCACTAATCAAAGTGGAAAATGATCCAAGTTTTCTAAAATCAATTCACTGCCTCGGGTAATTAATTTAACTCAAATTTATTATTATCCTCCAGGAGCTCGACCTCAAACGGGCAACACAGGGCAGGCAGTCACAAAATAAACAGCTGTCTCTGGCCAGAGAAAAGAGACAGTATTGGGCATAGATCCAAACTTGCATGTGCAAAGCTCCACTCACCAGCTTCCTGAGCCAATTAAGTTTTAATTACCAGAGATATGCCAGGAGGGTAATCTGCACAATATTTAAGCAATTTAAAATGATGTTTTAAGACTTTTTGATTCAATCTGGTTCTTTAAACTTGACATTACACTGGGCTATAATTAAAATACCGCCTGAAAAAGAATGAAAAACTTTTCCAAGTGTGACTTCCTTCACAATTAAATTCCACTGCCTGGTTTAAAATTATTTCCCGCCCATATAAATGCAAAATATAAGCTTGCGCAATAAGCTTGAATGCTGAGATGAGCATCTGTGTTGAATGTATGTTTTGATTAAGAGTTTTCCTTTGCCTAGGCTGAATTGTTAAATAGATTATTTAAACATTATAATTTATGAATAAGTAGTGTTATGAAGCTTTGTCAGCAAGTTGTATAATTTTGGTCTATACTTACTAAACATCTTAATGCAAGTTACTTGTCATGGCAGTGTGTATTTAGGTCTTACTTTTACTGTACAATCTGCAGCTGATTATTTTCAGATTGGATACACATTATTGCTTGCTTTTTGTTTTTCCTTTTAAAAATATGTTCAATTCATGAACTAATATGTTCTGATAAAGTGATGTTTTAAAACAAAGGTCTTCTTTTTTTTCAATCCCCTAGGGTCAGTTTAGAGTTTTTTTTATCTGATTAATTCCCAGAATGGACTGCAGCAACCAAGATATTATTGTCCATGTTCATGGCTTTCAATTGGTTATTCTCAACTCATATCCCGCACAAATGTAACTAATTTAAAGTAAAAATGTACATCCATCTTGATGTATTTCCCAGCTTTATCTATTAATTTATTTTTCCTCTTGGGGACCAAACAGTGCAAGATAGAACTTCTGAATATATTTTGGTAAACATATATATTTAGCAGTCTAAAAGAGGTACTGGTTAGATGCATTGGCCATGCTAAATTCTCCCTCACTCTACCCGATTAGGAGTGTAGCGACTAGGAGATTTTCAGAGTAACTTCATTGCAGTGTTAATGTACTCGTGACACCAATAAATAAAACTTTAAAGACTTTGTTGATCTGAACAATATGAATGTAATTTTATGATGAAACATTCACAAGTCAGCTGTGAAGGAACAGTGTTTTATTGCACAACATAAAAGTAAAGCAAAGCCACAAGCCTGTCGTGAACACACAAATCCTAACTGGGACAATGCCATAATGGACTTATTCAATGGCCTGCTAAGTGTACAAGCTCCACTTAGTTAGTTAATTACCAGTCCCCAGAGGGAGCTCTGATTAGGTGCAATGGTTGTGCTAAATTCTCCCTCAGTGTACTAGAATGTGGTGATGAGGGAATTTTCACAGTAACTTCATTACAATGTTAATGTTAACCTACTTGTTTACATTAATTAATAAATAAATATTCAATGAGTTCTACGGGGAGGTCAAACAGTGATTTCCCATGCAATTCCTGGGGAGTATCACAATTAACTCAATTTTTTTATTCAGTCTGTAGATGCACTTTGCTTTCTGCCACACACTTGCAAAGTGTCTATCCAACCTCTTTCTTGAGTTTCTCATTATGTTATTTTTCTTGGTCTTAAAAATTTAGCTAACGAATCAGAACAGGCAAAGTGATGCTACTCCAATGGCTTCTTGATTCTATCAACTGCTGCCTTTTGTGCCAACATCCCCAAGATAAGCATGCAATACAAGTTCATGATAATTCTCCATTCCCTGAATCCTCTCACGCACTGCAAGAAACACGGCAGCCAATTTGCACCCAGCAAATACAGCAATGTGATAACAACCAGACAATCTGGTTTTGTCATGTTGGTTGTCGGACAAATATTGGCCAGGATACAAAACAATGTAAAACTTAGAAGACTAACTTGTAAATTATTCTTGGTGTCTAGAAAACACTCCAAGCCCTTCCACTGCTCACAGATCCTGGAAAGCCCCAAGCTAGTTTGGCATCTGAGATTCAGAGGACAAATCAGAGCTGCGCAGCAAAATGTTGCAGTTGCATTATACCAGTCCTAATTCCTCCTCTGTTGTTTTGGGGAGTCAGTTGTGCAGTGGTATTGTCATTGGACTGGTAATCCAGGAACCCAGAGCAAGATCTGGGGACCTGAGTTCAAATACCAACAGGACAGAGGTTGAAATTTGAATTCAATAAACATCTGGAATTAAAAGTCTCTTGATCACTGTGAAACCATTGTCAATTGTTGTAAAAACCCACCTAGTTCACTAATGGCCTTTAGGGATAGAAATCTGCTATCCTTACCTGTTCTGACCCAAGTGTGATTGCAGAGCTACAGCCATACTGTTGACTTTCAAATATCCTCTGAAATGGAGGGCAGTTAAAGACAGGCAATAAATGCTGGCTCAGCCAGCCACACTCACATCCATAAAATGAATTGTTAAAAATCATTTAGTGTGGTTTACATTTCTATTTCACGAAGAAATGTCTAAGCCTTTGCTCATTTGTGCCTGGTCGGGATCAGGATTTGCCCTGGTGCATAATGCTCATCTCAAATTGCCTGAATCAATATCCTAACAGTCTTTGGAACAGTAACAACACTGATTTTATTCAACAAGTGTGTTCAAACCAAAGTGCTTAAACTGGTGAACAGAGCTGTAATGTAATCATTTTTTTGTTTTGAATGTTTGCACTGGATTACAGATTAAGTTCCTCCCTCACTTTTACCTTTTTCTCAAAAGCAAGTTCATTGCCCTATAAGCTGTAAGTCAGTACCCAATGGGCATTCATGTGGCGACATTAACATTCCTGTTTCTGGTCCAAAAATAACAAAGCCTTCCATGTTTTTCCGCTGTATCATAAGAAGTGAAGCCCACACATCAGCACTTTGTTCGCAGTATGGTTTACAATTTTCAACCACACAGCTTTTTGACTGTAAAGATGGGAAATGCTGAGTTCAGGGATGGGACTTAGAAAATTCTGACATTTCCGGGACATGAAAATCCTGGCCTTTATGTCCTCCTCACCATTTACTTTCTTACCTATCTTAGTGTCACACTCAAACTCAGCAATTGGAACAGGGGTCAGGCTGGGGTTTGCACTTGCATGGACTCACAGAGGCAGCTGGCTACTTAAATTGCTAACACTGAGGTGGGACTTTGGAAGAACAGGAGTGTGGAATCTGGACTGTGCAGATTAGAGGAAGTCCGAGGACGGCATCCCTTCATCCAAGTCATTTATATAACTTTTAAATAGTTGACATACCTGCACTGATATTTGTGACACATCACTTGTTACAACGTGCCAAACTAAAAATAACCCATTTATCGCTACTCTGTAGTGTTAGCCCACCAATCCTCTATCCATGAATATATTAGCGATTACACCATGAGTTCTTATTTTACATCATTATTTTTGATGTGGCACCTTATCAAACACACTTTGGATATCCAGGTGATCCACATCTAAAGGCTCTTCTTTATCATTACTATTTTTTACTTCCTGTAATAATAAATTACAAATGAGAGTTCCCTTTCAGAAAACCATATTAACTCCAATTATGCCAAGATTTTTGAAGACTCAGTGCTATGACTTTATTAATAATAGATTCTAGCAATTTCTTTATATAGACTTTAGGTTAACCGACCTATAGTCACCTGCTTTCTGTCTTCCTTCTTTCTTAAATAGAGGAATTACATTTGCTCATTTCCAAACTGCTGGGGCTTTTCCAAAAACCAGAAAATTTTGAAAAAATAAAACCAATGCATCAACAATCTCCACAGCCACTTCTTTTAGCACATCAGCTGGAGTTCATCAGAACCTGGGGACTTGTTAGCCTTTTGTTCTAATATTTTTCTAAATACACTTTTCCTGGTGATTATAATTGTTTTAAGTTCCTCCTTTACTTTTACCTTTTTGATTTTACGAGTATTTCTGGCATGTTTTCTACATTGAAGATACAAATACCTGTACAATGCTTCCACCAGTTCTTTATTTCCCATTATGAATTCCTCAGATTCACCCACTCTCCAGTAGACACTCTACCTTACTCTTTTCCCTTTTAAATATTTGTAGAAAACCTTGGGTCTGAATTTTTCACCCATCAGGCATGTGCTCTCGTTGGCCTGGAAGCAGATACTAAACATGCTTTTGGCTGCAATTGGTCCCAAAAAAACCAACTAATGGGCAGTCGGCATAAAATGCGTACTGGGAAAGGCTCAGCGCTGCTGGGGAAGGCAGGAAGAGGGTAGGCGCAGAGAAAAGAGATAGTGCTGGTACTTCTAACGTGCTCCCTCGGGGTGATAGCTGATGTGGAGCTGTCTCAGGCGACGGCTGACCTGTGAAAAATAAATTACAAAAGGAAAACACTGCAACAAGTGTGCAGGTAGTGCTCTTGAACATAAAATTTAGTCCCCAGAAGCCTGTTTTAAATGTTATTTTGACCCTGACATTTTTTCTCACCCTTGATCAAAGTTGAGGTTTAAATGTAAATGCCACCTGGTCAATCAGCTCACCCAGCAGCCATGAAAGCAGTCAGGCCGTGTAAAATTGTGTTCAGTTGGCCCTTTAAAGTGTTAATTTGTGTGCTTAATTGTTGGCAGGCCGCTTGTAACTCTTGCGTGCGCCGCCGGCTGATAGATCGTGCAGGCATGCAATGATGTCGGGAACGTGATTTAACATGCTTCTGGATCATGCACTGAATAATGTAAAATTTTGGCCTTGATACCTGTTTTTATATACCTAGCCATTCTTCTCCCATACTCTAATTTCCCCCCTCCTTATTAATTTTAAGTCATTCTTTGCTGGTTCATAAATGATGTCCAATTTTCTAACTTTTGCAGAATTATACATCTTTTTCAATTTTAGATTATTTCTAGCTTCACTTGTTGCTCATAGATGATACATTTGTCTCCTGGAGTCTCACTATAATGTATGTTTACCGAACATGATGAAATATTTTCTTAAATGTCTGCTACTGCATTTCTACTGACCTAATTCTACTTTAAATAAGAAATAATAAGAAATACGAAATAGGAGCAGGAGTAGGCTATACAGCCCCTTGAGCCTGCCATGCCATTCAATATCATGGCTGATCTGTAGTGGTTCAGTACCACTTGCTCGCTTTCTCCCTGTAACCCTTAATTCCCTTGTCAATTAAAAACCTATCCATTCTTGACTTGAACATATTCAGTGAGGAAGTCTCCACCACCTCATCAGGCAGAGAATTCCAAAGATTCACCACCCCTTGCATGAAGAAACCCCTCCACAACTCTGATCTGAACTGCCCACCCCCCAGCTCTTCCTTCAAACAATCACACGTTTCTTTATCTAAAGTTTTAAACACTGGTTTTAGTCCCATTCTTCTCTCCCTGAAACTGAACGCAAAATTCAGTCATGTTACGATTATTGTTACCTAGTGGCTCCTACATAATGAAATCATTATTTAATTCTGCCTCATTGCACATAGTTGGGTTTAGAATGCTCTGCTCTCTCAAACATCTCTCAATGATTAACTATCAAATAACATTGGTAGATACCAAGAAGATCTTTCTTTTGATAATATTTAAAAATCTTTATATTTGTTGATGGGACCATTTCTGTCAGTGGCATTCTGCAATCTCTCACGAGATCCAAAAGTTCCACCCAAATGAGAAATGTTAAATAAATGCCCAAGAATATTCCTTTAGCTTCTCCCTGCCCTCTTTTAACCTTCTATCCCCTTTTCAATAGTGATTCCTTGGTGGGCTATGCTAAGTGTTAGTTTCTCTCTCATGTTTACAACCCAATGTGTTCTTATTCATACTTACACACACCCAACATGGAAACTTCTGGTATGGAGTATAAGTTAGGAGATGGGAGTTGGGAGAGTAATTATCAGTTGAGGATAGGATGGCTGTCCATTCCCCTGGTCAGCTCATTGAATATACATATGTGAGGAGAATAATAAATCTTGTGATGGGGGTGGGCATAAAGTTGTTGCTTCTGCCACTTTCTCCTCAGTTGGACCATCACTAGAAATGCAGGGTTACGCAGACCCAGTATCATGTATGTCTGAAGTGACCTGCCAGCATGTTCTTTGAAACTGTCCCTCTGTCCCTAAGCACTTCAGCCAATGGGAAATTCTAAAGCTAACATTGGACTACGCTGCACGCATCCCACACCACCATACTGGAGCCCCATCCTGAAAGGCCACAGTTGAATTCTATTGTCATTCATTAATCTATTAATCATTCATTAATCTGTTAATCATCCATTAATCTATGTACATGGGGATTCCATCATTGACTCGAGTAATGAAAGCCACATCCATGCACGCTTCATCAAATATTGGGCTTCCCTCCGCCATCCTTAAGACACATTCGAGAGACCAATGCCTTACCATCATAGATGTCTCATCCATCTCATTATCAGCTATCTACCAAGGACCTAGATGTTCTAAACTGGCACATTGTTATGGTTAAGCACCCCACCCCACACACACCATTGAACCCCAGCGAACTAAATACTTCCTTAGTCTTTTGCTTCCTCCCTCCTTATCCATACCCACCAACTCCAGCTTTGTCTAGTGTTGTTCTTCAGCACAGACTTTAATGCAGTTCCACACCTTATCGGGATCCCAATGATATGAAGCCCATGTTCCAGGAGAAAACCAACTACCATTTGATCTTTACCATAAATAAGTCAACACATCTGAGTGGCCAATTGTGCTTATCTTTAACCACCCTATCTACCCAAAAAAATCCTTCTCTCATTTTGAGGATTCGTACCGAGCGATGATATGAAGAAGAAGAAACATGAGAAAATGGAGCATGTACCTTACCAGACACCACCCCCTCCGCCCCCAACACCCTCTCCTGTCACCCACCAACCTCTAATCATTACACTGGATACACTCACAGTAACCATTCTTCTCTGCTATTTTATTCTTGAATCTGCCAGAAATTGTAACCAGCATTCTCCAAATACCTTCTCTCCCCTCTGACCCTTATAATTCCCATATCATCGTAACTTCTCCATTATCTGCATAATGTGATTTGTCCTAACCCTAACCTTAACCCTAACCCTCCCCATGAGATCATCTGCTATCTGACTCTGACCCTGGGCCTGTCATCCCACTGCTCATTGTGATTGTTCCCTCTGCTATCAAGTACCCTCAGTTCAAACCCCTGGAATCTACCATAGACAGCGCTAACCGTGCCCTCGGGCACCACCTCTTATCCACCATCTCTGCTTTGAAATCCACCCTCATTTATTCACAGGAGCCGCACTTCCAAAATGCTTTACTGGCCCCTTCTTTCCCATCACTGTCTATGCTGGTCATGTCCCTGCCTAGGATCCCTCCTTTACCAGCCTCCCCACCATATTTCTCTCAGACTGTTACCACCTGATCATCCCCCAATTAAACAATGCTTCCCAAAGGAAAGAAACACTGGCTCTCACTCCACCTCCAGCAAGTTGACTACTTTGCCTGCTGCATGCCACCTATATGCAGTTGTAAATCTGGAGGTACTATTGGACTTGCTCACTGATAATTTAGTTGGGGAGGGGAATTTTGTTCTGATAAGCATTCATGAGATGCATGTGCACGCGAAAGCACTTTGCTATACTTGCAGATGGGAAGCTCGACACGGATCTAAACTTTCCTGAACTTTATTGCAAAAGTTCATCCCACGGGCAGGAAGCTGATTTTTGGCCTCCCACTCCTTGTTTCCCAGGAGCAGTGCCAGATTCTACCCACGATCTTCAACAATATTTGTCACCAGAAGTAGGGGCCCAAGTGACTTACTCTTCCCATCTACAAAGTTTGAAGTTAATTATAGTACCCTGCTGTTTTCCTGCCTCAGCACAGAGTACATTTCTTCGTAAGAATGCAAAAGCCATTGCATGAACAGATAATAGATTGAGTCAAAAATTGGTAGCTTACTCAAAGTAACACTCATTTTGTGGCCAACGTAAAAACCCAGTGGTAAATGTTGTGGGCATTGTGGTTTTTGATCTGTAAACTACTGGTTCCCAATGTGTAGAAAAAAGTCCTTCTGATAGTGAAATCATTTGTTCAATTTCTGATTTGCAGTACAGAAGATTTGTTCAGGTGAGAGGCAGAGAAGTGTTACCTTAAATCGATAATGTTTGAAAAACATAATCGGAGAGCCAAGGTAGTTTCATCATTGAAGTTCACGTAGATAGTGAAACTACTTTTGACAAAACCGATGATCAAGTACAAACTTTCATCAGAAGCAAAACATTGCTACAAATCTGAAATGAAACCAGAAAATTCTGGAAAACACTAATCAGGTCAGGGAGCATCTGTGGAGATTAGAATGAGAGGCAAGAATTGATAATCTCTTATCAGAATCGGAAGATGTTAGGGATGAACAGCTTTCGGGCAGCATGGTGGCACAGTGGTTAGCACTGCTGCCTCACAGCGCCAGAGACTTGGGTTCGATTCCCAGCTTGGGTCACTGACTGTGTGGAATCTGCATGTTCTCCCCGTGTCTGCGTGGGTTTCCTCCGGGTGCTCTGGTTTGTCCCACAGTCCGGAAGACATGCTAATTAGGTGCGCTGGCCATGCTAAATCCTCCCTCAGTGTACTCAAACAGGCATCGGAGTGTGCTGACTAGGGGACTTTCAGAGTAAATTCATTGCAGTGTTAATGTAAGTCTGCTTGTGACAGTAGTAAATAAAATTTAAACTTTTAAGCAACTATAATGCTGGGGAAAAGGAGGGGGATCAATGGAAACAAAATGAAAGAGAAGGGTGTATGATATGCTGGAAGCGAGTCAGAAGTGACTGACAGAAGGAATAATTAACTGAACCAAGGATAATGCTACTCCTTTGGCTACACCTTAAGGTTTGTTTAATTATTAATATCACAACCAGGCTTACATTAACACTGCAATGAAGTTACTATCCCCTAGCTGTCATACTCTAGCGTCTCTGTCATTCCGGATGAATTTGATGCAGCCATCATCCCTTATTTCTTCTTTGCCAGATGTTCCATCCTTCCTTTCCCCTTTATTAATTATTTTACTGTGACCATGTGTATCTCTTCTACTCCCACCCTTCCATGCTTTACTTGTCCCATTACCATGGCTTTTGACTTGCACAGTCATCCCACCCACTTTTTGGGTGTACTTAGATTGGCAATCTGTGATGTACAGAGTGCCTCAGGAGCATCCTCACTGGAAAGTGAGCGGCGGGGCTTCATCCCGCTGGAAAGGCCGGGATCAGCGTGCTGAGCAGGTGACTGCACATGCGCTGATCTGTCAATGGGGAGAATGATGCATGCATACTGGCATTCCACCCCTCTTTCATCAGTCTTCCGATCGCTGGCTTCCCAGAACTTCCTCCCTGCTAATCGCCAGCCTTTCCAACCCCCCCATACCCCGATTGCCATCATACCCAACTCCCATCCCTAGGCCAGCCCCAATTGCCAGCCTTCCATGTGTGCCTCTGACCCTCCACAATGTGTAGCCCCGATTCCATTCCCTCCTCCCCATGTCCAGCCCCAATTGCCTTCCTCCCTCCGAATTCTATCAATCCCTAATGAAGAGCGTTCACCCATCAGCCCCCTCAACAGACCCCATCCCCAGTTGGCCTCACTGCCTGGCAGTGCCTGGCAGTGCCAGTGTGCTTGATAGGCAGTGTCAGGGTGCCCTGTGGGGCAAACCCCACTTCCAACTTCCTGAGGGGGGGAGGGGGGTTCAGTGGCCTCTGTCCCAGTTAGCAGGGACTGGTCTCCATTGATGGAAACCTGTCCTGTCAGTAACGAAATACTAGTGAATTCTCAGGCTCGCTAATCATATGGAAATGACAATTTCCATATGGTAACCGTGTGCCGATTTCTGGTGCAGGACTGATTATGCGGAGAAATGTAGCCTGGGAGACTTGTGATCGGTCAGATGTCAGTTGTGAGCCCCACTACAGCCACCTGCTGATGTCTCCCCGCCTTCTATACTACCGAAACAGCGCAGTGGGCTGGGAGAATCCCACTGTCATTGCTATTTCTCGTTCTCCACGGATTGCTGCCTGAACTTCTGAGTACCTTTCTGCATTTTTATTTTTACTTTATGTTTTTGATAACACAACACGTCAGATGAAAATCCCGTTCTGATGGTATCAATAGCCTTGCTTGCTTCCATATGTCTCTGCTTGGGCATTTACTGAAATAACATATGAGGACCAGATGTGTGTGCCCCTAAGGATTGCTTTTTCATGGGAGTTAAGAACAGCTGGAGCATCTTCAGCAAATCTCACACACTGTGCAATAACATTTCCAGAACCACAATAAAATACGTGACAAGAGATACGTTACAGCAATCAGAAAAGATTGAGAGGAAAGGCATTCTTCATGAATCACTGCCCTGCAATCTACGGGATGGCACAGTGGCACACTGGTTAGCACTGTTGCCTCACAGTGCCAGGAACATGGGTTCAATTTTAGCTTGGGTCACTGTCTATGTGGAGTTTGCACGTTCGCCCCATGTCTGTGTGGGTTTCCTCCCACAGCCAAAACTTTGCAGATTAGGTTGACTGGCCATGATATATTGCCCCTTAGCATCAAGAAAACTAGCAAATTAAACAAATAGAGTTTTAGGTATATATGTATATAGATATATAGAGAGAGAGAGAGCGAGAGAGTCTGAGCAGAATTGTTGTTGGTGCTGGTTTGTTGAGCCAAATGGCTTCCTTCTGCACTGTAGTGATTCTACGAATTGCTAATTAAAAAATCTTGGACAAAATTAATCAAATTAGACCACAGGAATATCCCTTGCACTTTTACTCTTCACCAGAATGGATAATTATGGGACAACAAACTGTTACGTAAAGCAGTGAAAGGTTCTTTGCAATGAGTTTTATGAGTAATTAAGAGCTGCTGCCTCATGGTGCCAGGGCCCCAGGTTCATTTCCAGCCTCAGGTCACTGTCTATGTAGAATTAGCACTTTCTCCCCATGTCTACAGGGGACTTTTTACTAATGCTCCGGCTTCTGCCCACAGTCCGAAGATGTGCGGGTTGGCTTGATTGGCCAGGCTAAAATCACCTTGTCAAGGGGAGTAGCAGATAAAAGAAGGTTACGGGAATAGAGCCTGGGTGAATTGCGGTCGGTACAGACTCAGTGGGCTGAATAGTGTCCTTTTGTACTGTCAGGATTCTGTGTTTCTAACTATGGACCAGATTCTGAATTCATGGAAGGTTTATAAGATAGTTTGGGTAATTGGTTATTTCCTGGATGAATTTAAAAATAGCCGTGTTGTTGGATGAGAAAATAAGACAAAGGCAAAGTATGACCGACTCTGCCAGCTGTGAACAGAAAGCAGTAATGTCAATTGAAGATCACATGTGGTTTTTCCCTCCTTCACAATCCTTCATGCCCAATACAAAGAAAGAAATACCAATGTTATGCAAAAAAAATGAATGAATAGTTGGCAGTTCTTCAACGACACTAATTCTCAATATGTTTATAAATAAAATGGCAAGATCAGATGCGTTTTTATTGCCCCCAATTAATTGCAGGAATGAAATGGGAAAATATTCTGTGGTTTGTGACTTTCATTGTACATTCCATCATATCCAGCAATGATAGGAAGCGGTATGTTTTACAGATGTGATTCTGTATTGGAATAGCCTATAGTTTGGTAGCAACAGCAAAGATGCAGTATTTTGCTATCAAGTAGATCACTTAAACCCAACAAAACATTACCCTATTCTGGAGCTCAATAAATCATGAATTGAATAACTTCATTCATCTTATTTTTGAATTAAGTTATGTATGTATTAACCAATAGTGGAGGAAACCATGAGATTTCCTCAAAAGGTCGCAATGCCCCCTGACCTGTCAGTAACAACAGTACATTTAAAATTCACGCACATACTCAGAGTTGTTCCTCTCCCCAGACCTATAACAGATGCCAAATGTCGAGTATCTGACAGATACAGAGATTGTGTAAACCTGTATAGTGAATAGAGGGAGAAAATTGTACTGTGCCTTGCAATCAACTGTGATTTGTAACAGCAGCTCTGGTCTTCCAAGTAAAACGACCCTTGTGAAATTGAGTATTAAAGATTTCTTTTCTGCATTTAGGATTTGCAAGGGTAACATTACAAGCAAATGCACAGTGTTTGTGAAAAGACAAAGCACACTTCTGCCACACTCAGGTGCAGTCAGAGGACTTTGGTAGCATTAGCAACAGTAAATGCTTCCTTTGCATAATCATTACGGTGACATCTGTTGCTAAGATGGGGGTCGCTGAACCAAACTGTCGTGCTAAGTGCTTAGAATGCCCAACAATGCTATTTTCCAATCATGATTTGTGGCATAAAGAACAAAAGGAATGCTAATAGGATCTGAGCTTGTGATTGAGAGAGAAAGGGGAGACAGCACAGAAGAGGTTCATTTTCAAAAGGAGGTTTTTTTTTAATGTCGAGAAGTGGATTCTATCTTAATTCTTACAGGATTGCAGCCTTTACATCCATTCTTTCTTCCTCAAGTTAAAAGAGGAAGAAGTATTTACATTCACATTGATCTCAGCCATTATTGCCCAATGTTGCAGTGCTCCATAAGCTTTCTAAAAATGGTATTTACATCCAAGATTGAGAGCAGCTTGTGTTGCAGCAGTGACTGAGGATAATACACAGAATTGAGCCCAACAGATTGTGTGATATGTTTCATAAATTATTCATCAAGTGGTCATCATTTCTTAGAAACAAACTAAAATTCTAATTGACTATTTGTCAGTATTCTTTGCATCTGGGTTGAAAGCTAATTGAAGTTACAACTGATTCTTTAGTTTCCAATTAAAGTACGATTTGCAGTTGTGTAGTGAGGTAACACATGCTAAGATACGCATGTGAACACCGGATTTATTCTAAGAACTGGAATATTGCATCCAAGGTTAGAAAAAAAAGGCCATAATGTATGTATACCTCCACTGCCACAAAGGGATGGGTTGCTTCACTACTTTCTATGTCCATTCTGCAAATGAAATGATTTAAAATGAAGTTCAGCAGCAGCAGCATGTGGAAAGAGCAGTTGCAATTTAGCTTGAGTGTTCTCAGTGAGTATCCCAGGCCTTTTGCCTATTTAGGACAAGTGATTGCATAATTTAGTGGGATTGGGTTGCTTCTCAAGTTGTGTCAGTGTCTCCCTGTCTCTGTTACACAGCTCTCCCTTGCCTTGTGCTTCTCCTTTCTTTCCCTGCCCTAATGCTGTTGGTGGGCTCAGTCTTTATCTCCACTCATTCACTTCTTGTCCTCCTCCTCCTCACATACCGTCTGGCCACACTCAAATCCGTCATTACAATATGGAACTTTTGACCAGAGAACCAGCATTTTTGCCGCTTTTACACAAAAAGACATACACATCTTGGGCTATGCAAGATGAACGTCGAAATTGCACTTTCATTCCAGGATATCGGAACATATCAAGTCATTTGCCCAAACAATGATCCAATACCCGATCACTATTATGTTTCTGTTTCAACACTAATCTAATTAGGTGACTTTTGCTGGGTTATTGAAACTTCTAGACTGAAAACAACTTGCTCAGGAAATCACCACTTGATGCTAATAAACTACTGGAACCTCAAAGAAACAACTTAGAGAGTCGGATCAAATCTTGAGTGACAAATCAAAAAGATTTTAGGTGAAATTAAAATCTTTTATTCTGTCAAACACAATAATCACTTTCCAATGTTGGGTCTCATATATATATAATTCTGCAGGAGTTAATACATTTTTTTCACAGTGAGGATTACAAGATTGGCGCTGTTCTTGAAATAGCTTAGCGAAATGAACAAAGATCCTGATAAATGTGATACACTTATATTTTTACCTTTGTATGAAAACTTCAGCCGTGGTTTACTTTGCTTCCAGGCATCGTTGGCTGGTAAAAGGAAGAAGAGAATAACACAGCAGCAAACAGCAGAAAACAGTGTAGAAGCTAAATTACTCCTGCGGTCCTTATCTTTGATTAAAAATTTACATTCCATGCTATAAGTCTACAGTCAGCACACTAGCGCAGCCCAATCTCTCTGTATACTAGCACAGTTCATACCACTTCAATTCTTCAAAGTTCACTGCTAAAGTAGTTCTAAAACTAACAGTAGGAGTGGTGAGTTCTCCTGCCAATCAGTCTCCACCAATTTGCATAAATGCTGCAGGGAACAGGCAGTGAAAGGAGTAGTTTTGGCAGAGGTTAGCCAAGCACTGTATAATTAAAGTCAGCAGTAGTAGCATCTGCGGAACAACAGCTGAACACAAGAAAACTTTTAAGCTACATGTCATTGAGAAAGCACCTTAGTTATTGTGGATCCTTTACAAGCTAGACTTCAGGTTTTTCAAATGAAGCAAATCCTTTAATCAATAACTTATTTCAAAAGTTATATGGTGTGATATAATTTATGCTGCTTCCTTCTCACCTTTGCCCAAGGGCATTTAGACATAATGAAGAAAATAGATAAAAAAAAAAGGTGTAAAAAAATACAATTTCTGAGAACTACTCTGAAAACCACGACAGATTTTACTTGAAACACTATTGGTCACATAAGGATTTTTGGAGTAAGTAAATTCTATTAGACTCCAAGCTATTTGATTTTTCCATCTATCAACAACACTCTCGCCATTTTCGTCTATCTTTTCTCTCCAAAAACACCCTCTTCAATGGCATTACTTTTGCATTGACTGAAATTTCCCAGCCATTTCCACAGACAAGATAGAGTTATAGAAATCATTGAATCCCTACAGTGTAGAAGAAAGCTATTTGGTGCATCAAGCCTGTCCCAACATCTTCCAGTTGCACTGACAGCTGCCTTGCTGCTCTAGGTTCCCCAGCAGTGAAGGGTACAAATAACGGGAAATCCCAGCAGTGACACTGGAAAATCCTGCGACCAGCCAATGCCAGGCTGCCTCAAAATATTCCATGAGTTTAAAGGGTCCGGGTATGGAAAATCTTATTTGCTGCATTTTTATAATGATATAAAAGCACCAATCATTCATAAAGGATTGAGTAAACATGGTTCATTCATGTAAACTAAACACATGAAAACACATGTGCTTCGATAGAAAGCTTGAGGCCAGAAATGTATGTACTGTATTCTGTTCATAGGCCAAAGCAAGACTGAGACTCGGTCATCTGACACATTTCCCTTCCAGTGGTGGCATGCTGCCATTCCTTTTAAGCACATTACAATGTCTCCCTTTGTGTTTAAGATGCTTTCCTCCTTTCAAAGAAGTTTAAGCATTTATAATGTATGTTTAGCTACCATTACAAAAGCATATAGGACTGGTAAATCTATGACTCTCTAAAGCAGAGATGTAATCTGCTGGTGAATTCAGATCTTGGAATCTTGGAATGGTAAGCTTTCACTGAAAGAATCTGAGCACATGTAATCTATGCTCACATGTGGGAGATCAAGTTGCTAAAGTATAGCTGGTCACCTACCTGCCTTTAAAAATGACTCCCTGGGACATCTCTAGTTTGTTGCAATAGAGCCAAAATGTTTCATGTGTTTATCAATATGTTAATTGAACGAAGCCACCCTTCTACGGTTTCTGCAATGTGAAATCTTTCACTGTTTCTTCTTGTAACTGCTTACACTTGCATTGTGCAAAATGTACCAGATCATTTAACAAACATGAATTTTCTTGTGTCCAAAATATTGCAGCCCCCTTGAAACTTTGCCAAAACATTCTGGATATTTCAATGTGAGGTTGCAAGCTGAGGTAATGAGTAGTTTTTTGAGGTTGATCTGACATGTGAGGTCTGATTGATTCCATGGATTATCAATATCTAAGATCACGGTATTTGGTAGACCTACAATCACTGGGCCTTTAGTCTCTATGATGTAAACCATTCGTGATACCTAGGAGGATTGATTGTACTTGTGATCCTGGACTATGAATCATGCACTTAGAATGAATGAACCATTGTACGTCAAAACATTGCTCAGAATTAGTTTTTGCCATGGTCTTCCATTCCTGTGGATACCTGTCTTATAAAATCTGCAGAGTAGTACATTGAAATAGGGGCAAGTGCTAATCTTGGCTGATAATGAATAGTTGCTGGCCTTTTTTACAGACAAATAAATTTCACCTTGTAAAAATTTTGGATAATGTGATGGTATTTATACTTTCATACGTCAAACTTGTGGTCACCGTTCTTTGTTTCATCATCATCATTTTCTGGTTTGCTAAATACCTCATAGAAATGTTTCTGACAGGACATCGCATCTTTTTGTTTTAAGATTCCTGTTGCACACGGTCTGTTTGGGGCAGTGCATAGCTCTTCGTAGCTGCATCAGCCTTTGATCTAGTGCACTAGTATTGCCAAATGCCCCTTTCTGCATCTGCCTTACAGAATTGGTGGAAAGCTGAGCATTTCCCTGGTGCGAGCAGAAGACCACACTTTCACATGTCTTGATAAGTTTGGGTGTTCTCTTAAGTGTGTCGACAACTGAGGTTATGCTTAGGACCTGTCAGCTTCTTTAACCTTCAAGGATTCCTTTGTACCTGTGTCCATCCTTGAGTGAGCCACTCAATGTTATGCATTTTGGGCTTGTCTAGTGGATAGTTTTGTGTTGCTCCCATGGAAGTGAACGCAATCAACAACTCAGTGAGTACGATCTTACCAGCTGTTCATGCGTTGCTTCCTCTGCAGCGAGGTTGGAGAATTTGGTTACGAGCCAAATCTCCATTCATTACAGCTGGATGGGAAAATCCTGCCAGCTTGAAAGTGATAATATTCCAGCCAATAATTCTGTCTGCTGGTTCTGAGTTTGAAAATTACTGTATGTATCCTTTCCTCTGCATCTACTAATGAAGTGGTCTATGGATTCTGCATACTGTTGTCAAAATATTGGAATCATTTAGCTTTTGTGCTGTTAAACCTAATGTTTAATGTATTCATTCATTCCCAATTTTTAATGAGTATTTTTATGGCTTGTTTGTCTGGTTGACTTACAGCTGTAGCTCTTTGAAAATGGAGTCACAGGTGGATAGGGTGGCGAAGAAGGCATTTGCCATGCTTGGTTTCATTGATCAGGACATCTTTGATAACTTGTTGAAGTTGTACAAGACATTGGTAAGGCCACACTTGTTCAGTTCTGGTCACTCTATTATAGAAAGGATATTATTAAACTAGGAAGAGTGCAGAAAAGATTTACTAGGGTGCTACTGGGATTTGATGGTTTGACTTTTAAGGAGAGGCTGGATAGACTGGGACTTTTTTCTCTGGAGCATAGGAGGCTTAGGGATCAATAAAATAATGAGAGGCATAGATAAGGTGGGGAGTCTAAATCTAGAGGGCATGGGTTTAAGGTGAGAAGGGAGAATTCAAAAGGGTCCAGAGGGGCAATTTTTTCATACAGGGGGTGGTGAGTGTCTGGAACAAGCTGCCAGAGGCAGTAGTAGACGTGGGTCTTTTTAAAATATTTAGACAGTTACAAAGGTAATATTGGTATAGAGGGATGTGGGCCAAGTGAGACTAAATGGTGGATTGTGGATAAATTGTGTAAAAAAACTGGATGGTATGGACAAATTGGACTGTAGGGCCTGTTTCCATGCTATGAACCTCTATGACTCTGAAAAAACCAATCGCTCATAAGGGATTGTGAGAATGCATTGTAGGTTCATTTATTTAAGCTACGCACATGAGAACACATCGATAAAAAGCCCGAAGACATCAGCAGCACAGCTATGTGTGCTGTGTTCCGCTTATAGGCCACAGTGAAACTGAGACTGGAATACATGACACATTTCTCAGTGTGATGGCGCACTGCTATCCCTTAAAGGCATGTTACTAATTTTGTTGTTTGGCTCTGTAACTTTATTCAAAGTTGGCAAGTTAAGACACCAGAATCGCTTTGAGTATTATAGATGAGATTGGTCTGAAATATCCAGTGAAAATAGTTCTCCTTTTGATTTGCAGTCTATCCCTCTGTTAATGAGTGTCTGCGTCATTTGCCTTTTTTTAAAATGCGACTAAGTTTTGTGCTGATGGTTTTGTTGAATTATCCACCATATGTCACCAGATGAATTAGAAATCATCCATTAGCACACAAACACTAATAAGATGGCCATGTACTTTCCACTGTAAATGTATGAAGGGTGAGAAAAAGGATGGATTTACAAATTGCCACCTAATTGAATTGGATGACTGATCAACAATATCAGTCTTGTATCTGAGAATCAAACTGAAAACCTCTACAATACTATTTCCCCCTTAAACCTTAAGAACATGCACTTCATGTCTGAACGACCACTGTACCTGCCCTGAACTCAGCCAGATAAACCACAAATATATCTCTGTCTATAATATTCCACTGGTCCCATTCATCTATCATGTGCATTTTAATGAGTCTATCACAACATTTTAATTTACTTGCCTGAGCATTCACATTGTTGTTGAAATTATCTTTATCTGTCACAAAGCTGCTTGAATTCCTGAATGCTATGTTTCTTCCATTGTGTTTAACTTGGCAGCTGAAAATACTTTTGGCAATATCTAGTTAATCATTTTAGTAACCAGGGAATGGATTTCCAGGGCTTGTGGACTTCAGGCCTGTTTAATGGATAGGTATCAATTTGGAGACGTCTGTTAGTCATTACAGAGGTCAGCCGACTTCACAGCCCAAACAAGTGTTAAATTATGAAGGCAAACAGCTGCCAGCTGGGATTTCAATATAAACCAAGAGTTAAATTAACTCTTTTGGCCATTTCCATTTTTATTTCAAGTTTTCTCTTATTATTTCAACTCATCTTTTTTGTAAAATACCCCTTAAATTAATCCACAAATCAAAAGGAAGTGGGAAAATGACCCAACCTAGGGATTTGTAAGATTGAAGAATTTATAATTCAGAAGTGAGGCCATCCTATATCTTTAATGGGAGCTATCAACTCGAAACCAATTCTCCTTTATACTTTGTTAATGAATTCTTCGAGTACTTTTGTGGTACCTCCCAATACCAGTCTCTATCATGCTCTTAAGAACTACAGGCACCAATAGGAATGCTCCTGCACACTTTGCCTCCCATCCAACAGCTCCTCCGATATCAGGGAATTACATTGATAACCAATGCAGGAGCATACTGATATAACATTGGGCTGTGTTTGGACCACCTGACTCTGCGTGCATGTCTAATTTATGAATGAAATGAACCAGGAGTGTGCAATATTGTTTATGGCTGAACACTAATTTGATTAAAGTAAAATTCTTCTTCAGGGTCATCGCCCAGACCCTAGCTGTACTCTGGAGCATGTGTATATACAAGAGAAGAACTGCACACATTGAGGTCATTTCTATGTCTACAGATTTCAAGTGCATGGATTCGTAATAATCTGGCTGTACCATTGCTTTTGAAAACAGGAAACAAGAGCTAAGAGGACACATTCCGTTTAGCTATCTATACTTGGGAACCAACTGCCTTTATAAATCTCTCTGTATCTTCCATTTCAATTGCTTGACAACTATCTGTGTTTTTAAAAGTTCAAGAACGAAGTTTAAAAGAAGACACTTTGATTGGAATTGGTGTAAATTAAGGATTTATCTTCTCTGTTTCTATGTTCTTTCAAGTTAAAGTAACAGCTGAGATCAATTCAGGTTGGATTTTACGCAGTGCGTTTCGGTGGAAAACATGGTGACCAGGCCCCACCTCATGCCAGTCCCCTGGTGATGGGAAAACATTCCCCCGGTTGGAGGGTGGGAGGAACTGATGTGGGCTTCTCTGTTGCTGGTGGCAGGATATCAATTAGACTCATTAATGAGCCAATTGACTCCAATTATCCAGGAGAACAATGCAACTTAGTTGAGGTTTGGGGGTTCAGTGGAGGCCCATGAGTCCCCTCATTGACTTTGGAAGGTTGATCAATAAAACCTGTGATATATGTGTATATCTATTATACATTGGGGTTTGAGGTGCGGACTGCCCCTTTAAGAGTGTGGGTCAGGGCAATTAGCTGCTTCCAGTGTGGGACCCCTTTGGGCAGTTTTTGACCTGACTGTGAATCAATGCACAACTTAAATAAGGAGCTCTCACTGTTCAAGTTATCAAGCCTTCCTAGTGATTCTTTATGCACTCTTAGTTCGGAGGTGCATACTTAGTACTTATCAGGCTTATCAGCTGCCTTCTGGGAGGTAGAAGGATTGGTAGGCTTATCAAGCACAGACTCTGCATCTAGTCAAAGGATCTAGCCTCAGGAAGGAAATGGCATTGAAGGCCACTTCTGCCCTTGCCTCCAATCCCCCTTTCATGACCCCCAATCCACAACATCCAACTCCCTTCACTGTTCAGCTGGAATCCCACAATGACCTTGAGTCTCTGGCATTGCTGCCACCTGTCACTACTCCTGCTGATGTCAATGTCAATGATAAGATGTTGGCCTCCCCTTCATTGTAGTATGGAAGGAATGCGATATGGATGGAAGTGCAGGATAAATACTAAACTGAGGTAACATTTGCTTCCTTAAAATAAATGTAATAGTTCCTATGAGTGCATTTGAAGATAAAGCTGGTGTGTACAACAATTATACCTCAAAATAAATCATTCAAACAAATGATCTGATCAGTCATCTAATTGTTATGAGATCTTACTGTGTGCAAATTACTTGCTAAATTTGTGAATTTAGTCTGACTCCAAAAAGTACTTCATTGATTGAAATATTTTGGGAGATTCTTGAACTGCAAGCCCCTGCCTTCAAAATGACTTGCATACACTCTCTGTGGCCTTGCTATATTTTTGAGCCGGAATTCTCTGACCTCGACTTGGCTGGGATTTTCCGGTCCCACTGGTGTGAATGAAGATTTGGCTAAGCGCCAAATCCTCTGTTCTCGCTGGCAGGGGTGACAGGACTTATGGCACCAGAGAATTCCAGCCTTGATTTATGCTCCGCTTGCAGCCTAACCAGTGGTTTGGATATGTGTAAATAACTTATAATACATAAGATCCCATCTTTTTTTGTTTTAAGACGGCTTTACGTGTCCTTTTGGGACGCTAAAAAGCAATTTGGCATGGCCAATCCCCATAAACCAGCACATCTTTGGACAGTAACAAAAACAGAAGAAATTCTGACACTCATTTCCTTGAGGCAATGTCAATGCTAAATAAATTTTAAAAATATTATGGGCTGGATTCTCCACCATTGCCCGCAGCTGGGAATCTCCTGTCTCATTGCAGTGAATGGAGATTTGGCTGAGCGCTAAATTCTCCATTTTCACTTCTGCAGAGGCGGAACATGAATGGCAGAAGAACTCTGGCCTATATCTTTCTTTACATTTACTCTTTAATAAATCTGGAATAAATAATCTTGTATAATTGGGGTTAGTTCTCATATAATCAAGTTTCTAATGCATTGCTGCCTGCATGTCATCCATAAAATAATTAGTCCGTTCTTACAAATTCCTCATAGTTATCTATGAATATTATTGTCAAATAAAGCAGGATATTATTTAAATAAAATACAGTCTGCACATTACTTCACCTCTCCCACTATCCACCCCAGGCATATAATCTTGTAGAACGAGTCTTCACAGGAGACTAAGCAAAAGTCTAACACTCGGTGGCAGGGGAAAAATTTGCATCAGAAATAGAAGATAACAATACAAAGGAAAAGCCTATTGGGGAAAAAAATCACTAGGCAAACAGTTGCTAAATTTGCTAAAGCAGATTTAAAAAACAAAGAGGAGAAGCTGGTGAGAATTGCCAGACAATAAAAGTAGATAGTTAGCACAGTAATTGGAAAAAACCCCAGTAAATTAAGCATTAAAAAGAATAAAATGTGTCTGGAATGTCTTCAATAGCAAAGTGCACTGAGGGTTCAGATGTGTTATCCAAACCCTCAAGCATATTACAGCTTTGGACATGCTTGTAATCATCTGTTAGACTTGAGGTAACATTGGAAAAACATTCCTCCTTTGTTTGTAGCAAAACCATAAAATGGGAGGAGAAAGAATGCGTTTATCATTTTGCTTTGAATAGGAAGTCAGAAAAGTTCTCTAAAATATTTTCTTTCATTCAGAAACATTCTAGCTTCCATAATGAGAATGAACAAGGGAATTTACATCAGGACTTTTTGTTTCACAAAGCGTAATGAAGAACTGAAAGCATAAAGTAAAGTTTTGGAGATAGGAAGTGCGTGCAGACATAACACTTGTAATATCTTAGAAACTTCCAGAAAAAGGGGAAATCAAAAACTTCCAAATGAGGTAAAATCTCAGGGACTGTCTTCCAACTAAATATCAGGAAAGGCCAAAGCCATTAATTTAGATCCCAAAAGAAAAAATGCTGGAAAGTCCCAACAGCTCTGGCGGCATTTGTGAGGAGAGAAAAGAGCTGACGTTTCGAGTCCAGATGGCTCTTTGTCTAAGCTTTGTCAAAATGTCAGCTCTTTTCTCTCTTTTCTCTCCTTATAGATGCTGCCAGACCTGCTGAGATTTTCCAGCATTTCCTCTTTTGGTTTCAGATTCCAGCATCCACAGTCATTTGCTTTGATCCATTGATTTAGATTCCTGCTATAAACTCTGTTCCCTAGCTATTATTTCTATTCCTGATTAAGATCACTGAGAAAAAAATCAAACTGTTTACAAATTTGGCATTCTATTTGACCCTTAAATGAGCTTCCACTCACCAATCTGTTCCATCACCAAGACTGACTACTTCACCTCAGTAACATAGAGCACCTCCTCCTCTATCTCGATTTATCTACCTTCATTGATGTCTTCATAACCTCTGCATTTGATCATTCCGTTCCTCTTTTCACTCAGCCGTTTTTATTTTTACTTGTACTAAGTCAGATTCACCCAACACCCTATGTGCTCGCTGACCTAATGAGTTCCTGGTCTGGTAATGCCTCAATTATTAAATTCTCATCCTCATTTTCATATCTTTTCATGATGTCATTGCTCCCTATCTCTGCAGCCTTCTTTGGACCTTGAACCCGCTGCATTCTTTAAACTCCTCCATTCTGGCCTAATATACATCATGGATTTTAATCCCTCCACCTCCAGTTGCCTAGGCTTCAAGCTCTGTAAGTCTCTCTCCTATACCTTACTCTCTCCTTTAACATCTCTTTCAAACCTACTTCACCTGTTTTAGTACCTCCATATGTGGCCAGGTGTTAAGTCCTGTTTGTCAACACTCTGAAGCATTTTGGGATGTTTCAGGACATTAAAGGCAACATATAAATGCAAGTTGCCATTATTGCCCTGACACGTCTGCCAGCAATCATTAAGAAGATAATATGATTAGACTACTGTACCTTGTTCTGAATATCTAATCCATGTCTCACATGTTTTAGAATAAAACTTATGGTTTTAAGAATTAAATATTTAACTCGAAAATGGGATGAATAAACAAATTGAGAAGTTATTGTATTTGAAAGATCAGGATAGAAGAGAGATAGCTTTCAAACAACAGGAGGAAAAATTTAAAAAATACATCACTTAACCAAAAACAGAAACCGAAAATGGAAAAATAGAAAAGAAACTGACCCTCCCAGTTACTAAGAAAACAAAAATTGAACCTGAGATTTAAACCAAAACTTCTGGGCAGGATAAAATAGGTTGAAGCATTAAAGGAGTCAGAGCCATCCAAGTAGTAAAAGCAGCTTGGAACTGGGATGAGTAATTTTATTGACAGAAAATAGCTAAATTGAGTAATGGTTGGATAGGGTCTGCACTGTAAGCAGGGTGAAAAAAAACTAACTGCTTCTTTTGCTATGTAGGATGCCAGTGTAGCTTAATCTCAATTTGAATTTTGTAATGGAACAGAAGCTGGAAGTTTGCCTTGTCTGAAACTAGTGAAGAAATCTCCAGTGAAACTGGTAGAAGAATCTACAGTGGTCTTCATTGAGTCTTGTGACAAAAAAAAAGCAACTAGTAGATTAGCCTGGAAGGAAAAGAAAAATAACCAGAACAAATGATTGGAGCACACACAGTCAAAAGAGAGTCAATGAAAATTTTACCTTTAAGAATGTAGCAGGAATGAAGGGGAAGTTATTGTTGTTCCCTATAGAAGAAAATACACTTTAAGATACTGTAATATGGGAAAGAATTCTTAGAGGAAATAAAAAGTAAACCTGAGGGCTCAGCACAGATGGATATTATAGAACATAGAACATAGAACATTACAGCACAGAACAGGCCCTTTGGCCTTCGATGTTGCGCCGACCAATATAAAAAGCAATGCCCCTCCAAACTAAACCATTCTCTTCTCTTCCATATACTTATCAACTAACGATCAATTAGGTAGTGTTAACTTATTATTTGCTTTATTAAAGTTGTTCTACACACAATAAAATTTGCATTTTGTTCTTAAAAAAGTAAAATAATGAGATACTTAGATTCCTCTATATAACAACATATATACCAATATTCAGATGAAGGTTTACATCTTAACTTATTTTATCTCCAGCTAATATGATTTTACAGCCGTACTTTTGCAACATATTCTACTGCTATTTCCAATTGACTTTTTTTAGTTTAAAATTCCTAATTGATAATATTTCCGCAACAAAAGTTCTATCTGCTATATCATAAAAATATTATTTAGCAGTTGGAAATCCTCTGAAGGATTCATCAACTTAGACTTTTTACTTAAGTTTGCTCAAACCTCCCATAAAACTATAAGATCATAAAGCATAGAAGTAGGCTATTCAGCCCATCATGTCTGCTCCACAATTCAATGACAACATGGCTGATTGATGTGATAATCCTTCAATCCACTTTCCTACCTTATCTCCATAACTCTTGATTCCCATAGTGATTAAAAACCTGTCTATCACAGCCTTGAACATACTTAATGACCCAGCATCAACAATCCTCTGCAGTAAAGAATTCCACAGATTCACTACCCTCTGAGAGAAGAAAATTTTCCATATCTGACACACTGTCACAGTGGTTAGCACTGCTGCCTCACAGCACCAGGGACCTGGGTTCAATTCCAGTCTTGGGTGACTGTGTGGAGTTTACATGTTCTTCTTGTGTCTGCGACAGGTTCACCCAAGTGTTTCAGTTTCCTCCCACAATCCAAAGTTCATAGAATCATGGAAACACTACAGTGCAGAAAGAGGCCACTTGGCCCATTGAGTCTGCACCAACCACAATCCCACCCAGACCCTATCCCATATTTCTACATATTTACCCGCTAATCCCTCTAACCTGCACATCTTTGGACTGTGGGAGGAAACTGAAGCACTCGGAGAAAGCCCATGCAGACACGGGGAGAATGTGCAAATTTCACACAGTGACCCAAGCTGAGAATCGAAAACACGTCCCTGGAGCTGTGACGCAGCAGTGCTAACCACAGTGCTACTGTGCTGTGCATGGTTGATTGACATGCTAAATTGCTCCTTAGTTTCCCAGGACATGTGGGTTAGGGAGATCAATGGAGTAAATAGATGAGGATAAAGTGCTAGGCCCTGGGTACAATTTCTGTCAATGAGTAGGTGCAGACTCAAAGGGCCGGATGGCCTCCTTCTGCTCAGTTTGATTCTAAATTGGAGACCCTTAACTCTGTCAAGTCCACTGAGAATCCTATATGTCTTAATAAGGTTGCCTCTCATTCTGCTAAACCCCAGTAAATACAGGCCCAACCTACTTAACCTCTCACCACTAGAAAATCCCTCAATATCCAGGATCAACATAGTGAGCTTTCTGTGGACTGCCCCCAGTGCCAATATATCCTTCCTTAGGTAAGGGGATCAAAATTGGTTACAGTATTCCAGTATGTGATGTAATAGTGTCTTGTATAGTTTTAGCAAAACTTCCCTATTTTTATATTCCGTTCCCTTTGATACAAAGGCTAACATTCTATTTGCCACTCATACTATCTGATGAACTTCATGCTAACTTTTTGTGACAGACCCCAAAGCCCTCTGTGCTGTTGCTTTCTGCAATTTTTCTCCATTTGGATAATATTCTGCTCCTTTAATCTTCCTATCAAAGTGCATAACTTCACATTTTACTATATTATATTCTATCTGTCAAGTTTTAGCCCATTGTATCCCTCTGTATTCTCCTTTGGTGAAATTTTCACAACTGCCCCAGGAATGGCACTGAGAGGAACATGCAAAGGTCTGTTGTCATTGGCTAGGATTTTCCAATTTTGGGAAGAGTGCTGCCAGAAAATCCCACCCCTTGTGTTACCCTCAATGTCCCACCTATTTTTGGGTCATCCATCAATTTGGCAGTGGTATATTTACTTCTCTCATCCAAGCCATTGATATATATTGTAAATAATTGTGGCCCCAGCACTGACCCCTGTGGTACTTGACTAGCTACAATTTTGAAAATGCCTATCTTATCCTAACTCTCCGTCAGCTTTCAATCTTCTTTTCCTTCAGAAAGTATTAAATGAATTTTTGTGGTTTTACATTTAACTTAAGTCTTTCGATTTAAATAATATTTCACATATTTACAATGTTCTGAAAAACATGTGAAGTAGATAGAATGCAAGTGAAAATGAGTAAAATCATTTGACATTTCCCAGCAATGAACAAAGGAACATTTGAAGACAATTTGACATAATCAGTTTTATCTTGTACTGACGTCTCGCACCATCAGGAGGCTTTTGTTGGACTCTGTATAATCACCAAACTCAGTGTGGTGTTGAACAGGAAATGTCTGCCTTCTTACACAACTTCATCTCACCGTGCACTCAATGAAGAAAGCAACATTGCTTTCTTCTGAAGCACAGAACAGCAACTAAGAACACATTTAACAGTGATGTCAACTAGAAACCTTGGTCAAATGAGAACACTTTCAGCAGAATTTTATTTTAAAGATTATGGGCGTGATTTTACTGCCCCACTATGCTACTCGACCAGTGTATTGGGCCTGAAAATTTAAGTGGGACCCAAAAAAATGTGATTTGTGATCAGCATCAAGTAGGACATGATTCTCTGAGGTTATTTTTTTGATATAATCAGCCTCATGCCAGGGAATGAAGCAAAGCTGATTTCAGTATTAAGAACCTCATTTAAATCCATTTAGTGAGTTCTGGATGGTATTGTCTGGAGGGCCACACTAGCGAGGATCATAGTTGGTCCCAACAACGGGGACCAGCCATGATGGTCTTACCAGTGTGACTGGAGGCCATTGAGGACTCCATGAAGTCGTGGGGGTGGCAGTGACCCTTCGGACTACCCACCAAGAACCATGGCAATGCTAGACTGGCATGCTGGCAGATCCAAGACGTGGGGGGCTAATGGCGTGGGAACTCAGAGGCGCTGGGGAATTCTGCATCAGGGGTGGGGACTAGTGATAGGGTTGAAGATCGGAGGTTGAGTTTGGCGATCATGAAGCTGGCAGTCGCCGGGTTGGGGAAGTGATCGATGGTGGGGGGGGGGGGGGGGTGATATCCATTGAGGGCTGGATGTCAACAATGCATGCATGAAAGTGCCCTGAGGACTCTGCTGGAAACCCCCCCACCTACTTGCATGAAATGCCTGATGGACTTTGTATAATACAAAGTACCAGAAATAACCGTGACTCAATTTGCCAAATAAATGGGTGGAAAACACCTGTTGAACACGTTGATGTTTTTGGGGGGGGTGTATCATCCCCTCTTTGGAGGTACATTTCCTCTTTGGCAGCTGACATCAATTCAGACAAAGAATTAGCTGGCAATACTACAAGTCTAATCTCTCTGTACGTTCAACCAACCTGAATGATTGAATTTGAGTTGGATTTTCACTTTGTAATTTAATTCGCTGACTCAATTCAATAAGTCTGTTTGTAATATCACTGGTCATTTAATAAATCAAAAAGATTTGTTAATGCACTGATTGAGGACTATTTATGGTTTCCCATCACTTGTATATCCTACAAATACCTTATAGGTGAAGACACTGCTCTAAATATCACTGAATTAATAACAAATGTAAAGACCTTAGTTTAATTCCCAGCCTGTGTGTTTCATTAATGCGGGAAGATCATTATCTAGTGACATCTGCTGGACAATACAGACATTGAATGAAAACAAGATTTGGGTTGACTGTGATTCATGTTATGGTTGAATAGCATGCTTTGTCAATGTTCAGACATGGTGATTGAAAGGTTGGACAAGGTACTGGGGACTCAAAAACTCTTGGAACCATAACTTAGTGCCTTCAGGAGAGAATATTCTGAGTCAGATGGTTCACGGTTCAAATCCAAATCCTGACTCCAGCACCCATCATTTTCACTGGGGTAGAGGGAATGGGAACAGGTTGTAGTTGGCACATCTGTGGTTTATGAAGGCAGCTGCACATGTAAAAGTGAAGCTGCCTTTAGACAGATACAATTTTGGTTAGTGGAATATGTCAAACAGAGCGCCCGGGCTTTCAACATTTGAGAAGTATGTCTAAAGCTGTTGGAGTTATTTGGAAAGGTCATTTGGAGAAGTCCTTTCAAAGAAGTAATGTGCTCTTTGGGAGATTTAAATTGCTTCTTGGGAGAGGTCAATTGTCCTTTGAGATTGTTAAAATTATACATTGGTGAATGGAAAAATGGGTTCAATCTAATTGTCAAGCTGCCAAGGTATGCAAATCCCGAGACTCTTCAAATCTTTCAACAAAAAAAAACTGCAGCTGAAAAAAAAACAATACTTGCAATTTCACTAGCTGTCTGTTAACATAAGCCTGGCAGTTATTGCTATAGGATTAGTTGTGCATGACTGATTCCAAACCTATCATTATCACACTTAAGTGGGGAAATTGGAGCTTGTAAAATCACAGTTTGATTCGCAGCTCCAAGTTTTTGATGGGGATACAAAATGTGTGTTTCATTAGAGATTAAGTACTTGAACGAAATATTTGTTTTCATAAGAAATGAAGTATTTGAATGAGAAGTGGGCTGGTGGGTTGACATGAGTTGGCATAAGGACCTTCGGTGTGTGTGGAGGGGCATAAATTAACATTGAGGTGCGTACAGAGATATAAATTGGCATGAAAGGCATAAAAGGCCATGAGATGTGGATGGGGAGCAAGAAGTAGAATGATTTGGCATGGATGGGGCATAGGGGTGTATAGAGGGCGAACAGGAAGGCAACTTTTGGGCTTTTTTACACAGAGGTGAAATCCCAAAATATTGAATCCAAACTTTTTAGCAATGCATCCCGGCACTTGGTAACAGATATGGCTGCACCTAAGCCCTTTCCAGGATCATCAGATCCAATCCCCACTAAAGCCAACACATTCCTACTCCAACTCCTGAACAAGTATCGAAAGAGTCATAGCATTTGTTTCCCATAGGGATTTGTGGAATTTTGCCGACTCTGTTTTCCTGATTCAGGAGCAAAAGTGCACCCCATGGGATCCCATGGAAATGCTCAGACAAGAGCAGGATAGTTATCCCCAGCCAATATTTATCTTCATCCAACTTCAGTTACAACAATTAACTGGCTATTGAATCATTACTTTTTGAGACATCAGATTGGTCATGTTTTCCCCATGCAATAGTGACTAAGTTACAAAGGCATTTTCAACAACTTAGACTATGATCTCCAACATAAACTTTTTTTTAACCCATAAATTTATTGTCCCAGTGAATCCCCCTCCCCCTTTTCCTTCTCTTTCCCAGCTCCGACTCCAGGCCATCTGAGCTTGTTTTGACATCATGTTGTAATTTTCCCAGCTACAGAATAGTATCCGGCGTATCATCCCTCTTTTCATTTCTATAAAAGTCAAATGGACTTGTAATGTTGGTTCTATTTTCTCCCTCTACAGATGCTGCCTAACCTCTGCATCCCCTGCTTTTGCTTCAGATTCCAGCATCTGCACTATTTTGTTTATTCCTCTGAAGATATTTCATTTATTTATAAAGTGCTTGGCTCTCCAAATTCAAGATCACTTTACTTTTGCCCCATTCTTTTGTAATTTGCAGTAATTATTTCAAAATGTCCATTTAAATACCTCTTGTTTTAAGTAATATTCCATTTCTCGGGAATGCTGGCACATGAGAGATATTCAAATTACAAAAGATGAGTTAAGCAATTTGATTAAAATGTAGTTAGTAGCAAAAATTATAAGATGATCTTGGATATCATCTGCATGTTGTTATAAGGGCAAAACCTGCTTAAATAGGAATGTTTTATACAAATAGATAGCAGATTTGATGTTAAAGATATAAATGAGAATAAAGTTATATACAAACATTAGGAAACATGAATTTGGATAGCTAAGAAAATTTATCACTCCACCGTTGGTCTTGGGTCCTAGCTGAAACTCTCTCCGTGCACACCCCTTTACCTCTTTCTATCCCTTGAGATAGTTCTTAAAACCTACCGCATTAACCAAGCTTTCGGTTCCCTGTGCTAAATTATTCTTGTGTGACTCAGTGTCAAATTCTGCTGGATTACACTCCAAAGAATTGGCAGTGTCAGTTCTGCTGAAAGCTCATCAATCTGAAATGTTAACTCTTTCCAAACTGCCTGACCTTCTCTGACAAAGGGTAATCCAAACTCAAAACACTGGGTCTATTCGCTTTCCATAGATGCTGTCAGAACTGCAGGGATTGGGTGGTACAGAGGCACAATGATTAATACTGCTACCTCACAGCACCAGGGACCTGGGTTCGGTACCCAACTTCTGTCACTGTCTGTGCGGAGTTTGCATGTTCTCCCCGTGTCTGTGTGGGTTTCCTCTGGGAAGCTCCGGCTTCCTCCCACAGTCTGAGAAATGTGCTAGTTAGGTACATTGACCCAAATGGTTGCCATAGTGTGGTGTCTAGGGGAATTTCACAGTAACTTTATTGCAGTGTTAATGTGTAAGCCTTACTTATGACTAATAAATAAACTTTAATTTTCCTGCATTTTCTGTTTTTATAAATTAACCTGTAGAGCATTTTCTGATTCTATAAGAATATTTAAGATATGTACCAGCTATATTTATCTAGCCATAACCTATATAATTTAATGTGTTTTGTGCCTGTGAATGGTGTTGGCATTTAATAGGATCTGCTGATGGACGTTAAATGCCTAGTAGTTTAAGATAATAAGGTGTAAAGTTGCTGAGTATTGATTAGATGTTAGAGTGGGAAATTAAGCTCTGTTAATGAACAATAAACAGTCTCCACAAAAGCACCCCTGTCTCACTGTCTTCTTCACACATAGTCTTGAGAATTCTGCTGACAAATGGAACCACAAACATCTTTTCATATCAGCTCATCTCTACACATACACTGATTTGTTGTCTGTACAAGCAAATGCTGAACTCTTCATGTTAGCTGTGCTGCAAAGTTTGTTAATGCCTATGATGTACTGCCTGATTAAGGTTAGCACATTTGCTGCTGATGTGTATATTTGCTTATTATTACTCTTAAACTCCACATTACTCATTTCAGTTGATGTTTTGCTAAGTTAAAGCTGATTAAATATGCAGGTTTAAGTGTTTCCACCATTTGGTTCCTTGTTCTTGTTTCTTAATAAATAGAAATCAATCTATAAACTCTCAAGTTTTGGTGGATAGATTGGAAACATTCCTGTACTGCGACAGCATAACCTTTGCAAGAAGACTTCCAACTATTGAACAAAAACCATCATTTTTAATGATGCAGTAATATCAACTGAGCATTGAAGGGTGTGGGTTGTGCATACCCTTTTCCCTATAGAGAAACATAACCCATACATACGTGCAAGACCCACTCCTACATTGACTCTTTCATAATGTGAGGAGGATATTAGTTGAAATGTCCACACTGTCATAGCAAATAGAAGCATGAATAGGCTATTTAGCCCCTTGGGACTAAATGAACTACTCTTGCTCACCATTCATTATAATCATGGTTGATCATCGAATTCAATATCCTGAACCTGCTTTTTCCCCTTATCCCTTGATCCCCAAGAGCTATATCTAATTTCATCTTGAAATCACACAATGTTTTGGCCTCAACTATTTTCTGTGGTAGTGAATTCCACACACACACACTACTCTCTGGACAAAGAAATAGCTCCTCACCTTCATCTTATCTCTTAGGTAACTCACCATCACCTTCTCAAGGAGTAGAATTTTGCCATGACATGTCAGAGGGCAGGATTCTCCAGTCATTCACGCTAATGGGATTCTCTGGTCCCGCTGTAGTGAACGGAAATTTGGTTGGGCGACAACTTCTCCATCCTCACTGGCAATAATGGTGAGGCATGAGTAGCAAGAGAATTCCAGCCAGAGTGTCAGGTTCTGACTAGAAATATAGCCAAGTATCTGGACAGATTTTCTGACACTTAGTGCACAGGGAATCTACATCTGTAGTTTACACTATCACTCTGGTGGGGCAGAGTCAACAAGGCCAACTCCGCAGAGATTAGGGTGTTATTGTTAAAGGACACTTGGATCTGCATTTAAAGAAAGTTCCCTCAAACCCCAATAAAAACAGAAGGCCACCTCACCAAGATTTGGGGTGATCACCCTCTCCCACAAAATATCAAAGAGCACAGTCCCTTCCCTCTCACAGAAGTATTGGGGGGCCCACGTCTAAGCTGCTCCCCTCTCGACAATCTCATCAGGGCTCTCCCCTCTACTCCACCCCCCAATACATAAGAGGAACCCCTTTCCCCCATTGGAAGAAGGTTACCTCCTGAACGGAAAGGGGGGTTACCAGGATGTTGCCTGGTACGGTGGGAAGGTTTTATGAGGAAAGGCTGAGGGAATTGAGGTTGTTTTCATTAGAGAGAAGAAGTTTAAGAGATGGCCCAATTGAGGCATAAAAGATGATCAGAGAATTAGATAGGGTGGACAGTGAGAGCCTTTTTCCTCAGATGGTGATGGTTAACATGAGGGGACATAGCTTTAAATTGAGGGGTGATAATTATAGGACAGATGTCAGAAGTAGGTTCTTTACTCAGAGGCTAGTAAGGGTGTGGAATGCCCTGCCTGCAGCAGTTGTAGAC
The DNA here is from genome assembly GCA_024679065.1 of Sphyrna mokarran. Lineage (NCBI taxonomy): Eukaryota > Metazoa > Chordata > Chondrichthyes > Carcharhiniformes > Carcharhinidae > Sphyrna > Sphyrna mokarran. The sequence continues at coordinate 20,063,414 of JAGIQG010000023.1, read as the reverse complement.
TCACCAAATTTAAGGACGTTCAAATGGTCATTGGATAGACATATGGATAATATTGGAATAGTTTAGGTTAGAGGTCATTAGATTGGTTCCACTGGTTGGCGCAACATCGAGGGCCGAAGGGCCTGTATTTCACTGTAATGTTTTATGTTCTATGTTATATGACTGTGCCAACAGTGCTAGTATCTGGTGTTGCCAAGCTGTCAGAGATCAATGCCCAGCTTTGGCCGTCAACCCCAGAGCCTCCAGGCACCTCTGTACCCCCAGCGTGGTCATTTCAACTTGTTTTTGTGTTTTTGAAAACAGCAGTGATTCATGCTGGTGTGATGTCATACTGCAGGTTGGGAGGGATTCACTGTGGGCAGGCACTACAACGTAAAGCCATTTAATTACATTTACATGAATTCAAATGAATGGTGTCAACCTGATCACATCACACAGCAGGGTAGCAGAGAAGATCTCAAACTGAGATTGTGCTGATGCATATTCTCTTATGAGATTTAGCAGCTATAACTGGATTTGCACCCATGGCAAATGGGGGCCATTAGATTTCACCCAAGGAAATTTTAACCTCCAATATTGGTTGGATTAGGATTGAATGGAATTTAAAACTGTTAAGTACTTGAACTGTCTCTAGCCTGCTTGCAGAAGGAATATTGCCATAGGGCAGTGAGGCTAATTCGATGAGGCTGAATAAATTAGATGAGGATAATTAAGTATTATAATCAAGCTGCATGCCTCTCCATTTTAAATTTCAACCAAATCATTAGAGTTCCTTGGCTTTAGGAAACCTGGCAGTGAATGAAAGTTGAGGATTGCTGGATTCAACAGCCGTTTCACTTCACAGCTCAACCCAATTTACCTGCTTTATCCCCTTCAATCCTCTCTAATTAAATACCCACTCTAAGGTATGTTCTTCCATTAACATAACTCTTCTCATCTCCCTAAATCCCTAGCTTCCCCAACCATTCTGCCACCTCCAGCCATTTGTCTTCAACACCTCAATGTTCCTGAGCCCATCTCATTGTGTTCCTATCTCCTCTTCTCCTTCACCCCTACCTCCACATCCATGTAAATTTATGGCTCCCAACCTATGATCCCTTCTTCCCTTCTCTCCAGTCCCAGATTGCAATCTGGTGCTGCAGGCTCTCAATCAGACAGACTGCAAATGGGCAAATTGGAACAAAAATTGCTAAATAAGCCCTATTCTTAAATTCAGTGGGATCTGGACTGATCACAATAGAAGCCCCAATTCCCTCTCACCCTCTGAGTGAATATCAAAGTCAAAATTTGAATAATTTAAACAAAGACAATTGTTTTTTCTTGACTCCCTGTAATTGTCATTGGTATGAACAAAATGTCACTGCCCAGTCCAATTGGGCCCCAAGTATGTCATTGGGTCCAATCTATTAATTGGATTCCAATTAAATCATTGGCTATTTTAACCTGTGACCTGAATGGAGGAAAGAGCCTATTCTTCCTGTCAGGTTTAATCTCCTGGGAATATAACCCAAGGCAAGATGAGGCCCATCAAGCCCTGCGTTTAAATTATGTTTTTGTTTCCTTGTGATCCAAGGCAGGGGAGCAGATTCCAACCACATTCCTAAAGCAAGCCTTTTCTGAAGTCAGATTATTTTTACTATAGAATTACCTTTCCCATTCATATTTTCTATGTGCAAATGTATTAAGATTTCAGTTGAGGTTTCACTACGAATAAGGAAAAGATAAGAAGTTTGATTCTCTGCTAGTGTGAGAGAGCAGCATCCTGTAGTCCCAATTAAAACAGTGGCAACTTCTAAGCTATATGGATCCATTTTCCTGGCAGTGTGGTAGTGGCACTGGAGGTAATACAGAGCACAGTGGGTGGTATAATAGTATTTAGAATAACTTATGTTTTCTATTTCTTGCTTTCCACTATTAGAAGACCACACAACTTTGCTTCCTGATCTTCAGAATACTGATATTGATTTCCTCTGCAGAAGCATTTTGCCACTGGAGAAGTGATGGCCCTCGTGGTATTATCGCTAGACTATTAATCCAGAAACTCAGCTAATGTTCTAGAGACCAGGGTTTGAATCCCACCATAGGAGATGTTAAAATTTGAATTCAATAAAAAATATCTGCAATTAAGAATGTATTGATGACCATGAAACCACTGTTAATTGTAAGGACATTAGTGAATTTATCTGGTTCACTAACGCCCTTTGGGGAATGAAATTTGCCACCCTTATGCTGGTTCGGTCTACATGTGACTCCAGACCCTCAGCAATGTGATTGACTCTGAGCTGCCTTCTGAAATGGCTGATCTAAGGGCAAATAGGCTCGGGCAATAAATGCTGGCTAGCCAGAGATGCCCAAGTCCCATGAATGAATAAAACAACATTCAAATCTCCCTCTTCCCAGGAGGTCTTGTGGTGCAGTTATAATGTCCATACCTCTGGATCTGAAGCTCTGGGTTCAAGACCCATGTCAGGACTTGCTAACCACAGAAGGAGTATCAGTGATGCTTTTTGAAGGGCTTTTAAACCAATGGGGAATCTTTCCATTATTCCTCAAAGTAATAAGAATGTGTGGATATTGTACAAAAAGACATTGCATCCATCTCCTGCAAAAAGTCCACCTTTGGTCCCACTGTGCTTATAATCTATTACTCCATCTGCTGCCTTTCCTTTCTAAGTTGCTTGAATGTACTATTAGTTCTCAAGCTCTGCATCATGCAGCTTCAATCAGATCAGGTTTTTATCCATGTGACATAAATCAAAACAGTTCTTATCAAACTTAAAAATGATACCCTGTAACAGATTTCTACCTCCAACTGCTGGTGTGAATGAGCTGGATTTGGGGGTTTTTTTCAGAACAATTTTCCTGTGCTTCCTTGACCTCACCTTGTTTTCCTGTGGCCCTTTTGTGGGTGGGAAAACCTTAGGGTGGCACAGTGGTTTAGCCCTGCTGCCTCACAGTGCTAGGTTCGATTTCCAGCTTGGTTCACTGTCTGCACAGAGAATGCAAATTCTCTCGTGTCTGCGTGAGTTTCCACAAAGTGCTCTGGTTTCCTCCCACAGTGTGAAAGATGTGCTAATTAAATGCATTGACTGTGCTAAGTTCTCCCTTAGTGTACTCAAACAGCTGCCATAGTGTGGTAACTAGGGGATTCTCACAGTAACTTTATTGCAATGTTAATGTAAGCCTACTTGTGACGAATAAATAAACTTTAAAAACCTTGAGTGCAAGTTGCATTCATACCACTTTTATGGTCAGGGTCTCTATTGTGAGGACCAATGGAAAATTGTGCATCCTCCCAATTGCAATTTCAATGTGCTGCTATGGGCTTTGAATGCCTGAAAAATGCATCTGCTTAGAGAGACCAACATCCTATCTGCACCTTAACCACGATTGTAATACTATATTTTGCACTCTCTCATTTCCTTCTCTATGAATGACATGTGCAAGTATAATGTGCAAGAAACATCTTTTCATTCTATACTAAAACAATGTGACAGTGATAAATCAAATCAAATCAAATTAGGAGATCCAGTGAAGAGTTGGAACATTCTGAAACAAAAATGCAAAATGCTTTGACATCTTCCAATGTCACTGTTCGACACTGTTTGTGATATAAATGTGTTTTTAATCCCAAATGTGGGCAATTGGGATTAGTTTAAGGGCTTTTTAAAAAAAGGTGGCAAGAACAAGTTGGGCCAAAAGACCTGTTTCTATGCTGTAAACTTCTATGACTCTAATACTGAGATTCATCAGTGGGATCTGCCTGAAAAAATAAGTTAACCTTTACATTGACCATCATATATTGTGTCTGTCCATTGAAAAAAGTGTTGCAGTGTATTAAAAATGTTTTTTTTTTAGTCTGGCCAGCCTCTGCTATCATGTTATGTGCAAATTTTATGATATGTATTGGGCCTGTTTCTCAAAGTTGTTCCATCTTTGGTCACTTTTCCCATGAGCAAGCCATGTTCTCGGAGCCCAACCCTCCTAGCAGCAGCTGCAAGCCAATCATGCCCATTACGGTATCAATCAAGTGACATTTTTGTCCAGAAATTGCAATTTCCTGTAGGCACATGGGATCCCCACTTTGTCTGCAGCTCACTCCCTCACAGGGGGTGAGAGCAGGGTGGGAGATTGGACTGCGATGAAATGAAAGTATGCAGTAATACTTCACATGAGCGTATAGGTTTTCATTTTGATGCATTTGTAAGCAAATGCTTTAAAGTGAAAACATTTCTCCTGCAGGAAGATCTACCTGACAGTTTTGGGTATTAGGATATATCCACCAATTCCAACATTAATTGCAAACTTTCTATTACTATTTATTTCTATTAAATTTATTATTTGCTCTCTCTCTCTTTCCATTCATTTGAGTACATTCTGAATGGGATTAGTGGCCGCCCTATCCTTCAGTTGCTCAGTTTGACCTACCGTGCCTCCCCCACTTCATCCAGTGCTTGCCTGCCATCCTGAATTAGAAAGCACTCCCATAGGCTGCTTCTTAATTGGATGCCCCTGAAAGAATTATGACTGATGCCCTATCACCTGCTTTTCTGGGTTCCCAGCCTGGAATTCATCCCAATCACAGGTTTGGCCTGCTAGCCACAAAATTCATCCCATATCTTCTGCAGCATGAAGTTTGTCCAGTAAGACTTGATGTATGACTTCAACACATTTAACTGTTGTTTTCCAAATGAGATCACAAAATGTTGACAGCCCCAGCAATAGGATTGCTTTTAATCTGATCCTGTGTAAAACATGAAGCAGATCTGCAGGGCCCTTGTATTATGTAATGTGTCTTCGTGTGTGTGTGTGTGTTCAAGTCCAAGATTTGCCCACGGGATGCATCTGATATTTCTATATCTGGAGGATTTTTTATTTGATAGCTGGGCCTCTATGTAGGTGTCCCAGAGAGACAAGGCATCAGATATCACCTCATGGCATGTACAGCAATGCATAAAGTCACAGCTCATTTGTCTCTCCTGCAGACAATCAACCCTACCTCCCAGCCTCTGAAAATTACAAGGCAACCTTTGGTGTATTTAAGCAGCTATTTTCCCTTTAAAACAGGATAGTAACTGAACCCTGAAGGAGCAAGGCCCTAAGTATGCTCCTTCCCTCTTTCTACATTTAACTTGCAAGTTTCAACCACGTCTGCTGATTTTGATACCTAAATACCGCAGAAGATGTTTTGTGAAGAACTCAATCCAGCATTGCTGTCTCCGGAACAACATATAAATTATCTATCTATATCTTTAAAACATTTTGATGCCAAAAGCAGCAGGAATTCAACTTGAAGCCAGCCAAAATCATCAATTGGCACATTGCACAGATAACAATCAAACTCAAGTCCTATTCCCAAAACCCAATGTATTTACCCTGTTAATCTCTCTGACATTAAGGGGCCAGTCAACCTAATCACACAGGAAGAAACCGAAGCACCTAGAGGAAACTCATGTAGATATGGGGAGAACATGCAACTTCCACGCAGACAGTCATGTGAGGCTGGAATTGAACCTCGGTCCATGGCGCTGTGAGGCAGCAGTGTTAACCATTGTACTACCATGCTTAAGAATCTTCAAGAATTTAGTTTTAATTTTACTGGACTTTAAATTGCTTAATCTATCCTCCTAACCAATAATGTGTTTGTAAGTCAGAACACTTAAAAAAATTACTTCCAATGGACTGAGCTAAGTACAATGAAAAACTATCTATTTTTTAAAAAAGAGTCAAGAAAAATTGCCCAATCATGTCTTGTATAGTCATAGCACATAAATAGTTAAACATTCATGGATTTGGCAAGATTTTTAAATTTTTGATTTTAAAAAAGCTATTGTAGTCAAACAGGGAAAGGAAAAAGTGGTGAAATATAAAAGTTCTCCTGACCTAAAATAATACTTATCAATTATCAACTCAAGCCTGGATGTCCAGGTCTTTCTACGTTTGGACGTGAACATTCAGTATCTGAGAAGGTGTGAATATCATGGAACATTGTGCAATTAGCAGTAAAGGATCCCTGCCCAATTCACTGACAATGCAAATGAAAATGGTTTTGTCAAGGACACAACACTCAGAAACTCCTGTAGCAATGTGTTGGGAGTGAGATTCCTCCAACAACACCAGCCAGCTTCCTTTGTGCCAGATATGATACTAAATGATTAAGAGTTTTCTCCTCGATTCCCACTGACTTTAATTTTGCCAGAGCTCTTTGATGTCACACTTGAATAATATTGCCTTGATGTCATGTCACTCTCATCTCACCTCTTGAGTTTGGCTTGTTTGCTATGTTTGGAACCTAGTGGCCCTGATAGAACCCAAAATGTGTGTCACTGAGCACAGATAACTGCTATGTCAATACTGCATAATAAAATGTTGGTGACATATGTTGCTGATTTGTCAAGGACACAAACCTCAGAAACTCCTGTAGCAATGTGCTGGGAGTGAAATTCCTCCAACAACATCAGCGTGTTGCTGAGGCAGGAAATTGGCCTGACTGGACTGTGCTGTTTTTTGTGGACAGAACTTGTCTGCGCAATTTTCTACTTTGTACGGTAGATGCCAGAGTTGTGGTTGTATTGGATCAGCTTGAATGGGAGCACAGCCAATTCTGAGATGCTAATATTCTGGGACGTTGTCAGGATCCAAGACGTTTGTGTGTTCAGAGTCTTCAGCCATTTCTTGATCTTATGGGTGAATTGAATTGGCAGAAGACTGGCATCTTTGATGCTGGGGAGATCAGGAGGAAGCCAAGATGAATTATCCACTCAGCACATCTGGTTGCAAATGCCTTAGCAATGACTTTTGCCTTGAAGTGCTTGACAGGACTGTAAAGATTAGATCTGATCTATTGACTGTAGGATCACTACTCTATCTCATGCATTTTCCAGTATTTGGTATGCTAGTAGTGCTGCATTTCACCAGGTTGATGTCTCATTTTTAGGTATGTCTGCTGCTGCTCCAGGCATGCATGCCTTCTGCACTCGTCACTGGAACAGGGTTGATCACCCAGCTTTACAGTAATGATAGAGTAGGAGATATTCCTGGCCTATGAATTACAGATTGTGATTGAATACAGTTCTGCTGCTGCTGATGGTTCATGGCACCTTATGAGTGTCCAGTTTTGATAGCTCTATTCTAAGTCTATCCCACTTGGCACAATGGTAAAATGATGGCGAGATTTCTCAAGACAGGATTTGTTCTTCAAAAGGACAGTGCGGTGGTCATTTCTTCCAATACTGCCATGGACGGTGCATTAAGTAGATTGATGAGGATAAAGTTCAGTAGGTTTTTTCCTATTTTTGGTTCATCATCACAAGCCCAGTCTGACAAATATTTCCTTTAAGAGTTTATGCCATGCTATTCCACTTCTCCTCCCAAACCCCCAGCTCCCCCCTAGTTCTTTATTCAAATGGTGTTCAAAACGAAGGGGTACTGATGCCTTAGCTGAGGGAGAGGATAGGTGGTAACCAGCAGGAGGTATCTTTACCCACGTTCGATTTAATGGGCAGGACTCTCCCAGTCACACTTGCCCCAAAACTGGAAAATCCTGCCCAAAGTCAATGGATCTTTCCATTGTGATTCCCATGGTGAGCGGAATGGGAAAATTCATCCCAATGTCATGAAACTTCATGGAGTCTGGAAACAATCTTGAGGACTCCTTGGGTAACTTCCACCCAACTGCATTCCACTATGCTGCCATCTCTGGTGGATCAGATCAGCCAGTGGGACAGGACATACCCAAGAATGGTGACAGTAGTGTCTGGAACATTAGCTGTCAGGCATGATTCAGTGACTATAATGATGTCAGACTGTTGCTTGGCCAGACTTCGGGACAGCTCTACAATTTTGGAACCAGCTAGATATGGATGTGGAGGGTTTTTAATGTTCAACAGGGTTAGCACAGTGGCACGAGTGGCATGGTGGTACAGTGGTTAGCACTGTTGCCTCACAGCGCTAGGGACCTGTGTTCAATTCCCGGCTTAGGTTATTGTTTGTGTAGAGTTTGCACATTCTCCCCGTGTGCACATGGGCTTCCTCTGTGAGCTCCCACAGTCCAAAGATGTGCAGATCAGATTGATTGGCCATGCTAAATTTCCACACCATGTCAGGGGGACTAGCAGGGTAAATATGTAAATGCTACGGGGATAAGGGCTGGGTAGGATTGTAGTTGGTGCAGACTCGGTAGACCGAATGGCCTCCTTCTGCACTGTAAGCATTCTATGAGATGTGCCATTGTTGTTCGTGGTGCCCAGATCAATGCCAAGTTACTCATCTAGTTTTATTCCTTTTCAACTTTTCTGTGAGTTTCCTAGCAGTAAGTTTAACCATGGCTTTGAAAAGAGAATTGGATAAGCACATAGAGAGAGAATTTGCACTCTATGGGGAAGTCGTGGGACCAACTGATTTGCTCATGACGGAAGCTGGTATAAACAGGACAGACTGAATGGGTTGCTTCTATACTGCAGCTGTTCTATGATTCAATGGTGAAATCTCTGCTATTTCCCACACAAAAGGTATATATAATGTAGCTCAAACTGACCAATTACAATTGTTTTCCAGATAAATGATTATAAAGCACATTTAATCTGAAAACTCTTAAATTCTCCCTTCTGTTATGCCTATTTTTGATCAAAATTTCATAATCCTTTTGTGACATTGGGGGTAATGTTTAAAGTATAACAGCTGTGGATGTATCTATTACTTTTAACAAGTAACACCAGTACTGCTGCTGCCATCTGTCCTAAATCACTCAATTCAGCTTTTGTAGCTTTGGAGGCTCAAATAGCTACAATTCAGTCTCTGGACACTGTGGGGGCAAGAGGGGAGGGGCAGTGTGGTCGCAACTCCAATAAACTTGTGGACAAAACTAGGTAAAAGATTTCAGGGAGTCATGTATGTTCTGCAGTCTGCTTGTCCATAGCACATCAGCATTAGTGGCTGTGCCATAGTAAGAGCTGTATACATTACCCTCCCATAGGCTGCCAGCACATGTACACATCTGTGACGCCCTCAATTAATATTCACGACAATTCCTGTAAATAAGCTGACTCAATTGCCCTGGCAGCAGTCCAGGTGTAATAATAGTAGACCAGGAAGCTGCAGAAGGAGGCTACAGTCTTAATACTCTTCAATAAGAGGTAGGAGGGATCAGCTAATTGTAATTAAGAAGACATTATTCCTCATCCTCAAAACTAATACCACAGAAGCCTTCTGCAGTAGCAGTTCTTGTTCTGTCCTTCACCTCTCCTATAAACTTTCCAATAATTTTTCACCCAAATTTATAGTGCATTTCTTAAAAAAGAAGTGTCCGCTCATCCCAGCATGTGTTTGGTCATCTGAAAGCCAACAGTATCTCAAGGATCATAAGATAAGGAATAACTGCCTTTGACCATCTTTGTTAATACCACTGATGTAGTGCATTTTCCCATTCAATTACAGGATGCGGGCATTGTTGGCCAGGCCAGCATTATTTGCTCATCCCTAATTGCCTTTGATGAGGTGATGATGAGCTGCCTTCTTGAACTGCTGCAGTCCATGTGGTGTAGGTATGCCCTCAGTGTTGTTAGGGAGGGAATTCCAGGATCTTGCCCCAAATTCAGTGAAGGAGCAGCGATATGTTTCCAAGTCAGGATGATGAGTGGCTTGAAGGGGAATTTCCAGGTGGTGATATTCCCCAGGTATCTATGGCTCCTATCCTACTCAATAGCAGTGGTCATGGGTTTAGATGGTGCAACCAAAAGAGCTTGCAATGCATTTTGTAGATGGTACACACTGGTGTAATTTTGTTGGTGGAGGGAGCAAATACTTGTGAAAGGGGTGCTAATGAAGTGGACTATTTTGTCCTTGTGTTGAGCCATTGTTATTTCTGATGCTTGCTTTCTCAGGGGACAGTTGACAGGTCTTAAGTTACTAGGCCAGACTAGATAAGGATGGAAATTTCCTTTCCTAAAGGAAATTAAAACCCTTTTAATTCCAGATTTTATTCAATTCAAATTCAATTCCCATCTATCATGTTGATATTTGTACTTGGGTCCCCAGAGAATTACTCTGGGTCTCTGGATTACTCTAGTGACAATACAAGTATGCTTCCCCTCATAGGATCATCTATTGATAAATGCTGTTGTTCCCCATCCTCCAACTGTAATTTCATGCAGATGAAATTTAGAATATTAGCAGAAGTGTTAACAGATAGAACTTACTGACACTGGTAAGGGTAAGGTGAAAAAGATGAGAAAAATGCAATCTGAGAGCAGGAAAATTACCTAATAATCAGAAAGGTTGTGACAGTTTGCAAGAACATATATTCATAGCTCTGTTTATTTGTTGCAATAAGATACATTTATAACGTGAAATGAGTGATGTTTGACAATCTTGTTTGTATTTTAGGAAACAGTAATCACTACACTGCAAACAAGATATGCAATGATAGACAACAATTTATATTATGGCAACTGAATTAAAGACAGGCGTTTGAAGGATGAATACAGAGTTCATTATCCAGCTTCTCTCTCTCTCTCTCTAATTCTTAATTTTTGGCTTACTAAATACCTACTGCTCTAAATACACTGACATGTTTCAAAAGGTTTTTTTAATGTGATTCTTAACTTCAAATGTACTAATTTACTCAGATTCTCGGAGATGCATTTTGTGGTTATATGCAGAAAGAGGGAGTGGTAGTTCACATCACATAAAATAGTCCCTACAAAGGACAGTTGTTAACACTGCCAAGTATCTATTTGCTTTGTATGGATTATTATGATAAGACCACATCCTGAATCCTAAATGTCTTGGTTGGCTTTTGAAGTGCAGTATTGAGAATAGTATAATTTAATAATTTAATTTTTAATTTTAATTATTCAGAAAAATCTGAAAAAAATGAAATTGCAAAATATACTAAAGGCCACTTGCAATATATTCCTCAGCTCTTAATAGAAATAAAGAAGCCTGCTCTGCCATTCATTTTGATCATGGCTGATCAGTGAATTCAATATCCTGATCCCTCTTTCCCTCCCATATCCCTTGATCCCTTGAACTCCAAAAGCTACATCTAATTTCTTTTTGAAATCAGATAATGCTTCAGCCTCAACTACATTCTGTGGTAGTGAATTCCAGACATTCATCATCCTCTGGGTGAAGAAATGTCTCCTTACCTCAGTTCTAAAAGGTTTACTCCTCATCCTCAAACTATGACCCCTATTCTGGTTTCCCTACCATTAGGAACATTCTTTCTAAATCTACCCTCTCTATTCTGTTAGAATTTTATAAGTTTCTTTGAGTTTCCCTCTCACTCTTCTAAACTCAGATGAATATAATCCTAATCAACTTAATCTCTCTTCAAATGACAGACCTGCCATCCCAGGAACCAGCCTGGTAAACGTTCGCTGTACTGTCTCTATAGCCAGGACAACCTTCATCAGATAAGGACACTAAAACTGCACACTATATTCCAAATATGGTCTCACCAACAGCAAAGCATCCCTATACTTGTATTCAAATCTTCTCTCTATGAAGGTCAACATAGCATTTGCCTTCTTTACTGCCTGCTGTACCTGCACGGTTACTTTCAACGACTGACGCACAAGGACTCCAAGGTTTCGTTGAGTATCCACCTTTCTCAATTTACATCTATTCAAGCAATAATTGGTCTTTTTATTGTTGCTACCAAAGTGGATAACCTCACATTTATCCACATTATACTGCATCATGAATAGGCAGGGAATAGAGGGATATGATCCATGTGGAAGCAAGAAAATATTAAAAAGGCATCTTTGTCATCATAGACTGGTGGGCCAAAGGGCCTGTTCCTGAGCTATACTGTTCTTTGTTCTTGATCTGTCACACAGATGCCCACACACTCAGCCTGTCCAAATCAAACTGAAGCACCTCTGCACCCTCCTCACAGCATACCTTTCCATTCAACTTTGTATCACCTGTAAATTTGGGATTCCCTTTCCAAACCATATGTAATGTGAACAGTTCGGGTCCTAGTACAGATCCCTATGGAACCTCACTAGTCACTGACTGCCAATCAGAAAAATATCCATTTATGCCAACTCTTTGTTTCCTATTTGTAACCAGCTTTCTATCCATCTCAAGACATGGCCTGCAATTGCATGCACTTTAACTTCGTATAGTGGTCTGTTATGTGAGGAGATTTACAAGGATGTTGCCTGGATTGGGGGGCATGCCTTATGTAGATAGGTTGAGAGCGCTAGGTCTCTTCTCCCTGGAGAGACGAAGGTTGAGAGGCGACCTGATAGAAGTTTATAAGATGTTGAGAGGAATAGATAGGGTGGATTCTCGAAGGCTATTTCCGAGGACTGAAATGGTCGCTACGAGAGGACACAGGTTTAAGGTGCTGGGGGGTAAGTACAGAGGAGATGTTAGAGGTAAGTTTTTCACTCAGAGGGTGGTGAATGAATGGAATCGGTTGCCATCAGTGGTGATAGAGGCGAACTCGCTGGGGTCTTTTAAGAGGCTTCTGGATGAGTACATGGGATTTAATGGGATTGGGAGTTAGATAGTTCTATGGCCTGGTAAGTATAGATATGATCGGCACAACTTGTGAGCCAAAGGGCCTGTTTGTGCTGTAGTGTTCTATGATCTATGTGAGGCTTTTTCGAAAGCCTAAATAAATAAATCAGTCTAAGTCTAAATAAATCACATTCACTGGTTTTCCTCGGCCAACTCTACTAGTTACATCCTCAAAAGGGCAGCAGGGTGGCGCAGTGGTTAGCACTGCTATCTCACAGTGCACGGGACCCTGGTTCGTTTCCCAGTTTGGGTCACTGTATGTGTACAGTCTGCACATTCTTCCCGTGTTTGTGTAGGTTTCCTCCGAGTGCTCCGATTTCCTCCCATAGTCCAAAGCTGTGCGAGTTAGGTGAATTGACCATGCTAAATTGTTCATTAGTGTCAAGGGGATTAGTAGACCCAATAGATGGGGTTGCAGGGATAGGGCCTGAGTGGGATCATTGTCAGTGCAGGCTTGATGGGCCAAAAGCCTCCTTCTGCACTGTAAGGATTCTATGAAAAAATTCCAATAGATTTATCAAGCATGATCTCCTTTTCATAAATCCATATTGACTTTGTCTGATTTATACCACTGCCTTCCAAATGCCGAGTTATGAAATCCTTGATAATAAACTCGAGCAACTTCACCAGCACTGATGTTAGGCTCACTGGTATATAGTTCCCTGTTTTCTATCTCTTCCTGACTAGTAGGCTTACATTACCCACCCTCCAATCTGTAGGAACTATTCCAGAGGCCAAAGAATTTTGGAAAATAATTACCAATGGATGTACTATTTCGAGAGCCATTTCCTTAAGTACTCTGGAATGAAAATTATCAGGCCATGGAGATTTATCAATCTTCAGTCCCATCAATTTCCTCCCAAATCATTTCTCTACTAATGATGATTTTCTTCAGCCCCTCACTAAAACATCTTTCAGCACTTCTGGTAGATTATTCATGTTTTCCTTTGTGAAGACTGAAGAATTGTACAAATTTTAATTCTTCGGGTTTTTTTTATTCCCTGTTATGAATTTTTCTGTTTCTGACTGTAAAGGGCTTACGTTTGTTTTTGTCAATCTTTTTCTTTTATGATCATTTAATCATAATGATTATAGAAGTGACCAATAAATATAGAGCACTGAAAATACCAAAGTTTAATATTTGCACAGGATTAAATAACAGAAAATACAACATGTATTCCACCAAATTAAGCAAACATGTACACATATATTAGTCAAAATTAATATATTTTTAAAGAGATATTTCCACTTGATACAGTGCAGTTTTTTTTAAACGCTGAATTGCTTCAAGCCAACAGTACTCTGGATGAATGTATCAGAAGAATGTAATAATTCCAGTTCATCCTTCCCCTTTGTACATCAAAAGAGATACTAAATCACAGTGAATTTCCTTTCTTGAAACAAATCCATGCTTGGGTTCAAAGCATTCTGATAATTTTGTGCACAGTAACCTGAACTGCCTGTGCACTAATTAAGAAATACATATCAGGCTGACTTAGTACAGAAACTGATTGAAGGCATAGCCATCACTTGTAAGTCAAAAATCAAATGACGAAAGAGGAGCTTTCTTTAAATGAAGCATGATATGAAGTCCCTTAGAAACACCTCAGTCTGACAACATCATCATGTGGATTACAATGTGAACCATTTTTAAAAAATGTGATGCTGTACATTGCTCTTTGCTATATTCGTAGGTGAATGCTCAAGTGCTTCTATATCATTCCCTTGTCTTAATCGAGTCTCGATCATTTATTACAGCAAATTCACATCTCATCAAAATAAAACAAAATGTCATATAAATTGCATGTCTCTTTTCTAAAATTGCTAACAATCATTTCTAAATTAATCTGTGTTTCTGGTTGGCAGTAACCATGTATGCTAACATTAAACAGATTGAAAATGTGTTTAAAATCTACCACACAAATCTACAAAACAAAGTGGCAAATGTATGTAGATGCACTGATCCCATAACAGTTACATCATGAAAAATCCCTGAAAGGTTACATTAGTCTTTTAAAGATAAGTTTTACCTTTGATATTTTCACATAGTACAACTTGCGATCCAGTCAAAACATTGTGCATGGCTGAAAGCAGTATTATTGGCAAAGTTAAATTCCAGAGACATTTTGAAGCTGTGCAGAACCCCCATTATCTTTCTATTGAATCCCCCCTTTAGTTGGGGCCATCTCCAGTGTTCAGGTAATTTCTCTGTCTGCTCAAAGGAAACCACAGTTAACACGGCCAAATGCAGTGCTAAGTTACAATAGCATTGCAGCTCCAGATTGATCTGATACAAATAATTACAGTCTTAATACACATACCATTTAAAATTAAAGACTTAATAAACTTTAAATGGAATCAAAATGAGCAAAAACGAAAACATTGAAACTAAAATGTGCAGAATGCTGGCCTGTGGATTTGTCCCGTGGTATGGGATGAAAATCTGAGGGCAAAGTAACCAAGTCAGGTCCACCCAAACACTGGCACTTGGAATCTGTTGTAAAAGTCATTTACCTGTCCTCATAACTATAGAAAGATGTAGGATGAAAAGAATTGGTAAATTAAGGACACACTGTCCAAATCAGAGGGGATAGGGTACAACCTAAGAGGTGACGCAATTGCAATCGCAGAGAACCTAAATTATTATGCTGTCATCGATTCTCTTGAGCAAACAAAGACTTCTGACTCCACAAAATATACTGATACCCGTGATAGTAATGGACTTTGGTCTTGTTGGTCTTTTTAACAGTTTTTGCAGAGTGGAAGAGTCAAGAGAAGCTTCTATTTGTGGATTACATTATGTAAACATGCTGTTTATAGAAAGATTCTGGGATCACATCCATGAATAATAATTCACAGTCAGTGATTCTTTTGCCCTCCACCAAGGGGTTAATGCCCCTTCCAGTTGTTGGCTGAAATGTCGATTGAGCAAATCAGATCCATGAGTTGTTGTATCTACTCCACCAATAAATTGTAAATTACATTGCTAGGCTGCAGATAACAGTTGATAATGTAAATTAATGAAGCCTGATTAATTCAAAAGTTTTGAACTGGTTTGCAGAGTAGGGGAAGTGAATAAGAACATATGGCTCCTGTATTCTGCAGGCAAAGTTTCCCAGTTCAAAATCAGTAGCGCCCATAGTCAGATGTTAGGCCTTTCTAGGAAATCAAAGTCAGAATTGTATAGTCCGAGGCTTGGATTTAAGTGTTTAAATGAACTGTTAATAACGTTAACAGCGCTAATGATGTGTTGCAGTTGCAAACTGCCTGCGGGTAAGGAAAGGCTGGATGTCCTCCCCACAGCTTCCCAAAGGCAGAACTTATCCTTGATTGCAAAAAGCCAACATAGGTGGAGTTCACATCCACTGGGACAAAGTTCTGAACTTTCGTAGGTGAGGCATTTTAAAGACTGTTCGGCCGTTTCAAATAACATTAAGGACTGATTTGAATTGCATTCAACACAACACTAGCAATTTTAGAAATGAATGTGTTGGTCATAATCTCCACTACCTCTTTCTGATTAATATACCATTCCTTCAGGAACAAAATGCCAGTGCTAACGCATGTTGCAGCTGGAAGTCTGAGACATTCCCTCAGGTTGAAAGCAACGTACTAACTTTAAGATTCCGCTGCAGCATTGCTCTATTTACTGAATAATCTAAGGTCCACTTTAATTAAAAAAAACTCACTTTAAAAATCAATTTCCAAGTGCAAACATTTCTATACAGTAAAATAGCAAAAGATCAAGACATCTTTAATCGGATCACCACTAGAAAAGGATCTTTATGACTCCAACTTTTTATAATGCACTCTTTTCCCTTTTTTGTGCCCAAAGACAACATGAAATACAAAGAGTCTGCTGCCTCTGGAATGTGAAAAGAAAATAAATGATAAAATCCAATATTATTTGGCCTGAATGGGATAATTCATAAGGGATGGTACTGAGGGAGAAACATCTGAGAACAGAGAGGGTTCTTTTAAATATCATGATAAATAAAAGAATTATTCAGCACCAAACAATAGCCTTCTGGAACTCTCAACATCAGCAAAACAGTTGACAGCTTCACCGACACATGGTTACTGATGTTCAAAATTATTTAACTCCAGACATGCCAGCTCATGAAGGAGCCAAACCATTTGGGAAATGCAACTGGTGGGGTGTTGGAGGGGGGTGTCTACAACCACTAGATATTTTCGATCTTGACACAGCTGTAGTGCTACTGCTGAGCATTTGGGTTTTGTTTTACTGGGAATGTGTGCACTGTTGTGCGATGATTGATACACAGCACGTAAAAATCAGCAGGGGTACACAGGCATGCTGAAGGTAAGGTGGTTTGCATTAGAAGGCATGCTGAAGGCTAGGGAAGAGAGTAAACAACTCTTGTCACTCAACCCTATTCAGATTGTGATCAATTTAAAACTCAAATGGGACTAAACTCATTGGCTTCAGGATTTCTTTAACCAATTAAAAATACCGCAGTGTTTTCAGCATGTATTCGTGACGTCATGGAGCTGATGAATTTTTATGAAGAGCTCAGATGTGTATTAAAATCAATTCTTGCTTAATTCCTGATGCTGGGGCAAGCAAGAAGGGGTTACAAGTGGTCCTATAAGGTGTAGTTATGATTGTCATCAATCCCCAGTTCCATAAATGATTTGAACATAAATTATACTTTTGAAAGCTTCATCCACAAATGATACAGCAGTAAGGCCATCGTGAGGCAACATTTGTACCATTCATACAAAAGGATCCTCATTTATATTTTACATTCGGATGCTAACTTTTTAATAAACTGTTCTTGGTTCAAATATGTCGCAAAAAGGCCACTTCAGTGAGCTAGTTAACAAAGTAGTGCACATAAAAGATTATGTTACATGTCCATGTCTGCTAATCCCGAGGAAGATTTCAGTGGGACACAATCAAAACCATCTGGCGTTCTCTGAAATTAGAAAAAAAATTACAAAGTATGATACTGAGACAAAGGCCCTGCAACTTAGAACATGACACAAAATTTGTAAAACTGATCACTATTGATCTATCTTTGACCCCCATTCACAAACCACTAACGTCCATCTTTCTGCTACTATTCTATCAACATTTACAGCATTATTGTAGATTAGAGCAAAATTTCATGACCTGAATCTTACAAGGTAGAAAATACACACCCGCATAAAACAAGTTCAGAATACAAACCCATCATGTTTAAAGAGCTTTCAACACATTCAGAATACATTGTGCATTAGATTTTTCGAATCACCACCCACTCAAGAAATTCACTAGATGAAACGTCAAGGTTATTTGGCCTATGATTTTCCAATAGATGCTTCCAGTGGCAAGGTACATGGGTTAGGCTGAAGGCTTGAAAAATTTATCCTCATATCTGAATAATGCAAATACATTTGTTTAAGCAACTATTACAGAACTCCAACATCTGAAAACATTGTGGGTAGGTTTTTCCAGCCACGCTCGTTCCAGGACCGGAATGTCCCTCCCAATGTCAACGGACATTTGCAAGGTCCATGTCCCACTCACTATGATTCCTATGGTGGGCGGGATGGGAAAATTCTGCCCTGTGTGTTCCAGGAGGAACCAAAACCAGGTCACTCACCTGGTAGTTAGCAAAAAAAAATCTTTTGAGAACATACATTAGAATACTCCATACCATATTACTTGTGTGTCCTAACTGATTCCATTGTGGATTACATTGTGAGTTAAGAATGTAGAGTTTTGGCTTCACTTTAAGATGAAATGGGGTTGTTAATGTTTGGTTTGGTTTGGTATGTTTGTGTTTACTAACCATGCTTTAATATCTGACCCAGCTGAGGGCCTTTTTGAAGCAAGAAAGCACTGAGCTTGTTATGGAGAAAATTATTGAGGGTGGAGCTATGCTCAAAGAGGAGAAGAGGTGGGATTTATGTATTGATTATTCGGAAAAAGTAAGTGCAAATCGGAGAATTAATGCAGTGCAGAAGGAGGTCATTTGGCCCATCAGGCCTATACCAACAACAATCTCACCCAGACTCTATACCATTAGTAAGGGGAAAAGATGGGAAAATAGGGTTGAAAAGCTCATTAGCCATGACTGAATGACAGAACAAACTTGAGCAGCAAATGACCTAATTCTGCTCTTGTATCTTATGGTCTTATAATTCCATGTATTTACCTTGTAATCCCCTTGATGTTAATAACAATTTAGCATGACCAATCTATCTAACCTGTACATCTTTGGACTGTGGGAGGGAAACTGGAGCACCCAAACGAAACTGACAAGGCACCGGGAGAATGTGCAAAATCCACACAGATAATAGCCCGAAGCCAGAATTGAACCTGGGTGTAAGGTAGCGGTGATCACCACTGTGCCACCATGCCGCCCAGCTAACCTGGAGACTGAGACGTCCAATCTGTTACATTTAGCCAGACAACTCAGTTCTTTATGTTTACAGAGGAAAAGAGGAACTTTTGGAGAATCGGATAGAACCAATGGGAATTGGGTGGGGGGATTTCACTCATGGCATACAGCCTGTTTCCCTGGTATCAATGACCACCCTCTTGGATCTAACCCCATTGTTAGTGAGTAAAGCACTCAGATCAGCAGGGCCTAATGGCTCCAGAACATAAAACAACTTATCTCACCTTCAAGGAGGCTCCAGCACAAAGATGCCATTTCCTGCTCCCTGTAGCCTCAAAACTGGCCATGTCTAGTGGTGATGTTGTCGAGGCTGCCATGCTGCCAGCCCCATGATTGGGCTGACAGCTCTGACAAGATGGCCGCCTCGCTCAAGCAGATGGAAGTCCCAGCAACCGCCTCTTAATTGGCCATTGCTAGTAAAATCCCATCTGAAGTTCCACAATCTACTTGCCTGGGCTTGGGACACACTTTTAATTAGGGAGCAGGAGTAACTAGCATTGTTATTTAGGAAATTCCAGCCCGTTAACTCTTTGTCTCTCCACAGAAGCTGCCAGACCAGCTGAGTATTTCCAATAATTTCTGTCTGCGCACTCAAGACTCTGAAGTGGGACTTAAACCTACAACCTTCCAACTCAGCAGTGAGAGAGCGCTAGTAACGAGCCAAGGCTGACGTTAATCTTAAACTAATCCTCAGTGAAGTCACTCATGCTGCAGACAAAGTTTAATCAGCCGCACTCAATTTGAGTGAACAATGCATAAAATCTCTGTCGGTAAACAGTAGCTGCAAAGATTTTAGTGATATTGTGATATATTTCTGCAATAGTGAAGCATTTTGATTCCATTATATTGTACCTTCATTAGCAGAATTATACAAAAAAAGTTTTATTCATTTGTCACATGTAGACTTACATTAACACTGCCAAAAAGTTGGACGGTCTAATGGTTAGCACTGCTGCCTCACAGCCGCAGAGACCTGTGTTTGATTTCCAGCTTGGGTCACTGTTTGTGTGGAATTTGCATATTCTCCCGTGTCTGCATCGGTGCTCTGGTTTCCTCACACACTCCAAAAACATACGGATTATGTTGATTGGCCATGCTAAATTGCCCCTAGGTATCCCGGGATGCATAGGTTAGAGGGATTACGGAGTAAGTATGTTAGGACCTGGATGGGCTAAATGGAGTTCTGCCATTTTTGGCAGAATTATTGGATTTCTATAATGCTATTATTGTGAAAATCCCCTAGTTGCCACACTCTGACATCTATTCAGATACACTGAGGGAGAATTTGGCATGACCAATGCACCTAACAAACATGTCTTTCAGACTCTGGGAGTAAACCGGAGCACCTGGAGGAAACCCATGCAGACTCGGGGAGAACATGCAAACTCCACACAGACAGTGACCCAAGCCAGGAAGGGAACCTGGATCCCTGGCGCTGTGAGGAGCAGTGCTAACTACTGTGCCACCATGCTACTCGAAAAAGAGAAACACCATCACATTAATTGGAAAAGAGAAATCAATGGGCAGAATTCTCTGACCTCACCCATGGCTGGGATTCTCCAGTCCTGCTGCTATGAATGGAGAATTAGCTGAACACCAAATTGTCCATTCTCACTGGCAGCGACAGTGGGGCGAGCAAGACCAGAGAATTCTGACAAAATTTCAAAGGAGATTTGTAAAAGCAGGCTGACATGATTTACAGATTTAAGCAAACAGAAAGCATCCAAAAGGATTATAATTTTGAAAACTATTCACACAATTTTATCAAATATTATGGAATAAAAAAAAGTTTATCAGGGTTTATTCAGGAGGAGGTGATATAGCAGTAATATCACTAGATTAGTAATCCAGAGGGCCAGGTTTATGTTCTAGGAGACATGGATTCAAATCTCACTACACCAGGTGGTGGAATTTAAATTCATAAAGCCTTGAATTGAAAGCCAATCTCAATAATGATGACATTGAAACTATCATGGATTGTTGCCAAAATTCCATCTGGTCCACCAAAGTCCATCAGGAAAAGAAATCTGCTGTCATTATTGGTCTGGCCAAAATGTGACTCCAGATCTGCAGAAATGTGATTGACTCTTAGCTGTTATCAAAAGGTAATTAGGGATGGGCAAAAACTGCTGGCAATGTCCACATCCCAAAAAAGAATTAAAAAATAGAATTAATGTATATGCTCTAATTCAGAAAAGCCTCAGGTTAATTTGGAACTGTCTGATTCTCATAATTTGTTTAAAAACATTCCTTTAAGTTATGCCGACATTTTCAGTAATATCGGATTATGATATCCTCATTCTCTTTTACACACAGCCTTTCTTTCAGTTTTTTTTAGTTTTAAGTTTATTCATTTATTGTCACAAGTGTGCTTACATTAATACTGCAATGAATTTACTGTGAAAATCCCCAACTTGCAACACTCTGGTGTCTCTTTGGGTACATTGGGTACTCCTCTGAGATAATGTCAGACAAAGAGTCAACTAGTCTCAAAATGTTGGCTCTATTCTCTCCCCACAGATTCCATCAGACCTAGTGAAATTTTCCAGCATTTTCTGAGATTGAGGTGAGATTTGATAAAGGTGTACAGGATTATAACAGATTTAGATAAAGTGGACAAGGAAAACTGTTCTCTTGAGATAATGGTACAAGAATCAATGGTCACAAAAAGATTTGGGCATGGGATGCAGGACTTTTTCTGCTCAGCAAAGTGGTAATACCTGGAATGTGCTACCCATAATGATGGAGGAAGCAGAGGTCATCAATAATTTTAAAAGGAATTTGGATGAGCACTTGAGGGACAGGACTATGTGACTAGAAGTTAACTGATTGATTGTTCTACAGAGAACCAGCACTGATTTGATGGGCCTAATTGCCTCCTTCTGTGCCATAACTGACTGGATTAAATGTTGATGGCAGGATCCCTGAACCATAGTATTAATATTGGTTGCAAACCCACGTCCACTTAGGCAGCTCACCTTCTTTAATTAATTTGAGGCAGGACTTCTGTCTGTTCCCAGGGAAGTTTCCACCTGCTAGACTGCTGGTCAATTGGAGGCCAGCAGCTCTGTACACACCCAGCGCAGCAGGAGCACTCAGCAATGGATCTGGACATTCAGGTAGGTTTGGGTTCTTGCTGGAACTTCCCCGAAAGGACCTGGCGAGGTTGGCTAAGGGACGCATTAAACATGGTGGGGAGGAAAGTGGATGTGATGAGGCAAAACTGCGAGAAGGGCTTCCAAACAACGCCATCTGATTAACAAGTGCCTCCGTATTCTCTCTCTCGAATTGCACAATGAGTGTCGATCTCTCCTCCACCCATTAAATCAGAGCAGCAACAGGGTGAGGCTCTTAATTGGGCATTGATTGTCCCTTGAAGGGCCTCAATTAGGCCATGAACAGGTGATTCACCTAAAATCTCCCCTGGTACTCATGAGGGTATGCCAGGACAGGAGCAGGCAGGGCTGATGGCATCCCAATTTATAGGTCCACCTGCCTGCTTTCCACCTGCCCATGGATGGTGAAATTCATTTCCATGAAAAGGAAAGAGGTGATTAGAAACAAGAGGTGGAGTCAAAAAATCACAACAAAGATTTAAAGCATGGTAGTAAAAACTAGAGTTTGTTGTTGCAATATTAAAGTCAGGATTTGTTTTTCCCCCAAAGTCATCGCATGAATTTGATGATTGCCAATAGCAAGGACAATTTTCATTGTGAGAGAATTGTCAACTCCAGATCAGTCCCTCACTTGGCTAAGTTCTAAATTTGACCTGCATTAATTGCAATGAGATTAACAATATGAGGAAAACTAACATTGGAAAAGGTTGTCCAGCTTTTCTGATTTTAAAACAGCACTAATATTAGAGTTGGTAATGGATTGACTTGTTTGTCCCATCACACAAGTTTATAAGCTCCAAGGGACTGACAAGAGATATATCAATTACATACAGTCTATAAACCATTTATTTTATTATCACAAAGAACATGCTTTCAAGTTTTAATTTATGAAGCAATTAAACTGTAACTTTTTGACTATAAGTACAAGCTATAAATAATGTGAACCATGAAAGATAATGTTTGAACCAAGGAAGATATATAATGAAGAGTTTACAAATGTTCATGGTACTGCTGAGTACAGGTGTCCATATCTTATTTACATACTTGTACTCATCAGATAAACTATTCAGAGAGGCAATGTTAAATCTGTCTTCAGTTGTTTATATGAAGCAATTACAATGTGTGTGTGGTCTGTTGTTGGCTGTACATCTTCCCTTGAACTCAACTTAAACTCTTCGTTCTTATTCACAAATCTTTCCATAGTCTCAGCTCATGTTACTTCTTCTATCTTATTATCCTTTGATTCCAGTCTCCTGAACAGCTCTTTACCACCCTGTCCCCTTTATTTTTAATGGCTAGGCCTTCAGTCAACCATGTCTTTGACACTCCTTCCTCAAAACCTCTGACTCACTGCCTACCTTATAATTTTTAAAGGCCTTTCCAAAACGTGTTGGAATTGGAATTCCTTCTCCAAAGCCTTGGACTCATTGCCTGTCTCATCACTTTTAAAAGCCTTCCCAATATTTTTTGGAACTCCATTGTGTTGGAAATCTAATATCTTGGAACTCTTGTCTTTGGAATTCTTCTCTAAAGCCTCAGACTCACCACTTCTCTTGTGACTTTTAAGAGTTTTCCCAAAATGTAGCTCTTCACAACTAAAATGTTGGTCACTTCACCTAGCACTTGCATAAGGATTTTCTAAAGTCTATATATTCTCTCCCTTTTGAAAGATATTAAACCAAGTTTTCTACCTTTAGGGTGCAGGTTACGAGAGTAACTATGAGAAATGAACTTTTATATATGTTCATGGGATTGAATTTACTATTGTTATAAACATTATAATGTTATAATCATTGATTAAAATAAGCTATTGTTTCATTCCTCCCTATTGTTACTGCTTAAAACAAATTGACATAAATCATTCATTTGATTTTACTATCATACTTATTTATTTCCTCATCTATTGCTCACCATTGCTATCTAAGTGGAGGACAATGAGCTTCAGTCTAAGGTTGTGTTTCCGAGGGCAAAACATTCTTCTATACTAGGATCATGCACATATGAAGGCTAAAAGAAGAATGCAAACAGTCCAAATGTAAAAATGCATATTGACAATGATAAATAGAGTAACAACGGCTATATCAGGAGACATATTAAGGGTTAGCAATATCACTTAATTGCATAGTTCAAAGCCAATTGTTTGAATGAAAGATAACTATCAACTATCCAAATGCATGACTAAGTTGTTCTACTCTAAGATATATTTACAATGATCTATGTCATTAATAATAGCGATTAAAAATGCAAATAACGCAAGCATTACCACATGATTTAATACACCCCCAGATCCCCCTTCTTAAAGTTTGCCAGTTGTCTGGAAATTATGACAGGATGAAGTCTATGACTGGAATATTTCCTGCCTAGAGTACTCATGAGCCAGACAACCAGAAAGATCCTAAATTCAAATTTTGGTCTACCTTGAATTAGTTGTGACTTCAAACAGCATGGCAATAGAGATATTGGCTGAAATTCCTGCCAGTGGCGGAAAATGTAAGGGCAAGACAGAAAATTTGTTGTGAATTTCCAGTCTTGAGGCATGTGCAGTCTGAAAATCCTGCCCATTAGTATTGCTCATGGTGTCCATGAGGGAGGGTAGGGGAAATCATCAAGCTGGATTCCTGCTCCAATAATGCCATTTTCACAGATGCATGAGAGTGCATCAGGTTAAGGGCTCATTTATCATTCAGTGCACAGTCAAAGAATGTGCTGGCAATGGTTTCTAGACTAAACATCAAATAAGGGGCAGAGTTTTCCCAAAAAAATGACTAAGTGTCGTAAGGGCAAAAAAACCTGGGCAACCAGTACCAATCTGTCCGGTGCACACCGGAATCCAATCGCCTCACGCTTACTCATTTTTGGGAGAATAGTGAGTTTTGTGCCAGTTCTGGGAGGGGCGGTGCTTAACACACCAGTGAGCTGGGCTGTAAAGTGATCGGGCACCATTTTGAAAGGACACCCAATCTCACAGCACACTGGAAAACCTCCATCCCCATGAGCCGCAGTATATTACCCTAAACCCTCCCCGATACAGACTGCTGGCATTGAGTCCCTCCTAATGGGTGCCCTACCATAGCACCCCCTACCCATCATGGCCCATCCTTTATTGATTCTCACTCAGGCCTCAGCAATGTTCCCCCCCTCCCCACTCAGGCCTCATCCATGGCACCACCCTTGGTGCACTGGCAGTGCCCAAATGGCACAGTTAATGCACAAGGTTGGCATTGCCAAATAGGCAATGCTCAGCCACATTCTCATCACCTGGATATTTTAATGGCCTCCTCACCCCACCTCCAGCATAACCATGCATAACTCAGCATAACTAGTGGAAACCATAGTGATTCTTGCCATGCTGGAGGTTGGAAGATCCCGGAAGCTGGGAGAATCAGGTGTCAAACAGGCAAAGACACTGGAGAAGCAGTTAAGTCTGTACAACTGTATCCCAAAGAGAGATATGGGGCTTCAAGATGAAAGGGGAAAACAGTGTCGGAACAAAAATAGTGAGACAATGCAAATTAAACACTTAACTAAATGTGTACATTTTACCATTAGAACAGATATATGTAGTTGCAGGAATATAGTTTTCAGGTTCAAATTTATGATAACATCGAATCTGATAAATTAAGTAACATCCGGTTGTTTTTATTTTCAACTGTAGAAATCCCATCATTTTCTACATCACAGTTATAAACAGGCTTAGTCCTATTCTGTCCCAATCGTAGGAAATTTCAATGAAAGAAATAAAAATATAAGTATGAAGTAATTGCTGTTTCATTGCCTTGTGGTAACTGCTGTTCAATAATTAAATCACAATTTAAGTATAGAATGAAAAATGCATTGTTGCATTACTAAACAAACAGTTGCCAGCACAGTTAAACCATTAACTACCAACATACCTTAGTGGTAATTGACTTTATCTTGCCAAACAATGATTTTTTGCTCATAAAAATCAAATCATCTTCCAAGTCTTCACCTTCCATTATAGCACAGCTGTCCACTGCTGGCAGTTCACCATCCTTGGCATTGGCATTCATCACCAGTTTAGAATACTTGTACTCCAACCTAAATGTGTTTCAAATGCAAGTATGAAATGTATGTAAAAATCATATTTCCGATAGCTTTTAATACTTATACCATCAAGAATGCTTATCCATGAGTCAGATTGGAATTTAGACATTTCTCACTACAGTGTCTTTGAAGAACATTGAAGGCAAATATTTTATGTAATAACTCAGGAAGTCCGACCAGAAAAGAACAGCATTTATTGTTAAGTTTATTTATTAGTCACACGTAGGCTTACACTAACACTGCAATGAAGCTACTGTGAAAATCCCCTAGTCGCCACACTCCAGTAGGCCACAAGTCCCTAACAGGACAATAATTCTGCAGCCCCTTCCTGGTGTCTGCCTTATGAAGGGCTCAGGCGATGAGTTCCATCTAGCAGGCCATTGCCTGTTACCAAGGAAACTCGCATTCAATGATCCTCACAGGGAGATCTCCATGGAATTCATGAGGGTTATCACAACTGGGAACACCATGCAACCGTTCTGGTATCCTCTGTGGAATTTTTGGATTGAATAATATTTATTTATTGAACTATGTTAAAGCATTTTGATTTCTGATGTTATCAGCTGTTCAAACCATTTAATATTTGGTATTTAATAACTGTAGTAGATATTTTATTCAATAGTCTATTCTGTACAATCATAGAACCTACAGCATAGAAACAGGCCCTTTGGCCTAAATTGGTCCATGCCGACCAAAATGCCCACTTAAGCTAAGCCGCACCAGATAATATTTACACAATTGGCTGTATTCAACATTGTTTTTGCCAAGATAGTAGCAGATTTTCTACAGCAGTTTGTTATAATGTTAGGTTAGTCCAATCAGGCAATTTCCAGATGATATCCAAATTTAATGTTATGAAGATGTTTGTGAGATTTGGGATTATGACATACTTTAGATGTCTGTACATGAAGAAATCATTCATGGATCAATTCCCAAATCGAAGCCCAAAAGTTTAGAGCACAGGAGGAAACTACTTGACCCACTGGATTTGTACTGGCTCTTTGTTAGAGCCCTCCAAAACTAATTCTTTTGCCCTGCACTTTCCCTAGCCTTATCATTTCCTCTCCTTCAACTATTACCCCAGCCTTTCTTTAAAAAATGCAATAGTCTCTGCTGAAGTCACTCACTTTGATAGAGTATTCTATGTTCTATCAACTTACTGTGTAAAGGGATTTCTTATAACCTCTGGCACAACTCAACAGCAATTTTAAATTTATGACCTTTCATTACTGGCCCACAGGTCAATGTAATTTTCTTTTTCCTGTTCAGTCTGTCAAAAATGTTTAAAATTTTTTAAAGCTTCAATTTAATAACCTTTTTTATTAGAATCAGTCCCAGTATCTCAAGACTTCTCTTCACTGTAGTCTCCTATTTCTGGTATTATCCTGGGGACTTTACACTGTATACTTCACATGGTTTTAATGGGCCACCCAAAACAGCACACTGTATGATAATAGCACCTAACAATTGGCTAGTACACTTTTAGTTCATTTGTTAGTGTCGCAAATAAGCTTACATTAACACTGTAATGAAGTTATTGTGAAATTCTCTAGTCACCACATTACTTGGTGTTTGGATACACTGGGGAAGAATTTAGCGTGGCTAATGCACCCAACCAGCACGTCTTTCGGACTGTGGGAGAAAACCTGAGCACCCGGAGGAAACCCACACCGACACAGGGAGAATGTGCTGACTCAAACTGGGCATCAAATTGGGTCCCTAGCATTGAGAGGCAGCAGTGCTAACTACAATGCCATTCCAATGCATTCCCCTGCCCTCCTCCCTGCAAACGTATAGTTTATCATTATATCATTCGTCTTGTACTCTGTGCTCCTATTTAAAAGGCACCCTTCTGTCTTAATCTGCCTGCATCCACATTTTCAAATAAGTAGGTATTTTACACCACCAGCTCTGCATATTCTTTGTTTTTCCTACAAGCTTCATCCTTCCAATTCCTTAAATATGGCTAATACTTTGTGCCTTACAATATGCAAATTGCACAAATCAAATTTGAAGATACCCCAATGAGATGTGCTGTCCTGCTTCACAAATTTATAGTCAAATTAATTTGGACCGCCGCTTTTCTTGTCTTATTCAACTTTGCCCTTTTTCTAGTCCAGCACTTTATCGTATACTCTTCTATTAACCCAGCTATGCTTTGACCACAATTTCTCAATTGCTTATTCCACATCATTTCCCATAACAAAATATGCATTTGTTGGACTAAAACTAGATTGATATAGAACATAGAACATAGAACAATACAGCACAGAACAGGCCCTTCGGCCTTCGATGTTGTGCCGACCAATATAAAAAGCAATGCCCCTCCAAACTAAACCATTCCCTTCTCTTCCATATACTTATCAATTAACCTCTTAAACGCCACCAAACTTGGCGCATCTACAACAGCTGCAGGAAGGGCATTCCACTCCCTAATCACTCTTTGAGTAAAGAACCTACCTCTGATATCCGTCCTATAACTCATACCCCTTAATTTAAAGCTGTGTCCCCTCGTGCTAGCTTTCTCCATCCTAGGAAAAAGGCTATCACTGTCCACCCTATCTAAACCTCTAATCATCTTATATGCTTCAATAAGATCCCCTCTTAGCCGCCTCCTTTCTAACGAAAACAACCTCAAATCCTTCAACCTCTCTTCATAGGACCTGCCCTCCATACCAGGCAACATCTGGTAAACCTCCTCTGTACCCTCTCCAATGCCTCCACATCTTTCTTATAATGTGGGGACCAGAACTGCACACAATACTCCAAGTGCGGCCGCACTAGAGTTTTGTACAGTTGCAACATGATGTTGCGGCTCCTAAATTCAATCCCCCTACCAATAAAAGCTAAGACTCCATATGCCTTCTTAACAACTTTATCGACTTGATTGCCTACTTTCAGGGATCTATTGACATATACACCAAGATCCTTCTGTTCTTCAACACTATTAAGAGTCCTACCATTAGCCCTATACTCTACACATTTGTTGTTTCTGCCAAAGTGAATTACCTCACACTTTTCCACATTAAACTCCATTTGCCACCTCTCGGCCCAGCTCTGCAACTTGTCCAAGTCACTCTGTAAACTATAACACCCCTCTTCACTATCTACCACTCCACCGACTTTAGTGTCATCTGCAAATTTACTGATCCATCCTCAATACCCTCATCCAGATCATTTATAAAAATTACAAACAGCAGGGGCCCCAAAACAGACCCCTGAGGCACACCACTTGTCACCGAACTCCACGGTGAATATCTCCCATCAACCACCACCCTCTGTCTTCTATCTGCCAGCCAATTCCTAATCCAATTAGCTAAATCACCCTCTATTCACACATCTGCATTTTCTGTAGAAGTCTTCCATGGGCCACCTTATCAAACGCCTTACTAAAGTCCATATATACTACATCAACCGCCTTACCCCCATCCACCTCTTTGGTCACTTTCTCCAAAAACTCAATGAGGTTAGTAAGGCATGACCTACCCTTCACGAAACCATGCTGACTATCCCCAATCAATTCATTTCTCTCTAAATAACTATAAATCCTATCCCTAATAATTCTCTCCAATACCTTGCCCACCACAGAAGTAAGACTCACTGGCCTATAATTCCCAGGAAGGTCTCTCTTCCCCTTCTTAAACAATGGGACCACATTCGCCATCCTCCAGTCCTCCGGAACCACACCCGTAACCAACGAGGACCTGAAGATCAGAGCCAGAGGCTCTGCAATCTCCTCTCTTGCCTCCCAGAGAATATAGGAAGAAGCCATTCATGTATTCCAAAACGTATTTTCCATTTTCAGCATATGTATTATTTTTATTGAAGTATACCTTGAGACAGTTAAACCACCCAATATTACTTCCCTGTCCTTATCTCGTAGTCTGAACAAATCTATCCCTCCTAACTGCCATTGTTTGGAAGCCTGGAAGAAAATTGTTTTTATCTTCACTTTCCTTAACTCCAATGCGATCGAATCTAACCAGCTCACCACACCAATTGATCGGCATGGTGAGCAAGGGAAATAGAGCGACAGAGCAAAAATCCAGTTCGCAACTGACTTTATGCCCAGGACGTGAAGCTCATTACCATAAGAGTGCCTAGTTCTCCACACAACTATTGATCCAGCAGGGCTGTCTCCCAGCTCCCCAACCCCGTACCACTACCCCCGCCCCTTTCCGAATGCTTTTGCAATGAGACGTCACACCAGTGAGAATCATTATGACTCTGCAGTAGTGGAGACCAAGACCGAGTGCCTTGGCTACACCAAGAGGATCGGAGGCCATTGAAGCCCACGGGTGGTCGAGAACATGCAGTGGCAGTGTCCATGGTTCACCAGCAGATTGGGGGGCCCAATGAAATGGCAAAAAGTGCTTTGCAGCTGACTTCATCGTCGCCTGCCCCACCATCCCCAACCTTCCCTCCCTCACACCCCCATATGGGCACAAAGCTCCCAGCTGTCAATAAAATTGACAGAATGCTGGAAGATTGCAGCAGAGAGCTCACCGAAAAGCCCCGAGCTGTTACAACACTTTCTGGGAAATTCCACCTTCTATCTCTGAAAACATTTGACTGAAACTTCTTCTTATATGGTAATGCTCATTTACTCACTTCTGATTTTTCTTATAAAAGTAGCATGTTGTGACAATTAATAAGCAGGCTGTAATTGTCCCTGTGATTATTCCAATCTTCAAGAAGAAGTCTATTGTCTTGCATGTTGTCACCTTTTGGTCTGGCAGTGCAACACCTTCTTTACAAAATTTTGGCTCTGACCACACGTAAGTTGTTTTCTGTAAGCAAAAATGGCAAGCAACAAGTATTAGTATTGTTTATGCTATCAGTGCAATCTCAATAACTTGTAAATTTCTGTTTGTATTACATTTAGGCTTCTATCGTGTTTCTCACTTTAGGGGCAGCACTCTCAATGTATCTGCTTGACATTTTTCATTGTTTTTTCTAAGTCAACAATGGTCTTTCTGAGTGATATTGGCAACCGTGTCCAAATTTGACAGAAATTTGTGTCTATGACAACAAGGAACTGGACTGATGTACACAAACTAATTTCACATGTGCTTCTTTCAATCCGAAGATCTTTTTTTTTGTCTGACAAGTTGATGTATGATTTTAACTCTGGAATCAGAGGTGAAAAATCTTTGTCCAATCCTGAACTCTTCGAGGCAAGTGGAGAATATTTCATTACAATCCTGACTTGTGCCTAGTACATGGTGGGCAAGCTTTGGAGAGTCAGGAGGTGAGTTACTCTTCACAGAATTTCTAGCATCTGACTGCTTTTGCAGCCACAGTATTTATATAAGGATATAAAAACTAGGAGCAGGAGTAGGCCACCTTGAGCCTGTTCTACTATTCAATAAGATCATGGCTGATTTGGCTGGTCCAGTTCAGTTTCTGGTCAATGATAATCTATAGGATGTTGATAGCTGGGGATTCAATGATAGTAATGCCTCTTTAAAATATAATGTTGGGCATAGGGCAAATATAATTTCTTCAAAATATTATGTTCTGATAATAGGATGGTGCAGTTTAAGTGTTTGGACAGCACATGTGACATTCAGTCACCATATTAAATAGGCGGTTCATCGGAGACCTAGTCAGCAGGCTCGTTTCTTCACATTCAGATCATTGCAGTGAACGGCTGCTCTCTTTCCTTTAAGCTGTGCTAGACACAAGTCAAAGCGATTTGCTGCCTGTTAGCGTCTGGCCAAGGACCTGTCATTGTTCATAAGAGCCATTTCAACTGGCCCTGATATCTCTCGGAATTAGCAGGTGCTGAATGAGGAGTAGCATGCACCACAGATATTTCTTTATCATCATTTACACTTCCACTCATAGAAACAAACAAAATATATCAAATAAAAGATGAATAATCTGGCTAAGTAAACATAACTGTCACTTCATCAGGACACAACAGTGCCTCAGCATTTTGCCACAACAAAATTTTTCTGTCCAATTCCAAATGATATTGGATATGTCAGGTGCAATTTTCACAGGAAGACCTAACAGAACTTTTCCCTGTCCTGCAATGAGATTGACACACTATCTCCAGAAAGAGGGGAGCATTGTCAGTGATGGTCAAATTGCTCTTTTGTCTCTTTACACTTCAGGCCTTTCCACATAAGGTGCAAGGAAATAGGAGCATAAATAGGCCATTTGACCCTTCAATCTGCCCCACCATTAAATTTGGATCATGACTGATATAATTTTGGACTTAACTTCACTTTCTACTTTCTCCCTCAACCCCCATAATCCTTGACCTACTTATAAATCAAAAATATGTCTAACACAGCCTTGTATATATTCAATGGTCCAGCCTCAAATGCTCTTTGGAGAAGAAGATTCCAAAGACTGGTAACCCTTTGAGAGAAAAGAAATTCTCCTCATTTTAATGTTAAATGAAAGATAATTTATTTTTAAACTTTTTCTTTGATTGTATAATTTGGTTGTAAAAAGGGAAACATCTTTTTTTATTATTTGTGGGATATGGGCATTGCTAGCTAGCCAACATGTTTTGCTCATGCTTAGTTGTCCTTGTTTAGAAAGCAGTTGACAGTCAACCACATCACTGTGGCCCTGGAGCCACATGTAGGCCAGACCAGGTAAGGATGGCAGATTTCCTTCCCTAAAGGACATAGTGAACTAGATAGGTTTTTCTGATAATCGACAATGGTTTTGTGGTCATCAGTAGATTCTCAATTACAGATTTTCTTTTATTGAATTCAAATTCCACCATCTACTGGGGTGGGATTCGATCCAGGTCCCCAGAACATTGGCTGGGTTTCTGGATTAATAGTCTAGCGATAACAGCAATAGACCCATTGCCTGCCCACCTTCTTAACATTCCTCCTGTCAAATCCCCTTAGAATCTTGGAGGGGAACTTGTAGGTGGTGATGTTTCCATATATCTGCTGTCCTTGTCCTTCTGGATGGAAATGGTCCTGGTTTGGAAAGTGGTAAAAATTTGAGAATTTCACCAAAGATCCCTAGATCCTTTCCTATTTATCCTGATGCTTATTAATTGGACTTCACCAATCAGAAAATCTTCCCTTGTATGTGTTTACAGGTTAGCGATTGGCATTTTAATTCATTGACAATGACAGAGCTTTGATACCTGAATTCCATTAATACATGCTCCCACTATCATGTGGTAATCATCGATTGAACAAAGAGGACAGGCCTCCGCTGTTTCCCATAGGAAGTGAAAGATACATCCGTCACATGTTCCTTCCTGACATTTTCTGTAACATGATAAAATTGTCAGAGTAAACATTAAGAAAAACATTTGAATCAAGGTGAAATGTGATAATTTTTACCCACAAGAAAGCTAGTTTATTTGGCACCACCACCAGAGCTTCTATTTTCAATTAATTTACGAGATATGGGTGTTGCTGGCTAGGCCACATTTATTGCCCATTCCTATTTGCCCTTGAGAAGATGACTGTGCACTGCCTCCTTGAACCTCTGCAGTCTCTGTGCTGTAGGTGCTCTCAAAGTGCTATTATGATGCAAATTCCAGGATTTTGAATGTGATGGTGAAGGAATGGCGATATATTTTCAAGTGAAGATGATGAGTGACTTGGAGGAGATCTTCCAGATTGTGGTGCTTTCCCATGTGTCTGCTGCCCTTATCCTTCTAGTGATGCTGGTTATGGGTTTGGAAAGTGCTGCTGAGGAGCCTTAGTGAGTAAGTCCTGCTCTGGTTCAATCTACCAAAATGCATCACCTCACATTTATCTAAATTAAACTCCATCTGCCATTTGTCAGTCCATTGGCCCAACTGATCAAGATCCTGTTGCAGTTGGAGATATCTTTATTCACTGTCCACTATGCCACCAATCTTGGTGTCATCTGCAAACTTACTAATCATGCATCCAAATCATTAATATAAATGACAAATAACAATGCACTCAGCACTGATCCCTGAGGCACACCGCTGGTCACAGGCCTTCAGTTTGAAAAACAATCCTCTACAACCATCCTCTGGCTCCTGTCAAGAAGCTAATTTTGAACCCATTTGGATACCTCACCCTAGATCCCATGTAATTTAATCTTATGCAACAACCTACCATGAGTACCTTGTCAAAGACCTTGCTAAAGTTCATGTAGATAACATCAATTGCACTGCCCTCATCTACCTTCTTGGTTACCCTTTCAATAAACTCCACCAAATTTGTGATACATGATTTTCCACTCACAAAGCTATGCCAACTGTCCCTAATCAGTCCTTGCATCTCTAAATGCCTGTAGATCCTGTCTCTCAAAATACTTTCCAACAACTTATCCACCACAGATGTGAACTACTGGCATGTAGTTTTCAAGCTTTTCCCTGCAACCCTTTTTAAGCAATATTTTTCTACAACATTTGCCACTCTCCAATCTTCAGGCACCTCATCCATGCAAATCGATGATACAAATATCTTGGCTAGGGACCTGCAATTTCCTCCTTAGCCTCCCAAGGCTACCTCCTGGGGAACCCTTCATCAGGTCCTGGGGACTTATCTACCTTGATGCACTTTAAGACTCCTAGCACCTCTTTCTCTGTAATACATACACCCCTCAAGAGATCACTATTTATTTTCCCAAGTTCCATGTTTTTCTCAACAGTAAATACTGATAAGAAATATTCATTTAGGATCTGACCCATCCCTTGTGGATCTGCACATAGATAATCTTGTTGATCCTTAAGAGGTCCTATTCTCTCCCTTGTTACTGTTTTGCCCTTTATGTTTTATAGAAGCTCTTTAAATTCTCTTTTGCCTTATCTGCCAAAACAATCTTGTGTCCCCTTTTTGCCCTCCTGGTTTTACTCTTAACTCTACTCCTACACCCCCTACACTTTTCAAGGGATTCACTTGATCCCAGCTGCCTATGTATGTCATGTATCTCTTTCTTCTTCTTGACCAAGGTTCAATATCCCGAGTCATCCAGGATTTCCTATTTCTGCCTGCCTTGTCTTTCTAAGAGGAACGTGTTTACCTTGAGCCCTGAAAGCCTTTTGAAAGTCTGTCACTTACAAAATGCCCCTTTGCTTTCCCATAGACTCCCCCAATTAACGTTATCCTGCCTGATATCACCAAAATTGGCCTTGTCACAATTTAGAATTTTAACTTTTGGGTCAGACCTACCATTCTTCATTGCTATCTTAAAATTAAGTAAATTATGGTCACTGGCACTGAAGTGATCCCTCACTAACACTTCTGTGACCCGCCTTCCTTATTTCCCAAGAGGAGGTCAAGTTTTGCCCCTTCCCTAGACCAGCCAGCACACATTGAATGAGAAATTCCTCCTGAATAATTCAATAAATTTCCCTCCATCCAACCCTCTAATACTATGGCTATCCCAGTCAATGTTGGGAAAATTAAAATCTCTGACTATTATCATCTTATTTTTCTTAGAGCTATCTGTAATCTTCTTAAATATTTGCTCCTCAATTTCCCGCCGACTATTTGGGGGCCTATCATACAACCCTATCAAAATAATTTCTCCCCTTCTTATCTCTCAGTTCTAACCATAGAGACTCAGTGGCCTCAGATGTATCCCCTCTCAGTATGACTGTGATGTTTTCCTTAATCCAAAGTGCAACTCCCCCTCTTCTCTTACCTCCAGTTCTCTTTCCTATTGCATCTGTTGAGCTGCCAGACCTAAGCCTCTCTTAGCCAAGTTTCAGTAATTGCTATAATATCCCAGTCCCACACACCCATCCATGCCCTGAGTTCATCTGCCTTCTCTGTCAGGCCTTTTGCATGAAATAAATATAGTTTAACCTGGACTTCCTTTGCTTTCTGCCTTTCTTTGGCCTGATCTGTCTGGTACTAGGATTACTGATACCGCCTTTTCTACTTAATGTGCTCTCTTTAACTTCTGTGCTGTCCTCCCGTGGTAATCCACTGGATGTTGATAGCAGGGGATTCAATGATGATAATGCCATGGAATGTTAAGGGACAATGGTTAGGTTCTCTCGTGTTGGAGATGGTAATTGTTTGACACTTGTGTGGCACAAATGCTACTTGCCACTTGTCAGCCTAAGTCTGGATACTATCCAGGTCTTATTGCATTCGAAAATGGACTGCTTCAGTATCTGAGGAATTGGGAATGGTGCTGAACATTGTGCAATCATTGGTGAACATCCCCACTTTTGACCTGATGATAGAAGGAAGATCATGGATGAAGCAGCTGAAGATAGTTACGTTGACAGCATATCGTTAATTATATATCAATGAGGAGTTTATTTGCATTCTTGAGGTGGACTTTAACTGGGGATTCATCTATTCTCACATATGTAGATGTAGGAAGTCTATTTGTTGGATTGGAGATACACAATGGGCAGGATTTTACAGCTAATAAATAAACCTTAAAAACAATCAAGCCGGATAAAAATAAACAATAAATCAGCAGCTCTCTGCTGTCCAGGGGAAGATGTATGAAAAGGGAATTTTATTCATGAGGAATCATTCATATGTAAAAACGCTATACCATTTGCTTGTCCCGAAATCATAAAATCCTGCCCAAGGTCAATGGACCTTCCCATGCTCCACCCCTCACCCACTCTGATTCGTGTTACAGGCGGGCTGGTAAAATTCCAATCAATGTTTTGCTGTCGCAAAAAAAAGAGCTTGTAATTGCATGAAAGACTAGACGCAGCCTTTTGGCTAAGATCAAGCCCAAGATGGGATGCAATGCCTTATACTGTCAGCTTGGATCTTGTTTGTCTCCCTACTGAGGACCTTGAATTGGATTCAATTGGATTTTGAATTTGGTTTTTGGAGCAAGGAATGGATTTGGACTTGCATTGCGAGCATTGGCTCTGTAACTTTGGAGTTCTACCCTTCACCATCTAACTACCTAGGTTGTAATGATTGGAGAAGATCTGTCAACCGGCAGGATGCGTGTAGACTGGAATTGCAGATTGTCACCCAATATAGGAACCGACCACAACAAAAATGCTGGAAAACCTCCACAGATCTGACAGTAGCTGTGGAGGGAGCATAGAGTCAACATTTCGAGTCTGGGAAAGGTTGGCTCTGTTCTCTCTCCATAGATGCTGTCAGACCTGCTGAGACTTTCCAGCATTTTCTGTTTTTGTTCTTATTCCAGCATCTACAGTCTTTTGCTTTTAACTTTGAAAGCTATCACCAGTCTCATAATATATATATCACACTCACAAAATAAATCAATAAAGTTCCATTTATTTAAGCAGGTCAGTATTTTTCCACGTCTTTTTTTGTTCTTAAATCTTATTCCTAACATTTCCCTGAAGGTAACACATTTGAGAACTTAGATCTCTGACATTTAGCAATCCTGAGTCTGTCTTGACAGGAATTGCTTTTTAAGTCTTGTACCAGTAGAGGTCACTTTAACTGAAGCCTCTGACTGTCTCAAACTACTGAGTTGTTTTTTTTTGAATGTCGTGCTCACAGGTTATAGCTTATTAATTATACAAATTATACAGTGCATTAATTCTACACTGTAGAACACAATTACAGTGTCATTGAACACAATTTTTAAAATTGAACACAATTTTTTAAATAAATGAAATGCATGTTTCAAATTTCCCATTCCCTGTTCAATGTTCTGCCTGTCATTGAAGTGGTAATGCATTTCCCCCTCACCCGCCCAAGGAAAAACATTTAATCTAACTGAGCATTCACAGTCATTGTTAATACTGTTGGCTGATAGATCATCATCTGCCACCTGGGTACAAACCCAGTTTCATTGTGATTTGGAGCAGGCGGTTTAGTTGCTATGATACAAAGCAGTAAATAGTATACCGTTTTTACATATGACTGATTCCTCATGAATAAAATCCCCTTTTCACACATCATTCCCTTGACAGCAGAGAGTTGCTGGTTTATTGTTGGGTATTTTTAAATCCCATTTGATTGTTTTTAAAGTTTATTTATTAGTGTCAAAAGTAGGCTTATGTTAGCACTGCAATGAAGTTGCTGTAAAAATATAAAATTAAGAACATAAGAACTAGGAGCAAGTGTAAGCCATCTGGCCCCTCAACTCTGCTCCGCCATTCAATAGGATCACAGCTGATCTTTGCGTGGTTTCAGCTCCACTTATCCACTGCTCACCATAAAACTCAATTCCCTTACTGTTCAAAAATCTATCTATCTTTGCCATAAAACTTTCAACAAGGTAGCCTTATCTGGGCAGGAAATTCCACAGATTCACAACTCTTTGGGTGAAGAAGTTCCTCCTCAACTCAGTCCTAAATCTGCCCCCCCACTTATTTTAGGGCTATGCTCCCTAGTTCTAGTTTCATCTGTGATTGGAAACAACCTCCCTGCTTCTACCTTATCTACTACCTTCATAATTTTGTATGTTTCTATTAGATCCCCTCTCATTCTTTTAAATTCCAATGAGTATAATCCCAGTCTGCTGAATCAACCTAGTGAATCCCCTCTGCACCCCTCCAATGCCAGTATATCCTTTCTCT
Organism: Sphyrna mokarran; assembly: GCA_024679065.1. Taxonomy (NCBI): domain Eukaryota; kingdom Metazoa; phylum Chordata; class Chondrichthyes; order Carcharhiniformes; family Carcharhinidae; genus Sphyrna; species Sphyrna mokarran. The sequence goes on along the minus strand of JAGIQG010000023.1, from coordinate 20,024,835 downwards.
AGTAAGGAGATCAAAACTGTACACAGTACACCCAGTGTGGCCTCACCAGAACCTTATATAGCTGCAACATAATCTCCCTGTTTTAAAACTCTATCCCTCTAGCGATAAAGGTCAACATTCAATTTGCTTTCTCAATTATTTGCAAACCAACTTTTCGTGATTTATGACAGCCAGATCCCTCTGCACACCAACATGCTGCAATTTTTAACCATTTAAATAATAGTCCATTTTGACAGTATTCCTATCAAAATGGATGACCTCACATTTATCAACATTGTACTCCATCTGTCCGATCGTTGCCCACTCACTTAAACTATCCATATCCCTTTGCAGATGTTTAGTGTCTTCTGCACACTTTGCTCTACCGTTCATCTTAGTGTCAGCTGCAAATTTTGACACACTACACTTGGTCCCCAACTCCAGATCATCAATGTAAATTGTAAACAATTGAGGTCCCAACATTGGTCCCTGAGGCACACCACTAGTCACTGGTCGCCAACCAGAAAAACATCCATTTATCCCCACTCTTTGTTTTCTGTCAGTTAACCAATCTTCTATCCATATTAATATGTTATTCATAACACCATACAGCTTATCTTATGCAGCAGCCTTGTTGAATGCCTTCTGGAAGTCCAAATACGATGTGTACACTGGTTTCCTGTAGTCCACTGCATTCGTAATGTCCTCAAAAAATTCCACTAAATTAGCTAAACATAACCTGACCTTCTTGAATCCATGCTGTCTCTTCCCAATGGGACAATTTCTATCCAGATTTATTGCTATTTCTTCCTTGATGATAGATTCAAACATTTTCCCCACTACAGAAGTTAAGCTAACCGGTCCATAACCTCCTAGTAGCCACACTCCAGGTACACTGAGGGAGAATTTAGCATGGCCAATACATCTAACCAGCACATCTTTCAGACTGTGGGAGGAACAATAAATGTGTAGAGTATTTTGGCAGGAACAATAAATGTGTAGAGTATAGGGCTAATGGTAGGGCTCTTAATAGTGTTGAGGAACAGAAGGATCTTGGTGTATGTGTCAATAGATCCCTGAAAGTAGGCAGTCAAGTGGATAAAGTTGTTAAGAAGGCATATGGAGTCTTAGCTTTTATTGGTAGGGGGATTGAATTTAGGAGCCGCAGCATCATGTTGCAACTGTACAAAACTCTAGTGCGGCCGCACTTGGAGTATTGTGTGCAGTTCTGGTCGCCACATTATAAGAAAGATGTGGAGGCATTGGAGAGGGTACAGAGGAGGTTTACCAGGATGTTGCCTGGTATGGAGGGCAGGTCCTATGAAGAGAGGTTGAAGGATTTGAGGTTGTTTTCGTTAGAAAGGAGGCGGCTAAGAGGGGATCTTATTGAAGCATATAAGATGATTAGAGGTTTAGATAGGGTGGACAGTGATAGCCTTTTTCCTAGGATGGAGAAAGCTAGCACGAGGGGACACAGCTTTAAATTAAGGGGTATGAGTTATAGGACGGATATCAGAGGTAGGTTCTTTACTCAAAGAGTGATTAGGGAGTGGAATGCCCTGCCTGCAGCTGTTGTAGATGCGCCAAGTTTGGTGGCGTTTAAGAGGTTAGTTGATAAGTATATGGATGAGAAGGGAATGGTTTAGTTAGGAGGGGCATTGCTTTTTATTTTGGTCGGCACAACATCGAAGGCCGAAGGGCCTGTTCTGTGCTGTATTGTTCTATGTTCTATGTTCTATGAAACTGGAACACCCAGAGGAAACCCCACATAGACAGTGTGACAGTGTACAGACTCCGCATGGACAGGGACACAAGCTGGGAATCAAACCCAGGTCCCTGAACCTTGAGACATCAGTGCTAACTATTTTGTCATCGTGCATGCCGTCCACGGAGTATGTTTTATAAATGTGCACTATATTGTCGCAATAAACTGTCTGATTATGATACCTGCAACAACCTTAAAAAATGTTATTTAAGAATCGGAGGCATTACCTTGGCACTGAAATAACTCCTGAGCCGACATGAGCAGGACTGCACCTTAATCTTACTGTGGATGCTCTCCCATTTTTACAAGTCTGTGTTGATTCAGTAGACCTGCATAATATAGACAGAGTCTCGATAAATTAAGTCTTTTTACAACATGTTCATGATGAGCTTAAATGAAGCAGTCATTTGAAAATGTGAAGCAGTGGCAGCACTAAGCTAACAGTTGGATTGGGAGTTGGCAGAGAGCTTACAGAGTGCAATTAAGTGCTGCACCCCCAACACATTCAGCTGTGTACACAGCCACACTGGGAAGTGTAGATACAGAAGGTAAAGGAGTAGGGAACAAAGGGTGACCAAAGATATAAAGTGCACTGTTCTGAGATCTTAAGACAAAAGCAGAGAGTTATGGTAGAATTATTAATTCTGTGACGAACAAGATAGTATTACTTGGCATACTGATAATTATAGTGCATAAATTTAAGATCATTAGCAGACAAATGTGAGATATATTATTTGTGTACACACACACACACACACACACACCATGTGTGCATATGGATATTATGATATAAAAACAGAGCCATTCTACATAGAGTGAACAGCACAGAAAGAGGCCGTTCAACCCAACAAACCTATACTGTTTATTTTCCATCAAAATCTTTTCTCTGCTCCTACCTCACCCCCAACAACATTCTCCCTCCCACTCCCCATTCATCTGACCTTCTCAGCATAACCTCTTCTTTTCTTCCTCATGTATCTTTTTAAAAAACTAATTCAAGGCATGTGAGCTCTGCACTGACTAGGACAGCATTCATTGCCCATTTCTAATTGGCCTCATACATGGTGGTGAGCTGCTGCCTTGAACTGCTGCAGTCCATGTGCTGCAGGTAAAGCCGGAGTGCTGACAGTGAGTCAGTTTGACCCAGCAACAGTGAAGGAGCAGCAATATATTGTCAAGTCAGGATGGTGAGTGCCTGGGAAAGGAATCTCCAGACAGTGGTGTTCCCATGTGTCTGCTGCTTTTGTCCTTCTGAATGGTATTAGTCACGTGTTTATAAATTGCAAGTTGTAGATGGTACACACTGCTACGATAGTGTGTCAGTATTGGAAAGAGTGAATGTTTGTGGAAGAGGTGCCAATCAAGTGGGTTACTTTGTCTTGGTTGGTGTGAATGTTATTGGAACTGCATTCATCCAGGCACGTGAAGAGAATTCCATTATACTTCTGACTTGTTCCTTATAGATTGTGGACAGGCTTGAGACAGGAAGTGAGTTGCTCGCCGCAGGGTTCCTGACCTCTGACCTGCTCTTGCAACATACTATTTATATGGCCAGTTCAGTTCAGTTTCTGGTCAATGGTAGCCCCTAGGATGTTGATAGTGGGGGATTTGGTAATAGCAATGGTACTGCATGTCAAGATGCAATGGCTGATTCTTTCTTGCTGCAGATGGTCATTGCCTGGCACTTGTGTGCTGTGACTCTCACATGCCACCTGTCAGCCCAAGCATAGATATTGTCCAAGTCTTGGACATGGACTGCTTCAGTATCAGAAGAATCTCAAATGGTGCTGAACATTATGTAATCACCAGCAAACATCCCACTTCTGACCTTATGATGGAAGGAAAGTCAATGATGAAGCAGTTGGACATGGTTAAGCTGAGGACCTGAGGAATTCTTCCGTGATGTCCTGGAACTGAGATGATTGAACTCCAACAATCACTGCCATCTTATTTTCTGCTAGGCATGAGTCTAACCAGTGGAGAGCTTTTCCCAATTCTCATTGACTCCAGTTTTGCTGAGGATACTTAATGCTACACTTGGTCAAATGCATCCTTGGTATCAAGAGCAGTCACTCTCTCCTTACCTCAGCTATCCTTGAAATTCATTAAGTTGTTTGCCTTAACTACTTTGTAGCAAATTCTAATCACACTGGATGACCTCACTTGTGGATTCCCCCATCACTGGAAACATTCTTTCAACTTTTAATCTATCAGACCTGTTGAATACCTTTCAGTACATCTTAATGTAGTTTGTGTACTTTTAAGTGGGTTAACTGCATGTAACGTTGAACAAGAATTATGTATAGCAAAGGCTTCAAGCTGCCTCCATGCTTGCTTGTGCACATGGCTCTATCCAACACTTGAATGACCCTTTGATGCAAGTCATGTGTTCTCTACATCAATGTACAGGTGCTATTGTATCCAGTCCTGCATTCACCTGTGCCAGACCCTTCTTCTACAAAACTCTTTCATAATTTCAAAGGCCTCTTGGAAGTCTCTTGGCTTTTCACATAATGTGGAATTCCCACCAGAAACAAAAACAGCATTTAAAAGAGAAACAAATAAGCATTTCAAAAAGGTTTTTTTGCAAAAGGAGTTTGAGAGAGGCGGAATGACAAAATGGATTGCTCTTTCAGAAAGCTGGAAAAGACATGGTGGTCATTTTGTCTTCTTTCTGTGCTCTTAAGATGCTTAGGTTCTCTGTTCCTTGCAAAATCAGTAGAGATGATTTTCCTTGGACTTTTGAGATGAATGCCTGATCATATCACATCACCGGTTTAAAAGGATGTCACCCAATGACAAAGCATCCATGCCTTTTTTTGATATGAGCAAATGGAAACTGTCAAAACTATTATAGCTTCCTCTGCAGATCAGCACAACAAGATAGCCCTTGCTCACCTGCACAAGTGAGAACTAACATCCCGATTCGCTCTGGCTCCACATTGATGTAATTTTTAAAAAATTTACTTCTTATGATGACAGACTCCAACAGCTTCTTTTAGAACTTAGGCCTCATGTAGATCAGGTAATCCTGAATTCACAGGCTCAATGCTTGCTGCACTCAGGCAGAAATAATTTCTGATAATGGGTCCTAAAACAGGGATGAAGGCCCTTATTTACAAATTCAAGGGTCCTGATACTTGTTTGAAGGTGGCTGCCAGGGATGCCTCAGTAATGCCTGAATGAAGACGGCCTTGCAAAATGGGACTATTTTGCACTCATTATCTCCCTAGAGAAAATAAGTGCAATTATATCCAGTTTCACCCCCGTTATTTTCTGTAAAACCTGAAAATTTAACCATTCTTTGAGTAAACAAGCATAAATCATTTACCTATAAAAGAAGATTATATCAGGCAGTGTTCTGTCTTTTTCAATAGGAAACAGGTCAGGGTCAGCAGTGATATTATCCAGTGTTTTTTCAGTGGTCACTCCTGAAATTAGAAAAGAAAACGCCTTCACAATGTTATCCTTCAGGCCAGATACTGAAGGTTGGACTGGATTAATTCCTTATCAATAGGAGAAAAAACATTTATATTCTTTAAGGTAAATCTAACTCTGTGTCCCAGAATTTGGTCTGGATAGCTCATTAATTACATGCAGCTCCTTACTGTCTCACATAGAATAATAGAATCACTACAGTGCAGAAGGAAGCTATTTGGCCCATCAAAAGTACACCAACGACAATCCCACGGAAGCCCTATTCCCATAACCCCACATATTTACCCTGCTAGTTTCCCTGATATTAAGGGGCAATTTAGCATGACCAATAAATCTAATCTTCACAACTTTAGACTGTGGGGGGAAACTGAAGCATCTGGAAGGAAACCCATGCAGACACCGAAAGAATGTGCAAACTCCACATAGACAGTCGAGTATTGAACTTGGGTCCCTGGTACTGTGAGGCAGCAGTGCTAACCACGGTGCCACCTATCTTAATGCTGAATTTCCCTGGATAAAATGAAAAAAATACGAAAAAATGCTTTAATGGAAATACTATTCCGAAATCAAACTTCATATTTGTTTTATGAATATCTTGATCATTAGATTAGGAAAGTTAGGGTAACTTTCTTCTTTAGCAGTTGTGTAATATTGCAGTGGTTGTGTGAGGTGTCCTTGGAGGTAGACAATGGCTGGAAGTCCCCAGCTGTTCATGCCATGGGATTCTTGAGTCCTGCCGGTGGTGTAGCCTCTGCCCTAGACTTCCTGACAGTGTGGGATGGTTTCAATAGGAACTCCCATTGTTAGAAGGGACAAGAAGATTTCATCACCAGTGAATGGCATGTTGCCTTCCATCATCGAGAAAAACGCTGAGTGGAGGCCAGAGAATCTCGCCCCGTATGTTTTCCATTAAATGTTTTGGCCTATTAAATTGTCGTGCTGAACTGTAAGAATGTTGGCTCATGACAGGCTTACAATAAGGATTCCAAGGTATCACAAGATCTGATGTATGTTTAACCATAAATTTCAATGTTTATGATATTTGAATTGAGATTTAAAGAGGGTATGCATTTCAAGACAAAAGCCACTTTGGCATTGGAGTTTAAGCTAATGAGTCCATTCAGATAAATAGCACATCCGTACATTAACACGTGTTCACGTTCCAACATCTTAATTTTGCACTTCTATCTCGTCGATAACAATGCGTATAAAAACATAATCCAATAAGAATGAAATAGATTGAAAGTATGATCTGCCAAATGAAATCATGCTGATTCAATTTCGCAGCAAAGCCTTCATTTTTATTCTCTTAACATCAGGACATAGCTACAGCTCATTGTTACCTTTTCATTTCATCTGCAATTCAATAGACAGTAGCCCACTAGACTGATCTGCATAATTTTCGAAAGCTTTATGATTCTATTAACATACCCATTCTAGCAGGTCATTGTGAGAAATATGCATAATATAAAGCACTCACCTATCAAATGATCTGCTAAATTGATGGGATGGGATGACATGATGGTCCTGATTCCTGTTACATCTGATGGAACAAGTGTGGACTGGCAGATATAGGATGTAACAGCTCTGGCAAAACCTTCATCTTGGTCAACGACACTCTCAACTGTTACATTATCCACACAAGAGGCCAATTTCCTTCCCTTGTGAAAAACAGTGCAAATATTTAATTAAATGAATAAGGTTACTTGTTTTGTACTAGCGAGGAATCATTATTGGTATCGGCGTTTTCATCCTTACCTGGTTTCCGCAGAGGCCAATATTGAAATGGTGAAAATATCGCACTCCTTTCGGAGTGAAACGAGGACCAATTGTAACTGAAGTGGAGTTGTTGAGCAGGCTGAAATCGTACTGCCAAGTCCTGTGTTCTTTATGATATAGATATATGCAGTCATTGTAACAGAGAGTGTGGTTCTGAGAAAGAAATACACATGAAAAACAGCAATGTAGAAAGATTTCAACCTAACCATTTTTATTTCAAACTTATTATATTTTTTCAATAAATCAATGGATGACTTCCAGAATGTAGTCAGGCAAATGGAGCAACTAACTTAAAAACAAACAAGGTCCCACATACGTTGCTTGGATGAATTCACCGGGTAATTTCATTTTATGTTATTGGTTGAGGTATAAACATTAGCCAGAGTTTGAGGAGAATTCCCCTACTCTCTTTCCACTAATGGTATGGCACAGCAGGTGGCACAGTGGTTAGCACTGTTGCCTCACAGTGCCAGGGACCAGGTTCAATTCTGGCCTTGGTCACTGTATATGTGGAGTTTGCACTTTCTCCCTGCGTCTGCGTGGGTTTCTTCCGAGTGCTCCAGTTGCCTCCCATGATCCAAAGGTGTGCAGATTAGTTTGATCAGCCATGCTAAATTGACCCTAGTGTCAGGGAGATTAGCAGGGCAATTGTGTGGAGTTGTGGGAACAGGGCTTGGGCAGGATTGTAGTCAGCACAGATGCGATGGGCCACATGGCCTCCTTCTATACTGTAGTTTTACTACTGAATATTGTACGTACTCATACTTTTTCAACCATAGGTGTATCCACTTCACCACTAAGTGTAAGATCCAGGCCATTGTTTCTTCCTGAATTTTAGCTTCCAAAGCAGCAGTTTTGAAACCTGATTTAACTTATCCATTTCCGACTTTAACAGAGGCAGGACCAGGGCTTAGGGTGACAGCTGATCAATCGCACACAGGAGGATGGTTGGCTATTTAATTATTATAATGAAGCTGCATGCCTCATACTTATCCAGATTTCAAACTTAACTCTGGCCAGTGGGTATCTGAGCATCAGAGAACCATTTCCTAAAGGGAGTGAGGACTGCTGGATCCAAGAGGTAAAGCGTCTTTCCACTGACCAGCTGGATTCAGCAGACCCACTCTCTTCAATCCTTTACATTTGGCCACTTCCAATCTCCCACCCCAGGCTGTTTAATCATCCTTGATAATATTGGCTAACACTGACTACACTTTCAAAATTATTCATTAGCTGAGAAGCACTTCGAGCTATCCTGAGGATGCTAAAATGCACTATAAATGCAAATTATTTTTCCTTCTGAGCCTTTCTCTCGTATTTCTCCTGAGCTTCAAATGCACAATCTTAAACCTTCTTCTTAGGGCTTAAATCTCCACAATGTTGAAATTCTGACTCATTGCCAATCCCCTCTCAACATTTTCCAAGACTTTAACATGTTAACAAGTCTCATTTCCCTTAGTCTTTCCCACCTCTCGAAATCTTCAGGCTATTAAAACGCGCGGCAGGTAATCATCATCTCCTAACCCACCTCATTTTCTCACTTCAAACTATGGGCTTTCAATTTGGTTTTATTTTTATTTCTGAATAAGTGGTTTCTGTGCTGAATTGTGAAGCACCTGAAACGGCACGTATCAACAGAATGGCTGCGTCTTTACAACATACCGTGGCAGCAAAATAAAAACCCTCGTTCCTCGTGTTATTAATTGTTGAATTACTTTCGATCTTCCAAATTACCATGTAAATAAAATGGTAGATAAAAATGTTAAATTATCATAACTCAGCATATTTATTATCTCTTCTCTTATTCCCGTAATCTTCTCATGTCTCCAGTAATCTCCTTAAAAAAGGCCAACATCTGTGAAATCTTAAAAGAGGCCAATAGTCCCCCCAACCCTTTCTCCAGCTAAGACCACTGTTGAGATCACTTTTGAACAACAATGAATGTCTCAATCAATCAATCAATCCCTCCCTCCCTCCCTCCCTTCAGGAATGAGTCACCTTGCTCACAGCAGGTTGAGTTCCCTGGTCAAGAATGTTCTATCATTTCATGTTAGAGCAGCTCAGTATATTAGCATGTTTTGTATCAGGGTTACACATACTGCATGGTCCCTAATGTTAGATACGCATGTAGCTTGGCAACCAAAAAGGGCAATAGTTGGAAGCCCTCCACTGGAAGAAGTAGCCATTGAAGGAAAGGCAGCAAAATTCAAGGGCTTCTCTCAGAAGTGAACAAAGAACAAAGAACAAAACAGCACTGGAAACAGGCCCTTCGGCCCAACGAGCCCGCGCCGCCACTCCAATGTTTCCACCTCTACCCGTGATCCTTTTCTATGTTTATAGATCTATGGATTAAAAACCAAATTTGAGACAATTTAGGGAGAATTTGTTTTGCCAATTAGCCTAAGAGCACATCTTTGGGATGTGGGAGGAAACCGGAGCACCCGGAGAAAACCCACGCAAGCACGGGGAGAATGCGCAAACTCCCACAGACACAGGCCCAAATCCATGTATCTGCACAGCACAGCGATAGTCACTGAGCTGTCGTGTTGCCCATCAAATGGTCCAGGTCAAGCGTACACTAACGACGTGAAGCACTAGGATACTCTCGAAAAAATCCAAGAGCAGCCCTCTCACGACCCATCGCGTGTATGCCCCTTGTTAGACAACAAAGTGGACCAAAGCACTTGTAGGATAAAAACAAGTACATCAATATCATGATCTATTTACACACTTCCCAGGGAACTCCCAAGGCTCATGATCCCTATGTTAAATCAGTTTTCTATACCCCTCCATTCCCATTCTGTTCATGTGCCCATCTAAGTATTTCTTAAATAACTCCAGAGTGCCTGCCTCCACCACTTTACTTGACAGCGCGTTCCATACCCCCACCACCCTCTGTGTGAAAAAACTCCCTCTAGCATCCAAATTATACCTTACCCCCCTCACCCTAAGCCCGTGACCCCTCGTGCTATTCGAGTCCATCCTAGGAAAAAGCTTAACCCTGTTTACTCTATCTATACCCCTCATAATCTTGTACACCTCTATTAGATCTCCTCTAAGTCTACGTCTTTCTAAGGAGAACAGCCCCAATTTGCCTAACCTCTCCCCGTAACTCAGACCTTCCATACCAGGCAGCATCCTGGTAAACCTCCTCTGCACTCTCTCCAGAGTCTCCACATCCTTCTGGTAGTAAGGCGACCAGAACTGAACGCAGTATTCCAAATGAGGTCTAACCAACGTTTTATACAACTGCAACATTAAAGGCCAGCTCTTGTACTCTACACCCCTTCCTATAAAGGCTAGCATAGGTCAGTGAGTTTGACGTCAGTGGTCGGGAAGCTGTTGGAGGGGATTCTTAGAGATAGGATGTATACGCACTTAGAGCGTTGTGATCTGATTAGGGATATGCAGCATGGCTTTGTTAAGGGGAGGTCATGCCTTACAAATCTGGTAGAATTTTTTGAGGAGGTGACGAAAACGGTGGACGAAGGGCGAGCCGTTGGTGTCGTCTACATGGATTTCAGTAAGGTGTTTGACAAAGTTCCTCATGGGGGGTTCGTTGAAAAGGTCAAGGCTCATGGGATACAAGGATAGGTAGCTAGATGGATAAGTAACTGGCTTGGTAATATGATACAGAGAGTAATAGCGGAAGGGTGTTTTTCTAGCTGGAGATCGGTCACTAGTGGTGTGCCGCAGGGCTCGGTACTGGGACCTCTTCTATTTGTAATATATATAAATGACTTGGAAGAGGGAGTAAGTGGAGTGATCAGCAAGTTTGCAGACGATACAAAGATGGCTGGACTTGCAGATAGTGAGGAGCATTATCAGGCGATGCAGCAGGACATAGATAGGCTGGTAGCTTGGGCAGACAGATGGCAGATGGAATTCAATCCTGATAAATGTGAGGTGATGTATTTCAGGAGAAAGAATGTAGGGGGAGGTATATGATAAAGGGTAGACCTATTAAGAGTATAGAAACGCAGAGGGACCTAGGGGTGCAGGTGCACAAGTCTCTGAAGGTGGCAGAGCAAGTGGAGAAGGTTGTGAAGAAAGCATATAGTATGTTAGCCTTTATAGGAAGGGGTATAGAGTACAAGAACTGGCCTTTAATGTTGCAGTTGTATAAAACGCTGGTTAGACCTCATTTGGAATACTGCATCCAGTTCTGGTCGCCTTACTACCAGAAGGATGTGGAGACTCTGGAGAGAGTGCAGAGGAGGTTTACCAGGATGCTGCCTGGTATGGAAGGCCTGAGTTATGAGGAGAGGTTAGGCAAATTGGGGCTGTTTTCAAGAAGAAGCCAGCTAGGACTAAGATTTGAAGTTTTTACCTTGGCCATCTTTCCAGCTCAAATACTGTAGCCAAATTTTAGTTATCTCATTTTGGTGCCTTAGTGAATCTTACACAAAATGTATGAGCTATCTGATCTCGAAGGTAAGCCCTGAATGTGGATGGTAAACCTCAAGTCTCCACATCTGATAATATGGTGTGCCCACAATCAAAGCACAGGCCTCAAGATACCAATATCACATTGAATGAAGCACATTCTCCTTCTGTACTTTCCAAATGGATGTCATTTGAGTTTCAGAATTGACAACACATTTCCAAACAAGTCTCTACACACAAAACTGCCTACATTTGAGTATTATTTTAACAATGAAGATTCTCTTCTGGGAATTGGGTTATGGCATATTCCTTAGCTATTCGCTCCAATATCAGGCCTGAAAGTACTTGTTGCTGTCATTGGATATTATCATATTTATCAGCAATGAAGTCCCACATTTGTTTTCACGCACAAATATAAATAGCAATAATTACCAAATTATTTTGGGTGCCAGGTCCACATGGGATGCAAGACTCTTTTCCATAGTGATGATGGACTTTGAGATGTGTAAATGATGGACATGCCTGGCATTTATTGGACTCCTTGTCTATGTACTGTCCTGGTGCACATGACACACAAGAAGATCCTAAATCATTTGATTCCAGCGCGCATGGTCCACAGTACGATGAGACCCCTCCAATCACATTGGTCACTTTGATGGAGTAAATTTTGGCAACATCAGACGAATACACATGATTCTGAAATATAGACACCATAGTTTAAATAGCAACTCGTCATCCTTTTATTAAAATGGAAAGCAAGGTGCTGAAGTGCTTGAAGTGCTGAAACTTTAAAATATTAGAAGATAAGCAAAATACTGCAGATACTGCAAATCTGAAAGAACAGAAAATATTGGAAAAGCTGAACAAGTCTGGAAGCACTTGTAGAGAAAGAAACAGAGCTAACGTTTTAAGTCCATGGCTGGAATTCTCCCAAAAAAGTTCTAAGTGTTGAAGTCGTGTGAAAACTGGAGTAATTCACATTATTTTTTCAGTGGGAGTTCAGGGAAGAATCTCCCACATTCTGTGCACTGCAGAGGCCGCCAGCGTGAATATCATTCAGTACCAGGGGACAGGGCCTATTCCCTCTGGAGAGGCTGGAATCAGCATGCTGAACAGGCCACTGCGCACGCGCCGATCCATCAGTGCTGAGATGGGCGCACATGCAGTGGCCTTACACTAATAGGCTCCCGATTGCCCAGCCCCACGATCCTTGCAATACTGGCTCTCTGCCTGCCCACGGTCCAAACACTGGCCCCCTGACCATTCCCGAGCCCTGAACTTCCCCCTCCCGGCCCACTGCAATTTCCAGCCCCTCACCTGCCATGGGATTCCTGCAGCTCACTGCATTAAAAAAGCAGCGTAGTGGGATGGGAGAATCGCACTCCTCCCCATATGTCTCCTCTTCAGAGCTGACATGAGGGAGAAATGTGATGAATTTTATACTGAACGATAAGTGTTGGAATAGCTGAAGCTGAGTAGGTAAGTGATAGGTGGGATGTAGGAGAGAACTCCACAATGCAACAAAGGAGCCTCCACAATGCCATTACCACTTTCTCACAACCTACACATATTTGTTGCAATCCCTCTGAATTCCACTTATCACTGACCTACTGCTCTAGAAGTTGATTTTTGGTGGGGTACCAACCAAGTGGTTGCTTTGTCCTGGATGGTAGGGGTATCAAGCTTCTCGAGTGTTGTTGGAGCTGCACCTACCCGGTCAAACAGTGGGTATTTCATCATACTCCTGTCTTGTGCTTTGCATAAATTAAGACAGTTGGACAGGTTTTGGGAATAAGGAGGTGAGTTGATGCAGAATTCCCAGTGTTTGGTGACAAATTGTAACAATTCTTGTATAAATGCTCTTTGACCGCGTCATATCTCTCACAGCTGAAATGTTACCTACTTATTAGTTTCTATCAAAATATTTAATTGGGTTGCAGCTGATGGATGACAGTCACTCAGACGCTCATGTTCTTTTTTTGATATGATTGAAGTCTGATCTATATATATTTACAGATGGACTTTTCTGCTTTCCACTGGGTGTCCTTCATGTCTGCTCAGAAGAGCAGTTTAAAATGAAACAAGGTGAAAGGAATGTGATACCAATGTGAAAATCTCGGATGATTTTCACTGGCAGGAAAGGTTAAAATTGTCCGTGCATTAATGTTCATGGCTAGCAACTCATTTTGAAATGGTTAGTTAAACATGTGAGAATAGAGAGAAATTTTTTTAAAAAAAAATCTATACTTCTTTGATCTTCTAAGTATCTTATCTGGATGAATCATAGCTTAGTATGGCTTCTGCTCTGACTAAGTCTGCAAGAGGCATACAAGATAATCAGAGGATTAGATAGGGTGGACAGTGAGAGCCTTTTTCCTCGGATAGTGAGAGCTAACTCGAGGGGTCATAGCTTTAAATTAAGGAGTGGTAGTTATAGGATGGAAGTCAGTAATAGGTTCTTTACTCAGAAGGTAGTAAGGGTGTGGAATGCCCTGTCTGCAGCAGTTGTGGATTCGCCAACTTTAAGGGCATTCAAATGGTCAGTGGATAATCATATGGATAATATTGGAATAGTTTCGATTAAAGGGTCATTAGATTGGTTCCATTGGTCGGCGCAACATCGAGGGCCGAAGCGCCTGTACTGCACTGTAATGTTCTATGTTCTATGTTCTAAGAAACTATGAAGGGTTATGAACGTGGCCCAGTCCATTATGCAAACCAGCCTTCTGTCCATTAATTCCTTCTACACTTCCCGCTGCCTCGGGAAAACAGTTAGTATAATTAAGGACTCCACACTGCGAACATACTCTCTTCCACCTTTTCTCATCAGGAAAAAGATACAAAACTCTGAGGTCACATACCAACCGACTCAAGAACAGCTTCTTCCCTGCTGCTATCAGACCTTTGAATGGGTGTACTTTATATTAAGCTGATCTTTCTCTACACCCTAACTATGACTGTAACATTATATTTTGTACTGTCTCCTTTCTTTCTTTTCTATGTATTCTATTAATGCGAAGTTTTTGAATCGTGCACAACAAACAATGCTTTTCCCAATACATGTGACAATAATGAATCAAATCAACGTATCTCTTCTTTCAGCTCCCGCAGCGTGTATCACTGTTTCTTTTTCCCCCTCTCTCCCTGTCTCTCTGGCAGTCTAATAAGCAGGTCCTTGCCACAGAGCCCGTGGCAGGAACTTGTTCATGGTCTGTTAACATGAAGCGGGGGAAAGGGCTTTTGTGCTGCAGCTACCTCCAAGTAGTAGGTTTCAACTGAAAACAGAGTCTTTCATTATAGCTTGGATATAAACTTCGCAGGTAATTTCTGTCCATGTCCCTGAGGAAGTGTGTCTTCATCAAGCGTGGATGTTTTTCTCCAACTAACAACTGTATGGAACTCAGAAGTACGAAAGCTAGCAAGTAAGTGGCAAAGTCTCAAGCTCAATAAAGTGAATCAATTGGAACCCTGTGATGTCTGTCTGTGCCACCTCTGGGAGTTTGTAAGCATCGGTAATTCCAAGCAGAGAACTTTGATTTCACACTAAGGGAAAATCTCAATCATCCTACACAAAACTTTACTGTTGGATAATATCCATTTTTAAAGAGATGTTGCCGATTTTACATGCTGACTGCATTCGAATGTACTTTGACACAATCCAGTATGTCAAATCGGCCTGACTATTATCATTGTTCTGGCTCTGGTTAAAGTTAACTTGGAGATGAATTTTGGATGCTGGAAAGACAGATAATGAATGATACAGCACATGAAGGCACAGAAAAACAATGGCTCAAAAGATGTGCAAAATACTTTTACATCAAGATTAAGCAAAGTTGAATTCTGCACTCAATTCCAAACTTCTCTGTGATTCTTTTCCATAAGACATTCTGATTTTTTTTAAATTTTGGATGTGATTTTTTTTTAACTTAAAACAATAAGCTGGGCGAGCAGAGCTGCTGACAATATCAGAAAGGCAGGTGAGTGACAGAAACCCGGCCTTAGGCATCGAGAATTAACCAATCATTCCAAACGGCTGGACATCATCATCAGTCTTGCCAACAATAATTATGTCAAGAAGAAGATAAATGAAGAATATCTTTGGAACAAATAATCTAAACATTTATACAACTATAGGGCAGAACTTTGACCTCCCCTCTGGGCAGTTTCCAAGATTTATTGGAGGCAGAGCAGTAAAATGGTCCAGGCATCTTTCTTGGTGTCTACCAGCCTAGCCCTGCCCCCATCACTAATTTACGAGCAGTAGAGGAAGGTGATGGATGGCCAACTCATCTTCATGCCACTTGGGCCACTGCTATTTCTATGGTGACATTTGAGTCAGAAACTTGGCAGGTAAAACTATTCGGGCTTTGGGTGGTAAGGGATTGGGGAGGTGGTGCCTCCTATTCACCCCAAATCTCTAGACAACACCATATTCCCTCTCCAACATCCCTCCCCCACCTCTATCTACCACTGCCCCACATCCCATGGTTACTCTGAAACCGGACAGTCAGATTTGTCTTAACAATACTCTCTTCCATACCACTCACATTGTATCTGGCTCCAGTAACGAATGTTGTTGGGAACTGGCTGCAGCCCCAGCACAGACCACTGCTCCCGGTGGCACTTCTCACACCAGAGAGCTACTAACCATCCAACTGACTGGCAGTGCTTGGAAGAAATAACTTCCTTCTTAGCTGAGAGCAGAAGTCTCTCTCAAACCATGCCAATGGATGTTAAATTGGCAGGGGCCACCAGACTGGACAGGAGAATAAGATGTGCCAGCCTATGGATTCATTTAAATAACTGACAGTATGATATACTTTTCATTTTTGAAAGGAAGTAACTAAGAAGGTGACGAAAGTCCAAAAATAAATAGAAACCATGGACTGGAATTGCCTTGACATGCCTTGAGCTAAAATGTACACTGATTTCTGCATTATTTTCTTAATGCCAATTTATGATGGGATTTACTGAGAATCTCACTGGCATATGGCAAACAAAATCTGGTGCAAAATAATCAGAAAATAAGATAAACAATCAAAAGCCCAATTATAAGATAAAACAACAAGCGGAAAGTGTGGAACATTTATCATTTTTCTTCTTCAAGTGCCTCTTTGTTCTA
This sequence comes from Sphyrna mokarran, assembly GCA_024679065.1. NCBI lineage: Eukaryota > Metazoa > Chordata > Chondrichthyes > Carcharhiniformes > Carcharhinidae > Sphyrna > Sphyrna mokarran. Next base: position 20,008,366 of record JAGIQG010000023.1, on the reverse strand, counting down.
CCAATTTCTAAAATTTTCGGGATACTTTGGCAAACAGCTGCACTTTGAAAGTAAGTAGGAAAGTGCTACTTCGCAAAAGATGCTTAATTTCAGGTGGCATGGTGGCATTGTGGTTAGCACTGCTGCCAGAATGCCAGGGACTCGGGTTCAATTCCAGCCTTGGGTGACTATCTGTGTAGAGTTTACACATTCTCTGTGTCAGTTTCCTCCGAATGGTCCAATTTCCTCCTTTGCTCCAAAGATGTACAGGTTAAGTTGATTGAATTGCCCCTTAGTGTCCCAAGATGTGTAAGCCAGGTGGATTAGCCATGGTAAATATGTGAGCTTAAGGGGATAGGGCCTGGGTAAGATGCTCTGTTGGAGAGTCAGTGCAGATTCAATGGGCTAAATGGCCTCCTTGTACACTGTAGGAATTCTATGACTAACATTGAAACTTAAAGCCATCATACCATCATTTCCACACATTAAGCCATACATGATTAAGAAAATACATTTGTTAAGACTTCAGATTAAGACACTAAGAAAAAACATACAGTAATATTGAAAGAATGACACTGGTATCAATATAAAAGTATACCTGTTCAACTGAGACTGTGCGTTGGAATGCCCACACAAAAGCAAGTGATGTGTTTTTTTCAATAATATACGTGTAGGACTGCTTTTCCTTGGAGCCACTCCATACTTCCACTGATCTTGTATTTTCTTTTGTAGGTCCCTGAAATATTTGCACATTATTTTAGGATGCGTGACAAGAACTAGTCCATGCAAGTTGTTGTTGCATTTTACTGAACTGTCCCATGATCCGAAGCATAATAAATGTTCATTGTCAAGGTAAGTTCTCCCTTCTCATCCTGCTTTATGCCTTAGAACAGTAGTGTTTTGTTTTAGGGAATGAAAACCAGATTAAACTCAGAGTTTTGAATGATAAGTCACTAAATCTGTCTGTTTAAAGGTAAGTAGTTCAGCATGGCTCCATATGAAGGAACAAATTTATACTGACTGCGTAAACAGCTTCATAGATGTTACAGTTGCCAGCAACACAGGAACTGATATTGTGGGATGTCTCCACCTGTGATAGCATGAGGCCCTGACCGATAAAATTATTTTTGGGTCACTATGGGTTCAAGTCCCATTTCAGAACTCCGCAGCCTTGGAAGGTATGCACATCCTGTGGCCAAACAGGTTGGTTGTAGATTGTAAATCTTTCCAATATGTCAAGGAACAAATGTAATGTGAGAAAAAAACCTTTTTATGCAACGAGTTGTTCTGGTCTGGAATGTACTACCTGGAAATGTGCTGGAGACAGGTTCAATCGAGGCATTCAAGAAAACATTCGATGATTATTTAAATAGAAATACCATGTGGGGATATGAGGAAAAGGCTGGGGAATGGCACAATGCTCATTTGGAGAACGAGTGCAGACACGATGGTCTAAGTGGCCTCCTTCTGCCCCATAACAATTAAAGTTTAAAGTTTGAGTTTATTACTTAATGTCATAAGGAAACTGATATAACACTGCAACGACGTTACTGTGAAAATCCTCCAATTGCCATACCCCGATGCCTGTTTGGGTACCATGAGGGAGAATTCAACATACCAAAGCACCTAACTCCATCTAATATGCCTTCTCCTATCCAAGAACTTTGTTTGTCATGCAGTGTGAAATATCAAGTCAAATGAAGAGACCTTTTCTGAACCCCACCAACTTTGGAACAAAGGTAAAAATGGAAGTTCAAAGTAGTCACATCATGGTACTTAAGCCAAAATGTCAATGAACTGAATTAATGTTTTCACTGGCATGCTGGCATAACAGCTACAAAAACAACATGAGAAAGATCAGTCCAATCATGAATGATGAGATGAAATTCTTGCAATCCCAGTACACAAATATGTGCTTTGCTCATGTGTAACGACACTGTGCCTTTAGGAAATCTATCTAAGTCATGTTTCTGTGCAGGATTTCTTTTAACTGTCTGTTCTAACAATTGTTCTATTGGATCTGTAACCAGCAGCCTTGGTCATTACTGCAGCAGAATAATTGGCCCTAATTGCTAGAATGTTTGTTTTAATCTGGACTAATGCCGTTCTGTCATTTTAGTGTTTTCTCTTGGGATTTTGCAAATTATAGTTTGATTAGGCTGAATGACAGTAAAATCATGTGACTGGGTGGAGCTTAGCTTACAAAATCAAACTCGCTTTACTGCTTGGGATCTTTAGAGAGAGGTCATTTTCTCTGTGGTCTCTTTTTCTCTCTGCGTGAAAGGGCTTGTGGGGATAGAACTGGGGAATAAGTCCAGGTAAAGTACTCTTTGAGAGGATTAATGCAGACCTGATGGACTAAATGGCATCCTATATGTTTGTCCTTGTATAGTGACATGGTATGGATGATCTAAATAACTTATTTACATGCTAAATACAGCACGGAAACACAACTAACCCATTTTGTATCTTCCAAGAACTTCCACAAAAACAAGCTAAAATTCACTTGGAGCTTCATGATGAGTTAACTTTAACTTTCTCTACACCTTGTATTAAGTTAAATCCATCAAAGCCAATTAACCTTGGTTCAAAAATAAATGAAGTCTGGGCTTACCACCAAGAAATATAGCTGGCAGTCTGCAGTGCACACTGTCTCAAAGATAAAAGTGATCCGAGCAACTTCTGGGTTATCTAAATTCTCTATTGTTGACTGTGGTGGGCTGCAAAATAAATCAAACATGATAAGAACATAAGAAATAGGAGCAGGAAATGACCACATGGCCCATTGGGCCTGCTCCTCCATTCAATATGATCATGACTGATATTTTATTTCAGCAAGGAAAAAGATAAAGGAATGCATAAGATTTTTAAAATAATATTTATCTCTTTTATGCAATCATGCTTAAAAGTAATCAGATGAATTAATATTCTTTCATATATTTTTTTAAATATAATGAAGTTGAAGGAAATGAAATATGTATTTTTCCAGCATTTGGGCTGCGTTATCAAGAAGTTTGCCATTTCCCTAAGGTTCCATTTAAGGAGATTTTATTTAAGCTCATACCCTCACTCCTACAATGTTACATCCATAGACAGTCAGCTATGAAAACCAAGTTCGAACCTCACTTCATCTTAAGATTTATGCCCTGCTCTTTCCTCAGACCTGAGCAAACTCTTTACAGCACATTTAAACACGATCAACAGAAGATTCACTAGCATTGTTCACCTTCCAGTTCATGAACCAAGGAGCAGTACTAAGATAGTTTGCTTGGAAACATCTGTGAACATCTGTGAATTTGACCGTTTTGAGACTTCCTTGTTTAATCTATTTGCTACCTATGCTAAAATCTTTATACATTAGATTATCTTTTGCACCATTGTTTGCTTATCCACATTATCTTTCCCTTCTTTCCTTAAAGACGCTTTATTTGAAATGAATTTTGTTCCATTAGCTATGATGCAGAGACCTTGGCAAGTTTTAATGGGGAGAAGGAAGCAGATTCCTTCCATTAACCCTGGTCATGGACATTTCATAGAATTACTACCGTGCAGAAGGAGGCCATTTTGCCCATTGAGTCTGCACTGACTCTCCGACATATCATCTTACACAGGCCCACGCCCTTACCCAATCTGTATAACTGCATGTATTTATCCAATAATCCCCCTAACCTAAGAGGCAATTTAGCACGGCTGATCTACTTAACCTGCAAATTTTTGGACTATGGGAGGAAACTGGACCACATAGAGGAAACTCACACAGACACCGACAGAATGTGCAAATTCCACACAGACAATTACCTAACACTGAAATCCAAACTGGGTCCCTGTCACTGTGAGGCAGCACTGCTTAACCACTGTGCAATCTCTCATATTTAACATCTTTCTGACAGGGGTGAGGAGTGATGCCTGGAATAGTTGCAGTTGAAGTGTAACCCGAATGGAGAGATTAATACAGAAGTGTCCAAATTTCTTGGTTCAGAGCAGCAATAACAGCTCTGTTCAAATGTGAAACATTCACCAATTTATTTGTGCATTTATGAAAATAGCTTGTCTGTTATTTTCGTGGTGATTCAGGTTTTTCTTAAATTAAAATTGTCTCTTTAAAAATTTTCAATTCATGTCTTTGATGTTGAAAGAGCAAGTCTGTGGTTGGATTCTTTTGTTAAAATAGTAAGCTCAGAGGCTCCCTCGTCTGTTGCATTCCACAATTGTACGACAATTGTGAACAAACCAACGTTGCCTTCACTTTGTTGGAACCCTGTCCAATTGATTCTTATTGTAAAGCATGTTCAACATTCCCAGGAAATGTAGGTTAGATTTATTTATTTGGGTCACAAATAGGCTTACATTAATACTGCAATGAAGTTACTGTGAAAATCCCCTTGTCGTCACACTCTGATACCTGTTTGTGTACGCTGAGGGAAAATTTAGCATAGCTAATGCACCTAACCAGCACTTCTTTCAGACTGCAGGAGAAAACCAGAATACCTGGAGGAAACCCATGCAGACACGAAAAGAACATGCAGACTCCACTCAGAGAGTGTCCCAAGCCAGGAATCAAACCCGAGTCCCTGCGGCAGAACCAACCATTGTTCTACCATGTCGCTCCTTGTATTGGCCATACTAAATTACTCCTAAGGTGTGTAGGTCAAATGGATTGGCCATGGTAAAGGTGTGGGATTACAGAAATAGGGTGTTGGAACAGAGCCTTGTAAGACACTCTGTCAGAGAGTCAATGCAGAATCAATGGGCAGGATGGCCTCCTTCTGTACTGAAGGGATTCTATAATTTTATGATAACCCTGTGAACGGCAGGACTTTAACGTACAGCAAATATTGATAGCATCTATTTATGTATATCACTTTGTAATGAAAACACAAAGAACAACTGTTCATAAATATACATAATTTAATAATCAATGTAATTATTAAAACTCAGCGCAAAAGATATTCTGAACCTCATAAAGTCTTTGTTCATGCCAGACAAGTAATTTGCTAAAAAAAACTTACCTAAATCCAGGAACGTGCATCATCAGCATCAAATAATTATTGCCAGCAGTTGCCACTGAACTATGTATGTGGTCTCCAGCTACCTCCCACCCTGAAACAAAGGTATTTCTTGAAAAGAACTGTGACTTATTCTTTATGGAATAAACAACTAACATCTTACAAATACCAGTTTCTTTCTCCAACATCATTTTCACCAAAACTCTTTAAAAAAAAGTACATTCACACTTGAAGCATCAACATTCTGTTTCTCAGTCTCCGTGCAGCAAAGGAGATACATGACGCCAAGTTTCTCTCCCCATGGATAAGCGCTGGAAATCCTGGGTGAAGGGGCGAAATGACAGAGAGGGATTTGAAATGCTTGTGCTAGATACATTGACAATAATCAGAAAGCCATGTAGAAGTGGGGACTTTCTGCCTCATTTTGTGGCAGGTACCTGGACAGATGCCCAACTAGAAGAGTAAGGAGTATCACAACACCAGGGTAAAGTCCAACAGGTTTCTTTGGAATCATGAGCTTTTAGGTTGTTGCTCCTTCATCAGGTAAGTGGACACTCTACTCCACCCTAGTTCAATGCTGGCATCTCCACATCATAACCACAAGAGGTGATAAAATCATTGAATCATGCAGTGCAGAAGAGGTCGTTTGGCCCATCGAGTCTCTACTAACATGCGAGAAACACCTGAACTCTCACATAATCCTCTCCACCAACACTTGGCCTATAGCCTTGAATGTTATGACAAGCCAAGTGCTCATCTGGGTACTTTTTATAGAATGTGAGGCAACCTGCTTCTAACACGTTCCAAAGATGTCGAAAGTAGATGACAGTAGGACTTTTTCCAATCCCATCAGACAATAAGATACAAAAAGCGTAAAGTAGCAAGAATACGGGGACCTAAAATGCTAAGTAGTTTTAAAGTTTTTTAAAGTGTACGCATTATTAGTGTCACAAGTGGGCTTACACTGCAATGAAGTTTTCTGTGAAAATCCTCTAGTTGCCACACTCTGGTGTCTGTTTGGGTACACTGAGAGTTGTACAAGACATTGATAAGGCCACACTTGGAATACTGTGTACAGTTCTGGTCACCCTATTATAGAAAAGGTATTATTAAACTAGCAAAAATGCAGAAAAGATTTACTAGGATGCTACCAGGACTTGATGGTTTGAATTATAAGGAGAGGCCGAATAGCTGGGACTTTTTTCTGTAGGTCCAGAGGGACAATTTTTTCACAGAGAGTGTGGTGAGTGTCTGGAACACTCCTGGAACAGAGGCATAGTAGAAGCAGGTACAATTTTGTCTTTTAAAAAGCATTTAGACAGTTACATGGGTAAGATGGGTATAGAGGGATATGGGTCAAATGCGGGCAATTAGGACTAGCTTATGGCTTTAAAAATATAGGGGCATCATGGACAAGTTGGGCCAAACTTGTTGTATCCGTGCTGGAAACCTCTATGACTCTAAAAGAGAGAACTGAGCATGAATTAAGCAGTACATGTTTTGGATTGTGGGAGGAAACTGGATCACCTGGAGGAAATCCACACGGACATGGGGAGATCCTGCACAGATAGTGACCCAAGCCAGCAATCAAACCCGGGTCTCTGGTGCTGCAAGGCAGCAATGCTAACCACTGCGCCACCATGCTGTACTTTCCACTTACTTAAGTTTCTGCACTGGCAAGGTATCGTATCTCATAAAAGATCAGAATCATAGGTAAAGAACCATAATTTAGTGAAGGAGTGAAGTAAAAGGATTGACTAGACAATAGAAAACATTGATGAACTAGACATAAATCTCGAGTAAGATGGGTGATCAGAAGAGAAACACAGAAAAAGAACCTTGGATTTTTGTAGACTGAATACGTGATGGATCAACAGATAATAACAATTCAAAGTATACTATTGAAAGGAAATGCAAAACCTGTCATGGGCAATATATTAAATAAATGATTTGGACGAGCTCTTTGTCTAATGATAAATGATAACATATTATCTTCTTTATCAATTACATCTTGATTACCTGCCGTTTTTCCACAATTTTGATTCATGTCACTGAAACATGAACTGAACATATTTTTTGGCAAAGTATTCCACCATTTGTATTCAAAGCCCAACACTGGCTCAGTTCCAACAGGACACTTCGTACATTCTGAACAAAACCAAACACAAGGAAGTTAGTTTAATTAATCAGATGTATCTGTTACACCTTTTTTCAGCACTGTGATCAACTGTGCTCCGTAAAATTATTGACAATTGATAACTGTTCACATTCCACTTCTTTGAAGGTCATACTTGGGCAACAATCAAATTTTCCGAGACCTTGTACCGTCGATGTTAGAGAAATCAGGCACATTCTTGATTCTGCCAATTCTATATTCCGGGAGTGGAATCTTCAAGAATGTACTCTTTTCCCACAAAGGGAATCATTTTAATAGTCTGCAGTGAAGATACCTCATCCAGCAGCAGGTCCACATGAAAGCTTGAGCGCATGTTGACCATTATTTGATTATTAATGATTGCAGTAGCTTGAGCAGCACACTTGAGTTTACAAACAAGAACTGTTACTGAGTAAGGGGTTCATAGAACGATGCAATCTCTACAATGTAGAAAAGGGTCATCAAATCTGCACCCACTCTCTGTCATAGTATCTTACCCAGGCCCTTTCCCTATCACCCTACACATTTACCATGGCTAATCCATCAAACCTTTAGACACTAAGGAGCAATTTAGCATGGCCAATGAAACTGACCTGCACACCTTCGGGATATGGGAGGAAACTGGAGCACCGGGAGGTAACTCACGTAAACAAGGGGAGAATGTGCAAACTCCAAACAGTCACCCAAAGCTAGAATTGAACCTGCAACCTTGAAGTTATATTGCAGCAGTATTAACCATTATGCCACCATGCTGCCCCAGCATCTGCACAGAACTATGAAACTTTTCTTTAAAGTCAATAATTTGCCTGCAGGGAACTGAACAATTGAGACAAGGGGTTTCAGCATTAATAAAATTTAAAGAATAGTAGTTACGTCATCTGAAAAATGTATTCTTGTCTTTCCTAAATCTTTACTCTTCACAGAATTCAGCAACATTTATTTGGAATAGATAATGCATGGATTAAGAAAAGCAATCTTATGTTAATATTTAAAATGCAATGTATCACCACTGCTATCTACATACATCTGTGTCACTTCTATCTGTTACTACACAGGCATACATAATTGTTCTGCCTCATAAGACATCTGTGACAAGTAATTGCAAGACTGGTATTACTAGTTTTGAATGCTTACAAATAGAAAAATACAAAACCACACTTACAAACCAGAGAGTTACATGGAATTAAAGGCAAGTTGAATCTTAAAAAGTAACAGTCACAGTAATAGGTTAAGGAGCTACTACCATTTATCTTCATGTATCAAAGATTATGACTCTCCATCTTCCTAATTTAGTGAGTTGTATTTTTCTTAGCCACTAATCTGACAAGAAAAAACTAGCTGTGAGTGTAAACATATTCCATTTTCTACTTGTAATATTTTTGCTAAAATGCAGTCCCCAGATGACAGATGAAGGTAGCTTCAATGATCAAACTTGGTACACCATCACCTTCTCAAGGCATTAAATGAATGGGCAATAAATGTTCGCCTCACCAGTGACACCCACATCCCATAAATTAAACTTTTTAAAAGGTAGCATGAACTAATCCAACATTTTATTGCATTTTGACATTGCACAAGTGCTTCTGGCACTATAGTCGCTGTTTAATTTTATTGCGTCTAATATAAATGTCCCTGTTTACTCACTGGCTTAATACTTTAAGGAAACTATAAAAATAACAGTGACTCACAGCAGCATTGTTTGCATTACAAACTGTGCAGGCTTGGTATTCAGGGCTGACAGACCACCTGTTCAGACTACTAAAGATAATGGAATAGAATGAAAAAGTACAGATCAAGAGGTGTGTGCAGGATTCTTCTGCACAAGCATTGTTTTTCAGCTTATCTTAATAACAAAATTAAATGTGAACCCAGTGGCTTTTCACTCACGCTCTCAATTTGAATGGGTGTGTGGATTTTCCCAATGGTTTATAAAAACAAATATGCAAGGGCAAGTCCTACCAAAAGCTGAGAGCCAGGCAGAAAATGGTGTTATCCTTTTATCAAGGAAAATAATTAGACTGCAGTTACACTGAAACATGGCATGTAGTTAGCAGTCCTCTCACATGGAGCCCAGTGGGTGTTTGGAAACATGTGTCATGCTTTCATCCCTGGATAGTTAGTTTTTAGCAAATGATCAATTGAATGTGGCACTTCTCTCATCAAAGGAAGTGAGTTAAAATATTCAAGATGACGCTGGAGCGAGAAGACTTCCTTCCTGCGGGTATCCCCAGCATATCCTCTAATTCCATCTCTATCATTCTATGCTCTTAAAACTGAACTCTCACTCTTTTTACTATATTCTCTACCCTCTTCTGTCCTTTCCTTCTCCCCTAGGTACTCTATGAATGGTCTGTTTTGTCTATATAGCACTAAGAATCAGTACTTTTTACCATATCCCAATACATATGACAATAATAAACAAAATCAAAGACAAGTTTATAAAATTTCCACAAGGTTCACTGCATAGTTGGCTATGGGAGCTTGGCCAAAAGAAATTTTCAAGACTGAGATGTATTTTTTGCTAGCTAAAAGTGTTATACAGAATAAAGTTTGGCACATGGGCGGTGATCGAATTGAATAGCAGAGTAGGCTTGCAAGGTTGCAACTGCCTTCTTCTTATATTTTGCTGGAGTAAACTCCAATCAGTAGAAGACATTGGATTCACAACTTAATCTTCCAGCATTCTATGATCCAATTCCTCAATTGTGCATTCCTCAGGTTTCTGCAAAGGCAATTGATGCTACTTCCAATTGATCTAGGAATGAGATGGCAAGGGAAGAAAGCACTGTACAAGTTCTCAAACATGCACTAGCCTCAATGCAAGGGGATTATAGTCTAAGTTTTCCCTTGATGATAGGATGACTGTTAGTCTAGCTCTCTGTTTCGAGCTGACTCCCCTTGCGCAATTACTTTCTATAAACCAACGGGAAAACCCACAAAAATCAATTTAGATTGAAAGCTTCAGATAATGACTAACAGCCATTGGGCTCAATTTTCTTTGTGCTGCCTTTTTTAAATTCAATTAAACAATTGTAGCTTAAGTGTACCGCAGAGGTTAGCTGCTATAACTAAATTGAGATAACTAGACAATCTTGGTACTTGATTTGACTGCAGGGAGTAAAATAAATCAATGACAAAATCAATGCTATTTTTAGAAAAGACAGAAACTGCCACTCCCAATTTCTGGGGTCTTTTGATGGTGGAAGGATTTGTGCTACAGAAGCCTTAAGGTCTAATCACCAAAAGGCTGTTGGAGATAAGCTCACTGTCTGCAATAACTCATCAGGGGCCAATGTCCCTTCACCAGATTCCTTTATTTTACAAACTTATCTCTACTCCTAAGGGTGCTTTAGCTACAAAGTCAGAATTTGGAGTGTCTGTAGCTCTGACATTCCTCAATACATATGAGACTCCCTGATTGAGAAGGCAATCATTACCTCCGTCAGGGAGCTCATACTCAGGAGGCCAACCTCATGGGCCTTGTTGAAATCATTACACCATCCTAAGTTCTGGCTTGAGTCTCCTTCTAGTTATGATAAGCTAAGGCTGAGTGGGGCAGGCATAAAACAAGCTACTACCTGCTGAAGTGATGAAACATCCACAACACCCAGTCACACCAGTTCAAATGCCCCCAGAAAGCAGCCAAGACCAAGCAGATAACCACAACAATAATGGGTTAGGGATATCTTGTAAGAAAGAAGTGCAAGACAGTTAAAGGAGGCAGGAGGGGTCTCCTCCATAAACTGGAGGACCTGCGAGACCTCTCATGCCACCTCTGGAAAATCCATCATATTAAGTTCAACTTATGTATCTTTAACTGGGCAACTTTTCAAGGATCAAGGCCAATCAGAGGCTGGCAGCTCTATTGAATGGCATCAAGTCACATGTAAGTCAGACCAAGTAAGGATCGACAAGTAAGAATCCTTCCCTAAAGGATATTAGTGAACCAGGTGGGTTTTTTTGACAATCAACAATGGTCATGAATAGGTTTTTAATTCCAGATGTTTGTTTATTGAATTCAAATTCTGCCATGTGCTGTGGTAGGATTTGAAGCCACGTCTCCCGAAACATTAGCTGAGTTTCTGGATTAATAGTCTAGCGATAATTTGTCGCTGGATCACAGGCTAAAGATAAATGATGGGGGATTGGGTCACGAAGTAGAGGCTATATGGGATGTGAAGCAAGAGGGGTCAACAGCAAGGGCAGGAGGGTGGCTTTCAGGAGTTCCCCACTTTGCCTGAAGCCAGGTCCCTTGATCAGGCACCAAGTGTCTCTGATCAAGGGATCTCGCCACCACTATCATTGGTTTGCTTGTCATGCTTCATGTTCCCTGTCTGCCACTGGGTTAATACCAGCAGCAGCAGGCTGGGGCCCTTAAATCGACATTAATTGTCTATTCAAACACTGTAATTTGTGTTTAAGGATCCAATTTATTTTGTTAAACTGCAATTCCTTAATCATAGTATAGTCAGTTTACTTTAATTCTATCTGATGCTTTAATTCTACCTGATAAAGAATATTAACTGTCTTTAATTTGATTTGATTTATTAGTGTCACATGTATTATTATATAGTGAAAAGTATTGCATGCTATACAGACAAAGCATATCATACATAGGGAAGGAAAGGAGAGGGTGAAGAATGTAGTGTTACAATCATAGCTAAGGTGCAAAGAAAAATCAACTTAGGGCAAGGTAGGTCCATTCAAAAGTCTGATGGCGCAAAAAGAAGCTGTTGTTGAGTAGATTGGTATGTGATCTCAGACTTTTGTCCTGATGGAAGATGAAAGAGAGAATACCTGGGGTGCACGGGATCCTTGATTATGCTGGCTGTTTTTCCGAGGCAGCTTTAGAAAGCTCTTGTAATGATTTTTATGAGGCTCATGAGGTAGCCCTCTTGGAGTATGAGCTCCCTGATTGAGGTAATGATTGCTTCCTTAATCAGAGTGTCACCAGAACCATCAGGACTATTGACATTTCAGATTTTGACTTTGTAACTAAAGCTCTCTTAGGAGTGGGATTGAGTTCCTAAATAAAGGGGAATTGGTAAAGGGACACCTGCCATTGAGAAGTTATTTCAGCTCTGTAATGTCACAAGGTCTTTTAGTACAAAGTACATTTCGATATCCTTAGATAATAAAAAAACCTCAAAAGAATGCACCAATTTTACCTTGGGATCCATCGGAGTAATAGCCAAATTGACAGGGCTGACAGTCGTGTGTACCATTGACTTGGACAAAACCCGGGTTACAAGGCTGACATGGTTTCTTGGCTCCAGAAGCAGGAAGTTTCACTGCCCCCTTTGCCTCTTCATTACAGAGTTTGGGCTCAATCCATTTGTACATGATCTGAGTCTGCAGATTAAATAACAGAGGAAGAAAAAAGTGTCACAGGCTTGAAACCTAGCCAAACTAACCAAAAATATGTAAAGCAAATTGAAGATATAACACTTTTTTTCGTGGTTAGCAGGTTCTATGAATGTTCAGAAACTTCAATTTTGAGAGTCTTGTTCGCTAAATAGCTGTCATTAACAAAATGCATCAATCCTGCATTCGGAACTCTCCTCCAAAATTGGCATTCATTCATTAAAACTCCCAGGTCAGGGACCTGCAGCCAATGAAAGTCCCTGTATTCCTCCCAGGTGTGGATATCTAATTATCATGATCCCCCCTAATTACTAACTGTCCTCAGGCCTTTCTCAGTAGCTCTTGTTTGTTAATTGTTTTTATATGTTTCTCCAGCCCTTTGCAAGGGAGGTAGACATGATCGCATTTAAATTTGCCTAAAGTATTTACATTTGGCAGAGGGAAGAGATTTTCATCCCATTCGTTCAGACAATTAACTGGGGTTGCCATGGAGATGGAACTAGTAAAGTAGTGGCAAGGTGAAAACAAACTCTGGAAAATCCCTGAAATATACTCGCATTGATGTTCAACTTTTTCACTAAGAATTAATTGCCACAAAACAGGGTCAGTACCATTAAAATTCCATTAATATAGATGATACAGGAGCTGCCATTTTGAAAGGAATCCACTGTCAGATCATAGAGTGCAAAAAAGACCCTTCAGCCCATCGAGTCTGCACCGACAATAACTACCACTAAATTCACGCTCATCCCATTTTCCAGCATGTGTACTGTATCCTTGAATGTTATGACACTTAAAGTACTCATCCCAATACCTTTTAACGATTGTAAAGTTTTCCAGACTCTACAACCTTCCCAAGCAGTGCATTCCAAATTCTCATCATCCTTTGAGTGAAAATGTTTTTTCTCAAATCCCCTCTGAATCCCTTGCTCCTCACGCTAACACTGAGACCCTGAATCAAAGGAGAACTGTTGCTTCCTGTTCACCTTGTCCATATGCCTCATAATCTTATACACCTTAATCATGTCCCCTTACCAACCTCACACCCACCCCCACCTCAGTCTTCTTTACTCTAAAGAAAATGATCCAAGCATATCTAGTCTCTCCTTCTGGCTCAAATGCTCTATTCTGGTGTATCTCTTTTGAACAGCCTCTGGGAATTCAAAGTTCCTCTTTGTTTCAGTCAGTAGGTGTCTTTATAATGTGCAAAACAGAGCCCTAAGATGTAAATTGAGCTTTGGTTCCTATTTTCAGTTGGAACTGGTCTGAGCCTGCACTAGATAGATTCTGATCAGATCCATGATCGAGGAAGTTGAAGTGATGTTGTTTATTTTGGGCAGTGCGAGATTAATTTGGATTCTTGCCAATGCAAGACAACTCCCACCTCCTCCGTTGGTATCACCCCCCCAACCCTCTGCAGAACTGTCCTTTCTGGTGGATGGGAAGGCCCGCAGTGTTAACTGCATATAACTTGTTGAAGTTTATTTATTTGTCTGACAAGTAGGCTTACTTTGACATTGCAATGAAGTTACTGTGAAAATCCCTCAGTCATCACACTTGATTTGGGTATCCTGAGGGAGAATTTAGCATGGCCAATGCACCTAACCAACAATTCTTTTGGACTGAGGGAGGAAACTGGAACACCCAGAGAAAACCCATGTAGACATGGGAAGAACATGCAGACTCCACACAGGCAGTAACCCAAGCTGCAAATCGAACCCAGGTCCCTGGCTCTGTGAGGCAGCAGTGCTAACCACTATGCCACCGTGCCACGTGTTTAATTATGTGCTGGTGAAGAGCACAAATTGGAGTTTTGCTTGAGCACATGTATGAGGCTCTTAATGAATGTGTGGTGCAGTTGGGTTGGGGAGATGTATGTTCAGAATGTTTCGTTCTGTATATAATTGTAAGGCTGAGTAAAGATTGGCTGTAGTCCTGTTCTTTAACAGAACAAACAGTTTGCCAGCCTAATGTTGATGAGCCAAGAGCTTTAAAATTGTGATAATCTCATCACTTCAAACAGGGTGAACGGTGAGCATGATCTGCTTACACACAAATCAAAATCAATCTCACCATTTGGATAGCTTGAAGAATAAACTTAGGATGACATCAAAAAGAGGTGTCTTTATAGAGTCTAGAAGTAAACAGTTCACATTTTCTTTTCTCTTTTCACACACACATTCACACATGATTTATGGATCCTAGTTTATTTTAGATTGGGTATATTTCAATGCAAATCAATTATTTTTTTCTTCATTCGCACACTGTAGCTTTCGCTTTGTGTACAGAGCTGGTCAAGTTCTGGGTTTGGGGAAGCAACAGTGAATTTTACTAAAGCCAATATTTTAGAGGGCAGTTATTGCATTGAAAGCCAAAGTCCTTGCCTTCAAAACTGAAAGGAGGTGGAGAGAAAATGAAGTGAAAGGAAGCCTAATTGGGAAGAGTTTTAACCTCTCAGGGTGGTCAGGAGAGGGGCTAGGGGTTAAAATCTTTAAAATTGGAAACCCAACCCCAGCCCATCAGAAACATAGAAACAGAAAATAGTGGGAGGAGGAGGCCATTCTGCCCTTCGAGCTTGTGCCACCATTCATTATGATCATGGCTGATCATCCAACTCAGTAGCCTGATCCTGCCTTTCCTTCATATCCTTTGATTTCCCTCACATGAACTGCCAAACATAACTGCTACTTGAAAACATTCAATGTTTTGGCCTCAACTACTTTCTGCGATGGCGAATTCCACAGGCTGACCACTCTCTGAGGGAAAAAATTCTCCTCATCTCTGTCCTATGCAGCCTATCTTGTACCTTAAATTGTGACCCCTGGTTCTTGACAACCCAACCATCAGGAATATCCTTCTTGTATTTACTCTGTCTTGTCCTGTTAGAAATTCATGTTTCTATTGGGGCTAAAAGGATCCAGAGATACGGAAGAGGGGATCAGGATATTGAATTCGATGATCGGCCATGATCAAAATGAATGGCGGAGAAGGCTTGAAAGGCTGACTAGCCTACTTCTACTTCTAGTTTCTATGTTTATAGGTTTCTATGAGATCTTCCCTCATTCTTCTGAACTCCAGCTCCATCCATATAAATTCCACATTGTCTAAGCTAATATTCTTTTCAGTATGGTGTTAATTTCCTCTTTAACCAGCAATGCAGCATCACTCAGATAAAGAGGTAATACCTTGATGTACAATTTTCATCCCTGGCCACCCTGCAATCTATTTCATAGCCAGTTACATCTATTTGCACAATGAATTCATCTACTGAACTGCCAATGCTCTGCACATTAAGGCATAAAGCCTTTAGGCTTGTCTTTTTAACATTATTGATCCTGTTCCCACTTCTTTCCACTAAGGCCATGAATGAATCTGGCCCTTGGTTTCTCTGCCTAACACTTTCCTTATCCCCTTTTCTGTCTTCAGAATTTGTCCTTGGTTTCTTCTCCTCTGATTCCTTGAATAGGTTCCCATTCCCCTGCTACTTTCCATGAAACCTTCCCCAGCCATACTAGCAATAGAAACATAGAAATTCCTTCTGAGAATTGTGATGAGCAATTTGCTCAGATTTACAGCCATATCGACTGTAATGGCCTTGAGGCAGCTTTTTCAGGACTTTGAAAATCAGCAGCTGAAGCAAGATGGGAATTGTTTTTTCTGGCATTCCTTGTGGGCCAAAAGGAGAAGAAATGCTTGCTCGCAACTCCCTTATCTTACCATCTATGGTCTGCCTCTCTCCTACAATCAGCCAGTATACCCCTCTCCACAATCTAATATCTCACTTCATTATTAGATAACCTATTCCTGCTATTAAAAGCCTTGTCCACTTGATCAGCTGACAGCCTCGCATTCCAATTTCCTATCTCTTGTAATCTCTCCCTCACTTCTCTATAGCTGTTGACTGTGGCCTTGTGGAGCAGGCTTTCTTAACCAGGATGCAGTCAGTCTTCTGATCTGACAAGTTGCTTGTGGGAAGCTGAGTCAATGGAAATCATAAGAGATCTTGATGAGGATACCTCGCTGATATTTCAGGGTATCCCGGTCATGAATAGTCATCACAGTCTCTCCCCAGCTCCCTACAAATAACAGGGCCCATAATGTATCCATCTTGGCTCAGTAGTAGCACTATTGCACAGAATCTGAAACATTTGGATTCAAGTCTCAAACACATAATCTAGACCAATACTTCACTGCAGGACTGAGGGATGATTTGTTAAACTACCATTCAACCCCAATTTTTACTCCAGTTATGTACTCCATGGTCACATTGGGGTTTGCAGAGCTTATAGCTAAACTCAGGCCATTACACTTGATAATATAGTTTGTGTTTGATGCATATCAATGAACTAAATTATCAATTTGACTCAGTCAACATGTATACCCAAGAGAATAATGCATTAATGCACAGTTGTTTGATGTGGTCCAACTTTATATAAAAGATTACAGGTTCAGTTTAAACCCCACAAATTGTATGTCAGAGAATTACCTTTCCTTCCAAATCACATGGTGTATGGGTCGAAAAGTAGTCCTTCTCTGAGCACGGAGGTTGTAGTTTGCATGATCCTGATCCGGGTTCTGAATCAAAAAAGACAGAAACAGATAAATGCCTTGCAATCAAAGCTTATGCAATGACGTGGGTCCAATAATGACAAATAAAACCAAGCAAATAGAACTCCAATTACCATTAGTACAAATACTCTTGAAAAGTGAGCAAGCAAATGAGCAGATAATTTTGAATCATTTTATGTCTCATACCTTTTGGGTTTAAATATAGAACAGTATCAGCAGGAGCATGAGCTCACACACCACATGGGAATGAAATGTTACAAAGAAACCCCAAGGAGCCACAGCAGAAGCAACCATTTATTTTATGCCTTCTTGGCTAATGTGACTGTCTTCCTGTAATAAAGGGGATGATTTCACAAAAGAACTGCTGGTGAATGCAAAGGCTCAGGATGTCAAGCCACTGGATTATTGACCTTCTAGTTAAGGAAGTAAGTACTTTTGATGGAGATTGCATGAGGCTTGTATGCATGTCAGACAAGGATAGGGCCAGAGTGGCTGTGTGATGAGCTCCTATTGTTAAGTAACCTGCCAGCTTTCACTATCAGGGCTTCTAATTGAAGGAGTTCCACTCAGATGGAGTTTTCTAAAGCACTCCGCTCCCACTGAACAGTGCTCCAGAAAAGCTACACACATCCAACAGAAGTGGATATATGAGAACATTTACATAATAAAAAGGAAGAAGGTAGAAAAAGCTAGGTTGGCCCCTTTAGTAAGCCCCATAATGGTGTATGACAAAAGGAAATGAAGGCATTTGATGGATAATCTTGTACGGATGAGCTAAATCCTTAATTGTCCTCGTTTCACATCAAGTGGACAAAGGGCCAATGCCCTGATATTTGGTTGTGGGATATTAGATTGATACTTATCATGTAGTTGTGGGAAATTTCTCTCTTTGCCATTTTAACAGAGGCATTAACCTATTTAAAATAAATGGAGCAACTCCTCCATTGGAAGAACAATTCTAAATAATGGCTCTATGCATTATTGTATTTGCAGAGAAATCATGTTCTTTTGCTCACAGTGGTATGACCCTATGGCTCCATAACTGCCAAAATAATCTATGACTGTAATGAGGAAATGACACCATTGATAATGAATTCAGCAACCACTTCATTATTATGTTACCTGAATATCGATCTTTATCACACATTTGGCATGAAGTTGCTCCTCTTGGAGAATAGGTATTTCTTGGACATAAGTCACAATGGGAGGATCCAGATTTTGCATTGAATGTGCCTGGTTTACAAGGAAAGCATTCCGATGTATACGCCACTCCTTAACAAAGAAAAGAAAACAAGAGAACCAATGACAACTGAGGACAAAATTTGACTGATTAAACAAGATATATATCTCTTTGGTCTTTAATAACATAGTTACTTAGATTTCACTGGCTAATTTTCACTTCAGTACAGAAATGAGGCTGAATGCAAAGTCATGGTTAGACATACTTCATTCTGCAACTACTTACCGAATGGTGCCATCTGCACACAATTTATAGTCACAATCTCAAAAATGTTTGCTTTAATAATTTGCTTGGATTTATATTGCGTTCTTCTCATCAGCTTGTTTCAAAGTGCTTTGCACAAGTTCTTTGGAAATACAATGTAGTCAAGCAGGGCAATTCTTTGATTGTTACAATATCAAATACAAGCAATCTGATGAATAACAAATCAATCTGTGTCACATGCTATTGGCTGAGAGAGTACAGGACATCAAGGCATCTTGTTCCTCTTCTGTGACCCAAGCGATCGGATCTCTAACATAGCTCAACTAATGAGCATAATTCAATTCAGTTGAAAATTTTAGCCCAAGTTGAGCACCTGTATCACTGCACACTGGGTTGTTAGCCTGGACCAGGGGCCTGCAACATACAGCTCCAGAAATGCACACAGCCCATTAGGAACTCATGTGAGACTCCAAATCTTTATTAATCAAACCCATTTTGATGATAATTAAATGGTTTCATTTGTTTTGTTTTTAAATTTCAAATAGCAACACTTTTGTTAAGAGCTTTCAAACCTGGTTGAAATGTGCCTCTGTCCAGTTTTCATTTTATTGACATGTGATCATTGGGGCTTTAAGATATTGGGGCAAATTTTCCTGTCCCGCCCACCATAGGAATCGCAGCAGGTGAGAAATGGATCATGGAAAGGTCCATTGACCTCATGCAGGATTTTCCTGTTTCAGAGCGAGCGCAGCTGGAAAATCCCACCTCTTGCATTTTGGTGACATCAAGAAAATGGCTCTTCCTGAATTGGATGGTGCACACAATCTGGGCTCCAAATACAACTGTTTAATGCAGAAGCAAGATTATCACCAACTGAGCTAATCTAACATGCTTGTTTACTCAGTAGTTCAATTTTCTGCTGACTGTTATCAGTCAGCGCAGATGGGTTAAAATTGCCCTGAACAAGTACATTTCCACAGGCAAGCCATTGAACTTCCAACACCATTATTCCTATGAAACTCATCTCCAAACTCCGTGGTCTGGGGCTCGGCTCCTCCCTCTGCGACTGGATCCTGAACTTCCTAATCCACAGATCGCAGTCGGTAAAGATAAGCAATAACATCTCCTCCATGATCAACACTGGTGTCCCACAAAGCTTCTACTCAGCCCTCTACTATACTCCTTGTACACATCTAACCATGTGGCCAAATTCTCCTCCAGCTCAATTTTTAAGTTTGCTGAAGACACCATCATGGTAGGTTGGATCTCAAACAATGACAAGATAGAGTACAGAAAGAGATAGAGAATCTGATGAAATGGTGTAATGATAATAATGACCTCAATGGCAACAAAATGAAGGAGATAATCATTGACTGCAGGAAATGTGGTGGAGAACATGCCCATGTCTACATCAATTGGGACGAAGTAGAAGTGATCAAGAGCTTCAAGTATTAGACGTCCAGATCACCAACAACCTGTCCTGGTCTTTCCATGCTGACGCAATAGTTGAGAAAGCCCATTATGCTTTCTCAGAAGACTAAGGAAATTTGGCATTTCCTACGATACGACTCTTACCAAACTTTAAAGATGCACCATAGAAAGCATTCTTTCTGGTTGTATCACAACTTGATATGGCTTCTGCTCTGTCCAAGACCATAAGTTGTGAACGAAGCCCAGTCCATTACTCAAACCAGTCTCCCACTCAATGACTCTGTCTACATTTCCTACGGCCTTGGAAAAACTGCCAGCATAATTAGAGGACACTACACATTCCCAACATTCTCTCTTCTACCTTCTTCCATCAGGAAAAAAACATAAAAGTCTGAGGATACGTACCAACTGACTCAAGAATAGCTTCTTTCCAGCTGCCATCAGACTTCCAAATGGATCTACCTCACATTAAGTTGATCTTTATCAACATTGTAGCTGTGACTGTGACTTTGCATTCTGCACTTTCTCCTTTCCTTTCTATGAATGTATGTTTTGTCTGTATAGCATCCCAGAAACACTATGTTTCACTGTATATTAATATGTGACAATAATAAATCAAATCCACTTATCAGCCCATTCATGACAGCTCTTCAAATACTTACTAATTAAAAATCTGTCAACCACTTAAATTTACTCAAAATTCCAGTGTCAATCACATTCTGGGATAGTGAATTCCACAGTCTCATTACCCTTTCAGAGAAGTAATGTATCCTTTTCTCTGTTTTAATTTACTACCCGTAGCATAAAAATATAACCTGTTTTTCTAGATTGCCTCGCGAAAGGATGTACCCTCTGCATGTCTATAATATCAATCTCTCTTATCATCTTGCACACATCAATTAGATTGGCTCACATTTTAAACACCAGAGAATATTGGCCCAAACTGCCCAATCTCGCTTTCTAAGTCAAACCCCTCATCTCTGGAATCAATCTAGTGAATCTCCCCTGCACTGCCTCCAAAGCAACTACATCCCTCCTCAAGTAAAGGCATCAAAACTGTGCACAATATTCTACATGCAGTCTCACTAATACTTTGTACAGTAGCAGCAACACTTCATTACTTTTATATTCTATTCATTTAGAAATGAATGCCAAAATTCCATCTGCCTTCCTTAATACTTGCTGTACCTGTTTCAGTTTTTTGCGATTCATGCACAAGAACATCCAGAACTCTATGCACTAAAGCACTACAAAGTTTTTCTCTCCATTTAGATAATAATTTGCCTTTCTATTTTGCCTTCCAATATTGAAAAACTCTCAATTATCCACGTTACAGTTCAAATGCCAAATGTTGCCCCATTCACTTAACCTATCCATATCCATTTGTAAATTGTTTTATTATTTAAATTTACCATCCCACATATTTTAACATCATTTGGAAAGTTTGCTCTGGTATCTGTTATCCCTGCAACCAGGTAATTAATATAAATTATAAGTAGCTGGAGCACGAGGACCAAACGCTTTGACACCCTACTAGTTACATCTTGCCAATCCGAAAAATACTTATTTATCCCAACTCTCTGTTTTCTGTTAATTAGCCAATCCTCTATCCAAGTTAATAAATTATCCCTCAGCCCATGTGAACTAACTAACATTGTGTATTAACTTTTTGTGTCATATCTTATCAAATACCTTCTGGAAGTCCAGATATACAATATCTACAGGATTACCATTATCCACTTTGCTTATTACATCTTCAAACTACTCAAACAAATTCGTCAAGTATGTTGACTCTGATGGATTGCATTTCAACTTTTTAAATGTCCTTTTATTACTTCCTTTATAATGCATTTGAACAATTTCCCAACAACAAGTCAGAATTTTCCAGCTGTTCATGTCGTCAGGATTCTCTGGTCCTACTGCAGTAAAAGGGAGAATTGGCTGAATGCCAAATCCTCTGCCCTTGTTTGCAGCAGTGGTGGGCATGAATGATTAGAAAATTCCAGCCCAGATGTTAAACTAATCACCCTATAGTTTCCTACAGTTTACCTCTCTCACTTTTTGAATAAGGGCATTATGTTAGCATTTTTCCTGAATCATTCCCGTATCCAGGGAATTCTGGAATATTGTAAGCAATAGATTCACTATCTCCAATGCCATTTTGTTTGAGACACTATAATGTAGGCCATCAGACCCTGGGGCATGCTTGCCTTCAATCCCATTACTTTGTTCAGTACTTTTGCCCTGGTGATGATGATAGTTCTAAGTTCCTCCCTTTCTATAACCAGGTCCGATTCCCGGCTTGGGTCACTATTTGTGTAGAATTTGCACGTTCTCCCCTAGTCTGCATGGGTTTTCTCTGGGAGCTCTGAATTCTTCCCACATTCTGAAAGATGTGCTGGTTAGGTGCATTGACCTGAACAGGCGCTGACGAGGAGATTTTTACAATAACTACATTGCAGTCTTAACATAGGTCTTACTTGTGACTAATAAATAAACTTCAACTTTACTTTAGACAGGGAGTGGTTTATGGTTGGACATACTTAATTCTCATCTATCAAAGTAATTTAGCTTTGCTTCATGAGGTATTGGACCATCTTGATTGAAAATGGTGAACTGCAGGAAGAATCATATTATTACGAATAATACAAAATTGCACCAAGACAAATAGTGCATAAAATAAACAGCATTTGTATTTTTAAAAAAGTCGAGCCTATTCAGTGTGACACCAATAATTTCCCAATGTGAAAAAATACAAAGTGTGCATGTGCAGCACCAAACATACAAAGATAATGATTAGAAAGTAATAGGTTGTCACTGCAACAACATTCTATTTGGTCATTCAGAAAGTTTAAAAATCATTTTAGGTGAATGCCACATTTTACCCTCATAACATGAAATATTGGAAAAATCTGTTATGAAGGTTAATTAAAAACACTATCAAAACCTTACAAACAAGAGAGGATTTTAGTTCTCATTGAATATTTTCCAAAGTCGTTTAATCCTTCCTTCTATCATTTTAGACACGTCACAGAACCTGTTTGCTCCAGTAATCTGCTACTCTGTTTAAGGAACAGGGTGACCCAGTAATACTGCAAAAAGTTCCATATATAGTACCTTTCTGCTAGTCAGGGGATCTCACGTCAAAAACACCTGAGATGCAGGGCTTTCACTGGGAACCTGGGTTCATGCTGCAGCTGATGGCTGTGTTGTTTATGGAAAAAAGGCACCATCAAACACAATAAAGCTCCAGTGACTGGAGATTAAAACCCTAAACCACTGAAAAATGGTATGAGGGATCAGTGCACAATAACTGTCTTTACAAAAATGTCTTTGAGCAGGTCATTACTAGATTAAAAGGTCTGGTCTTTATTCATAAGCCTTCACAGAATACAACCACATAATGCCATGCCAGATTATTTGTAGGAGCTTGATTATATTCACTAACAAAGTTAGAGATGGATGTTCATTGCCTATAATATTCAATGACATGTCCGATCAGTAAAGTACCTTTACGTTTCTAATATCTTATTTGTTTTGTGGGCAGCATGGCGGCACAGTGGTTAGCACTGCTGCCTCACAGCTCCAGGAACCCAGATTTGATTTCCAGCTTGAGTCACTGCCTGTGTGGCATTTGCACATTCTCCCTGTTCCTGCGTGCGTTTCCTCCGGGTGCTCCGGTTTCCTCCCACAGTCCAAAAGACATGCTGGTTAAGTGGATTGGCCTTATTAAATTCTCCCTCAGTGTACCTGACAGGTACCTGAGTGTGGCGACTAGGGGATTTTCACAGTAGCTTCATTAATGTAAGCTTACTTGTGACACTAATAAAATAAACTTTAAACTTAAGTAAAAATTATTCTTCGGCGGTGGTAAACATCCAGTGAGGTTATCATTATTACCCATCTTTTGTTGCTATGCAAAGTTGGCAGTGACAATTGAGATACAACTGATGTTAACAACAAAGAGGCTTACACGTCTCTTACAGAAGGCAACAAAAGGGAACTGTGTCAAGGCACCCTGGTTGTCGCAAATATTGAAATATCCAGAGGGATATTTGTATGTAAGAAAGCATGTAAGAAGGCTTACATGCATACTCCAATCTGCCTAGTCATCAAATGTTTGCAGTACCAGATGTTCAAGGGAATTCTCTTCATTGGCATTACCCAGACAGGAGGTAAATATCTGCTTGGATGAGGGCGCACAATAAAAGGAACAGATCAGCTGCCTGTTACACAATCCATGATATTTTCCTTGCCATTGACTGCAAAGGAAAATGGGATAAAGTACGTACCCCCCATTCTGCACTGCATATCAAAATTGAATTTAATCCCATAGTTTGGATGCAGGACATCAGGTGTGGAAGGAAAAGCCAAGTTCATTTACCTCAAGGACACTGGTGAACTTGTGGGGTTTCTAACCAGAACAATAGGCAGCTTTCATGGTCATTTTATCTTCTCGGTGCCAACTCCAAGTTGATTCAATTCAATTTAGGATTCACGCCCTGTGGGCTTTCTTGTTCATAACCACTATGTGATTGTATCCATAAAATACATATTAATAGATTACCGAGAGATAGACATTTAAATACACTTGAGGTTTTCAAGTAACCGAACAAGCAGCTCGAAGCAAGTCAGATTGCTTTCTGCCTTATTACTTCCACCCATTTCCTCCCAGACATTTTCCCACAAAATCACATAACAATCAGTTTCAAGAATTTGTTTGCATCATGAAATATTTACATTTAAATAGGTTGTTACATTGATTCAGTCTAGCTTTCAATGTACCTGTGATTAAAATGTTTCTGATGAGAGCGGGCTTTAGCACTTGCATTCCCATTAAAAAGCCTGTTGTCCGCCAGTACAAGACATTATTGCCATGATTCAGCTGCACCTTTTGAAGAAAAAAAGCATGTTATCACATCCGGAAAGAACCCCAGCACAAGATTCTGAAAATAGAAAGGACAATATTTATACAGATCAGATAACAATGCACGCATACTGTGATTGAAGTATATAGGGTCAGATTTTCATTGTGCCAATTGGGTATAAAATGGGCATTGTAGATCAACCTCGATTACTAAAAAAACACCCAATTTCCAGTCCAATGAGTTCAGTTGATCCATAACGTCAGAACTAATTACAGTTACGCTATAGGTGTGGGTTTGCAGTGAAGTCATTATCTCTTTACATCAATACCAATCTTGTAACGGATGTCAATCCCAACCAGATATGGGAGCAGAATGAAGTGAAGTTAACTGCAGGCAGTAGTTTCATAACAATAAAAATGAGGAAAAAAGAGTAAAGTTCCAACATTCAATAACTAAATTCTATTTGTAAAAGTATTCCGATGATGACAAGTGTTCTTCAATTTTTGGGGTAACGTCTGTTGCAGAGCAGCCTTACAAAGTTTATAGCTTACTTATTAGTGTCACAAGTAAGGCTTACGTTAACACTGCAATGAAATTACTGTAAAAATCCCCTTGCCACTACACTCCAGTGTCTGTTTGGGTAACTGAAGGAGAATTTAACACAGCCAATACACATAACCAGTACATCTTTGAACCATGAAAGGAAACCAGAGCACCTGGAGGAAACCCATGCAGACACAGGGAGAATGTGCAAACACCATACAAACAGTGACCCAAGCCGGGAATCAAACACGGGTCCCTGGTGCTATGCAACAACTACTGTGCCACCCAACTTCACCACTGTTGTCCACAGTTGAGTTGAAATATGTTGGCTTTCAATATGTGTAAAAAAAACACTGTAAAATGTTTGCTCTTCTTTAAAGAGTACAATAGTTCAGCTATTAATTTGACTCAATGTGTATTTAAAATCCCAAAAAAGAGAAGTAGCCTTAATGCTGTGAAAGATAAATATTTGACAATTTAAATACAAAGTTATGAACTATCCCTTATTCCTGCTTCTGACCCGAGTTGTATCACTTCAATTGGCAAGTAAGAACTTGAAAACAAAGATGCTCTAACACTGAACAAATCTCATACATTAATTTGTGATGAACTTACAAACAGGACTTGTAATACGAGTTAGTCCAACCCATCTCTCAAATTATAAAATGGCTCATGACTATAAAAAGGGGGAAATGATTTTGCAAAAGAGAAATGGAGAATGAACTCATGTGCATCAGGTTATACATTTCCTGTATTGGCAGTTTTTCCAAAAGACAATAAAGTATTTAGTTTTATGATAGTAAATATTGACTACAATTCAACTGGTACCATTTAACACTCATTAAGATTAATAGCTTTTGCCAATGAGCACTTAGCAGTCTCATTGCACAATGACTAGGCTTGAAAACAACCTTTTGGTAAAGGACTGTTCAGTAGCAATACCTTGCTTGTTTTGTACTAAGCTCAAAAGGACCAAAGGCAACATGAATAACTACTGGATCTGAAACTCTTTTCTTGTTTTTTAAACCTGTTCATCCAGACTGGTTTGGATACTTATCCATTTATTTAAGCCTCCATGTCCAATGAGATAAGAAAGACAAGGTACAAATGTACAATGTCTAATAATCTTCTTATTTTTTTGAAGTAGATGGGAGGAAAATGGAAACAACATGGGAGAGATTTCTGCACATTCCCTCAACAACTTAAAAAGCGCCATACGATAATTACTTTCTCTGCTGCTTTGTAAAATTATCCCACAACAGGCTTTGAAAATGAAAAGTGCAGAAATCTTTGAACACCACACACAAACAGAATGCTAAATGGAAACCATGGTAACAGGACACATATTCTGGTGATTCAGTACGAGCAACACCATATGTCATCTACTCAAGTGCTGCAAATCTTGCCTACAAAGTTGATTGCTGCAATTCCTCAGGGTTAACGGATCATCATCCCTTCTGTGCAAATTGACTCAAGCGTATAGAAAAATCACTGGGCCTGATTCTCCCCCTTTGAGGCTAAGTGCCCCATGCCAGTGGGAGTGTTTCCAGCTGGCATTGGCAGTATCTTTCAGGGGAGGGTGGATTCACCTAGCTGAAAGATGCAGATTAGCTCTTTCGAGCAACCACCAGACCAGGCCCGCTAAGACTTGCCTGATCTCTGCACTCTGTGACAGACAATCCTCCCCCAAAGTATGAAATGGTAACACATCCACCCCCTCCCACCCCCACCCCCACCATTCCCCACAACTCCCTCCCCACCCCCCCGCCTCACATTGACCAGAGGAAACTGCAAACAATCCTTGCAAAATACCGAATTTCTTGGTTGGCAATAGAAAGCAGAAAGCATTGGAGAGAACTAACTAATTGAGGGTGCAACATTTGAGGTGCTGCAGATGAAAATGGAGCAAAGTGACTGTCTTCCTCAAAGTTCACAACAGCATTGTGAGAAATTTTTGGGAGAAGGTTGCAAAATCATAATAGAAGCAAAGAATCCCTACATTGCAAAAGGAGGCCGTTTGGCCCACGGAGTCTGCAGGAGGCACACCCCATCCTTGTAACCCTGCTAATCTACATTGGATACTAAGGGAAAATTTAACATGGCCAATCCATCTGCTCTACTTACCTTTGGACTGTGGATGGAAAGCCTTGTTGATACAGGGAGAACCTCAAACTCCAAATTCCACACAGTCACCCAAAGCTGGAATTGAACCTGGGTTCCTGGCGCTGTGAGGCAGCATTACCCGCAGATCTGACCAAAGAATACATCCAAAAACTCACCAGACTGATCAAGACCTTCGAACTGGACTTTCAGAGCACCCTCCGTGCTCTCATCCCACTTACTCCCCACTTTGGAGATCTCTACTGCTTCTCGAAGATATACAAGGCCAATAAACCCGGCAGTCATGTATGAGGCAATGAGACCCTGTGTAAGAACCTCTCCGGCTGTATCAAGGGCCGGAAATCTACTAACATCTATGCAGATGCAGTGCAGGAAATATAATGAAAAGACTCAGTGTTCATCTGTCCAGAGAACCAACGCCCTCATCTATCCTAACTCCAGCATTGTCTCTGCTGTGGGATCTTTGATCTCTATACCCAAGATTTGCATGACAGCAAATTAAATAACAGTGATTGGAGCTTTTGAGCAATTGGTGACAGTTTTCTGAATGCAGGCTAGCAGCATCTAGAAATCAGGAGAGCACATTTTGATCACAAAGAGACTATAATGCACCTTCTACTGTACAGATGAGCCACATGCTCTGTGATGGCCTGTAGTGGAATATATCCTTTATTCCAATACATCATCTTGGCCATTGACAGTTGGTGCACAATGGACACTATATCCACTGATTATACCCTTCCAGTTTATTCATGAAGTGCCTTTCTTTTAAAAGTTTTTTTTTAGCTGTTTATTGAGGGCAGGAAGTAAACTGGTACTTCAGAGACAATTTAAATAGAACAATGTGGCATATATACATTGGTGTGTTGCTTAAGTGAAGGGGAAATGAAGGTGTACCTTGACATAGTTTTACCTTGCAAACACTTTGGATTACTTTGCTATGTGGTTTGTGATCTTGGGTGATAAAAATCACAGTCCACCTGAAATATATGACAGCTTCAGAGAGCTATTGAATTTTGTACAGTTTCTTCAATCTGTTCCATTTTCTGTAGGTCATTTACAGTATCCATTCAAAATTAAGTTCCTCCCCAATCCTTTCTCTCTGAAATCCTCCAGTCTTACCCATCAACATGCAACCTCTGCTATTCCAATTCCACCTTCCTTCACGTCTTCTCTCCTCTTACTTTTATTAATGGGTCAGAGAGCCTTTGATCATAGAATCTTGATTAATTTTAATCATACATTCTGGAACAGTCTAACAAAATACTTTTGTGATAATCCCCCCAGGATTTGCACAAGGAATCAATGATTGACCTCCCTATAGGACTTGTTGAATATGAGCTCCCTGAGGATTGGTAATTACCTCACCAGTTGGAACTCATATAGGGACGCTGGATAAAGCAGGCCCCTGAGTTGGTCCATTACAGTATTGGCCTGGTGGGATCTGTTTATGTTCAGTACATGCTTGTGGTTTTTCTTTATTTTGTTCAATAAAGCACTGCTCTTGTACAGCTGACTCCTGGAATTATTATAACTTCCATGCTATTTCAATTTCCCCAAGCTAACTTTCACTACAGCCATTTTGCCATTCTTGACATCTTCAACTGTTACAAAGCTTGTCAAAAAATCCTTGTTAGCATAAAGGTTATTATCCTCATCTGTCATGTGGAAGACTGGAGTTCAATTTCCCGATAGGAAGTTGCCAAGCTCCATAGCAGCATGATGGCAATGTCTGTTTTACAGCAACTTCCTCATTAGTACAGAGATTAGTATCCCTGCCTGTGACACAGGAGACTAGGGTTCAATTCCCTGATGGGGAGCTTCCAAGTATGGTGACGCAGTGGTTAGCATTGCTGCCTCACAGTGCCAGAGGCCCGGGTGTGATTCCCAGCTTGAGTCACTATGAGGAGTTTGTACATTTTCCCTGTGTCTGCGTGGGTTTCCTTCATGAGCTCTGGTTTCCTACCACAGTCCAAAGATATGCAAAATAAGGTGGATTGACCATGCTAAATTGCTTCTTAGTGTCCTAAGGTGTGTAAGTTAGGGGGATTAATGGGGCAAATATGAGGGGCTATGGGGATAGGACCTGGGTGGAGTGTTCTGTCAGAAAGTGGATGCAGATTTGATGGGCCAAATGACTTCCTTTCTGCACGGTAGGGATTCTATGAAAAACTATTTGCACTCTTGACCTTTCAAGAACATTGAACTCTACATTCTATACTGAAGCTAAATGATATACGTGCCACAACTCTGCTGTCCGCACTATGCCCCATTTTTATTGTTTGTACTCTGATCATCTCAGAAGCCTCATCAAAAACTCTCTCTTTGACTATATCTTTGCTCATCTATAAATATTCCTCAGTATACATTTTTGATCTTGTGAAGCAACTTGGGACACTGTTATTACAATTTGGAGGCTATATAAATTCAAGCTGCTATTGTTTTCTTTCTTTTCTGTATATTTCATAGAATCATAGAATCCCCATAGTGCAGAGGGAAGTCATTCAGCCCATCAAATCTGCACCCAATTTCCGACTGAACATCCGTCTAATCTGCACTTCTTTGGACTGTGGGAGGAAACCAGAATACCCGCAAGAAACTCATGCACACATGGGGAGTACATGCAAACTCCACACAGACAGTGACCCAAAGCCAGAATTGAACCCTGGTGCTCTGTGCCACTGTGCTGCCCTAACATTTTCTTCATTTCTTTTCCTAAACTTATTTTTATGTTTCTATGAATGCAAAAACAGTAATTCCAAAATAGAAAAGCTCTATTATATATTTACCTACAAGGTAATAAGAAGCATCAGGTTGAAAGTGCACACTATAAACAAATGTTCACGACTATTTACAATTTCCAACATTTCAACCAAAAAGGAATATTTCAAATAAAGGGCCCCATTTTACCAAAAATAGGTGTGAAAACTTGGTAATGTTGGGCGTGAGGCCATGAGCATGATCTGTGCCAGCATCTGCACAAATGTCCAATTTACTAAGACCCAAAAAGACCGTGATCTGAAATGGGTGCAATAGCGATTTAAATGCATTTGTATGCATTTAAATTAACTTAATGGGTTACCCGCCCAACTTTACCAGTATTTCCCCTTTTTGACATGAAACAGACATGCCCAGCAAAGGCCTGTTTTGGGCGCTCCAGCTTCTGAAGAAGTAAGTTCAGAGCTTCCAAAGCTCTCTGACTCAGATCAGTGGTGGGGAGAGGGGAGGTGGGGAGGAGGCAGGTGAGATCATTCTCTGATGGCAGTGGGGGGGAGAAGTAGGAGGGAGGTCCAATTGTTCTCTGGTAGTGGGGAGGAGGAGGGAGGCTCGATCATTCTCTGATGGCAGGGAGGAAGAAGGAAACGGGTCAGATGTATTACAGATGGGGGCCCGAGCATTCCTTGGCAGTGGGAGAAAGGAGGAGGGCCAGATGGATCTTTGGTGGGGAAGAAAAGGGAAGGAAGATGGATGCCTGATCATTCTCTGGTGGGGGGTTTGGGGGGGGGAGGAGACCAGATGTACCACTGGTGTAGGGTGGGGGTAGGGAGAGGGGAGGCCAAGTCATTCTCTGGTATGTAAGAGGGTGGAGGGAGGCCAGATCGTTCCCTGGTGGGAAGGGAGGGAGAGGGGAGGCCAGATCATTCTTTGATGGGGGGAGGGAGAGAGGAGGGCGGCAGGGAGCAGGAGGGCAGGAGGGCAGGGGGTGTCTGCTGTCATTCTGTGGGCAATCAGTGGGGGGGCGGGGAGGGGGAGCAGGGGGTCACGATCAGTCTGGGTAGTGGGATCAGTTGGTTGGATAAGGGGGACAGTTAAGTTGTGAGGGTGGGGTGATATCTGAGGGGGCCATCATTCCTGCTTTTTGTTCCCAGGCTGCGTTATCCACTTTTTGCGGCCCAGGAGCGATGTGACAGGGGTGAGTTTCTTTCAAAGTTTTTTTCTCACTGTGCATGCGTAATTCAAAACTCCAATCAGAGCTGCAGTGTTTCGGATGCAAAAAGCCCTGCCCACAGCACAATTCAGACTCGCAATTTTTTTATAGGCTGAGTGCGTACCGGGGCGCCCGAGAGCAGGTTTCCAAGTCGGTTCTGAAGTGTGCCCAGATTCAGCACTTAGAATAAAAATGATAAAATCCGGCCCAAAGTGTCAAAAACAGTGGACAGAGAAACTTGATCTAGTACCAATGTTGCACAATCTGCTTCCAACATCAAACTATTAATCTGCGTGCATTACACTTGCAAGCAGAAAGAGAGGGAATACTAACTCTTTCTAAAGTGAAAATACAAATATAAAAACCTGAAAATTTCAACAAGAATTAATCATGTGGATCCAAGAAAATAAAGGAGGGTGACCATCATACTAAATCCCATATTTCCAAACACCACGGACAGAATTCTCCAGCTGTTCATGCCAAGAGGATTCTCCAGTCCCGCTGGCAGCACACTCTTCCTGCAAGTTTCCTGCCGGCGTGGGGTGACGGCGATGGGAATTCCCATTGAGAGCAGTGGGACCAGAGAATCCTGCTATTAGTGAACAATGTGCCAGTTCCCGTTGGCGGGAAACATGCAGCTGGTTGCTGAGGAACCTCGCCCCATTTGTCTCCATCCATGATCAGTAAGACATGCTCTGCTGTTTTTTGAATTTGATTCTTTTGTTTGATTGCTTTCTAATCCTTTTTTTTTATTTACTTCTTTGGGCTTCAGATCATAATCTTCTCGCCTATCAAGCACATTCCTTATTAAACATATAATGCAATTGATGGCAGAATTCCTCCTGAATGAATAACTCTCATCTCCAGACACGCTTTTAATTCAGCAACTGTGGCTCTTCAACAAGATGCTGAGAGCAGATGAGTGCTTTAGCAGAGAAAGATCGCAGTTCTGAACCTAACAATGGTTCCTTCTGTGCAAAGAGTGAACATCCTGTATTCAATATTGCAGGCAGAATTTTATGGCCTTGCTTATCCGGAAACTATAAAATCCCACTCAAAGTCAACAGACCTTCCCATGACCTGTCTTGCAGCTGCTCCAATTCCTGTGACAAGCGGGACAGTAAAACTCTGGCCTGCATCTTTCTCATGTATACTACAATAATACTTTGTATTATATAACACATTCAATACCTCTTAAATGTCCCATGTTGTTTTACCAGCAAGATCAGACAGAAATTGGCACTGATCCAAAGAAGCCAACATTAGGACAGTTGGTCAAACATCAAAGAAGAGGTTTTTAGCACAATCTTAAAAATTGAGAGAGGTAGAAAGGCAAAAAAAGGCTTGGGGAGAGAATTCAACACTAAGACTGAAGGCATGGTTGCCAATGGCGAGGCAAAGAAGCTGGCTGAATGCACAATAGGTCAAAATTGGAAGAACTTACTTCTCATGTTTTTATTGCAAGGGACAATGTTTCATAACATTAAATAGATATTTTCCTTTTACTGTAGCAAAAAGATCTTTCAGTGTCAACCAACAGCTATAGACATAAGGGAGTAATGTACGACATTTTCTTATTGATTTTAAGTGTGATGCACTGTCTGTATTGACATGTCAGGTTATAATTAAACCAAAGTTACTGCTGCTGGTCAGATTGTTTGTGTTAGAGCATTTTGCAGAGTTTTCATTCCCAGGGAATATTTGTAATAACTATAATGCCACGTGGAGGGCCCAAGAACAGGGACTGAAAATACTGGAGCATAATTTTCAGACCACAACACCTACTGTATGACGATCCCATTCATTTCTTTCTGTTCTTCTTATCCATTTTGATTCACTGCCCGTTGCTTGGCACTGATCGTTCTGAACCTATGGAGAAAACATTAGTATATTTAGCTTGGGTCTTACAACACCAAACGATTCTAACTATTGTTTCCCTCGTCAACACCAATTTTTGCTTTTGCAAAACACTGGGAGCTATTAAAAGGATAAAGATGCTCATTCCCCTGGCAAAATCTTCTATTGGTGTTGACAAATGTGATTATTTCCATTGGGTTTTGGTGAGTTGCACTGACTTGGAGGCTTTTCTAATGGTCTTTTTGACATTATCCCACTTTTCATTTTTCTTTCACTGTATCACATTAGTTTATACATGAATATCTAAGCAGCCTCAAGTTTCTATTGATATTTTATATCTACTCATTGGTTTTCAAACTGGAAATCTGAAACATGACAACCTTGCCTCTGGGTAGCATCAATGCAATTGACAATAAACTTTGGAAAAAGCAAAGAACTGCTAGGAATCTGAAACAAAAGCAGAGGATGCTGGAAATACATAGCAGGTGAATTGTATCTGTAGTCCACATCTGAAATATCAATTTAGCTGTTGGCCAGAATTCACCGATTATTCATGCCCCACCACCGCTGCCAACGAGAACGGAGAATTGGATGCTTAGCCAATTTCTGTTCACTGCAACAGGACTGGAGAATCTTAGCTGCAAGAGACATTGGACAATCCAGTCTATTATCTCCATAAGTGTTAACTAACCTGCTGAATATTCTCAATATTTGCTTTTTTGTGAATCACATAAACCAACACACTTATCTAAATGTGGGGAATTAAGAAGTTACTTGGAGAATGTTGAGAAAAGGAATATGTCAGTTAACAAAAAGACTAGTGTACAGCCATGCCAAATTCTTACTCAAAGCCTCTATTTTTTTGCCAATGTCATTATTCTTGAACATTAAGTACTGAATGTACGTGTACATTCTTGTGTTTTATAGGCTTCCTGCTGATGAAGACATTCCCGTGTTTGATCTTCAACCGTAGAACTCCAGCTTTGTAAATACTCAACAGGCAACACCTATCATGCAAACCAGTCTCTCAACCATTGACTCTGAGTGCATTTCCGCTGCCTCAGCAAAGCAGCCAGCATAATTAGGGAGCCCACGCACACCAGACATTCTCTCTTCCAACTTCTTCCATTTGGGAAAAGGTACAAAAGTCTGAGGACACATACCAACCGACTCAAGAACAGCTTCTTCCCCGTTGCCATCAGACTTTTGAATGGACATATCATGCATTAAATTGATCTTTCTCTACACCCTAGCTATGACTGTAACACTACATTTTGTACTCTTTCATTTCCTTCTCTATGAACGGAATGCTTTGTCTGAATTGCATGCAAGAAACAATACTATGCATACCATCTTATTTCTGTTACATACTCCCAAGCCAATCACTTCATGCCTGCATAAACTTTAGAAATGAATCAATGTTTACTCTGCAGCATCACTGACCCAGATATTGAGCATTTGAGGTCTGACAATCTAGCTTTGACGTGGAGATGCTGGCATTGGACTGGAGTGAGCATGGTAAGAAGTCTCACAACACCAGGTTAAACTCCAACAGGTTTATTTGGTAGCACAAACTTTCAGAGCACTGCCTCTTCATCTGGTGAGTGGGAGTTGTATTCAAAACAGGCATATATAGACACAAACTTAATTTACAAGATAGTGGTTGGAATGCGAATCTTTACAGGTAATCAAGTCTAATATGTAAGTGGAGAGAGAGTTAAGCACAGATTAAAGAGATGTGTATTGTCTCCAGATAGGACAGTTAATGAGATTTTGCAAGCCCAGGCAAGTCGTGGGGGTTACAGATAGCGTGACATGAACCGAGATCCTGGCTGAGCCATCCTCATGTGTGCGGAACTTAGCTATCAGTTTCTGTTCAGTGACTCTGCATTATCTGGTGTCGTGAAGACCATCTTGGAGAATGCTTACCCAAAGATCAGAGGCTGAATGCCCGTGACTATTGAAGTGTTCCCCAACAGGCAGAGAACACTCCTGCCTGGTGATTGTCGAGCAGTTTTTATTCATTCGTTGTCGTAGTGTTTGCATGGCCTCACCCATGTACCATGCCTTGGCATGTTCCTGCAGCATAATAGGTAGACAACGTTGGCTGAGTCACAAGTGTATATACCGTGTACTTGGTGGATGGTGTTCTCACGTGAGATGTTGTCATCTGTGTCAATGATCCAGCACGTCTTGCAGAGGCTGCTGTGACAGGGTTGTGTGGTGTCGTGGTCACTGTTCTCCTGAAGGCTGGCTAGTTTACTGTGGATGATGGTCTGTTTGAGTTTGCAGAGTTATTTGAAGGCAAGAAGTGGGGGTGTGGGGATGGCCTTGGCGAGATGTTCATCTTCATCGATGACACGTTGAAGGCTCCGGAGAAGATGTCGTAGCATCACTGGCTGGCCAGCATTTATTTATCTGCTCAGGTGAAGAGGATCACAACAGACACCTATGGACTCTGAAAGACACCCTCATAAGAATAGGATGTAGCACTCAAATCACTGATCGACAGTTCCGATGCGAATTTGCAAAAAACCGCACCGACCTCCTCAGAAGACAAACACAAGACATGGCGCATAGAATACCCTTCGTTGTCCAGTACTTCCCCCGAGTGGAGAAGCTACGACATCTTCTGCAGAGCCTTCAACATGTCATCGAAGAAGATAAACATCTCACCAAGGCCATCCCCACACCCTCCCTTCTTGCTTCAAACAACCGCACGACCTCAAACAGATCATTGTCCGCAGCAAACTACCCAGGCTTCAGGAGAACCAAGACCACGACACCACACAACCCTGCCACAGCAACCTCTGCAAGACATGCCCGATCATCGTCACAGATGCCATTATCTCACGTGAGAATACTATCCACTAGGTACACAGTACTTATCCGACCAACGTTGTCTACTTGATATGCTGCAGGAAAGGATGCCCCGAAGCATGGTACATTGGAGAGACCACGCAGAGGCTACAATAACGAATGAATGAACATTGCCCAACAATAACCAAGCAGGAATATTCTCTTTGTGTTGGAGAACACTTCAGCACTCATGGGCATTCAGCCGCTGATCTTTGGGTAAGCATTCTCCAAGGCTGCCTTCTCAACACACAACGCAGAATCACTGAGCAGAAACTGATAGCCAAATTCCACACACATGAGGATGACCTCAACAAAGAACAAAAGAACAGAGAACAAAGAACAACACAGCACGGGAAACAGGCCCTTCGGCCCAACGAGCCCGCACCGCCATCCTAACGTCTTAATGACATATAGAGACCAATATAGGGACAATTTGTTACCCAATCAGCCTAAGAGCACAGTTTTGGGATGTGGGAGGAAACCGGAGCACCCGGAGAAAACCCACGCAACCACGGGGAGAACGCGCAAACTCCCGCAGACACAGGCCCAAATCCATGTGTCTGCACAGCAACAGCGATAGTCTCTGATCTGTCATGTTGCCCATCTGATGGTCCAGTTTAAGCATACACTAACGACATGAAGCACTAGGCCACTCCTGAAGTAACATCCATGAGCAGCCCTCGCACGACCTGCCGAATGCATGCACCTTGTTGGTCAACAAGGTGGACCGAATTGCCTGTGGAAACAAATAAGATATTTAGACAGTCCTGCTATATCCCTCTATCTGCAGACCACTCACGTGGCTGTCCAAGAGACCCTTAAACAACCCTAGCGTGCCTGCTCCCACCACCTTACTCGGTAGTGCATTCCACACCCCCACTGCCCTTTGTGTGAAAAAATGCCCTCTAATATTAGTCTTATACATAGCCCCCTTCACCCTAAGGCCGTGACCCCTTGTTCTATCCGAATCTAATGGTGGAGAAAGCTTACCACCATTTACTCTATCTATACCCCTCATAATCTTATATACCTCTAATAGATCCCCTCTCAGCCAACGTCTTTCAAGGGAAAACAACCCCAGTGCGTTCAACCTTTCCTCGTAAGACAGCCCTTCCATACCAGGCAGCATCCTGGTAAATCTCCTCTGCACTCTCTCCAGGGCCTCCACATCCTTCCGGTAGTACGGCGACCAGAACTGGCCGCAGTACTCCAAGTGAGGCCTAACCAACGTTCTATACACTTGCAACATCAGACTCCTACTCTTGTATTCTATACCCCTTCCTATGAAGGCTAACATACCATACGCTTTCTTTATCACATTCTCCACCTGTACTGACACCTTCAGAGACTTGTGAACCTGCAACCCCAGGTCTCCCTGCGTCTCTATACTCCGGATAGTTTTACCTTTTATCCTATAACTCCCCTCTACATTATTCCGGCCAAAATGCATCACCTTGCATTTATCCGGATTAAATTCCATTTGCCATCTATCTGCCCAATCTACCAGCCTATCTATGTCCTGTTGTATTGCCACTGGGATCTTGGGTTCATGTCACATTATCTGTAACCCTCATGACTTACCTGGGCTTGCAAAATCTCACTAACTTCCTATCTGGAGACAATACACACCTCTTTAACCTGTGCTTAACCCTCTCTCCACTCTGTACCTTTAAGACTTGATTATCTGCAAAGACTAACATTCTAATCATTACCTTATAAATTGAGTTTGTGTCTATATATGCCCGTTTGTGAACACAACCCCCACTCACTTAAAGAAGGGGCAGTGCTCCGAAAGCTTGTGGTACCAAATAAACCTGTTGAATTTTAACCTAGTGTTGTGAGACTTCTTACTGAATCTAGCTTTCCCGAGAGCAAAGATTATTGGGAATTGGCTCAAATTGTAATAACTGATGGGAGTTGAAGTGAGATAAATATTACCTTGCAGACCATGCAACCAAAATTACTTTTTTTTTCTGAGGCAGGCTAGAATGATTGCTACTGTCTAGAAAATGGAAATGAACTCAGTTGAAATTTCAGCATTTTCACATTCTTAACTGGGAGCAGTTGAGAATGTGAAATGTGAATGCAGCAGAGTGATATAGTGTTAGCACTGCTGCCTCACAGCACAAGGGAACTGGCTTCAATTTCAGCCTGTGTTGATTTGCTGTGTGGAATTTGCATATTTTCCCTGTGTCTGTGTGGGTTTCCTCTGGGTGCTTCGGTTTCCTCCCACAGGCCAAAGATGTCCAATTGATTGGCCATGCTAAATTGATTCGTAGTGTTGGGGGATTAGGGGGGTAAATATATGGGGTTACGGGAATAAGGCCTGGGTAGGATTGTTGTCAGTGCAGGTTCGATGGGCCAAATGGCCTCCTTCTGCACTGTGATTCTAATATTATTACTTCCACTGATGGTTCCAGGAACATGCCATGAGCACTCCAACCATGATGTCTTGGGCTGAGATGATTGAACTTAGCCTTTGTGTAAAGTATTCCTTCAGACAGTGCAGAGGACTACTCCCCACTCCTATCCCTGACCTCCACACCCACTGATCTCCAATGATTTCAGTTTTATTAGGACTCCTTGGTGCTTCTTAGATGCATTATCCAGAAAGAAGTGAAAGAAGGGTATAGCTTCAATAAAGTATGCCTGATTTTTCTTCAGCTTTTGTTTCAAAATGCAATTGGATGCTGGTTGGGAGAATTAAGATAATAAGGGGATGTGGTGGCTGAGTGGTACTATGGCTAGATTAGTAATCAGGAAACTCAACTAATGTTCCGGAGGCCTAAGTTCAAATCTCACCATGGCAGATAATGGAAGTTAAATTCAATAAAAAATATCTGGAATTAAGAATTCACTGATAACTGTAAACTATTGTCGATCGTTGGAAAAATCTGTCTGGTTCTCTAATGTCCTTTAAGGTAGGAAATATACTATCCTTAAATGGTCTGGCCTATGTGTGACTCCAAAGCCTGAACAAGGGCAACTTGGGATGGGCAATAAATGCTGCCGAGCCAGCAATGCCCATATCCCATGAATGAATAAAACAAAACATTGAACAAACTTTGATGAGTCAAATAGATAACATACACCCTTTGACTGTTCTTATATCATTAATATTACTTTATTAGGACAACAATAATATTGTTTCAAATACCACAAATTTCTTTTCCAAATGAAGTCGTGGCATGGACAAGTTTCCATGCTGTGAACCTCCTTTCATCCTCTTGTGAAGGGCCATGAAAACAGCTGTTCAGGTTCTGAGACCAACGGTTAGTCATTTTCTGTTCTAGAGGTACATTTATAGAAATCGGCACTGCACGAATAAAATGTCAATGCCATTGTTGAACAGACGGCTGTTATTACTTACAAAAAATTCAAAGTATAAGTTGGTGTCTGGATATTGGTATTCAAACGAGACGCTGCCTGATTGTTTCAGGTTCACCGCATACATCAGAGTAGCTGTGCACTCATCGCTATTGGATGCTATGAAATCACCTTTAGCTCTCCATTTTGACCTATCAAAAATACATAGAGAAGTTCATTTCCAGCTTAATGTCGATCTATCCTGTTGCAGGCTGCAAGCAATGACTGACAAACCTGTGAGCTGCATTATCTGTGCAATCAAACAAACGTACTCACAATTATACTGACATATGTGCAGACTGTGGATACAGAAGTGATTGTCATAAATGGCAACTATTGCACACTTTTTCCTAAGGCAGGAGTAACTTCTTTCCCTTTCCATCTCTCTGCTCAGAATACTGGGGTCTTTATTAATTGATTCTTTTGAGGATAGGGAGAGGCACTCAGTTTAAAAAAGTCTTGTTCTTTCTTTTTTTCGTCATAGAATCATAGGATCCTTGCAGTGCAGAATGAGGCCATTCAGCCCTTCAAGGTTGCACCTACTATCTTACCCAGGCCCTTTCCCTCACCATATCATCATAACCTCACACACTTACATTAGTTAATCAACTAACCTACGCATCTCAGGACAATAAGTGGCAATTTAGCATGGCCAATCCACCTAGCATGCATACCTTAGTGGTTAGCACTTCTGTCGCCTAGTGCCAGGGACTCAGGTTCAATTCTCAGCTTGGGTCACTGTCTGCGTGGAGTTTGCACATCCTTCCTGTGTCTGCATGGTTTTCCTTCGGGTGATCCGGTTTCTTCTACACTCCAAAAATGTGCAGGTTAGGTTGATTGGCCATGCTAAATTGAACCTAGTGTCAGGGGGATTAGCAGGGTAAATATATAGGGTTACTGGGATAGGATGGGTTTGTTGTCATTGCAGCTTTGATGGGACAAATGGCCTCCTTCTGTACTGCAGGGATTCTATAACTCTATGCTATGATCTTTGAACTGGAGGAGGAAATCAGAGTACCCAGAGGAAACCCACGGGGAAAATATGCAAATTCCAGACAGACAGTCACACAAGATCGGAATTGAACCCGGGGTCCCTGGCACTGTGAGGAGGTAGTGCTAACCATTGTGTCACTGTGCTGCCTCAGACCAGTTTTTCAGCAGGCTTCTTCATCCCTTCCTCCCACTAAAGGTCTTGTTGGAGTACCAGTCACTCTTCAGTATCTTATCAAGTTGTCATTATTCATGAATGAGCTTTCATGTTGTGGGTTTCACCTCTTTTCTCACATCTTTTCCAAATCGCCGAAATAAATAGTTAAGAACTGGTCTTCCAAGTTTTCCCTCTGGGATTCGAGATATCCTCATATTGGACACCAGCAAGGTTCCTAACATTAAACAATAGCCGATAACATTCAACAGGTCACAAAGAAACCATGCACTTGTGGCCCATCAGGAATTTATTTAATGGTGCAGGTAAAGTTAAAAGCACTCTGAACTACTGCAATATTTTTTGTCTTTTTCTGCATTCCATCTCAATCAATCAGCATATCACAGGAGGTGAATGTTTACAGAGATTTTGAAATTTTGTGCTGTTGCTTCAGTGGAAGACCATTGGAAATGGTATAAAAGCTAAGACTTCAACTCTTGCTGCTCCTCCACTGACATTAGAGAAGATGATTGATAGAACTTTTCACACCTCTGTATTTAGGTAACAACTCTTTCCCCCAACAGTGATCAAAAGGTTTTCAATGTGCAATTTAATTTATAGGCCATTACTGATAGCATTTGCCAAAGGACAATCAGCCATAATGCTCCCAGATCATGGTGAAACTTTTTCCCCCTGGGAATTTTCCATTTTTCCCTCAGTTTACATAAGAGTAAAAATACCCCATGGATGGCAATGGGAAATCACCTGGCATGCGTCTCATTTTCCGATATGTTTCCTCAGTAACTGAGAAAGTTGGAAGGCTGGGAGGTTGCATACAGAAAACTGCTAATTTTAAATACAAATACATCTAGCTCAATGAAACTTCAGCTAATTGATAGGATTTTCTTAAATTTAACACACTGCAAGACTCCATTCATCATATGATAATGTATACCATTCATATTGTGTACTATACATTAAAGTGGTTCCCAACCAGTGTGTATACCCAAAGAGAATGGTGAGAAATTATTCAAAATTCATGTAATTAAAATTAACCTTTGCCTCCAGCTGTGTAGTTAGCATCTCCAAGACCTGATGAATTTTGGGCCTCCTGCCTATGTACCAGCTGGGAAAGAGCTGCATGTGGGAGGTTTAGATTTTTTATGTCAGTCAGGTCCATAACGCATGACCAACGGGACTTGGAGCTGAAGACAAAAGACCCCATTTGCCTATATGGAAAGCGACAATTCAAAAAGGACACAAAAACCCTGGGAGAAGTATGTAAGATTAAAAGGAGGGGAGTAGCACTAATGGTTAAAGGATCAATTCCAGTTGTGAGCAGGGATGATATAGTAAATGGGTAAACAAATGTAGCTTTACAGGTTCAGCTTGGAAATAAAAAACGGGACAGTCACATTACTGGTCATGCACTTAGGGAGGTCAAACAGTTATAGGCAGTAAATAATAAATGGGAATACATTAAAAGGGATAGACAAAGAGTGAGATTTTGACATATAAGCACACAGGTTCCTAAGTCGATCAAGTGGAAAAGATTGTAAAGAAGGCATATAGAAAACTCTCCTTCATTGGCAGAAATATAGAATTAGGATATAATTTTGGAATTGTATAAAACATTGGTGAGGCCACAACTGGAATAGCGTGCAGAGTTCTGGACGTTATAGGAAAAACATAATTGTTCTGGAGAGAGTGCAGAGAAGATTTACAAAAATGTCGCCCGCCTTGAAAAGTGTAGCTCCAAGGAGAAATTAGATAGGTTGGGGTTATTTTCCTTGGAACAAAGAAGGCTGAGGGGTGACTTGTTGAGGTGTACAAAATTATGAGGGGAAGAGATAGCATGGACAGGATAAAAATTGTTCCTCTGGGTGGAGAATTCTAGAACCAAAGAACATAGATTCAAAATAAGTGGCAGAAGGTATGGAAAGGACAAGAGAAAGAACATTTTTAGGCAGAGTTGTGTGTACCTGGAATTCGCTGCCCAAGTTGGTTGTGGATGCAGAAACGCTAAACTATTTTAAGAAGTACCTGGAAATGCACCTTCAGTGCTGTAGGCTACAGGACTATGGGCTGTGTACAGGGAAGTGGGATTAGAAAGGGCACCTGGGTGTCCTTGGGCTAGTATGGACAAGATGGGCCAAATGGCCTCCTTCTGAGCTGTAGCTTTTCTACTGGTCTATGGAAGAGAGTTAGGAAGACATAAAAAATATACAGGCAAGAGGGGAGGGAGAATTTAAAAACAAAGTTCCCAGTAAGGGAAGAAGACAGAGAAAATAGAGGGTGTGTCTCAGCATAGTTTTACATAGTATAGAGGCGTGCCTTTATAATAAACGGTTAGGAACCACTGCATTAAATTGTACCAATGTAATGCATAATACATTGTAACTTAGAACTATAATTAATAAATATTAAACAGAACAATCAGTTCTCCCTGCAGTGTGTCAAAGGCTGTTGTTAATCTAAACATAAATGTACATACATGGTGCAATTCTCAGTTGAATCGTTGTCTGAAGAGTCTGGAGAGGTCCCAGTGTTGACAAATCCTGAGGGCAGCGCATCCCACTCACTGAATTCAATGCCAGTGCCCAGAGAGTAAGTACCAGCAACACATTCTTTACATGATTGGTTCCTCATGTCTAGGAACTGACCAGCTCCACAGGAAAAAGCTGTTTAAATGTGCAAAACTGGTATCAGAAATTTGCACAAGATATTGCAAACAAGGAAGTGTATGACATGTTTTCAACTGACTCATGCATGTATCTATTAAGAGTTACTTTTCAATTATAATATTTAAAAAAACGACTAAAATAAAAATTTCTACAAATTTGTCTCTTAAATCCTGAATAACCTGGAAACATACACCTGAACAAAAGTGTGACAATGTATGCGGATGGCAATTCTTAAAATATTGAGAACATTTGCCTGTCCATGACTTATGCTCTACCCAAATTTTCTTCTGCTGATTTGGCAAGACAGCAACAAGTCCCTCCATCAAACACGAACATTGCTGCAAGCCAATACAAAAGGCCAAAGAATGCAAATTTTTCACATGTATCCCAGTTCTTTTGACCTTTATTTCTCCTGATTGCCTAGCATTTCACCATATATTGCAATTCACTTCATGGGCTCAGAAAATGCAATGCCAAAAATTGAAAAGCACGCTTACTTACATTTTCTTAAACATGCCGATCCAGATGTACGTAAGTGACAGTTTGATGTTTTCACACTTACATACATAAAACGGGACTTTAGAGAAAGAACATGCTGTAAGTTGTGCTTTCATTAGGCACTGGTTGTTTATGCAGATTGTTGGTTTGTTTTCAGATCATACAGCACAGAAACATATCCTTCTTTTTATCTTTTGGTACTTAAAAGTCCAATCCAATCAGAGTCCCCACACAAGGGACAAACCAGATCCAAGCTGACGAAGATATTGCATATTATCTTGGGCTTAATCAAGCAAGATTCAAGCTGACAGAAGGAGGCATTGCACCCGTTCCCGGGCTCAATCTGAGCTTCATCAGGTGAAGCTTCAGTTTAACCTCACTGGTTATCGGAGCGCTTACACTTGATCTTAGCCAAAAGGCCAAGAAGCAAAACGTACCCTTTGACAACCATTTCTATGCTGACTATCAATACTAATCTTACTATGTCTTGGCAATTTAAATGCTTGTTTGGATGCTTCTAAAATGTTGCAAGAATACCTGCCTCCACCACCCTCTCAGGCAGCGTGTTCCATATTTCCACCACATTCTGGGCGAACATACCTTTCCTCAGATCCCCTCTAAGGCACTTGCTCCTCACTTTAAACCTATGTGCTCTGGTCTCGGACACTTCTGCCATGCAGAAAATAATTCTTATGACCTACCCTATCTATGCCTCACATAACTTTGTATATGTCTATCAGATTCCATCAGCCTCATCTCCTCCAGGGAAAACAAACCCAGCCTATCCTGTCTCTCCTTAATGCTGAAACTTTCCATCCCTGAATCATCTTCTTTTTCTTTGGCAGTCCCTCAGGATCCAGGATGACTTATTTCCACTCTTGTTAGGTAGGTTCTGTGCTGGTTCAATCCTGGAATCGCAGATTTGACG
This sequence comes from Sphyrna mokarran, assembly GCA_024679065.1. Lineage (NCBI taxonomy): Eukaryota > Metazoa > Chordata > Chondrichthyes > Carcharhiniformes > Carcharhinidae > Sphyrna > Sphyrna mokarran. Next base: position 19,963,622 of record JAGIQG010000023.1, on the reverse strand, counting down.
TGTGATGTTTAATGACGTGGGTGGGAGGGATGCTCTGGATTCTGTGCTTTTTTTTGGCTGTTTATAGTTGGTTTCAGCATGCTCCATTTGGTGACATGCAAAATGATTGGCGCCTTCACAGATACCCCTTCTCCAGCCTTTGCATGTGTCAATGGGAATGTTGCATTTATTTAGGGAGGCTTTCAAAATGTCCTTAGAGTTTTCCTCTGCCCTCCTAATGATTGCTTGCCATTGCGGACCTCAGAGTAGAGCACTTATTTCGGGAGTCCTGTGTCGGGTGTGCAGACAATGTGCCCACCCATTGCAGTTGTGACCACTGCCTTGATACTGGGGATACTGACCAGGAAGAGGATGCTCATATTGGTATGTCTATCCAACCAGTGGCTTTGCAGGATTTTGCAGAGGCAGCATTGGTGATATCTCTCCAGGAATTTGAGATGTCTGCTGTACATTGTCCATGTTTCTGATGCAAACAGGAGGGCAGGGAACACAGCTGCTGTGTAGACCAGGAGTCTCATGCTGGATTTGAGGTCTCAGTTTTCAAAGACTGCTTCTCAGGCTTCAGAAAATTGCTCTGGTGCATTGGAATCAATGTTGGATTTTATCATCGATATCTGCTCACACCAAGAAGTATAAAGAACTTCAAGGTGATGGGATGGAGCGTTGCTGTGAGGAAGATGGAGAAGAACAGTTTGATCCCTGTTTGCACACATGTTGGGCCTGTAGTGGTTCTGTTGGTGAGGATCATGGCTTGCATGTCTTTGTGGAGAATGGTGACAAATTTCTGTGGACAGCCTAATTTGAGGAGAAAGTTCCACAATTCTTCAAGGTTGACAGAGCTGAAAGCCTTTGTGAAATCAAACAGGGTGTTGCTGCTCCCTGTACTTTTCCTGGAATGCTGGATGCTGAAGATCATGTCCACTGTGCTTTTTGATGGGCAGTAGCTGTGCTGAGACTCAAAGAGGAGCTTTTCAGCCACTGGCAGGAGGTGATTGAGAAGGAATCTTTCACGTGGAAGAGAATAGTGAAATCCCTCTGTAATTCCACAGTCGAGCCTGTCTCCTGCCTTGAAGATGGTCACAATTATCCAGCTCTTCTGACAGCTCTTTAAAAATTCCATCTTATCTAATCATTTCACACGAAGGCGATCCCATTAATATTGGCAGAGTTATAATCTCCTTCATCCATAACCCTACTTCTCTTGCATCTTGCCGTGATTTGCTTACGTATCTGCTCCACTATTTCTCACTGGCTGTCGGGAGGCCTATAGTATAATCCCAGCAAAGTGATTACCCTTTTTATTTCTAAACTCCATCAATACGGCCTCATTTGAAGATCGTCTAAGATATTCTCCTTCGTTACTGCAGTGATGGTCTCTTTTATCAATAATACAGTGCCCCTCCTCTCTTACATGCCCAACTGTCATACCTGAAACTTTTATACCTTGGAATATTGAGTTGTCAGTCCTGGCCTTCTTTCAACCATGTCCCAGTAATTGCATCAATTTCATATTTTCACATGCTGATCAACAACCTAATGTTCACCAGACATGCAGGCTCCTGCATGAAAATACATGCAATGTAGTTTCCTAATCCTCCCAAGTGCCTGTCTTCTCTGACTGCTAGACTAACCTAGTTTTCCTTCTATGTCTGACTGAACCTCGCTCCCAACTGTACATCCATTCTGTGTCCCATCCTCCTGCCAAATTAGATTAAAACCTCCCAACAGCACAAGCAAACCTCCCAACAAGGATACTGGACCCCTTCCGGTTCAGGTGCAACCTGTTCAGCCTGTACAGGACCCACCTACCTCAGAAATTGTGCCAATGATGCAAAGATCCAAAGCCCTCTCTCCTACACCATCCCTTTAGACACATGTTCATCTGACATATTTTCCTATTCTTATACTCAGTAGTGTGTGGAGCTGGAAATAATATAGTGATTACAACATTAGCTCTTTGATCTACTACCTAACTCCCTAAATTCCTGCTAAAGTTAAAGTTTATTTATTAGTCATGAGTAAGGCTTACATTAACACCGCAATGAAGTTACTGTGAAATTCCTCTAGTCGTCATGGCCTGGGGTCTGTTCGGGACCTAAACAACATGTCTTTGCTACAGGATCTCTTCCCCATGTTGTTGCTACTAACATACATTACGGCCACTGTTCACCCTTTCCCTTCAGAATGCCCTGCAGCTTCTCTGAGACATCCCGAACCCTGGCACTAGGGAGGCAATATAATATTTGAGTCATGTTCATGGTCACTGAAACACCTGTCAGCTCCCCTTACATTCAAGTCCACTATCACGAGAGCTTTCCCAGTCTTTTCCTTCCCAGCTGTGCAGCATAATGCCATAAACTTGGCTGTTGCTGCTTTCCCCTGAGAGACCATTCCCACCAACAGTACCCTACATGTTTGACAGAGGGATGGCCACAACGGATTCCTGCACTATCTGCCTGTACCTATTACCCTTCCTGGTGGTCATCCAATGCTTTTCTGCCTATGCGGCTGTAGCTTGCGGTGTGATCAGCTTGCTAAACATGTCATCCATGATGTCCTCAGTGTCATGGATGCCCCATTGTGAGTCAACCCACAGCTCCAATCGTGCAATGAGATCATTGAGGACTGCAGCAAGATACAATTCCTGCACGCATAGTCACCAGGGGATCAGAAATGACCCTAATTTCCCACATATTGCAGAAGGTTCTGTTTGTTATGTTTTGATGTGGTGAGCAGCAGGGAATTCAGTATAAGTATCCATTCACAAAAAATGGTCACAGATTTTGGTGTAATTTGATAGGTTGTGTCACTCCATGAAATTAGAAGCCACTAGAATGCTTCAGCACAGCCATAGTGTGAATGTGGTATGACACTAGCAGTTTATTTCATAAGAAATTCATACTGGACAGGTTTAAACTGGACTGCACAAGCCTAAAAATTTTGGAACCACTGCAAACAAGTTTAAGTTTATTTATTAGTTACGTTTATTTATTCGTGTCACAAGTAGGCTTACATTATCACTGCAATGAAGTTACTGTGAAAATCCCCAAATTGCCACACTCCACTGCCTGTTTGGGTACACTTAGGGAGAATATAGCATGGCCAATGCACCTAACCCCAGCACATCTTTCAGACTGTGAAAGAAAACCGGAGCACCCAGAGGAAACCCACACAGACACTGGGAGAATGTGCAGATTCCGTACAATCACCCAAGGCGGGAATCAAACCCGGGTCCCTGGTGTTGTGAGGCAGCAGGGCTAACTCCACTCTGCCACTGTGCAAGAAAAGCAACAAATAAAAACCACCTGCAGCAAATGAACGTGCAAGATTTTTACTTTAGTAAAGGTCAATGGACATTGCAAATCCCGAAAGGAGGATATATATACCGTCTCAGGTGAATTACTCATTAAAGTCAACTGCCTGGCAAAATCAACAGTCGACCCATCTTCTTGCCAAGTAATCTCACAATACTATAACAACAGTATTAAACATAGAGTGGAATCCTGTGCTCCCACCAGCAGTGGGAATAGTGATGGGCTGGGGAACTCAATTTGGTGTGAGTGAAAAAGTCAACCTCCTGTCAGCAGAAAATTAGTTCGGAATTTTCTACTTTGGAATTTCACAGCTGGTTAAAGGTGGTCCAGGTTTCCCCGCTGAGCAATGTTGGGAAATCTATTTGCATCTCATGAGTGCTCATTTTATATGACCAACACATTAATCCTCCAAATTAAGTTCCCATCAATAGCTACTCAGAATATTCTATTTTACGACACACACCAGCTGACCTCACCTCATCCACAGCTTAGAGGTCAGTGGACACTGCTTTCACCTTCCTTTCACACCGTCATTCGAATATATCAGGTGTCTATAGCACAAGCTGCATTAAGGCTGGGTATGGGAGGCATGATGAGAGGGCAAGGGTGACACAGAGACATGATTGGGAATGGCAATGATGGGGATGGTGAGGACCAGCAGGTCATAGGAAGCACAACCATGTTACAATATAACCAGTGATAACATTGGATCTGTTTTAATGTGACCAATGGTAACGAGTTGTAAGGATCAGCTGACTCAGTAAAGCATATAAGCAATGATACGATGACTGGCTGACCAGCTGACTCAGTATAAATTAGAACATGTTGGGACTTGTGGGGAACTTGGTTAGGCCAGAAGTTTGGAGTAATGAAGTTTCTTTATTACATCTTTCCTTTGATTTATAAGTTGGAATAAGTTGTCTTATATTTTTATTCTCTACACTGGAAGAATTCCTTTCGGACCAAGGGAAGGAAAGGATCACAGGGGAAGGGTGAGAGGATAGGGGTATGTTTAAGAGACTTTCCTGGAAATGCGGTTATACTGTTGGGTGCAAGTTTAAGAGACTGTCCTGGAAATGAGGCCATACTATCCAGGTCATGTTAGAGGACTCTGTATGGCATGCACATCTTGGTGCCGGCCTTGGATGGGAGAATGCCTCTTTGAGCTGAGATGATCATGTACAGAATGCAGGATATGGTCAGTCACTGAGGTATTTGATCCTGGGTAGCATATTGATAAGCATGGGCCACTGATATATCCAGGGGAGACTTCTGGATTTTCTAACGTAGTAATTCTAAAGTCACGGGGAGCATTTGTATGGTTTCATGGAGTGGAGGTGTGGGTATGGAATCAGATAGCCTCTGAAGATAAGGCTGCATGTGGCATTGAGAACAGAAGAGGTTCGATAAATAAAAGGTTCAACATTGAAGGAAACAGGAGGATTACAGGAAATTGATACGAACAATGATAGGATCAGAGACAATTGGAATGGCTGGATAGTAACAGACAGAATAGGAATTAGAAGACGGTGTAGGGAAATGGATGGGAGGAACTTGTTGGGCTGATAGGGAGGCTGAAAGGTGTTAACCTCACATACATGTTAACAGTACCATCTTCAAATTTACTGAGTAAGAATGCAACTGAAATAACAAGCTTTAAAGAAACAATATGGCAGGGATCTCAAGGCATGTGGGTAATGCTTCAACTTAGCCAAAAGGCTGAGATGGCTTTGAAAAATTGCATCATGCAATGCCTTGGTTTAATCGCATTGGCTATCCTGATCCTTGACTCTACCCTAGCTTAGGCAAAGCACAGTCGCAACCATCAGTACATACATTTGCAACGGGCTGGCCTTATTCCCTGCCTGGTCATTGTTTCAGCCCTGCCAGTTAAGTACAGGCTGGGCCTCTGGATTACTAGTTCAGTGACTTTACTATTACAGCATCTTCTGCCCCAAGTGTAAATAGAGCAACGTCAGTTCAGAGAGAATTGTCACTTTATTTTTCAAATGCCATTACTGGATAACAGGAAAAAGGTGGAAATTTCCTTTTCCAAAGCAATATCTTGCTTTAGTCCAAAGCCTGCAGAGATCAGCCTTTATCATAAGTAAATAATATCCCCAAATTGGGTGTTAGGCAAGCTGCTATTGGGAGAAATCCAAGTAATCATCGTTTAATTATTCGTGTAAAATTACAGCAATGGTCAATATTTCAAACTTTGGATTGGTGACATTTGCTCTGTGAACTCAACAAAATCTGTGTGGGAACGGGCTAAGAACATTACTTTCATGAAGCATCTTGATGTTACAATAAATTATATTTCTCATCAGTTAATAAACCAGCAATTTATCGTAATCTATTTGTGTATTGGACTTATTAATTTACTTATTCTATGTACTGAAGAACAAAATGTAAGATTGCTCTGGCATGTTTTTGGTACTGAGTTTGTTTTTATAAAACACAAAATGCTGGAATAGTAAAACCTTTATGGTGAATGCTGCACATGCCTGAGAGTATTTATCTTAAATATACAAATGTTCAAATGAAAATTTGAATTTGACAAGTAGCTTACAGCACGCTGTGCCTTTGACTGGGTCTGGCAGTCCTGTGCAAGTCCCCGGAGCATGAGGCACAGCTACTCTCCACCTGGTGCCAAGACTGTCGCACTCCGTGTATTCATAGTAATAATTTGACTGAAATACATAAAAAAAATTCCACATTAAACACAACAGTACAAACAAAATAACACAAATATAAATGCTCAAAATGCACTTGGATTAATAGACAGTAGACATTTAATCAATGCCTTTGGATACCTGCTCCATTTCTTCAGTGGCATTCAAATTTAAAATGGCTAAACATTTGATACAATCTAACCAAATCATGTGCAAAGTTATGTAAAACTATTAAGGACAGTAGTTGAGAAGAGGTAATGAAAATTAATCAATTGTCAATGTTACAAGCACAAGGCATTCACTTCGCTCCAATCACCATTGTCACAATGTAATGTAATATCATCCATTAATTTCATCAACTAATTCCTTGTTGAATTTTTTTTATTCATTCGTGATACATGGGCATCGCTGGCTGGTCAGCATTTATTGCCCATCCCTACTTGTCCAAGAACAGTTGAGAGTCAATGACTTTGCTCATGTAGGCCAGACTAGGTGGGGATGACAGATTTCCTTCCCTAAAGGACATCTTTGAACCGGATGGGTTTTTTCCGACAATTAGCAAAGGTTTCATGGTCTCAGCCAATTCTTAATTTCAGATTTTCTTTGTTAAATTCAAATTCAACCATCTGCTGTAGCAGGATTTGAACCCAGGTCCCCAGAACATCAGCTGAGTTTCTGGATTAATAATCTAGCGATAACGCCACCAGGCCATCAGCTCTCCCATTATTGGCCATTATTAGGCTGTGTCCTAAAGTTGGAAATCATAAGTACCTTTAGCTATTGAAATGAGCAGAATTGTTCAATTTGCCAATAAGTTCTGAAAGAAAACACAGACACATAGGGCCTGATTTTACCATTTTCATTCTAAGTGCTAAATCTGGACATAATTCAGATCCGATTTGGAAATCTGCTTTCAGGTGCCCCCATACACATGTAATCTGAAAAAAAATTGCAGATCTGAATCGTGCTGTGGGCAGGGCTTAGCAAACCCAAAATGATCGGATCTCTGAACTGTACATGCATAGCTAGAAAGAAAATTGAAAACGTGTGCCCTTGTCAGATCACTCTGGGCCGCAAAAAATGGATAAAGCAGCCTGAGAGAGATAATCAGGAGCAATGGTCCCCACAGACATCGCTCCACCTTCCCCACAACATAACTGTCTCCTTATCCACCCATTCCCCCATTACCCAGACCAATCGCGATGCCCTGTCCCCTTTCAGCCCACCAATCGCCCACAGAACGGCAGCGGACACCCCCGCCTCCTTCCCAAGAGCATGATCTTGCCTCACTCCTTCCCTGCTCCCCCAGAGAACGATCTGGTCTCATACCCCCCACACCTCCCATTTCTGCTCCCTGCCCTGCAGAGAACGATCTGGCCTCACTTCCCCCCACAACCCTTTACCCCCCGGCCCAGAGAACGATCTGGCCTCATTCCTCACAACCTCCAAAGAATGATCTGGCCTCACTCCCCTCAGCCCTCCCCAAGAAGTACATCTGACCCACCTCGCGCTCTCTCCCCACCCCCTCACCAGAGAATGATCTGACCCGCCTCCCTCTTCCCTCCCCCACCCCTACCATTGGCAGGTCTGAACTCATCTCTTCAGCAGCTGGAGCGCCCAAGTCAGACTTTTATTCAGCATGTCCATTTCGGCATGATTCCTGATCGGCAAATTCTGGATGGTAAAAGGGGAAATGCTGATAAAGTTGCGGGGGGCAGTTAATTAATTCAATTGAAATTCATTTAAATCGCCGTTGTGCCTATTTCGGGTGCAAATCGGATCGGGCCATTCCTGAGTCTCGGTAAAGTGACCATTTGCACAGACACAGGCTTTGATCGTGTTAATGGCATCACACTCGACTTCACCATATTTTCACAGCCACTCTGATCATTTTGGGTTTCCTAAGCACTGCCCGCAACACGATTCAGATCTGCAAGTTTTTTTTCAGATTAAGTGCATATGGGGGTGCCTGAAATCCAGTGGGTTCAAAATTCAGCCCAGAACTTGAGCAGAAAACCTGGAATAACAGTTCCAGAGGAAGTACAGCATTGTGATGAGTACTGTTGTTTCACATCTCTGCTCCTGCAGATATAAAACTGTCCTTGCAGTAAATGGCACAGCAAGTAATCAATCATTGCATTACATAAATTAATTGATTATTCAACTAATATGCCATTTGGGGATTTCGTGTTGCTATTATTGTTGTCAGCCACAGTTCTGGGGCACATATTAAGGGTTCAAGTCTCACTTCAGGATCTGAGCACAAAAACCAAGGATGACACTCCAGTGAAAAAGTTTGGCATTGCCAAAACTGGATAAAATGTTAAACTGAGGCCCCTTGATTGGGTGAGTATAAAGATCTAATGGCAGTGTCCTGGCCAATATTTATCCCTCAATCAGCATCACAAAAACAGCTTATCAGCTCATTAGCACATTATTGTTTGTGGAAGTTGCTGTTGGCTGCTGTGTTTCCTACATTACAACAGTGACTACTCTTCAAAATAATTCATTGGCTGAGGGCAATGAAGGATGACTGAGAAATCTGGGACTTGTCTGTAACACCCACATCCCACAAAATAAGGAAGGATAAAAAACTTACTGTGCATGGAATAACTGTTGCATGGACCACATTAAGTTGATTTCAAATATAACTCATCAATTGTGAAGTGCTTCAGAATATAACAAAGCAACTATACAATTTCTTCTTTATTAATAAGGGCATTAAGGTGTATGAATTATCGCTGCTCTGATTCAATTAGAAAAATCTACTTACTTCTGTGTGCAATTTTGAAGAATTAGGACACACCTCAATACCCTGCTATTGAACTTGGTGTTATTTGTGAGCGCCCAATTTCTCAACCTTGCCCCTCACCTAAGGAGTGGTAATCCTCACCCCTCAAATCTCCCTCTCAAAAGCGATAGCATCTTATGGTCATCTGGGACAACGGTGATTTCACTTTCACCTTTAACTTCTGAATTTCGTACTGTAACTACAAGAAGTGTACATGTGGCACTGCTCTGCAAATTGTTCATCTAATTTAGTTCTGAGCTCATTTATTTGTTTAGTATAATGTTTCACACTGAATAAATCTGCCAGTTTTAAAGAAGTCAAATATGGACGAAGGTCAAACTGTTGCATCTTCAAACATCTGCTGTTTCAAATATTTATCTTTGAACCCATTTTCACTCTGATCGAACTCTCATCCCTATGGCAGAACAGCTGCTGCCAGCATTTCAAATATATCTTCAGCTGCGATAAACATAAAAAAAAACTCAACATGATTTACAAAGATTTTCTGCTGTCATTAATTCTAAAAGGCTGCGGGATAGATTTTCAGCATCAACTTCTGGGTGGTAATCTGAAAAGGTGGATTCCTGTCCTTCATAAATCCTACAGATAATCAGTCGTAGGGAAGCTCAGTATATCAGTGCAAAATACAAGGCTGAAGCATTTGCAACCAGAGGTAAGTAACATTCACACTAAACAAAACTAGGCAATAGCCACTTAACAGGAGGTAACGTACCCATCTCCTTTTGACATTCAATGGCATTACCATGAATGAATCTCCTAGCATCAACATCCTGGGGGTGACCATTGACCAGAAACTGAACTAGACCAGCCATATAAATACTGTGGCACAAGAGTAGGTCAGAGGCAAGGAATCCTGAACAAATAACATACCTCCTGACTCCCCAAAGCTTGCCCATTATCTAAAATGCACATGTCAGGAGTGTAATGGAATACTCTTCATTTGCTTATATGAGTGCCGTTCCAAAAATACTCAAGAGGCTTGATTCAATCCATTAAAAAGTAGACCACTTGATCTGCACTCCTTCCACCAATTTAAATATTTAGTCCCTCCACCAGTGACACATCGTATGTGTACTATGTGCACACAAGATGCATTGCAGCAACTCACCAGTGGTTTTTTACAGCACTTATCAGGACAAGGGAACAAACATATTGAGACACTACTCATCTGCCAGTTCCCATCCAAGCCACACACCATACTGATTTGGAAAACTATTGTTTTCTCTTCACTAGATCACAATCCTGGAACTCCCTTAACCAACATTACTATATGTGTACCTGCACCAGATGGACAGCAGCGATTCAAAACAATGATTCACTCCCATCTTCTCAAACAGGGATGGGCAACTAACGCTGGCCTTGTCAGCAGCACTCTCATTCCATGAAAGGTTTTTTTAAAAAAAATTCATCAACCTGCTGATTTCAAAGAAATAAAAATCAGGTAGATTCTGGGAAACAGTGGACAATTGCTCAGCCTGGTTTCCACTTAGGCAGTGAGGAAAAATCTGCCCTTACAACTCTTTTAGACAGTATTTACTTATCAGGCAGTTACTGAATACAGCTAAATATGTCAACAACATTTGCATTAAATCTGTAGACAGCCAAAGGCTATGTGTGTTTAGACTTATGTGTGTGTGATTGTCCTTCCAATAGGAATGCTTCTGTGATTTACTCAAACCTGCACAATTGAATGTAACTGAGAGGTCAGGGCCCAACCATTTTTGATTTGATTCATTATTGTCACTTGTATTAACATACAGTAAAAAGTATTGTTTCTTGCATGCTTTAGACAAAGCATATCGTTCATAAGAACTGAAAAGGAGAGGATGTAGAATGTAGTATTACGGTCATAACTAGGCTTTAGAGAAAGATCAATTTAATGCAAGGTAGTCCATTGATCTTGAGTCATTTGGAATGTGACCTCAGACTTTTGTAACTTTTTCCCAAAGGAAGAAGGTGGAAGAGAGAATGACTGGGGTGCGTGTGGCGTCCTTAATTATGCTGGCTATTTTGCTGACGCAGCAGCAAGTGTAGATAGAGTCAATGGATGGGAGTCTGGTTTGTGTGGTGGATTGGGCTACATTCACAACCTTTTGTAGTTTCTCAAGGTCTTGGGTACAGCAGAAGCCATACCAAGCTGTGATACAACTACAAAGCATATTTCCTGTGGTGCATTTGTAAAAGTTGGTGGGTTTCATGGCTGACATACCAAATTTCCTTAGTCTACTGAGGAAGTAGAGGCTTTGGAGGGCTTTCTTAACTACAATATGGGCATGGGGAAGATCAGGACAGGTTGTTGGTGATCTGGACACCTAAAATATTGAAGCTGTTGACCCTTTTCACTTCATCTCCATTGACGCAGACAGGAGAATGTTCTCCTCAATGCTTCCTGAAGTCGATGACAATCTCCTTCATTTTGTTGACATTGAGGGAGAGATTATTGTCACCAGACCAATTCATTGAGATTCTCTCTCATTCCTGTACTGTGTCTCCTCATTATTTGAGATCCAACCCCCTATGGTGGTGTTGTCATCTAACTTGAAAATGGAATTGGATGGGAATTAGACTGCATAGTCATAGGTGTAGAAGTGTTCAACCAGTTGAATTTGATCATGGATGAGGAATTGTTGCCAATCCATACTGATTGTGGCCTGTGGGTTAAGAGTTTCAGGATCCAGCCACAGAGGGAGGAGCCGAGGCCAAGGCCACAGAGTTTGGAGATGAGTTTCATAGAAATAATGGTGTTGAAGGCTGAACCGCAGTCAATAAATGAGGGTCCAATATGGGTGTCTTTGTTATCTAGATGTTCCAGGTAAACCTAACCTTTTAAACCTTTTAGACCTGACATTTTAAACCTGACCTAAAGTTCAAAGGACACTGCTCCAAGAAATATTCAGAACTTGAACATCAAAATCTGGCTGATAGGAAGGAAATTTGTGTAGAGTTTGAAAAGAGCTCGGAAGAATCAATTTTATAGTTGCAATTGCTGCTGGTGTACGGATAAAGCTAATTCTGCAGCTCTGCAACAACTGCTAATGTTCCAAAAAGGGACAATTAGGGAAAACACACTGAGGTGATTAATGTAATCTGGGGGCAACTTTGTGGCCAGGAGCATGTTTCAGCATGATGCTCTTAAAACAGATGGGAAATTGATTTGTGGTGCAATTCCTTAAGCTTTTATACTGATTTGGTTGATTTCAGGTGAACTGTACCCTTGAGATAACTCTGCCCCAAAGTTTTTCATGTTTACCATTTTCCCTAGAAGCTAAAACATGATAAATACCTTCTAAAGACATTTTTATTGTATGCTCCAAATTAGCAAATTATTTTATTCCTACTCGAAAAATTTCTTGAGAAAGAACCAGTAACACAACACATAAAATATATCACCAGTATGCAAAGATCAACACTGTAAACTGGACTGGTCTTTTATCTTGTTTTATGCTCAGTACACACAAACAAATGTACAACATTACTATAGCTTGTTAGCCAAAAACAGCAATTTAAATTATGTCCCCTGGATGGATGATAAATTATTCGTCAAATGTCCAACAAGAGGTGGAGTCAGTGAACAGAAAAAAAGATTAATGAAGTTAATGGACTAAAACAGAATAAACTCATGTGCTCTATGGATTTGTAATGCAAAGCATAGGTCAGGATTTCCCCTCTGGGGCTAAGTCTTGTAGTGGAATAGGGAATGTTTCCTGCTGCCAAAACTGGTAGGAAACCACACTGTATCTTCCAGCCCCAACTTGATGTCTGTGCTCAAGGGGAGCATTGATAGCTATGAAACAGAAAGCAGTTAATGACATGCATCGGATGACGTACCATAGTGCCGTAACCTCCCAAAAAACAAGGCCAAAGAATGGGTTTCGGCAATGGTGGTTGCAGTAAAGCAAGAAGGCTTGTGTTGACTGTGCACTTAGACAAGGTTACCCCATCACCCTATGAAAACAGTGGGTCAAATGATAGCAGACATACCCAATGCTAAGAACAAACAAAGAAGAACAAAGAACAAAACAGCACGGGAAACAGGCCCCTCGGCCCAACGAGCCTGCGCTGCCACATCGATGTTCCCACTTCTACACGCGATCCCTATCCATGTTTATAGATCTATGGATTAAAAACCAAATTTGAGACAATTTAAGGAGAATTTGTTTTGCCAATTAGCCTAAGAGCACATTTTTGGGATGTGGGAGGAAACCGGAGCTCCCGGAGAAAACCCACGCAAGCACGGGGAGAATGCGCAAACTCCCACAGACACAGGCCCAAATCCATGTATCTGCACAGCACAGCTATAGTCACTGCGCTGTCATGTTGCCCATCAGATGGTCCAGATCGAGCATACACTAACGACGTGAAGCACTAGGATACTCTCGAAAAAGGTCCAAGAGCAGTCCTCTCACGACCCATCGCGTGTATGCCCCTCGTTAGACAACAAGGTGGACCAAAGCACCTGTAGGATAAAAAACAAGTACATCAATATCATCATCTATTTACACACTTCCCAGGGACTCCCAAAGCTCATTATCCCTATTTTAAATCAGTTTTCTATACCCCTCCATTCCCATTCTGTTCATGTGCCCATCTAAGTATTTCTTAAATAACTCCAGAGTGCCTGCCTCCACCACTTTACTTGGTATCGCATTCCATATCCCCACCACCCTCTGTGTGAAAAAACTCCCTCTAGCATCCAACTTATACCTTACCCTCCTCACCCTAAGCCCGTGACCCCTCGTGCTATTTGAGTCCATCCTAGGAAAAAGCTTCGCCCTGTTTACTCTATCTATCCCCTTCAAAATCTTGTACACCTCTATCAGATCTCCTCTAAGTCTACGTCTTTCTAAGGAAAACAGTCCCAATTTGCCTAATCTCTCCTCGTAACTCAGACTTTCCATACCAGGCAGCATCCTGGTAAACCTCCTCTTCAGTCTTTCCAGAGTCTCCATGTCCTTCCGGTAGTAAGGCGACCAGAACTGGACGCAGTATTCCAAATGAGGTCTAACCAGCGTTTTATACAACTGCAACATTAAAGGCCAGCTCTTGTACTCTATGCCCCTTCCTATAAAGGCTAGCATACCATATGCTTTCTTCACAACCTTCTCCACTTGCTCTGCCACCTTCAGAGACTTGTTCACCTGCACCCCCAGGTCCCTCTGCGTTTCTATACTCTTAATAGGTCTACCCTTTATCATATACCTCCCCCCTACATTTTTTCTCCTGAAATGCATCACCTCACATTTATCAGGATTGAATTCCATTTGCCATCTGTCTGCCTAAGCTACCAGCCTATCTATGTCCTGCTGCATCGCCTGACAATGCTCCTCACTATCCGCAAGTCCAGCCATCTTTGTATCATCTGCAAACTTGCTGATCACTCCACTTACTCCCTCTTCCAAGTCATTTATATATATTACAAATAGAAGAGGTCCCAGTACCAAGCCCTGCGGCACACCACTAGTGACCGACCTCCAGCTAGAGAAACACCCTTCAGCTCTTACTCTCTGTCTCCTATTACCAAGCCAGTTGCTTATCCATCTAGCTACCTGTCCTTGTATCCCATTTGCCTTGACCTTCTTGACTAACCTCCCATGAGGGATTTTGTCAAACGCCTTACTAAAATCCATATAGACAACATCAACGGCTTGCCCTTCGTCCACCGTTTTCGTCACCTCCTCAAAAAATTCTACCAAATTTTTAAGGCACGACCTCCCCTTAACAAATCCATGCTGCGTATCCCTAATCAGATTGCAACTCTCTAAGTGCCTATACATCCTATCTCTAAGAATCCCCTCCAACAGCTTCCCTACCACTGACGTCAAACTCACCGGCCTATAATTTCCGGGGTTATCCCTACCACCCTTTTTAAACAACGGTACAACATTAGCTATTCTCCAGTCCTCTGGGACCTAATCTGTGTCCAAGGAAGAGACAAAGATTTGCGTAAGAGGCCCTGCAATTTCACCTCGCACCTCTCTAAGCAGTCTGGGATAAATGCCATCAGGCCCTGGAGATTTATCAGTTTTAAGTTTCCAGCATTCTGGATTTGAAATGCAGGTTCTAGCAAATCATGTTAAATGATGAATCTACGAAACTTATCACATTCATGTCTCCAACAGGCAGATATAATTTTTATTATATGTCCTATGTTGATTGGCAACAGGGTCTTTCATCAGATTTTGATGCAACTCTTTGCAGGCTAAATCTGTGAAATCATCATCAATGCCATCCTGGTTTGTATTGTAAAGTACAAGAACATGATGCACATATTTGTCTCATTCTCAATAGGAACAGGACCATACAATTAAAACTCAATCCTGCGAAATACAGGACCAAGGTCAGCCAGGTTCCTTATGTGGGTCACTTATTAACTGCCGATGGCTTGAAGCCAGATCCAAAACAAGAAACCAGCTAAATGACAGATGGCCATCCCCTTGGACAAGCACACTTCTTTTGCATGACAAATTATCTAAGTTTATTCCTTCCTATGGTGAGGTCACCGAACGTCTTGTTCAGTTTCTCTATCAGGACACTGAATGCTGCTGGCAGGACACCACACTGTAGTATTCAACAGATTCAAACAGGCACTCTCAGTCTCATCTGTGCTACAATACTTTGATGGTTGAGCACCCGTGCTTATATCAGCAAACGCTTTCCAGCACAGACTTGGAGCATCCAGAATGGCAGATCAATAGCCTTTGCCTGAAGGGTCCTCATTGACACTGAGACTTGCGATGCATCGATCATAAAGGAACTCCCAGTTCTCATCTTCACCTGTCAGAAATTTCTTGACTTTGTATCGGCTCATCCTGGAAGTGTTGAGTCTGACCAACAGCCACTCAGAGCTATTCCAAAAAAGCCTCTTCATACTGGTTCTGTACGACTGCTGCACATAATGCTAAAGGTACAACCTCAGTGTCATCTCAAATGTGGTAAGGAGCTGATGCCCTTTGCAGAACTTTGCTACCCACAACAGATTGTGAGGGAGACTTAGACATTAAGACAATAAAGGAGCTGACCTCCCGTAGAATCCAGGAACTTAATTACTCCACATATGATGAGTAACGCAAATTCAAGAGACATTTTGCCATACATCCCTCAGAGATTCCCGACAGACAATGCTTGCCAATTTGTCTCCATTGAACTTAGAAACTTTGCACACACATGGGACTTTCAGCATATCATGAGCAGCCCCTTATATCACAATCCAACAGTCTGGAAGAATGGACGGGATGCTCAGCTCAACATTTTCTAGAGAAACATGCCTGGGATCACACAGATTACCACTTCGCACTCCTTAGCCTGTGAAACCGGGATCCGCCCTGGTTAACACAGCAACTATTCTCCAGCTGCACTCACTAGACAATTCCTACTCTTTGGCAGCCCAAACTCGAAACCAACATGGCAGGTACCCTCATGGAACGCTGATTGTGAAGCAAAATGCTCACAGACTCGGCACTCTAACCATCGATCATATGGTCTGGATTCAGACCACAAGCGACCATGACAAGTTGGTAGTGGTGCACACAGCCATGTTCCACAGTTGAGCAGCTAAATGGTAGCCTTGTTCAGTGCCCACTATGAACAAAACTGGCATCAGCTAATACAGGTATTGAAATCAGCATCAGAGAATGCCATTTTACCCTAGCTTTCGAGCCTTCTACATTAATTGGAAATGGAAAACCCTCCAGAGGTCTGTGCAGCAAGCCTTGTACCAACTGGGCACATTGAAGGCAGGTCATCCACACTGAGGATACTAGCCAAGAACATCTACAGCACAGTCAACTGGCATAATCACATGCTCAGGATGTATGACCAAACCAATCCAGGATTACCTCACCAACTAGCCTATTCCTGGCTGTCTGCCTTCTTCAAACAACAAAACAGGAGAGTGTGTGGGCGAAGAAGGTCGGGGGGGGGGGGGCCGGGGGGGGGGGGCCTGGGGATGGGGCAGGGAAGAGAGGTGATAGTCTGAGCACCAACTGCAACAGATTAATCTATGTTTCACTCTATGTAGGTAGTTATGCATTGTTGGCTTGTTCAGTATAAGTTAAAAATGGTTTGCACAAAGTTACTGTTCATGTGCACTGTTACATCTCAGTACCACAGGTTGTCAAACAGGGAAGATGTAGACCAAACCATCACATGATAACATGGTCACTTGAAGAGACATGTGACAGAAACTCAGGTGTTTTCCCTGGAAACAGAAAAAGTGGAAGCTTGTAAGAGTTGTTCAGACTACTGCATACATTTTTGTTTGTTATAAGTCCTTGGTCACCAGTTATTGGAACCCAACACTTCTGCATAAATCATAGGGTCATAGAATCCCTACAGTGCAGGAGGCCACCATTCAACCCAGAAGTCTACACAATAACAATACCATCCAGGCCCTATCCCCGTAACCCTATGTTATTTACCCTATGAATCCCCTGAACCTGCATATCTTGGGACACTAAGGGGCAATTTAGTGTGGCCAATGAACCCAATCCACACATCTTTTGAGTGTGGGAGGAAACCAGAGCAGTTGGAGGAAACCCATTCAGACATGGGGAGAATGTGCAAACTCCACACAGGCAGTGACCCAAGGCCAAAATTGAACCTGGATCCCTTGAGTCTATGATACACAAAAGGTTAAAAGCGTCACTCCACTACTACATTTGTGTCATTACACAATAGATTCCAACTTACCATGACAGAAGAATGAACACAAATAGTAATTTTGCACATTTCTATTCCCATTGCAGAACCTCTCCTATCATGCAACATGTCAGGAATTTAGGCACACTACTTCTTTCCATTAAAATTACTGACAGAAAATTGTAGATATGGTGTGCCTTCGTACAATTGACCCAAATTGAGATGTCAGAGCTAAGTTCTTTTCAGAATCCAGAAGATGCTGGTGTAAGAACATACTGTAGGATGGCAGTCAGATTGGGTTCAACATTTTACATTTTGTCCATTGAACCATCTATCTTGAGCATTTCATAAACTTCAACATGGTTATTTTACTGGTTTGAGAACGTACATTCTACCAGTCAGGCGATATAAATCATATATGACTGGCTGTAAATCGATTCTGCAGCCATTCCAGCCTCTCTACATCAAATTGGTCACAGTATTTGAAGTCCATTAGCAGAAAAGAGAAAAATCCATTTTTATCAAACTTGCAGCTCTTCAGCAAATCATTTTAGTCTGAGGGGATCATAAATTCAATTCAACTCTACCGGTTTTTGCTTGTGTCTGGCAGAGAAATGTACATAATCTTATAAATGATGAAATTGAAAAAATAATAAAAGTTCTACACACTAAAAATGTCTCTGATCTTTACATAGTCATGTGAACTCAGCCAGGTGCTAATGTTATCATCATGTATAAGGCGATCTAAAATCGAGGGGTACATGTTTACTTTCACAAAGATAGTCAATTATCTGCACAGAGAACTATTTCCAGTGCTCTTGCTAATTGTCATTATCATTTCAGAGACCACATTAATTCTGAGTATGGGAAAAAGCAAAAGATGAACAGTTGGTTTAATCGAAAACCTTACTCAATATTCTCCACTGCAGGATTTACTGATAAGTGCATAAAAGCATAATGTAGTACTCAAATATCTGGACATTATCTGAGAAATGTTATTTAATGATTCAATTCAGGCTTCTATATTAGCCAGTGAATGTTACCTTGGTACTAAAAGGCATGGCCAAGCATTTACCCATTCAAACTTATATGGGTAAGAATTATTACTATCTTTACTAATGTGTGTACGTATGCAGAAAGTTCTGCTTTCCATCATACTATAACTAAAAATAAGTCAAAAGCATAACAACTCAGTTTGTTGTGTCTCCTCTTAATAACATCAATGACATAAAGATGTGACATTGCACTGTTGAAATTTTCTTTAATTCTCTCATCTTTTTCAGGCAGTATTATGAAATTATCCAAAGATAATATGTTGGATCTACTAGAAACCAACTATTCTCTCTCTTAATCTAACATTATAGGCAACCAAGTTTCATGTGATTTGTATGTTAATGATTGAGGTCACAAGATGTCCATAGCACATACTTTTCTTTATTCATTCATGGGACATGTGCGTTGCCGCTAGCCAGCATTTATTGCCTATCCCTAGTTGTTCTTGGAAGACAGTTAAGAGTCACCCACAGTGCTGTGGCTCTGGAGTCACATGTAGGCCAGACCAGGTAATAACGGCAGATTTCCTTCCCTAAAGGACATTAGTGAACCAGATAAGAGTTCACTAAACTTCCAAATTTTTTTATTGAATATTTTATTTGAATTCAAATTCTACCATCTGCCATGGTGAGATTCAAACTCGGGTCTCCAGAACATTAGCTGAGTTTCTGGATTAATAATCTAGCAATAATATCACTAGGCAGTGTTGCTCTAATCTAAATCTTTGGGCAGAATTTTAAAGAAACCAAATTGCTCACAGAAAGTGATATTTGGGGACAATGGGGAGAGAGAGGGGGGAAGAGAGAGAGAGCAGTGGATAAGGGACCTATTCTTAGCAGAGTCAGATTGACCATGATTGTTAAACCCAGCCATGGCATTATTGCCCTGCTTTTGGATTGGCATGATGAAGATCCTCACCCTTCAGTGAAAGACTTTCTGTTTAAAGGAACCATGTAGTGAGGATGAGCAACCAGAAGAATGGAGGTACAACATGAGAAGACCATCCCACCCCTCCCCAGATTGCCCCATGCTTACCTGGATTTCAGGCTGCATGAATTACCATTTCGCCTTTAGGAATGCTTGCCTTGAAGAAGTACTGCTGTTCTCTCATTGGGATTCCCATTTCTCTCGCTTACCATGCTCACCTTCATTGCATTCCATTTCCCTCCTGGTTTTTGGAAAAGCTCACTTCCACAGCCACATTTCTTTCACCACCATCTTCTGACTGAACCCACATTTTCATTCTGAAGAAGAGTCACATGGACTCAAAATGTTAACTCTTGTTTCTCTCTCCACTGATGCTGCCAGACTGGATCAATTTTTCTGTTTTTATCAACATCATCATGAGGTTGTGCAACTTCCATATTACACACTTGCCTTACAATACCTGCTCTTGTTTCCCGCTTTCCATGTACATTTTAAATGTCTGTAGTTTGGTTAGTTATTTCTGGGGGTGGCAGGGAATTTATTCCAATTGATTATGATATTTGGTATGAAGGTGTAGACATGTCAGCACACATCATTTAAGTGCTAGTTAGATATATGGAGGAATATAAACAGATGTTCATAGTGAACTACTTTGTAGAACAGTAGCTTACTCAGCTCTCTTCATCATTGCAGGAGCAGTCTGGATGGAGAAGGTGCATTGAAGAGAGTGGCTGAGTGAGTAATATCATCACTCATGCAGCTGTAAACATGTATTGGCACAGGCTGACGGTGCATGTCAATGAAGTCTAGTTGAGAGAAAGTTTCAATAAACAACATGCTCCTCGGAGAGACCTCAAGTCCTCTTTAATGAAAATTGAATTCACAACCTTGAGTGGCACAAAACTTGAGTGGCAAACATGTGACCACTGTACCATGAGTGGCACATGTTTTGGTTTGTAAGCCTGAACAGCATTTTTTCCTCTACTGTAATCATGGATCCCTCAGAAACCCAGACAATAGGAATTTTAAACACTGGATGTCTTTACCCTCTTTCCAGTCCTACTTACGTAGATGCCCAACTTAGGAGTACGGGAAGAAGGTACAACTGGCCCTCCATCATCATGGCAGAGATTTTGTCATCTTGTGCTAATAAGAAATTTTGCCTGAATGGAAGTCAGCACACAGATTCTATCTATAGCCCACCAGAATGAAAGCAGGAAATCCCAAAGGGATTTCAATCCCAAATTTTCCTCATGTTTTAGAACAAGTTCTACACCAGTGAATAATCTATTATTGGGAAAAAAAATGAATTAACTTTTTAACTTTGCAAAAACTCATTTTGAGAATTATGAATGATAAAAGAAAACTACTCGGGACTCAACTTAATTCCACAAGAAACATGAACCCACTCCCAGGGCATTCTGTTGAAACATTAAAGATTATTGCTCCTCTTTTCCTCATGGAGACTGTCAACTTCAGCTGTTTTAGAAAAGAAAATCCTTTCGCCCATCAACATGACCTATTATTAAATGACTATCTGTGCTTAAGGGAGCAAAGCTGCTCATCGCCATATGATTACAATGTGTGAATGAAGTAACATTCCTTCCCAACTGTAATGCAAGTCACTATTTAACTTAATTCCCTGAAGGAGGAAAACATTTTGCTTCCAAATCTTACAAGCTTAATGAGCTAATTGGCTTAATGGAGATCAATTATCCTTAGCTAAAGCTTAAAATAACTGAGGTTATAGGTTGAGAAAGATTATCTGGTGTAAATTCAGCTCGCAGCTAGGTCATCCAAATTCTAAACTTTACACTCTTCTAATTCCACCAAGAATGTTGAGAAAGCTCATCCTTTTGGATTTCCATTTATGTGGAACTTTTCATTCCATGAAGTCACAAAATCTCTGCCTTGATCTTGAATTGGATTCAATCAGATTTTGAATTTTGGTTTTTTGGAGGAAATAAGGAACAGATTTGGGGTCACCCAGTCCATTCTGAGCATTGACTTTGTAACTTTAAAGATAGAGTCCATGCATACTGTAATAATCTTACTGAGGCCAGTCTTCCATCATCCTTTTATTTACAACGTGGTCAAAGTGCAGCCCAGCTGCTGCAATATATCAGTCACATCCCAGAACACTTTGACTGCCAATCTGAGTGGACATGATGTAGAGATGCCGGCGTTGGACTGGGGTAAACTCAGTAAGGTTTTACAACACCAATTTTAAATCCAACCAATTTATTTGATAGTAAATCCGCGAGCTTTCGACTTTACAGCCTTCGTCAGGCAAATGCAGTGTTCTGATCTGCAGAGGCACTCATATCCACCCAGACAGTTACAGATTGCTGATTAGAATGCGAATCCTTACATCTAACCTGCTATTCAAGTGTTAAAGTGGCTAACAATGTGTGTGAGGGGGATCCTGAGCATTGTTAGAGAATTGTGTATTTTCTCCAGACAGCACAGTAAGTGAGGTTTTTTGCTAACCCAGGCAAGTTACGGGGGTTACAGATAGTGTGTCATGAAGCCAAGATCCCTTTTAAGACCGTCCTCATGTGTGCGGAACTTGGCTATCAGTCTCTGCTCAGCGACTCTGCGCTGTCGTGTGTCCCGAAGGCCCCCTTGAAGAACATTTACCCGCAGGTCAGAGGCCGAATGCCCATGACTGCTGAAGTGTTTTCCCACAGGAAGGGAACTGTTTTGCCTGGTGATTGTTGAGCGATGCTCATTCATCCGCTGTCGTAGTGTCTGCATGGTCTCCCCAATGTACCATGCTTTGGGACATCCTTTCTTGCAACGTATTAGGTAGACAACGTTGGCCGAGTTGTAAGAGTATGTACCGTGTACCTGGTGAATGGTATCCTCACGTTTGATGATGTCGTCCATGTCTATGATCCGGCATGTCTTGCAGAGGTTGCTGTGGCAGGGTTGTGTGGTATTGTGGTCACTGGTCTCCTGAAGGTTGGGTAGTTTGCTGCGAACAATGATCTGTTTGAGGTTGTGCGGTTGTCTGAAAGCAAGAAGTAGGGGGGTGGGGATGGCCCTAGCGAGATGTTCATCGTCATCAATGACATGTTGAAGACTCCGGAGAAGATGTTGTAGCTTCTCCGCTCCGGGGAAATACTGGACAACAAAGGGTACTCTGTCCACCTTGTCCCGTGTTCGTCTTCTGAGGTGGTCAGTGCGGTTTATCGCTGTGGCACGTTGGAACTGTCGATTGATGAGTCGAGCGCCATATCCTGTTCTCATCAGGGCATCCTTCAGCATCTGGAGGTGTCTGTCACGATCCTCCTCATCTGAGCAAGTTCTGTGTATACGGAGGGCTTGTCCATAGGGAATGGCTTCTTTAACGTGTCTAGGGTGGAAGCTGGAGAAGTGGAGCATTGTGAGGTTGTCTGTCGGTTTGCGGTACAGTGAGGTGCTGAGGTGACCGTCCTTGATGGAGATGCGTGTGTCCAAGAAGGCAACTGATTCTGGAGAATAGTCCATGGTGAGTCTGATGGTGGGATGGAACTTGTTGATATCATCATACAGTTGTTTCAATGATTATTCACCATGAGTCCAAAGGAAAAAGATGTCATCAATGTATCTAGTATATAACCTTGGTTGAAGATCTCGTGCAGTGAAGAAGTCTTGTTTGAACCTGTGCATGAAGATGTTGGCATACTGAGATGCAAATTTGGTCCCCATGGCTGTTCCATGTGTCTGGATGAAAAGCTGATTGTTGAAGGTGAAGACATTGTGGTCCAAGATGAAGTGGATGAGTTCTAAAATTGCATCCGGAAACTGACAGTTGTTGGCATTGAGTACTGAGGCAGTTGCAGCAATACCATCGTCGTGGGGGATGTTGGAGTAGAGCGCCGAGACATCCATTGTGACAAGGAGTGTCCCCGGTTCAACTGCTCCATGTGTGCTGAGTTTCTGTAGGAAGTCTGTAGTGTCAAGACAAAAGCTGTGGGTTCTTTGTACAATGGGTTTCAGGATGCCCTCAATATAGCCGGAGAGGTTCTCACACAGGGTCCCATTGCCCGATACGATGGGACGGCCGGGTATGTTTGCCTTGTGTATCTTTGGGAGGCAGTAGAGATCTCCAATGCGGGGAGTACGTGGAATGAGAGTCCGGAGGGTGTTCTGAAGGTCCGGATCAAAGGTTTTGAGGTGCCACCGTCATACTGAACAGAACGGACTACTGTGAAGAAGTGTACCGACAACTAAACAATGTGAGACACTACAGACAGTTACCAGCGGATCCGAACAAAGAACACACTCGTCAACTCAACACTCTGATCAAAACCTTTGATCCAGACCTTCAGAACACCCTCCGGACTCTCATTCCACGTACTCCCCGCATTGGAGATCTCTACTGCCTCCCAAAGATACACAAGGCAAACATACCCGGCCGTCCCATCGTATCAGGCAATGGGACCCTGTGTGAGAACCTCTCCAGCTATATCGAGGGCATCCTGAAACCCATTGTATAAAGAACCCCCAGCTTTTGTCTTGACACTAGTGACTTCCTACAGAAACTCAGCACGCATGAAGCAGTTGAACCAGGGACACTCCTTGTCACAATGGATGTCTCGGCGCTCTACACCAACATCCCCCACGACGATGGTATTGCTGCAACTGCCTCAGTACTCAATGCCAACAACTGTCAGTTTCCGGATGCAATTTTACAACTCATCCGCTTCATCTTGGGCCACAATGTCTTCACCTTCAACAATCAGCTTTTCATCCAGACACACGGAACAGCCATGGGGACCAAATTTGCACCTCAGTATGCCAACATCTTCATGCACAGGTTCAAACAAGACTTCTTCACCACATGAGATCTTCAACCAAGGTTATATACTAGATACATTGATGACATCTTTTTCCTTTGGACTCATGGTGAACAATCATTGAAACAACTGTATGATGATATCAACAATTTCCATCCCACCATCAGACTCACCATGGACTATTCTCCAGAATCAGTTGCATTCTTGGACACACACATCTCCATCAAGGACGGTCACCTCAGCACCTCACTGTACCGAAAACCGACAGACAACCTCACAATGCTCCACTTCTCCAGCTTCCACCCTAAACACGTTAAAGAAGCCATTCCCTATGGACAAGCCCTCCGTATACACAGAATTTGCTCAGATGAGGAGGATCGTGACAAACACCTCCAGACGCTGAAGGATGCCCTCCTGAGAACACGATATAGAACATAGAACATAGAACATTACAGCACAGAACAGGCCCTTCGGCCTTCAATGTTGCACCGACCAATATAAAAAGCAATGCCCCTCTAAACTAAACCATTCCCTTCTCTTCCATATATGGCGCTCGACTCATCAATCGACAGTTCCAACGTGCCACAGCGATAAACCGCACTGACCACCTCAGAAGACGAACACGGGACAAGGTGGACAGAGTACCCTTTGTTGTCCAGTACTTCCCCAGAGCGGAGAAGCTACGACATCTTCTTCGGAGTCTTCAACATATCATTGATGACGATGAACATCTCGCTAGGGCCATCCCCACTCCCCCACTTCTTGCTTTCAGACAACTGCACAACCTCAAACAGATCATTGTTCGCAGCAAACTACCCAACCTCAGGAGAACAGTGACCACAATACCACACAACCCTGCCACAGCAACCTCTGCAAGACATGCCAGATCATAGACATGGATGACATCATCAAACATGAGAATACCATTCACCAGGTACACGGTACATACTCTTGCAACTCGGCCAACTTTGTCTACCTAATACGTTGCAAGAAAGGATGTCCCGAAGCATGGTACATTGGGGAGACCATGCAGACACTACGACAGCAGATGAATGAGCATCACTCAACAATCACCAGGCAAAACAGTTCCCTTCCTGTGGGCGAACACTTCAGCAGTCATGGGCATTTGGCCTCCGACCTGCAGGTAAATGTTCTTCAAGGAGGCCTTCGTGACACCCGACAGCGCAGGGTTGCTGAGCAGAGACTGATAGCCAAGTTCCGTACACATGAGGACGGTCTTAATAGGGATCTTGGCTTCATGTCACACTATCTGTAAACCCCGTAACTTGCCTGGATTAGCAAAAAACCTCACTTACTGTGCTGTCTGGAGAAAATACACAATTCTCTAACCAATGCTCAGGATTCCCTTCACACACATTGTTAGCCACTTTAACACTTGAATATCAGGTTAGATGTAAGGATTCACATTCTAATCAGCAATCTGTAACTGTCTGTGTGGATATGAGTGCCTCTGCAGATCAGAACACTGCATTTGCCTGACGAAGGCTGTAAAGTCGAAAGCTCGCGGATTTACTATCAAATAAATTGGTTGGATTTAAAATTGATGTTGTAAAACTTTACTGAATCTGAGTGGAGCCAGCTGGTTTAATACCTCCACCCCTCAACAGGCCCCCACTGCTCCTTCCCTATTGGGTAAGTCTCCACTTGCCTAATAGTGGAGCTTGTATTTAACGAAGCCCACGAGGAGATCAATTGACCATCCCTCATGGCCATCATAACAGTCACAATTAGAGCAGTCTCTTTAAAATGTCCCTCCATTCCGTTCTACTCCTTGTGGAGAGGTTTTGTTTATTCTATTCCATCACCTATTGTCTTTTGAACTGGATACCTGCCACTCTGTCCTGCCATCTGGTGAAAGGGGGGGTCCACAAGGGAGGGACTGTGCTCCTGATTCTTGGCTGCCTGGTATGGAGAAGAGGAGCAAGTATGAACTATCTCACAGGACTGCAGGCGGTTGGCCTGCCCAAAGGATTTTTTTCAAAGTTTATTTATTAGTCATAAGGAGGCTCACATTCACACTGCAATGAAGTTACTTTGAAATTCCTTTAGTTATCACACTCTGGCGTCTGTTAGGGTACACTGAGAGACAACTTAGCATGGCCAATTCATCTAAAATGCACATCTTTGGACTTGTTTGAATTTGTTCAACTCAACTTCTTTGACAGCTGTGTGCGTGCCTGGATCACTGAACAGAGAATATGCTATGTCCACTGTTACATTTGAAGCCTTCAATAGCCTGTGGGCCCTGGAGGAAGGGATGGGTATGTATAGACAACATCAACAATATGAGGTTTTATTTAGTACTTGGAGTCTACTGGCTATGTCCCTCTAAAATGTTTTGTCAATTTTATTTTGACAGAATACATATGCATCATCTGCATTGACACTTCATAAAATTTTGAGAAAGATGGTCAATAGAAAGAAAAGTTGGAAACATTTTAGTGAAAGAGCTACATTCCCTTCCTCAAGAGTGATATACCCAAGGACACAGGTCAAAACTGTGGAAGAATAGAAGCTTAAATGCATGTACATTGATTATGGAGCATTAAGGCAAAGTTTATGTGGCTCAGAACCTCAAATAAATTGTTTAGTTAGTTAGTCCTAAAGCATTTATATACAGTTCCAATGATCCTCGACCATTGATCTCAACAAGCCATTTTTGAGTTCATTCTATCAATTGACTGTGAATATTGTAAAATACTTCTTAAATATTCAAACTGATCTCATTTTGATTAGCTGAGGTTTTAATTAAAGAGAAAGAACACTCACCAAAAAGTACATTTTGGCACCATTCTTTTCCATTAAAATGTTGAGATTTGACAGTATCCCTATTTAGGAAGGAGGTCTCGTGATGCAGCCGGTGGCATTCTTCTAGCCAGAGGTTCTGGGTTTGAGTTCCATTTCAGGATTTGATGGTCATGACAGGTGCATTTACAACATAAACAAACCAGTTGATTATTAACCTATAATTCCTTCCAAAATGCCAAAGGCACACAGTAAAAGCCGATGAGTCATCCGGTCAACCATGCTTGACGTGGAATGGCGCCCTTCAACCTAGAGTTCCTGATGCCAGACTAGCTCTCTGTTTCAGAAAAAAACTAATTACGTCCTCACCCATCTGGAGGGTCATAAGATCCCACCTGAGGCCAATGGAGAATGCTATTCTGCAAGCCCCCCCACCTTGATTCTGGGCAGGCATGCCAGTACAATTTCGGCAATGGAATCAAATGCTGTGCCTATTGTGTCACTGCATGTGGAAAAACTTCCAAGTCCTTTGGGCCAAAAAATTAGATACAATACACATGATTAACCATATTGTATGCCTTCCCAGATAGTGGAGAATTAGAAGAAAATAATTCAGATGCAAACTCAAGTTATTTTTGTCCTAAAGATTTCTGACCAATAACTTTTACAATATCTTAATCACTAA
Organism: Sphyrna mokarran; assembly: GCA_024679065.1. Lineage (NCBI taxonomy): Eukaryota > Metazoa > Chordata > Chondrichthyes > Carcharhiniformes > Carcharhinidae > Sphyrna > Sphyrna mokarran. Next base: position 19,935,969 of record JAGIQG010000023.1, on the reverse strand, counting down.
CCAAAATAATCCTCCCCTTGTCTGCGTGGGTTTCCTCCAGATGCACCTGTTTCCTCCCACAGTCCAAAAGACATGCTGGTTAGGTGTACAGGCCATGCTAATTCTTCTCTTAGTGTACCCAAACAGGCGCCGGGGTGTGGCAACTCGGCAATTTTCACAATAACTTCATTGCAGTGTTGATGTATGCCTACTTGTGACGCCAATAAATAAACCTTAAAACTTTAATTCACATACATGAAAATAAATCCTGAAAATGAAAAAAACTGCCTGTGCCAAAATGGTACGAAGATAGGGGTCCAATTCAAATTGGTGAATTTATTGAAAAGATAAATGATTGTTGACTCAAAAGCATAACAGCTGAGGAGAAAGATTTATCTGTCAGCAGTTAGTGCTTCTGGAATGACTGTTGTTATTTTAAAAACGGTTTAACAAATATTAGTAAATAAGGTGGAATCCTACTTGTTTAAGGGTAATTTGTGCAGAATTAGATAGCTTTGAGCATCCTTCAAATTCTGAGCACTTAATGACAAGCCATGCCTGGCGGAAGCTTAACAATTGAAATGTTTGGAAAAATCAACACAGTATCGGCAGAAAAATTAAATATCACTCATGGATGTATTTGGGTTTATTAGAAATTGAGGATGCTGAGACCTCTTTGTGGCAGTGGTAGTTTTATAACATATCTTCATACCCAGGCTGTTTTACGCTTTGGGATATAGTTGGGAGGGGTGGGGGGAGGAAAAAAGTGGTGGGAGGATTCCTGAACTGATTATTAGCCCATTGAACCAAATTATGAATGTTCCTTCAGTGGCCAACAAGTTCGAGCATTGGATTTGAACCCGGAGCTTCTGGTCAAGAGGTGGGGGTTCTGCCACTGAGACACAAGACCTCCTTGGGGTGGTATTGGGAGATGAAGCCAGAAGAAAAATGTTAAAATCTGTTGAGTAAACTGGTTAACAAAATTATTTTGTTGTGTATTCAACCTCAAAAATATGGGGGATGTAAATTTTCTGACGAGGGAAAACGCGAGATCTATTGACTCAGGCAAAAGCTTGGGATTGTCCCTCTAAAAAAAATGTGCGCCACTTGGGTTTTTCCATGAATTGTGTTTTGACCTTTCAACTTCACAACTCCAAGGTAATTAGCACTCCTGTGCAAGAAATAAAAACACCACAGTAGATATTATTGAGCTAGGACAGATCTCTAACGTATTAGAACATATTGTAATTGTTCAATGATCTATCAATTCAATTACTTTAGTGATATGTAAATATTAAATGCATTTGCTATGTTCAGCCCTTGGTATAGTCAGATCTCAAAGTCATAGTTTAATTCTTGTGAAACTGCTATCTTAAATTGGCTGTGACTTTATAAGGCCTGATTTTTACCAAACCTGTGACAGGGCAGACTCAAGTCATTCAGTTCCAAATATTTTTGCTTGTTTATTCTCCCCCAAACTTGCCTCCTAATCACCCCTTCTTCCTTTTCTTAGTTACTTTCATGACTGCAAAACATATTTTTACTTCCTACAGTGAATTTGCGGTTCTTACTTGGCTTGTTATAGGGCTGTGCCCGTGATGTTTTTGTTTTACTGTTTGGCCTTTACTGACAAGTACCTGGAACAGCTGGCAATTTGCCATCCTTCAAGCCTGACTGACACAAAGTCTGAGATCAGTACCAAAGCTCCTCAAATAACAGGAGATTTTTTCAGGACTCCATGACCTGAGCAATGTCACAGATAAATTACTAGTTCCGACTTTAATCCTGATTGTCTCCTCTTTTGTTTAACGTGTACAAGAAATTCTCTCCCCTGTTCTCATTTCCAACAATATCTAACCACGTTATAGTGAACGGAGCAGAAAATCTATGAAGGTGTAAGTAATGGAGGGCATAAAGTCACAGTTGGTCAGAAGTGGAACATTTGTAGAAAAATAATCTGCACATTCTGAACATTTGGCTTTGCACTCTGTGACACTTTGGGGGTAATTTTAATCTCAGCAATCTACCAATAAGGGCCAGGTGTGAATTGGCTACCATTTTATTTACATATATGCTGCCTACTTTTAGCCTTCACTGACTTTAATTGAGCATAATATTTTGTAATAGGAAATGGTTGGCAGTGAAAAATATCCTGTTCTGACTGGATGGATTAGATACTTTTCCCTGTATGTTTCCAGTGCATGATTTCATTACACTCCCAACGAAACGTACAGAGATTACGCGAGTTTCGGAAAATACAACAGATTATTGTATCAGGCATTGCTCATAACATGCAGATTGCAACATATTTCAGATTTTCAACAATTTATTTCACCCTGCAGTTTGATAATTATTTTTACTTTTTTCTATTGCATTTATGAACTTTCCTTTCTGTAAATATCATGAGTTTAGCTAAAAAAAGTATTTGCTTTTAGTTAAGCATTATATTAATGTAAACAAAACACACCCTTTTACTTGTTTGCATATTCGAAGGTTATTCAGCAGAGAAGCAAGAATTTACTTGACGAATAAAACACTTCTGACTCACAAGTATCATAATATGGAGATGCCGGCATTGGACTGGGGTAAACGCAGTAAGAAGTCTTATAACATCAGGTTAAAGTCCACCCGATTTATTTGGTAGCAAATGCCACTAGCTTTCAGAGTGCTTGCAGCTCCTTCGTCAGGTAAGTGGGAGATCTTTTCACAAACAGGCCAAATAAAGGCACAAACTCAATTTACAGAATAATGATTGATATGCGAGTCTTTACAGCTAATCAAGTTTTAAAGGTACAGACAATGTAAGCGGAGAGAGCATTAAACACAGGTCTCTGATCTTCAGCCTCTGATCTTTGGATAAGCATTCTCCAAGGCAGCCTTCATGAGACAGGACAGTGCAGAGCCGCTGAGCAAAGACTGATAGTCAAGTTCCAAACATATGGTGGTGGCCTCATTCGGGATCTTGGGTTCATGTCATACTATCTGTAACCCCCATGACATGCCTGGACTTGCAAAATCTCACTAACTCTCCTGTCTGGAGACAATATACATTTTTTTAACTTGTGCTTAATGCTCTTTCCACTTACATTGTCTGTACCTTTAAGGCTTGATTAGCTGTAAAGACTCGCATTTCAATCATTATTGTGTAAATTGAGCTTGCGCCTTTATATGCCCTGTTTGTGAAAAAGATCTCGCATTCATCTGACGAAGGAGTAGCAAGCAATCCGAAAGCTAGTGGCGTTTGCTACTAAATAAACCTGTTGGACTTTAACCTGATATTGTAAGACTTCTTACTGTGTTCACAAGTATCATGGCAGTGAATTACTGATGTGCTAGAAAATAACTTCCTTTCATCCATCTCAATTACAATGGAGACTTTCATGGCATGCCACAAGTTTTAAGTCCATTCTAACATGTAATAAAAACTGACTGACAAAGTTTTACAGTAGCACTGGTCTTGGAAGAGGCTTATTCTGTTTGCCAAGTAATAAAGGCTGGATTGGAAAAGTATAACCTGTACTTGGAATAAGGACTAAAGTGCACATTTTTGTCTCTTGCAATGATACTTACAACTTTTCAGCCCCAAGCCTGAATGTTATCCAGGTCTTGTTGCATTTGAACACTTATCAAAGGAGTTGTGAATGATGCTGAAAATTCTGCAATCATCAGCCAACACCTCCCCCTTCTCACATAATTATGGATATGAGGTTTGCTTAGGCTCCTCAATGCCACACTCAGTCAAATACTATCTTGACGTTAAGGACAGTCACTCTCAGCTTACTTTTGAACTTCAGCTCTTTTGTCCATGTTTGGACTAAGGCTGTAACAAGGTCCGGAGCTAAGTGACACTGGTGGAACCCAATTTGAGTGTCAGATAGCAGATTATTGCTGAATAAGGGCAAATTGGTAGCACTGTCAATGACCCATTCCTTAACTTTATTGATCAAACGTGACTGATGAGGTGATAGAAACGTAGAAAATAGAAGCAGAAGTAAGTCATTTGGCTCATCGAGCCTGCTCTGCCATTCCCTTTGATCATGGCTGATCATCAAATTTGACATCTTGATCTCCCTTTCCCTCCATATTCCTTGATTCCTTTAGCCCACAATTATCTAACACCTTTTTGAAGTCAGACAACATTTTGGCCTCAACGACATTCTGTGGTAGCAAATTTCACACATTCGCCATCCTCTGAGTGAAGAAATGTCTCCTCACCTCAGTTCTAAAAGGTTTACTCCTTATCCTCAAACTATAACCCCAAGTTCTGGACCATTGGGAACATTCTTTCCGAAGCTACCTGTCTAATCTTGTTAGTATTTGTATGTTTCTATGAATACCCCTCTGACTTTTCTAAACTCTAGTGACTACAATCCTAACCAAATTAGTCTTTCTAATTTGACAGACCTGCAATCCCGGGAATCAGCCTGGTAAAGCTTAGCTGCACTCCCTCTAAAAAAAGGAAGTCCTTCCTCAGATAAGAACACCCAAAACTGCACCAGTATTCCAGATGTGGCCTACCAATTGCAGCCAAATATCCCCATCCTTATACTCAAATCCTCTTGCTATGAAGGCCAATATACCATTTGCCTTCTTTACTGCCTACTGTAACTGTGCACTTACTTTCAGGAACTGATGCACAAGGACACCAAGGTCTTGTTGAGTTTCCACCTCTTTCAATTTACACCCATGCAACCAATAATCTGGTAAGTGGCACGTTTGGATATGTCCTGTCTTTTGCGGAGAGGGCATAGCTGGGCAGTTTTTCACAATGCCAGGCAGCTGTACTGGAGTAGATTGGCTAAGGATGCAGCTAGTTTGGAACACAAGTTTTCATTGCTATGCCAGAGTGTTGTCAGACGCCCATAACTTTTTTAGTACCCAGCGATTTCAGCCATTTCTTGGTATCATGTAGATTGAATCAGATTGGTTGGTGACTGGTATCTATGATGCTGGGGACCTCAATCCTGTATCGTAGCTTAGCCAGGTTGGCATCTCATTTTTATGTGTGTCTCGTGCTGCTCCTGGCATGCACTCCTGCACTCTTCATTAAACCACAGTTGAAGCCTTGACTTCATGATATGGCGGAGTGAAAATATTCCACGCCATGAGATAACAGATTGTTGTTGCATATAAGTTTGCTGCTGAAGATGGGTCCATACCACCACATGGATGCCCAGTTTAAAGTTGCTGGATCTGTTCGAAATCTACCCCATTTAACACAGTGATAGTGCCACACAACATGATGATCGAAATTCTCAATGTGAAAACAAGACTTTGTCTCCGCAAGGACTGTGCAGTGGTCACTTCTACTAACAATGTCATGGGCAAGTGCATCTGCAGCTAGCAGGTTGGTGAGGATGAGATCAAGTAGCTTTTTCTCTCTTGTTGGTTTTCCAGACCCAGTACAGCAACTATGTCCTTTAAGGCTCAGTGGTGCTACAAAGCCACTCTTAGTGATAGATGTTGAAGTCTCCCAGCCAGATTACACTCCATGCCCTCATCATCTCAGTGCTTCCTCCAAGTAATGTTCAGCAAGAAGGTGTACGGATTCAACAGTGACAGGACAATAGGTAACAATTAGCTGGAGGTTTCCTTCATAAATTTAACCAGGTGCCATGACATTTCATGGGATCCTGAGTCAATTTTGAGACCCTTCAACTCCTTCCTGACTGTGTACCACTGCTGGGCATATCCTGTCCCGTTGATCGAGATGGTGTGTCTGGGACAATATTTATAAGATATGATTCAGAGAATATCACTATGCCAGGATGTTGCTTGACCAGGCTGTGGGACAGCTCTCCCAATTTTGGCACAAGGCTGCTGATGTCCATAAGGAGAACTTTGTAGGCCCAACAACACTGGGTTTGTCATTGCTGTTTCTGGAGCCTAGATTGATGCCGAATGATCCATTTGATTTTATTCCTTTTTTATTGGCTATCAGTTTGATATGACTGAGTTGCTTGCTAGGCTCTTTAAAAATCAACCACATTGCTGTGGTTTGGAGTTATATGTAGGCCAGACCAGGAAAGAGTGGCAGGTTTCCTTATCTGAAGGACATTTGTGAACAAGATGAGTTTTTAATGGCAATCAACAATGATTTAATGGTCATTATTACTTATTGGTTTCAAACTTATAAACTGAATTTAAATTTCATTAGCTGTGGTGGTGAGATTCAAACACCTCTCTGCACAGCATCAGTGTGGGCGTCTGGATTACTAGTCTAATCACATTGCTATTATGCCACCACCTTCTTACATGGTGATCCTAATTGGGGTCTATTCTAATTTGGATATTAACACATGAACGGGAAGCACAAACTGAAACAACGGGCAGAATTTTACAGCCTCACTCAAGCGAGACCGGAAATTCCCGTCCAAGGTCAATGGACTTTTTCGTTTTCTGCCCATAATCTGCTTCGATTCCATGGCAGGCAAGGTGGTAGAATTCCAGCATTAGCCTCTGTAGTTCAATCAGAAACAATGGGCATGATCTTCCCGCCCATTTACACCATACCCCCACTGCAGCAAAGATGGAGAATTTGGCCTCAAGCCAAATCTCCATTCACTGCAATGGGATGGAATATTCTGCTGGCATGAACTGTCAGAAAATTCTGGCCAATGTTGATTATATGAGATTTTTTCAGAAAATGTATTGTAACAGAGCCTTTTCTACTAATTCCATTAAATGATAAAATAATGCAAATCCAACATTAATAATGTTTCATTTTTGGAGAATCTGAACTCTCCATGCAGATGCGCTCTCAGGTAAAGATCCTACGAACAGAAACATTTCCACAAATGTTTAGTTATCAGTTATGGAAGGACTGGGGTGGGTGGGGGGCGGGGGGAAGCCTGTTCTCAGGCAACTGCAATGCTTTCTATAACCAAGCACATATTCATTTTCCAGTCTTTTTTCTTTCTTTTCATTTCCTTTTCATGTCCACCTCTGATTGACTTCTAGAATTCAAAACTTATACAGGCTGTTTTTCAGGTTTGCTTACACCCAAATTGGCACAATCAGAAATATGAATAGATGGAAAAAGATCAGCTGTGCACACTCTGCCAATAATATGCATGCTACTTATTTCAAATAAGGAGGAATACCTGGCTCAGGAAGCTATAGCATTACATGGGATTTTTGAACTTCATACCAAAAGTGCAAAGTTTTTTTTCATGTAGATTTGGTGTCCAGCATTGTGCCTTTAAAAATAAAATTATTTAAATGGACAGCTGACAAATTTTCTTTCCTTGTTTTGGAGAGTGATAGCAATGTGTTAACATGCAATTAATAGTGTCTATGAGTTGCAAAACACAATTTATTCTGAGGTAGCATGTTAAAAGATGTGCCTGAAGGATTTGCCAGTCCAAAGGTGTGCAGGATAGGTGGATTGGTTATGCTAAATTGCTCCTTAATGTCAAGAGGATTATCAAGGGTAAATGCATAGGCTTATGGGGATAGGGCCTGGATGGGATTGTGGTCAGTGCAATCACGGTGGGCTGAATAACTTTTTTCTATATTGTAGGATTCTGTGATTCAATGAATAACAAATAAGGATGTCAGGCAAGATGCACTTAGAAGGGAGCTGTTACAACAGAGACTATTCTTGAGTAAACTTGAGCTCATAACTCTTTGCCCATATCCAACCTCAACCCAAGTTCCTCTCACTTTGTGTTCAGTCTCTGTGGTCATGTTATTCCTTAATCCCATTACCTGTTCTATCCCTATGACACTGAAGTCTCTGCATTCCTTAATTCTAGCCACATGCACACCCTAGATTTCTATCACACCAGCTTTGGTGATTGTACTTGCAGCTGTACAATTGGTGCTTAGGCACCAATTCATAGTGGCACAATGGTTAGCACAGCTGCCTCACACCACCAGGAACCAGTTTTTGATTCCGGCCTCAGATGACTGTTTTACTTTCTCTCTGTGTCTATGTGGGTTTCCTCCGGGTTCTCCGTTTTCTTTCCCACTGTCCAAAGATGTAGAGGTTAGGTGAATTGACCATGCTGAATTGCTCCTTAAGGTCAGGGTCGGAATGATAAATAAGTGGGTTACAGGGATAGGGCCTGGGGCTGAATGGCCTCCTTCTGAATTGTAAGGATTCTATGATTCTAATTCTGCTCTTTGTTAAGAACTCTCTTGTATCAACACAGGCCAGATGGACATATTTTCACCATTGTTTTAATCTATCACATCAATGGTTGTCCCTCTGCCCCAATGAGTGGAAGGAGAGGCAGCGGGTGAATTTGCCAAGGATTGTTATGCCAATGACCTTTTTGGTCAAATTGGTGTATCATGACCTAGAATTATACATTCTATTGCCTTTGTTGTCCCTGTTGTCATTTTAATATGCAGGCATTTTCCCAGAAGCTAAAATCAAGTTTGAAAATGATGATAAATAGATTCAGCAACAGCTCATGTCTTCTGCATCATTGCCTCGAACAACGAAACATGCTGGTCCACCTGTTGTTCAATATCAGAAGCAGAATAGAAGAAAATCAAACCCTCAAGACTTTTTAGTTTTACACCTTTTTTAGGGCAGTGGCGAAATTTGTGATATTTTGCCAGAGTTTGTTTTTTAACTGATTTTGTTTTAAGTTACACTACAGTTGGAAAAGTGTGCTCCAACTACAGATATTCTATTATTCAACATTTAAAAAGTAGAGGAAATATTTGATCAGAAAAAAACAAACAACATTTAAGTTTGTCCTGAATAATGTGCATCCAAATACACGTAGAGTCAGAAATTAACAAGTTTATCGTGGAGGAAAGGTTATTCATCATTGAAAATCCATGGTTCAGAACCTCATGTTTCTTAGCCCTGCTGCTCACTGCTCTTTTGAAAATGGCCAGCGATTGTATTTTCCATTTTGGAAAAATAACTTCTGAAACAAGATAAAAGCAAAGTACTGCAGATGCTGGAATCTGAAACAAAAACAGATTGGAGAAACTTTCACAGGTCTGACAACATCCTTGACTCGAAACGTTGGCTTTATTTTATCTCCACAGTTGCTGTCAGACCTGCTGAGTTTCTCCAGCATTTGCTGTTTTAACTTCCCTAACAAGTCTGGTGCAGGTTTACAATCTCCAATTATGAGACCTAGTTAGTCCTCCGTCTGTGACTTGCCACACAGTATTCCATACACCATCTGGCGGTTGATATAAACTCCTGTATTGCACTTCTTTACTGGCACACAGGGATTTCTAACAGGTGCCAACAGGAATCTTTATGGAACCCTCAAAAGCCTGGAATCCACCTGCACGCCGGCAGAATTTTCTTTTTCACAAACAGTGAACTCGGAAGAGAATATTTTTCAGGTCATGTTGATGGGACTGAGATGTAACTTCGAAAGAGTTGAAAGAACTTAAGCATTCTTTTTGTTTTGTAAGAACCACTTGCAAGGCTTTCGACTGAGAGGCAAGGACGGAAAATACCTTTGTTTCAACAGGACCCTCGCAAACCGTTCGTCTTTGTGAAGAATAAAATCTGCAGCTTCTATCCCCTACAACTAACCCCACTACCACCATCAAAGCGCCTTAATATGTCAGGTGACCACTGCTAAATGTTCCATATGGACAAATTTCTGTACATTATAAAACAAATCCCTCGCTAGGATGATTTGTCCACAATAATTAAATCATAAACAATTAAAATCACTAATATTGTGGTAGAATTGTGTATCACCACAATTCAGGTACAACTTGATCTGATACTTATGCAGACATGTTTATAAGATATTTCAAAATAATAAATACTGGAAACAAATTGTACACATTATTAACTTACACATATTGAACCCTAGCTGCAGCATTACGAAGAGTGCGGGGTGAATCGATTCATCCCGCACGCTTCGTAATGCTGCAGCTAGGATTCTTAAGGAAAGCACCTTACCTCTTTGCAAATTGGGAGATTGTGTGCTTGCTGCTGTAGGCTTGATCCAGGCTGCAATAGAAAACCTGTTGAGAAAAGCAAAACACAAAAGAAGAAGCGAGGAAACGAGATGTCCCTATTCATGGCAGGCGTGATTGAGAGATGGATGCAATGGGCAATCGAAATGCAGGGGGAAGGGGTGGAAACTGGGTGATGTCAGGCCCTCTCTTGATCTGCTTGCCACGCCGTGCTTCTTGACTTGTCAAAGTGTGTGAGTGTGTGTGGACACCGATGGGGAAATGAACTGGTGCCGGCTGTTCGTCAGTTTGCGGAAATTGACGGAAATGCCCGAAACCTAGGTCGGTAGGACGAGCCCTAGATACACACACACACACACAGTGACAGGTGCGCCACCTTACAAAGATGCAGAGAGACAGCAAGTCACGCCGTCCACCTTCCCTGTGGGCGATTCATTCCATCCAACAAGTGCAGCAAAGTTATGTTTCATTTTCCAAATGAGCTCGCAACGCCTGACGGCAGGACACATTGTAACTGCTACATCATCCCAACAGGGTGCCAGAGGTGCAGAAGAGAGAAGGGGAGAGGCAGAAATGACAAGTGAATGCTCGGAGTCGAATCTCTGGAATCAGAGTTCCACGTTCTGTACTTTAAACAATTCAACTCGGAGCGCTGAATCTAAACCGATCACTTTGGAAATTCCATTTCGGATTCCAAACAAGCACAATCGTAAAACTAAACAGGATGTTCTGATGTTGTTCAGATTTACACTGCCCCAATGTTGCACACGCTCATTGTTCTTAAGTGATCACACTGAGCTGAACACAACACTGAGATTCAGTGTCTTGAACCACGATTTTGTTTCGATTTGTATTTTTAGCCAGCATCTTAATCAGACATCTTTATAAATACATTTATTTGAGCTATTACAGAAATATCCTCCATTGTGAAGACAGAAGCAAAATCCACTATTTTCTTATTATTTACTATTAACTCCCCATTGTTATTCCCTAGAAGACAAACACTTTACTTGCTCTTCTCCTTTGTAAATACCTGTAGAAACTCTTTCCATTTTTATATTTCTAGTTAGCACCCACTCACAATCTAATTTGTTTCTTCTGGAAGGCGATTATTTTAGATTTCTCTTATTTTAGACAAATTACTGACACTAACGGAGTTAACAGTAGGAAGAGGGATGATAACGTACCACGTATTAATACAAGAGATTTAAAACAAGTCACTATGATTTTAAGACATATGAGTTGATATTTCAAATGTATTTCAAAGTATTTTACTGTGATTAACATTTCAGTCAATACAAGGTAATGGCGGCATAAGGGGAAAACTCAGCAGTTGAGAGCCAAAAGTATGGGATGCCTTAATTAGCAGACCCATATCTGGGAGATAATTATAAGGGAACACATTTTGCAATCCTGTATCTGAGACCGTCGATATAATTTCTCCCATTGATCACTGGTTTAAATAAAGTTTAACCTTTATACTGTGACATTTGTTTCCTGAGTATATTTGCCACCTCATCAGAAAACCTTGCTAACACTCCTAATTAACCTTTTAGTCATTCTGTGCCCTTCTTTATATTCTGACCAATCTGACTTGCCATTCACTTTGCGCAGTTGAACGCATTTTTAACTTTGACACTTTCCTTAACTACTTTAGTTAATTAACTAAACCCTTAGAATTTTTCTTTGTGGCCGCAACTTACTTATTTTCAGTATTCTGAAATATCCCCTTAAATGTCTGCCATTGCTTCTCTATTGATGTATCCCACAGTATAGTGTCCAGTTCAATGTAGCTAGCTCAGTTTTAATGCCAACATTATTGCCCTTATTTAGGTTTAAAATGCACATCTTAGACACACTCCCTTTCAAACTGGATGCAAAGTTCAATCATACTGTAGTCCCTGGTACCTATGGATGCATTCACTCTCCACCCAAACTGATTATACATCCTGATCTCCTGGACTAAGGTCATCTCTACCTATCGCACCAATACCACCCTTGATCAACAGAGCTACTCTCAAGCTTTACCCAGTTACCTAGCGTTGAGGTAGAGTAGTGGTTTAGATTGAAGATTGGCTGACTGGTAATAAGAAAGCAGAGGGTTGGGATAAATGGGTCAATCTTTCTCCAGTTAGCGATCTGTAACTAGTGAGGTCCTGCAGGTTTCAGTTTTCAGACCACAATTATTTACAATCTATATCAATGATCTACAAGTAGGGCCAGAGTGTGACATAGTGAAATGTGCTGATGGCATGAAAATAAGTGAGAAAGCAGGCTATGATGAGGAGATAAAAAGTTTATTAATGCATATTGATAGGTGAGAGGAATGGACCAGAATCCGGCAGATAGAACATAGAACATAGAACATAGAACACTACAGCACAGAACAGGCCCTTCGGCCTTCGATGTTGCGCCGACCAATATAAAAAGCAATGCCCCTCCAAACTAAACCATTCCCTTCTCTTCCATATACTTATCAACTAACCTCTTAAACGCCACCAAACTTGGCGCATCTACAACTGCTGCAGGCAGGGCATTCCACTCCCGAACCACCCTTTGGGTAAAGAACCTACCTCTGATATCCGTCCTATAACTATCACCCCTTAATTTAAAGCTGTGTCCCCTCGTGCTAGCTTTCTCCATCCTAGGAAAAAGGCTATCACTGTCCACCCTATCTAAACCTCTAATCATCTTATATGTTTCGATTAGGTCCCCTCTTAGCCGCCTCCTTTCTAACGAAAACAACCTCAAATCCCTCAGCCTCTCTTCATAAGACCTGCCCTCCATACCAGGCAACATCCTGGTAAACCTCCTCTGTACCCTCTCCAATGCCTCCACATCTTTCTTATAATGTGGGGACCAGAACTGCACACAATACTCCAAGTGCGGCCGCACTAGAGTTTTGTACAGTTGCAACATGACGTTGCGGCTCCGAAATTCAATCCCCCTACCAATAAAAGCTAAGACTCCATATGCCTTCTTAACAACCTTATCGACTTGACTGCCTACTTTCAGGGATCTATGCACATATACACCAAGATCCCTCTGTTCATCAACACTATTAAGAATCCTACCATTAGCCCTATACTCTACACATTTATTATTCCTGCCAAAGTGCATTACCTCACACTTTTCCACATTAAACTCCATTTGCCACCTCTCGGCCCAGCTCTGCAACTTGTCCAAGTCTCTCTGCAAACTATAACACCCCTCTTCACTATCTACCACTCCACCGACTTTAGTGTCATCTGCAAATTTACTAATCCATCCTTCAATACCCTCATCCAGATCATTTATAAAAATTACAAACAGCAGGGGCCCCAAAACAGACCCCTGAGGTACACCACTTGTCACCGATGGATTTTAATGTGGATAAATGTGAGGTTATCCACTTCGGCTGGAAAAATAAAAGGGCAATTTACTATATAAATAGAAAACAGAACCAGCCCATCTGATAACTTAGGGATATTTACAACGTGTATCATGGTGAAGACTAATACCAAAAATAAGTTTAGCATACCTGCCATTGGTTGTTTGCTATTATCAATTCACTTGTCTTGTTCTCACATTCTTATATATCCCATTTCTTATATATCCATAGAACCATTTACTGTTTGCTTTTATACTATTTGCAAATTTTCCCTCAAAATTTATTTTCCCCCTTCTTATGAACTTTTTACTCTTTTACTGCTTGATCCTAAAAACTTTCCAGTCCTCTGGTCAACCACAATACTCTGCCACTTCATATATCCTGCTTTTCAATTTAACATTATCTTTGAACTCTTGTCTTAATGATAGATTTGACCCCAGGAAGTCCCTGTTTTTGATTGGGATAATCTCTTGCTCAGCATTTTGGACCAGCTGTTTGACTATCTGCCATTGCTCATCTACTGAGACAACACCTTCCTGATATCATTATAATTGCCCTTATTTAATTTGAAGTCATTGATAATGGATCTATGGCGATACCATCAAACTATATCTGGAATTCTATCATATTATAGTTTCTACTCCCTAAGGGAATCATTCACTATGAGTTCCCTTATTACTCCTTCATTACACAAAACCAAATCTAAAATAGCCTGGTTTCTGGATGGGTTCATTAATGTGCTGCTCTAAAAAGCAATCCCTGATGCACTCAATAAATTATTCTTCAATGCTACCCTTGCTGGTTTCGTTTGTCCAAACAATTTGCAGATTAAAATCTCCCATGATAATTGCAGTTCCCTTTAAAGATGCCCCTGATATTTCTCCATTTATGCACTGACTTCTCGAGAGGTTCAATTTAAGGGATCTGTTGACAACTCCCATCCTCATCTTCCTTTCTCTGCTTATCATGATTTCAACCCAAACCAATTCTACGTTGCTATCCATTGCCTTTATATCATGACTTACCATTGCTCTGAAATCTTCCTTGACAACCAATGCTATTCCACCCTTTTTCCTTTTGCTTGTTGTTGTGTAATGTTGTATATCCTGAAATGTTGAACATCCAGTCTAGGTCACCCTGCAACCATGTTTCTGTAATAGCTAATTATAGAATCATAGAATCCAAAAGTCAGAAGAGGGCCATTTGGCCCATCAAGTCTGCAATGACCACAATCCCACCAAGGCCCTATCCCCATAACCCTAGGCAATTACCCTAGCTATTCGGTATGACACTAAGGGGCAAATTAGCACGGCCAATCCGCCTAACCTGCACATATTTGGACTGTGAGAAGAGACCGGAGCACCCGGAGGAAACATGTGGAGAAAGTGCAAACTCCACACAAATAGTGACTCAAGCTAGGAATTGGACCTGGGTTCCTAGTGCTGTGAGGAAGCAGTGTGAACCATTGTGCCATCATGCCGCCCACACATCTTACTCATAGTTTGCAATCTGTGCTATCAACCCATCAATTTTGTTGTAAATGCTTCGTAAATCAGACAAAGAAAATTTAGCTTTGAATTTTCACAGTTGTTCCCAACTCTGGATTTGCACCATGTTGTATGTTTTTGTTTACGTTTCCTGCCCTGACTTGTCACATTATGACAATAAAGTTCCCTCTCACTATCCTGTGCCACCACTCCCTCATATATCCCTAATTTTTTTAAACATTTTGTTTTTGGAATCCTCCTCCCTCTTAGCTGGACTCTTGCATGAGTCCTTGGTGTAATATAATGTTGATATGATCTGTCGCTACCTGTAGGTTTCTGTTGACACTCAGATTGATCACTAACCTGCATCCCTATCTTGAACTTTCTAATTTTCCAAGCAACTGAACTCTCATCTCCACTCTTTAGTTTAAAGCCCTTTTTACTTCCCCAGTTGTGTGATCTATAACAACACTGGTCCCAGTATGGTTCAGATGTAGGCCTTCCCAATGATATAGACTGCACTTTCTCTAGTACCGATGCTAATGTCCCACGAATCAATATCCACTTTCCCCATACCAGTCTTTGAGCCATGATTCATCTCTTTCATCTTGTTTGTCTTATGCCAATTTGCATGCTGCTCAAGTAACAATCCAGACATTGTTATCCTTGAGGTTCTGTATCTTAATTAGCTTCTCATACTGACCATGCTTCTTTCCTTGTGCTGCCTCTGCCATTGGTAGTGACATGGAACACAATGACTACATCTTTCCCCTCCCATTGCAAATTCCTCTCCAGTCCTGGGCAGATGTCCAAAACCCTGGCACTAGGCAGGCACAGTATGAAGTCTCACAAAACCAGGTTAAAGTCCAACAGGTTTATTTGGTAGCACAAGCCACAAGCTTTCGGAGTGCTGCCCCTTCATCAGTTCAGTGGGAGTTCTGTTCACAAACAGAGCATATAAAGACACAAACTCAATTTACAAAATAATGGCTGGCAATGTGAGTCTGGGCAGGCAACACAGCCTTCTGGACTCTCATTTTTTGCTGCAGAGAATAATGTCTATTACTCTCACATACTGTTCCCTGCAACCAAAACATTCCTCCTTGAATACTTCCTGCACTATGGTGCCATGGCCCAGCCTATTCCTCCACCTTGCAGACTTTGTTTTCATCCACATAGTTTGTGAGCATCTTAAACCTGTTTGATAATCGCAAAGCCTAAGGCTCCTTGACTACTATCTGCTCAGCCTCTTTACCTGCCTCACTCATGGTCACAGTCTTCTGTCTCTTGCTGCTGATTAAAACAGATGACCCTACTTTAAAAGGCACAATCATCTTCTGGAACAAATTGTCCATGTATTTCTCCACCTCCCTTATATTGTGTAGTGTCTACAGTTCAGCTTCTAGATCAAAAATCCTGACCTGGAATTCTCTAATTACTTATCTTTTCTGCAGACATGTTTGTCATGGAATGCCTTGGTGTCCAGAATTCCCACATTCCGCGACATTATTCCTGTCCTGCCATTGCAATTTATGTTATTTAGTTAACTTCATTTAATTATCCACTTAATGAACTAAGAATAATTCCTATGTATATGACACCTCATTCCCTCATGCATCAGATTCCCACATGAACCTAATCCACCATTCACTCGTTCTCCGTTCACTCTGATGTAGTCTCCGATATCCTTGTGCATTCCTTACTGAACATGCAGTTTGAAAAGTTTCTCTTTTTTTTAGACCCTATAATGTGTCACTAGCTAGCATAACTTCCTGTAATTAAGACTTCTTGGACCGATTGCTTCATGGTGATGGATAGAAAACTGTCACTCCAAGTAATTCTCTACTTAAAAGCTAGCTTAATTAATTTTGTGCCATATCAAATCTTCATTCTTCATCTGTAGTTAAACCTGAAAAGGACCCCATCTAATTTGCTAACTTAGTTCCATCTTACTCTGATATAGTTGCCAACTGTTAAAAGATTAATCCAGGACTAACGTCAGCAGTGAGTCACACAAAATGTGGTTAATACATCAAATAGTCTTCCAAATAAAATGGTGGAAACAAAGTCTCTCTACAGTCACACAAGATTCAATTGCATATTGTTATGGGAGCATTATTGATTTCTCTGGAAGGATAAGCTTCTCTGGATAAGGATAAGCAAGGATAATGACCTTCCTCAAGGGTAATAATATATATGATTTTTATGAAATGACCTTTTAAATCCATGGTGCTATTGCACATAGAGGAGGTAATTTTAGCTTTTAGCAATACCATGTGCTCTGCCCTAATTACCTTACATTGTCTTCTTTTACCTCTCATGTGGATGTTAAAGATTATGTGATCATTTTGATACTTTGCTGTCCTAACTAACATTTATAGCCATTATTTGCGTAATATCTTTCTTGTGTCTGTAATCTTTGGTAGTTTAATTGATCTGTGTTTGTTTATGTTAGTCTGGTCACTGATCCATGTTCACAGTTCTTGATTGCTTAAGCCTGGATAAATTACTCTGAGTGAAACAGAAGATTCAAGAAACACCTGAGAAGTTTGAACTGTGAACATGGGGGTAGAAAGTACTGTAAATAAACCTGTTGTGGAGTTACCACTAGTGTCATCTTTGTATTGCTCTGTGGTAAATGAGATATATCAAATCTTCAATATGCTGGCAAATACACAACAGTGTCAACAAATTGCCTGCCATGTTTCCCTGTGTTATAACAGTGTGATTAAACCATACTCTGTATTGAAAATGATGTTATTTATTGATTGAATTGAAACCAGTGGTTGAATTTTGAAAGTCTGAACAACATCACTTCAGTGAGTTAAAACAGCAGCTTCTGAGATGGCTGAATATTTGCACAATTGTACAGTACAAATTCTGAAGCTATTGGAATGGAATTTAAAGGGGTCAATAAGAAACAATCACCTGAGAGGAACGTGAATTATCAATTCCTGGCCAATTCACAAAACGCCCAGACAGCACCTGAATATTCAACTGGATATGAAACAAGCTACCAGATGCAATCACTTTTAACAATGGACTCTGGCTAAGACAAGTGGGATTTTCTGGCTGCACTCGTCCCAATTAAGACTTCTTGGATCTTAATTGGCAAAATTGGCAAATCCCACCTGAGGTCAATGGATCTTTCCATGGTCCGCCCTTTGCCTGCTACAACTCCAATAGCGGGTGGGACAGAAAAATTTCCCCCATAATTCCTCCAGCTATAACCTAATGATACCTAAGCCAATCTGGAATCAACTTGCTATAGGGTAACTAGTCAGTTTGTGAGGGAAGCTCATGTGATAACCAGCTAGCACTACTTTTTGTTTCAAGTAACTGTTTTCCCAGGCCACTCGGAATAGAAGAAAAATAGAGGCAGAGGAAGAATGTCCTCGACTGGGATATTCTCCCTCTCCCTTTCTTTCTGTAAGTTTGAGCCCTGCCTGCTTTTTGACTACCCATAGCAACATCTAAAATCCAACCCAGCAGCTGCTGACTCCGAGATCAAGTAGAGATTACCTGTCAAAATATTTAAGTCATCCCATTGCAGAATTTGGTAGGACCATGGAACATTGTCTAAAATCATCCATGGCATCAATCTATCGGATGTGTATTAAAAGTGTGTGTGAACTGCGTATGTATATAAGAAGGTTGGAGTAGTTTATAATTTTTATTTGGGTGTAAAGCACAATAAATACTTTTCCCTTTTATAAATGTACAGCAAAACCTGTGTGTGTATTTTACAGTGGCAAGCCTATTCTTTGAAGATACATATTGGGGTCAATTGAGGAATAGAAAAAGACAGCCATTCTATCACTTCTCACCTGGTTGTAACAATAATGTCTGCATCTCAAAGTATACATTCCTTGCTGTGAAGTTCTTTAAGACATCTGGGGTCATACCTAAATGAGGATTTGTTTCTTTTCCATCAGCATCCTCTAAGGTTTACTGCTATTTTTCTTTTCCGTTGAAAAATAGCAGTAAACCTTAGAGGATTGCTTGTTTACTTGTTTGCATTTTACTTTGTTCCCATTTTACTTTGTTCCCTCTTAATAATTTGTGTTTCTTACATTCCTTTTGATCTGAGAGAATAGTTGTACTGAACTTCAAAGTGAAGGATGTTACAATGTCTTAACCGGAGTAATTGCCCACTCAGAATTTATTACCCGATACTGTCAAATAGATGAAGTGCAGAAAATAGATACAACTATCAAAAAAAAAATCACCTTGAATAGAAATGCATCATTCCATACTCTTCTTCTAGATTCGACAAGTAAAGTAAGACAAGACATATTTGCCACTTTGACATAATAATTCCTTTAAATGTTTCCATTTCCTATTAAATAAATCAACACATTATGTAATGTGTTAATCATATATGCTTTTCAATATGAATAAAGAATACAAATACATGGCTTGACAAATATTTGATTGAGAAAGAAATTGATGGCTAAGGACGTTAGTAAACACAGGTGATCACTATTCATGGAAGAGTATTGTATTATAATACTATATGATTATATACTCACTGGAACATCATAAACCTGTTCTTAGTGGGACCATAAGAACATATAAGTGATGACACACATTGTATAAGTTAACGTATACAGAAGAGACAATGTCCAAGTGGTATTATCACTAAACTATTATTCCAGAAACTCAGATAATGTTCAGGGAACCTCGGTTCAAATCCCACCATAGCAGATGGTGGAATTTGAATTCAATAAAAAATATCTGGAATTAAGAATTTACTGATGACCTTGAAATGATTGTTGGAAAAACCCCATCTGGTTCACTAATGTCCTCCAGTACCACAGCAATGTGGTTGACTCTTAACTGCACCTCCCTCTACAAAGACAACTAGGGATGGGCAATAAATAGTGGTCAGTCAGCAACACACATGTCCCACAACTGATTTGAAAAAGTATACAGTTTCATGGATTGTAATGTTAATTTGATATCATGAAGTTTTCACAGTAGCTCCTCTGAGGATTGAGAAAGAAATTTCAGAGTTTGGAATTATAACTCTGATTAACTCATCCCTCTCAGAAGTAAAATAAGTCAAACAGAATTCACAATAATATAACGTACACATGGAGGTTTGGAGGGAACAGACCATTGAATAGAAAGGCATTTTGTCATGCTTACCTTATTGACCTGAAATATGCAGACTGCAGTGAAGACATGGCACTCGATTTTCATTATGGTTATAGATTCCCACAAATCTTTCATGAGCAGTTATGCAGCAGCCGGTAGTTACCAAATATCTTTCTCAGTTTGGCACCCTCTGCTAGTACTCTGTGGTATGTAACAGGGAAAATAACAACATAACTATTCAGCAAATTCTCACTGAGACATGCAATGTCTAAAAGAAGAGGTATATATTAGAATATTTAAAACATTGTAAAGTCATGGATGGCACAGTGACACAGTGGTTAGCATTGCCAGGGGACCGGGTTCGATTCCTGGTTTGGGTCACTGTCTGCATATTCTCCCCATTTCTGCGTGGGTTTATTTTGGATGCTCTGGTTTCCTCCCACAATCCAAATGATGTGCTGGTTAGGTGCATTAGCCGTGTTAAATTCTTGCTCAGTGTACCTGAAAAGGTATCGGAGTGCTGTGACTAGGGCATTTTCACAGTAATTTCATTGCAGTGTTAATGTAAGCTTATTTGTGACACTAATAAGTAAACTTAACAGAAAGTGAAACAAAGAAAGGGAAAGAAAGTCAGTATAAAGAAAGAGAAAGAAGTCAGAATCTAAAGCAAAAATAAATACTTCTTAACATTTTTAAATTCTCCAACAATAATTATATTCTGGTCTTTGTGGAATCATGGGAACATGTTAGATAAATGATCATATACAGTTACATATTATGTAAGTTAACATACACAGTTCCATATATTCTTCATATTGAGAAGTATATATGAAGGAATGAAAATTTATAATTGTTATTTAGTTTTAGGATCAGAGAGGTTATTTGTCAGTAATTGTGATTGATCACACTGTTCAAAATTCACTTACACGAAGAGAGGGAAAGAAATTTGGGACAAAGAGAGAAGCAAAAAAAAAGCAAAAAAAAATTGAAAATCTCTGACAGTAATTATATTCTGATGGGATAAGAATAATTTTTTTTAGGATTGGAGAAATCAAAACCTGTGATATAACACACTGTCAAAGATTCACTAAGGACTGTTTGCACAATTCTAACGTTTTCTGCTGTAGTTGATGGTGAACTGCTTTGGAACTACAGTATCTTCATGCCCTTACATGGATTATAATATCTATGGGAGAGGTATGGGTATATCTCGTGGAGGAACAGGACAAATCTGTCTATTTGTGCAAGTACAGTGACTAAAGGTTATCATCCAATTTATTCAACAATAATGGCAAAAATTGATAACTTCATTATCTTATTAGCTCAACAGTCATGTAAAAACATATTTTGTAAAGCAGAATTAATGCACATGGTCGTAAATGCCAGGCTATCTTCCAATCGATCTAAAATCCTGAACGAAAATAAATTTCCTTTGGTTATCATATGCCATCAACAATATATTTCTGTAGTTACATTATAAATCATAATAAGTGCAGTAAATGATATTTAGATTAAAATGCAAGTTTTGAAACAGGCCAGCTTTCATATTTAGGTCACCGAATGTTATAATCCTCTGGCAAAATGCATTAATACATTTCCTAACAAGCCTGCAACCATACTTACTGGTATTTAAATCCAATTGAAAAGCACAAGAGCACAATATGAAGAGCTTAACATAAGGGTCAGTAAAATAACTCTGCTATTGTCCTGTAAGCTCTGAATCAAATGGCTTAAACCTCAATGTCTGATATTTTCAGACATTTCATTTTCCACCTCTCCCTGCCTCGAATAACTGTTATTTATGTGTAAACTGGAGCATTTAGGGTCAGCGAGATATTGAATAGATGGGTTATCACAACCAAGTTAAAGTCTAAACTCATCTGACATCTACATACACTAACTTCCAGAGTACAATGACTAGATATCAGTCTGGATTAGAACCCACAGTAGATCTTCTCTTTTCAAGCTGTAGGTACTGAGGCTAAATTTAATATCTATCTACTGGTTTGGGTGAGATCAAGTAATTCTGCACCATACCACAAATCAGAAGTTTCGTAAAAACCATGCTGAGTGGTGCATTTATCCAGTGCACAGTCACGAGGGTGCCCAGAAATAGTAGAAACATGATTTTGACATAGCGATATTATCAAATCAAAACTAAGTGGTCAAGTATTTAGATATAAACCATCAAATTGATTGTAACTGTTACTTTTCAAGTGAACAGACATTTTAGATTGAATCAGATGTTTGCGCATTGTTGTTACCGCACATTTCAGTGAAGGATCTCTGGATTTTATTATTGAGAGTCAGATGCAAAGTCATTGAGTATAACAGTGCCAAATACCTGAACTGAAAGAGAAGACAAATCAAGAAAATCAAATACCTGATGCTTTATTGATTCAACCCAATCTATTCAATAGTTCTTTGTGGTAAAAATTGTTTACTATTCAAAAATTGCTATTCAATGTTTCTGAAAAACTCATTACACATAAAAGCTGATGACTCTCTAATATCAGCTATAGAACAAATATCAAACACTTTTGCTTTGATAAATGATCGGTTATATTATATATTCCAGAGTTATGAGACATAATTATAAGATGGTCATTAACAAATCCAATCAAGATTTCAGAAGAAATCTCTTTGCCAGATACAGAGGGTGCAACTTATATGTGGTGCATTAGACAGTATTTAAGGGAAAGCTAGATTAGTATATGAGGGAGAAAGGGACTTAATGACATGCAGATAGCATTAAATGAAATACTGTGGGAGGAGACTTGCGCAGAGCTGAACAGCAGCACAGACCAACTGGGCTAAATGGTCTGTTTCTGCATTCTTTATAGATTAGTATCAAACAGAATGGTGCATTTGTTCACTATATTATCAGGAAGAGATTTGAACAATTGAAATTTAAACATTATGATTTATACACGGAAAGATTATCAAGGCAAGGTTATAACATCTATATAATTGCACTTAATTCAACTTAAGTAACTATCTTACAGGTTCCTTCTATCAAATGATGCTACACCCAATATTTTAGCACTTTTGATTTTCAATTTACAAGCATGCGATGCATCAACTTGTATAGAATAGTCACATGAAATAGGGAGGCATTGCAAGCTTGTCTGTCTATTTATTTCATTTACTTTTTTTGTTTAACATTAATCACAGCAGGTGCAACAGGCAAGAGATTCCCACCTACATAGATCCGTGTGGATATTTGCACATTCAACAACTTATTAATGCTGGGACCGGTTCAGAGTTCATATTTGGTGATAGATATCAACACGGAAATAAGCCACTTAAATTAACCCATTGAGAACTACTTTTCTTCTATACTTCAAATAGCACTTCTGGTAGGATATGGATTTTCAAATTGTACCTTCTGATTTGATGGAACAAGGTGGCATGGTGGCACAGTGGTAAGTACTGATGCCTCACAATGAAAGGGTCTTGAGTTCAATTATAAACTTGGGCAACTGTATGGAGTTTGCATGTTCTCCCCATGTCTGCATGAGTTTCCTCCAGTTGCTCCAGTTTCCTCCACAGTCGAAAGATGTGCAGGTTAAGTGAATTGGCATGCTAACTTGCTCCTTAGCATCCCTAGATGTTAGGATAGGAGGATTGGCCATGGTAAACGCACAGGGTTACAGGGATAAGGTCTCAGTAATATGCTCCTTCAGATGCAATGGGCCGAATGGCCTCCTTCTGCACTGTAGGAATTCTATGATATATGTATTAAGTCGGTAATTTTCACATGTTTCTATGTATGCAGCTTTAAATAAAAAGCTGTTTAAGAGATCTATGTGACTTGACGAAGGGTAAAGTTGTGATAAATTAAAAGGCTGAACATCAAAGCCCGCAAAAATTTCTGTGTAGGAGACTGTCGAATCCTATGTTAAAAAGTCTGAACCCTAAAATCAACCATCCAAATTAAACAGCACAACCATTGTAGACGTTTTTAACACACAGGCATGGAAAAAGCAATAAATATATAGAAAATATATAACAGAAAATTTGTGAAACACAATGTTCAAAGATACAGCAGTATCAGATGGATAGAAATCAGACCCCACAGAATCTCTGGACTGCATGACAGACTTTGGAAGATTCTCAAATTGCGGCCTGAAAGCTTTATACTAAACACTGGAAATGCACCATGTCAATCTCTATCTAAAAGAAAAAAATAGGTTATGTTTACAGTTGAAAGTAAATGGTTCTCTGTTTCACTGAAATGTTAATGTTTCAGTTTATTTCAAATACTGAAAGTTTTGTAGTGTATTTCTGGGATATTTTGGTTCTTCGTGCATTTCCTTTAGCAATACCTTCCCAATTACACTACACCATTCCATAGCTCCTAGGCACTGTCTTGAAATGCTGAATTCAGACTTGTTTAAAATCAATTACCTCAATGTAAATGTTTACTCACTACATCTAGGGAGCTTCTGTCTTGTTGTTCCAGGGCATTATTCAATAACATCCAAATCAAGAAAGTATCTCTGAAATTAATTAATACCTTTTCCCTTGAATGAGGGAATTATCAGTGTCATTTTTCAGCTAGAGATGTTTTCTCCATTCTCCACATTGCATGCATGATGTATTAAATAATTCCATGTGCTGTTTGTTACAGTATCTATATTTACATGACACAAAATGTACATACCATAAAATAGTTCTCATATTTCTTAGAAAATTTGAATTAAACTATTTTCCTTTGAAAATTCATTTAAATAGAAAGTTTAAACTATTAAACTATAGGCTATGCAGGGGGCTTTAAACTGATTCGGGGGTGGGTGGGATCCTAAGTAGTTGGGGTGCTAAGAGGGATGAGAGTAAGGGGGTCATAGAGGAAAGCTGTAAAACACAGCAGTGTACGGGTGGGGTAGGGCATGGTTTGAAATGCGTATACTTTAATGCAAGGAGTATTCGCAATAAGGGGGAGGAACTTGCAGCTTGGACCAGTACCTGGAACTTCGATGTTGTGGCCATTTCAGAGACTTGGGTAGAGCAGGGACAAGAATGGATGTTGCAGGTTCCGGGGTTCAAATGCTTTAGTCGGAGTAGAGAAGGAGGTAGAAGGGGGGGGGGAGGAGTGGCATTATTAGTCAAAGACTGTATCACAGTGACAGAAAAGAAGTTTGATGAGGACTTGTCTGTTGAGGTAGTATGGGCTGAGATTAGAAACAGGAGAGGAGAGGTCACCCTGTTGGGAGTCTTTTATAGACCTCCTAAAAGTTCTAGAGAGGTTGAGGAAAGAATTGCAAAGTCAATTCTGGTCAGGAGTGAAAGTAATAGGGTAATTGTTATGGGGGACTTTAACTTTACTAATATTGATTGGAATAGCTATAGCTCTAGCTCGTTAGAGGGGTCAGTTTTCGTACAAAGTGTGCAGGAAGTTTTTTGACTCAGTATGTAGATAGGCCAACTAGAGGTGAGGCTACATTGGATTTGGTGCTGGGCAATGAGCCAGACCAGGTGTTAGGCTTGGAAGTTAGTGAACATTTTGGTGATAGTGACCACAATTCGGTTACGTTCACCTTAGTGATGGATAGGGATAGGCATGAAGCTGGGGGCAGTAGTTATAGCTGGGGGAAGGGTAATTATGAGGCCATCAGGAGAGAATTAGGGAGCATAGATTGGACTAGGAAACTACAGGGACTGGGAACATCTGGAATGTGGAGCTTATTCAAGGAGCAGCTGCTGCGAGTCCTTGATAAGTATGTCCCTGTCAGGCAAGGAGGAAATGGTCGAGTAAGAGAACCTTGGTGTACGAAAAAAGTTGATTTGCTGGTTAAAAGGAAAAAGGAGGCTTATGTCAGGATGAGGCTTGAAGGCTCGGTTAGTGCAATGGATAGCTATAGATTAGCCAGGAGGGAGCTAAAGAGTGAGTTGAGGAGAGCTAAGAGGGGACACGAGAAGACTTTGGCTGATAGGATTAAGGAGAATCCTAAAGCTTTCTTTAGATATGTTAAGAATAGAAGATTGGTTAGGACAAGATTAGGGCCAGTCATAGACAGCAGTGGGAAGTTGTGCGTGGAGCCTGAAGAGATTGGAGAGGCACTGAATAAATATTTCTCTTCGGTATTCACGCAGGGTGATGTAAATGTAGTTATGGAGAACACTGAGGTACAGGGTAGCAAACTGGAAAGTATTGAAGTAGATAGGGAGGATGTGCTAGATATTCTCGAGGGTTTGAAGTTGGATAAGTCCCCTGGGCCGGACGGGATTTACCCTAGGATTCTCTGGGAGGCAAGAGAGGAGATTGCAGAGCCTCTGGCTCTGATCTTCAGGTCGTCGTCGGTTACGGGTGTGGTTCCGGAGGACTGGAGGATAGCGAATGTGGTTCCATGTTCAAGAAGGGGAAGAGAGACCTTCCAGGGAATTATAGGCCAGTGAGTCTTACTTCTGTTGTGGGCAAAGTATTGGAGAGAATTATTAGGGATAGGATTTATAGTTATTTAGAGAGAAATGAATTGATTGGGGATAGTCAGCATGGTTTTGTGAAGGGTAGGTCGTGCCTTACTAACCTCATTGAGTTTTTTGAAAAAGTGACCAAAGAGGTGGATGGGGGTAAGGCGGTTGATGTGGTATATATGGACTTTAGTAAGGCGTTGATAAGGTGGCCCATGGAAGACTTCTGCAGAAAATGCAGATGTATGGGATAGAGGGTGATTTAGCTAATTGGATTAGGAATTGGCTAGCAGATAGAAGACAGAGGGTGGTGGTTGATGGGAGATATTCATCGTGGAGTTCGGTGACAAGTGGTGTACCTCAGGGGTCTGTTTTGGGGCCCCTGCTGTTTGTAATTTTTATAAATGATCTGGATGAGGGTATTGAAGGATGGATTAGTAAATTTGCAGATGACACTAAAGTCGGTGGAGTGGTAGATAGTGAAGAGGGGTGTTATAGTTTGCAGAGAGACTTGGACAAGTTGCAGAGCTGGGCCGAGAGGTGGCAAATGGAGTTTAATGTGGAAAAGTGTGAGGTAATGCACTATGGCAGGAATAATAAATGTGTAGAGTATAGGGCTAATGGTAGGATTCTTAATAGTGTTGGTGAACAGAGGGATCTTGGTGTGTATGTGCATAGATCCCTGAAAGTAGGCAGTCAAGTCGATAAGGTTGTTAAGAAGGCATATGGAGTCTTAGCTTTTATTGGTAGGGGGATTGAATTTCGGAGCCGCAACGTCATGTTGCAACTGTACAAAACTCTAGTGCGGCCGCACTTGGAGTATTGTGTGCAGTTCTGGTCCCCACATTATAAGAAAGATGTGGAGGCATTGGAGAGGGTACAGAGGAGGTTTACCAGGATGTTGCCTGGTATGGAGGGCAGGTCTTATGAAGAGAGGCTGAGGGATTTGAGGTTGTTTTCGTTAGAAAGGAGGCGGCTAAGAGGGGACCTAATCGAAACATATAAGATGATTAGAGGTTTAGATAGGGTGGACAGTGATAGCCTTTTTCCTAGGATGGAGAAAGCTAGCACGAGGGGACACAGCTTTAAATTAAGGGGTGATAGTTATAGGACGGATATCAGAGGTAGGTTCTTTACCCAAAGGGTGGTTCGGGAGTGGAATGCCCTGCCTGCAGCAGTTGTAGATGCGCCAAGTTTGGTGGCGTTTAAGAGGTTAGTTGATAAGTATATGGAAGAGAAGGGAATGGTTTAGTTTGGAGGGGCATTGCTTTTTATATTGGTCGGCGCAACATCGAAGGCCGAAGGGCCTGTTCTGTGCTGTAATGTTCTATGATCTATGTTCTATTAAGGTTCCAAAAGTGCCATGACAATAAAGAACCAATGCTATACCCTATTCTTGGTTTCTTCTTTCCATGCATGAATAGAGTTTTTAAAAGAAGCTTCACAATGGATTATTTTAATGCATGGTGGCATCAGAACTGATATTATGAAACAGCAAATACTTTGAGCCCAGGCACAGCAATGAGGAGGCAGCAGTCAAAACAAGAGGCCTGAGGCTTGATGGAGGTTGATCCTCAGGTCTCATCTGAATAAGCTCATGTGACAGGAAATGGCCACTGTGGGCCTCAGGTAAGTTCTGCATGAATGGTTGATGCAATTGCTGATGGCACAAACACACACATGACTAGCCAATACCTGGAAGACTATTCATCTATCAAGACTACATCAGCTTGAGTTATGATGTGAGTGGGGGAAGAGGGAGTTTGAATTATTTGATTTGCCTTTAGTTTGGACATTATAAACTTAAGTCACCTGTGACAACTGAGAAACAAATTCAATTATGGGCTTGAGTGACTGTCTGTATGGAGTTTGCACGTTCTTCCCGTGTCTGCGTGGCTTTCCTCCGGGTGCTCTGGTTTTCTCCCACAGTCCAAAGATGTGCAGATTAGGTGAATTGGCCATGCTTTCGGGTAAAATCTTGTCCATTTAGTCTATCCTATCAGAATGCAGAATGTTGATGAAAGTAAAAATTATATTTCCATAAATACATGGGGTTACGAGGATAGGGCGTGGATGGTATAGTTGTTGATGCAGGCTCGATGGGCCAAATGGCCTTCTTCTACACTCTGGGTAGTCTATGATTCTATAATGAAACATCATAACCATAAATTTATATTATTTAGATTAGAAAAATAACAGCATAAAATGGTGTAAACCTATATGTTCTAGAGAGAACGTATGGCTGTTGTAGTATATAATGTAAATATGAACGCTATAGGAAATATTTCTACTTGCAAAGCTGACTAAGACTCACGTTATAATTTTGTCATGTGTATTGAATCCATGATGTAGGTTAATTTAAGTTTTGCCCATGACCCATCTCTCATTTATTTGATCTTCAATAGAAAAGAAGTAAAATTTTGTCACCAAATTTAAAGAAAGAACTGAATAGCATTTTTGTTAATAATATATACAAATATGTGTTAGCCATAGCTCAGCTAGTAGCATTCTTGCTCCTGAGTGAGAGAGTTGCAGATACAAGTCCCATTCCAGAGACTTGAGCATGTAACCTAGACAGATACTTCAATGCAGCACACAGGAAATTCTGCACTGTCAGAGTGTCTTTTGGATGTGATGCTAAACTGAGGCCCTCCCTGCCCTCTCAGCTGGAAGTATACAATTGTCTGAAATGCTCCAATTAACATTGGGGTTGTATAAGCATATCTGTGCCTCTGTTGGGCTCCTCCTGACCATCAGGCTCTACCGCTGCTCCATCTTCTTCCTGGGGAACCACTGACATCCTGAACATTTAAGTGTTCCCTTCTTCCTTTTACTTTCCTCCTCCTCCTGCCATACCTTCTCTCCTTCTGACTAGAGATGTGGCTCAAACCAAAATCCTCATATATCTTTACAAGTTTTCACCCCTCGCTCTGGCAAGGAAATGTTCAGTGAACAATCTAAAGAGCCCTCTGAATGGGAGGAGATTCCTCCTCATGAAGACATATCCAAAATGTCACCCTTCACCCTCAGATGAGCAGTCCCTGCAAGCAACTTAGTTTGAACTGCAAAACTGAGACTTTGGTCTCAACTGCAGTAGAGTCAGAGAATCCCTACAGTACAGAAGGAGGCCATCTGGCCCATTGAGACTACACCAACCACAATTCCACCCATAACCCAACACATTTACCCTGCTAAATCCCTCTGATACTAAGGGTCAATTTAGCATGGCCAATGCACCTAGCTCCCAATGGACTGTGGAAGGAAACCAGAGCACCTGGAGGAAACCCACGTCAACATGGTGAGAATGTGCAAACCCCACATAGATAGTGACCAAGGCCAGGATTGAATCTAAGTCCCTAGTACTGTGGGGCAACAGTGCTAACTACTGTGCTATTGTGCCACCTATTGCCACATACCACTAGTGTTAGAACGCTCGCAAACAAGTTTGCTAGAGCAGGGCAGACCACATATATGAAACAGCTGCTTTGCTAGTGAATAAAACACTCTTTGTTATAACCTAAGTCCTTGTTGTCTGTGATTCAGGAATCCAACACAACTACTCCCAACTGTCATAAATCTCACCCTGAAAGCTTCTGGGCAGCATTATTGCAGCAAAATGGGTAGTTAATTAGTTAAATTGACTTTTAAGTAGATGTTTAAATTATGTGGGTGGATACCTGACCTTGTGATCTGTCCATGTGCCATATTGTAGAGATGCCGGCGTTGGACTGGGGTAGTAAGAACTCAGTAAGAATCTAGCAACACCAATTTTAAATCCAACCGATTTATTTGATAGTAAATTTGCGAGCTTTCGACAATCTGTGTCTTTGTCAGGCAAATGCAGTGCCTGACAAAGACACAGAGTGTCGAAAGCTCGCAAATTTACTATCAAATAAATCGGTTGGATTTAAAATTGGTGTTGCTAAATTCTTACCATGTGCTATATTAACAGAAACTGGCATGATTACATTTTAAATGTTGTCCAATTTCATGTTATGTAATACGGTCGTAAAGCGGGAAGTGCTCCTGATTTCAATGCCTAGTTTTCAGCTCCTGAATGTAGTATTAAGATGTTTAGGACTGAAAGGGTTAAAAAAACAGTACCGCCAACATGATGATGTGAAGGGAGTCACATGATGAGTACAGTCTGAATGGAGAAAGCTCATTGCTTGGGCTGTATACAGTTAATTAGGTTTTAGAATAATAGCTGTTGTTCAGACTCTATGGGAAGAAGGCGGGATTTCTGCTCCCGTTTTCAAGGGCAGGATTGACAATGGGAACGGGAAATCCCACGGGAATCCCAAAACACAATTTACGCTGGAGGATTTCACATAGCAATTGGCCCCACCTGCTTGCCAATGATGTAACAGGAAACCTGACGTTGAACACTGGGATACTCATTAAAATGTACTTAAATGGAATAATCAGACCTCTGCACCTGATAATCCTGTTCCCCCCCTCCCCTAGTTGCCCAGCTACACCCCTTGCCTGTCAGATTGTTTATTTGAGGTATGTCAACATGGATCACAACAGGCCTGCCACATCGTGAATCTGGCAAGCAGATCCTGACAGAGGAATTCAGGTGAGTGTTTAACTCAAGAAATAGAGAGGGTCATGCCTGGTCACCGCCTCTTGACACTGCTTGAATGCAGTGCCAGGGAACAGTGCCCAGGCAGTGCCAGGCAGAAGTTTCTGGGGTAGGGCCGAGGGTGTATTCTGTGGGTTTGTATGCATGGTGGGGGTGTTCTGTGGGGAGGGACAAGGGATTCTCTGGTGGTGTTCTGCAGTGGGCAAGGGTTCTATTGTGGGAAGGGTAGTGTTCAGGGTCTGTGAGTGTTTAGGATAGGGTGGGGAGGGTACACAGAGTAGTGGTGTTCAGGAGCAGGGAGTTTTATTTTTGATATGTATCGGGGCACTCTTTATAAAGGTGATCTTTTAACTCCTAAGTTACTGGTGTGGTGAACTCTGATGTTTGGAAACCGTCCCTTGGATTTTTTTTCTATCTTGTAAAACAGCAGAAGAAACCACTACTGAGGCCAACGACTACACACCATTTTCCTGCCTGCTTCCACACTGTGAAAAATTGAGAAAATTCCACTGAAACCTCTGAACCTCTTCCTTATACAACAACAACAACATGTTATACTGAGGTTATGAAATGCCTTAGTTAAATGCAAATCTTCCTCTATAAAGGACTGTTGCTTATATTAGAAGATAATGGCTGGAATTTTACTATCCCATCTGACATGGGAATTGGAGCAGATGGGGGTGGACCATGGAAAGGTCCATTGATCTTGGGTGGGATTTTATGGTTTCAGGCCGATGAGGTTGTAAAATCTCACTCAAGATAATAAAAATTAGGATAACAAGAAAGTGGTTTGATCCATCGAATACGTTCACCATTCAAAAAGATCATAGCTTATCTGATTGTGGCCTCTTTTCTGGTTGCCCCTCAGAATCTTTCACTCTTTTGTCAATCAAAAACCTGTCTAATTCAGTCTTGGATATATTCAATGACTCAACCATCATTGCTCTCAGTGGAAGAGAAATTAACGCACTAATGATTCTAAGGGAAGACATTTCTCTTCCCCTCCATCTTAAATGGGAGTACCCTTATTTTTAACATGTTTATTTTCATTCTGGATGAGGAAGTATCCTTAAGCCCCCTCATAATTTTAAAGATTCCAAACAAATCATCTTTCATTCTTCTAAAATCCAATGAGTGCAGGCCTAACCTCCTCAATCTTTCCTAATAATACAAACCCATCATCCCAGGAATCAGCCTGGTGAGCCTTCTCTGAACTGCTTCCAGTGCTTTTATATCCCTCCTTGAGTAAGGAGGTCTGAAGTATATCATAGAAATCCTGCAGTGCAGAAAAAGGCCATCTGGTCCATCGAGTTTGCACCGACCACAATCCCACCAGGCTTTACCTCCATATCCCTACATATTTATCCACTAATCCCTCTAACCTACGCATCTCAGAACTCTAAGGAGCAATTCTTAGCATGGCCAATCAACCTAACGTGCTTATCTTTGGACTATACTTTGGGGTATATACAGTGCTCATGGTGTGGTCCCACCAATACATTAGCAAGACTTCCCAATTTTTATACTCCATCTGAGTAAGAGAACCTTGGTGTACGAAAAAAGTTGATTTGCTGGTTAAAAGGAAAAAGGAGGCTTATGTCAGGATGAGGCTTGAAGGCTCGGTTCGTGCAATGGATAGCTATAGATTAGCCAGGAGGGAGCTAAAGAGTGAATTGAGGAGAGCTAAGAGGGGACACGAGAAGACTTTGGCTGATAGGATTAAGGAGAATCCTAAAGCTTTCTTTAGATATGTTAAGAATAGAAGATTGGTTAGGACAAGATTAGGGCCAGTCATAGACAGCAGTGGGAAGTTGTGCGTGGAGCCTGAAGAGATTGGGGAGGCACTGAATAAATATTTCTCTTCGGTATTCACGCAGGGTGATGTAAATGTAGTTATGGAGAACACTGAGGTACAGGGTTGCAAACTGGAAAGTATTGAAGTAGATAGGGAGGATGTGCTAGATATTCTCGAGGGTTTGAAGTTGGATAAGTCCCCTGGGCCGGACGGGATTTACCCTAGGATTCTCTGGGAGGCAAGAGAGGAGATTGCAGAGCCTCTGGCTCTGATCTTCAGGTCCTCGTTGGTTACGGGTGTGGTTCCGGAGGACTGGAGGATAGCGAATGTGGTCCCATTGTTTAAGAAGGGGAAGAGAGACCTTCCAGGGAATTATAGGCCAGTGAGTCTTACTTCTGTTGTGGGCAAGGTATTGGAGAGAATTATTAGGGATAGGATTTATAGTTATTTAGAGAGAAATGAATTGATTGGGGATAGTCAGCATGGTTTTGTGAAGGGTAGGTCGTGCCTTACTAACCTCATTGAGTTTTTTGAAAAAGTGACCAAAGAGGTGGATGGGGGTAAGGCGGTTGATGTGGTATATATGGACTTTAGTAAGGCGTTTGATAAGGTGGCCCATGGAAGACTTCTGCAGAAAATGCAGATGTATGGGATAGAGGGTGATTTAGCTAATTGGGTTAGGAATTGGCTAGCAGATAGAAGACAGAGGGTGGTGGTTGATGGGAGATATTCATCGTGGAGTTCGGTGACAAGTGGTGTACCTCAGGGGTCTGTTTTGGGGCCCCTGCTGTTTGTAATTTTTATAAATGATCTGGATGAGGGTATTGAGGATGGATTAGTAAATTTGCAGATGACACTAAAGTCGGTGGAGTGGTAGATAGTGAAGAGGGGTGTTATAGTTTGCAGAGAGACTTGGACAAGTTGCAGAGCTGGGCCGAGAGGTGGCAAATGGAGTTTAATGTGGAAAAGTGTGAGGTAATGCACTTTGGCAGGAATAATAAATGTGTAGAGTATAGGGCTAATGGTAGGATTCTTAATAGTGTTGATGAACAGAGGGATCTTGGTGTATGTGTGCATAGATCCCTGAAAGTAGGCAGTCAAGTCGATAAGGTTGTTAAGAAGGCATATGGAGTCTTAGCTTTTATTGGTAGGGGGATTGAATTTCGGAGCCGCAACGTCATGTTGCAACTGTACAAAACTCTAGTGCGGCCGCACTTGGAGTATTGTGTGCAGTTCTGGTCCCCACATTATAAGAAAGATGTGGAGGCATTGGAGAGGGTACAGAGGAGGTTTACCAGGATGTTGCCTGGTATGGAGGGCAGGTCTTATGAAGAGAGGCTGAGGGATTTGAGGTTGTTTTCGTTAGAAAGGAGGCGGCTAAGAGGGGACCTTATCGAAACATATAAGATGATTAGAGGTTTAGATAGGGTGGACAGTGATAGCCTTTTTCCTAGGATGGAGAAAGCTAGCACGAGGGGACACAGCTTTAAATTAAGGGGTGATAGTTATAGGACGGATATCAGAGGTAGGTTCTTTACCCAAAGGGTGGTTCGGGAGTGGAATGCCCTGCCTGCAGCAGTTGTAGATGCGCCAAGTTTGGTGGCGTTTAAGAGGTTAGTTGATAAGTATATGGAAGAGAAGGGAATGGTTTAGTTTGGAGGGGCATTGCTTTTTATATTGGTCGGCGCAACATCGAAGGCCGAAGGGCCTGTTCTGTGCTGTAATGTTCTATGTTCTATGTTCTATCCCCCTTACAATAAAGGCTAACTTATTTGATTAATTTGCCTTCCTGTACTTGCTTGCTAACTTTTTGATTCATGTTCGGGACACCCAGCTCTCAATGTACTGTAGCATTCTCAGTTTATCTCTACTTAAATAATATTGTGCTTTTCTGTTCTTCCTGCCAAAATGGACAACCTTATACTCACAATTTAATGACTTCAGTGAGGCAAATGAGGTTGGCCACCTGGAGTATGAGATCCCTGATTGAGGTAATATTCCATGCCCAATTAGGGAGTCTGACCTTTGTACACTATGCGGCATGTCATGTCTACTGACAGTTCTGGATTCTGACTTGTACCAGAAGCACTCTTTGAACGAGTGGAACTGAGTTTATAAATAAAAGGAATCTAGTGAACTCTGAGGAGTTATTTTACATATCAACCATTTTTTTGCTCACTCATTTGATCTTATCAAATAAATCATAGAATAGAATTCCTACAGTGCAGAAGGAGCCATTTGACCCATTGAGTCTGCACCGACAATAATCCCATTTAGGCTCTATCCTTGTAATCCCAGATAGTTACCCTGCTAATTTCTCTAACATACACACCTCAGGACACGAAGGGACAATTTAGCATGGCCATTCAATCTAACCCACATATGTTTGGATTTGTGGGAGTAAACCAAAGCACCCAGAAGAAACCCATATGGACACAGGAAGAATGTTCAGATTCCACACAGACAGTGACCCAAGCCAGGAATTGAACCCAGGTCCTTGGAGCTGTGAGGCAGCAGTGCTAACCACTGTGCCTCTCAAATATTTAGGGAATGTACAAGATATCCCATCTGAGGATCAGGAGCTAGAGCTACAGAGAAGAAATTTGAGCTGTTTGTGCTATTTTGACTATAACAGACAGCATGACAAGGGTTTATAATCAAACATTTGTGACATAAGGTGACTAATATAGGATAGGCCATCTCCTTTGACAGGAGACTGAAAATGGGTGAACAATTTGCTTAGACATAGTTTACAGCGTTTGCTGCTTTGCCAAAGAGAGTGGATGAAGTAGAGACCATTGAA
Organism: Sphyrna mokarran; assembly: GCA_024679065.1. Classification (NCBI taxonomy): domain Eukaryota; kingdom Metazoa; phylum Chordata; class Chondrichthyes; order Carcharhiniformes; family Carcharhinidae; genus Sphyrna; species Sphyrna mokarran. The sequence continues at coordinate 19,900,521 of JAGIQG010000023.1, read as the reverse complement.
TCCCTTAAGAGAAGAGCATGGAAGAATCGAACGCAGAGGTAGGTACAAGGCCATGAGGGGAAAGTGGCATTCGCTTTGCACTAGCACAGACTGAATAGCTTTATACAACGCTGAATGTTTCCATCATTTTACAATGCTTGTTCTAGCCCTTTATTTTCCTAAACTATAAACACATGGACAGCAAGTCCTCGTGGTATTCACTAGAAGGCAGCAGAGAGAACACTGGCGTGGTAACCATAGAGATTCTGATACGTGATAACCTGGCAACGAGCTGTAATACTGTAAACAAATTACAACGCAACTGCGTGAAGATTGGGGAGGTTTCTTGCCCTCAGAATTCTGCAGTAACCGCCAACTCGCTGAGAAATGCCGGAAACCAGGGATCCATTCCCATTCCCAAGATTCGAAAACGATGATGATTTCAGGGGTCGGAGAAAAGCCACGCAGGTATTGCAATCACATTATCATTTCTATGACCTCGCACTTTGCACATTTGCTCCTTGCATCTTATTTTCGGATTTCTCCTATATATATATAAATAAAATTTGGACAAATTGGCTAACTTTGTTAACATAAAGTCCAGCATTTGATGAGCTCTCTGATGCAGTGTCCCAAAATGAGTAGGTTAGGTGGATTAGCTATGATTAAGAAGTGTGCACGAAATACGCACGGTGGCGACAACATATCCAAATGCAAAACGACTAGGTTTTTACTTCCAGATTCCACGAGGACATTCTATTAATTATGTGCCTGTCTATTAACTTCTGTTGCAAAAAAAAACACGATTTCGTGCTGGAACTTCACATTTTAATCCAGTGTAGGGGAGGGGAAACTGAAAAGCACTCAGAATGGCACTACAGAATGCAGTTTAGTTTCATCCCCCACTTCGCTCCCAAAATATTCCAATTTATTCAGCATTGTTTTTCAAAGTGCCTCCAATAGTTGCTTGGTTTGAAAGCCGGACACAGATGATTTTTAAGCAAATGCTGCAATAGTTATCTCAAAGCTATCAGTCCTGGTTTAGTGGGGTGACATTCTTGTGATTATCATGAGGTTTTTCACAGGGTGGCACCATAGATAGCAGTGCCAGGGACTCAGGTTCAATTCCTGCCTTGGGTCATTATCTGTGCGGAGTTTGCACGTTCTCCCCGTGTCTACGTGAGTTTCCTCCGGGTATCATAGAGGTTTACAGCACGGAAACAGGTCCTTTGGCCATACCGTCCAGTCTTTACCACTGCTTCGGTTTTCTCCCTCAATCCAAAAGATGTGCTGGTTAGGTTAATTGGCCAAGCTAAATTCTCCCTCAGTGTATTCAAACAGGCGTCAAGAGTGTGGCGACCAGAGGATTTTCACAGTAACTTCAGTGGAATGTTAATGTGACCCTACTTGTGACACATAAATAAACTTTAAAAAGTCTGTATTCGAGTCCTGCTCCAAAGTTTGAAGCCAGAGCTGGACTTTTCATTCAGACTTGAAACATTGGCTCTATCCTCTCTCCATAGATGCTGTCAGACCTGCTGAGACTTTGTATGTAGTCAACTATGAAGAGAATGATAAGAGACACAAGGAAGAATTGGACAACTTAACATCCTGAACTAATACATTCAGAGGAAATTTAATGCAAAAAATGTAGAGTGGGCACAATAGATAGCACTGAAGCCCCTCGGCACCAGGGAACCAGGTTCAATTCCAACCTTGGATGACTCCCTGTGCCTGCATGCCCTCTGGGAGATCCGGTTTCCTTCCACAGTCCAAATCATGTGTTGGTTAGGTGTTAAATTGCCCCGTAGTGTCCCAGGATGCGTAGATTGGGTAGATTAGTTATGATAAATGCGTAGGATTAGAGGATGAGAGAGGAAGGGAGGATCTCTGTCAGAGAATCACTACTAGGCACTGTAGGGATTCTATGAAAATGATTAGATAATGCATTGTGAAGGAATGGATAATATATACTAAATGGGAACATTTGAAAGGAAGCAGATTCTTAGAGATTAATATTCTCAGATCTTTTAGGAAGGAAAAGATTTAAAAATATCCGTAAAAAGGGAGAGCATGACCTAAATTACACAAATTAGGGAGGCAGGAGCAAAATAAATATTAAACCCATATAAATCATTTTTAGGCCACTAATAGAATGTAGATTTGGCTTGTGAGTCTTCCTTTAGAAAGGATACCAAGAGCATGAAGAATACAGAAGAGATTCACTAAGGTGATAACAAGGACCAGAACATTAATTTAAAAAAAGTAAAATACAGTTTATTTCATTAGACATGAGAAGGTTAAGAAGAGACTGATTTGAGACTATGGTAACTAGAGAACATGAGATTAAGATCATCATGATGGACAGACTAAGCTGACTGTCCAGCCGGGAAATCTTGCAGCATGACAACAAGTCCTGGCATGTTTATTAATTTTTAAAGGCAGATAGGGTGTCGGGTCAGGTTTAAAGCTGATTAGGAAATGGTTGAAGCTCAAGGTGAACATTAGGGTCAGTGATGTAGAGGGAACGGTTTCTAAAGGAAAGATCGGGTCAGACAACAGCCCAGAACATAGAGGAGATCAGGGAAGTTCAGAGATTGTAGGTGACATAGTGGATCGATGATGGGTGTTTGCAAGGGAATCGTTGGGGGGGAGGGGGGAGTGAATGTTGTGATCATCTTGGAATGCATAATAGTGGTAGATTATGAAGATGATTGGAGAGTGCTTTTGGGGTCAGCTTGAAAGGCTTGGAGGAAACATTCACAAAAAGAGAAGGAAAATCATTTACCTAATTATAGAATCCTATAGTGCAGAAGCAGACCATTTGGCCCATCGAGTCTGTACTGACCATAACCCCACCCAAGCACTATCCCCTTCACCCCAGGCACTTAACCCTAGCTAGTCTTGCTGACACTAAGGGGCAAGTTAGCATGGCCAATCTACCTAATCCAGCCCTTCTTGCTTCCTTGAACAGTCAGGTTTGGGAAACATGGATTAAAGCAGTTATACATTAAGACAATGTTTAATCATAGGCATGCAACCTCAAAAATGTCAATGATCAAACTGCGTGCTGAGTGCCCCTTGTTTCACATTCATTAAAACTGAAAGAAACTGCACATATATTCTATTAGTGGCCTATAGATGATTTATATGTTGTCTGCAAAGTGGAATAGTATATGGTCCTCACAGCCAAATCCTGTATGAAATATATCTCTGTAGTTTGCAGGAATAGTAATTGTTGTACAGGAAGCAATTACAGTTAAGAAAGGGATCAATTTATTAAAGTACTTGGAAGAACTAAAATAACTAATTGTTGGACATAAGAAAGCAAAGACTTGCATTTATGTTGCACTTTTCACAATCACTGGGTATCAGAAAGCACTTTACAATGAATTAATTGCTTCCCAACTTTGTCATGCTTTTGGTACTGATTCTGCATTGCATTCAACTTCCTTTCTATCACCTGCCAACATGCTTTGTAAATGGTAAGTGGTGTCTTCTAAAGTACAACAATGACTGCAATTGCTTGTAAAATATTTCGGGTCATCCTGAGCTTGTGAAAGTTGCTGTATAAACACAAGTCTTCCTTTCTTTCATTACTCCAGCTTTAATCTTTCTTCACCCAGAATGTATGTTGCCAATCTGGCTGTTGATGGAACTCTCCCATTCATTCCTAAAGTTGCTTTCAAAAAGTTTAGCTTCCTCTTTTCTGCCAACATTTTTTTATGCAGCTTCTAACTTTGTGTAACACTTAGGCTTGTAAAACATTTGAGTAGCTTTTGTACATTTGGAAATCTCCTACAATCAGTCCCTCATTTCCTAGTCAGCAGATGAGAGAAATTTTGTCAGAAGAATATTCCACATATTGCCTTCAGACCTCCAAGATTTCTTGTGTTGTACTTTATCAGTGCTGTTCTGATCAGTACTTGCCCAAACTTTCTTGTTATAATAGCTTTCCAAAGCTGCATCCTACCAATTCTTTTCATTTACAAAGAGGCATGAAGGTGCATCAGCAGCAAAAATTCTTCATGAGGACTCCCATCATTTTCGGTAGACAACTCGCTGTACTAGTCCCTATTCTTCTTAGGGCATCAGGACCGTAGACCTCTTTTCGTTCCTCAGTTCTCCTTTCTCCTACAGTTATTAGATATTTAGACAAGTTTTTTTTTCCTAAAATTATTTCTGGCATTCTTTTAGACCTCTTGTAAATATTTTAAATCTTCCTGGAGATAACTTAAATCTTCAGGCAGTATGTACACAGCTACTTGCAGTATCTAATTATTCAGGGAGGACCTTGGTATGTATTTATCAACATGAGCATGCAGCTTGCTTCTGCGTGGGAGAATCACAGTTTCAGTATAGTGCTGTATAAATATAAGTATATCATTTGATTTATTGATGAAAATACAATAATTTTTGTTCATATCAATTTTTCTCATAATTTCGTTAATTAAAGGGTCACTGGCTGAGAATTCGGCTTAAATTGCCAAGCAAAAATGGAATTTAAACTTACCAGTTACTCTGCAGAAGAAAATTGATCCTATTAAGCTGAGCTGATTTCAAATCTGATTGTAGTTCTGGAAAGAAGAGTTCAGCTTACCCAGTACGTTAAATATTTTTCTCAGTAGACATGATGTAAAGGGTAGTGTTGTGATCTCCCTGATGTTTCACATTTTCATTTTCCTACAGGGTCATCAGTATCCCAAACCAACTCACTTAGCTCAACAAGAAGATCCATGGAGTCGACTCAATGCAGCAGTAACTATATCAAATGCAAACAAAGGAATTTACATCTATAATCCCAAGGTATAAAATGGGTAGAATACACCAATCTGCAGTAAGTCTAACATCCATTTCCTATGGAGGTGGGTAAATTACTGTCATCTGTAAAGTGAAATTGAGAGGTTGCTGACAAGACCACTACAAATTAGGCCCACTGAAGTCGATCCATGCAGAATCTTTTGATGCCAAGAACCAACTGTGTTTCTGCAGTAAAATAATTCCATGGTTTGAATGTCATGGCGACCGAAACTAAGCAGAATATTCTAAATGTTGCACCTCTAATATAGGCTTCACACAACAGTATAACTTGCTCTCCGACAGAATAATTAAATAATTTAATTAATTTAATTAAGTTCCACTATCATGAATTCTTGGAATAGCTATACACAAAATTGATTTTGGTTTGTGGGGAAATATAGATGATAGGAAATCATTTGTTTCCTTCAAATATCTGCTTATATTTATCCTTAATGATTTCAGTATATCTAAAATCAAAAGGGAGATATAGTACCCTGCTGATTCCCATTTTATGCTGTTGAACAAAGTCAAAATCTACTCCATGAATTACACTTTAAAAACATGTATAAGGTAATAAGTGACTCTGAACTGTTAATTTATAGGACATAAGTTAATGTTCCAGATTTAAATAAAAAATATGATTATGCATGAACTGGAATGAAAAATAGTTGACAGATGCTTTTAGCCAGTTGCCATGAGGTAAGGAAACTATAGGCCCAAATTTCAAAAATCTAGCTTAGTCAGCAGAACATGGAACCTGTGTGCAGATGCTGAAGATGGTGTCTGAGAATGTACAACACAAAGTGACAAGTCTACGTTGTGACATTATGATCAATTAAGATGTGTGCAACATTGTTCAACCTACAACATAAAGAATATCCAGACTGAACTACAGTATAAGCCCTCAACATAGTCATATCTTCTGCAATGGAGACTTGATCTACTGTTATATGTCCTTGAGTGACAAATTAATGCTGGTTGTCTCTTCAAGCTATTGAGGCTGGGATATAGAGAGGCAGCCCTCAAAGTTTCAACAATCACTTGAACATCATTTATTTCCTGTAAATTTGTGGTCTTGCAGAAATATTCCCTTGTGTCATTAGCTTGGCAGTTATAATGCCAAGGTGTGATGCTGCACCTCATGATGGTATCACATGCATGCCTCACACTTACTCCCTCAAATCTGTGAATATGTCCAAGTTTGGGTATTATATAGAACAGTCAAGAAATTTATTTTGTCTGTTCTTATCTGATTGGATATCCTAACATTGGATAGGCTGACATCTGATACATATTGATGGATATCAGTCCAGCATAAATAGAGGAAAGTGGTGGCGGAGGTGATTACAATACTATTGCTATATCCTAAGCTGGGTACTTTACATTGAATTACATAGAACATGCAGGTGATTTAATCAAACTGGTCAATGCCAGTGATAATGTTCCACACAAATCCCCTTCTTCATTTATTCCTGTCAATATACCCTTATGTTCCTTCCTCCATCATGTGTTTATCTAACAACCTCTTAAATGCATCCATGACATTTGCTTGGATGACTCCTTGTGCTAGAGTGTTCCACATTTCAACTACTCTCTTGAATTTCCTATTAAATTTACTAATGTTGACCTTAAAACTTTGACTTGTAGTTTTGGTGCAAATGACATTACCTGTTCTATATTCTTCATAATCTTTATCATTGTTACAAGAAAATGTAGCTTTAACATATGGGCAGTAATTGAAGACAATTACCACTGAATACCTGCCTAAAAGCCTGCCAAGTAGAAAATCACTCTCTAATGTTGCTAACACTTAACAGTACTGAACATTCTTCTGTGATGGTGTTCTCTATTAAATAATAGGGACAATTTTCATCCAATCACCACCTCACTTGAGCACAAGTCACGCAGAGTCCAGTCAAAATGCAGTCACTTGACCAAAACCAAACTGAAATTTTCCTGTATTTGTGGATTTAGGACTTCTAAATCAGCTTACATACCTAAGAAGCTGGCCCTCCCTTTAAAAGAGTCTTGTACCTTTGAACAGAGTAAAAGTCTAATGGCTGCAGCATTGATAATGTTGTTGACTGGAAGATCTGAGGCTCACATCTGTTGATACACATTGATGGATATCAGTCCAGCATAAATAGAGGAAAGTGGTGGCAGAGGTGATTACGATACTATTGCTATATCCTTTCCACACTGAGATAATGCTTGTGCCTATTCATTATAGTTGCAACCAAGTATGCCTGCTCTAAGCAGCACAAGAAGTACTGAGGCAATGCAAAGGGGATGGAGCAGAACAAATTTTCCTCTGATTTGTTCCTAGGGGTTAATTGGTCCCTGGGATCGGATAAGAAGATAGAAACATAGAAAATAGAAGCAGGATTAGGCCTTTTGGATGTTTCAGCCTGCCCCACCTCATCCTTCCTCATTCTGATCATGGCTGTTCATCAAATTCAATACGTTGATCCCTTCTTCCCCCCATATCCCTTACCCTTTTTAGCCCCAGAGAGCTTATCTGATTTCCTTTTGAAATCACAGAATGTTTTGGCCTCAACTATTGACTGTGGTAGTGAATTCACAGATTCATCATCCTCTGAGTGAAGAAATTTTTCCTCACCGCTGTCCCAACAGGTTTACCCCTTATCCCTCAAGCTATCTGGACCCCCCCCACCACCAGGAACATTTTTTTTATGAATCTATCCTGTATAACTAATCCTATTAGAATTTTACAAGTTTCTATGAGATCCACTCTCACACTTCTAAACTCCAATAAATAATATCCTAACCAATCCTAGTCTCTTCTCATATGAAAGAATTGGCATTCCAGGAATCAGTGTGGTAAACCTTCGCTGCACTCCCTCTATAGCAAGAACATCCTTCCTCAGACAAGGACACCAAAACTGCACACAATACTCCTGGTAAGGCCTCACCAATGTCCTATACAATTGCAGTAAAACATCCCTATTCCTATATTCAAGTCATCTCACCTTATCATCCAAATACCCTCCAAAACACATTGGGATTAAATTCCATTAATTAAAAGGTTGAATAACGTAAACATGCAGAAAGTGCCTTCTTGAATATAATTGAAATTAAAACACTTAATTAACATTCTATAGTTTACAGTCAAGTTACTGACTTGGTGTAGTTTTGAAGGCTGTGTACATTGTTCTAACAGGCACCTAAAGATAGTCTGGATCTTCATCTTAGTGCTGTGTACGATCATTCAGAAGAGTTTCTGAAACATAAGAATGAGGTACTTCTTCAAAAACAAACCTGTGATCCTCAGAGGTAAGCACGTTGCACGACAAGTACATTTTGTGTTACTCTATCGTTCAAACTTTAAAAGAACTTTAAAAATGCTATTAGTGTAATTCACGATCAGGTTAACACTGATTAATTTTCACACTTTTGTTTCAATTATTTCAAAGATATAATTTGGGGAAATAGAATTTGCAATTCAGTACCACCTTGCTAAAAGCTCCTGTGGACAAAACTTTTTCATAAAAGCAAAGGTAAAGATCAACCTGGTAAATTTGCGCCACAGACAAGTCAAAGGAAGAAATTAGTCAAACCTATGTTGAGATAAAGGACAAACCACAAGATTAAAGGACGATGTCATCCGCTAATTTTCAATTCAGCTGACACCTCTTTCCACACACTATCTTTAAGTACATTGTAATGAAAATTCAAAATGCTTGCAGCATAATTTTACTGTATCTCTGCCTTTCAGAGATGGAATCTGCAGAGGCCACTGGCAATGGGCTTCAGTTTCCTCCTAATGCACAAAATAAACAAACAGACATGGCCCTGCCAGAAACCTCCGTACTAAGTCTTTCACTTTCAGGTCCAGCAACTACAATCTGAAAGGCTGTGGACCCTCAGCCTGTTCCTTTTAGACAGCAGCTTTGTTTCCAATTGCTGTCAGGAAATGATTTACTCCCATTTCTCTTTTTTCTTGTGGGCATATCCATTCCAAAAGGAATTCCTGTATCTATTGATGAAGCCGCGTTAATAAATTGAACCCAGGAATACAAATTTGACTGCATTCAGGAAGAGTGTATTTCTGCTGTGTGTCATCTGTTGTGTCTGGAAAATCTGTCTCATCAAATATAGCTAACGATTGGGAATTGTATCAAATGTGTCCCTTCGCCTCTCATAATGGACAGAGAACTGATTGTACTCAACCAGCCTATGCTTTCAAAACTCAGTTCATAATGTATAACATCAGGTATGATTCTGTGATTGAACAGCACTTTCTGAATAATCCCAAATGCGCTAAGAATGACACTAACAACCAAATTAATATTTGATTTGATTGGGCAGTTGGGCTCACTACATAGCTACTTATGTTCACTAGAAGCAACATATATTCCTCCACAGCCAACTGTCCTCTACAAAGAAAAAGGAACATGTACAGACATTGTGCTTTTTTTTTGATTAAACAGAAACTTGAGGAATGATGATTTCCTGGTTCATCTCCTTGGCAATGCCTTGACCAATCAGAGCTAAGTCCAAAGATGTGCCGGTTAGGTGCATTGGCCATGCTCAATTGCCCCTTAGTGTCCTGGGATGCATAGGTTAGAGAGATTGGCAGGGTAAATGTGAGGTAATGGGGATAGGGCTTAGGTGGGATTGTTATTGTGCAGACTTGATAGGCTGAATGGCCTCCTTTTGCATTGTAGAGACTCTATGATAAATTGTCAGCCAATCAACAGCCTTTTCTCATGTTGTACTAATGGTTGCTCCCGTTGGAATTTGACAATTTTGGATCTGTCCTGATGAGTGCGTGTTAGAATGCTTTGACAGCATATCTTTTTTTCAGCAATACTCAAATTCTATACTACTGAGCAACAAAATGTAACTTAATTGTTATCTTTGCTGTTTACATGCAAATCACTGCCATATTTGCATGTATAACACAAATCGTATGTAAAATATTTTGAGACATGATTTCTGATTAGATTCATTAGTGGGGTCTGACCATCAAGGTCATTTGTTGTCCATTCCTAATTGCCCTTGAGAAGAAGTGATTTGCATAGAAACAAAATAAACAAAGCCCCATTAAGCCATATTTGATAGTAGAAAAAACATTAGCCAAGACAATTATCTAGTCTTACAAACAACATTCAGCTGAAAGATAGCAAAGACTTTAGCATTTCCTTTGCAGTGCCACATTTCTGACAATGTATCATTCCCATTTATGCTATGCTGAAGTAGTAACCTAGGATACGGCTCCAGTTCTGAAATGGAGCTTGAACACATAATCTTCGACTTGGAGAGAACAAGTCTGCCAAATGAACAAAGCTGACTCTTAATTACAGTAAATACAACATTAGTTGCATAATAAACTGTTCTCCAAGACCTGCATCAGCCCCAAATGTTCCAATAAGTCATACTTTGTCCCCATGCCAACCTTTTATCAGAGATTTCTTACCAAAGTGGCAGAACACATTATGATTCTGAAGTAAAATGATAGAAATCAGAACTAGCATGAGCACCATATTATTATCCGAACAGAACTCATATGTACTTGCAATATAATTTTAAAAAAAAATTTTTTTAGACTTTACTATCCTTTTCCTCATTCCGGCTAGGATTCTCCCAAAACAAACTGTGGACCTGTCCTTATTGTATCTTGCTCTAATACCCATCTCCGCTATTCCAAACCTATTTGCTTGAAAACTGGAGTAACTCCTACTAGTTTTTTTTTGTGGGATTTTCAGGTTGGATCTCTCACACTCTGAGCACTGCAGAGTGCCCTAATGGGATTTACTCCGAGAATCAGCAGGTGGGGTCTATTCCTGCTGGAGGGGCTGGAGCATGGCATTGAGTGGTCCAGTCTGGCACTGCCCAGGAACACCACCCCCCCCCCCCCCCCACCCCCCCCCCCCCCAACCCCATACCTCTGACTTCCTGGGTGGGATCCATAACCTTTGTTTCCTCTAGCAGGGTCGGACTGCCTGTTCCCTGTTATGTAGAGCAGTGTAAACCCCACTGAAGTGAACCACTCCTGGTGGGGTGGGGAGACACTAGCAGGCCTGGAAATTTCAGTCCTGAGCCCGCTAATCAAACGCAAATTGGAATGTAAATATTGAAATCAATTCTGTCCCGATGGCGCTAATAATTTTTGCCCCAGAGACACATGGAGGCCATAGCTCCCAGTAGGGAGCCCACGAAATGTCCTTCGCTGATATCTCCCAGAAACGGGCTGGGAGAATCGTGCACCCACTGCCTCCCTCTTTTTATTTTCCCCGATTCAATTTTACTACTTCTTCTGCTTTTGTTTGTTTTATTGTATCTCACTGTAATACCTTTCTCTACTATTCAAACCCACATTTGAAAATAAAGAAAAATAGAGAACAGATATTATTGTGCATCCATTACTAAAGAGTATTATAGAATCATAGAATTATAGAAGCCTTCAGTGCCAGAGGAAGCCATTTGGCTCATTATACCTGTTTTTTGTCCATATCTTTTAATTCCTCATGGAATACCTGTCCAATAATACCCTTTAAAATTACCTGTGGAATCAGTGACCACCACTTTTCCAGGTACAGCATAGTGAGTCCCGAAAACTCTACCTCCCTATTCTGTTTTGCCAATGGTTTTGAATCTATGAATCTGACTATTGACCCACTCACCAGAGGGAATAGTTTTCTCAATCTGGACCAAAACCTCTCATCTAGAAAAACTTCTACGAGACAATCTCATCACCCTCCATCTTCCTAAAACAGGCCTGGATTTTATACTATTTGTTTATAACTGAATGGCATAATGGTTAGCACTGATGCCTCACAACACCAGGGACCTGGGTTTAATTCCAGACTTGAGTGACTATCTGTCTATCAATCTGCAAATCCTTCCAATACATGTGGTAAGAACAGGAGATGCCTGTTCAGACATGCTTGTTACACAGCGGTGCCCCTCAAGCTATAGCCTCTGGCAATAAGATAGCAACCCATTCCAGATAAAACCAGCTATGAAAACCAACATAAGCAAGTCTCATGCACCACTAGTTGCAGGATGTGGAATAATGAACAAATCTGATAGAGATCTATAAAACAATGAAAGAAACAATTAATGGATCATGCACTTTAGCATATTGTGGAAAACAAAGGAACATAAATCCAATCTATGCAAAAATGGGACTTATCTGGATATGAGACAGTTTTTTTTCAAGGGATATAATGAGATTCTGGAATAGATTACCAGCTGTTGTTGTGTGTGCTGACTCTCTGCAACATCAGAAATGCTGTAATTAAGCAAAACATTTCATGATCTGGCAAATCATCTCTGAGAACATACAACTTAATTGTTTGTTACATTTTCTGAATTGCTTTCAGGGGTTGTTGGTTAGGCATGGATAAACAACAACCGGAAGACATTTTCCGCCGGAAAATAGCAAAGGATATGGTCCAAAAAGACATTTGTGGTTGTGCACCTGAGGAACCAGAAACCAGAGCTCATTACTTAGGTGAAAGACCTCCCCCGAGACTTTGGATGTCGCCTACAAAATTATCCATTCACAGCATTTCCGGAACAATAAGTGAGAAATCTGTCCTGTGGATTTTGCATGTACTTTGTAATGTCTGTGTGTGTTGCCTCATAAGCTTTGCTTAGGACTTTTTTGTCGCTTGTGTTCCCACCCCCTCGCAGCCCCCCCCCCCCCCCCCCTTTCTACTCACACACCCACTCTTCAAACGGGACATATTAAGATTTCCAATAGGCAATGGTTGATTCATTTTGATTGGAGATGAAAAGAACAAAATGAATATTGCCATATATTCTCTGCACATAAACAGAATTCTCAAATTGAACCTGACATCAGGAAACATTCAATTCCATATGGTGCTTCATCATATTTGCACCTTTTATACAAAGCTTTTCGATGGTGTCCAGTATAAAGCATTTCTAAATATCCAGATTTGTTATTAAATGATATTGAATACTAGAGTATCATTCCATCCCACATCAAATTGAATTTCATTCTTAGTCATTGACATTTAAATCAAGGAAATGTAGACATAACTCAACAATTAAGGTGTAATTCTAACCCTAGTGGAAATCAGGTCAGCAGACAGCTAGGTTCGCCACAAGACATTGTCTGCCGTGTCATGCTTCCTTTCTACAGCCTTACATTTTAACATGCCCTTCTGAGGAGACAGAAAGGACACCTATAGATATCTGGTGGGTCTTTGTTTAAAGATAGATCAAGTGACCTTACAAGCAAAGTTAAGGCCTCACATGCTCTAGAACCTCACCACTAATTAACTGACTGTGCCATTATTCTTTCCCTGGGGCTTACCTTGGCATTGGGGATTCCTTTTGTACCCACCAGCAGCTTCCTGTGGCTTGTGCATGCTGTTCCTGTCCACCATCCAGCTGTAGCTTCTCTCCATTTTAGGAAGGTAACTGCTCAGATGCATGCAGATCAAATCTGAAAGTCAAATTCTCCTGACCTCATTGTTGACATCAGGATGGTTTGACACCCACATCATCACTGTCTTATTTACCAAAAAAACTATGCTTGCCCAAATTAATGACAATTTCCCCTTTGTATTTCTTAAAGACCTAGTTCATAAACTATGTTCCTGAACTACCTTGGACTCTAAGTTGCTGTACTGTTGTAACTGCATTGAAAATATGTTGGAAGCCTTATTTCTGTTGTACTTCCAGTCAAGTTATGGTGATGACACTGCAGCAGAACATCCAAGAAAAATTAAGGGTTATTTTCATATTACTGAATCCATTACAAAACCTCAGATAGGATTGTAATACATTGTATGGTGATTTCTTTCCATGTGAGGGGGGAAAATATTAGTTAACATTCTTATCTGCTGGCAAGTATGTGAGCATGCAGTGGTGGCACAGTGGTTAGCACTGCTGCCTCACAGTGCCAGGGACTCGAGTTCAATTCCTAGCTTGAGTCAGTGTGTGTGTGGAGTCTGCACATTCTCCCAATGTCTGCATGGGTTTCCTCTGGGTGTTCTGGTTTTCTCCTACAGTCTGAATGACTCGCTGGTTAGGTGAATTTTTTATGCTAACTTTTCCCTCAGTGTACCCGAAAAGGCACCAGATTGTGGCAACTAGGGGATTTTCACATCGATTTCATTGCAGTGTTAATGTAATTCTATTTGTGACACTAATAAATAAATTTAAAAGAACTGGGTCAAATTTAGATGTGATGTTCCACCTTCAGATTCAAACATGTCCCTGGTACTCACTGTTGGAACATACACATGCTCTCCCAGAGCTGGACACTATTGGCTTTTGACTTCTTGTTCTTTGGAAGAAAACTGAAAAAGAAATAGGTTATGGAAGAGATTGTATTTTAGACTGAATGTTACATGTTTTGTTTACTTTTCTTCACAGGAAGTCAGCACTCAGCTGCCACCAACTGCGGATATTCTAGAAAATTTGATGGTGGCTTCTTCACAAACTGAATTGGTAGACGTTTCTTTACAATATTTGACTAATATTCTGACTGACTCTTTATTTTTCCATAAGCGATGGCAAGATAAGGAGCCTATAGCAGCAATACTGTGAAGTAGAATCTCAATAATGGTTATTTCATCATTAAATAATTAAATAGTTACAATAAGAAAACTCAAAATGTTGTCTCATGAAATTATCTTTTGGGGGTGTGCAATTCCAAGGTGAACTTTGATGCATGATCAGGACAAGATTATGTGGAACTTAAATTGGGCATAAATTTCCATTTAGGTTTTCCACAACATGACTCCTTTTGCAATTCTTCAGGCTTTTAGCTTCTTCCCACAATCCAGCAGTAAGGTCTTGAATGTCCTTAATTACATGCGTTATAATGGAGGCCAGTGGCACTGCTGTTCAGTATTTCAGTGTTTTTGTATCTACAAAGTACTAAAGATAACTTAGAAAGTTATAAGACACAACTGCAGAAGTGAAGAATTTCTGAACCTGAAAAGTCTGGGGAGAATTATGAGCATTTTTTACTGCAGGGAAACACTATTTGCAGCACTTTCACGGACTTGTTTCTCACTGCTCCAGACAGGGTCGGACCACGCTAGCAGTTTTTTGTTTTGCCCCCAGTCCTGATCTACTGTCAGAACTTGTCAGCAGCAGTTATGATGTTCTCTGTTGAGCATATCCTTTCTGCGTAGTTATAATGGCTACAGAAGAGCAGCAGATGGATAGCCAGACAGCATTTAAGGAGAACACAGCCACCTGGATATTACCTCCACCCCCAGTTCTACAGAATATGCTGGCAGCACAGATTATATAGATGTTTTTAAGGTAAGAAACATCTATATAATCTGTGCTGCTGGCACGGAACAAGGTACGTTCCACCAGAATAATCAATTCATCTTCCATCTCCTGCACCCTATGGTTCACAATGTGATCACCAAACCCATCAGGAAAGCAGGCATTGTGATATTTGTAATATCTACCAGATTTCAGTATAGGTACATATTCATCATGTAAATACGCGGGGGAGTTCATCGTTTTTGGCATCACAGTAGAGACATTTAGTTTAATAAAGTTGCAGGCTTTTCCAAGGCCCAGAATGCAACTAATGGCATTTACTTTTCTTTGTCTGTCTCTACATAACATCTCCTGAACTATCTCAACAGGAAGATTTCCACTTCCTGACTATGCAGTTACGGGGAGTGCGATTTTCCACCTCACTCTTCTGACATGTTTTAAACGTACAAACATAGGAGCAGGAGGAGGGCCTTTGAGTCTGCCCTGCCATTCATTACGATCATGGCTGATCATCCAACTCAATAGCCTAAACCTGCTTTTTCCCCTTAATGTTTGATTCTATTTGCCTAAGTGCTATATCTAGCTGCCTTTTGAAGGCATTCAACGTTTTCGCATCAACTACTTCCTATGGTAATGAATTCCACAGGCTCATCACATTTTGGATAAAGAAATGGCTCCTCACCTCCGTCCTAAATAGTCTTCCCTGAATCCTCAGACTATGACCCCTCATAGGATAGATGCAAAAAGGATGTTTCCAATGTAGATCTGTTAGAATTTTATAAGTCACTATGAGTTTCTCCCCCTCATTAATCTGAACGCAAGTGAAAACAATCCTAACCTAGACAGTCTCTCCTCATACATTGCTCCTGCCATCCTGGGAATCAGCCTGGTAAACCGTTGCTGCACTCCCTCGAGAGCAAGAATATCCTTCCTCAGAAAAGGAGATCAAAACTGCACAAAATACTGTAGGTGTGGCCTCGCCAAGGCCCTGTATAGTTGCAACAACACATTCCTGCTCCTGTACATGAAACCTCTCGTAACGAAGATCATGTGCCATTTGTCTTCTTTACTGCCTGCTGCACCTGCATGCTTAACTTCAGTGACTGATGCACAAGGACACCCAGGTCCTGCTGCACATGTCTCTCTCCCAATTTACAGCCATTCAGGTAGTAATCTGCCTTCTTGTTTTTGCTAAAGTGAATAACCTCACACTTATCCAAAAATTGACCAGTTTTGTGGCAGTGGAGGTGGCCTGCCATTGGCCAACAGCAGGATCTTTCAGTCCTGCCGCTGTCAACAGAGTTTCCTGTTGTTTGCATCCTCTACTGCCAGGGACAGTGGCTGCCCAACATCAGTGGGATTGGATGATCCCAACAATGGAAACGGTCGGAAAGTTCCCCACCACAGAATCCAATATGTCACTAGCTCACCTGCTGCATGTTATCACGTAAGTTTCATCCCTGGAAATGTATCTCTTTCCGACCTCACCAGGGGTGGTCAAAATAGCAGTGGAGGAGGTCCACTAAACAAGCCATCAAGGTTCATCAAGATATCGAAGGCGCTGTTATCTCCGTGATAAAAGGCCTCAAATATGGATTTGGATTTTGCGGAGAGCTGTGGTCCCCATGTCCCCTGGCTAAAATGTCAGTGGGAGACTGCTCATGGCCCCAGTGGCTGCTGTGCAATCTGGATGAGACATTAAAAGTTTTACAATGGGACTTTTGAGCCAATATCAGGAGTGAATCCAAGCTTAAAGAGCTGCTGGCCAATCCAAATGCTGGCCTTGCTAAAAATACAGGCAGTTCCAACACATCAAGGGATTCAAAAGGCCCCATGTCTCGCAGGCTGCGTACTGTGGCCCGATTAAAAATTCAGGCAAGTCAGGACAGTCGAGGAAAACAGTGGGAAGGTTAGCCTCTGCATTTTATGGGCTCCTCTGCCATCCAACACTGCTGGCAAGGGAACACAAAAACCAGTAAATGACCAAGATTATGAGCAGAATTTAATGTTGGTGATGGAGTGTCTCACTGCTAGTTATAGAGCCAGCCCTTGTCACCTCTTAAGGCATGACAAAGTAAGTACCTACATGCACCCTGGGGATGGAAGTTTCTCTCACTAACATTTCAGGACATAAAGAGTCCAGCCGTTCTTTATTATTTGGTATCACTACTAGGGAGGTACTGGCTGCTACTGGTCATGCACCTACCTGAGATCCAGGGTTGCCAATGCACCCATGCCACCAATGGCAGGAGGGGGGTGCTGGTTGCAGTGAAGTGGGAGCCAGCAGCAAGAGCAGAGCGTGGTCCTCAGTGGCATTTTCTCATGTTCGGTTTCTCAATCAGGCACTGAGTACCTTTGAAAAATGGATTTCCCCTGGATCTGCACAAGCAACACTGTCAAGGTACCCCATTGCCATTGGGTGAATACCAATGGTGACAGGATGAGACCCTTAATTGGAGCTAGAGTGGTAAGGTCAGAGTTGCACCTTTGACTTAACTGAGGCAGAGGCAAGCATACGGCAGAGCACCCATCCACTATCCTCCTGTTTGATTAAATGTCAGCACCTCTAAACCTTGACATGGGGCGGAGGGGGTGTGCAGTAAATCCCACCACGTGTTGTGTATGATTGTAGCCAACTATGTCTTCATGATTGTGACATTTAAAAAGGTTTGGATTTTTATATCACTCCATTGCAATCCACATTAAATGGAGAACATCACAATGACCTACACTCAATTCAATGGAATTTTCAATGAACATGATACCACATTTAAACAGAATCTTTCACTTCTGTATATATACAAAGGTGACATATAACAGTCACTGAAGGTAAGCATGCAGGTGCAGAAGCTGGTAAAGAAGGCAAATGGCATGCTGGACTTCATTGAGAGAGATTTTGGGCACAGGAGCAGGGATGTGTTGTTGCAATTATACAGGGCCTTGGTGAAACCACACCTAGAGTATTGTATGCAGTTTTGGTCTCCTGAGGAAGGGTATTCGTGCTCTCAAGGGAATGTCGCAAAGATTTATCAGGCTGATTCCCAGGATGGCAGGAGTAACGTATGAGGAGAGATTGCTGAGGTTAGGATTGTTTTCACTTGAGTTGAGACAAATGGGAGATGGGAGGAGTGGATTCTCACAGAGATTTATAAAATTCTAACAGGTCTACACAGGATAGACGCAGGGAGGATATTCCCAATGGTGATGAGTCACAGTCTGAGGATTCAGGGTAGACCATTTAGGACGGAGGTGAGGAGATATTTCTTCACTCAAAAAGTGGTGAGCCTGTGGAATTCACTACCACAGGAAGAAGTTGATGCAAAAACATTTAATGTACTCAAGAGGCGGCTGGATATAGCACCTGGGGCAAATGTGATCAAAAGTTGTGGGGAAAAAGTAGGTTTAGGTTATTGAGTTGGACAATCAGCAATGATCGTAATGAATGGTAGAGCAGGCTCGAAGGGCCAAATGGCCTCCTCCTGCTTCTGTCTTCCATGTTTCTATGTTAGTCAACTACTCCTCCTCATCATGACAACAAGTTGACTTTTCGCTCCATGTAACTCTGGCAACAATCATTACCTGAGTGAATAAGTTATCACTAAATAAACACACCCTTTCTTGTCTCATTAATGCGATGCTAACAAGGCACAATGTTGTTGTACATGTTTTATTACAATGAGATCTACAGTGACACAAGCCAACCTATTTTTCCTAACATAATGCCACCTCAAGGAATGAATTTCATTCTGGTGCTTCTCTTAGATATAAACTGAGGTATTGCAAGAAATGGTGCTGACTGCTTTTGCTTGACAATCAGATCAAGGGCTGAGGTGGTTCCAGCCTTTCATAGTAGATTGGTCCTGATAGTGAACAATTGTTGGCTGTTTCTCTGTATCAATGTGGGCAGTATGTTATAGCCTTTCACACTCCAATGGTGTAGATCTCTGAAAGAATAAGGCCAAAGTTCTGGCATGTGCTGATGTGCTCAGGGAGGTTGGCACCAGTTGTTGGCATTCCACTGAGCCCTGGATTTGTGTGCCAACTGATTAGCACATGGCTGATACATTCTAAAGGTCCTGAGAGATATGAAGTCAAAATATAGACTGCTTTTTATTCTTTCACCAAATGTCATGTGACCTTTTGTTAAGGTGGACCCCAGCTGCTTCTTAAAATGCGATTTGCTTCAGACTCCCAAGAAGCTGCCACAAGCTTCATGGATGCCAATAAGAAAGCAACACTTCATAGTTATTTGCGGCAAATGAAAGCTCTAGGATTGGGAGCCACACTTGTCAATTGTTGCATATCCAGCTGCTTTCTGAAAGCCATTTGATTATATCAAACAGCACAGCAGTTCCACAAGAAGGCCCGCTATCATCTTCATGTGTGCAGAATTCTGAGGCTCAAAAAAATATGCAAAATAATTGATAAATCCTTTTTTCTTCTTGCTCGTTCACTGGTTTTCTACTTTGGGTCTAAAAAGCATTCTATATAATTATGATCACATTTGACCATGACAGTCCTAATTTTAATGTACTTGCCCCAATATCCTGACTAGTTGTTTTGGGACAGTTTGCTGTCCCAGGGTAACAGACCTATTGTTGAAGGTGTATTTCCATTAATAGATTTGCAGACATGCTCCATTTTTCACAAATCAGGTCAACTTAGGTTTGGTATTATACCATATTTGGTCAGAGGTACCTGTTTCAACTAGTTTGACGTGTTAATAATATTCTCCAAGAGACAAACAAGTCTGGCGGAACTCTGTTCTGTCTGAAATGATCACATTTGCAAAACTGCTTCGGCAAACTGCTATAGTCTTCTGAATATCATTAATCAGCACCTTTAGCCTGTTATGCTTTATTTTGTCACTATTACACCATGTTATACCTTGTCCTTTGCTGTACTCCACTACATCACTTGGCTCAAATCTTCTGTTTTCAAAGACTGGCCATCTGACCAAAGATGTGCATCAGGACGCTGTGAAAATCTTGACGTACGAACCTTTGGAATTGTCCAGAAAGATTAAGCCTCTGAAGGGCAATTCCATTGTGTGAACATCCCCGACTCTGAGCTAGAGTTGGAAACTTTGAGCAGATTCACAATACCTACCTGATCAATATCCAGAAAATGTTAGACAGATTAAAATCTGGCCTAAAACCCAGATGACTCCACAACTGACACAACAATCACTGGACCACCCCCGCCCCCCAAAAAAAACCCCAACCTTGACCATCAACCACTCCATTCCCAACTACCTGGCCACCTTCCCCATAAATCCAAATATCCACCTGATCACACAACTAGCCCTCAAGTACACTTGTCTAGGCCATGTCCTGACCAGCTGACTACCCCTGACTTGACACACTCACTCACCTCTCATCAAACTCACCCACTTTCCTACATACCATTCACTCACACTCATTCAACCAACTCATTCATTAAAAGTCTGGACTTCAAATACATGTAAGAATATGGTAGCTCGAGCCATAAAAAGGCATGGAGATGATTTTTTTTTAGAATCATAGAATCCCTACAGTGCAGAAGAAGGCCATTCTTCGAATCTGCACCAACCACAATCGCATCCAGGCCCTATCCCAATAACCCCATGTATTTATCCTAGCCATCCCTCCTGACACTAAGGGGCAATTTAGCATGACCAATCCACCTAACCTGCACATATTTGGGGTACAGGAGGAAACTGGAGCACCCAGAAGAAACCCACGCTGACACGGAGAGAAGTGCAAACTCCACACAGAGAGTGACCTGAGCTGGAAATCGAACCCTAGTCCCCGGTGCTGTGAGGTAACCACTTTACCACTGTGGCAAAACAAAGCTGGTATGATCAGGGGAGGTGAGAAACCAGGCGTGTTTCTCATTTTTCCCCTCTTATCCAATTGTACCATTTTGCCTTGCTGAAAGTTGAGTGGGATAAGTTTTAGTGCTTTTTTTCCGAAATCATTCAACTTTTAACCTCTTTTTAGCCTCTCTCTTTAACTTCAGGAGTTGTAAAAAAAAATTGACCTTTCAGCTATAGGCCCAGCCAGACTTAGAGGCATCAAGTCCCACAGAAAAATTGAGGTGAAATTGGATTCATTCTATCTTCCTGAACACAAAAACATACAAATGGTTGTTTTTTGTGGCAAACCATTGTGGCACAATGGTTAACCCTGCTGCCTCAATAGTGCCAGGGACCGGGATTCAATTCTGGCCTCAGGGCACATTCCCCCCATGTTGCAAGAGTTTCCTCTGGATGCTCCCTCACACACTTGCACACACTGCAAGGATGTATGGGTTAGGTTGATTCGCCATGCTAAATTGCCCCTAATGTCAAGGCAATTAGCAGGATAAATATTTGGGTTACAGAAATAGAGTCCGAGTGGGATTGTGGTTGGGACAGACTTGATGGACCAAATGTTCTCCCTCTGCACTGTACAGATTCTATGATTCAATGAGTCTATGTAAATTATACATTGTTCATCACATGGCATTGAATGATGCCAGATGTGGGATCAGCATTGTGGATGTACATCTAACACATGAACTGCAGCAGTTCAAAAAGGCAGCTCATCACACACTACAAAGATTTATAGGTTAACTCAGGGGCAAATAAGGCTGGCTCGAGGTAAGAGAGATCCAACTTCAGCTTTTTAGATATAGTTGTGAACGTGTTGCTGTATATGACCAGGCAAAGAAAACAGACATTGTTCAGAACTGAATAAAACAGATTCATAAGTCAGGGACTTTGAAAGAATTGGTTGGGAAAGTCAGTGCCCATTCCAAAACCTGAAGCACAACTGGTTGAAGAAGTGTAATGGCCTTATCACATCAAGCAATTACAGAGTGGTTAGCCACATAATTCAATCCTGATAAATGTGAGGTGATGCATTTCGGGAGAAAAAATGTAGGGGGGAGGTATATGATAAAGGGAAGACCTATTAAGAGTACAGAAACGCAGAGGGACCTGGGGGTGCAGGTGAACAAGTCTCTGAAGGTGGCAGAGCAAGTGGAGAAGGTTGTGAAGAAAGCATATAGTATGTTAGCCTTTATAGGAAGGGGTTTAGAGTACAAGAGCTAGCCTTTAATGTTGCAGTTGTATAAAACGCTGGTTAGACCTCATATGGAATACTGCATCCAGTTCTGGTCGCCCTACTACCGGAAGGACGTGGAGACTCTGGAGAGAGTGCAGAGAAGGTTTACCAGGATGCTGTCTGGTATGGAAGGTCTGAGTTATGAGGAGAGATTAGGCAAATTGGGACTGTTTTCCTTAGAAAGACGTAGACTTAGAAGAGATCTGATAGAGGTGTACAAGATTTTGAAGGGGATAGATAGAGTAAACAGGGTTAAGCTTTTTCCTAGGATGGACTCAAATAGCACGAGGGGTCACGGGCTTAGGGTGAGGGGGGTAAGGTATAATTTGGATGCTAGAAGGAGTTTTTTCACACAGAGGGTGGTGGGGGTATGGAATGCGCTGCCAAGTAAAGTGGTGGAGGCAGGTACTCTGGAGTTATTTAAGAAATACTTAGATGGGCACATGAACAGAATAGGAATGGATGGGTATAGAAATCTGATTTAAAATAGGGATCATGAGCCTTGGGAGTCCCTGGGAACTGTGTAAATAGATGATGATGATATTGATGTATTTGTTTTTATCCTACAGGTGCTTTGGTCCACCTTGTTGTCTAACGAGGGGCATACACGCGATGGGTCGTGAGAGGACTGTTCTTGGATCTTTTTCGAGAGTATCCTACTGCTTCACGTTGTTAGTGTATGCTTGACCTGGACCTTCTGATGGGCAACACGACAGCTCAGTGAGTATTGCTGTGCTGTGCAGATACATGGATTTGGGCCTGTGTCTGTGGGAGTTTGCGCATTCTCCCCGTGCTTGCGTGGGTTTTCTCCGGGAGCTCCGGTTTCCTCCCACATCCCAAAGATGTGCTCTTAGGCTAATTGGCAAAACAAATTCTCCCTAAATTGTCTCAAATTTGGTTTTTAAATCCATAGATCCATAAACATGGACAGGGATCGTGGGTAGAGATGGGAACATCGAGGTGGCGGCGCGGGCTCGTTGGGCCGAAGGGCCTGTTTCCCATGCTGTTTTGTTCTTTGTTCTATAATTTAAGAATGTATTGTACTAAATATGTATACAATTATCTCCTCCTGACACTGAATTACATTCCTTAAATGACATAACATCACTATCAATGAAATTGTGCAATATTCTTCACACTATGAGGATGACCAGTCGCATCCTTAAATGCTTATAATCCAACAAAAAAAATCTTTATATGGTATGTAACTACATGCATACATCATCACAACTTTTTTGGATTGCATTCTGAGAACAATATATTACTGCTTGTCAGTGTAACGAAGGATAATATGTCTCTTTTTGTTTTCCTTTTCAAGGACAAGATACCGACATGAATGGCATCAGCAAAAATCATGGGCACAATTCTCCAAAACAATGACTAAGGATCATCTCAGGTGGAAAACATGGTTCCCGTTTGGTTGGTTGATGCACAATTAATCGCTTATTAATTTTTTTTGAGGGGGGAGCGATTTGCATCATGAATGAGCAGGGCAGAGCCTAACAACACCAGTAAGGCCTTCTCCTCAATAGATCAGGATGTCCCAATCTCAAAATAAGGTGATAGACCTCACCCTCAATGTTTGGCAACAGGGCTGCTCCCTCAATGCCAATAAGAGCAGCTCTACCTCTCATGTGAGCAAAACTTGGCTATTAAGGGGGTCATTAAGAGCCCCCCCCCCCTCCTCAGGCCCTGCCTTTTCCTTGGCAGTCTGACACTTTTCCATGGCACCCAGGTAGTGTCAGGACAATTTCCAGCCATGAAACTGAAGACTTGTGGGCTCTAGTGACCCTCTGAACCCCCTAGTATGGTCATGACGGTGGTCTCCGTTTGTGGATTGGATGTGAATGTCGTCTACCAGAGGCGGGGAGAATCTCAAAGTGAATTCTCCCTGATGAAAATAAATGATGATTTGGCCCTTCTCATGAGTGCCTCTGGTCAAAATGGGATTTGTATCTGAGCAGGCTGGGCCAGAGAATTGGCCTCCACATTTCTGTAATGCTAATAACATAAAACAATGTACCAAGGCATTTTTTAATGTCGTATGAGAAATGGAGACTAAGATAAAGAAGGAAGTATTAAGAAAAAAACTCTGCCAAAGAGTTCAATTTAAGGAGGAGGTACATAGAGAGACAGAGAGATTAGGGGAGGGAATGCTACAATGTTGGGGTTAAAGAGCTAGAGACAATGACAGCAAGTAGCCGGGTGCTTTGCCAGCAGATGCACAGGGGTGAATGAAGAGTTGGGGAAACGTCGTTGGGTGAAAATAGATAACAGAGAGAAGAAAAGGTAAGACCATGAAAGTCTTAAACATAAAAATAATTATTTTATATGTGAGACATTGGGGAACCAGTCTGCAAGATATGGTTAATAACAGAAAATGTTGGAAAATCTCAGAGAGAGAGGTTCAAGTCTGTATGACTTTTCTTCAAAGCTAAAGAAATGTGAAGAGCAAGTAGTTGTGAGATGGGACACATTTCGCAGAGTTTTGATTTATCTTGATTTAATTGTGCGGTTATCCTGAAGAGTGTTTTAAAATAAAAGTTAAAGTTTATTTATTACTGTCACAAGGAGGCTTACATTCACACTGCAATGAAGTTACTGTGAAAACCCCTAGTTGTCACATTTCGGCACTTGTTTAGGGATACTGAGGGAGAATTTAGCATAGCCAATGCACCTAACCTGCACATCTTTGGAATGTGGGAGGAAACTGGAGGAAATGCACGCAGGCATAGGGATAAGGTGCAAACTCCACACAGACAGCAACTCAAGCCAGGAAGCAAATTCAGATCCCTGGTGCCGTGATGCTAATCATAGAAAAGATTGAACATGATGTCAAGGTTGTGAACATGTTTCATATTGAACAAGTAGCCGGAGAGGAGTGTCACGGGTATGGCTCTTGTGTCAGGCCAAATGCGATGGATCATGATTTCCCAATGTTTAGCTAAAGGAAGAAATGGTTCACTTAAAACTAGATGTTAAGCAAGCAATCTGATAGCACAGTAAAGGAAGGAGAGAGAGAGAAATGGGGTGGTAGGGTCGGAGGGTGGGATATGGTGGGGGGGGGGCGGTAAACAAAGGCAGGTGAAAGAAAGAGAAGTAGAGGAAATGATATTGCTGCATGTCCTCAGCAGACATATGGTTTCAACTCACATGGGGAAGATAACTCCACGTTTGTGGATTATATCACCAAAGTTGTAAATGAGGAATAGATCCTTGGCACAATTTTGCAGTGATGTTGCAGGAGGGACAAAAGAAGCTATTGCTAAAGATGCTTTGGCTATTAGATAGGTAACAATAGAGTAATTGAAGGCTGAGTACAACTGAAATGGCATTGAAGAGGATGCAACAATCATCCAGATGACACGTTATGCTGAGGCTGAGTTAGAAAGATTTTCGATAGACAGGGAATTAAGGATTTTGGGGTGGTGAACGGCAGACAGGAAAGTAGTGTTAAGCGCACAATAAGACCAGTCATGGTCTTATCAAATGGTGGTGCAGGCTTGAGGGAAGCAAATGGCCTATTTCTGCTCCTAATTATTGTGTTGAACAGCACAGGAGAATTAATAGATCATGTTACAGGTATAGATTAATTGATAAATTTGGGTTGTTCAGGCTGTTTCAGTGTTATGGGAAGATTAGAAACCTAACTGGAGGGATGCAAATGATGTGCAAGGAGGTCACAAAACTTTCAAGAAACTGGAGAGGAAAGTCAGGTTAATTTAGGAAAACAGAAAGGTTAAATTGAGAGAAAAAGACATGACCAACAAACCACTGCTTTCACTACCAGTGAAGAGGCATATTCTGAAGAAGGAAGACATAGGGTTAGATTTTACACTACCCTGCTGGAAAGTAGCCTTACTCACCTGTCCCACGCTGTGTAAATGTTTCAATATAGTCTACTGCATTGTTGCTAACAATGCGATCTCCTTCACTGAACATAAGAATTAGGAGCAGGAGCAGGCATCTGGTCCCTCAAGCCTGTTCCACCATTCTATAAGATCATGGCTGATCTTTTCATGGACTCCGCTCACTTATCACTGGGATATCACATTCAGAATGGGTAACCATTTTGCGGAATAGGTCCATTCCTTTCACAAGCATAATCCAATCTCAAAGTGGCCTGTCATTTTAATTTTCTACTTTACTTTCACAGTGACATCTCTAGTTCTTGGCCTGTGGCAACGGTTCCAATGAAGCTCAACGTAAGCAAGCAGCACATCATCTTTCAATTTGGCACAACACAGCCTTCCAGACTGAACACCATGACCACCAATTTAAGATGGTAAACTCTGTCCCTTTATTTTCTTTTTTTTTCATATTTTTGATTTTCTTCTTGTGTTTGCTTTCAGACAGTAGCACAACTTCCCCAGGCACGTCTTTTCTTGCCCCATCACCATTTCCTTGGGTGCTGTCACTCAATCTCTCCTATATCTCACCCTATCACAGAGCTATTTCTTTTGCTCTAACATAGTCCCACTTGCTCGATACTACATTGAGGCATGAAGGGCAGTACAGTGATACAGTGGTTAGCGTTGCTCCTCAAAGCAGTTAGCACTGCTGCCTCACAGCACCGGGGACCCGGTTCAATTCCAGCTTTGTTCACTGTCTAAGTGGAGTCTGCACATTCTCCTTATGTCTATGTAGGATTCCTATGGTTGCTCCAGTTTCCTCCCACAGTCAAAGACATGCTGGTTAAGTGCATTGACCATGTTAAATTACTTATCAGTGTACCTGAACAGAATGTGGCAACTAGGGAATTTTTACAGTAACTTCATTGCAATGTTAATGTAAGTCTACTTGTGACACTAATAAACAAACTTTAAAACTTAAAACACCGATTGCATCTTCTACTTTTTCCCAGTTCTGATAAAAGGGCAACTATCTTAAAAATCTGTTTTTTTTCTCCACAAAAATGCCAACTGACCTACTGAGCATTTCCAGCTTTAATAAGAGACATAGAAACTTAGAAACTAAAAGCAGTAGCAGGCCATTTGGCCCTTTGAGCCTGCTCCGTCATTCATCTTCATTTATGTTATCATCAAATTCGACACCCTGAACCCCCTTCCTTCCATATCCCTCAGCCCCTTTAGCCCCAAGAGCTATATCTAATTTTTCTTGAAATCAGACAACATTTTGGCCTCAACTACATTCTGTGGTAGTGAATTCCACACTTTCGTCACCCTCTGGGTGAAGAAATTTCTCCTTGCCTTGATTCTAAAAGATTTACCCCTTATCTTCAAACTGTGACCCCTAGTTCTGGACACCCCCACCATTAGGAACTTTCTTTCTGAATCTACTCTATCAGAATTTTATAAGTTTCTATGATATCCCCTCTCACTCTTCTGAACTCCAGTGAATATAATCCCAACCAATTTAAGTCTTTCCTCATATGACAGATCTGCCATCCCATGAATCAGCCTGATAAACCTTTGCTGTATTCCCTCTATAGCAAAGACACCTTTCTTCAGATAAGGACACCAATAGTACACACAATACTCCAGGTATGGCTTCATCAATGCCCTGTACATCAAAACATCCCTACAATCAAATATGATGGCCAACATATCATTTGCCTTCTTTACTGCCTGTTTATCTACACGCATCCTTTCAGTAACTGATGCGCGAGGACTCTAAGGTCTCGTTGAGTATCTACCTCTCTCAATTTGCACCCATTCAACTAATAAGCTGTCTTCCTATTATTGCTACCAAAGTGACTAACCTCACATTTATCCATATTATACTGCATCTACTTTGCAGATGCCCACACACTCAGCCTGTCCAAATCACACTGAAGCATCTCTGCATCTACCTCACAGCTCACTCTCCCAACTTTGTATCATCTGCAAATCTGGAGATATTACATTGAGTTCCCTCTTCCAAATCATTAATGTATAATGTGAACAGTTAGGGTCCTAGCTCAAATCCTTATGGAAGCCTACTTGTCACTAACTACCAATCAGAAAAAAAAAACATTTATGCCCACACACTCAGCCTGTCCAAATCACACTGAAGCATCTCTGCATCCAGCTCACAGCTCATCCTCTCACCCAACTTTATATCATCTGCAAATCTAGAGACATTACATTCAGTCCCCTCCTCCAAGTCATTCATATATCATGTGAACAACTGCTAATCATTTACATAAACTCCTTGTTTTCTATCTGCCTATCATTCCTATCTTCCTTCATTCAGCCTCTGATCTTCAAGTAAGCATTTCCAAGGCAGCCTCATGACACAATTCATGACAGCACAGAATTGCTGAGCAGAGACTGATAGCCAAGTTCCATTGAGGACAGCCTCAATGGAGATCTTGGGTTCACGTCACACTATCTGTATCCCCCATAACGACTTGTCTGGACTTGCAAAATCTCACTAACTGTTCTGTCCTGAGACAATCCACATCTCTTTAACCTGTGCTGAACTTCACTCACACTGTCTGTACCTTTAAGACTTGATTAGCTGTAAAGACTCACATTTCAATCATTATTCTATAAATTGAGTTTGTGCCTTTCTGTGCCCTGTTTGTGAACAGATCTCCCGTTCACCTGATGAAGCAGCAGCAAGTGCTCCGAAAGCTAGTGGCGTTTGCAAACAAATAAACCTGTTGGACTTTAACCTGGTGTTGTAAAACTTCTTACTTTGTTTACCCCAATCCAATGCCAACATCTCCACAACCTATTTGCTAACCAGCTTTCTATCCTTCTCAAGACACTATCTGCCAGACCATGTGCTTTAACTTTACACAAGGAACCATAAACTGGTGCTGACTGGTTCCAGAGCCATGACATCACAGCGGGGGGGGGGGGGGGGAAGCCTCCAACTGGCGGTCGGAGGTCTGAACTGCAGGCGGCGACATCAAAGGGCGGCGCCAACAAGGGGAGGGTTGCCTCCCACTAGCGGCTGGAGGTCGGAACAGCAGGCGGCGACATCAAAGGGCGCCGAAAAGAGAAGGTGCAGCACTCCTGACGGTGGGAGGTCGGTCTAGCAGCCGGCGACATCACAAGGGTGATGGCGGCAGCGCCCAGGAGGGATAGGGCAGTACCTAGCGGCCGGAGGTCGGAATAGCAGGCGGCGACATCAAAGGGTGGCGTCGTCAAGGGAAGGGTAGTGCCTCTGGCGCTGGGAGATCTGTCTAGCAGCCGGCGACATCAGAAGGGCGGCGGCGGCCGCACCCAGGAGGGATAGGGCAGCACCTAGCGGCCGGAGGTCGGAACAGTTGAGCGGCCAGAGGAGGACGTTAGAAAAAGCGGGCGGGTTTGCGCTTGCGCGGCGAGTCTGTGAGGAACCGGCTCCAACATGAGCTCCCGAAAAGGTGAGGAAGGTTTTTCTTCAACAATCGTCCCTGAGACCCGTGATCTTCACTCTCATATATCTATTTTTTTCCTCTCCCTTCCAGTTTTGGTTCTGCAAGCGCGCAAAAAGCGAAGCCGAATCAAAAAGGAGAAGATTGTGAAAAAGTGAGTACTGGTGTGTTTTTTTGGGGTGATACGGGCCCGACCCGCTCGTTCTGGGTTTAATTTCAACGCGAGGCCGAGGCTCCGACTGCGGCCCAGGCCTTTAGGCAACTTCCATTCTCGCTCCTACTTCATGAGTGAGCGGGATGAGAAAGTGCTGGTTGGTAAATTTTACTTATTTTGCTGCCTCTGCTCTGGATTATTTTATGTTTGGTCTGATGGTGTGTGTTAGTAGTCTGGGATAGGTAGTGCGCTGTACAACGTGTTAAGTATGACACCCTCCCCATACATAACCTTTTCATCCCCAAAAGATGAAGTTTGATTCTTTTATTTTTGTTTCTGAAGTTTATTCAATTCCCTGCACAGAAAACCTTAGGAACATTTTGGAAGTGGGGGGAAAAAGTTGCTCAATTTGTATACACTTTCACTGCCTTTTTTTTATTTTTTCTTTAGGGGAATCTTTAATATTTTAATTTTTGTCGCTGAATGACCAAGTAAGAAAACAGGTTCTGCTGTAGTATACGAAATCTAGAAGTTGGAAAAGGCTGAATAGTGTAAACATCTTTTGTTTGGTTATGATTTTGCAGTTAAGTCTCCCAAGATCTCATTGTCTAAAGACCTGTGTTTTGTTTTAACAAAAGTTTTTTGGGGAATTCTTGATGATAGTAGAGCTGAGATGGTTAAATGTGGAATGAAGGTAAGGGGGAAATCCATGGGAAGGCTTGAGTCAGAAAATGTGTGGAGTGCTACATTGATGGGAACAATGTTGAAATGTAGGGTCATGTCACGGGACATTGGTGGACTTGGATTGAATGTTTTAAATTTAAGTAATGGGTAAGTGGGTTTGGGCATTTAAAGCTTTGGATAGATGAGTTTGGTGAATGGCTGTGCTCCTGAAGTTGGCAAGGAAAGCATTATAAAAGTCACATCTAAGAGGATCTATCTGGGTATAGATCACAGTTTCTACAGCAGAGGGTCAGAAAGGATGGGGAGGCTCTGTAATAGGATTTAGGACACCGCTTTGGATCAAAAGTGCTAGCAGAAGTAGATCTCTATGTCCCCAATAGACTACTATTGGGGACATGGAAAGGAGGCGGCTAAGAGGAGACCTTATCGAAACATATAAGATGATTAGAGGTTTAGATAGGGTGGACAGTGATAGCCTTTTTCCTAGGATGGAGAAAGCTAGCACGAGGGGACACAGCTTTAAATTAAGGGGTGATAGTTATAGGACGGATATCAGAGGTAGGTTCTTTACCCAGAGGGTGGTTAGGGAGTGGAATGCCCTGCCTGCGGCAGTTGTAGATGCGCCAAGTTTGGTGGCGTTTAAGAGGTTAGTTGATAAGTTTATGGAAGAGAAGGGAATGGTTTAGTTTCGAGGGTCATTGCTTTTCTCATAATTGGTCGGCGCAACATCGAAGGCCGAAGGGCCTGTTCTGCGCTGTAATGTTCTATGTACTACACAATTTATAATAATATCACAGTTTTAAGTCTGGTGTAGTTTAATCTTCTAGGGTATAGTTTTTAATGCAAAAATTGCTATTACCCTTTTTGTTTTCATGGTTACCAAGCTACAGTTTCTATGATGTGGGATCATAACTTCAATGACATCACAAAGCAGTTCAACTGATCATTTTCTCAGTTTTTAAAACTTGACAATAAAATGTTTCTGCTTGGTCCTACTATTATTAGATTGTTATATTTTGAATTTGCTAGTGGTAGTTCTAAATCTATCTTATTAGTCTATTGTTGAAAAGTGACTTGCCACTTTTAATTCATAGCCTTGGTTTGAGTGAACTGTATGATTTATGATCACTTAGCGACTAATGGAGCTTGTCTTAGCCGCTTATAGTTCTGTTAGTCTTCTGCTGTGGTTAGCAGATTTGTTGGTTGTAATAATGATCAACCAGTGAGACTTAAATTACTGCTGAATGGTAGGTATATACAATTTCCAGTGCTCTATTAAAGTCTTTTTCCCTTGTTGGTGATTAAAACTACATATCAAGCCAAAAATCAAAATAGAATGTATTTTTGTTTCATTGCATCACTGTCAGGCATTAAAATTTTATACTTTTTCAGCAGTGAAATAAAGCATCCCTACTTCTGTAGGTATAAAGCAAAAATACTAAACAAGAAGTTAACAGATACTGTTAGTCAACATCATTTATCTGACTAAAACATCTTGAGGTTTCCTTTTTATGAAATTGAAATGCATATTCATATTTTGTGTTGGAAATCCTCTCGCAGGTGAAATTAAGAAATGTCTTTACATAGTGTCACAAGTGGTTGAGACGAGGACTATTTGCCTCTTAACAGAAAATTGTATTCAAATCATTGAATTCCTACAGTACAGAAGAGACTACTTGGCCCAATGAGACTACACTTGTTGCTTCTGAGTCATTCTTTCCCTGCTCCTCACACATTTACCATGGTTAATTCATCAAAACCTACACTGAGGAAATTTAGCATTGCCAATCCACTTAACCTGCAAATTTTTGGCTTGTGGGAGGAAATCCACATGGATACTAGGAGAATATGCATTCTCCAAATAGACAGTTACCCAAGGCTGGAATTAAATCTGTGTTTCTGGAACTGTGAAACCGTGATTTTTTTTTGGACTAGCCTAACAAAGAGTTGGCACAGACACAGAATGATCTCCTATAAACATGGTTGTGAATACTTAAATAATTTTCTGTCTTTTCTAGTGTGTTCTTATAAACAATCAATGCAAAGGAAGTATCTCTTTTCTGTCACATCATTAAAGCAAGAATGGACAATTTTCATTTGTAACTGAAGAGTTCAGCGGTAACCATTACTACTGCTCTGTCTTATTAAGAGAGCAATTCCTTCTGTTGGGTCAATGTTTTAATCAGTGCATTCTGGTACAATAATGTGACCAGCATTGTCATTACAGTCTCAAACCCCCACCGCCACTCCAAAAAAAAAATTAGGTTTACTGTATAATGTGTTAGTTGCGGGTGTGTGCAAATAATTTGCTGTGACATCTGCCAGTAGTAGCCTTGAATTAACTGTCGTGCATTGGTCCAAATTAAGTTCAAGGTTGAATTCCTTTGACATTACAGTCTGAATGGGAAGGAGAAAAAATAATATTCGGGTACTTGCAACATGGTTTCTAGATATTGAGTAATCCTCCTGTAAAATATGCTCTCGCTGCAGCCAGATCAAGTTTTTCTGTCCCATCTCTTGATCAAGTAGCTTGTTAACACTTCAAGTAGGTCTACACGATCACTTGGTCATCCACTGGCTTCAGAATAAGAATGAAAGTTTGGGAAAGCTGGATATTACCAAGGATGTGTGTGCATCTTTTTTTAAAAAAATAAAATTGTTGCATTCATCACTTAGAGTTTGCAAACAAATTGTCTTTCAGAAATCTATATTGCTTTCTTGTGTGTAGCTCTTGCATATTTGTTAAATATAATTGTTTAAACTAGACTTGATTATGAAAGTTGTATGGTGGGAAGAAATGCAAGCTATCTTTTTGTGTATTGTACTTGCAGAAGAGGCATTAAAACTGCAGATATATTGCTATGGGTATTTATAGTCCCAAGAGTTAAGTTTATGGGAGTGGATCAATTTCTTAATTGAATGTTCAAGTTGTGGAAAGATTTTGTTGATGTAGAAGCACTACTAATTTTAATGTATGATAGGAATCTTTAGGTTTGATTAGCAGATTGATAGCTCTGGCAGTTGCTTACCGCTTCTCTTGATCAGCAGGAAAAAAATGGACATTAAGGTAAAGTTGTTTACCTGGCTGTCCAATACTTTTACAGGTCAGTTATTTACAGAGCAAAGCTTCCAGTGTTCTTCCCCTGACTTCAGATGAGTGCACCCCCAAATACCATCTCACACTAGCCATCCTTTAGTACCTTGAGTAGCAGTGTGAGTAAGTTCTGAACATGGGGTAATTTTGGAACAGATTTGAGATTGTTAACACTTATTGGATTCTTGGAGATTTTCCACTTTCAATCTGAGCTTTATATAGAGGGAAGGACTTGCAAAATATAGTGGAATGTATTGATGCAGGAATCGTGATGTCTTCCAACTGGTGTGGATTTTACCAATGGTGCGAACCTCAGTGGCACTGCCATGCTAAGACTGGAGTGGGAAGACAATATGCGCACCTGACCCTCCATATTAATGAAGTCCTCCATATTAATATCTACGATCTTATGTCAAGATTAGGATGGCTGTCCGACAGACTGATTGTTGCATGCAACAGTCTGGAATGGTCTTTCTCTCTGAATTATATCCCACAGCCAGCGTCCCAGACACAGCCATCACTCTCTCAGTATGCCCTGCCACACCAGGGGAACAAATTCAGCAGAATTGATAGCAAAGTTGCAATCAGTCAAAAGGAGTTACCTTGGGAATCCTCAACATTAAACTTAATTGGTTAGAAGTCAAAGTTACCAAGTTAAACAAGGATAAGGAATTACCTACTGGTAACCTATCACATTCCCTCAGTTGATGAATCAGTACTCTGTGTTGAACATTACTTGAAGAGAGTCCAGTAGTGGCAAGGGCACAAATAGGAGGACTTTTGTGTTCATCACAAAGGATGAATTGGAAAATCACACCTGACTGAACTGGTTTAATGCTGATGGATTTGCCTGCTACAAACCCTGTCTGACAGATGAAGAGGGAACCAACAAGAGGGCAAAGCTAGAATATCCTCACCCATTTACCTGTCACATATGCATCTGTTGATGGCTGTAGAAATAGAAGTGACCACTACATGATTATGTCAGAGATAAAGTCCAGCTTTCATAATGAACGTCATTGTGCTGCATGATTTATTCAGAACAGATTTAGCAGTTCAAAACTGGGCAGAAGTAGAGGAGGTTGAGGTGCACAAGATTATGAGAGGTATAGATAGGGTAAACAGGGTTAAGCTTTTTCCTAGGATGGACTCAAATAGCACGAGGGGTCACTGGCTTAGGGTGAGCGGGGTAAGATATAATTTGGATACTAGAGGGAGTTTTTTCACAGAGGGTGGTGGGGGTATGGAATGCGCTGCCAAGTAAAATGGTGGAGGTAGGCACCCTGGAGTTATTTAAGAAATACTTAAATGGGCACATGAACAGAATGGGAATGGAGGAGTATAGAAAACTGATTTAAAATAGGGATCATGAGCCTTAGGACTCCCTGGGAAGTGTATAAATAGACGATGATATTGATGTACTTGTTTTTATCCTACAGGTGCTTTGGTCCACCTTGTTGTCTAACAAGGGGCATACACGCGATGGGTCGTGAGAGGGCTGCTCTTGGATTCTTCGAGAGTATCCTAGTGCTTCACATCGTTAGTGTACGCTTGACCTGGACCATTTGATGGGCGACAGACAGCTCAGTGACTATCACTGTGCTGTGCAGATACATGGATTTGGGCCTGTGTCTGTGGGTGTTTGCGCATTCTCCGCGTGCTTGCATGGGTTTTCTCCGGGTGCTCCGATTTCCTCCCACATCCCAAAGATGTGCTCTTAGGCTAATTGGCAAAACAAATTCTCCCTAAATTGTCTCAAATTTGGTTTTTAATCCACAAATCTGTAAACATAGAGAGGGATCACGGGTAGAGGTGGGAACGTTGGGGTGGAGGCACGGACTCGTTGGGCCGAAGGGCCTGTTTCCCGTGCTGTTTTGTTCTTTGTTTGCGTGAGATGCACTGGGCCTTCAACTGCAGCAGAATTATGATCAACCACAATCTGTAATTTTATAGCCTGGCTTATCCCTTCAGTATATATAGTTACCATCAAGCCAAGGAAACAACCCTGGTTTAATGATGAATACAGGAGGACATGGAGTCGAACCAGGCTTACCTAAAAATGAGGTCACCCTGTCAAAATTGCAATACAGTAAGCCCTGTGTAACAGAGCGAATCAATCCATCCAACTACAATGGATCCGATGAAAACTGCAGTCCTGTCACATCTGATTGTGTATGGTGATGGGCAGTCAAACAGTTGCAAGAGGAAGCTCATCTCCATCTTCAGTAATAGAAAAATCTAGCATATCAGGGTAAAAATCAAGGCTTGAAGCATTTGCAACATCTTCAGCCAGAATTGCCAATGTGACCTATCTTGGTCTCCCATGGAGGTGCCCAACATCACTGCCAGTCTTCTACCAATTCAATTCATTCCACTTGATAGCAAGAAATGGCTGAGAACACTCGGTAGGTTTTGGACCCTGGCACCATTCTAGTGATAGTAGTGCAATTTGTGTACTCCAGAACCAGTTATTTCCCCAGCACAACTGCAGAACTATTTGACAAATTGCTCAGAATTTTCCTGTCCCCACAAAAGAGCAGAACAAATCCGATCCAGCTAATGACTGCTCTATCAGCCTCCATTCAATCATCAGTAAAGTGGCAAGGGCCTTTGACTCCAAGGTAGCACAGTGGTTAGAACTGCTGTCTCACAGCTTCAGGAATCTGGGTTCAATTCCCAGCTTGGGTCACTATCTGTGTGGAGTTTCCATGTTCTCCCCACGTCTGCGTGGGTTTCCTCCCACAGTCCAAAAGATGTGGGTTAAATTGATTGGTATTGCTAAATTGCCCTTTAGTGTCCTGAGATGCATAGGTTAATGTGAGGTTACGGGACTAGGGCCTGGTGGGATTATTGTTGGTGCAGATTCGATGGGCCGAATGACAGCCTGCTCTGTTGGGATTCTGTAATAGTTGGGGTTATATCTGGTGCAGAGGAAGATGGTTGTAGCTTTTGGAACTCGGTCATCTCAGTTCCAGGACATCACTACAGGCGTTTCTCAAGCTAGTGTCCTTGACCTAGCCAACTTTAGCTGCTTCATCATCAATTTCTTCCCTCCATCAAATTCAAAAAAATGGATTGTTGTTGATTGCACAGCATTTGGTTTTAGTCGTAATAATTCTCATGCTGAAATAGTCCATTCCGATATGCAGCAAGAATTGGACAATGTTCAGGTTTGGACTGATGTGAATTTGTGCCAAGATATCTTCCAAGTGAAGATGGCACTTCGTCTCCAAGGGCTATGTGATGGTCACATGCAGATTGGTGAGAATGAGGGCAAATATGTTTTCCCTTTTTTTTTTTTGTTGCTTCCCTCATCACCTGTTGCAGGCCTAGTCCAGCAGCTATATCTAGGGTGGTGCAACTAAACCACTCTGATAGACATTGTACCTTGGGGGATTTTACTGTGTCGTCTGCTAGCACTAATCAGCTCTGAGTGGAGTGGTATGTAAATTCAGCAGGAGGTTTCTTTGCCCATGTTGAATCTAATGTCATGAGAGTCCAAAGTTGATGCTGAGGTCTCCTTCAGCAACTCCCTCTTCATTGATGTGCTGCTGTCACCTCTGCTGTGAATGTTCTGTTGGTGGGACAGGATAGACCTAGTGATGCTGGTGTCTGGGACATTGCAAATTATGATTCTATAACGATGACTATGTCCTGATTAGCCTCTGGGTCAGCTCTCAATTTTTCATGAGCTCCCAAATGGAGGACTTTGTAGGATTGACAGGGATAGATTGGCCTTTGTCATTTCTAGTGCCAAATTGATGCTGGGTGGTCTGTCTAGTTTCATTTCTGTCGAATTTGTAGCAGTTGGATGCAATATGTAGCTTGCTTGGCCATTTCAGATAGCAGTCAAAAGTCAATCATATCGCTGTCAGTCTAAGTGTCACCTCATAAGCCAGACCAGGTAAAGACCTTGGTTTCCTTCCTTTTAAGGGCATTTTGAATCAAATGGCTTTTTAACAACATTGACAATGGTTTCATGGTCATTAGACTTCGATTCCAGACTTATTTTATTGAATTTAACTTTGCTCTTGTTATCATTCCTGAATGATTCTTGGCACGTTGGTATCTTTGTTCCTGTTCCTCACCCTTCCCCGTCTTGAATTGTTAACCTATAGCAGCTCCATGCTCTCCTTATTGTATTGCTGGCTAGGCCGATACTTCTGATTTTTCAGGGCCTCTAGCTGTTAACTAATTATAAAGGCAGGACTTTGGGCCCAGTAGTGACCCCAAACTGAGCCTGGCATTCACTCCTTGCCTTCTATGTTTCTGGGCTGCCAACCAGCCATGTGTTGCTAAGGCTTCACCATTTCCCACTCCAGTGACTGGTTTCTTTGTCTGATGGGGAGAGTTGCCATTGTTAAGAATGTTACTCATTCTTGTGTTATCTTGGAATTTTTTTTCAATTTGGCATGCTGTTAGCTGAGAACACTATGCTCACTCTTTGAGGAGCACCACCATGCATGTACTTCAGAAAAGGTATATTCTGGTAACAGTTTGATTTTTGATCACTGTGCAGTATGACATTGAAACCTTTGGCTGTAAGTTCAACTTGCTGCCTTAAGGATGTGGAAATGTGTAATAAACATAGAAACATAAAAGACCGAGGCCATTTGATCTTTTGAGCATGCTCCGCCATTTTGTAATCGTGGCTGATAGTCCAAATCAATAGCCTAATCCTGCTGTTTCCCCATAACCTTTGATCTCATTCACTCAAGTGCTATATCCAGCTACCTCTTGAATACGTTAAAACATTATCATAAAACATGCCCCTTTATGATATTGTGAGCACAGTGCTTGTAAAATGCCACAAACCTGAGGGGATTGGCATATTTTGGACATAGTCAAACTTGACACACTTCTTTCAAATTGAAGCACATTTTTTTTTCTGTTCCCAAGATGTCTTGGCCTGGAAAACCTAAATACTGAAATTCCCAAATAAGCAACCCTTTCTGCTCTTCGTGGAATTATATAATTTGGGCTTTAACAAATGGGGCAGTTCTGGTAACTTCATATTAGTATACTTTTTTAATTTGAGTATTTACAAAATGCTGTAGGTGTACTTGAATTGGACCAAGAGCTATCTGGATGCCCCAGTATATTTTAATCATGGTGACCTTGCATTTCAGAGTTTGTACTATCACTTAGATTGTTGAATCTATGGAAATTATTTGCATGCTGTCTTGTGAATCTTCTGACTGCTATTTTCACCAGGAATTCTGAATTTATCCTTCAGTGCAGTTGTGTGCTCAATGTGGCATAAAATCAAATCTGGAATGTATGTTGTGGCTGATGCTTAATTGGCAAGCTATTGAGGCAAGACCAACTGCAGTAGAGCAGCTTTAATGTTTACCTTTTACTGAAATGGTCTAGTATATTTGGGTCCAAAGCAAGGAGTGAAACCTGATGGGAATTTGTTTACCAAAAATTCTCTTCGAGTTCTCCATTCCTTGATTTTAGACAATTTTAAATTAGTGCTATTTCAGCAGTTTTCCATGGGCCATGTTAACAAAATATTGAACTTTTTTTATATTTGCAGATAGTATAGAAAAGAGTGAACATGACATTAAAGTTTCTTTTCACTTGCATGGTTTCTTATAATCAGCGTTCTGTTGTGCAGTTTTGTTTTTGCTACTGCTTTTATGAGCTCCATGGACAATGTTATCCACAAATCAATTTCCTGCCTCCCTTTCACACAATCAAATGAGTTTAGCAACCTTTTATAAGCCTTTTCATTACCATTTATACTGTACTTCTGATTTGAAACAAGTCCAGAAAGGTATAAAATTACACAGCGGTGTTAACTACCAAATGTGAAAATCAAAAAATGGAACTCCACATCTTTTGCACATTTTTTTTCATTTAACTAGTATGGTAGTAGTCATGTCTTGTAGATTTAGGAGCTTTGCTGCAGCAAGTTAAGAGTATTGAGGAGTTTGCTAGTTCACAAAAGTACTGTCACATTCTTAAAACTCAATCTTGCCTTTTTTTTCTAAAAATCAAACAGGAAAAATTGTAGTTCCTGCCTATAGGGACAGGAAAAGAGACAAAATGTAGTATTTTTAAAGGAACAGTAATCATGAAGTTCTTGATTTGAGCTTGGCATTATAGCAGCATATTTTAAAGTGAATCTGGAGTCAAGTATTTTAAGAGAAGCTATCTATGTCAATATGCTAATAATTTACAGGGATATGTTATGACCTGTTGTGTAGTGATATTGCCATTTAAGAGTCAACCACATATGAGAGAGTCCAGAGTCACACTTTTCTTTCTCAAAAAGGTAATTAGTAAACCAAATGGGTTTTCATGACAAACAATAGTTTAATGATCACTAGGCTTTTAATCCCAGATTTTTATTTAATTCAAATTCTAAAATCTGCTTGATGGGATGTGAGCCCTGCTCCCCAGTTTACCGCAGGGCTCACATCCCATCAAGCAGATTTTAGAATTTGAATTAAATAAAAATCTGGGATTAAAAGCCTAGTGATCATTAAACTATTGTTTGTCATGAAAACCCATTTGGTTTACTAATTACCTTTTTGAGAAAGAAAAGTGTGACTCTGGACTCTCTCATATGTGGTTGACTCTTAAATGGCCTCGTAATCCAGTCAGTCAGTCCAGTCAAACTGCTGTGAAGTCAATGAAACTGAATGGACCAACCAGCATTGACCTAGGCATGGGAAAGGGCAATAGCAAATCCATCCCTGTCAATACCACAAAGTCCTCTGACTGGAGGGGCTTATGCCAAAAGTGGGAGAGCTGTTTCATAGATGGGTTGAGGCTGACGTACACTCACTCATGAAACTCCCAGATGCCATCATCACCATTCCTGCATCACTCAGACCCCAGCAGGCATGGTGACAAATTGTATAGAGTTGGGAAGAAGTTACCTTGGGTGTCCTCAACTTTGACTCTAGGCCCCATGAAGTTCATGACATCAGGTCAAACATGGGCAAGGAAGTGTCCTGCTGATTATAACCTCACAGTTAAACAAGATACTGAAGGACAAGAAGATTCCAAAACTATGTCTATGCTCAGATGGAGAAGCTGGCACATCAGAAACATGAGGTTGAAGGATTTATAACCATCTTTAACCTGAAGTGCTGAATGATCCATCCTGGCCTCAACCAGAGGTCCCCAGAATCACATGTCAATCTTTGATCAATTCAATTCATTCCATGTGCTATCAAGAAATGACTGAAGGCCATGGGCCCTGACAACACTGGCAGTAGTATTGAAAACTTGTGCTCCAGAACTTGCCATGCCTAGCCAAACTGTTCCAAATCAATTACAGCACTTGTACCTACCTGACAATGTGGAAAATTGCCAAGTTATACATTTTCCACAAAAAGCGACAACAATTCAAGCCAGCTAATTGCTATCCCATCAGTCTACTGTCAATCATCTGTTAAATGGAAGGGGTCAGCAACAGCGCTGTCAAGTTGCACTTGTTGAACAATAACCTGCTCACTGATGTTCAGTTTGGGTTCTGCCAGGGTCATTCATTACACATTGCAATCAAACTTGGACAAAGATGTTGAATTGTAGAGGTGGGCTGAGAATGACTTAATATCAGTGCAGCATTTTAATGAGTATGGCATTGAGGAGGCCTAACAAAACAAGTCAGTGAGAATTGGTTCAGGTGGGGATGAGGGTGTGGCAGAGAGAAGAAGAAACCCACTGCTGTTTGGGTCATATCTGCTACACAAGAAGATGGTTGGAGCTCAATTATCTTTGTTCCAGGACAACACCTGCAGGAGTTATTCAGGATAATGTCCTTGATCCAACCATCTTCAGCTATATCATCAATGATGTTCCCTCCGTCATAAGATCAGAAGTGTGGATGTTTGGCAGCTTTTATGACGACTCATATTGAAGCAATCCATGTTGAAGGCAGCATTACCTTGACGATTTCCAGTCTTTGGCTGACAAATGGCAAGTAATATTTGCATCATACAAATGCCAGGCAATGACCAACTTTAACCAGTGATTCTAACTATCACCCCTTAATATTCAATGGCGTTAATATTGCAGAATCCCCTCTATCAGCATTGTAGTGTTATCATTGACCAGAAACTGAGCTGGACTGGATAAGCCACACAAGTACTGTGGCGACAACAGCAGATCAGAGATTAGGAATAATTGCCCCCTGATTCCCCAAAGTCTGTCCACAAGCACAACTTGGGAAGTGTAATTGAGTATGCACTACACCTGGATGATACAATTCCAATAACAGTCAACCGTCCAGGATAAAGCAACTCACAAACATTCACTCCTTCTACTACCAATACGCAGTGACAGCTGTATGGCTTATCTACAGATGCACTGCAGAAGATCACAAAGGAACCTTGGAAAGCATATTCTAAACCCAAGACTCTACCATCCAGAATGACGAGGGGCCAGCTATATGGGAACAATACTACCTGGAACTTCCCCTCCAATGCACTCACCATCCTGACTTGGAAATATATTGCTGTTCCTGTCTGTCAATGGATCAAAATCCTGGACTGCAGCAGTTCAAGAAGGATGCTTGCCACCAACGTCAAGGGCAATTAGGAGAGAACAGTAGATGCTGATCTGGTCAGCGATGCCCCTGTTTTATAATTGAATTTTAAAATCAATAATTCAAGTGAAATTGTTCCCATTATCAAGTGTACTGACTGTACAAACCTACTGTCCTATTTGGTGGTATTGTGAATAGCAGAAAAGTGGATTATAGCTGGAGAAGTTCATATATAATGTCAGTACAAACTAGATGTTATTTTAACATTGCCATTGTAAATTTTTTTTAAAGAAAGTGGAATAACTTTTATGCTTCTACTGATTTACCCAATCTGTGCCTTCCTATCCTCGCTTAACCACTTGGTTTTAATCGTGTCCACAACAGGTGATTTAGTCTATGTTGTAAGTTTTACTGCATTCCCATCCTATCCTACACTATCGCATTTTTAGAAGTCAGTCCATGAAACAGAAGTACAAATGACTAGTCAGCTCTATAATTTATGCATACAAGCATTTCAGGCCTCCTAGCTGATCTTATTATGCTCCTGTTAGTATTGGAAAATCCCTCTGTAAGCACTCTGAGTTTTCATCCAAAGTGCTATGTTTTTTTTATTGTATATGAGCTTGATGCTATTCTCTACCAGGATAGCATGAAACTCCCTACAGTTCGGAACACCCCCCACCATCACCATCACCTCTGCTTCATCAACCAGTTAGTGTCCTGTGATTTCAGGAGGTTTAGAATAATGAAATGGCATTTGCACATCTCTGCCAACTCTCCAAAACCTAAACTCAACTAATCCCATGTCGCTGCTTTTTCCTGTAATCCTGTAAATCTTTTCTTCATGATTATCCAATTCCCTTTTGAAAACCACGATCGGATCTGCCTCCTATGTATATTGTGGTGAAGTATTCAGGATCTAATCATTGCAGAAAAGTTTTTTAAAAAAATCTAGTTCTTTTGCTAAGTACCTTCAATCAGTATCCTCTGCTTCTCAACCCCTTTACCAATGGAAACTCTTTGTCCATTTCTCTTGAACATCAATGAGAAGTAGCGACACAGAAGTTTGGGGAGAGAATTTGAGAACTTGGGTCACAGAAGGGCAACTAAAATTAGGGATGTCAAAATCTTGTGGGACCAGAAAAGATTGTAATAGGATGGTTGTGATCTCACAGATCTGTCTTTCTGTGTAACAATATTGTGCGTTTAAGAAATTTATTTTGAGATATTTCTGTGCAAGATCTTTCTTGCACTCCTTTCCATTTCCTATATCATTGCAGCAATATAATTGCTTCTAATTGCTTGAGTATTGATTTTAATCTGAACTAATGCTCTTCTTGGTGTTCCACTTTTTGCAGAGTGGATGTTGGGTTGATGGACAGCTATGGTCAAGTAACAAGATGAAGCTAGACTTAAACAAAGAATTCTAATTTAGATGCCATCTTGAATTGGGAGAGAGGATTGCCTGTTTTTTCACCTCTAAAAACTGGGATCTGCCAAGAGATAAGTTTCTTATTTGGAAATTCTGCTATTTGATAGTGGAGTCGCTGTTTTGGAAGCTGTAGAGAGGGAAGCCTCTCTTTCCATCTCTGAAGTCTTGAGATTGGGTACTGCCAGAGATCAGAATTACTTCTCTGAAGTTTGGCTGTTTTCAGGATATATCGTTCTCTGAAAATGGAACAAAGAACAAAACAGT
Organism: Sphyrna mokarran; assembly: GCA_024679065.1. Lineage (NCBI taxonomy): Eukaryota > Metazoa > Chordata > Chondrichthyes > Carcharhiniformes > Carcharhinidae > Sphyrna > Sphyrna mokarran. Next base: position 19,856,969 of record JAGIQG010000023.1, on the reverse strand, counting down.
ATGGGAAACAGGCTCTTCGGCCCAAAAAGCCTGCGCCGCCACCCCGATGTTCCCACCTCTACCCGTGATCTCTAACTATTGTTTATAGATCTATGGATTAAAAACCAAATTTGAGACAATTTAGGGAGAATTTGTTTTGCCAATTAGCCTAAGAGCACATCTTTGGGATGTGGGAGGAAACCGGAGAAAACCCACGCAAGCACGGGGACAATGAGCAAACTCCCACAGACCCAGGCCTAAATCCATGTATCTGCACAACACAGCGATAGTCACTGAGCTGTCATGTTGCCCATCAAATGGTCCAGGTCAAGCGTACACTAATGACGTGAAGCACTAGAATACTCTCAAATATCCAAGAGCAGCCCTCTCATGACCCATCGCGTGTATGCCCCTTGTTAGACAACAAGGTGGACCAAAGCACCTGTAGGATAAAAATAAGTAAATCAATATCATCGTCTATTTACACACTTCCCAGGACTCCCAAGGCTCATGATCCCTATTTTAAATCAGTTTTCTATACCCCTCCATTCCCATTCTGTTCGTATGCCCGTCTAAATAGTTCTTAAATAACTCCAGAGTACCTGCCTCCACCACTTGGCAGCGCATTTCATACCCCCACCACTCTGTGTGGAAAAAACTCCCTCTAGCATCCAAATTATACCTTGCCCCCCCCCCCCCCCCAAGCCCGTTACCTCTCGTGCTATTCGAGTCCATCCTAGGAAAAAGCTTAACCCTGTTTACTCTATCTATACTCAATCTTGTACACCTCTATTAGATCTCCTCTAAGCCTACGTCTTTCTAAGGAAGTCCCAATTTGCCTAACCTCTCCTTGTAACTCAGACCTTCCATACCAGGCAGTTTTCTGGTAAACCTCCTCTGCACTCTCCAGAGTCTCCACATCCTTCCGGTAGTAAGGCGACCAGAACTGGACGCAGTATTCCAAATGAGGTCGAACCAATGTTTTATACAACTACAACATTAAAGGCCAGCTCTTGTACTTTATACCCCTTGCTATAAAGGCTAGCATACCATATGCTTTCTTCACAACCTTCTCCACCTGCTCTGCCACCTTCAGAGACTTGTGCACCTGCACTCCCAGGTCCCTCTGCGTTTCTGTACTCTTAATAGGTCTACCCTTTATCATATACCTTCCCCCTACATTTTTTCTCCCGAAATGCATCACCTCACGTTTATCAGGATTGAATTCCATTTGCCATCTATCTGTCTAAGCTACCAGCCTATCTATGTCCTGCTGCATCGCCTGATAATGCTCCTCACTATCCGCAAGTCCAGCCATCTTTGTATCGTCTGCAAACTTGCTGATCACTCCACTTACTCCCTCTTCCAAGTCATTTATATATATTACAAATAGAAGAGGTCCCAGTACCGAGCCCTGCGGCACACTACTAGTTACTGACCCCCAGCTAGAAAAACACCCTTCCACTATTACCAAGCCAGTTACTTATCCATCTAGCTACCTGTCCTTGTATCCCATGAGCCTTGACCTTCTCAACTAACCTCCCATGAGGGACTTTGTCAAACGCCTTACTGAAATCCATATAGACAACATCAACGGCTCGCCCTTCGTCCACCGTTTTCGTCACCTCAAAAAATTCTACCAGATTTGTAAGGCACAACCTCCCCTTAACAAAGCCATGCTGCGTATCCCTAATCGGGTCGCAACGCTCTAAGTGCCTATACATCCTATCTCTAAGAATCCCCTCCAACACCTTTCCTACCACTGACGTCAAACTCACTGGCCTATAATTTCCAGGGTTATCCCTACTACCCTTTTTAAACAATGGTACAACATTAGCTGGAAATTGCTGGGCCCCTGACATAAATCTTTGTCTCTTTTTTGGATGCAGGTGAGGTCCCAGAGGACTGGAGGATAGCTAATGTCTACTCCAGATAGAAAGTATACAGGAAATCAAAGAGCCCTTAGAAATATTAGCATACAGAGGGATCCAAGTGTGTAGATCCACAATTCCCTGAAGATGGCAACTCAGATGGACAAAGTGATCAAGAAGATTTAACTCTTGGATTATATACTCAAAACTGGTGGAAGGCTTTAATCCTGTCTAAGGGGTATAGAGAGAGGGCAATGCACTAGACAGATTACAAGCTGTTGCTATCTGCCTTGGCCATTTGAGGAGGTGATGTAGAGATGCCAGCGTTGGACTGGGATAAACACAGTAAGAGGTCTGACAACAACAAGAATAGGTGTAAAGATTCACATTCTAGTCAGCAATCTGTAAACCGTCTGTGCTGACGTGTGTTATTGCAGACCAGAACACCTCATTCACCCGACGAAGGCTATAAAGCCGAAAGTTTGCGAGATTACTATCAAATAAATCGGTTGGATTTAAAACTGGTGTTGTCAGACCTCTTACTGCATTTGAGGAGGTGCCAGTAAACAGCAAGCTAATAACTGCATGCTAGTTCCTTCATCAGGACTTTTCCAGATTGTACTTCGTAGGCTAGAGGGATTAGTGGGTAAATATGTAATGCTATGGGGATAAGGCCTGGGTGGGATTGTGGTTGGTGCAGACTCAATGGGCTGAATGGCCTCTTCCTGAACTGTAGAATTCTATAACATGAACACAATCAGTTAAATTGCCACCTCCATTTGACAAGTGCTGCCTGTATTGAGGCTTTTCTGAGTAAATTATGTTTAATAACCTATTGAACTGCTTATAACCCATCAGTATGATGTGAACTTTTTAAACTGCAGCACGTAATTTTAATAGTGAGCTTGAGTCTGAGCTAATTGATACAGACCTACCACTAACACTGTACCTTGCCTGTTTATCCCAGACAGTGCCTGGTAAATGATGCTGGCACGCTCTGTTACCAAAGGCATTAATTATAAAGATACTCCTAAACCCATGTTAAGTAGGATGGCTATTTTGAGCATTTCAGCTGTATAAACTTCAAAGTATGATTATTCATTAGTCGCTAAAAGTTAAGTTAATCTTCCTGATTGCCATCGTTTTCCCCCAACAAATATCATAGTGGTAATGTGATTGGACTAGCAAACCAGAGACCCAGGGAAATTTGACTTAATTAATAAAGCTAGAATTGAAAGCTAAACTCAGTAATGACTATGAAATTATCATGAAATGTCATAAAGCTCATCTGGTTTACCAATATCCTTTTTAGAGGAGGAAATTTGTCATCTTTGCTTTGTCTGACTGCATTTCACAGCACAATGGTTGACTTCTGCAACAAATGCTGGCCTTGCCAGTGATGCCACATTCTGTAAAAGAATAAAAAAAAACACCCTTTCTCATCTGATGTTTGTGGATAAAGCTGAAAGTGATTTACGTGCCTCACTATTCAAGGTACACTGATTCTGTTTCTAGTGCCTGGTGGATTGCACAAATTGCCTGTGGCTTTGGTAGGATTAGTCTGAATTTTGAGGCATAGAACTTCCACTGGATGGATCTACCCTGTCAATACAGGCATATTGCAGCTCTGGAATCAGCTTAAGTTTTAAAAAAAACTTGAAAACATAGAGCCACATCAGGGTAAAACCATTTCATCATAAAAGAAGTTTCTCTTAAGTTTCTGAATGTTTGAACCCCGAAGACAATCCAAGCAAGTTCCACGAGACCACACTAAAACTTAGGAAATTAATCCTGTCTCTCCCCTACCCCTCATGACTACATGACTTAGCTGTTTCCTTGTTGTCTTCTATTTTAGCCTGACTTTCTTTTATTACCTTTCTAGCTCAAACTTGTGATAGGCCAGCCCATTGGATAGGAGGATGCAATTACAAATAGTAGCAAGTTGACAAATGGTAATGTTAAAAGTAAATAAGAGCAATGTATGTATTGCCTCCAAATGTAAATGAATACCAGTCAATCTCCTATGTCAATACATCAAAATATGGCGTGAATCTAACTGTTCTAATAAAATTTAATTTGTTATATTTGTGTATTTTCCATGGAGACATGTTAATCTATAAATTTCTGTGAATCTTGCAGCAGCTTCAGGAGCATGATTGTCCTATTGATGGAATCTAGTACAGTAACTTCATACTTTGCTCTAATTCAAATAAATGCACCACTATAAAGTAATTGAGTATTGAGGAACTTGATTGGTAATAATTTGTTTGAGAAAAGTTTTGGAATGTTTTTAGACAAGGGAAAGTCTTGTGTTATTTTGCGTATGTACCGGGCTCAATGTAAAATATTCCTTTCCTCAATGAATACTCTTCACCTTGATGCAAACTACAGTAAAGACTTGTTTTTTGGCTGAGTATTTGATTGTCTCTTGTGGTGGCTTTTCCAACTTGGTTTTTGCTTTAGCTTCAGTCACTATTTCTACTAATTCTAATTGATATTATTCCAAGAAAATCTTTCAGTTACATTTGAGAAAATACCTTCAGGAACTTTATATAACCATGGGAAGAATTATGCGTAAAATAAGTCTTTCAAACTACTATCATGCTACTTGCCTTGTGCTTTAGCAGAAGCTTTAGTAAGAATAACTGCATTTAGTTAAAGTTAGGAAGACAATGGTGATATACCTGCATAGTGATTATGATCTTAAGTTCACACCTGCTTCCAGTTACGCTATAACAAAATTATAGCACAAGAACAGGCCCTTCAACCTGCACCGATCATGCTGCCCAACTTAATTAAAATCCCCTATCCTTCCAGGGACCATAGAGGCACATCACATGCGTAGGCAGCTGGGATCAAATGGATCCCTTGAAGAGTATAGGGCATGTAAGAGTAGAGTTGAGAGAAATCAGGAGGGCAAAAAGGGGACACGAGATTGTTTTACCTGCCAAAACAAAGGAAAATCCAAAGCATTTCCACAAATGCATAAAGGATAAAAGAATAATAAGGGAGATAGTAGGGCCTCTTGTAGATCAACGAGATCATCTATGTGTGGATCCACGAGATGAATGCGATCCTAAGTGAATATTCTTCATCAGTATTTAATGTTGAGAAAGGTGTGGATGTTAGGGAACTTGGGGAAATAAATAGTGATGTCTTGAGGAATGTACGTATTATGGAGAAGATGCTGGAAGCCTTAAAATGCTTCAGAGTAGATAAATCCCTGGATCTGATGAAATGTATCCTAGGACACTGGAGGCCAGGGAGGAAATTGCAGGTCCCCGGCAAAGATTTGAATCACCAATAGTCACAGGTGAGATGCCTGACGATTGGAGGGTAGCAAATATTGTGCCCTTTTGCTTAAAAAAAAGCTGCAAGGAAAAGCCTGGGAGCTACAAGCCAGTAAGCCCCACATTGTACTGGACAAGTTGTTAGAAGGTATTTTATAGAACATAGAACACTACAGCACAAACAGGCCCTTCGGCCCACAAATTACGCCATCGTACCCATACCTACTAGGCCATAGAGCTATCTGTAACTCCCAGTCCTATTTAATCCCAAATAGAAGTCTTTTAAAAGACCCCAGCAAGTTCCCACCACCAACAGCAGCCGATTCCATTCACCCACCACCCTCTGAGTGAAAAACTTACCGCTAACATCTCCTCTGTACTTCCTGCCCAGCACCTTAAACGTGTGTCCTCTCGTAGCAACATGTCAGCTCTGGGAAATAGGGTGTATTCTCAGAGACTATCTATTCCCTTCAACATTTTATAAACCTGTATCAGGTCGTGCCTCAACCTTCATCTCTCCAGGGAGAAGAGACCTAGTTCCCTCAACCTGTTTTCATAGAGCATGCCTCCCAATCCAGGCAACATCCTTGTAACTCTCCTGTGCACCGTCTCAATAGCTTCCATATCCTTCCTATAGTGAGGCGACCAGAACTGCACACAGTACTCCAAGTGGGGTCTGACCAGGTCTCTCAAAGTTGCAGCATTACCTCCCGACTCCTAAACTCCTTCCCTCGATTAATGAAGGCCAGTACACCATGTACCTCCTTGACCACGTCCTCCACCTGCGAGGCCGATTTGAGTCCTATGGACTCGGATCCCAAGATCCTTCTGCTTCTCAATGCTGCTAAGACTCCTCCCTTGATATTGTACTCCTTTATCCCATTGTTCCTGCCAAAATGGACCACTACATATTTATCTGTGTTGAAGTCTATCTGTCACTTCTCCGCCCATTTTTGCACCATATCTGTCTTGCTGCCACTTCTGACATCCCTCCAGACTATCCACAACACTACCAACCTTCGTACCATCGGCGAACTTACTAACCATCCTTCTACTTACTCGTCCAAATCATTTATGAAAATAACAAACAGCAAGGGTCCTAGAACCCTGGGGCACTCCACTAGTGACCAATCTCCATTTTGAGAGACAGGCATTTGGGGACAGTCAGCATGGAGTTGTGACCAGAAAACCATGTGTCTCAAATTTGATGGAGTTTTTTTTTGAAGGGGTAACCAAGAAGATAGATGAGGGCAGTGCATTTGATGTTGTCTGCTTGGATTTTAGCAAGGCCTTTGACAAGGTACCACACAATAGGTTGTTGCATAAGGTTAAATCTCACGGGATTCGAGGCGAGACACAGAATTGGCTTGATGGCAGAAGCCTCAGGGATCAGTGCTGGGTCCACTGTTATTTATTATTTGTCATTAATTTAAATGATTTGGATTAGAATTTAGTAGGCATGATTTGGACGAGTAAGTAGAAGGATGGTTAGTAAGTTCACCGATAAGTTTGCAGATGACACCAAGATTGATGGCAAAATGGACAGTGAGGAAGATTATCTAAGATTCCAATGGGATCTTGATCAATTGCACTGATGAAGAGCAGATGGAGTTTAATTTACAAAAATGCAAGGTGATGCATTTTGTTAGATTGTACCAGGGCATGCCTTATTCAGTTAATGGTAGGGTACTAGGGAAAGTTGTAGAACAGAAATCTAAGGGTACAGGTTCATAGCTCCTTGAAAGTGGAATCACAGGTGGACAGAGTGGTGAAGAAGGCATTCAGCATGCTTGGTTTCATTGGTCAGAACTTTGAATACAGGAGTTGGAATGTCTTGTTGAAGTTATACAAAATGTTGGTGAAGCCACACTTGGAATACTGTGTACTGTTCTGATCACCTTCTTATAGAAAGGATATTATTAAACTAGAGAGAATGCAGAAAAAATTTGCTAGGATACTATTGGGACTTGATGGCTTGAGTTAGAAGGAAGGGCTGGATAGACTGGGAATTTTTCTGTGGAGCATAGGAGACTTTGGGGGTGATCTGATAGAGGTCTATAAAATAATGAGGAACATGGACTAGCTAGATAGAAAATATCTCCCCTCAAAGGTAGGGGAGTCTAAAATTAGATAGGTTTAAGATGAGAGGGGAGAGATACAAAAAGGTCCAGAGGGGCAATTTTTCACAGGGTAGTGAGTGAGTGGAACGAACTGCCAAAAGTAGTAATAGAGGCAGATACAATTCTGTCTTTTAAAAAGCATTTAGTTACATGGATAAGATGGTTATAGAGGGATATGGGCCAAACATGGGATGAGCTTAGGGGTTTAAGAAAAGGGCGGCATGGACAAGTCAGGCCAAAGGGTCTGTTTCCATGCTGTAAACCTTGATGACCATATCTCTCCATTTCTATCCTATTCATCTATTTGTCAAGATATCCCTTAAAAGTCACTGTTGTATCTGCTTTCACTATTTCCTCTGGCAAAGAATTGCAGCCACCCACACCACCTTCTGTTTTTTAAAAAAAAACTGGCCTCGTACATCTCCTTCAAACCTTGCCCTTTGCACCTTTTATACTATGTCCCCTAGTAATTGACTCTTTCACCCTGGGGACAAAGCTTCTGGCTACCCATCCTGTCCATGCCCCGATGACTTTTATAGACTTCCATCAGGTCGCCCCCTCAACCTCTATGTTCCAATGAGAACAAATCAAATTTCTCCAACCTTTCCTCAAAGCTAATGCCTTCCATATCAGGCAACATCTTGGAAATCTTTTCAGTATCCTCTCCAAAGCCTCCATATCCTTCTAGTAGCATGGCAATCAGAATTGAATACTATATTCCCAGTGTGGCCTAACTAAAGCTGCAACATGATTTGCCACTTTTTAAACTCCTGCTAATGAAGGCAAGCATGCCGAATGCCTTCTTGAGTACTGTCCACCTGCATTGCTATTTTCAGTGGCCTGTGTATCTCTACATCCAGATCCCTCTGTCTATCAATACTCTGTTAATGGCTCTGCCATTTACTGTGTAGTACTGTGTATTAGACCTTCCAGAATGCATTACCTCAAGTTTGTCCAGATTAAACTCCATGTGCCATTTCTCTGTCCAAGTCTCCAACTGATCTTCTAGCCTCATTACTATCTGCAAATCCATCAACCTTTGTGTCTCCCGCAAACTCGCTAATCAAAATAGTTAGATTTTCCTCCAAGTTATTTGTATACATATATTTTAAACAGCCAAGATCACAACACTGATCCCTGAGTAACGCCACTTGTCACAGCCCTCCATTCAGAAACACACCCTTTCACTGCCACTCTTCTTTTATGACTGAGCCAGTTCTGTATCCACCTTCCCAGCTGATCTCTGATCCCATTTGACTTCACAGTCTGCACCAATTTGCCATGAGGGATCTTGTCAAAGACCCTGCTGAAGCCCATGTGAAACACAACTACTTCACAAAAACATGTTGCCTCTTGCTAATACGTCCACTTATTTCCAAGTGGGAGTAAATCCTGTTTTGAAGAATCCTCTTCAATAATTTCCTTACCACTGATGTAAGGTTCACTGGCCTGTAATTATCTGGATTATTCTTGCTACCCTCCTTAAACAAAGGAATAACATTGGCTATTCCTAATCCTCTGGGAACTCCCCTGTAAGAAGTCTCACAACACCAGGTTAGAGTCCAACCAGTTTATTTGAAGTTTGTGGGATTACTTTCAAATAAACTAGTTGGACTCTGACCTGGTGTTGTGAGACTTCTTAATGTGTTTACCCCAGTCCGATGTCGGCATCTCTACATTATAACTCGCCTGTAGCTAGTGAGGATACAAAGATTTTTCTTAAGGCCTCAGCAATTTCCTCCCTTGCCTCTCTCTCAGTATTCTGGAGTATATCCCATCAGACCCTGGGGAGATGTCGACCTTGTTGTTTCTCAAGAACCCCAATATCACCAACTTTTTGACTCCAACATGACTCAAACTATTTACACACCCTTCCCTAGACATCATTCATCCTCTTTGGTGAATACTGATTGCACCTCACCTATTTCCTCTGGCTCCACACACACACATTCTCTCTTTCCCCCCCCCTCCCTCCCTCCCTCTCTCTCTCTCTCTCTCTCTCTCTTCCCCCCCCCCCCCCCCCCCCCCTTAATCCTGCTGGCCAATAATTTTTCATGATTCCTTTTAGCCCCCTTACTCCTTGCTTAAGTTTTTTTTCCACTTGCTTTGTGTGTTCCCAGCCTTCTAGCCTTGACAAATGCTTCTTTCTTCTCTTTGACTGGACTGATAATATCTCTCGTTATCTAAGTTTGCAAAACTTGCTATACTTATCATTCATTCATATAGGAATGTGCCGGTCTTGAATCCTTATCAACTTGCACTTGAAAGCTGCCTACCTGCCAGATGTTGATTTGCCCTCAAAACATCAGCCCCCAATCTACATTCTTCAGTTCCTGCCTAATGTTGTTGTAATTAGCTTCCCCCATTTTTGGACTTTAACTTGAGGACTACACTTATCTTTTGCGCATTAGTACCTTGAAGCTTACTGAATTGTGGATACTGCTCCCCTATTGAAATATCAACCACCTGGCTGAGCTCATTCCCCAATACCAGGTCCTCTTCCCTAGTTGGACTATCTACACACTGTTTCAAGAAACCCTACTGGATCCTCTTTACAAACTCTGCCCCATCCAAGCCCCTAGTACTGTGAATCCCTAGTCAATATAGAGCAAGTTAAAATCTCCCATCATAACAATCCTGTTATTTTTACACCTTGCCAAAATCTGCCTACATACCTGTTGCTCTATCTCCTGCTAGCGTTGGGCAGCCTATTGTAAATCGCCAATATAAAGCTCATCCTAAGCTTTATTCATATCGCCTTGCTGAATGAGCCCTGCAAGATGTCCTCCCACAGTGATATTCTCCTTAACTGGTGGTGCAACTCCCTCACTCCTTTTTACATCCGCTTCTATCTCATCTGAAACAATCTGTATCTTTGGGACGTTAAGCTGCCAATCCTGTCCTTCCCTTAACCAAGTTTCTGTAATAGCAATGACCTCAAGTTCCAAGTACTAATCCAAACTCAAGTTCATCTGCCTTAGCTGTTAGACTTCTTGCATTGAAACAAATGCACTACTTCAGTTCTCTTTGTTTAGCAACCACATCCTGCCTGCTTTTTGAGTCTTAGTGGCCTTACTCTCTGGCCCCCCTTCAGTTAATTCACCTTTGCTTTGGTTGGTGAATGGAATGGTTATCTTGAAGAAATAACTACCAAAAAATATTCACCTTGACATTTGCTTACATAACTTCTCAGTAAAGGCTTGAAGACCAAGTTGCTGGAAGTTGAGACTATCTGATTGAAATGAGAAGCAGGGTGCTTTTTTTAACACCTTTGTTCTGAGAATTTAAAACTCACCAATCAAAAATAATTCAAACCACGTTTGGAAGTGTGCTCTAATGATGTGGCTTACCATTGATATCTTTATAAATAGCATTCTCAGTACAGTAATGGGACGAGTCAAAAATGTTTTATTTTAATTTTGCATTTATGTGGCTTTCTGGCTGACTGCTTTCCTTAAATCCAGTATCTGTAAACAGGCCCAAGGCTGCTTGTGCAAGTTATTTAAGGAACAAGGTTGCATTTAACAGATCAGGTAAGTTTTGGCTACAAGACTGAAACCTGGACTGAAAAACAGGATCACTAGAAAAATTGGGATAGTTTGCTATTGCATAAACATTATAGTTATTTTTGTGCATGTTGATTGTACTTCGTTTGAAAAAAAATCAGTCATTGCATTTTATAAGACTTTCTAACCTGTGCTGCCTCCCTGAAAAATTGTTGTCTCATTAGTCCCATTTGTTTCCTGTTTACTGTTCATAATTTTAATGTTTGTCACTTCCCTTCTTTATAGTTTCATCTGTTATTTTTGGTGGATTCTTCCATATCTAAACAATCTTCTGCATTCTTAAAAAAAGAGACTTCTAATCTTTGTTCCAGTGGGTGATTTTAAATTTATGCCCTTTTGATCAAACAGTGGAAGCATTTCCTTATTTGCTTTTTCCAAATTTTAATTTAGAATACTACCATCATATCAGCTTTTCAGAACCCAGGCTGTCCTCTTATTGTCTGCCATCTGTAGTGTTATCTAAAGAATTCATTCTGCACCATCTCCACAGCGTTGCCATCGTTAGGTAACAGAACCATATGTTGTCTAACTAATGATATGTTTGGATTTAGAATTTTTTATTTTGCCTTTTGTATTCTTTGCAATTTATAAAATTTAAGATTTGTGTTTTACAACTTCATTATTAGTTCTCTTGATACACATATTTAACACTCTAGGTGTCATCCTTTATTGCTTTTAAAACTAACTTTTGGGTATGATTCCTTTTTCTCCATAACCAAATTTCAATTATCTTTGAGCCAAGTTAACTCATCATCCTGAACTTGTTATAATTATCTTCAAAGATAACTGTTATTTTATGTAAATGTTGCTTGTACTAATCCAGATCTGTCGAAATATGTTGGGCTAAATTTTTCTTGATGCACAATTATTTACATAGGAATTATGAAGAATCCAGGTATGTGTCTGTGTGTGTATTAAATTCCTTTCAGAAACAAAACTGTTTTCAATATGCTTGAAGATGGGTTTTGGTCATGATGGCTCCAACCTTATGTACATTTCAAGAGTTGCAGCAAAATCATTTTCTGTAGAACGTGTATTGGGAGCAAATGAAAGAAATGTCCCCACTGCTAATTAGATTGACTGACTTATAAACAAAAGAATTAAGAATAATCCTCGGTTCTGTCTGTGATTTACTTTTCAACCTTTTTGCAGAAGGTTAGCTTGAATTCGTGACTGGAACGCAATTAAAATTCTTGAAAAAAAACAGAACCTGCATTTAAACACTTCTCTTTGTGACAACTGGACATCTCAAAGCACATTAAAACACTGAATTACTTTTAAAAATATCATCACCATTGTAATGTAGGAAAAGTGGCAGCCAAATTGCACATAGCAAACTCTCAAACAGATGATGGTTTGTGAAATGGATCAAGGGACAAATATTGGCCAGAACAATGGGATAACTCTCCTGGTCTCTAAAATTGTGTCATGGGATCCCTTGCATACACCCAAGCAGTCAGGTGAGGCCTTGTTTTAACATCTTATCTGAAAGACAACACCCGACTCCATTGAGTGTTACCTTTGAGTTTTGTGCTCAGGGCTGGATTGACACTTGAATTTGGAACTCTGTGACTTGAGGCAAGAATACTACCCGTCGAATCATGACTGATATAATATTTTGGGACAGTAATATTAAGGGGCACTGTAGACAAATTTAGGCAGATGGGGAAATGTAGGAAAGTTAGTTTGCTGTAGTTCTTTTTTGGAAAGTTTACCTGTAAACAATTGAATAAATAACAATGTGGTAATTGATTATTTTCTTAAATGCAAATTTAAATCCCAGATCTCAATTGCTGTTTGCTGTGACCATTCACCTGATCAGAATTAGTGAAGAAGCAAACTTCTGGCATTAAATTTAATATGCATGTCAGTGATGAGCTTTGTCATGATTGAATTTATAAAAGGCATTTATATTTGACAAACCCGTTGGAACTTTGCGGATGTAACCTAGCTGAATAGATAAGTGAGAACCAGTGGAAGTGGTGTATTTTGATTTTTAAGCTTTCGATAAGATCCCAAAGAAGGCCGGTGAGTGAAATCAGAGCATGTGGGATCGAGGATAATATTTTGGTATGGATTAAGAACTGGTAAAAAGAAAGATTGAATAAATTGGTTGTTTTCAGTTTGGCAGGCTGTGACTAGTGGGATACAAAATACTTACAGGGCTCAAAAGGTAATGCTGAGAGAGATGTTTTCCCTGGCTGGGATAGTGGTGAGGATAGGTGCAGTGGGCATTGTCTAGAACTAGTGGACAGGGTCTCAAAATAAGAGGAGACCATTTAAACCTGGGATGAGGAGAAATTTCTTTGCATGGTGAACATTTGGAATTCTCTACCCTCAAGGACTGTGGTAGTTAAGACAGATTGATAGATTTCTAGATATTTAAGACATTGAAAGATGTGGGGCTAATGTGGGAAAATGGAATTCTGGTAGAAAATCAGCTGTGATTTGGCTGAATGGTGGATCAGTCCTGACCAAAATGGCTTGTTTTTCCCATTGCCTATGTTATTGATTTTGTAGTTGCTGAAGGACGTTGCAATTCTGTAGCACCATAATGACTTCAAAATGTCCCAAAGTACTGAAATATAGTCAAAATGTTGTATACAGAGAAAAACTGCAGCCAGCCCTGGTCTCGCTAACTTCTTTGAGCCAGGAACGCTGGTGAAAATTCCCATGCTGATCTTCAAAGTGCAATAAGCTTTGTTATGCATGTCTAACATGGCATCAGTTTAATGTCTGCTTCAAATGATGACATTTCTACAGTGCAGCAGCACTTCCCAGTAATGCATTACAATGTTAGCTTAATTGCATGCTGTGTGATGGAGCTTGAATATACAGCTCCTTACTCTTGCGAATGTGGTCCATTGGACAAGGAGCAGGTTGCTGCACAGGAGCATTTGTGAGTCTTCTGTTCTGACCCCTGATTGACATGAACGACTTCGCAGTTTAGTTTTGAAATGAACAATGAACTGAGACATAATGTTCCAAAGTAAGCTAATTTTGGCAGGAGCAAAGAAGGCAAGTATTGCTGTAGCATTTCTGTTCTTACCTTGTGCTTCCGTTACTGTGATGACATGGTTTTGTTCTAGTAATTCTGTTGCAGGAAGGGAAGCATTGAATGTAACCGTTGGAATGAGGCACCGAGAAATTCCCTTGGAAGCAAAACAATTTTTCAATTTGGATTTATACTTTCCCTCCATTTGCCCATTAAAAGTTGCTTAAAATAAGCATTGAAATGTCGATTACTGGTGACCTGAATCTTTGATCTCTTTTAATTATGTAAATAAAATACCCTGTACCTCTTCTGGTTTTGTAAAGTCAACTGCATTTGATCAGTTTAGAATTAATAGGAATTTTCAATAAACTATATTGCTTAATCAAAATATGTCATAGTTATTGCAGATTTACTATTATATTTGGGTAGGAATTACTTGTTTAAAATAACTAACACTGTCTTTAATATTCTAAACTCAATTCTTTAAAAACTAGGTCAGATTATATATTTGGCTTCATTTCAGGACTCAAGCCTATCTGTTGAGACAGGAGTTTTTTTTTCAGATAAACTGGATGCATCACTTTATGTTGACATCATCTCAGTTCTAAAGCCACACAAAAAAAAATCATGTTTGAATTTGCCATTCCTTCACCAAGAAATAAAAAATCATTCCTTCTTCCAAGTCTGCCAAAAAAGTTCTCAAATCAGTCAGTGGAAATCTGTTATCAATGGCAAATGCCCAGAAAATCACTTGTATGGAAAAATTATCTAGTCTCAATTTGTCATGGTTAGCTTGAGGCAGTTGAAATGCAGTTACAGGGTTTTTGAAGGGAAAATTGGCTGGGATTTTTCATCTGACCTTTTTTATTCAGTTACTCCGTGTTTTAAAGGGGTCATCTATATTCTCTCTCAAACCTAATAGCCTACATACTTTGTATTATTTGTGCTTGTAAATGAAGAATGGCAAGATACTACAGAACATTTGAAACCAACAGAACTCTTTCCCTAGCAAGATTTTGCCCCCCACCCTGCTGTCCCCCTTCACTTTCAGAAACATGGCCAAAACCATTTTTCATTCTAATATTTCCCTTCCTGTTTTACTTGCTTTCCCCTAATTCCCTCTGTAGAGCAGTCAGCTCTTCCTATAAAAAGGAAAGTTATAGATATTAATCTAGCTCTTTCTGTACTGAGTAGACTATCTTCTATCCCAAAGGCAAGAATGCTGCAAATTGATAATCTGGTACTTTATATGTAATTAAGCAGGTAAAAGTGCATGGAAGATGGAGAAGATTCTTAACTTTTAATTGTTCAATAATGGTGATTAATCACAGCACAAAATTCTTGTAAATTTTTATTTAGCTGCAATTAATAGTTTGCTGAAAAGTCAGTGGGGTGAGTTATATAGGGGTTTAACAAAACTTATTGGTTTTAAAGCTCTCGTGCCTCTATTTATAAATCTCATTGAAAGCTCAAGTTTCAGTTTGATATACTTTACAGCAATATGGCTTTGTCAGACAATTCCACACAACTTGGTCATTCATATTATATAGTCAGCTCAATTTGAATCTTGCCCTGGGCAGTAACATCCAAAAGACTTGAACCTTACAAACACTGCAAACAATCTCATACAACTAAGAATATAATTGAGCAAACAATATTGTATTTTATTGGTGCATAACTGGTTTCAATTTCAAGTTTAAAAGTGACAAAACCTACCAGTAAATTAGGACTGATGAATTCGCCTACAAGTGTGTGCTATTTCTATTCATACAAATTGACACTCTTAACAGAGGAGCAAGGCTTGCATTGAGAGATAAATATTTTCTGATTTTGAATTTGAAAGAAATGCCCAGTTTGGAACATAGGAGAGCAAAATATTGAAATGCTGGAAATTCAAAATATAAATAAGGAATGCTAGAAATGTTTGGGTCAGACTGCAGCTGTGAAGAGAGAAACGTCAGTGTTTCAGGTCCATAATCTGCACTAGTCCTCGTGAAGGGTCTCTGGACTCTTTCTATTTTCTTTCACAGATGGTGCCAGATGTGCTAAATGTTTCCAACGCTTTTCATTTCTATTGGAGCAAAGATAACCCCTTTGGCAAATCCTACAAAAAGCACTCAATTCTTTTTACCCCTTCCTTCCCCTTCTGCAAGAAACTCAGCAGCAGCAGCTGCCTGAGATCTGATTTGGCACGGTATTGAACATGAATTTAAAAAATGAAGTTAGGGTATGAAGAAAACAAACAATATGCTGAGCAAATTTTAAAGTATCAATATCAAAACAAGTTGAGCTTTTAAAAATGTGTAATTAACAAAAATTATTCAAATGTGTAGTAATGCAGCCAGTTAGTAAAAGCAGTTTTTGACTTTGTTCAGAAGTTAACAAGGCCCCAAGTTTTGGTTACCATGAACAGCAGCAGGCTTGTGCCAAGTTAATGAGTTGCATTCAACTAACATCAACCTTGTATTTGCCTCCAAGCTGGACTTGGCAAATTTCAGAGAAAATTGGGGCTTAGAAGCAGGTCTTCCAAGCTCAAATTTTTCTTCCTCACTCTGCCTGCACGTTCTCCATTGCTGAACCCACAATGCTCCTTTTCTATTTGTGGACGCTCAAAACCACACAGTAATTTAAAGTGCAGTCTGAATTATGATCCTGTAAAATTCCAATATAACTTTTTTCTTGTATTCTGTACTACTTGAACAAGGATTTGTTTGTTTATTTTTATGACCATATGTACTTGTGATTGATCTTGATAAGAATTTATAGATTTACACATCAAGATTCATCTGCTTTATTTTAGCATATTACATTTTTGAAATTTATATTTTCTTTACCTATTCTTGCAAAATCTATTACTTCACATTTTTCTGCATTGAACTGCATCTGCCCCATCTTTATCCCTTTTTTATATGCTACTCATCAACATCCTACTGCAGTCTTTCACAATCACTGCTTGCTCGTCCCGTGCCTGGAGATTTGAGATTAATCTTAAGATCAATTTGAGATTAATCTTAAGATCAATTTGAGATTAATCTTAAGATCAATTTGAGATTAATCTTAAGATCAATTTGAGATTATCTAAATCAATTGAGATTAATCTTAAGATCAATTTGAGATTATCTTAAGATCAATTTGAGATTATCTTAAGATCAATTTGAGATTAATCTTAAGATCAATTTGAGATTAATCTTAAGATCATTTGAGATTAATCTTAAGATCAATTTGAGATTAATCTTAAGATCAATTTGAGATTAATCTTAAGATCATTTGAGATTAATCTTAAGATCAATTTGAGATTAATCTAAGATCAATTTGAGATTAATCTTAAGATCAATTTGAGATTAATCTTAAGATCAATTTGAGATTAATCTTAAGATCAATTTGAGATTAATCTTAAGATCAATTTGAGATTAATCTTAAGATCAATTTGAGATTAATCTTAAGATCAATTTGAGATTAATCTTAAGATCAATTTGAGATTAATCTTAAGATCAATTTGAGATTAATCTTAAGATCAATTTGAGATTAATCTTAAGATCAATTTGAGATTAATCTTAAGATCAATTTGAGATTAATCTTAAGATCAATTTGAGATTAATCTTAAGATCAATTTGAGATTAATCTTAAGATCAATTTGAGATTAATCTTAAGATCAATTTGAGATTAATCTTAAGATCAATTTGAGATTAATCTTAAGATCAATTTGAGATTAATCTTAAGATCAATTTGAGATTAATCTTAAGATCAATTTGAGATTAATCTTAAGATCAATTTGAGATTAATCTTAAGATCAATTTGAGATTAATCTTAAGATCAATTTGAGATTAATCTTAAGATCAATTTGAGATTAATCTTAAGATCAATTTGAGATTAATCTTAAGATCAATTTGAGATTAATCTTAAGATCAATTTGAGATTAATCTTAAGATCAATTTGAGATTAATCTTAAGATCAATTTGAGATTAATCTTAAGATCAATTTGAGATTAATCTTAAGATCAATTTGAGATTAATCTTAAGATCAATTTGAGATTAATATTAAGATCAATTTGAGATTAATCTTAAGATCAATTTGAGATTAATCTTAAGATCAATTTGAGATTAATCTTAAGATCAATTTGAGATTAATCTTAAGATCAATTTGAGATTAATCTTAAGATCAATTTGAGATTAATCTTAAGATCAATTTGAGATTAATCATTTAATCTTGCTGAGGAGGAGTTTAGGATGACTGTGCAGATGACAAGGCATGATCCTCTCACCTTTTTCTTGCAGTTCAACTGCCCCAAACCTTTGTTGCTGCAGGTGCTGCTCCTCCTGGCCTGTTCACTCTGCCTTTATGACTCCCTTCTGCAAGGGTGCAGCCAAGAGCCAACTACCTCATTCTGGCTGAGAAAACAAATGACCAAAAGAGAAAATGCTAGAAAATCTCACTAGGTCTGGCAACTTCTGTAAGGTGAGAAAAGAACTGACGTTTCTAGTCCAAGTGACTTTGTCAAAGCTACAGAGTCACCAGGACTCAACGTTAGCTCTTTCCTTATAGATGCTTTTGTCTTTTGGTTTCAAATTCTGCAGTAATTTGCTTTTAAAACAAATGAGCATAGAGGCTTGAGCAGTCACTCTGGAATGATCTGAACTCATGCACTGCAACATGTTTCCTGGAGCATTAGGGTTAATACTTACAATGCATGTGTGCAAGTGGGTTGCTCAGTGAGGGGGCCATATTGATAGAGTGCTGCATCAAACTTCCATCTTAGTTTGAAGATGGAAACAACTAGCCACCACCATCAAAGCCCCCACCCCAGCCCACCGCGTGCGCGCACACACACGCAGACACTTCAGGAGTGCAACACACTGCATTGGCCAAATCAGTATTTTCACTTGGCTATTTTGCTAATCTTTGGGGTTTGTTGGACCACGAAGTATGTTCCATCACTACTTCATTCAGATGATCATGTTTCAAATGGATACACCTTTTTAAATACAAGGGATAGCATTATGGCACAGCGATTAGCATTCCTGCTTCACAGTGACAGGGACCTAGATTGGATTCTGGCTTTGGGTGACTGTGAAGTTTGCCCTTATGTCTGTGAGTTTCCTCCGGGTACTCCAGTTTCCCAGACAGTCCACAAACGTGCAGATTTGGTGGAATGGCCATGCTAAATTGCTGGATAGTGCCCAGAGATGTGTAGGTTAGTGGATTGACCATGGTAAATGCTCAGGTTACCAGGATGGGCTAAAGGGGGACCTCTATAAGATGCTCTGTTAGAGAATCAGTACGGCTGAATGGCTTTTTTCTGCACTATAGGGATTTTGCATTTTTTTTTTAAGTAAAATGGTTGGTTATTAAACTTTGAGAGTGCTCACCTGCAATGCAGTATAGTCTTTCTGCAGCTAGGTGGTGGAGTATTTGCTGCTTGTGCTTTTGGAAGACTGGCAGCTGGAAAGCTGATCACTGCCTGCAGTGCTCCCTGGCAGAGGCAGCCGAAATATTTGTCGATGGCTTTACAGAGAATCTGTGCTCTGACTTCAGGGCTGCCATCGTCAATGGGTATCAGAGCTTCATGCAGGTATTGTAAATTGTATGTGAGTTAACTGTTTAAGAACATTAAGTTGAGGCTTTCATACAGCTTGTTTTCAAATTAATTACATTATTGAAACATTTTTTTAATTGTCAGAATTTGTTTATTTTAAATAATTCTAAAAACTAGATTGTGATTTTGAGAAATATGAAGTAACATGAGTATTGGTTTGTACAGTAGCAGTTGACCATAATAGGTCTGAAAACTGTTTTATTAAAGCAAATACCAGAAAATTGACATTCAGATCAGGTATACAGTGGAGAAAGCAGTGTTTTGATGAAGTGTTCATGTTTTCATGTAAGCACTGACTTAGTAGATGCAAGCAGGTGAGCAAAACTGCTAAGCTTTTGTACGCTTGTTTGGAAAAGGCAATGTGAGCTTGCTTTTATTGGATTTATTCCCTGGGAGGGGAGAATGCAGCCTTGATATGCATACGTTGCTATTTTAGCCAGTTGATTCTATTACATTCATTGATTAGTTTGTTCTGGTTCCCTGGTTATTGGCATTTTGTTGGTTCAGTGTATTGCATTTATTTTTAGCTGTGTTGCAGTCTTGTCAATTTATTTCGCGTGGGGGTGGGGATAGTCGGACATTAGTATAGATCGTCTCTATCCAGATGCAAGTCGTCTGTCTTTAATATTGTTTCTTTTTCTGCACTAGAAAAGAGGATGTTGAATTGTTGGCGGATTATGATTTGCATTATTGGATATTGATTTAATATACTCCCATGTTTGTTGCACAAAACATTGGATGAAAACATACAGTTTGTGTTCTTATCATCGTGTAGACATTTTGTTTGAAATGGGAGCAGTGTGCTTAACGTGATTAGGACAAAGTCGCCTTGAAGATTTTCATTTTGGTGGAGGGGTGTTATGTGGTGGATCAATATTTACTTAAACATATTGGAATTTGAATCATTTGGAGCTGGAGGTCATGAGCACTGAGTGAATGACTAATTACAGCAGTGAATAGGAATTTAGGTGATGACAAAGACAAGAAAGCCTTGTTGAATATTTTAAAATATCATTTTGCATCAACAAATTTCAGTCTAGAAATTAACTTCTTCCCTCAATTTGCCACAGTGGAATATCCAGATAAGTTGAAATTTTTAAAGTCATGTGAGTGATGCAAATTACTCGTATTAAAAGTCTGACTGTAACTGAATTTTTATGAATATAGAAGAAAGGTGGTATTCACTCACTGTGCTTAACCATTTAGGTGCTGCTGTAAAGAAACTAGTTTGGCTGGCTTGAGCTTAAAATGAAAGGGGGGTTAGGTGTTTGTCATTTTAAAAATCCTGCCCAGACAAAGGTTGTCGTTAAGAAAAAGTAAACTCGTGCCTTGACCTGTGCAACACATAGTCCCGCACGCTCGTTAGTTTCTTAGGCAAACTGAAGTTCAGAACTGAAAGGTAAAAAGAACAATGAATTCTCAAATTGAGTTTGTGACAGAAATTTTTAACTTTTCATTAGATTCAATAGACACCAAGTTGATTCTTTTTCTGATATTCAAAAATATGCATGTATCAATCAAACCTCTGTGTAGGATTAATTCTGCATTAAGTGCTTAGATCAGATCATCAATTTGTGTGATTGGGCACTCCGTATTCTCTGTGAATTAAGCTGTCTGGTACAACATTAATCACAAGTCTGAAATTTGACTGGTCTTTTGCCAGTGATGGTAACAAAGGGATTATTTAAATTAGAGAAGGAGTATTTTGCTAATATACCTGCTTTTGATATCATCTGCTGTTGCTACAAAAAGTAATTGTATTAACTAACTGGAAAAAAAAGTTAGGACTTGGCTGTAACTCTCTCTTCTGCTTAGATCAACCATGATCTTATTAAATGGCAGAGATGGTTTGAAGAGCTGAATGACCTAGTCCTGCTCTTCAGTCTCATTTTTCCAGGGTTTTGAAAAGTCCGTTGATATTCAGTGTTTAACTTTCATTTAAAAATGTGTTATTTTGCACCCTCGCATGAATCTCTACCTTCCAGAAAGGAGGTGAAAATATAATCAAAAGTGAAGCAGGCTCTCAATAGAGCAGATAACTCATCTATGCTATGTCAGCTTGGATTTATTACAATAAGTACAATTACACAGTTTTTCTTGAAGTTTTTCTTTATCAGATTGATGCTCTAACTAAAGAAAACTTTATATTCAAAGTTTCCACCTTCAGGCCAAACCACTTCCAACAATCTGGTCTGAAAACTCTGCTCACATTTTGACAGCTGTGACAAATTCCACCATTGTAGCTTAGACCAATCCAGTTCAAAACCAATTCACAGCATTCCTATTTAAAAAGAAACAATTTGCCCTATCTCACAATGTTAAGAACTTCTTCAATAAAAGTTCCAGAATTTGCGTCCACACTTTTTGCCAAAAACGAATCAACTCTTCCTTGGGTCATCCACTATCTGTGCGCCAGGTTTTGTTGCACTCTGTCAATTAGTTTTCAAGTTCAAGGTTTGTAAACAGATTAATGGGTGAAAAATCACCTATACCCACTTTGCGTGCTAGAGGTTTAAAAAGAACCATGCAGACTACAAAATTTCAAAAAAAAAAAAAATGCATGTCTAGATCACACTGGGCAAAATCAAATCTTTTTAGTCACTTGAACCATGAAATGTTCTGGATCACTGAGTTAATAATGCTTCAGAGCACAACGTTGTAGTAATATAATGATGGAATTTTCAAAGCAATAGTGTTTTTTTTCAATTGAGATGAAAAATGATGCAGTGTTCATCTAAGTTTTGAGTGCCGATTGTGCAAATTTATGCTGCATATGTATAAATAGGAAGAAATTTATTAAAGTTGACCTAAAGCCACTAAGGGGAGGGTGGAGTGCGGGGGAAGCACCTGCCATTCAACACTGGCACACCTTATAGATTTGATTCTTTAAAAGTTCTAATTAGTTGGTAGGAATGATCCAGCTCTTCAGCTCCATGAAATAACTTTGCTTGGAACTGCGATAAAGTGAACATATCCCAGACTGGCTGCAGTGTCATCTGGAAGGAGAATTGCACATTTGCTAGAATCAATGTCTTGTAATATAAAATCAGAAAATACTGGAAATATTCAGGAGAGGCACCTCTTCTGTGTCCCTTGTCTTTTCATAGTTGTTAAACTTCTTTACTTTGTAGCGTTCAGCATGGATTTTTTTTACAAACAAAATTTATCCTTTTTGGCCTTCATGGGTGACTTCTGGTTTAGCTAATGTAGGTCATGTCTGCAAACTGCTATTTTGGAGTCCCTGTGCACTTCTCTACATAGTTGTGAAGTTCTTACAAAATGATTCTCTTTTCCTACACTTTTAATGTGTTTTTCTCTTGTAGATTTGTGATTTCAGTGGGAGTTGAGAAATTTCATCCAATGTATTTTCTTCCTTATGATGTTACATTAACTGAGTATTAATAGTAGGTGGACAGAGGAGGGATGGGGGAGACCAGAATCAAACAGTAATTTTAGAGTTTGTAAGTCATAAATCCTAGAATGAATCAGCCTTAGTTATTCCATGTTTTAGTTTCCTTTCACAGCATTGTCAAGCTCAGTAATCCTGCAAATTATTGTTTGATAAAATATTCTTCCAGAAATGACTACCATGTTTCAGTCTATCAATGTTAATCATAATGCTTTACTATTTCGATTTCTTCAATATGAAATGATGATTTTGGTGACATTTCTTCATTAGAAGCATGTCTTCCCCTCACCTATTTAGGACTCAAATATTTGCATTTGATTTCTATAAGCTTTTCTGTAATGTGGTTGTGTTTTGTAAAATTTGACTAGAGCACAATTGGAAATCTCAACACATTTATTTTGCTGCATAAGTAATGGGTGAAACTTTTCTTCAAAGGAATCATTGTGGACTAATGTCTCCTTTGGTTTTCTCTGCTCCGGTTCTCTGAGTGCACTGGAATAAGATTTTTTTTGTATTAAGGCGGTTAATGATGAAATAAAAATAAAAAGGAAGATCACCTTTGTCCCAAATTATAATTGAGATTTCTGAAGGGGATTAGTTTTCTGTACTCTTGATCTTCTAAGCTAATGAATATGCAGCACTATAGTTTGTGTGTGTGAAGTGTTAATGTGTGACTTTGCAAGATAATGAAGGGTTGAACTGTTCAATTTCAGATTCCCCTAATGGGGAATCATCACCTTGGCACCTCTCCTGTCAAGCAGCTTCAGAATGTTTTTTAATAAGATCACCATTCAGTCTTCTAAATCCCAAAATAAGCATAGACTCAATATTTCTTCAATTCCTTTATCCTAATTACCTGCAATGCAAATTCTTAAGAGAAAGCCAAAACTATATGCAGAGCTACATATGAATATAGAAATTAAGAGCAAGCATAGGCAATTTAGCCTCTTGAAGCCTGCTCTGCCCTTTAGATTTGGTGAATAATTAGGGATGTTTTGCCTCTAATATTTGGTTTTGGCATTTTTTTGTTCACCATTTTCTCTGTTGGCTTGCTTCAGGATGAGCTGGCAAGATAACAGTAGCAAATAAACTAATTTAATGCCCTGTCTTACCGAAAATGTGTATAGACATCAGTTACACTGTGGTGCATGATGTGAATGCTATCTGAAATAAGAACATAAATAGAAACAGGTATTGGCCATATACCCCCTTGAGCCTACTCCTCCATTCAATAAGGCAAAAACTGACCTGATCTAGACCTCAGCTGTACTTTCTTGCCTTTTCGTCATAACCCTTTGTTCCTCTATAGTTCAAAAATCTAGCTGCCTCAGCCTTGAAGGTATTTAGTAATGTAGCTTCTACAACTCTCTAGAGTGGAGAATGCCAAAGCTTGATATCTCTGGTCTCTCCCAGAAAAGGGAACAGCCTCTCAGCATCCAGCCCCTCAGGAACTTTGTTGCAGTAAGATCACCACCTTTAATTCTACTAAACTCCCAAAGGGTATGAGTCCAATCTTTCCTCATAAAATAACCCTTTTATTCCAGGAATCAGTTGAGTCAATCCTCTCTGAACTGCTAATGCAGTTATATGCTTTAAGTAAGGTGACCTAAACTGATGTGGTGTTGTGAATGCCCTACTCAATTTTGTATCCCATTCCGCTTTCGGTAAGCAACATCCCATTTGCCTTTCTAATCATTTGCTATACCTGCTTACTAACCTTTTGAAATTCATGTACGACTGCTCTTTTGTGTTTTTTCTCCATTTAGAAAATATGCTGCTTTTCTAGTCTTATTCTGGGCGTGGTCTCACCCATGCCCTCCATAGTTGTAACAAAACTACTTCATTCCTTTACAATAAAGCCAGGCTTTCCATTTGCCTTAGTAATTATCAGAGATAGGCATCAAATGCTGGTCCAGCCAGTGATAGTCACATCCCATAAATGAATAACACGATTCTTGCACCTCCATGTTGGTTTCTTGTGTTTTGTGTATGAGGATACCCAGAATCCTCTATTGCATCACCCTATTTAGATAATGTTTTTCTTTTCTTGCTTACAATCAACCAAATTTTTACACACTAAAGCTATCTGTATCCTTTTGTGATGATTGTCACTTTTCCAACTTGTTTCTCACTTTTATTGCATTGTCAGTAAATTTGGTTACAGTGCATTGTGGCTTCATCCAATTCATTGATATAATTTATAGGTAGTTGAGGCCCCAGCACTGATCTTTGCAGAATCCTACTAGATACGTAGAAGCAGGAGTAGGCTCTTCAAGCCTGCTCCATCATTCATTTTGATCATGGCTGATTATATCAATTTTGTGATCCTGCCTTTCTTTATATCCCTTGATCCTTTTAGCCCAAGAGCTACAGTTTATCAATTTGAAAATTACCTGTTTATCCTGACTCTTCGCTATTCACTAATCTTTCATTTTGTGTTAATATTATTACCCTCAAATTTATGGGTTCTTGTGTTGCAGAAACCTTTCATGTGGTAACGCTATTGACTACCTTTTGGAAATTAGAATACATAAATCGTTTAGTTTTCTTTTTATCCATCATTTTGTTGTATCCTCAAAGAAGGTCGTAGAGGATTACAGCACAGAAAAAGGTCTTTTGGCCCATTATATCTGCGTCAGTTAAAGATAAATCACCTGTACTAATCCCATTTTCAGCACTTGGCCCATAGCCTCATAGGCATCATAATTGTTGTTAAAATTAAATATTATCAAGGTCTCTGTCTCCACCACACTTTCAGGCAGCGAGTTCTAGATTCTCATCATTCTTTGGGTAAAAGTTTTTCCTCACGTCCCTCTCAACCTCCTGTCCTTTACCTTAAATCTATGCCTCCCCCAGACGTTGATCCTTCCACCAAGGGGAAAATTTTCTTTCTATCTGCCCCTCATAATATATTGCATTATATCTCCTTTGCTTCAAGGAAAACAATGCCAGGCTATCCAAACTCTCCAAAACTAAAACTCTCAAGCTCAGGCATCTTGGTAAATCTCCTCTGTACCCTTTCCTTTTCAATGCCATCATATCCTTCCTATAATGTGGATTCCAAAACTGCACACAATACTGTAATTGTGGCCTAAACAATGTTTGTATTGTTCTAGTATAAACTCCCTGCTCTTAACCTCTGTCTCAACAAACAAAGGTACATTTACGATATGCCGCCTTAACCATTTTATCCACCTGTACTGCTATCTTAAGGAACCATTATATGCACAGCAGAGCCCCTCAGAGGCTTCCGAGGGTCCTGCTGTTTATCAAGTATTCTCTTGCCTTGTTTGTCGTACCCAAGCGCATCGTCTCACACTTAACTGGACTCTAAGTTAATCAAACACAGTCTTCCTTTCAACGTGGTTTTATTATGATTTTCTAAATGTTCTGCTACTTAATGAATGGATTCTAGTACTTTCCTAATGACAGACGTAATACTAACTGGCCTTTAGTTTCCTGACTTTGTCCCTCCTTGAAGATGTGTTATGTTTGCAATTTCCTAATCCTCTGGGACCTTTCTAGAATCTGTGGAATTTTGGAAAATTACAATCATCATCTCTGCAGCCATCTCAAGACTGAATTGAGGGAAACTCCTCATTAACTGTAGGCATGTTGTAACAATTTAAGCTAAATGTTGCTGTTCTCCAGTGGTTTTGATTTAGAATAAAAATAGTAGTATCAGAGAATTGATACGTCTGTTGGTGAACGAACAATCTTGAAGGCCAGGGATGTTTTCGTGATAACCCAAGGTCTTTTGTGTGGCAAATCTAATTTTCTAATTATGACTTTGTTTTACCAATCAAGCTTTGATTGACTTTTAAATTGTCAAATGAACATATTGTCATGTGCACAATTTTTAAATCTTGCAAGTGACAATAAAAAAAATCCCCAAGTAGTTTTAGCATCTAGGAAGAAGAAAGCACTGTTCCCAGAACACTTCTACATATTGCCTTCAAATGAATTATTGCTTTAAAATTGCTTTTCTCTTATTGGTTGACTTCAGATGTTTCTTCATTAATTTAGCTGTTGCACTCCCAGTTAAATTTTTCACTTGAGAAGAAAGCATATTTGTGAAATTATCTAAATATACCGAACCTTTTTTGGAAGATAAGGCAAAGTGTAGCATAGTGTTGTGCTTGGATGTGCTCAGTAACTTGGAATAACTTAAATACTTCAGTTAGTTATTGCAGTGGTTGGAAATTGTGCACTTCTGGGTGGGTGGTTTCTCATGATTTCTCATTCTATAAATGGTGGAATAAAGGGATTATTTAGAAATCTTTGAATAGATCTTTTGCCTTTGGCCAGCTGTTCAGAATACAGTGCATGAGAAGGAATTTCTGCTTGTACATTTTATGAAGTAGTTAATAAGCATAACAGTACTTTTATTCTGATGTAACTGCCTCGGCTTTTGTGGAAATTACTCTGCATGCCCTGAATCTTTTGAATTTCACCCAATCTAAAGGTTATACTTTAAGCATACTTTATTGCCATTTCATCAGGTTGCTTAAGAATAGAGTACTGTGATTTCGATTCTTATTCTAAAGGAAGTGGTTCAACAACTGTTTATATAAGTGAGTTTTTAATGTGGTTAAATGTCTCCAAGCACTTCACAGGAGCATCCTGAAAGGAGAATGTAGAAGTGGAGAAGTTTTAGGAGGGAATTTCGGAGCTTAGGACCCCAACAACTGCAGGTATGCTCCAATGGTGAAGCAATTAAAATTGGGTGAGCACAAAAGATCAAAATTGGCAGAGTGCAAATACTCGTCTCAAATTGCAGCTCTAACAGAACTCGACATGTTCGATATCATCCAGGCCAAAGCAGCTAGCTTGATTTGCAGTCCATTCACTGCTGACATGCTGGCAACTGTGTACCATTTATACAAGATGCATTACAGTAACTCAAAGGTTGTTTCACCAGCACCTTCCAAACCTGTGACTTCTACCACCTAGAAAGACAAGGGCAGCAGATGCATGGGAACCTCGTTACCTGCAAGTTCACTGCAAATTGTGCGCAATCCTGACTTGGAATCATATTGCAAATCCTACACTGTTGCTGGGTCAATATTCTGGAACTTCCTTCCTGACATGATGACTTTGCATGTACTTCCAGCATCTGTACTGAGGAGATTCAAGAAGGCAACAATCCATCCACCGCCTGAGGGCAATTAGGGATGAGCAATAAATGCTGGCCTGGCCAATGATGCCCAAATCCAGTCAACAAATAATAAAATGTTGTAGAGCAAGTGGAAGTTAGTCAGGAGGAGCAAGGACACGAAGAGATCTGAAAATGAAGGTGAGAATTTTAAAACAAATGCATTGCTGAATCAGCCAGTGCAGCTCAGTGAATAAGGATGATGGGTGAACAGGACTTGGCATGGGTTGGAATACAACAGGAAAGTTGTAGATAAGTTTATGAAAGATGGGAGTGCAGTTGTAAGTATGTTGGAATAATCAAAATTTACAGAAAACAAAGGTACAGATGAGGCCTTTAGTCTCAACTGAACTGAAGCAGGGTGGAGTTAGATGATGTCAGAGAGGTGGAAATAAGCGGTCTTTGTATGGATATGTATTTATGTGGAGCAGGTGGTGTTGCCTTTACTCGAGGTGAAACAAGTGCTGTAATTTAAGTGCTCTGGTTTGAAATTACAATGATAAACTTGGGCAATAATGGCTTGAATTGTGAATGTTGTGAAAGTACGTAATAGTGATTGGACTATGTTGATTTACTAATTTATTCACTGTAACTAGTTTAGTATTAAGCTACAGAATTTGAAAAGAAGCTGTGAATAGTGGTGAACAATTAAACAGCTAATCAGAGGAAGAGGCTCCATGAATAACCCTATTCTCAGTGATGGGGGAAACCTAGTACTTCAGTGCAAAAGCAGTTGCTGCTGTTATCATCTCTGACAGTCCCAGCATCACAAGAAGCCTGTCTTCACCAATTCCCCTCTTTCACCATAATACAAGAAATGGCTCATGGCATTGGATACTGCAAATGCTATGGAGTCGCCTGGCAAGAGTACTGAAAATTTAGTGCTCCAGAGCTGCTTGAACCGCTCCAGTCCACATGGTGTAATTACACGAACAGTACTTTTTGGAAGGGAGATTTGGGATCCGCTCATGCACCTAGCCAAGCTCTTCCAATATAGATACACATTGGCACTTATCTGGTAGTGTAGGAAATTGCCTGGTTATGACCTGCCCACAAAATGCAGGACCAGTGCGATCTGGAAAATTATTGTCGTCGCATTGTACTCTTGATCATTAGCAGTGTGATGACAGAGGGCATTCATAGTTCGATCGAGTGGCACTTAATAATGATCCTCATTGGCCTCTTGGCTCCTTGTAACAACCTTGTTCCAAGCATGGAAAAAGGACTGAATTCCATGAATGTGACTGTCAAATGCCTTAATATTAGAGGTAGAGTATAGTATTGAGGAACCCTGGCAAACTCAAAGTTAATGGAAATTCCAGGGGGTAGGTGAAAACTCCATTGGTTAGCGTATATCTTGCGCAAAGAATTATGTTTGTGATTGTTGAATGGCAATTATCTCAGTCCCAGTTCATTGTTACGGAAGTTTCTTAAGGTGGTGTTCTCGGTCCAACCATCTTCAACTGCTTAATCTATGACCTTCCTTCCATCCCAAGGCCAGAATAGGGATATTCACAGATTTCAGATTTTTTAACATGACTTGTGACTTCTCGTATATTGAAGGAGTCAAATGCAGCATGACCTGAACAATGTTGAGGCTTGGCTGAAAAGTGGCAAGAAATATTCATGCCTCACATGCTAGGCAATGACCATCTCCCCTTGACACCCAGTGCCATTGCTCAAGCCTTCAATGTCAACATCCTAGGGGCTACCAGTGACCAAAAACAAAACTGGGTCAGATATATAAGTACTATGACTACAGAAGGTGGAAATTTTGCCATGAATAATGTCCTTACTCTCCAAAACATGTCCCTCTACAAGGCACAAGTCAGAAGAGTGATGGAATGCTCTCCATTTGCCTGGATGAGGTAACTCCAGCAGTCAAAGCATTCCACCATTTCAGACATAACCTGCTCGATTATCGTCCTGTCCGTTACTTCACTCCCTCTAATGAGACACACAGTATTAACAGTGTGTGCAATTTGCAGCAAGGCAAAAAGGCTACTTTGACAGAAACTTCCCAAATCTATGATCTCTATCACCTAAAAGACAATTGCAGCAGGTGCTCAGAAACACCAAGACCTACAAGGCTCTGTTTCAAGTTGCGCTCCATCCTTAACATGAAAGTAGCATTTCATCACTGCTTGCTCAAGATTCTGAATCTTTTTTCCTAAAAGAACTGGGGATGTACCTACACCACGTGGACTGCAGTGGTTAAACAACACCAGTTAGGCTTGGGCAGCAAATGCTTGCCTAGCCAGCCATGCCTATACCTTGTGAAGGAATTAAAAAGACATCTTTGTAGTAGTTTGTACCTTCTGATGTAATATTGTAGTTTTCACATTTTATTTAAAAGAAACACTGCAGTCAGCTGCATCTAATAAACATGCTTCACCAGCAAGACTAGAAATACCCTTATCATTTATACTCTTTCCAAAGAGGATGTTAAGGTAATCCATCAGTGTAATCAAAACAAATTCATTGCTGCCATAATTTTCCAATGCACTGCATTGTGCGCCAACACTCATTGATAAAGCCAGTCAACTGGTCATAATTTGTAATGGCATATATTTCTAGTTGGTTTATTTAACAAAAGTATGCCAGAAAAGAAGTGAAATCTGCTTCAACTGTGGACATGAGACTATAAGATGCCAAATGACTTCCCTAGCCTACTTTGGCAGCCCATAAAATGACAGCAGAGCTGTCATAATTTTCCTGCTCCACCAAATTATCCCTTGATTTTGTTAATGTCCAAAAATCCATGGGTCTTGATCCTGAATATATTCAGTGACTGAGTGCCCACAGCCTTTGAAGTAGAGAATTCTAAATATTCACAGTCTACTGAGTGATATCGTTCTTGCCCCAATACAAAGTATTTAACTCCTTACCCTGAGTCTAGATTTTTCAGCCATAGGAAATAATGTTTTGAAGGCCTCAATAAAGTAAATGCTTAGCATTAACTCATTTCAATGAGATCACCTTGAATCCTTTTGCAGAGGATATAGGTCCATTCTACCCTATCTCTGCTTGCAGGACTTCACACTCAAACTAGGAATCAATCTACTGAATGTTCATTGTTATCCTCGCAGGCAAATATGTCCTCCCCGGATAAGGAGATCAAAACTATGCAGTTTTCCAAGTGTCATATCATCAAAACCCTACATCAGTGTGGCCACATTTTCCTCTTGCAGCAATCCTGTGCAATAGAGGCTAACCAACTATTTACCTTCCTAATTACTTTCTGTACCTGCATATAAGCTTTGTGATTTGTGGATGTGCCTCTTCTATATTCTTGAAAATGTGATTATTTTTAAGAAATGAAATCTTTTATAACAAGTCACCAGTCAATGGTGATATTTAACAGGAGTAAAATGAAATCTTGGGTAGATTAAAACAGTTTTGCTGTAATTATGGAATTCCTCCATGTGAGTATTAAACTCTTGGCTATTGTTTTCAGGCCTGAGCCTCAACAAAGAGTCCATCCGACTACAACAGAATCTGAGGTACAAGAGCCGGAAGATGAAATTTTGGGATCTGATGATGAAGAACAAGAAGACCCAAGTGACTATTGTAAAGGTGAGTTTATTTCAGTCAGTACTATTCTGACTCTTGTAGATGTGAGATTACTTGTAGTCACAAGACATACCAATACAACCCATGAAGATCAAAAATTATGGTAGACTTGTTCATGAATTTCCAAGCTGTAAAGTTTGACGCAGGGTTAGCATTGATGATTTCAGAACTAGCAATTGCTGATGTTAGTGCTTGGTGTAATTTCTGAAGTTTTGCCACCATTTGTCTTTCTCTGGGCACATTGGATGTTGAGTTTGGTGTAAATGGTCATTGAAACGTATTGAACTAAATTTTTATGCATGCCTGTGGGCTGATTGACAAATATTTTACCCTAAGGGAGATCATCTGCATGCAGATTTATGTAAGCTTTTTTTTTAAGGGTATTCTTGTAACTTTTGTACTGACTGCCTTTGATATTTCTTTTATTGAATTTGTGCCCCATTGATGTGTTTTGAGCATTCTGCAATCATCCGTATGGGTGACGTGGCCTGCCCATTAAGACCAATTAACGCAAGCTTAGACATTACTGGGGCTGAATGCTTGTAAAGGGCACATTAGCTTAAATGGTTTAAATTAAAATCATAGAATTCCTACAATGCAGGGGGAAGTCATTTGGCCCATCAAACCTACACTGACAACATCCCACTCAAACTCTGTCCCCATAACCCCATATATTTAGCATAGCCATTCAATTTAACTTCTACATGTTTTTGTATGCGGGAGAAAACTGGAGCACTGACACTGACCTGAGGATGAAAATTGAACCCAGGTCCCTGGCACTGTAAGGCAGCAGCATTAACTCCTGTGCCACCATGCTGCTCTATTGGTATCAATGGTTTAAGATCACCATATACAAATGAAGGCAGCCATACAGTTCATCCTGATAAAATCTCCAATTTTTCTATGCCCATCTCCATCCATTACAACTATTGTCTTAAATTATTCCACGATTTATGCTGTTATCCTAGTAGGGAATAATTGTCTGTATTTGTTTTTTGTTGTATTGAAAAGTGCTTGTTGATACCATCTAGTTTACTGGTGTGTCTCTCATGCCCCCAAATCCTGAATGTATTATTCAATTCCGAATAGTGTGCCTGATGAGCATTTCTATTCCACAGGAAATTTTGTACATCAAACACGTCCCATATGCATTTCTATTCAAAGCTAATGTCTGGGTTTTTGTAACGTTATTATCTCTGATCTAGAATGTTGAGCTAAGAAAGTAGAAATGAAGACATTTCTTGGGAGGGGGGTTGTTTATAGTATCACTGTTCAAAAAAAAAGAAAGGGGTAAGCTGGGTCATTGTTGATCATTTAAGCTGGCTATGCCTAAAGTGACAAAAGCATATAGTGAATAATGGATGTTTTGGGTTAGAGTAACCAATGGTGACCGCCATGTGGTATTAATATAAAATCTGGACTGTTGTTACTGGTAGCACAATATCAACATTTGCTGAAGGCCCCTTGTGGCTTTGGGATAATGATGGGCTGGTTAGTAAGATTGGTTAGACGTGGGAAGTGCCAGATGAAATTTCATGAAGAGAAATTGAGATGATAATGGAAGAATGTACAAAAATGAATACTAAATTTAAACAAATTGTTACAGGAGCAGAACTAAGAAACTTTTAAAAATTAGATGAATGTAGAAACATAAATTTATGGCTACACGAGACCATTCAAGCCAGCATGTCTTTGCAGACAAAAGAGCTGTCCAGCATAATCCCAATTTCTAGTTCTTCATTTTTAATCCTGTAGATTATGGCTCAAGTGAACGCCCATGAACTTTTAAATTGCATTGAGGATTTCTGTCTCGATTATCTTTTCTGAAAGAGTTCCAGACTCCAGAACACTGGATGAAAAACATTCTCATCAACTCCCTTCTCATCCTTCTGTCAATTATTTTATTCCCCTGATTATTGATTGCAGTGGCATTGGGTCCTTCCTATCCACTCATATAGTTTCTGGTATTCAGATCCATCCCAAGAATGCTGGTCCACATCAATGCTCCATGGCTTCATCTGACCCTATGATTTCTATCAGTACCACCTGTGAAGAGGACTGGCACCAGAGGTTTGAGTACAAGATCCCCTAGGAAACAGTGACCATAACATAGTAGAATTTAGCTTTCAGAATGAGTGAGAAACTTGGGTCAGAAGCAACTGCACTTAAATAAGGGTAATTATAAAGGAGTGAGACCAGAGTTGGCTGGAGTGGACCGAGAATGGAATTAGCAGGAAAGACAGTTTAGCAGCTAGTTAACAACTCACAACAAAGATGCATCCCAACTGAAGAAGGATCCTAGGAAGGGGATAAATCAAACATGGAAGGCCATGGAAGTTAAGGATAATGAACTGAAAAGAAAAAGCACGTAATGTGGCGAAGATTAGTGGTAAGTCGTAGGATTGTGAACATTTTAAAAGTTACAAAAGATTACAAGAAAAATGGGAGAAGATAAACTGAGAGTAAACTAGCAAGTAATATAAAAATGGAGAGCAAGAGCTATTTTAAATGTATAAAAAACAGGCCAAAGTGAACATAGGTCCCTTAGGGAATGAGGCTGAGGAAATAATGGGAAGCCAAGAAATGGCAGAAGAATTAAAGAAATACTTTGTCTGTCACCATGAAGACTGATGCACTAACATTCCGAAATACGGTGGGGAGGTGAAATGACTTTCATGAGGCCGAATTACTAGAAAAACTAATGGGGCTAACGACCAATAAGGAGGGGGAGGGGGTGGGCTTGACAAGACAGATTGATTTTCCCATGTAGGACAGTCTAGGACCAGAGGTCATAATCTCACAGTAAGTGGTCACCCAGTTAAGATAGACGAGGAGGAAATTCTTCTGTGGGTAATAAATTTGTGGCATTCTTTACCACAGTGCAGAAGAGGCTGGGTCATTAAGTATGTTCAAGGCTGAGATAAACAGGTTTGTAATTAGTGGTGGCATCAAGGCTTATATAGATAAATGAGGAAAATGAAGTTGAGGATTGTGTTAGATCAGTTGTCATCTCATTAAATGGCAGTGCAGACTAAATGGGTCAAATGACCTGTTTCTGCTCCTACATCTTATGGTCTGTGACTCAAAATGTTGGAGCATGGAAAAGTAACTGAGTTGCTTTGTGTTTACAGCATCACCTCTTAAATAGATGGCTGTTGTAATAAAGACATCTCAAGAAATAAATCCATGTGCAATTCTAGTGAATTTCCTGAGCACAAGTTATATTAGCCAGTCACACAGATCCTGATTCATTATGTCAACCAGAAAACACATTTTTTTTTACAGCAAGTACAGAAATTTGATTCTAAAAAATGTTAAAGAACCTTGGAGGTAACCAAAATATACAGTTCAATTTGTAGATACCATTAAATTTCCAGTAATTTCCTTTTTTAATAAGGGGATATTTATTTCAAGAAAAAGTACCAGCTATGTACCTTTCCACGTATCACTAGTTTATCATCTTTTTAACTTTAAACTTGACTATTTTACTATGCTGTTTGAGTTTCTGTGCCAAAGACAAAACTCAAGCTATTTGAATTTTGAGAGACTAATTTTGGTGGTTTGTGAGTTTTCCATTGATGTCCTATTGTTTGCAAGCTATTGTTAAACTCTGTCCAGTTAGTCCATAATTATTTCCCAATTTTAGTTTTTCACTAATAATATGAAATAATTTGAGCAGGATGGTAGCACAGTGGTTGGCATTGC
This sequence comes from Sphyrna mokarran, assembly GCA_024679065.1. NCBI lineage: Eukaryota > Metazoa > Chordata > Chondrichthyes > Carcharhiniformes > Carcharhinidae > Sphyrna > Sphyrna mokarran. Next base: position 19,821,713 of record JAGIQG010000023.1, on the reverse strand, counting down.
TGCCTCACAGCATCAGGGACCCATCACTTCAGTCCTTGAATTCTCCCAGTGTCTGCACAAATTTCCTGCAGGTGCTCCGATTTAGTCCTACAATCCAAATGTATGGAGTTTAGGTGGATTGGCTATGTTAAATTGCCTCTTGGATCCGAGGGTGTGTGGGTTGGGAGAATTGACCAGCATCATAAAATCATTGAATCCCTACAATGGAGGAGGAGACCATTCAGCCTATTGAATCTGCACTAACCACAATCCCATGCAGGGCTCTATTCCCATAATCCTACATATTTTACCCTGCTAATCCTCTGACACTTGGGTCAATTTAACATGATTAATCAACCATAGTTGCCCTTGGTGTCGGGGCGATTGGCGGGGTGAATGCATGGGGTTGCAGGGATGGGGCCTGGGTGTGGTTGTTGATGCAGGCTCGGTGAGCAGATGATTCCCTGTACTGTAGGGATTCTGTAATATCATCACTATTTAAGCGTGTGTGAACTTGTTTTTCTAACGAGAAAGTATAGGGATATGATACATTAGTATTACTTTTGACCGGGAGTTACCGATTTGCAAACACTTATTACAGCTGAGCTATATTTGATTTGGAGCCTTGAAAGGTGGGCAGATCCTTGAGACTTGCCTGCAGTTTTTCCCAAGACTGTTTTTCTTTCATCTAGAATAAGAATCATTGCATTTTTAGAATTCCATCATACAAGTCATAGCTGGAAAATAATTATTACCCACTTCATGGCTTAGTTCATCCAATATCTGAGCGCAAGTTATATTAACCAGTCACAAATATTGAAATTTTAAGAGCAAACTAATGCAATCTTTCACATTAGCTTTAAAGAATTTGTGCTTGCATTTGGCTCTATCCACAAAACCAACCCTGTCCCAGGACAAGTTAATCACCACTGGGAAGGGGTTCTGTTAATCTCAACAGTTTTGGATTCTTTTTAAGTCTTAAAATTTTTGTTTCATTTACTAAACAATTGACTGATATGTTTCAAGGTGACAAGCAAAGTGTTTCTTTCCAAGTCATTTTAATAGTTGCATGCAGATCGATGGTAGACTGATACAGTAACACTTGTTAAACCCATTGTCAGCTGTGTTAATCAAACTGCATTGAGTTATCACTCTTAATATTTTTTAAAGTTTTGATTTGAGGAAAATATTCCAATGATTTGTTTTTAAAAAGTTGTTTAGTTGCATTAGTTCATGACAGATTTCACATTCAACAATTTGCAAGTGAGTGAAGCTAAACTTAAACAAGAAACTATCTGTATACCAGGGCTATTCACATCTGGGTGCTGATTATGCCCAAGGCAGAAACTCTACCCCACTAATAAGTATTTACTTTCAGTTTGACTTGGTTTAATGACTCCAGTTTATGGGTTTTGTGCAATTTAGAAGAAGAGCAGGTATAATGTCTATTTCAATATTGTTTTATTTTAATGGGTATCTTCATGTGATTTCCTCGTATTGAACCAGGGCACATGGAGCAATTTCTATCATCTCTGCAAACATTGTTGATAAGCAAATCAAGGGATATGAAACAGAGGTAGATAATTGGAGTCAAGATACAGATTAAGCACGATCAAAGGGCTGACTTGTCCACTGTGCTGTGAAATTACATTCTGCTCAGGTTATGATGTGTTTCACTAAATACATCTTAAACTTTTTATATTTTGCAATAACAAATTGTCACACAATAAACCAGTGCCAGTGAGACAAAATATAGAATCTTTTCAATAACTGGTATTTAAATATGCATTGTCCCATTCGGATGTTACAGGTGGATACCATCATGTTAAGATTGGCGACCTTTTTAATGGACGATACCATGTGATTCGAAAGCTGGGATGGGGCCATTTTTCTACAGTTTGGCTATGTTGGGATATTCAGTAAGTCATGTTTAACTAAGTTATTTATATCAATAGCTGTTTTTTCTGTGGTGGTTTCCATGTTTGTGGTTTTAAGCAGTTTGTGCTGCTGACCTTCTTATGTTTTGGAGTTCAGTGGCATGAAACCCATGATAAATGGTACCAGAGTCTGGACCAACCATATTTAACAGCATAACCTCATGGCAAATTTCTACAATGGATAGCTTAACTTCACACTTTGTTTATAACACATAATGTTGCAATTTTGCGTTTGTTGAAAGCAGCCTTGATGCATGTGACTTATGATTTGGGAAAAAATGCAAACTCTTTGTTGAAGTCCTAATATGTATTCTTGGTTACAGTTGACTCTGGTGGTGTCCTACTGAGTCATCTAATACACACAAGGTTTATAATCCATTGTGGAAGCCAAATGAGAGGTACTTTGTCTGTGATCATCTCACAGCTAAAATAATTGAACAAATCCAAACTAAGTGGAAGAGAAGGTTCGAGTTTCCTATGTATTGTCTGTACTTGAAATTAAAGCACGAGCGCAAGATATGTTTTCATTTAAAAAAAAAATTTCCGCTTCAGACACTTAATGTTTATGATCAAAAATGGAAGATTACGTCTACATCATTGTTGTATTGAAATAATTATTAAACTGCTCTTTTTGATTTAGAGGGAAAAGGTTTGTTGCCATGAAGGTTGTCAAAAGTGCTGAACATTACACTGAAACTGCTTTGGATGAAATCAAACTACTGAAAGCAGTGAGTATAGATTTTTATTTTGAACATATCTAATGACAGCAACAGTATAAAAAAGGCTTTTAAATCCAACTGCTAACCTTGACCCTGTTCATTTAGTCATTGTGACAGGACGTGCAAGTCCATGACATTGTTACGATGATAATTTGTAGTTATACAATGATTTTTTTAATATCCTATTGATTATATCACTTTAATTGAGAGATCTCTTTGTTCTGATTGTAATGAAAAGGTGAGGAGTAGTAACGTTTATTGGATTTGACTGATTTTTCCAGACACCTGTCCAGGAACAAACGCAGGCAACTATGACCAGAGCTTGTATGATAGTTCGAATTGCAAGAAAGCCCCCTACGTTTTCTAGTGAGATCCAAAATGTAGTTAACCACCTGAACCAGAACTCCATGCAATATGTATCTTGGAACTTTGGTGTGTATGGAGTCCTAGATTGTATTTTTGGTATCCTACGAATAATTATAACATCATTGTAGGGCATCTGACTGTATAAAAGTTGCGAGCTCTGATATAAGGCAGGAAGTTCACATCAGTGAAGAGAGCTGGATACTCCGTTATAAACATTTCTTTAAAAAGCATATTTCAGTTTTGAATCTTGCTTGCAAACTTCAGCAAAATGGCAAAGGTCTACAAATAGACCAAGATGCAATATGTTTCTCAAAGTGTAAATCTTGTATGGTTGTCATACAGAGTCTTAGTCAGGCAGAATATAATACTATGCTTGGTTTTGAGCACTAAACCTTAAAGGATGTTTTGGCCTTGGGAGTCGTACAACACAGTCAATGAGAAGGTGAGGGAGAATATAATCTATCTTTAAAAATAAAAGTATTTAACAGGGTAGGTAGAGAAATTATTTCTTTTGAGAAATGGAAGAAGGCATTACCTTTAAAATTCGAACTAAATCACTTGAGAGTGAAATTAGAAAACACTTCCTAAAGGATTGTGGAAATCTGAAGCATATTTCTCTTGCCTACTCCCGCAAAAGACTACTAATGATACAACAAATGTAAGTTTTAAGTTTGAGACTGCAAATCTTGTACTAGCTAAGGCCATCAAGAAACGGAATGGAGGACCCGAGATACAGATCAACTTTATTCTAATTAAATGACAACCGGCTGAGGGCAAAATTGTCTACTCCTATTAACATTGCAAGGTAATCAAGTTTAATTTTGAGATTTGGGACATTTGTCTTCTCTTCAGTAGTTATTTTTTTAATTGAAGCATCTATAATTAAACTTGCATGATGAATGCTTTTTTTAAGGCATAGTTAGAACGATGTTCATATATCAGCTTTTGCATCAAGAACGTGAGCAGTAATCTGACAGGAATTACATTCTTTTGGCTCAGATATTTCCTCTTGAACTAGCTATGATAGATAACAAAATAGCTATGACAGCATATCTTAATTGTATTTCAAAATATTATAAATATAAATGAGAGCATCGATCTAATCCAACAGAGGTTCCTTGGGGACCTAGGGCTTCTGCTTGAAAACCACTTCTTAAAAAATCAATTGAATTTTTCATTGATTTAATAAGCGTTTAGCTATTAATTTATAAATGCAGCAAGTCCAAAAAGCTTTAATAGAAAGTAATTGTTATGATTTGAGCGTTTTCCACATATTTTGTCTCCTGGGCTTTACAGACAATCTGCCTGCACTGATAAGTCCATGTTTCTGTAAACTGAAATGCCATTATGTGCAAAAGTAATCTGGAATAGGAAACAGCTGGTTGAGCAATGATCATTTTGTTGCATTATGGGTTTGTGTCTTGTATTCATAATTGTTCTCTTTGAAAGAATACCTCCTGAGTTTTCTCTGTTGAGTTAAAGCCATGCCTATGTAATAAGAATTGTAATTTGATGAGAAAATATTTGGTCATTTTTCAGGTTCGCAATAGTGATCCCCATGATCCGAATAAGGAGAAGGTGGTTCAGTTGTTGGATGACTTCAAAACTTCAGGAGTGAATGGATCACGTATCTTTTATTAACTTTTTTGCATTCGCGGTTGAATGACTATCTTCCCTATTATGTACATGTTAGCAGAAAATCTTTGGTTCCCCTTTTTATGTTGATTTCTTATACTTTCTCTTAGTCTTATTTTCTGCTATACCTTCCCTCTTAAACTGTTTTATCTGATCTGATTTTCACAGATATACATCTGTCCTTTTTTTTTCCACAATTTCCATTTCCCATTCATCCAAAGAATCCTGTATTTGGCTCCCTTGTAGGAATGTTCCTAACCTGTACCTGAAACATTTCTTCTTTTAAAAACTACCTACTGCCTCATCACAGTTCTTCTTGTTAGTCTCTGGTTTCATTTTATCCTGGATAGTTCCTTTCACATCACACTGAAATTAACCTTCTCCCAATTTAGATGTTCTATATTATTTGTCCCTTGTTCTCCAGTACTCATTTAAACCTTATGTTACAATGATCAATTTTGCCCAAATTTTCCCACAAACACTTGTCCACTACATTTCCCAGCACCAGATCTAACAGTGTCCCCTTTCTAATTGGCTGAGAACATTCTGATCCAAGAATAGTCAGGATAAAATTTAATTTCATAAACATGACTGCATATTGTACGATAAAGACTTGAGTAGCTGAAATACCTCTCTGCTTGACTGTTTCCTTCCTCTTACTTGCCATTCCTGGTTTACTTGGTTTTCTGTTAATCTGCTGTCTGTTCTGGAGTTAAGGCCTATATTTGAGTATTTGCTGTTTGGGTGAAAGTACAGTTTTTTCCAATTGAATGCTGAAGATCTAGTTTGATCCCAGTGATCAGGGAAAACTTCTATTTTTTTTCTTATTGTTGCTTTGAGCAATATTTGCATTAACTTGTTCTCGCAAATTAGATTTATTGCAGTACCAAATATCATTCATGTATTGTCAAACATAGTTAACTATTTTGAAGTAAACAAAATGGCCATATTTGGTTTAGCTCTGCTTTTACTTTTCTGACTGATACAATCATAGTGTCATGTTTCAAAAATAAATTATTGGACCTTTTTTAAATTGTGCTGAAGGTGAGAAGGAACGCTTCATTTCTGAATTGCAAATGTGAAGCACACCTAGGTCAATTAATGCAACCAGATCACTTTTCTGCTGCCAGCATTGTCTCTTGGAAAGCAGCCATTTTTGTACCAATGTGGGATCTTTTACATCTCCAAGCCTTATTTAGATCTGTCTGATTGCCGTAAGTGAGAACATGAAAACAGATCTTTTACTCCAAATATTTACTCTGTAGAGCAGTATTTCAGCAAAGTTCTGCAAGTGCATGTATTGGGAACCAGTTAGATATTGCACAAACTCCGTATTAAATAATAAATAGGCTGCAGCCCAAAGAGGGTTTTCACTCACTTGGATTTTGTGAAGTACAGATAGTGCTCGGGTGATATCAGTGCAAGCACCTTCTGAATAACTTGTATCAACCAATATTCTTAGGATTGTTTTGGAAGATTGGAATTGGTTGAATCAGTATAGTTCAATACATGCCAATGAAAATGATGGTATATTCTAAGTAGTTGCTCCTCTGTTATATGAATTTCCTGGTTTAGATAACCTGGTTGCTTTAGTGCTAATTGAAGATCCAAGGCTGTGCATATCCTTGACCTAATTCAAGATGTTTGCATGGTGTTTGAGGTGTTAGGTCATCATCTGTTGAAGTGGATCATCAAATCAAATTACCAAGGACTTCCTATCAGTTGTGTCAAAAGCATCATTCGACAGGTAAGTATGCTCGTTTATTTTTTTGAAAAATGAAACAAATGGGAGAATTTGCAAATCTAACTCAGAGTTCTCTTTAGAAAACTAATGGAAGAAGTAAACTAATAGCGGCTGACTGAATTTTATGCTGTACAATACTCCCTCTTGTGGTAATCTTGGTCAGTTTGTGTTTATTTTTTTGACTGCCAGTACGAAAATGTATTTCCTTGCACAGTATTAAGAGGTTTGTGGTACATTTAGTGTATGTTAGAGCCCTTGGAAATTAGCTGTAAAATATAGTGTAAACTGCAGAAACTTGGATAGCATTGTTAATTTCATGCTGTAATCTATAATCAGAAGTTCAATATTTACATTATCTTGTGTTGCTTGGAAATGTTTGCATTAATGCTGCTTCTGGGCTGCAGCATTCCAAATTCTTGAAGTGCATGTTTCTTTGGTTTACATGTTACTAATTCTGCCGATGAGTGAAATGTAAATTATATATTGATAAAGTACTTACCTAGTAAGAATCTTATATTTTTGTTACCAAATTTAAAATTGCAATGGGCTTGATTTAAATGAAATGTGAAACATTACCTTTTTGGAATTTCATAGTTTTATGATATAATTTAGAACTTTGTGACAGTCACATCAGCTGTGTCTCAGCTGGTAGAGCTTTACTTGAGTTAGAAAGTTGTGGGGTCAAGCCGTACTCTAGGACCTGTGTGTAAAAATCAAGGCTGAGACTCCAGTGTTATAATAAATGAACAAATGTTGGAAGCACTGTCCTTTGAGTGCAATATTGAACAGAGTTTGCCCACTTGGGGTGGAAATAAAGTACCTTGCAGCACGATTTCTGAGAAGGGCAATGCCATTGTCACTGGTGACGTTGACAATATTTCTTTATTTACAATATTTATGTTAACCACTCAAACAGATAATCTGGTCATTATCACATTGCCCTTTCTGAGCATTTGCTATGTACAAAATTGGCTGCTGTATTTCCTGCATTATAGCAATGATCACATTTCAAATAATGCTGCTTTGCCTTAAAGTATTTGAGACTTTTGGTGTTTTTTTTTCCAGAGAATTTGGTGACACAAGTTGATATTTTCAGTATGAAATTCCATTCTGTTTGTGTGATGAAGATTTTGCTATTTTTGTTTCTTGTACATGATGTGATGAACTTGAATATGAATTGAATAAGCCAAAAGATAGGCTCATTTAATATTTGAAGATTTATAAAAAGATCTACATCTAAAGCTGAATGATTACTTCAAGTTTCAGGTGTTGCTTTTCATGCTAATAATAGTTGTAACACTATAAGTTGCATCAAAAATTCCATGTGTTGAATTTCTGAAAAGAGAATCATGGTTCACTTATAAATATGTACTGATATTGTGTAACATTCAAACTTTTTGTTAAAATTGCTACTAGGTCCTTCAAGGACTGGATTATTTACATTCCAAATGCAAGATTATCCATACGGACATAAAACCAGAAAACATCCTGCTGTGTGTGAATGAGGCTTATGTGCGCCGTCTGGCTGCAGAGGCGACAGAATGGCAAAAAGCTGGAGCTCCTCCACCATCTGGTTCTGCAGGTAATTTTTTAATCAAAACTGCTGTGATAGGAATTAATTAAATTTAAGAGAAGACCATTCATCATACTGTGGCAGTTATCCAAACTTTCAGTACTTACTTTATTCCCAAGATCTTTTTTCTATGCCATTTTATAGTTTTCTTCAAATATTTATCTAATTCCCCCTTAAATTTCACAATTTACTTAGTTTTGGTAATCAAAATAAAAGAAAAATGGTATTTTCCTTGGCTTCTCATATTAATCTTGCATTTTATGCTGCTGTTTCAGCTCACTGACCTGCAACAATTATCTTCTACTACTTATTCTCATACCCTTTAATTATGAATGCTTCTACGTAATATCCCCTAAATCTTTTTCTCTCCCGATGACTAACCAGATTTCTTTAAGATGATAATGATGTCCTTCAATCATTGGGAATATCTTGGTGATCTGAATTGTTCCAACCCAATAACTGGTGTGCATGAAATTGCACCTGTTATTCCAATTCTGTCCCAATTGTATCTCTACTTGAGATGCTGCTTTTCCATCTTTACCTATGTGAAAAGATAGACACTGCTATTGGCTGGTGAATGCTGGAGGAATTTAACTGTTATCTAGAAGGGGGAAAGAAGCTTTCACGAGAAGAATGCCTTATGAATCCAAAATGCTATCCTTTTTTGCCTCTGCTAGGAAAATATTATCACATGCTCATAGCACTATATCTTGTTTTAGTCTATTTCCGCTACACCATCAAAAGCCACATTGATTAGAAGGATTGTTATTTTGTGGACCAAGTCACGATACCAAAATGTATTAAGAGAAAACGATCTTTGAATTTCTGCTGTATCAACTTGGTTTACTCTATATGCTGTTTGAGATGTTTTCTTTTCAGGGAATTTAATCAGCCAATATGCTGAAATTAGGTAAAACATATTTTATCTTAATTTTTGTATTTTCTTCCCATTTGTAGTGAGTACTGCACCACAGCCGAAGCCTGTAAGTACTCTCTAATTTCTAGATTTTGTTGTGGCATTTTAATGTTCTTATCGGTTAGATTAATATAAATCAAGGATTTCTGAGAAAACAAAACTTATTATTCTTTTATAAACAATGGTTATAAACAGTTTAATTGAAGCTAGAGTACTAAAAAGAACCAATGAAACTTTGAAACAAAATAATAGAAGCCGAACTCAAGGTAATGGTATTTTTCATATTGTTTTTGATAATTTAGCATTTTTGTTCAAAGCTGGCTAGACATATGTGCATATTTCTCAATGTAAATGAGTTAGGATTCTGGCATCATTTTATGTTCAGTCAAATCATTAAAGTTTTAAACATAAACCACATTCTATCCAATGATTTTTACTAATTTCAGCTTGTAACATTTTAATCAAGTAATGAAGCATCACATTTAAAAATAACTCAGACTTCTTGAATTCTGTGGCATCTCAGGCTGATTTTCATAGGAAACTCGGCGAAGTTATTTAATGTGGGATTATAGATTACTAATAATCCTGTTTAAAGTTTGAGTGAATTCTCAATATTGATTACAATAATAGTACTTTTTTTTAGAAAAATATAATTTTTTGACTTTTAAAATCAGTTTCCTCTGCTCAATCTTTACTACCATTTCAGTTTGCTATCTCTAGATCGGACATTTGAGTATTATATTGCTTTAAGCAAAGCAAAACATGGATTTAGCTGAAGTGCCTGCAATTTTCAGAAATGTCTCAGAGTAGAGCACAGAGCCTAAACATTTAACTGTTCCAGCTAAGTTTGTTCATCCATAATTGCAATTATATCTGTATAAAATTACAAAATCCTACATTTGCTCAAAAGGAGTATAATTGAGTCAACAGATATGTTCAACATGCACTCAGCTCAGCAGTCTGTTAAACAAGAGGCAATCTGTTTTTTCTACCTTTAACGCAAAAACCCAATATTAATGCTATAATCACCAGATGAAGAAATACAATTTTTAAGTGTAGTACTTAAATATTTAAATGATTATAGATTCTACCAACCCAATTGATAGCTGATGATGAATAGATATTTGTAATTGACAGAACTGTGGCACAATATGCAAGCTGCTGATATGTGATACTAGGAATTTATTTGGGACATTATTTAAGAACATAGAAAATAAGAACAGGAGGAGCTCATTCAGCCTTTTGAATCTGTCCCACCATTCAGTATGATCATTGCTGATCGCCTATCTCAGCGTCATACTCCGGCAATCTCCTCCTATCACTTGACACCTTGGGAGTTGAGAAATTTATCTATTCCTCAAATAAATTTCAGTGACCTGGCTTCCATAGCCTTCTGTAATGGGGAATTCCACGTGTTCGCTACCTCCTTGAGTGAAAACTTTCTCCTCTTAATCCTAAATGGCCTACTGTGTATCTGGAGACTGTGACCCCTTGTTCCAGAAAAGCCCCACCCAGAGGAAACATCATCCTGGCATCTAGCATTCTTTTTAACTCCAGTGAATACAGGCCCATTCTCTCCTCACATAACAATGCTACTACCCTTGCAATCAATTTTGTGAATCTTTACTGCATTCTTCTATGGCAAATATATCATCCTTGGGTAAGGGCCAAAACTGCCTGTAGTAATCTAGATGTGGCCTCACCGATGTCCTGTACAGTTGCAGTAAGACATCCTTGCTGCTGTACTCATCCTCTTGCAGTGAAGCATAATATACCATTTCCAATTTGCTGCACTTCCGTGCTTGCTTTCAGTGACTCGTGTATAAGGGCACCCAAGTCCCTTTGAACATCAACATTCTCAATGTCTCACCACTTAAATAGTAAATTGGCTGGATGGTTAATAATGAGATTGAATGTTCTGGGTAGACAAGCTGGTCACGAGTGGATAAGTGACAGGTGGAATTTAACTTTAAGTGAGGTGATATACTTTGGAAAGAGTAATTTGACAAAAAATATACTGTGAAAAGCCTGACTCTAGGAGGTACCAAAGAACAAAGGGACCTTGGTGTATTTATCCGTCAATCTCTGAAGACCAAAAGGCAGGTTAATATGGTGGTGGAAAGGGCATAATACACATGTGTCTTTATCAGTCAGGGAATAGATTAGAAAATTGGAGAGGCCATGATATAGTTAGAACATATAAAACATTAAGGCACAGGTACAAGCCCCTCTACCTTCAATGGTGCGCCGACCAGTGAAAACCAATCAAATGACTCTCTAACCTAAACTATTCCAATATTATCCATATGTCTATCCATTGACCATTTGAACGCCCTTAAAGTTGGCGAGTCCACAACTGCTGCAGGCAGGGCATTTCACCCCCTTACTACCCTCTGAGTAAAGAACCTACCTCTGACATCCATCCTATAATTACCACCCCTCAATTTAAAGTTATGTCCCCTTTGTGTTAGCTATCACCATCCTATCTAACCCTCTGATCATCTTGTACACTTCAATTAGATCGCCTCAACCTTGTCTCTAACGAAAATAACCAAGTCCCTCAGCCTTTCCTCATAAGACCTTCCCACAATACCAGGCAACACTCTAGTAAATTTCCTCTGCACTCTTTCCGATGCTTCCGCATCTTTCTTATAATGCGGCAATCAGAACTGTACGCAATACTCCAAGTGCGGCCGCACCAGAGTTTTATACAGTTGCAACATGACCTCATGACTCCGAAATTCAGTCCCTCTAGCACTAAAAGCTAACACACCATACGCCTTCTTAACAATCTTATCAACCTGGGTGCCAACTTTCAGGGATCTGTGTACGTGTACATCGAGATCTCTCTCTTCATCAGCACTACCAAGAGTCCTTCCATAGTCGTATATTCTGTACACGTATTACTCTTGCCAAAGTGAATCACCTCACACTTTTCCACATTAAACTCTCTTTGCCACCTCTCTGCCCAGCTCTGCAGCTTATCTATGTCCTTCTGCAAACTGTAACATCCATCCTGACTGTCTATAACTCCTCCAGCTTTACTATTGTCAGCATATTTACTAATCCATTCTTTTACACCCTCATCTAGGTCATTTATAAAAATGACAAACAGCAGTGGCACACCACTTGTAACTAAACTCCAGGTTGAATATTTCCCATCAACCACCACCCTCTGTCTTCTATCAGCTAACCAATTCCTGATCCAAACTGCTAAATCACCCTCAACTCCATGCATCTGTATTTTCTGCAGTAGCCTATCAAACGCTTTGCTAAAATCCATATACACCATGTCAAGTGCCTTATCCCTATCCACCTTTTTTGGTCACCTTTTCAAAAAGGTTTGTGAGGCACGACCTACTCTTCACAAAACCGTGTTGACTATCCCTAATCAATTCATTTCTCTCTAGATGATTATAAATCCTATCCTTTAATTCTTTCCAAAACTTTGCCCACAACAGAAGTAAGGCTCACTGGTCTATGATTTCCAGGATGTTCTCTACTCCCCTTCTTGAACAAGAGGACAACATCTGCTATCCTCCATTCTTCCAGCACTATATCTGTAGCCAATGACGACATGGAGATCAAAGCCAAGGCCCTGCAATCTCCTCCCTGGCCTCCCAGAGAATCCTAGGGTATTATAGGTTGTAAGGAACTTTGGTGAGGCCCCAGCTGGAGTATGGTGTGCAGTTCTGGTTGCTACATTCTAGGAAGGATGTGAACACACTGGAAGGAGTGCAGAGGAGATTCACCAGGAATTTGCCTTTAAGTTGTAAAAAGAGGATGGATAAGCTTGGGTTGTTTTCTCTGGAGCAGAGAAGACTGAGAGGCAATCTGATTGAAGTGTTCAAGGTTATGAGGGGCATGTTCAGGGTGGATAAGAAGCAGCTGTTCACTTTAGTTGATGGGTCAGTTATGAGGGGGCACAAGTTAAAAGTTAAAAACCTTTTTACAAGAGGGTGGCAACAGTCTGGAATACATTGCTTCGGAGGGTGGTGGGGGGGAATGCTTCACATCCTTTCAAAAGTCCCTGGATGAGTACTTGGCACACCATGACATTCAAGGCTGTGGACCAAGTAGTCCTGACCAGTGGAATTATGTGGGAAGGTCAGAGCCTTTTGTGCGTCACTGCAGACTCAATGGGCTGAAGGGCCTCTTCTACACTCCAGTATTCTGTAATACTGCTAGTCTGTAATTTTTTTCCTACAGAAGTGGATAACTTCACAGTTATTCTCATTACATTTGCTACCCTCAAATACTTGTAATACAATCGTGAAGAAGGCCAAAGTGGAAGAAGGAATGCTGACACCTCTTAGCCGCTTTTTCTCTAATGAAAGTAACCTCAAGCCCCTTAGCCTTTCCTCATAAGACCTACCCACCATACCAAGCAACATCCTGGTAAACCTCCTCTGCATCCTTTCTAATGCCTCCATATCTTTGTTATAATGTGGCGACCAAAACTGTACGCAATACTCCAAGTGCGGCCACACCAGAGTTTTGTGTAGTTGCAACATGATGTCTCGGCTCTGAAATTCAATCCCTCTACCAATAAATGCTAACACACTGTATGCCTTCTTAACAACCTTATCAACTTGAGTACCAACTTTCAGGGATCTATGCACCTGTACACAGAGATCTCTCTGCTCATCTACACTACTAAGAGTCCTACCATTAGCCCTATATTCTGTACACGATACTCTTACCAAAATGAATCACCTCACACTTTTCCGCGTTAAACTCCGTTTGCCACCTCTCAGCCCAGCTCTGCAACTTATCTATGTCCCTCTGCAAACTGTAACATCCATCCTCACTGTCTACAATTCCTCCGACTTTGGTGCCGTCAGCAAATTTACTAACCCATCCCTCTACACCATCATCCAGCTCATTTATAAAAATAACAAACAGCAGTGGCCCCAAAACAGATCCCTGAAATACACCACTTGTAACTAAACTCCAGGTTGAATATATCCCATCAACCACCATCCTCTGTCTTCTATCAGCTAGCCAATTCCTAATCCAAATTGCTAAATCACCCTCAATCCCATGCATTTGCATTTTCTGCAGTAGTCCTCCATAGGGAACCTTATCAAACACTTTGCTAAAATCCATAGACACACGTCAATTGCCTTACCCTTATCCACCTCTTTAGTCACCTTTTCAAAAAACTCTGAGATTTGTATGGCATGACCTTCCCTTCATAAATCCATGTTGACTATCCCTAATCAACTCATTTCTCTCTAGATGACAATAAATCCTATCCCTTATAATTCTTTCCAAACCTTTCCCCACAAGAAAAGTAAGGCTCACCAACCTATAATTCACAGGATGGTCTCTACTCCCCTTCTTAAACAAGGGGGCAACATTTACCATCCTCTAGTCTTCTAGCACTACACCTACAGTCAACGACAACATGAAGATCAAAGCCAAAGGCTCTGCAATCTCCTCTCTAGCGTCCCGGAGTAACCTGGGATAAATCCCATCTGGCCCAGGGGACTTATCTATTTTCATACTTGAGAATAGCTAACACCTCCTTATGTACCTCCATCCCATCTAGTCTACAATCCTGTATCCCAGTATTCTCCTTGACTACATTGACATTTTCCTGCGTAAAGGATGACGAAAAATACTCATTCAGTGCCTCTCCAATCTCTGCAGGCTCCACGCACAACTTCCCACTACTGTCTCTGACTGGCCCTAATCTTGCCCTAACATATCTATAAAAAGCTTTAGGTTCTCCTTTAATCCTTCTCATGTCCTCTTTTAGCTCTTAACTCAATCTTTAGCTCCCTCCTGGCTAATTTATAACTCTCCAGTGCCCTAAGCGAGCCTTCACGTCTCATCTTAGAACAAAGAACAACACAGCACGGGAAACAGGCCCTTTGGCCCAACGAGCCCGCACCGCCATCCTAACGTCTTAATGACATATAGAGACCAATATAGGGACAATTTGTTATCCAATCAGCCTAAGAGCACATTTTTGGGATGTGGGAGGAAACCGGGGCACCCGGAGAAAACCCACGCAATCACGGGGAGAATGCGCAAACTCCCGCAGACGCAGGCCCAAATCCATGTCTGCACAGCAACAGCAATAGTCTCTGAACTGTCATGTTGCCCATCTGATGGTCCAGTTTAAGCATACACTAACGACGTGAAGCACTAGGCCACTCCTGAAGTAACCTCCAGGAGCAGCCCTCGCACGATCTGCCGAATGCATGCACCTTGTTGGTCAACAAGGTGGACTGAATAGCCTGTGGAAACAATTAAAGTATTTAAACAGTCCTCATATATCCCTCTATCTGCAGACCACTCATGTGGCTGTCCAAGAGACCCTTAAACAACCCTAGCGTGCCTCCTCCCACCACGTTACTCGGTAGTGCATTCCACATCCCCACTACGCTTTGAGTGAAAAAATGCCCTCTCATATTAGTCTTATACATAGCCCCCCTCACCCTAAGGCCGTGACCCCTCGTTCTATCCGAATCTAATGGTGGAAAAAGCTTACCACCATTTACTCTATCTATACCCCTCATAATCTTATATACCTCTAATAGATCCCCCCTCAGCCGACGTCTTTCAAGGGAAAACAACCCCAGTGTGTTCAATCTTTCCTCGTAAGACAGCCCTTCCATACCAGGCAGCATCCTGGTAAATCTCCTCTGCACTCTCTCCAGGGACTCCACATCCTTCGGGTAGTACGGCGACCAGAACTGGACGCAGTACTCCAAGTGAGGCCTAACCAATGTTCTATACACTTGCGACATCAAACTCCTACTCTTGTATTCTATACCCCTTCCTATGAAAGCTAACATACCATACGCTTTCTTTATCACCTTTTCCACCTGTACTGACACCTTCAGAGACTTGTGAACCTGCACCCCCAGGTCTCTCTGTGTCTCTATACTCCGGATAGTTTTACCTTTTATCCTATAACTCCCCTCTACAGTATTCCGGTCAAAATGCATCACCTCGCATTTATCTGGATTAAATTCCATTTGCCATCTATCTGCCCAATCTACCAGCCTATCAATGTCCTGTTGTATTGCCTGGCACTGCTCCTCAGTCCCCGCCAATCCAAGTATCTTAGTATCATCAGCAAATTTGCTGATCACACCACCTACCCCCCTCTTCCAAGTCATTTATATAAATCACAAATAGAAGAGGTCCTAGTACTGAGCCCTGTGGCACACCACTAGTGACTGACCTCCAGTTGGAAAATGAGCCTTCCACTAATACCCGCTGTCTCCTCCTCCCAAGCCAGTTCTCAACCCATCTACATACCTGGCCCTGTATCCCATGCGCCTTCACCTTTTTTATCAGCCTACCATGGCGAACCTTGTCAAACGCCTTACTGAAATCCATGTAGACGACATCAACAGCGTGTCCTTCATCAACCGTTTTTGTCACCTCTTCAAAAAATTCCACTAGATTCGTAAGGCACGACCTCCCCTTAACGAAGCCATGCTGCGTATCCCTGATCAGATCGCAGCGCTTCAGATGCTCATACATCCTGTCCCTGAGGATCCTCTCCATTAGCTTACCTATGACTGAAGTCAAGCTCACCGGCCTATAGTTCCCTGGGTTATCCCTCTGACCCTTTTAAACAACGGTACTACATTTGCAATCCTCCAGTCCTCTGGGACCTCACCTGTGTCCAAAGAAGAGACAAAGATTTGCGTCAGAGGCCCAGCAATGTCATCCCTTACCTCCCTTAGCAGCCTGGGATAAATACCATCAGGCCCCGGAGCTTTATAAGTCTTTCTGCTACCTAAAAGCCCCAACACTTCTTCCCTCGTAATGATTATTTCCTTTAACAGGTCCTCAAAATCCTCAAAGCCGGCATCAGATATCAGGCCCCTCTCTCGCGTGAATACCAACGCAAAGTATTCATTCAGGATCTCCCCCATCCCCTCAGGCTCTAAGCATAGATCTCCTCCTCTGTCCCTGAGAGGTCCAATCTTGCCTCTGACCATCCTTTTGCTCCTTGCGTAGGAGTAAAATGCCTTAGGATTTTCCTTAATCCTACCTGCCAAAGCCATTTCGTGGCCCCTTTTTGCCTTTCTGACACCCCTTTTAAGATCCCGTCTACACTCTCTCTATATTTTTCCAGCGCTGCCTCTGTCCCCAATTGCCTGGATCTAACGTACGCCTCCCGCTTCTTCCTGACCAAGTCCTCAACATCCCTAGTAACCCATGGTTCTCTAATCCTACCCTTCCCATCCTTTCTCCTTACCGGCACGTGTCTATCCTGCAAAAATTTTAGTTTTCCCTTGAAAGATTCCCACATGTGCAGTGTCGACCTACCCTCGAACAGCTTATCCCAGTCGGTATCCTTAAGATCTTTATATAAGCCTCCTTTTTTTCTCTTCACCAGAGAACCAACTTAGTAGATAACGGTTCCCTCACTCTACCACTTCCTCCCTGCCTGACAGGTACATATTTATCAAGGACTCGCAGTAGCTGTTCCCTGAATAAGTTCCATATTTCAGATGTTCCCAGCCCCTGTAGTTTCCTACTCCAACCTATGTATCTTAAATCTCACCTAATAGCCTCATAATTACCTTTCCCCCAGCTGTAACTTCTTCCCTTCAGTATATGCTTATTCCTTTCCATCATTAAGGTAAACGTAATTGAATTGTGGTCACGATCACCCCTGTGCTCACCTACCTCCAAGTCTAACACCTGGTCTGGTTCATTACTCAGAACCAAATCCAATGTAGCCTCACCTCTTGTTGGCCTATCTATATACTGAGTCATAAAACCCTCCTGCACACTGTACAAAAACTGACCCCTCTAATGTGCTTGAGCTATAGCTTTTCCAATCAATATTTGCAAAGTTAAAGTCCCCCATAATAACTACCCTGTTACTTTCACTTCTGTCCAGAATCATCCTTGCAATCCTTTCCTCTACATCTCTGGAACTTTTTGGAGCCCTATTAAAAAAAAAAACTCTAAACAGGGTGACCTCCCTTCTCCTGTTTCTCATCTCAGCCCAAATTACCTCAATAGACAGGTCTACGTCAAACATCCTTTCTGCCACCGTAATACAGTCTTTGACTAACAATGCCACACCTCCCCCTCTTCTACCACCTACTCTGCTCTGACTGAAATATTTGAATCCTGGAACTTGCAACAACCGTTCCTGTCCCTGCTGTATCCATGTCTCTGAAATGGCCACGACATCAAAGTCCAGGTACCAATCCAGGCTGCAAATTCGTCCACCTTACTACATATGCTCCTCGCATTGAAGTATACACACTTCAAACCACCCTCCTGCCTACCAGTACACTGCCGTGACCCAGAAACCTTGTCCATGACCTTGCTATTCCCATCCTCCTGTACGTTTGAGCTGCTCAGGTTCCCGTCCCCCCCTCAATCAATTTAAACCCCCCTGAAAAGCATTGACAAATTTTCCCCCAAGATATTAGTTCCCCTGTAGTTCAGGTGCAGACTATCCCTCTTGTAGAGGTCCCACCTACCCTGGAATGAGCCCCACTTGTCCAAGTATCTGAACCTTTCCCTCCTGCACCATCCCTTTAGCGACGAGTTCAAATGTTCTCTCTCTCTATTCTTCTCCATGCTATCCTGCAGCACAGGTAACAAACCAGAGATAACCACTCTGTTTGTTTTAGCCCTAAGCTTCCACCCCAACTCCCTAAATTTCTGTTTTATATCCCTGTCCCTTATCCTAGCTATGTCATGGGTGCCTACGTGAACCACAACTTGAGGCTGGTTCCCCTTCCCCTTAAGGATCTTGAACATTTGATCCGAGACATCACGGGCCCTGGTACCTGGGAGGCACCATACCAACCGTGAGTCTCACTCGTTCCTACAGACTCTTCTATCTGTCCCCTTAATTATGGAATCCCCAATGACTAATCCAGATCTTTTCTCCACCACCCCCCCACCCCTCCACTTCCCAAGTGAGCAGCAGGGATAGGTTCTCCTCCCAAAGCCTGTACCCCATGACTTAACCCAGATGAATTTTCCTCCCGACAACATCCAAAACAGAGTACCTATTTTGGAAAGGAACAGCCTCTGCAGATCACTGCTCTGACTGTTTCTTCCCCTTTTTCTAACAGTCACCCACGTATCGCTTTTAGGAGTAACTACATCTCCCTGTAACTTTTATCAATAGCAGCCTCTGCTTCCCGAGTTTTCCTTAGTTCCTCTAGTTCCAGCTCCAGACCCCTAACACGGTCCTCAAGGAGCTGTAAATGGATACTCTTCCTACAAGTATAATCAGCAGGGACACTACCTATGTCCCTCACCTCAAACATCCCACAGGAGGTACAACGTTGTGCCTACACTGCCATCCCTATTACTCCCCTTACCAGCAAAAAAGAAAAAAAAACTTAGCTGCTCTCACCGAGTCATTTTTTTTAGGTTAGAGGAGGGGGGAGGGTGGGATACTCTATATGTGTAGAGTATCGGATTTCCTCTCTGTTCTAATTTATGGGGGCCTAGAGAGGGAAAAAAAACTACAGACCTCCGTATGACAACTTCCTGTATCCGGTTTCAGATTTTATAAAAAAAAACTAAGGACGTTAGTTAATAGTTGGCAGAGCTTTGTTCTTGAAGGAAAGTCCATTTAATTATGAAGGTTGAGGGTTTTGGCTATTGATGATCTTGAAGATAATTGTTATTTCAATAATAATTCTCAATCAAACACTTACTTTCTAATTGTATGTTTCATGCGGATTTAAATATTGCATTTTTATGTAGGTTGGAAAAATGTCTAGAAACAAAAAAAAGAAACTCAAGAAAAAACAGAAGCGGCAGGCAGAGTTATTAGAGAAAAGAATGCAAGAAATTGAAGAGCTAGAACGAGGAGCGGGAAATATGGATAAAGAGCAAGGATTGGAGGATGGTGATGATGGAGAGCCAGAAAATGAAGAGACTCAATGCGTCATAGAGCAGATGGAAAAAACAGTGGATAATATGACCAATGAAGAACAAGGTAGTTCGTATTATCCTTGAATAATCTGATAGTAATTCCTGTTGCATTTGGAGAGTCTTCCTACCAAATTGTCATTTTTATCTGAATGTTTTAAATTAAATCTTTACAAGTGTAACTGAAATCTATGCTTCAGAGAAGTTCCATCTGGTGAATTTTTTGTGCACAGTTACAAATTCTAATGTTCTTTTATAGAAGGTTGTTGACTATAGCAGTAATGAAGGAATTTTTCTCTGCTCAGTTAAATTGTTTTAGATGGGATTTGGATATTGGCATATAAAAAGCTGTTTGCTTTCTTAAGAATGTTAAAAATTTATGAACCATTATTGTTTCAAGAATTGTGTTGATGTATTGCACGGTGATTTCATTGCTTTTTATCATCTTGACATTAACTAGTTCTCTGCTTTGATTGTATCTGTTCTTTGTTGGTGAGCTTTCCTGTTTAAATTTATGTTGAGAGTGCATCTAACAACTGGTTATAGGTAAACGCTGGGGATTGGCGAAGTTGATATAAAGTTGGTTATTTTGATATTGTCACTTGTATTTCTTGCTAACTAAAATTAGTCACAAGAAACTCGTTCATTTTTTAATTCTGAAATTCTTAATTGGCATATATCACTGTTTTTGCACCAATTTGTTGGATTTGCTGCTTTTTAGATAAAGGGCAATATTTTCTGTACCCCTTTGTATTTGTTTTGTAAACCAGGAAAATTGTTTAGAATTTCAGTACTATATTTATATTTATAGATGAAAATGAACTACAAGAAAAAGAACAAGAACATTTAGAAGTTGCCACTACTGAAAAAATAAGGACAGAATCAATAAACTGCAATGGGCATGTAGAAGTTGGTCCCCTTTCCGATCAAGTTAATAATGGTCAAGAAGAAAATAAGGAAGATGTTAATCAAAACACCAATGATTGTGAGCGTAAGGAACCTTATAGAGATGGAGACTTCTCCTTTCCGTGTTCTTATGACATGTTAAATGGACTTCTGCAAAATGGAACAGAGAAGAACCAAAACAACCAGAGTAATTTCTCAGAAACCTGCGGACCTTTAATTACTGGAATGTTGGAATCTATGACCTGTAATTTGAACTCCGAAGGCAACCCATTGGAAGAAAATGAGAGCAAGCAGAATAGAAGCAGGGAAGATTCTGTTTGCAGCTCTGGAGACAATGGTTAGTCCTCTTTTGAATTCTGTAAAATGTGTGCAGTATTTGTCACAAGTAGGACTTTCACTTTTGATGTGTCTTTGATTTAGTTTAATTGATATTTCAATCCTGATACTTTAGCATGGACAATTGGCAACTGAGAACTAACTTTTCATGCCTAGTGATAAATGTGTGCAGAGAGAGGGGTGTGGGCAGGAAAGAGAAATGAATTTAATCCTTCGATATTCCACTTGTTATCCTGGTTCTGTCTTCCTATACTTTCCAAAATATGTTCTTCACTGTAACTTGTGTTTCTGCATTTCATATCAACAGCAAAACAAACATGGATGTTATTCCTTGGTATGGATCAACCTGACGTGAGGCAAAATCCTTTCATTATTCAATGTACCAAAATTTTCAAACATTAATTACATTGATAGAATCCCAACAGTCCAGAAGGAGGTCATTTGGCCATCAAGTCTGCACAGACAGCAATCCTACTCGGCCCTATTCCCATAACCTCGTGTGTTTATCCTGCTAACTGAGGGACAATTTAGCATGGCCAATCAACCTAACCTGCACATTTTTGGACTGTGGGAGGAAGCCAGAGCACCCAGAGGGAACCGATGCAGACGCTGGGGATATGTGTAAACTCATACAAATCACCCAAGGCAGGAATTGAACCTGGATCCCTGGTGCTGTGAGGCAGCAGTGTTAATCACTGTGCCACCCTCTATTATCTCTGCTCTGTGGAAAAACGCAATTTTTTGAGCTTCTTTCAGTCTTGTTATCAACCATAGTATTGATATGTTTTCTGTGGCTCTGATGTACTTAATGTGCTTGGAATTGCACAATAGTAACTCCTTATAATCTACCAAATGTGAAAATTTTAGTTCACTTAAAATCACCTAAATGCTGCTTTTTCTTGGCATTTCATAGGATCTCTCTTATCTCTGATCCCTCTCTTTATCCATGTGTTAAGCATTTGTTGCTTGGGCGTTATTCTACCATACAGTGCCAGTGACCTGAGTTCAGTTCTGGCCTTGTAGAGTTTGCACTGAGTTTGTACGTTTTCCCAGTTTCTACATGGGTTTCTTCTGGGTGTTCTAATTTCCTCTCAGCGAGAAACAGTGCTAACCACAGTGCCACTTGCATGGTTTTGTACTGTTTGATTTTCCAAAAGTCACACTACCACCCAATTTAAATGTATTTGGTTTCTCTTTCTCCAATGTTTTCAAGAATTTAATATCTGGATTGTGTTTGTTTCACAGGGAAATCAGATGCTGCCAGCTTGCTCATCAATCCTCTTGACCCATTGAATGCCGATGGTATCCAAGTTAAGATTGCAGATCTTGGAAATGCTTGCTGGGTTGTAAGTGTGTAATTTAATTCATGGGATTCAGAATTACATTTACATTTGTTTCAAGTGCATTTTGGATAATTGAAGTAGACACCTTGGATAACATAAAACTTTTTCATTTGGAAACTTTGGGAATGAAATTTAAGAACATAATAAGACACCTGGTATCTCATTGCTAATGGTGAATGTTAATTTACCTACTTGTTTAGCATAAGCACTTCACAGAGGACATCCAAACAAGGCAATATCGGTCATTGGAGGTTCTAATCGGTGCTGGATACAGTACACCTGCAGACATCTGGAGCACTGCTTGCATGGTATGTAAGATGAAATACTGGAAATTTGTACAGCCAAAACACCATAGAATGGATTTTCTGGTCCCATCTGCTCTGAGACTGGAAATTAACAATAGAACTTTAAATAGTCTGTCAAATTGTCTGCTCTACCTGTGATTATTGATGCAATAGGTGGAAAATTTTCCAATTTTAATGAGAGCCTTTTTATACATTGTATTTAATGTTATCAAATTTTCCCCCAGAATGTGAGTAATTATTAATAGTTATGATCTTTAGGATTTGTAGTTGCATTCAGCACATCAGTTACACAATTTGAAATCAGCCCTACTTGTCTTTGCTTTATTTAAATAGAAACTGGAAAAAAGGCTCACCATATGCTGGCTAAATATCAAATTGGAAGTGTATTTTTTTTTAAAACCCGATTTTAGTATGTTTGATCAGAATTGTTTTAATATATATTTGTCTTTGGTAAACACACTATTTCTTTCCTTGTCTCCAAAGGCATTTGAGCTTGCAACTGGAGATTATTTGTTTGAGCCTCATTCTGGTGAAGACTATTCCAGAGATGAAGGTGATTATCTTTCAGTGAATATTTTTAATCATGCTTTTCCCTCCTAATTTCTTAGTTATGAAGTTTGTTTTAGTGAATGCAGCTTGAGGTTGGGTTTCTTCCAGTTAAGTTTTTAAAAGCATTAGAAAGCTTATTATTAGTGCTGGAGGTGGTTGGGATTGTCACTATCAATTACTGTTTTGCACACTTAGGTTTTTTTTTAAGCTAAACATTTTTAAGATTGCTAATGCTGATCCTTTTTCGCTGATACTTGTACAGATAAATCTGAGAAGACTGGTGCATATAGATTAATTTTACCTTGTAATTCCCATTTTTTAGATTTAATTTCCACTAACAATTATGCAATGTGCAACATATAGTTTTGTATATTTTATGTTGGTTGTTTCCATGAACTGTTTCTTGCTTACATTCATCTATTGCATAAAGATTATTTGCATCTATCACATTATTGATGTGATAACACTAAAAACATATCAGCTGAAATATTGGAGTCAATGACTTTAGAATTATAGCATGTGACAGGTTATTTTCTGTTAGTAAACCTTTGTACATTTTAAAAATGTACGTTCTTTGATTATTAACAAAGACAAGTTCATGGAAAATAATGATTTTGTGAGAAAGATCAAATTTTAAGTCTTGAGAATTCCTGCAAATCTGAAATAGGTCCAGCATTTTTGATGAATACATTGTGCATAAATATTATGTATTTTTAATAGTGACAAATAACTTGTAAAAGATTTTGCTCTTGATTACTTAGCACAAAAGCACATTGATTAGCACTGCTGTCTGTGCCTGGGGCCAAGGTTCAATTCTGGCCTCAGGTGACTGTTGTGTGGAATTTGCACATTTCTTCCTGTGGTTTCCTCCAGGTGCTCCAGTTTTCTCCCACTGTTCAAAGATGTGAGGTTGATTGGCTATGCTGAAATTGCCCCTTAGTGTTCAGGGGATCAGCTAAGATAAATGAATGGGATTATGGGGATAGGGCTTGGGTGGGATTGTGATTGGTGCAGACTTGTATGGCTAATGGTCTCCTGCACTGTAGGGATTCTATAATTGCTGTAAAATAATACAATTCTATCCAAACAAGTTCTGTATCTTGATTCTTGTAGTATTGCATCTGTTCATCTATACTGTTATGACCAAGTCCAGAGGGGTGAATTAATATCTGTTTTCACTCCTGAAGCTGATTACAAGAGAGTTTGAACTTTTCAAACCGTGTATTTTTTTTAAACTTGTAAATACCTGACCAAGTGTAAAGCTATATGAAGAAATAAGCCAGCTAGATTGCTCAAGTTAACAAGTATGGAATTAGGTTTATTGTTCAATCTCACTTGGAGAAAAATGTAAGACTTATTAAAAAGGTAAAAACATTTTCTGAATGCTGCGACACATAAATACATATGCACGTGCAAAACAAAAGTTACAGGGTGAAGGAAATGGAATTGATAACTTAAAGTGCATAAGAAAGAAGGTATGCGTTATAACTTCCCTTCGTGGCCTTGAAATTCCAATTATAAGTAAGCTGTTGTTCTACTGTTCAATTTTAAATTGTAACTCAAGGGTGCCCAAAGCATCGAGAACTAGCTTCCAGACATTAGGCATGAGTGGAGCTGCTGCATGTATGGCATGCACTTTCAACATTTTTCAACTTTCATTTGATAACAGAAAATAAATTATCCTACGTACTTTACATCAAGATGAACACCTAAGAGAAAGAGATTTCAACTGAAAAACACACAAGAACCTGAAAAAAAATTACACTGAACTACAATAATGGCTTTAATTGACCCTATTCCAAATCCTTCTACTTTGCTAAACTTAGCTATAACATCCCATATGTTTTAATACTGAGTCAAACCCTGCAATAATTAATCACGCTTGACTTGTGTCTCTCTTTTGGGAAACTTACTCTGGTTTAGAATAGCAACAATTGGTGAGTTAACTGAACTTTTGAACAAAAGCTTGATTGGGAGAAAACACAACTTCCAGTTGTGTGGTTGCGATCTTTGATGCACAACTGCTCTCCTCTGCTTATAGAATTAGCCCTGCCATTGATGTATTGCTTATTCCTTCTGACTGTGTTTTTTTTTGAACACCTTGTGTGGGTCCTTTATAAATATTTCTGCATGAGCTCCCCCTTTCTAGTATATAAGTGCAATATCCTATCTTTGTTCTCTTTTGAACTGTTAATTATCAGTCTTTAATTTCTGCAATTGTATGCTCTATTATTATCTGCTTTGCTTAAATAAATATTTGACTGCTGGGCTAATCTGCATTTCAAAGCCCTCCGTCCAGTTACTCACCCGATTCCTTTCTATCAAATTTTTTAAACCTCTGTTTCTCTACAACTTATCCACATCTGTGATGTTAGATCACAAATTATGGCGTAAATGAAAATGGAACAAAATCTTGAATATTTTAGAGTCTTCCTTAATCTGTTGAAGAACATTCTCTCTCTCTCTCTCTTTCTCGAGAAAGAGACACACATGTACTACCGGACCCAAAAACAGACACTGAATAATGCTTGACCTACTTAGAGTTTCTAATTAATGCATGTCCACTTTCTGTCCAGGTTTTGGTGCCAGTTTAGCACCAGATTAACAGGCACGTTGCCACCTAATAGCTAGCTGACATACTTACTTGATTGTATACACATCTCGGGCAATAAAAAGCAAAAATGGTCTGCATATTTCCTGTTAATCCATCCCTTTGACGTTATGTCACTATTACTGTACAAGAAATGAAAAGGTTGAAAATGTCAAATGTTGCAATGTTGTTAACCTGATTGGAGATTCTAATATTTAGATTCAAGATTAAGATTATTATTATTAGATCAATGTCTGGTATAAGGGTTGTCCTAGGTGGCGAGGTTGAACAGAATGGGTGTTTTCCAAAGAATGAGGTGTGACCTCTTAGTAACAAGATCCTTCTGTGGTTGAGAGGATTTAAATGCTGCAAAGCTGATCCTTTCAACTGGAGTCGGGAATTAAGAGGGCTTAGTCTCAGGCATAGGGATGGCCATTTAGGACTGAAATGTGAAATTTCTTCACTTGCAGCATTGTGAATCTTTATAATTCTCTCACTTTGCATGTGAGTACCAGTGGTTGCACAGAATGAGAGCTTTATAACAGATTGAAAGTTATGTGGAGGAAGTCTTTTATGTTTTTCCTGTCTTCTATATTGTGCTTATGTAATATTTTTAAAAGAATTT
This sequence comes from Sphyrna mokarran, assembly GCA_024679065.1. Classification (NCBI taxonomy): domain Eukaryota; kingdom Metazoa; phylum Chordata; class Chondrichthyes; order Carcharhiniformes; family Carcharhinidae; genus Sphyrna; species Sphyrna mokarran. The sequence goes on along the minus strand of JAGIQG010000023.1, from coordinate 19,795,300 downwards.
TTCTCACAGTAACCAGTTTCAGTAAAATCAATGACTTCATGGTGTCGCTATAATTTTGCTGTTCATTATTATGGTCACGTAATGATCATTTGCTACTGACACTCAGAGGAAAATATCTGTCTTAATCCACTCTTAGCTAAACTGCTGAGATTGTAATAATTGTCTATCCTTGTCATATTTTAAATGCTTCAATGGAATCAGCTCAAAGACTCCAAAGAAAACCTCCCTCATACAGCACAGTCCAGCTGCCTAATCCCATCCTTCAAAGATGATGTTCCCTCTGTATTTTCCAGAACTGTGCACAGATATTCTTGGTGATTTCAGGGCCAGAGGCATTTAAAGGGCAACTGCACTAATACACGAATAGGGATGAGAATAAAAGGATACAGATGCCATAAATGTTTTAGTTTAGGCAGGCATCATGATCGGTGCACGCTAGGGAGGTCGAAGGGTCTGTTCCTATGCTGTACTTTCCTTCGTATACTGGGGTACTGGAGGCCATTTTGATCAAGAACAGGGGGATCCTAAACACCATAAATCCTTTTCCTATTTCCATGACTGCAATTTTAAAAATTCTTGGGTGTTTTTGGCTGGACCAGAATTCGTTGCCCATCCCTAATTACCTTTAGGGGACAGTTGAAAGTTACATTTTTGTACCTGCACTCAAATGTAGACCAGACCAGGAAGGACGGCAGATTTCCTTCCTGAAATGAACCAGGTGGGCTTTTATCACAATTGACAATGGTTTCATTAATCTTCTAATTCTAGATTTTTATTCAAATTTTACCACCTACCCTTGCCCTGGGTTTTTGAATTACTCATCCTATAAAAGTACTGAATGGTATTTCTAGTTTTGAATCAACTGTGAACTGAACAAGGTTGTCTAAGTCTTGATACAGTTTAGATGAGCACAAAAACACTCGAGGTGAAATGTAAGAAATAGGCATAACTCATAACTATGACTCTCTTAAGGAGGACCCTCTTGGGGGGACTCTCTTGACGTTTCTGGTTATTCCCTTGGGAGTGACTATGACTCTCTTAAGGAGGACTCCCTTGGGCGGACTCTTGAGGTTTCTTGGTTACTTTAGCTGTGCGTGTCTTGTCGTTTCTGCCGCACAGTGAGCTGTGCCTCCACGTCGGTCCCGCCGGGCAACGTCACCGCTCCTCCATCGCGATGACGGCTAAAGCAGCTGTCCCAGAATCGACGCGGAGTAGTTGTATGTCTGGATGCCCGTGTCAGGCTGCAATTACAGACAGGTGGATAGATGGATTGGCTAAGCCGAAAAAAAGGCGTTAAAAAGCCACTCCCGTAACTGTGCGGGTCTTCTGGTTTCTACCCACAGTGAGTCAATCCCTTCCGCGGGAGCCACCTGGTACCGTCTCCTTGGGCACAAGAGAGGGTATTCTGTGACTGGCCGAGAAACAAATAGCGGGGGCGATGCATGCCAGGTCCATGACCACTACTTTCGACAACTTGGACTGCTGCCATCCAAGCATGGTACCGTTGGAGTGGACTGTGGTGTGTGTTGCGTAGCTGTGGTATTCTTGGCGTTCTAGACCACAGTGAGTCATCCCTTACTGATGGTCCCGCAGGGAATACAGGCCTTCCAGCTGGCAGGTGAGGGCCTGGAGGAATTTGAATGGCAGAGAACAGCCAACACGCTTCTATGCCTATAAACCCGGTAATCGGTAAAAGAAAAAAAAGTCTCGACAAGTTCCGGCTTGTCCCGGGGATAGTTGGTGAACCGTTGGCGGATGCGGTCACGACTGTCTAGGTAGTAGAAGCACCTGCAACCCCCTACCCACACGATTCAGTACAGAGGGTGAGACGAACGAACCGAGCCTGGAGTGACGCGGAGAAGGGATGTAGTGCCCCGTCTTGTCTCTGATGTTCACTACCAGATGATGACGAAAGATAACGACACTGATTGTTGTACAGGTGTCACGGTACGTATGGGCAGCACGTCAGCCCAGTGATTAGCACTGTCGGTTGGCCAGCTGCTTGGACCCAGGGTCGGTTCCCGACCTGGGCCTTGTGGCCGGGGGAGTTTGCACTTTCTCCCCGTGTTTGCGTGGGTTTTCCCCAGGTACTCCGGTTTCCCCCCACATTCCCAAAAATGTGCTAACTAGGTTAATTGGCTATGACAAAATTGTCACGTCACCTAATCTGGCTCCCCTGAATTCGGTCTAAACTTATCCCTTAAATTTCTAAATTACCTCCCTCATGCAAGAGAGCCGAGCACCGACCACACAGTACCGACAAAAGGCTCACTAAATGCCCAATAAGATCAGGGAGGATGGTACCAGCTCACAACCCAGCTAATTAACACTCTTAGCAGGGTATCCAACCGAGCCACAATTGACATCAAGTAGACCCCGGCTGGGGCTCTGCGAGCCACAAATTAGGATCAAGCAGACCCTGGCTGGGGTTCTGCATGCCACAGTTGGTAAGATCAAGTAGACCCCGGCTGGGGCTCTGCTAGTGGTAGACCAAAACGTCGATGAGCGACATAAAGACTCGGAAAAGGCACTCATGCGAGTGTATTAAAATAGCTCAGATGGTTGATCCGTTCGGAGTAATTTTTTTGTTTCTTTATCTTTCAAGTCCCCCGTATGACTGTTGAAAACCTTTTGTGCGCCTTATTTAACCTACATTTAAAGTACATCACAGATGAGTCTTCCTGACTTAGCTCCTTTCTAATTTTTTTGGGGAAGTTCTGATAACAGCCATTTGCAAATTTTGCACAAGCATTACTTGTAGATGATGCTCAAAAATATGCTTTCCTATTGGAAAACCTGTTGCTCCAAGATGCAAGGACATATGATCATTGACCCTTAACTATTAAAATTCCGTTTAGTGTTTCATGTGTACGCCTTTATTTATGAAAAACACTAATTTTTCCAAACAATATTTCTTTTTATACCAGTCTGAATCTGTGTGTTACATTCTTCTGATTTGGTAGCATGGACATCCTATTTGATTTCTTGGCTTTCCTTTTTCAAAATAATATTCATTGAAATCAGTGATGACTCTAAATTGCTGTTAATTGAATAGTAACTGCTTTGTATTGATGCTACTTGTCAACTGCTTGCTGTGTTCTCTAACTCAATCAGCTACCTTTCTCAGAAGTTTTATGTCTTACTGCTCTTTGCCAGTAAGATTGTTAGAATGTGGCAGTCAACTGACAAATGTTTGCAGAAAATAGATCAATTTCTGCTTGAGAAATAGATGCATTCCTAACTATTGAGTATTTTGTTCCTTTTAAAGCAGCAGGCTGCTGAAGCCCGATTTTTAGTTGTTTTTCCCAGCTGTTAAGTACACATTTTGTCCTCTTGTGATTCCTAATTTTGTTCTCTTTTCTCATCTTTCTCTTCTTACTTGCAAAAAGGACTTGCATTTAATAGTACCTTTCATGTCCATACAACATCCTGAACCATTTTGTAATTAATGAAGGACTTTTGACAAGTATTGTGATATAAGAAATGTGCAGCCAATTTGTGCCCAGCACAGTCCCACATCAATGAAGTAAATGGCCAAATAATCTATTTTATGCTTGCATAGGAGTACTTCACTTGCAGAAGTGGCATCAGATTTTGTGCGGTGCTTTGTATTACGCACGCACACGATTGAAACTTTAACAACGCTAACAATGAAAATGTACTTTTGAATTTTTGTAATCGTGTTGAAAGTTTGGTATTACTTTCAAGAATTTTAATATTCATCTGACCATTTGCCTGTATTACCTATTCAGTGATTTCATATAAATTGTTACCTATAAATACAACTCATTTAGTTCCCTTTTATATTGGAACCAGTTGAGTTTGCAGAAATTGTTCAAGAATTTAAAGTCACCTGATCCCATGGTAAAATTAAAAATGTCTTTATACAAAATAAGCCTATTAATATAGGTCGTCATACTCTACTACAGAAATTGCTAAATGCGGTTTGAGATCCATGCAGTTTTTTTTTTTGTCTAGTAATAGAGCTATATCCAATATAGGTCATTCAGGTACAAACCTGACTCTCTCACATCTCTTCCGGCCTATTTAAAAGGGTCTTGCATGAGAGAGTACATGAATGGCACAGTTAAAAATTCGGCATAGCTTGCCTGCTTCTAGTAGAACCAGATAGATTAATTGATCTTTTTCTTCTGCATTCTTAGAAATTTAGTAAGTTAAATATGATGTGGGGTAGCATTTTTTATACCTTAACTCCATATTTAAGGACGTAACATATTCATTTTGTTTGGAAAATTTGGGAATTAATTTACACCATTGTGTACATTATGCAGTAGTTGCCTTGTATTGCTAAAACTGTTGCTTTATTTTTGTCAACATTTCTGTATGCAGATCACATTGCCTTGATTATTGAACTACTGGGAAAAATGCCTCGGAAACTGATCCTCACAGGAAAATATTCCAAGGAATTTTTCACCAAAAAAGGTAAAGTATCCAAGAATATAACAGTAAGATTTTAAACATTTTTAATTTTGTATTTAATTTGAGACATTGATATTTCTGTGCATGTTATAAAAATGCAATAGCAGGCGATTCAGTAACTCAACCCAAGTCTGCCACAGCTCTTCACAGTCCGTCCCATTCTCTCATCGTTCACCTCTGTCATATCTCTTCCAATTATGTCACTTTCCAAAAAATGCTGCTGATGTCTTCCTATTTCCCACTCACTATGACCCAACTCCCATGCCTCTGCTGTCAGCCTTTTTCTCCCCTCTAACCAGGTTATAATGCCCCTTTTATCCTCACTTTTCACCTCCCCAGTCTCTGCATTCAAAAGAGCATTTTTGCCATCCCACCAATTGTAACATGATGCCACCATCAAACACATCTTCTCTTCACATTCTGCAGGGACGGTTCCCTCTGGGATATCCAGATCCAGTCCTCTATCATCCCAAACCTCACCCCTTCCCACAGCACCTGCCCATGCAATCGCAGAAGGTGTGACACCTGTCTCTTCACCACCTCCTCTGCTCACCATCCAAGAGCCTAAATGCTACTTTGAGCTGAACTAGCACTTCGCATGCACCTCCTTTAATCTGTTTTATTGCATAGCTGCTCCAATATGGTCATCTTTACCTACATTAGAGAAATTAAGCACAGACTGGGTGACCACTTTGCAATATACCTTCAGTCCATTTGCTAGCATGGTCCAGATCTTCCTGTTGGTTGCCATTTAAGAAGTTCTCAACACCAGGTTAAAGTCCATCAGTTTATTTGGCAGCACTAGCTTTCATAGCCTCAAACTGCTCCTTCAGATGAGTGAGGACTTATGTTCACAAACAGGGCACAAAATGACAAATTCAATTTACAAGATAATGATTGGAATGCGACTCTTAAAGGTACAGACAGTGCGTGGAGAGAAAGTTAAAGAGAAGTGTATTATCTCCAGACAGGGCCAGTTAGAGAGATTTTCTCAGATAAATCTGTTAAAGTTACTGTGCTTTTAACAAGGTTTCTGTATGTTCAGTCTTATTCAATGCTGCTAATGAACCATAGACTTTTCAGTTTGGTAACATTGGTACTTGTTACATACTTTGTGATGGCTGTTAAGATTATGTCGATCTTGTACAGCTACCAAGGGCTCAGTTGCACAACATAGTTTAGATCTTTTGTAATTTATTAGCTCATGAATAGTAATGGAAGCAATTAAATCTGTAAGTTTCCCTATAATTGCACTTGGAGTGTTACTTGGTGTCTAACCTGAATGGTAAGTTTCAGATTATAGTGGTCTAACTTTGCATGTTTTTTAATTGTAGCTTGAGTGAAAATCTTGAAGAATAAGTTTGACTTGATTTTGATTTTCTTTCCACTGAAGCAGCATTGCTGTTTCTGTGAATCTGTTCTAAATGAAACTAAAAGGTTACACATTATAGATCTTTTCTACTGCTCTAACGCCACCAACGTTAATATAGCCTAAATTGCCTCCTATTGCTATGGATTGTTGCGAATATAGTGCAGTGAACTAAGCGACCATAAACAATTCCAAAAATATATTTTACGTTTTACAATCAGACATTCAAAACCTTGTGAAAACAGGCCAATGTTTCTTCTGAATCTTCTAAACTTTCTTCCCACCACTTTCTAACTTTTGCCTTTAGCTTACTGTTCTGTTTTGCAGCTAGCTCTTTATCCATTTTGCAGCAGGTGGTATTTAATGAAAAGTCATTAGCTGCAATATATTTAGATTTTCTACATGTGGGTACTGTCTTTATTATAGATAAGAATGGAAGTGCTGTGCCTGCTTATATAGCTAGGAATTTTAGTCTTGGCTTCTAATAGGTTCAGAAAATACAGACCAGCATTCAACAAACTCAGTAGAAAATTGCAAAAAAGCATACCAGCAGATAATGTTGTAATCTTAAACTGCACAGTGCTGTAGTTGGGCTGTACCATGAAGAGTCCCTGCTATTGCCAAGATACAAGGATTATATTTATCTACTCGGCTAGTGCAAAGAATAACTATATGGCTGATCTCTAATATTGAGGATCTGAATAATGGTGAACTTCCAGTCTCGCGAGGATGCGTTCAAATGGTGATAGAGACAAATTAAGAATGGGTTGGTAAATCTAGGTCGTTTCTTCAAATTAAATTGCAAAACTAGGACTAATGAACATGGATTCTAAGTTCAGGACCAAAATCAATACACACTATTTTTTAAGTTCATTTATTATTGCCACAAGTGGGCTTAAGCTAACACTGCAATGATGTTTATCAACAAGTGAGAATTTAAGGAACAATTGGGGCCTGCAAATGAGGGGACCAAAGTGGATGGATGTAATAGTTAAAATGTAACTTTTTCATCTTGACTAATTTGTAGTAACGTTCAAAGATGAAACTAAAATGTTCCATCTCCAGTGACAGAAGGGAAACCTGGCACAACCATTACTATCTGAGAACTTATTTGTCATTGTTATATTGACAGTCTTGAAGAGCTTAGGAGTTCAGACTCCATATGCCCTCTAAGCTGTGTACGCTGACGGAGGGGAAAGTTTGGCAGTGAAGAAAATGACAAGAATTTATTTATTCTTTTTGTAATTCAGTTCATTACCTTTGAATGTTTAAGATGCTCACTCACCAAGGTGTTTTATCTCTTCAGGTGAGCTGAGGCACATCACAAAACTGAAACCGTGGGGACTCTATGAAGTGCTGGTGGAAAAGTATGAATGGCCACAGGAGGAAGCTGCTACATTTACAGAGTTCCTGTTACCAATGCTGGAACTGATACCAGAGAAACGAGCCACTGCAGCAGAATGCCTCAGACATCCTTGGCTTAACTCATAGCAACCAAATTCATATTTGTTCTTTCCTTAACCTCATGCAGCACCTGGTTCATTGTCTTACAGGTATAAATATATCTGTATAGGCTACTCCAATCTTTAGGCAGATTTTACCTATTTAGTTGAAAAAAATATATACAGAAAAGGGATTATGCAGGGGTTTGGATTACAGAGAAATATGCATAGTCATTAATAGCTGCAGATTGTTAGCTGCTAATGAACACTAATTAGTCTACATTCACCAGTTGTGCTGTTCATGACATATATGATGAGTGCGAGTATAAATGAGTAGTCCAAAATTTAATGTCTTTTGCCAAGGAACTGTAAAATCTACAAGTATCAATGTACAACACCAGAGACCTGACAAAATCTTACCTTATACTCGTACCAAAGAGATAGCTAGCTGTGTTTTACATGTAGGACATTGACCGTTGAAATGGAGATTAAGGTATCTAGTAAATTAACTGCTTTCGCTTTGGAATGACTTGTGGCCAGTCTGCATGCTTTAAAGTTAGCCTGCTTAAGATCTAGGCTGTGCACTTGGCCTTCTGACCATGTTTTCTATAGGTAGGTTGATGGCTGAGTAACTCATGTAGTTGAGTGTTTAAGATATGTTCATACTTACCAGCTTCCCAACTGCCATTCCTGGAACAGCACTTTAGAAGAAGCATTCTGTCAGTGACTGTTGACGTTCCAAAGTACTTATCAGTACTTGAAATCTCAAGTTTATTATTGGAAGAGCTATAAGATATATAGTAGGAAATTGATCCTTTCCATTTGTCCCTTCTATGTTTATATTTACTGCAGATCTTAGAAATGATAACATTGTATTTAAATATTACTGTTTTCTAATGAAGGTTCCCCATTTTATGTTTTGTGTAACATCTGTCCAGAAAATGTTTTTAAAATTTGCTTCACTGCGTAGTCCAGGAAAACGAAGTGGAATTAATCATTAATTTGGTCGTGTTCTACTGCATTGCAATGTGGCTTGTTTACCTAAACAGACTATATTTCAAAAATAAAGTGAACTTTTTTGCATACGATTTACGTGAATATTGTACATGAAAGGAAGTTGAGTTTGTAAAGTGTTTTCTCTACTTTTGGAGGAGGACATCCTCAACCAGTGCCAGAAGAAATGACAGTCAAACACCTCCATTGAAAGTCTGCCTTTTTAGAAACAAAATGCCTTTGGGCTATAAAGTAAGATTACACTGGTGTCTGTTCTTAGCTAGTGCTATATCCAAAGTCGTCAGAAAAGGTGTTGATTTTCTTTTTCCCCAGTTGAAATATATCCTGTGGAACGTCTGAATTAATTGCATTTGACCAATGCAGCTAGTTGAACTTTTATATGCTATTGATAATATTTGGCCAGGTTGTGTATTTAGTGAATATTTAGCAAATCTAAAATACATGAATAAGTGTTGCCCTTCAGTGTCATATTGTCCTATACTATAGGACAGTGTTTGGGTATGGCTTTGCTACCATTTGAAGTGAGTCTTACAAAGGTGTATCAAAAATCCAGCTGTAACAACACTGTTCTATGTTGGTTGGAACTGCTTTATTAATTGCCTGTTCGATATTCTGTCAAAGATGCTTTGTATATATTGTCCCCGCAACATTTGTAAGGTGCAGTGATCTGTTTATTTCTATTTTTTTTGGAAATGCACTTTTATGTAAAGCACCACAGTGATGAATCTAAATTTAAAATTGTGTGGCGATGTCATTTTGTAGGTCCCTTGGAAATTCCTGCTTACAGTAAGAACCCAATTGTGCAAATCTTGAAATAAAGCGGATTGGGCGTATTCTCAGTTCTTTTTCTTTCACCACCTTCCATCGAAAAGGGTGGTTGCACCTATGAATTGTTGCAGAATGGACACCATTGATCCTAATCGAATATTTAAAAATGACACAGATATGACCAAAGAATCACATTATTGACAATGCCACAGGTAATTCAATTAATATTCACCTTGAAGGCATAAGAGAGATGTTAATATATAATGACCCTTCATCACCTAATCATTTTGGGCATAATCAGGCATAAGATCAAGTCAGATCAGTTGCAATGCCTGTTCTTGTCATCTTGGATCTAGCATGTCTTTCTTGTGGAGACCATGAATTGGAGTCGGTTTGAATTTGAATTGGTCTTTGGAGTGAGAAAGGAGATGGCTTGGGGGGCATGTCTGTACACTGACCTTGTAATAAGGGAAAGAATTTTTTTTCAAATCATCAGTGTTCAAGAGATCAATTGGTCATAAACATGTCTACTGGCAGCAATACCATGTATAATGCACAGACTGCCTGTGCTAGGGAAAAACAGTGTTATTTGATCTAAAAATTACCATTTGGTAGACAGGATTCCAAAATCAGCAAGTATGTCTCTTTTTTTTCTGATCCTTTGAATTTAAGTAAGGAAAGAGTATGTTGCAGAGCTGAAAGGAAGTGAAAAGTAGTTTAACTAGATGCATACACCTCTGCAGGATTCTTTACAATTGCAAAATCATGTGAGCTATTTGTCCTATAAAGGACAAATAAAGAAATAAAGCTATATCGTATTTATTATGCAACATATTTAATGAATTGATTTGTCCATGTTTAAAGTTTAGTTTTAATGTCACAAGTAGGTTTACATGAAGCAATTGTGAAAATCCCTGAGTCGCCACACTCTGGCACCTAAACAGTATGACCCTTGGATTGTGGGAGGGACCCAGAGTGTCCAGAGGAAACCCATCAGATATGGGGAAACGTGCAAACTCTGCACAAACAGTGACTCAAGTCAGGAATTGAACACTGGTCCTATGAGGCAGCAGTGCTAACCACTATGCCACAGTGCATTATGGGTGAAGTAGGATATACAGGTAGAAATGAATTTTTTTACATACTTGCAGATCAGTGGCTTGTGTTTGGCTGCAAAATGATAACTGTTTGCATGGCTATGTACACTTTCTTTTTATTCAACAGTAATGTTGTACTAATGTTTCTATGGCTTACAACCCTTGCTGTTTCATTTTTATTGTACCTCTCTGCTGCCTTAGGAATACAGGATTTTGTTATTTGGTCTCAAATTCAGTTTAAAAATTTGACTGCCTCCTTGATATACACCAGTATACTGATACACACCAGTATACTCCAACTTGGTCATCTTTCCTAAAAATGCTGGTAACAGATTAAAACAATATTCACATGCGCATACAAAATCAGTAGCATGGTGATGATGTCACTGGACAAGTAATTGAGAGGCCCAAGCTAACCTTCTGGAGATGGAGTAAAAATCCTACCATCACAACTGTGAAATTTAAATTCAGTTAGCAATGAAGAAATCTGGAATTGAAAACTAGCTTCAGTAATTGAGACCATGTAGGTATCATCAACTGTTGTAAAAACCCATCTAGTTCAGCAATGCCATTTTGGGGAAGGAAGTCTGCAGTTCTTAATCTGAAAGAATCGAGATTTGTGTCTAGATCCATAGCAGTGTGGATGACTCTTAAATGGCCAAGCAAGCCTTAGATCAAGGTTAATTAAGGATGGGCAACAAATGGTGACCTTGCCAGTTACGCCTACATCCCATCAAATAATTAAAAATAGTCTGTGACCCCAGTGGATATTAATTTCAATTTCTGTGACCAAGACACAAATTTGACTCAGCGATACTCTTGTCTGAATCCGATGTTAATTCAAGCTCCATTTTAGGATTTAGCACATAATCTCAGCTGATGTTTTTTAGTGCCATATTGAGGAAATGCTGCAATGTTGGTGATTCCTATCCTTTGTATAAACTATTGAGCAGAGAATCAAAGCTTTGATATTGGCGGTTCTGGTAAACTGAAAGATCCTGTGCCCTTGTTTCAAAAAAAATGGCAATTTTTCTAGATGTTTTTGATGACCCTTTCTTCCAGATTCTGCTAGATTCGAGTATTTCAAGCACTTTGTGTAATTACTTGAAGCCATTTGACTTAATTGATAGTGTTTTATAACAATTGGGAATATAATTTGCCAGTATTCATGATAGATGAAAAGTTTTTTAACCATAGCCCCACGAATAGTATTCACTATCCTGATCCTGTACCCCTCATTTTAATATTTACTTTCTAAATATCAGTGAGTACGTGCCATAATTCTGTTAATTAATACTTTCTAAACTGCTCTAAATGTTAATTAAATTCACTTTCCAATATTTGCATACAAGATCAAGAATTTATCTCTTTGTGGCTAACAGGTTAATTTTCTTATGCTTGGGTTATATATTTGCTCAGATTTTCAGATGGCTAGTTTCTTCCAGGAGCAATTTCTACAAAACCACTGATCCAGCAGCAGTGTAGCATACTCATCTCTTCAGTTCCCATTATATTCACTCCACATTGCTTTTCCAGTATTACTTAAATAGATGCTCTCCCTACTGACTGCAGTCCAAACTTCAGCTGGTGTACTTATTGTACTGGACTGAGCGAGATTAAATCTGTATTTTGAGCGCAGATTGAAGTTGAGAGGAGTGTTATTTAAATATCTTGGTGTAAGAGGAGAATACTTGAACACGTCAGCAATAAAATCATAGAATCCCTACAGTAGAGGAGGAGGCCATTTGGCCCATCAATCCTGCGCTGCCAACAAATTTACCCTATCCTAGTAACCTCACATATTTACCCTGCTAACTTTTTCCCCTTTTTTCTCCATCTCCCCCCTTAACTTGAGTCAATTTTGCGTAGCCAGTCAACCTAACCTGCACACCTTTGCACAGAGAGGAAACTCACACAGACATGAAGAATGTGCAAATTCCGCACACAGTGGTCATGGCCAGATTCCTGACTCTGTGAGGCAACAGTGCTAACCACTTGCTACCCGTATACCTATCCCATCACTTCCTATTGTTGAGTTAAATTTGTTTTAGATCGTTGGGCTGCTCCCAAAAAGTGCACAAGAAAATTGGCAAACTGCAGCTAAACATATAGTTTGCACATAATCTGGATGTTGATGCTGAGCTAGTCCTCCAGCATTGTTCTATGTTATACCTTAATTTCAGAGGTGGATTAAAAAAATGTCAGGTACAAAATTTGATCTAGTAACTCTGTTTAGTATTATTCAACATGCATGATTTCCTATGATTATAAATCACTATTCTACTTTCAGAATAAGTTGAATGACTTACCTTTGTGAATATTTCCTGTTGTATTTTTAGATCTGAAAATAACCAACATAACCTTTCCTTCTGTAGAATCCAGAGCAGAACTGAACTTTGGAAACTTTAATCTTTCTACTATAATTTATCGTTAAATTCATGTAACAAATTCAGTATTTATAATATTTTAAACCACAGGTACCTAAAGTTAATGCTCATCTCTGAAATAAAACTACATTTAGCATTCGACTATTGCTCTATATTTTACTGTAGATATGCACTCTCTTCTTGTCCCCTCTGCTCTATTTCTCCTCCCTACATACTTCTTCCCTCTGTACGAACACACCTCGGGCTGCATGATGATTGAATCCAAATTGATATTAAATCCATTTGTATTTAAGTAAAGATTTTAAGGTAGTGCAATTGTAAGGTGTAGCAAATATATATAACATTATTTCACATTGTTGCAAGTCTTGTACACTTTATTTTTAAAGCTTTACATTTTTTATATCTTTCAGTAAATTACAGGACAGTTTCCTTGTCTGAATCTCATGTTAAATTTTCACAGCTAAGGCATGATGCAGTGTTTGTGTTACTACCAAGATGATATAACATTTTCCATTTTGGAACAAGGATTTCAAGATGGATTTTTAAAAAATAAGCCATAACATACATTTTCTGACAGGCTCCTCAAGGCTGTTGTTTTTTTTAACATTCATTTATTGTCTATACCACTGCTTTTTATAAATGATTGCGTTTTAGTTACAAATGTCTCGTTAAAAATAAGTTTTAAAAAATTACTGAATAAAAACTTACAGAAAAAGTTTGATTTTCTTGTCATTTTTAATATAATTTTGCAACAAAATTCTCAATGTGTTCACAGCATGACAAGATGGTGATTGGTAGCAGGTTATCTTAGGTAGACGATAAGAGTTACTTTGATTTTTTTTGGAGTTGCGTCTTTCTAATGGTTGGTTCGTCTCTAGCCTCTAAGAAGGTGTGAAATTCCAAAACATTTAGGAATCCATAGTGTGTGTTGTAAATCAGTGCATGTTCCAGTAGAAAATACTAGAACAGTTCAGTTACTGAGCCAAATCTTGGTTTAGGTTTCTGGCATGTTGTTCTGCTCTATTGTGAACAGGGAACTTTCTCCTTTTAAAAAAAATCATTTGTCTTAAGGAAAATAAATATGTATGCATCAACTTCTCATCTTGTGTTCGTTATTTTGTGGTGATACTCTAATCACTAAAGTGCAAACAAATCTCTAATTTAAAATATTCAGTATAACAGTCTGGAATTGTCATGAGATGACCATAATGTAAAACTTGAAAGCAGTGCTCTTGGTTTATTCATATTTTCTTCATTCTAAGGCATTACGAGGCAACATAATTGTTATTCTATACAACAGTCTACAAACTTTAACTCATTTATTTTGTTTTGCTGGTGGTATGTTATTCAACAATGGGCACTTGACTGCTACTGGAAAATTATCTGATTTGAATACACTGTTCAATATTGTTTGGGCAGTAGTGTTATCAGATTAACTATGGCAACTTGCCATGAAACATAATGTGCCAATGTGTAAAACACAGTTTTTATAGTAGGCCTAGCTCCATTTCCATACAATTTCTGTAACATTCTGTGGCAAAGGTGCTAATGTTTACCTTATTGCATCGTGTTTTTTGGATTTCTAAAAGTTTTTCCATAGCTACTATCTAAAAAGGAAATATTTTAAATATGCTTGTAAGTTTAAAATTTGCCTTTTAAGAGTTAAACTCAATACCAGCAGACATTAGATTTCAAGTTGGCATCTTTAGATAATATTTGACTTGCTGCTTCAAACCTGCATTTGAACTCGACAATTGTCATTGCTAAGATTTTGTCTTTGAGAGATGTTGGGCAAGGAGATATGCATAATTTATTTTAAAACTAAATTTGCCACTCTCAATGGATTAGAAAGAATCAAGCCATTCCTATTAAATTAGCTTTACAATCTTTGTTCAAAAATGGTATAATGTGAGATCTTTTCACTTGTGACAATACATCAATTCTTCACATCTAATTAAAACATTGCATTTACGTTGAAACATTCAGATCTGAACTAGGTTTTTATCACAAGAATTTAAGACATCATAGAGTAATAGCAACTATCTGTCAATGTTTAAGGTACATACATTCAATACAGTATACACACGGTACAGAATCATTATACTTCACTGTGTTTGGACCTAAGATAACAATGCTAGTGCTCTTCCTAATGAGGTTTGTTTGTATAGACACAGTGACAGGAATTAAAACCTTGTAATGCATTAATCCTCTGATTTACAGCCATATAGCATTGCCTCCAATGGAATGAATCAAAGTAAATCACATTTCTTAATTTCGATTATTACAACTTGAATGCAGTTCCAGAGGTACAAACTGTTGTATTCATTGTTCCTTTTGGGAATCTGCAATGTAATTCTCCTGCTAGGGAGAATACTGAAGCTTCTTTGATCCAATATCATGAGCACGCTGAACAGCTCTGGAAATAAAAAGACAGTTCTGAAAAATATTTTGCTACAGGTCATGATTCAAAGTAGTGCAATGCCTGTTTGCCACTAAATTGTCTAGAAAACTGAGGTGATCTGAATGAGAAACATTGCTTCACGTATTACAATTAGTTTAAATTTGGCATCTAGAATATATTGCTTGATTTTATAGGAGCTATAAATATTTAATCATGTTTCAAACTTAGCTATTTTCTATGACTAAAACTATTGTGGGCTTTATAGATAACTTGACCATGGGGTCAATGGGGAATCAGTGATTGACTTCCCTGTGGGGTTCATTGAGTATGAGTTTGCCTGGTAACAGACAGCAGCCTACCTAGCTGGAACTCATTAGGTGAGCTTTTCATAGGGCAGGCCCAAAAATGGGCCTGCTGAAAACATAGCCTGAGGCGGGGACTAGTATGAGTACATAGTTGTGCTTTAATTTTGCATTCTGCAAAGTTTTTTAAAAAGTGTTCTTTTCCAGTCAGGCTTCCTGAGTTATTATGCTTACCATAATTGATACAAGTGTTGATATCTTCTTTAGGCATTGTCTGCATCTGCAATACAGGAAATAAATGCAATAAGGTGCTTACAACTGATTACCATATAAATTAGTAATTGACTTTGAGCTGACACGTATAATTGAATTTCTAGATTAGCATAAAACCATGTGCATGAAATGCAATAAATCCTGTGAATCAATTTCACAAAAACCTCTTGTTTTGTCTTGAATATTTTTATCTTTTTTTTAAATCATGTTGAGTTCGTACTGCCGCTTGTTTTTTGTTGGAACTTTATTACAGACAAGAGGCGTTTCCTGTCAGCAGCTGTCCATAACAAAGGTATTTTTAATTTATAGTTCCCCCTTTTGTTGTGTATTTTTCCCAACATCGTTTGAGTGAGATCCAATTTCTATTAAGACCCCTGAGAGTGAATTCAAGATAGGGTTGATTTGTGCATACACAGATATGGGAGGGGATGTCATTATGTAGTCCTGGTATGTTTATACAGTAAAAGAGGCATAAAGAATGGGTTGTAGGCAAAGACCACAGTTAAAATAAAAATTATTGTTTTGTGCAAGTCCAGTATCAAAAAAATCCAATAATGTGTTGTTTCACAGTAGGATGAAGACTGATGATGGATAATTCCTTTTTCCATGATGGAATGGTCTGCAGAGATGAATTAGTCTTGTAGGTGCTGGTACAGAAGTTTAAGTAGAAAGAAGGCAGTCTACTTTGTAGTTCAAGCAAGTCAAACTAACGTTCTATTGACAGTGTGTCATGTGATATAATTACAACTTTTACATTTGGGTTTGAGCAAAGAATGTATTTGTCTGGATTCTTGATGGGTAATGTTTTAACGATAATTATTTCAAGAGGTCTCTAGGTTTGTTGTCCTTGCAGACTGGTGAACTTATTGGCCTTGCCTTAGAAATGCAAATGATCTTTGTACAACTGCCTTGCTTTGATCTTGCAGTTAAAGGGGTCGTTATTGCATCTTGAAGATAACAAGGCAGCAGCTGTTCATAATGCCTGGAAGTTCCTTTTGAGCCAAAGCCAACAATAGCTTAAGTCATTTTGAAGCCAATTTAACTATGATGTATGTAATTTTCATTAAAATATTAAGGTCATAAAATCTAATTTGTAGTTCTTTAAGAATAGAGCATAACTCATCCACATTTGTGCTGCACTTGTATGCTTGATCTTTCTCTGAGTGGAGACATTCTGCATGTACGCAATTGGTCACTGCACATGTACAGTGTAATTATGTTAAATTGAGATGTATTATGCAAAATATCTAATATAAAATACTGTCTGTCATGCTTTCACACTTCTGGTGGCACAACATTTAAATGATTGACTAGGAAATGCAGGTTGTCTTGGCCAATCATAAAATCTGGCACATGTGCCTTCACCTGTCTGTCCCTTTTTGGAGATTTGAGAAGGCAGAAGTTGAAGATCCATATGAAAGCTGCTATATATTTTGAACATGGTACAAGTTTCAGCTAATTGGCAAAAAAGCCATTTTGAGGTTGAGCTTTACATGATGTGATGATCTGAAATATTTTGAAATGGTGGTGAAGCAAATTTATTGGTAACCTTCAAAAATAGAGTTGATTTGTACTATAAAGGAGAAATTTACAGGGCTATGATGAACAAAAGCACAGAACTAAAATTGGACCATCTTCAAAAGGTCTTCACATAGCATCTTCTGTGCTGTACTATTCTATATCCAATTTGAAAATAGAAAATACTGGAAATAATTGGGTCTAATGGCATTAACAAAGTTGATGTTTTTGACACTTTGTATCTTTTTTAGAATTAATCTTCAGAAAGCTATCTTTCCCTTGTTATATTCACTTTTAAATGCGCACTCATATGGCAATTTAAAAAAAAAATTCACAACAGGTGTCTAAGATGGTCTCAAACTGAATTGCCCCTTCAATTATTTTCATTTTTTATCTGTATTGGTGTTTCAAATATTTCATTGTTTAGTCATGATCATTTCAAAAACAACAAATGCATATTTAGAAACCTTTTCTGAAGTAAATTAACAGATGAGGTTCAGTTGAGTCTTCTAACCTTATGAGGGGTTAATTGTAAAAGCCATACCATTAGAGTTCTTAACTAAAGCAGGCAGCATGGTGGTACAACGGTTAGCAAATGCAGGTATCTTGAATCTAACTTTATCGATGACTCCTCTTCCATCCCTTCCCACCTTCTGATATCTTGGGGTCCTAGTCCAGCATCTTAAACGTGTAAAATTCTAATCTACAATCATATTCACACATTAGAAACTTTCTATCAGCACATCAAGGATGGAGATGTTTTTCTTCATAGCACCTGCAAACCCCAAATTTGCTACTGTATAAAATTATGCTGTTTATCAAATCAACTATTTTCCTTCATCCCATTGACCCATCATTGCAGTTAAATAATATAACATCTAGATATAGTTTTGTACTATAGATCATAAAAAATAGCTGCAAGAGTAGGCCATTTGGCCCATCGAGCGTTCTCTGCCTTTTAGTAAGATCGTAGCCTGTGACCTGAACTCCACATTCCTGTCCCATCCCAATTTTCCATTTTCCCCATCCTTGATATTCCTTGACTCTTCATAGATCAAAAATCAAAAACTGCTAACATTCTGAAAGAGAATTCCAAAGACAACCCTCTGACAGAAGAAATTTCCCTTCATCTCGAGACCCTTTTAAAGTTTGTCTGCTAGTTCTACATTCCTGAACAAGGCGAAGCATTCTCAGCATCTACCCTGTCAAGCCCCTTCAAACTTGTTTCACATTCATCTAAAATCCACTCAGTATAGGCTCTACTTTTTCTCTTAATCCTATGCCCAGCCTCCTATTCCTTTTCTGACCTCTTATATGTGAGGTCTTAACGATGCTCTACAGCTGTAGCAAGATTTCCTACTTTTATACTCCCATTCTCAATAATAGCCAATGTTCTATTGCTTTCCGAATTGCTTGCTGTAGCTGCATGTTAAATTATGATGTATAATACCATTGTATTCAACTCTCCTGTTTGGAATGTTATATGATTTTATAAGTAAAATATTTTTTGCAGATATACACAGTAGGTGGAGTTCTAATACTGCACTTCAATTGCCAGGGTTGTTTGAATCGTAGAACTAAACATATCGGGTGAGAAATTGGAATTGTTTATGCCCTTTTTTTGAGAATGATTTGAATAACTGCAAAGACCCAAAGTGATGCTCACATGCATGCTGGCTTGAATCACACAAATGCCTTGATAGTGAGGTCATTGGTGCTTGATTATAGTGAATGGCTGCTACAAGTAAACACAGCTAGAAAATTGTTGCTTGATTTAGCAATGCATCACCTAATAACACCTTTACTCTTGACTTTGTACAACTGAACACGCATTCAGAAGTAGGAAGGACCCCACCCTGCCACTAAAACTATTTAAAGGAATCACCAATGATATACAAGTTAGTTGTTCGTTAATTTATTATAGCTGTTGCTTTTAGTTCCACAAATATTTAGATTTTTCTATAGTTTAAAATTGCAAAAGGCAGTAGTTCTACACACGCTAATGGAGTCTTTGCTGTATTCAGGTTATTTTTACAGATCAGTTGCTCCCAGACAAGTGTTTGCTAGTAGTAATTCCACTTGGAATAGTGTATAATTTGGAAAATGAACAGAGGCACACAAGGTGGAACAGGTTTCTGAAAGAGAGAAGTAGAGGAAAGGGAGAGAAGAACTTTCAGTAGGAGGTCACAGCTGCCCAGAGTGCCTGCAGAATAAATCTCTCATCTGAACTTGAGGAAGAAATAATGAATGAGACTTCTCTGCTATAGGAAAGAAACATTTGCTGTCTAATGCAACCTCAGCACGGCATGATGAGAACAAAATACTTTGGATGTTGGAAATTGGAAATAACGGCAGAAAATCCTGGGGAAAAAAATCAGGTCTGGCGAACTCTATGGATAGAGGAACAGTTAATGTTTTGAGTTTGTGCAATCTCTCCTGGCTCATACCCATCTACTAACCTTCCATTCTGTTTCATCTCCATAAAATCCATTAGCTAAT
Source organism: Sphyrna mokarran (assembly GCA_024679065.1). Classification (NCBI taxonomy): domain Eukaryota; kingdom Metazoa; phylum Chordata; class Chondrichthyes; order Carcharhiniformes; family Carcharhinidae; genus Sphyrna; species Sphyrna mokarran. The sequence goes on along the minus strand of JAGIQG010000023.1, from coordinate 19,775,790 downwards.
TGGGTTAGGAATTGGCTAGCAGATAGAAGACAGAGGGTGGTGGTTGATGGGAGATATTCATCTTGGAGTTCGGTGACAAGTGGTGTACCTCAGGGGTCTGTTTTGGGGCCCCTGCTGTTTGTAATTTTTATAAATGATCTGGATGAGGGTATTGAAGGATGGATTAGTAAATTTGCAGATGACACTAAAGTCGGTGGAGTGGTAGATAGTGAAGAGGGGTGTTATAGTTTGCAGAGGGACTTGGACAAGTTGCAGAGCTGGGCCGAGAGGTGGCAAATGGAGTTTAATGTGGAAAAGTGTGAGGTAATGCACTATGGCAGAAATAATAAATGTGTAGAGTATAGGGCAAATGGTAGGATTCTTAGTAGTCTAGATGAACAGAGGGATCTTGGTGTGTATGTGCATAGATCCCTGAAAGTAGGCAGTCAGGTCGAGAAGGTTGTTAGGAAGGCATATGGAGTCTTGGCTTTTATTGGTAGGGGGATTGAATTTCGGAGCCGCAACGTCATGTTGCAACTGTACAAAACTCTAGTGCGGCCGCACTTGGAGTATTGTGTGCAGTTCTGGTCCCCACATTATAAGAAAGATGTGGAGGCATTGGAGAGGGTACAGAGGAGGTTTACCAGGATGTTGCCTGGTATGGAGGGCAGGTCTTATGAAGAGAGGCTGAGGGATTTGAGGTTGTTTTCGTTAGAAAGGAGGCGGCTAAGAGGGGACCTAATCGAGACATATAAGATGATTAGAGGTTTAGATAGGGTGGACAGTGATAGCCTTTTTCCTAGGATGGAGAAAGCTAGCACGAGGGGACACAGCTTTAAATTAAGGGGTGATAGTTATAGGACGGATATCAGAGGTAGGTTCTTTACCCAAAGGGTGGTTCGGGAGTGGAATGCCCTGCCTGCAGCAGTTGTAGATGCGCCAAGTTTGGTGGCGTTTAAGAGGTTAGTTGATAAGTATATGGAAGAGAAGGGAATGGTTTAGTTTGGAGGGGCATTGCTTTTTATATTGGTCGGCACAACATCGAAGGCCGAAGGGCCTGTTCTGTGCTGTAATGTTCTATGTTCTATTGCATTTCTCCCTCTCTCTTTCTGAAATTCATATGAAGATGTTTAGGGCATTAGATACTCTAATGACAGAGTTAAGGACCATAGAAGGTGCTGAGTGGCAAGAAAGTAAGCTTTCAGAATGTGTTTAGCAGAGAATAACAGTCAGTATTCAATGAAAGGAAAAAAAAAGCTTAAACAAGTGGCAAATGGTCCTGCGGAGGAGGGGTGTTGCATTGGGACTTCAAAGCAAAAGGGTCAAGATGGAGGAGAAGATACACATCCTAAAGTTACTCAAGCTGAGTCCAGAATGCTGTAATGTTTAATCGGATCACAAGGTGTACCTCCAATTTGATTTGGACTTTACTGGAACGTTGTAGTAGGCCAAGAATGGACATGTGCACATGAGGTAAGTTGAAATAGCAAGCATCTGGAAGTTTAGGGTCATGCTTGTGGACCGAGTGAAGGTGTCTCGCAAAGTGGTCACTCAGTGTTCTGTAGTTTTTACTCTAGAATATTCTAGTTTTTGTTGATGGGGCTTGTTTACATTGAGACAGAAGATCTGTGAAAATGGGCCTTCCTAGTAAGGCACAGTTGATTCAGTGCCTTGCTTTCCACTGCATGCACTGTATTTTGCATATCTAGCAAAGTTAGAAGTAGATATCAGCTTGGTAATGATCCCTGCTTTTTCCCTAGCCAGTCTGAAATTTTCTAAATGCCATACTGTTTGGGGAAGCTTGACAAGTGGTAGAAACATGCATGTGAAAAAAGCCTCACATTTGCACTATGGAATTTATACAGGGTTCACCTGTTAAATGCTCTGCAATCCAGTGTTCAGCTGTTAACGTATGTTGGTGGTGGTGGGATTCTCCTTAATCACAAATCAAAAAATCTTTATTCAAAGATGTACAAAGCCTAAATCAGGAAGTGCAAATTAGAATACTTGAATTGGCCCAAAGTAAACAAAGGGAGGAAGTTAAAGGTGGGATTGCAAAAAAAGGAAAAATATTTTAAAATTATGCATTTTTTAACTCTTAAAAATCACTAAAATTAAAATTGAGAAAATGAGACACCATGGTTGTTAATTTTCATTGCCAGAGTGTTAGGAAATAATTAAAACATACCATACCATTTAAGAATTCTGTTGCATTTTAGTGGCCGGCCTTTAATATATCATGTTTCATATGTGCAACTTCCATGCAAATACCCCAACTCAACACTATTCTGTTTATTTGATTCCTGGATCTTTTGTTAAATTATCTACAGAGCAGGGTTTCTGGATGAGTGGAGCAACTTGGACAGCAATGTCTGTGAGGTTGATGGCTGACTAAGTGAACGTCATTAACTTCCTCATTTCAACTGGCCAGTGACTCCCACAGTTGTTACTTGTAGTTCCCATCCTCTTAAACAGTGGGTCTGATCAATTTCAAATGGATGTTTTAAAAAAGCGCAAGAGGGAATGGAGTAATATTTGGGTTGGTGCTGGGATGGGCATCTGCTATGGTTGTCAGATCGAAGAATCATTCTGAAAAAGGGGCAAAATGCCCAGAACATTAACCCTGCCAATACCATTTGACATCAGTATTTCCAATTTTCAGTTTAGATGTTATAAAATAGTACAGCACAGAAGGAATTGTCCTGTGTCTTTGAAGATCCTTTGAATGGGATTCAATTTTAATTCCATTCGCTAACCTTGACCACTTACGTGAGGTCATTGAACTTCTTGTGGCACTGCATCCCACAGGGTTGCAAACTGGAAAGTATTGAAGTAGATAAGGAGGATGTGCTAGATATTCTTGAGGGTTTGAAGTTAGATAAGTCCCTTGGGCCGGACGGGATTTACCCTAGGATTCTCTGGGAGGCGAGAGAGGAGATTGCAGAGCCTCTGGCTCTGATCTTCAGGTCATCGTTGGTTACGGGTGTGGTTCCGGAGGACTGGAGGATAGCGAATGTGGTCCCATTGTTCAAGAAGGGGAAGAGAGACTTTCCAGGGAATTATAGGCCGGTGAGTCTTGCATCTGTTGTGGGCAAGGTATTGGAAAGAATTATTAGGGATAGGATTTATAGTTATTTAGAGAGAAATGAATTGATTGGGGATAGTCAGGATGGTTTGTGGAAGGGTAGGTCGTGCCTTACTAACCTTATTGAGTTTTTTGAAAAAGTAACCAAAGAGGTGGATGGGGGTAAGGCAGTTGATGTGGTATATATGGACTTTAGTAAGGCGCCAAGTTTGGTGGCATTTAAGAGGTTAGTAGATAAGTTTATGGATGAAAGGGGAATGGTTTAGGTTAGAGGGTCACTGCTTGTTCCTAATTGGTCGGCGCAACATCGAAGGCCGAAGGGCCTGTTCTGCGCTGTAATGTTCTATGCATCTAGGTACTTAGCTTGATTGTTGGCATTGACCTCCTGCTACATTCTGAACATTTGTCCAGAGACACTCCTGGCTCCCTGCTGATTCACTGAATCCTTTCTTTCACCTCCACCAAAGCATCCATTGCTGCATCCAGTGATTTGAAGCCTCCATGTTGTTGTACCTCTTGAAAGGTCATGATTTTAAAAGTTAATATTTCTCTTGCTATACCGATGCTGCCAAACCTGTTATTCCTAGCATTTTTTTTTGTTGTTTTTAAACCTGAATAAGAATACATTCCTTGATATATTTGATCGAGTGTTAGCATAGGACAAGTTGTTGTCGATACTAACTTAGTCAGCCTTGTGTAATCAATTATCTTTTATAAAGCATTGAAGATAATCCTCGGATAATTGTGTAGAAGTTTGAGGTCAGTAACTATCAATAGGTTGGGAATGTGTGAATAGCAGTAGTTTATAATAGTTCCTAAAGTATTTATTTCAGAAACAAACTTCTTATCTTTTTACTTGCCCAAAGCCATATCCCATCATGCATTTTCTATTCTTCTACTTGTATAAATGTTATTCACTGGAAAGCTCATTTATCTGATGGAACTGCAAATCCAATTTTCTTTTTTCGCAGTCCTGGTCCTACTCTAATCTAGATTGAATGCTGTTCAATTTCTGCCAAAAGGGACCCTGAAATAGCTACTTCCAATTTTTACTGTAAAGCTATTCTCTAACCTTTCTCAAACAAGGTTTTGCATTTAGAGTATCAGTTTTTTTTTGTCATTTTTGAGTTTAATTTGGTGAAAATTGTGATTTCTCTTCCCCCCGCCTTGTTGTGTTTATGTACTTACAAAAATGGAGCAGTCAAGCTAGAAGAACAATGACAGTTGTGACCTCTTCTTCACCCAAATTTGAGGCAGAACAGCAGGTATTAAAATTTTGCATTGCAGGCCACCTTTTAAGTGAATTTTGTGTTCCTTGTGAATCAGATTGTGTCCAGTAAATCTGGACAATATTCAGGTGAGTGCAAAGATACCCAGGAAATCTCTCATGCAATGTTATTATTACTGATTGGAAGATATCCAGCATGCAAACCAGCTTCCTATCCATTTGACTCTGTCTACTTTTCCACAACCTCTGCAAAGCAGCCAGCATAATTATGGACCCCACACACCCCGGACATTTTCTCTTCCACCACCTTCCTTCAGGAAAAAGATACAAAAAAACCTGGGGTAACATACTGACTGTCTCAAGAGCAGCTTATTACCTTGCATTAAGCTGATCTTTTTCTACACTCTAGCTAAGACGGTAACGCTGCATTCTGCACACTTGTTTCCTTTTCTATGAACGGTGTGCTTTGGCTGCATAGCATGCAATAAACAATACTTTTCACTGTTAATACGTGACAATAAACCAAATCTCCAAAAAGTGTAGTCATTTTGGCAGACAGAAGAACAATTTTTCAGTCTGTTGAAAATGGTTGGCAAATCTGGGCCTCTTATTTAAGTGATGTGTTGCTATGTTTATGTCCTCTGATAATCCTGGAACACATGAATTGGAAGAGTATAGTGATCTTGGAGGTTTACAAAGCTGACAGGCTTTCAGCTGATCCAATATTCACAAGATTGAAGATAGTTTTTGGACGTTGAACAATAGCTGATAACAAATGCTTACTATAACTAGCCCCAAGAGTGCTTGTAGTTGAATAGATAGGCTTGATCTGTTGATTTTAAATGTGGAGGACTTGATATCCAATCAGGAACATGAAAACTGGATTTGGCAGCATGATGGTACAGTGTCTTGCAGCGCCAAGGATCCAGGTTCAAGTTCAATTCCTGACTTGGGTTACTGTCTGTGCGAGGTCATCACGTTGTCCCTGTGTCTGTATTTGGTTTCCTCCAAGTGTTCCAGTTTCCTCCCATAGTCTGAAAGATGTGCTGGTTAGGTGCGTTAGAGTCGTAGAGGGTTAGAGCATGGAACCAGAACCTTTAATATAACTTGTTCATGCTACTTTTTTTTAAACCATTAAATTAATCCCAATTGCCTGCATTTGGCCCATATCCCTCTACACCCATACTACCCATGTAATTGTCTAAATGCTTTTTAAAAGAATTGTATCTGCCTCTACTACTACCCCTGCCAGCTTGTTCCAGACACTCACTTCCCTCTGTGTGGATAAATTACCTCCCCCCACCCCCCATGAACCCTCTTGTATCTCCCTCCCTTCTCACCTTAAACCTATGCCCTCTATTTTTAGATTCCCCTACCTTTGAGAAAAGATGTTCATTATTTAACTGATCGATGCCCTCAATTTTATGGACCTCTATAATATCACTCTAAATCTCTTATGCTCCAGGAAAAAGAGTCCCAGTCTTTCCATATAACTCAAACCATCAAGTCTTGGTAGCATCCTAGCACATCTTTTCTGCATTCTTTCTATAATGGGGTGACCAGAACTATACATTGGTGAGGCCACACATGGAACAATGTCTTGTATAGCTTCAACAAGCTGTCTCAACTCCTGTATTTAATGTTTTGCCAATTGAAACCAAGAATGCCAAATGCCTTCTTAGAACATAGAACATTACAGCGCAGAACAGGCCCTTCGGCCTTTGATGTTGTGCCGACCAATTAAGAAAAAGCAATGACCCTCTAACCTAAACCATTCCCTTTTCATCCATAAACTTATCTACTAACCTCTTAAACGCCACCAAACTTGGCGCATCTACAACTGCAGCAGGCAGGGCATTCCATATCCTTACCACCCTCTGGGTAAAGAACCTACCTCTGACATCCGTCCTATAACTACCACCCCTTAATTTAAAGCTATGTTCTTCACCATCCTGTCCACCTGTGATTCCACTTTTAAGGAGCTATGAACTTGTATCCCTAGATTTTTGTTCTGTAACTCTCCCCAACAAGCCCTGGTTCGATCTACCAAAATGCATTACCTCATATCTAAATTAATTTTCATCTGCCATTCTGGTATACCAATCTGGTATATAAGATTATGAGGGGTATAGATAGAGTAAATGGTGGTAAGCTTTTTCCACCATTAGAAAAGGATAGAACGAGGGGTCACGGCCTTAGGGTGAGGGGGGGGCTATGTATAAGACGAATATTAGAGGGCAGTTTTTCACACAAAGGGTAGTGGGGGTGTGGAATACATTACCGAGTAAGGTGGTGGGAGCAGGCACGCTAGGGTTGTTTAAGGGTCTCTTGGACAGCCACATGAGCGGTCTGCAGATAGAGGGATATAGTAGGATGTTTAAATATCCTATTTGTTTCCACAGGATGTTCGGTCCACCTTGTTGACCAACAAGAGCATGCATGCGGCAGGTTGTGCGAGAGCTGCTCTTGGTTGTTGCTTCAGGAGTGGCCTAGTGCTTCACGTCGTTAATGTATGCTTAAACTGGACCATCTGATGGGCACTATGACAGTTCAGAGACTATCGCTGTTGCTGTGCAGACACATGGATTTGGGCCTGTGTCTGCGGGAGTTTGCGCATTCTCCCCATGGTTGCGTGGGTTTTCTCCGGGTGCTCCGGTTTCCTCCCACATCCCAAAAACGTGCTCTTAGGCTGATTAGGTAACAAATTGGTCCCTATATGTCATTAAGACGTTAGGACGGCAGTGCGGGCTCGTTGGGCCGAAGGGCCTGTTTCCGGTGCTGTGTTGTTCTTTGTATTCATCAGCCCACTGGTCAAGATCACATTGCAATCCAAGATAACCTTCTTCACTGTCCACTTTGTCACCAATCTTGCTGCCATCTGCAAACCTATTAACTATGCCTCCTAATTTCTCATCCAAGTCAGTAATATAAATGACAACAGTTAGCCCAGCACTGATTCTTGAGGCACACCACTGGTCACAGGCCTCCAGTTTGGAAAAAAACAACCACCATCTGTCTTCTGTCATCAAGCCAATTTTGTATCTATTTTGCTACCTCGCCCTGGAATTTAGCATTGATGATGCTAAGTTTTCCCTTGGTGTACCTGAACATGTGCTGGAGTGTGGCTACTCAGGGATTTTCATAGTAACTTCATTGCAGTGTTAATGTAAGCCTACTTGTGACAAGAAGTAAGCTTAAACAATATTGAAAGATGGAAGGTATGTATGATGATGAATAGCCTCTTTCCCTGCCAGCTCTTGAAGATTCTGGACATTTGAGTGTTTTCTTGTGCAAGTCAGCAAAGATTAGGAACAATTTACTTGTTCATAATGCTGTGCACAAGAGCTCCAATAGGTGGCACCAGTTTGTCCATATACATACTCGATCGATCTATCTATCTATCATGAATATCTGAGAGGGTATCTTTCTGAGTATGGTTTCAATGCATTTAGTTAATTCACAACATGCAAAGTTATTATCCAGCAGTAGAAAGAACACAATGTATTAACTGATGACACACAGCAAAATCTTCATGGTCTATGACAGTCAATTTTAACAATGATCTGTTCAGTAGAAAGCTGGAGAATGAGCATTTTCTTTTTTAAAAAAACTGAGCTAGTTAGTTAACTATTTGGAATGTGACCCTTCTCCAGCATCCCTGATACTAATGGTGGATTTCATGAATTTATGCAAAACAATGACAATAGGACAACAGTTGCATTTTAACCAAAGTTTGAGTGTGCAAATCACAACAGCTTTTCTGCTAAGCAAAAGGTAATCAGCAATTGGTGGGAAAGACGAGAACCTGAAGAAAGTTTACAAAGGAGCCTCACCAGAAAGGTGGTGATCTCTTCTTTTGCTCCAACCCTTCAATGAGGCCCTTTCTAATCCTATACTCTACCACTCAACTGGAAGCCAGCAGATGACTAAAAGATGTCTGACTTTTCTTTGTTGACAGCTGCTATTTATTCTCATCCCACTTATCCCAGGGAGGAATTGGCCCAGTGGCATTTAAATGACTTTTTATGGCTGAAGATTTTGTTGCCTGCTGGTTCTGAAAGGCAGGAAATTTGTTTGTTGGGAGAAAGCTGCAATTGAAAATTTGCCAGATTTGCAGGGTTTTTCTAAAATTCATTTATGGGATGTGGATGTCATGGGCTAGGCCAGCATTTGATGCCCACCCGTGATAATTACCAAGGCAAATGGAATGCTTGGCATTTATTGTAAAGGAATGAAGCAGCCTTGTTACAACTATATATGGCATTGGTAAGACCACACCTAGAGTAAGAAGAATAGCAAAGTAGCATATTATCTAAATGGAAAAAAAATGCAAAAGAGCAATCATATGTGAACCTCATAAAACTTGTATGCAGGTACAGCAAGTGATTAGGAAGGCAAAAGGAATGTTTAAAGTCCAATAATGGTTGGCCACACCTGAATCAATTTCCATCAGCTCACAGGAGTGGCAGTTTTGTGTAATTTACCAATTCTCTAACTGAATTGCCATCAGTTGGAATATAAAGCCCAGATGTGCATTCAACTTTATCATAGTCACAGAACAAAATAGGTCCAATACCTACGTATTTGACTTTCAAGGTGAGCTGTAGATAAATCGGCTGTTGTCTTGATTTTTTTTTTTTTTACCTAAAATGCATTTATTTTGCTTTAGACACTATAATTTGTATTCCTATATTCCCTCTGTCACAATTGAAAATTGCTTTAATATAATGTATACTATAATAAAATTCCTCACATTCCAAGGGAGAAATGTTCACTATTGTCACATATATCAGATGGTTTTATTTTTATATCTGCCTAAAGCCAAATACATTTTTCTATGCTATGCAGGAAGTCCAGGTAAATACATGGCATAGTGTTAGCACTGCTGTCTCACAGCTCTGTGGACCCAGGTTCAATTCTAGCCTTGGTGACTCTGTGGATATTGCACAGTCTTCCTTGGGTGCTTCGGTTTCTTCCCACAGTCCAAAGGCATGCGGGTTAGGTGAATTGGCCACACTAAATTGGCCCCTAGGGCAGAATTTTACCAGAACACCTGCCCGAGGTTCATATAATCCTGCCCAAGGCCAACAGAGAATGCCATTCTCGAACCTCGCCCATCCTCGGAATTGAAGCAGGTGTGTCGGTAAAATTCCAGCCATAATGGCCCAAGATGTGTAGGTTGGCTGGACTAGCCATGGTAAGTGTGTGGGGTAGCAGGAATAGGGTCTGGGTAAAATACTATCAGAAAGTCAGTGTAGACTCGAGAGGCTGAATAGAATCCCTACAGTGCTGAAGATGCCATGATTTTGTTATAGGTGCTTCTTCTTAGTGTATGTGTTCCCAAACCTAAACTGCAATCCTGGAATGGAATACACCAACTTTTAAGTGTGCTGAGTTAGGGACCTTTTAAAGGTTTTGTTATGTACTGCTTAATTTTAAAATTAAAAGGCTTTTGTTATAGGAAGAATAAACATGATAATATTGATAAAGCTCTCCTTGTGAGTTTCTGAAATCAGTTTGGGACTATAATGCATTGCTTCAAAATGAACTGAAACATTTACATGTTTATATGAAATAGTTTCTGCATGGAGTCCTACCAGTGATGAAAAAAGTGATGATATTCGTATGTGCATACTGAAAAGGCCTGTGCACCTACTGAATAATAAGCATCTACCTTCTGTGGCAATTCATTAAAGACTGTAGTGTGGTCTCAATGACTTGTTATCTCTCATCATTAAACATTCTCCTCATGTGCATAAACGTATCCTCCCTTTTTCATCTTATTTGCATTCCTGACCATTTCTCCTTGTTATAGTCATCTTTTACATTTTCAGATAATTTTAGTACCTCAGCCTTTTGTTCTCGCTTGCAAACAATGAAGCTTCACTTTAGAGTCAAGAAGCAACTCCTGAGCCTGAGCTTGCTTTATTTTAATTCTCTCTTCCCCAGGTTTATTTTCCCTGTGCTTATACACTATTCTTTGAATTCTCTCATTGATTTTGCAGACGAATGTGTTCTGCACTGGTTGGCATGTGGCAATATGAGACTTTATAGAATCATAAAATCCTAAAGTGCAGAAGGATGCTATATGGTTCATTGAGTCTGCACTGACAACAATCCCACCCAGATTCTATCCCCATAATCCCAGAGCTAGTTCCCCCTGACACTAAGGAGCAATTAAGCATAGCCAATTAACTTAACCTGCATATCTTTGGACTGTGGAGGGAACCTGGAGAAAATCCACATACACACAGGGAGGTACAGATAGTGACCCAAGCCAGAATTGAACCTGGGTCCCTGGTGCAGTGAGGCAGTAATGCTAACCATTGTGCCAGCATGCTCCCTTCATCTTTTAATATCTCATCTGTATGGGAAGGATTGTTTATGCCTCTGCTTGGCTAAGGCCAATGCAAACAACAAATTCATTTTTATCATTATGTAGTGAAACACCCCAACTTTAACTAAATAAATGTAAATCAGAGTAAAATTATTGAAGTGTTTTTGTTAAATCATGTAATATTTTAAAGGAAAAACTCCTCTACATTCCAGCAGCTATTTGCCAATAGAATGAGGAATGAATGGTTATCTGAAAGAATGGGATCTCAGTCTGAAACTAATTCTGGCCTATCAAAAGTAACTGCAACAGTTAATGTGAGATCATAATTTCAGTCCATTGAAGTTTGGCAAGGTGGCATCGTGGTTAGTACTGCTGCTGCCTCACAGCACCAAAGACCTGGTTTGATTCCGGCCTTGGGTAACTATGTAGAATTTGCACGTTCTCCTGCGTCTGTGTGGGTTTCCTCCAGGTGCACTAGGTTAGGTTGATTGGCCATGCTAAATTGACTCAGTGTCACAGGGATTAGCTGTCTTAATACATGGGGTTACAGGGATAGGGCCTGGGTAGGATTATTATTGGTACAGGTTCGATGGGCCAAATGGTCTCCTTTTGCACTGTAGTATTTCCATGATTTTAAGGTTGCTTGTTAACTCCTAGCCTGTCTCAGATCAAAAGGTCAAATGAATGTAGAGACAGGGAAGTTCTTGAACACAAATATTTGGATTGATATAAATGAGACTTCCATAATCTTTTTCCCCATAAACTGCACTAAAGATGCAATCGTTCATGTTTTGAAGCAAGTTCAAAAAAGTAGGCAAGTGATAAACTGTGCAGTAAATTATGCAATAACTTGTTCTTTCTCAGGTTGAGGTCTGCTGATCCTAATGATTTAGGATAATCAAGGCAAGGCAAACCATCAGGGGCCGATTCTCATAAAAAAACATCAAGTGCCGAATTTGTGTGAGAACTGGCGTAACTCCCATCAATTTATGTAGCAGGATTTTCAAAATGTGTGTCCAACACTGAACATTGCAGAGATTCACACTTCCTGATTACAGTCCAGCATACTTCCCTCCACCTCCAATAATGTTGGCCTTCAAACTCTAATGAAATTCAAATCCATATTTAAATCATGTTGATATGCTTACTTCCTACTTCTCATCTGGCTCAACCTGACCTACTGCAATTTTTAGTTACATATAGTAAGGAATGTTGCTGTTCATATCTTCTTTCCTTTTTTTTCTCTCCATCTCCCCTTTCCTGACCTTACCATTTTGATCAGTTGACATATGGTGTGCTAACAATGCCTGACCTTTAAAATCTTTTACGTTTTGCGGCACTCCCTTCTTGTAGTTAAAATAGAGTCCAGTACGTGTCAATGGATGACTGTGGCTATAAACTGGATTGAGCACCATACTCCTATTTTGATCATTGGACTTTTCGAACAGATTGCATTTCAAAGTTTGTTTTAGCGTCACAAGTAGACTTACGTTAACACTGCCATGAAGTTACTGTGAAAATCCTCTAGTTACCACACTCCAGTGCCTGTTTAGGAACACTAAGGGAGAATTTAGTATGGCCAATGCTCCTAAGTAGCATATCTTTTGGATGGTGGAGGAAATTGGAGCACCCATGCAAACCCCAAGGAGAACGTACAGCCTCCACACAGAGTAAACTAAGCAGTAAATTGAACTCAGGGCCCCTGACATTAGGAGGCAGCAGTGCTAACCATGATGCCACTCTTGAGGTGTGATTTTTGAGTGGCATATACAGACAAGATTTTCAGATGCGTTGTCCAACATATCATTCAATTTGGGGATGACTGGAATCATATCACGCAAAATCTTCCAGGATAAAGTAACTACATGTCTGAGATTCTTTGGTCTGTTCGCTAAGCTGTAAACATACCATTGAATTAGGAGACCGGGTGAATGATAAGAAGCATCTCAAATGCATCCGGAAACGTTCCCTAAATTGATTTGCAACACCCCTGTAGCCATGTTTCATTGACAGATACTAGCAATAACGAATTGAGAATATGAAATAAATGTTAATAATCAGGGATTTAATAGTTTAGATCTTTCTCCTGACTCATTACCTTAAGATTTATAACAGCTACAGACAGCATTGTCAGAGCTTTCATCTTGCACCACTGTCTCTGACTCACCTTATAAAACTGACAAATTAAAATATAACTTTTTAAAACTAGAAAGCAGTTTTACTGTATTGAGCTTGCAATCACAATATACTTATTAATGGAGAAATGCAGTTGGATTGGCTCTTTCCCCCATTCAGTCAGCTATTCTTTTCTCAATTAAAATTCTCTTTGGTGTTCTTTAGTGCTGAACTGTACAATGGGAAAGGAGATCTTATGCCAGAATTCCCATTTTATTCTTAGATGCTATTTGGCATTGTACCAGTTCCTAAACATTTAAGAAATGGAATGATAGCCAAGCTTTGAATTGGTGTCCAAGTGAATCATATTGACTAATTTTATGAAATTACATTTGATATGGATTAAAAATTGAATGTGTAAATCTTTTTTGTCTGATTGATTGATTTACTTACTTAAAAACTCCCTCACAGAAAACACTGCTGAATGCAGACTGTGACATATTCCTGACTTCTTTAACAATGACGTTGATCTCAATGGCACAACTTGTTCCTTGTGATTTCCTTTTGAACCAGTGCTTTTATTTCTTTCAGCGATCTTTTATTTTGTAGAGGAGATCAAATTGAACAAAGCCTTATGCATGGGCTACAAAATTCACAACCATTATTGAGGCATTAGTGAAAATGCTTTGTAGAAACACAAATAACATTTGAAAATAGGAGCAGGAGGCCATTCAGTCCATCGAGTCTGCTTTGCCATTCATTATGGTTGTCATCCAACTCAATAGCACAATTCCACTTTCCCCCTATCATATTCTTTTATCCCCTACACCTCAAGTGTTATCTAACCACCTCTTGAAAACATTCAATGACTGGAACTCTACCTCCTTGCCTGCCACAGAATCAGTGTGGGTGAGTGTCCTCCAATGGAAATCTCTGTTGACCTCAGGAAGGAATTTCCAGTTCCACCTGAATGAGGCCATAAAATCCCACCCAATGTTTTGGCTTCAACTACTTTCTGTGGTAGTGAATTCCACAGGCCAACCACTCTCAGGTTGAAGAAATTTTTCCTCAAGCCTATCCTAAACTGTCTACCCTATACCTTCAGATCGTGACCACCAGTTCTCAACACCCCAACCATTGGGAATATCTTTCTCCCATCTATCCTGCCTAGTCCTGTTAGAATTTTATAATTTTCTATAACATTTCCCCCCTTGTTCTATTGAACTCCAACAAATATCATCCTAATCGACTCAATCTCATATGTCTGTCCTACCAATTCAGGAATCAGATTAATAAACCTTTTCTGCATTTCCCCTCGAGCAAGAACATCCTGACTCAGATAAAGAGACCAAAACTGCACACAATATTCCAGGTGTGGCCTTACCAAGGCCCTGTATAACTGCATCAAAACATCCCTGCTAATCCCCTCCTTATGAAGGCCAACATACTGTTTGCCTGTTTTTGCTACCTGTTAGATGACTGATGTTCAAGGACACCACATCTCTTTGCACATTCCCCTCTTCTAATTTAGAGCCAATCTTCCCTATTTTGCTATCCAAGTGGATAACCTCACATTACCTAAATTATACTGCATCTGCCATTCATTTATCTACTCACTTAACTTGTCCAAATCACACTGAAGGATGTTGGCAACCTCCTAACAGCTCACCCTCCCAACCAGCTTTGTGTCATCTGCAAATTTGGAGATGAAGCAAAGAACATGAAGGGTGAGTTAGTCATTCTAGGGCACATGTGGTTGCCAATTAATGTGGAATTGTCACAGAGCTGGGCCCTCCCTTAATTGGAAACTAATATTTAGCCACAGGCAAAAGGAGTAAATGTTGTATTTGCACTCGGGAATCAGGCCCCACCAGCCTGATTGAGGGACATGGCTGGTCTTACTAAGCTACAGAAATGCAAATACAAAGTAAAAATTACTATCAGATTTTGAAATCTTATTTGATTAAAATTATCCCAAATATTGGCAGAATTCTCAATCAATTCTTGTCAACTCCATTGGTTTGAAGCCACACTTAATCCCCTGTGGATTTTGTTCAGACAAAATTGAATTTAAATCATGGCACAGAATCACTTACCTTTATTTTCTACCTTGAAGTCCTCAGGGAGGAGGCTGTCTTGCCTGTTGCCAAGCACAAAGGCCAAGAAGGACAGGATGAGAGCATCTAGGATGCCAATTATAGCCAAGATGTAGGCCCAACGAACAGAACATGCTCCCAAAGTGTACTTGTCAGTTTTGTCCCCACACATTTGTTTGACTGCATCTGAATCCCAGCCATCGGGGTAAATCATACATCCCATTATCAGGCCAGTAGCTAAAGGGAAAATAATCTTTGTTAAAGCAATTTTGTTTTGTTGCAAAATACAATGAGAATATATACTGATATAATACATTTCTAAAAGTTCTTTCATGGGATGTGGGAGTCACTGGCTAGGCCAGCAATTATTGCTCCAAATCTAATTTCTCTTGACAATGGTGAGCCAGTTGAAGCACTGGATGTCCATGTGGTGTAGGTACACCTGCAGTGCTGTTAGGAAGGGAATTCCAGGGTTTTGACCCAGCCACAGTGACGGAACATATATAAAAACAGAAACCAGAAGCAGGAGTAGGCCTTTCGGCCCTTCGAGCCTGCTCCATAATTCATTATGATTGTGGTCTATATGTGTGGCTTGGAGGGAAACTTGCAGGTGGCGGTATTCCCATGCATCTGCTGCGCTTGTCAATCTAGATGGTAGAAATGGCAGGTTATTTATTAACACATTTGACCATTTATAAAAATGTTGGTAACAGCAGCTTTCAAAAATTGAAACAAATACTTCTCCCTCTGATTTAACTAAAAGGCCCATTGGCACTGAAAAAATTTATAAACATGAATGGAGCAAGACATTTGAGAATTTTCACCTGTTTTAGTAAATAAAAGCTAAAGGAAGCCATGAAGGACAGAAACATTGAAAGTGTGAAAATGTTCTACTCTTGGAGGGGTATCGTGTCACTGTCCTTGTTTTTAATTTGTCCGTCGGTGCTGTTTACGTGGGCTGGATAGCATTAAAATTGGAACTTAATTTACTCCAATGTTACATTTAAAATTCGCTGTGAATTGAATGTGCTGAACTGTGAAAGGATCTGGCATGTTCTCCTTGTACAGCTGGGCTATTAATTGAATATACCTGTTCTCACCTTTGCCTGACACTGCCAACTGGCCCTGATATACTGCAACCACAGAAAATTAATTTAATAGCTTTCTTTCAACACACCATGGATGGGAATGCACACAGCTACTAGGAAATTCCACATAGTTAAAATAATTGCTCTAACTCCACCTTCAGTAACCTATTAGCCCTCATTTGTAGATATATAAGTAGCACTACTAGCAGGCCTGGAGAGGTGTTCTCCTTCTGGACATGTGAGCAAAAACATAACTAATAATAGTGCATCTCAAACAATGAGCAGGTTTTGTAGCTCAAATCCTAATGGACAAATAATTATACATTGAAAGTGAGAACCCTTTCTACTGATTGCTGTCACAATTGGTGAACCCCCTAATCCTTGAATCCTAGCTTTCTATCCCAACCCATTGTAATAACTCCAGGACATAACTGTAAAGGAATAGTGCTTTATTGCACAAAATACATTAAAGGAAAACTATAAACAGGTGAACACAAATAGGTCCCAATAGAGACAATATAACAATGAATCCACTCAGGGGCCTGCTTTATATAGGGCTTGGTATACTAGCTCCATTTGTAACTTAAAAATCAACTTATATACCCATGAACTCAGTTGCCTGAATTCAAAGTAGTTTATCCTTTACATGGAATAAAACACAAAGTGGTGAATAAAATACAACATATTTCCTAAAATTACACCAAATTTACAACCCTATTGTTGGTCCTTATTTCACATTTGTACATGAAGATTGTAAACATAACTACTGGTACAAAGCAGAAAATCTCAACAGCTTTGTGGGTTAGGTTGATTGGTTATGCTAAAATTGCCCTTTAGCATCCTGAGATGCATTGGTTAAATGGATTAGAGGATAAATGTGTAGGAATATCGGGGTAGGGCTTGGGTGGGATTACAGAGTGTGCAAACTCGATGGGCCCAATGGCCTCTTTCTGCACCGTACAGTTTCTATGATTCTATGAACTGACAGCATCTGTGGAGGGAAAATAAGGCCAATGTATACCAATCCCCAGGGAGCTCATAATCACCAGGTCCTACAGAGAGGTCAATCAGTGATTCACCATGCAAGTCCCTGGATGTCATTGGTAAGCACCAATCTTGAGCTGCCTGCCTCACCATTATCCAGATTTGCCTCCCCAACCCCAAACCACTTCCCACTGAGCCCTTGTCTTTCCTGATTGCTGGACAGCAATCCAGCCATGGCCTTATGTCACTGGCTTTCCCATCTGACTGCTAAACAGCTTGTCGAACGGTTTGGCTGCTAATAGAAGGAACGAATAGGTAATGAGTTCCTGGTGTCAACTGATGCAGGATTCCAACCACCGAGATTTCCACTCATATCCTGGCTATTCACTTTTCCTCCATTTGTCAGACTCAGAATCCCTACAGTGCAGAAGGAGGCCATTCAGCCCATTGAGCCTGAACTGACACCAATCCCACTCTTTTCCTCATGACTCCACATATTTACCCTCCTATTGCCGTTGGCACTAAGGGGCAATTTTGCATGGCCAATCAATATAACCTGCATATCTTAACTCTCTTATTGTTAGCTCTTCAAAGAGGGAAAATGTTTTTAATTATTTAAAAGGGTCTGTATATGAGGTTAAACTGACTACCAGATGAGAGTTTGACTGTTTTCTCACATTTAATGTATAATTATTTGTTCGTAAGTTGAGGGCTGCAAAACATGCTCATTGTGAGATACACAATTATTAGGTAAGAAACAACGTTCTAATGATCAATGGAAAATCATGCCAATTGTCGCAGTCAAGCTGAGGATGTGTGCGCTAGGAGTAATAATAAAAGCAAAATACTGAGGATGCTGAAGCCAAAATAAAAACAGAAAATGCTGGAAAATCTCTGCAGGTCTGACAACATCTGTGGAGAGAGAATTGAGTCAGCCTTTTGAATCTAGATGGCCCTTCAATAGAGTTAAAATCAGCTCTGACAATGGGTCATCCAGACTCTCAACATTGGTTTCATTTTCCCTCCACAGGTGCTGTCAGATCATAGAATCAGAGAAACCCTACGGTGCAGAAAGAGGCCATCTGGCCCATCAAGTCTGCACACTCCACAATCCCACCCCAGGCCCTATCCCAATATTCCTACACATTTACCCGCTAATCCCTTTATCCAACAGATCTCAGGACACTAAGGGGCAATTTTAGCATGGCCAATCAACCTAATCCACAAAGCTGCTGAGATTTTCTACTTTGTGCCAGTAGTTATGTTTACAATCTTCAAGTTGAAATGTGAAATAAAAGGACCAACAATAGGGTTGTAAATTTGGTGTAATTTTAGGAAATAAGATGTATTTTATTCACCATCTGTATTGTGTTTTATTCCATGTAAAAAATAAACTACTTTGAATTCAGGCAACTGAGTTCATGGGTATATAAAGCTGATTTTTAAGTTACAACTGAAGCGTTGAGAACATACGCCATCATTCAACAGATCTTCTGAAGAGTTTCTCATTAAATTATAATCCACAAATTTACTGTTAGTCTCTGGACTTCTAAGAATAGCTCTAAAAATTCCAATATTCAGATTCTTAATTCTTCCCCTCTCTATTGTTTTGGATTTTCCATCTTGATACTGTTGGCCTGTGCTAAACTGAAAACATTCAGGAAAGTGTTGGCAGAGAATCTGTTTGAGATGTGGGACTTGAAACCATCATGAATTGTTTATCTACTGTGATCCTGGATGCCCAGGACACATCACATTAACATTAAAAATCTAATCAACAGATTTATTTCTTGCTCTGTATCCAAATGGTGCAACCCCTTTACTTCTGAGGTTTAGGATAAGGTTAGGATTTTAAACATTCATCAGTGAGCCAATGTTCTGCTTGTCAAACAATCTATTCCCTTTCCCCAGTCTATTTATTTAACAGCCAAGGGAGGGAAAGGAATCAGTGTTAGTGATTCAAATGTTCACAGACATGAGTGCAAGTGGCATATAATAGGGAATGAACACCAACCTACTCTTCACATGAGGAAAAGAGTATTCATTAACCTTTTCAGACAACAGTTGTTCAGCTTGAAATGCCAGAGAAAATTAAGTGATGCTGTCTAATCCTATTTCCCCAATTAATGACATGACACACTTGAGAGACAATAAATCAGTGATGATGAGCATGTTGAACAAAGCCTTCTTGCACCTGATTAATTTTGAATGCATCATGGGCGTGTGAGTTATTTGACGGAATGGGTAGGTTTCGATTAATTGATCACTCGAGATTCACCCTCCTACTGATGAGTTTCCCGTGGAGCTTGCTGCCAGCAATCTTTGAAACATGTAAAGCTGTTCTTGTTAAACTTTCCAAGTGACAAATATAAATATGAATCTTGATTCATGAGATTCATCAGTTATGTAGCTCAGAATTGTAACATGAGATTTATTTACTGCTAGAATAAAAAAAAAGCTGAATCTCAACCTCTGTTGAATGATCAGCTCGAAATACTTGAATTGTTATTCCAATAAAAGCCTACATCTTCTAATGAATGGATCACCCAATCATTTATGTTTGTGTTTTTATTGTGCTATTTAAAACATTTGAACTTACTAACTATTTCTAAGTTCTCAACAGAGCATAGGTATGGACTGACAGATTCAATCTACAGTTTGGAGATTGCCCTAGTTCCTCAACCCTGGCTCTGCTTCTATGCCTCGGCAGGACCTTTGGATTAGTAATGTAAAGTGGGCATTGTCCATGTGTAACAGTAACCAATTTCTTTCTTTCTGCCAAGAGTTTCTGCTTTTACGGTAAACTCCAACAGTATTCTGCAGGTTCCTTCAGCATGACTTCCTAAAGCCTTTCCTCAAAATTTGGTGCATCTTGACCCCTATACAATGGGTGCAGTTTTTCCCCATACCTTGGTCAATTGCAGCTTCAGTTTAGCTGTGATGCAGTATCACTCTATAAGGCTAAACTAACATCCCAAATTGACCCAACAATATGTCCACTCGTTGTTATACAAAAGTGGCATTAATCCTTGTACTCTGTGGCTGTTTGGTTTCAAATTACTTTCTGGTGGCACATGCAAGAGTAGGTCTGTGCCATAGTCCAAAGTTACCCAAAATTTTGATTAAGAAATAAGCTATTTTGTTATTTTTGGGATAAAACCAGCATTAATAACTCACTCACCAATGAAAAATTAGAGGTTGTTTGTAATTTTTGGCACTGCCAAAAATGAGGCAGTGGCAATTTGGTTGTTGTGATATTCACCGCCCAGTTGTACTTTGGCTTCATTGGAAAGGCAGGCCAGGCAAGTGTACAGAGACTACATGGTCCACTTGTGCCTAGTAGTTTGATAGAGCCTTGTATTTATGATCACAAGTGTTGTAAGATTCTGTTTCGGCCTTGAATTGAAGCAGTGGAATACAAGCATATTAACGTTCAATGCATTTGCCTGAGTACTTTGTGCTAATTTAACAGAAAATTGGATTAGTGCCTCAATAAAATAAATGAGGGAAGTCATTTATTTTTGTTGTGCAAAGTCTTGAAAGGCCAGTATCCCATGCCATAATTTTAAGATTTTGCTTTTCCAGATGTGCATTTCTTCCAAATTCTTTAAAATATTGTTTAAAATTAAGCAGGATGCAATATTTTAATATATTCTTCTAGCATTTCCAGTAATCTATAGTATAGTATCGTGCTTTGAGAAATAGGGGAAGTGCATTGTTTTATGAAGGAATTTGTGTCCATATCCTTTTAACATACATAATCTTTGACATTTCTGGCATTGGTTAAATCTATCAGCCTGCAATCCCTCAAAGCATTTACCTGTTACCTCATAGTCAATAAGGTAATGTGCAAGCTGTTGCCATTTGTTTCCTACATTCAGATAATTATAACAAGCATCTTGGCTGCTTTTCATTTATTGAATCCCCCTCCTTTCCTATAACTCAATCTATTTAATTTCCTTTATTCTTGAGCTGAGAGCTTTCAAGAGTAGACCATTTGACATTCTGCTGGCATATCCCAAGCTACTTAATCTTTGTTCTGTGATCAATTCTTTTTGCTGCAGTTTCTTCTTCTGATATTCTCACTGGAGAATTCTGTCTCTCCAATTTTCAGAACTCATTTTTTACTTCATTTTTCCTTTAAATATAGGATTACAACTAACTGGAGTAGCATATCAAATTTCTCCATGCATTCAAATGTCACTTTATTACACAATTTTAAAGGTTACCATCATTGACATTTTAAGCAACATCTGCCATAAACTGGGAAGTAGCTTTTTAAAAATTGCTAATTAAATATCAATCAACTGCCAATTGGTTTCCAATTATGTGCTGTAACATCACTAATCAGGTTAAAAAATAATTTTGTGCCCTGTGCTTTCCAAATAATTCAGTTGCCATCCTCATTTCACCTGGGAATTCTTTATTATCCAGAATACTTTTATTTTCTTCATAGGAAAACAGGAACTAGGAGCAGGCAATTCAACCTTTTGAGCGTGGCTGAAGTTACCCTGGTCTCAACTCCACTTTCCTGCCAATCCTCCCTAGCCCTTTATCCCAATTTTCATCAGAAACCTATTTATTTGGTTAGTGATACGTTAGTTATAACGGGAAGATCCAAACTACTAAAGTTGTACTTCATTCTGAGTAAGACTTCTGCTTCCGAAAGCCAAAGAAGGAAAGTATTCCATTGATATTGACATAGTTTAATAGATCTGGCTCCTTTTGGTTCAATAGATTAGTGATTTAATACCTGAGGAGATAAGAGAATCCTTGTCTTCTTGGAACTCAGCCCAGAAAGCAGATCACAACAGAAAGAAGAAAGGACAAGGATGATTTTTCTAAGAGGTCAAAAAATTATACATTGACATGTTTTGCTATGTCAAGCTGCCAAATGAATAAAAGTTATCATTGTTGTACAGGGAAATGTAACCATGCCCTCTATAAACCCACTGAGTCACTAGCCTTGTAGTTTATTTGACCCATGAAATGCAAGGGAATTAAGAAATGACTCGCTCAAAAATACTTTTGGATGATCACATTTGTTTATTTGAGTGGGCAATTATAGATTCAAAGTGACAATATACCCTGTAATGCAAAGTTCTGACAATGCTATGCTTCTACAATTCTATATCTGAGCATTATGTTGCTTGAGATATTATAAGTAAATTGTCAGAAATTGCCCTAAATGCCCAGTCTGTGTTGATTGCAGTTCCCCTTTCAATTAACTTGTTTCTCTGACTTGCCCCAGTGTCATCTCAAAAGTCTCTTTATACCTTTTATTCAAGACACAGGAAAGCTGAATGATGATTCTTGTTCTGAGATTGTGACCGTTATAGAGTGCTATAGCAAGCACCTTCCTATTTAAAATGTCTATACCAGTGTTTTTAGTGAGTATGCGCATGCTCATGTATCAGTCACGTGATTTTTTTGCTGGTTTAGTCTTATCCTTAAAACATTTACCAAATGTAAAATATACAGATGTCACACATTAACAGTAGCGACAGAGTTGCAGTGTATTGCATCTTCTCCACACAGCACGACAAGAGCCTCCAATAGTAAGATGGTATTTGTGACCCTTGCCCAAACCATGGCTCCGATTCTCAGTCCATGCTGCAATGCATTTCACTGTTTTTCCTAAGTGAGGATGATTAATTATCACAATGTGTTCAGCTACTCTTTTTAGTAGCTGAGTTACCACATCCTTATGGTGATGAGAAAACAGCAGAAAAGAAAAGAAAAAAAAATTGAAGTTTGGCATGGTGCTATGAAGTTTTGCACAGTGAGTAACTAGTTTGCAACATGAACACTGGTCAATGGCTCTGATCAGTGAGTTTGATTTTACTGGTGAAAAATAGGTGAGCAGCATCATGACTATGTTTGGTGAGAATCGTATCCTGGCACTAGTTTTGCACAAATTGCTGTATAATTGTGACTTGCACCTTGCCAAAAAAAAAAACGGTGTGATTCTCTCTCATTTCCTTACTTGTTCAGCACTTTTTTTTGGAAGATTGCTCCCTTGCTTGAAGTCAACATAAAGCTTGGGAAAGGGGGAAAAAAAAAATTATTAAAAAGGAGAATAGTGGACTTCAGGGAGACATGTCCAATGAAATTTAACATTAAGAGAGAAGTGACACATTTTGAAGGGAGGAATGAGAAGAGCGAGTGTAAATTAACGGATATGATTTTAAATGGGTCACAATAACAGAGAACTGAGGGTTACACTCACATCTGACTTGGTAAAAAGACAAGGGCATTGTGTTGTTGGACTTTTAAAATTTTAAACATTTATTCATAGGTTCGGGCATCAGTAAGGATCGACAACACCACCTCTTCCATGGTCATCCTCAGCACTGGTGCCCCACAAGGCTGTATTCTCAGCCTGCTATTATATTCCTCATACATCTATGACTGTGTGGCCAAATTCTCCTCCAATTTGATTTAAGTTTGCTGACGACACTACCGTAGTAGGTCAGGTCTCAAACAATGACAAGACAGACTACAAGAATGAGTTAGAGAATCTGGTGAACTGGTGCAGTAACAATAACCTTTCACTCAAGGTCAACAAAATGAAGGAGATTGTCATAGACTTCAGGAAGCATAAAGGAGAACATGCCCCTGTCTACATCAATGGCTACGAAGTAGAAAAGATTGAGAGCTTCGGGTTTTTAGGTGTCCAGATCACCAAGAACCTGTCCTGATTCCCCATGCTGACACTATAGTTAAGAAAGCCCACCAGTGCCTTCACTTTCTCAGACTAAGGAAGTTTGGCATGTCCGCTACAAGTCTCACCAACTTTTACAGATGCACCATAGAAAGCAGTTGTGCTTGTTGTATCACAGCTTCATATGGCTCCTGCTCTGCCCAAGACTGCAAGAAACTACAAAAGGTCATGAATGTAGCCCAATTCATCATGCAAACTAGCATCCCTTCCACTGACTCCGAGTCCACTTCCTCGGCAAAACAGCCAACATAGTTAAGGACCCCATGCACCTCGGACATTCTCTCTTCCATATTGTTCCTTTGGGAAAACGATGCAAAAGTCAGGTCACGTACCAACTGATTCAAGAACAGCTTCTTTCTTGCTGCTTTCAGATTTTTAAATGGACTTGCTTGCATTAAGTTGATCTTTCTCTATACCCTAGCTATTACTGTAACACTACATTCTGCACTGTCTAGTTTTTTTTCCTAGATGAGTGGTATGTTTATCTGTATAGCACAGAAGAAACAATACTTTTCACTATATGTAAATACATATGACAATAATAAATCACATCATCGCTGATTGGATCCCTTAATGCCTTTACATTGAGCTTGCTGGCCATTTCAGAGGGCAGTTAAGAGTCAGCTACATTGCTGTGCTTCTGGTGTCACAAGTAGGCCAGAACAGAGAATGCATTGATGCATGTTAGCCAGACAAATGAGGATGTATTTCTGAAGGAAAGATTCCTTCCCTTAAAGGCATTAGTAAATCAAATGGGTTTTCAGCAACAATTGACAAAAGTTTCATAGTCATCATTAGACCTTTAATTACAGATTTTATTGAATTCAATAGAAGCATAGAGTACAAGGAAGTTATGCTAATTTTTGTAAATCATGGTCAGGGTCCAGCTGTATTGTGTCTAATTCTAGGCACCATAGATGAAGGATATCAAAACCCTGGAGTGAGTGCAGTGGACATTTACAACAGGATGGAGGAATTATAGCTATGTGGAGAGATTAAAAAAGCTGCGCTTGTTCTCTTTGGAGCAGATATGGTCAAAGGGAAATTTAATAAAGGGGTCATAATGATAAAGGGATCTGTTAACAGTAAATAAAGAAGAGCTTTTTCCACTGGTAGAAGAATCAGTAATCACGATGTGGAGATGGCGGTGTTGGACTAGGGTAAACACAATAAGTCTCAACTCCAGGTTAAAGTCCAACAGGTTTATTTATTTGAGCAGCACTTCAAAAGCTAGTGGCATTTGCTACCAAGTGAACCTGTTGGACTCTAACCTGGTATTGAGAGACTTCTTACTAGAAGAATCAGTAGCCAGAGGACACAATTATGATTATTGGAAAAAGAACCATGATTTTTTTTTAAATTCAATGAATGATTAGGTTTTTTTTTTAATTAATATGTGGAGTATGGGCATCGCTGGCCAGCCAGCATTTATTGCCCATCCCTAGTTACCCTTGAATAGCAGTTGAGAGTCAATCACATCCCTGTGACGCAGGAGTCATACGTGGGACAGACCAGGTAAGATTGGCAAATTTCCTTCCCTAAATGATCTTAGTAAATTAGATGGATTTTTACAACAATTGAAAATGGTTTCATGGTCATCTGTAGATTCTTGCATTTTTTTTTTATTGAATTCAAATTCCACCATCTCCCATAGTGGGATTCGAACCCGGATCCCCAGAACAGTTACTGAGTTTCTGGATTAGTAATCTAGCGATAATACCACTAGACCATCACTTCTCCTAAATGGAATGTAGTAACAGAAGTGGTGATGGAAGCAGATCCAAATAATATTCAAAAAGAAATTGGGCAAATACTTGAAGATGAGGAATGTGCAGGACTATGGCAAAAGGAGCATGCAACTTATTGGCTAGCTTGCTCAAAGAGCAAGCACAAACATGAATGACCTGCTCTGTGATAAAATTCTATTTTCATGATTCTTAAATCCTAGTCGGCCCTCTGTGATATTTTGATATTACTGGACATTGCTGTAATAAAGTGTTCTCTGTTCATAAATTATTGATGCACATTGGCTTCAAAAGAGAAGCCAAATATTTTAGATGAAACCTTGTACACTGTGAAGTGCAATGTTAATGCATGTATCTGTAATTGTTAGAAAGTTTGTGCATCAGATGAGCTAGGCATGTAAGATTCTTTCAAGGGAATACTGAAAATGTTGCAAGAAAGGTATGTGTTGGCTAAAAGGAAGGATGAGAAAGGTAGGATTAGAGAGGCACAGATTACTAGGGATATTGAGGACTTGGTGAGGAAGACAGACGTATGTTAGGTCAAAGCAGCTGGGAACGGAGAGAGCTTTGGAGGAATATAGAGAGAGTATGAGGGAGCTCAAACAGGGAGTTAGAAGGGCAAAAAAAAAGGCAATGAAATGGTTTTGGCAGATAGGATTAAGGAAAATCCAGTGGCTTTTTCCTCCGATGTTAGGAACAAAAGGGTGGTTAGAGAAAAAAAACAGACCTCTTAGGGACAGACGAGAGAAACAGTGTTTAGAGCCTGAGGGAACAGGAGAGATCCTGAATGAACACTGCGTCGGTATTCACAAAGGAGAGGGGCTTGTTGACCAGTCCTGTTTGAGGAAGCTGTGGACCAGCTGAGGGAAATATCCATACTGACAGAGGAAGCGTTAGACCTTCTAGGTAGCATTAAAACTGATAAATCTCCGAGGCCTGAAGGATTTATCCCAGGCTGCTTAGGGAGGCGCCAGGTGAAATTACTGGGCCTCTGATGCAAATCTTTATCTCTTCCTTGGACACAGGTGAGGTCCCAGAGGACTGGAGAGTAGCTAATGTTGTATCATTGTTTAAAAGGGTAGTGGGGATAACCCTGGAAATTATAGGCCAGTGAGTTTGATGTCAGCGGTAGGGAAGGTGTTGGAGGGGATTCTTAGAGATAGGATGTATACGCACTTAGAGCGTTGCGATCTGATTAGGGATACATAGCATGGCTTTGTTAAGGGGAGGTCGTGCCTTACGAATCTGGTAGAATTTTTTGGAGGAGGTGACGAAAACTGTTGACGAAGGGCGAGCCGTTGATGTTGTCTATATGGATTTCAGTAAGGCATTTGACAAAGTCCCTCACGGGAGGTTAGTTGAAAAGGTCAAGCTTAATGGGATACAAGGACAGGTAGCTAGATGGATAAATAACTGGCTTGGTAATAGGAGACTGAGTAATAGTGGAAGGGTGTTTTTCTTGCTGGAGGTCAGTCACTAGTGGTGTGCCACAGGGCTCAGTACTGGGACCTCTTCTATTTGTAATATATATAAATGACTTGGAAGAGGGAGTAAGTGGAGTGATCAGCAAGTTTGCACATCATACAAAGATGGCTGGACTTGCAGATAGTGAGGAGCATTGTCAGGCGATGCAGCAGGACATAGATAGGCTGGTAGCTTGTGCAGACAAATGGCAGATGGAATTCAATCCTGATAAATATGAGGTGATGCACGTAGGGGGGAGGTATATGAAGGGTAGACCTATTAAGAGTATAGAAACGCAGAGGGACCTGGAAGTGCAGATGCACAAGTCTGAAGGTGGCAGAGCAGGTGGAGAAGGTTGTGAAGAAAGCATTTGATATGCTAGCCTTTATAGGAAGGGACATAGAGTACAAGAGCTGGCCTTTAAATGTTGCAGTTGTATAACACCTCATTTGGGATACTGCGTCCATTCTGGTCGCCTTACTGCTGGAAGGACGTGGAGACTCTGGAGAGAATGCAGAGGAGGTTTACCAGGATGCTGCCTGGTATGGAAGGTCTGAGTTATGAGAGAGGTTAGGCAAATTGGGTCTGTTTTCCTTAGAAAGACATAGACTTAGAGGAGATCTAATAGAGGTGTACAAGATTATGAGGGGTATAGGTAGAGTAAACAGGGTTAAGCTTTTTCCTAGGATGGATTCAAATAGCACGAGGGGTCACGGGCTTAGGGTGAGGGGGATAAGGTATAATTTGGATGCTAGAGGAAGTTTTTTCACAGAGGGTGGTGGGGGTATGGAATGCGCTGCCAAAAGTGGTAGAGGCAGGCACACTGGAGTTATTTAAGAAATACTTACATGGGCACATGAACAGAATGGGAATGGAGGGATATAGAAAACTGATTTAAAATAGGGATCATGAGCCTTGGGAGGTCCCTGGGAAGTGTGTAAATTGTCGATGATATTGATGTATTTGTTTTATCCTACATGTACTTTGGTCCGCCTTGTCTAACAAGGGGCATATACACGATGGGTTGAGAGACGGCTGCTCTTGGATTTTTTGATAGTAGCCTAGTGCTTCAAGTCGTTAGTGTACGCTTGACCTGGACCATTTGATGGGCAACACAACAGCTCAGTGACTGTTGCTGTGCTGTGCAGATACATGGATTTGGGCCTGTGTCTGTGGGAGTTTGCACATTCTCTGTTTTCCTCCCACATCCGAAAGATGGCAGAACAAATTCTCCCTAAATTGTCTCAAATTTGGTTCTAATGCATAGATCTATAAATATAGCCCGGGATCACAGGTAGAAGTGGGAACATCGGGGTGGCGGTGCGGGCTCGTTGGGCCGAAGAGCCTGTTTCCCGTGCTGTTTTGTTCTTTGATATAAAGAGAGGTGTAGTCAACTGAGCCTGGATATAGAAAGTTAGGAGGATGAGCTTTGAGGTGATGCAACAGTCAGACAAGAAAGCTAAGTATTTATGTTTCATTTATAGATCTCCTCCATAGAACCCAAATTTATGGGGCAGCACAGTGGTTAGCACTGCTGTCTCAGCATCAGGGACCCAGGTTCAATTTTTGGCTTGGGTCACTGTCCGTGTGGAGTTTGCATGTTCTCTCCGTATCTGCATAGGTTTCCTCCCACAGTCCGAAAGAAGTGCTGGTTAGACGCATTGGTCATTCTAAATTCTCCCTCAGTGTACCGAGCAAGCGCTGGAGTGTTGTGACTATGAGATTTTGACAGTAACTTAGTGTTAATGTTAGCCTTTTGTGACAAATAAAATTTAAATTTTGTACACCAATATTGTCATAATCACGTCATTTTAAAAGCATGTACACCTCAGTTCAAAAGTTTGTGGCAAATCTCCTTAGATATTGGAGTGATTATTTTCTGTGTATAAGTACATGAGATTATAAATCAAACAGTATATCTTGTACAGGTTATAAAAAGATGAGTTTTGCAAGTAACGTGTAAAAGATAGTCTCTAGTTATAAGACAGACTGGATTCCAGGTAGCTTTGATTAATGCGAAAGAACTAGAACACATAACCTTAAGTCATATGTGATACACTGCGAAAGGTTACATTAGTGAACATTTATCACACTTCATGGCTGAGAAATCCTGATAACATTCTGAAATTGGTCCGATACGAAGAATCCAATTATGCCGCATGGTAAATAGAGGACATTCAAGGTTACCTGGTTAATTGACCAAATGACTGTGGGCAACGCAGATGACATTTTGTTATGAACTGTTGAGGATCTTTATATTTGATATGACATAGTTCCTCGATAGAATCAGTGTATAGTCTGCTTGATAGTCCCCTCAATCATGTAGCAGGTTTTGTAATTCATGTGGAATGATCAGGATTAACAGAAAGTGAAAGGAGGGGGAGGAAAGAAAATCATTTTAACATTATTTATTTTCCTCAGCAACATCACAATGCTGTAAATTCCCTGGTGTAATTCTGATATGAGCCTTATCCTTGGTGCCAAAATGGTGAAATTCTATTTCAGATTTGTGAAGGAATCAGAATGTTAATTCTCTTTCAAAGAAGCTTATATCATCTAGCTGCATAAGAACCTAGAATTCAGTGAAATTACACAATTACAATCTCTTTATCCTGCAGACATGAGTACCATTTATTATATTGTGATGTCTCTCTGTAAAGAATTATTTGGTACATGTTAATTTGATGTGATTTTTTTTTAGGAATCAAAGAATATGAGGATAGGGTGAAAAAGTGGAGTTCTGAAGATCAGTCTTGATTTTACAGAATGATGAAAGTCTCATGTCAGTGGAAATTATATTTATATATTGTAATAATATTATACATTCTCTTATAATAAATATATATCTATTACAGGAACATAAGAACTAAAGCAGGAGTAGGCCAACAGGCCCCCTCGAGCCTGCTCTGTCATTCAATAAGATCATGGCTGATCTTTTTGTGGACTCAGCTCCACTTACCCGCCCACTCACCATAACCCTTAATCCCTTTACTGTTCAAATATTTATCTATCCTTGGCTTAAAAACATTCAATTAGATAGCCTCAACTGCTTCACTGGGCAGCAAATTCCACATATTCACAACCTTCTGGCTGTGAAATTCCATTTCAACTCAGTCCTAAATCTGCTCCCCTTTATTTTGAGGCCATGCCTTTAGTTCTGCCAATGAAAACAACCTCCCTAATTCTAGCTTATATTTCATCTTGGGTGACAAATAGTAAATGATCTATGTTGCATTATCATTTCACTATGAAACGATAGGGCATATGTTGGCACAGTGGTTAGTGCTGCTATCGTGCATCGGCACAGACCTGGGTTCAATTCCAGCTTAGAGTGACTGTCTGTGTGGAGCTTGCAGTTCTCCTCATACCTGCATGGGTTTCCCCCCACAATCCAAAGACATGCAGGTTAGATGAATTGCCTCCTAGTGTCCCAACGCATGTAGGTTAGATGGATTAGCCATAATGACTGTGTAGGATTACGGGTATAGGGCAAGGGAAAGGGGTGGTTAAAATATCTGTCAAAGAGTTGGTGCAAACTCGATGGGCCAGGTGGCCTCCTTCTGCATTGCAGAGATCCTGTGATTCTATGATTATATGATCCTGCTGGGACTTGTGAAGATTGTAGAAGTACAAACTATGCAACTCAAACTGTTAGCTGCAACAAACTTGGAATTCCAAGGGACCAAGTCTGTGGAATTTTATGTCATTGTGGATCAGACAGTTTCCATTGCTTATGCCTCATGTACCTTATATGCAAATGAAAATAGGTAAGTATCAGGCTACATCCAAAGGCAGTTATAGATAACCAGCAGGCTGGCTTGAAATACTCTGCCTTTATCAGTGAAGTGATGCATTTGTTTGGGCAATTTTTCATCTTTTGCCCAAAGAATGAATGAGAATGCATTGTTTTCTTGTGCTTGAAATCTTACTGAGTAAGAATGATTTTGCTTTTTATCTTGCTAAGATACATGCAAAACTGATGTAAAAGCTGGGATTTATAACAACAAAATGAGATGCTGATATTCATAAAAACTTTAAGGCACAATTACTTTAATTTGATATCTATCTTTTTTGTCTTTGCCTGTTCCTATGTGAGTTTGAATCTAATTTATTTTGATGCAAAACAACATGGTTCATTTAATGGTTGAAACAGATTCTTTTGTTTTTTGCCTATGACCATAATTTAAAATTTATCATCCATCTTATAACATTTGAGAGACTTCACTTTTATTCATTTCAAAATATACATTGGCTGCCATACAATAACTTCAATCCACTTTTTAGTTTAATTGATTATTTTATAGACGCATGGTCCTACAACAGTCCTTGAAGAGTTAGGTTACAGTGATACATTTGCATGGACTGGTAATATACGAGTTGACATCTGTGTTTAACATATGCTAAGGTGAAAAAGTTGCAAGCAGAGGAGTGGCTTGGGAGAGGGAGAAAGGGGGGAATAGTTAATAACCTCAAAACTCTCCATTTGTAGGCTATTTCTTGTCCCCCTTCAACTTCAATTATCAATTTAATTGAGCTCCATTGATATAGTATACATCTTTTAACTAAACTGAAATAAGAATTTTAACAGCAAAGTATGGCATTTGTTAGTATTGCAAAAGACAGATCACTTATCTTTACAAAGTGTTTAAAATAAAACAAATTAGGGGCCAGATTTTCAGTATTAATGAGACCGACAGTAAGGCCATGATCATACAAGTTTGGATCATGAATAGACAACTTGGCCCCTTGAGTCTGTTCTTCCATTTTTTTTTAAAAAAAGGTGATGTTTGATCTGATAGTAACCTTAAACTTCACATTCGTACCTATCCCCTCCCCACCATCCTCAATAACCTTCCATCACCCCCCTGCCCATCTTAAAAATATTCAAAGCCTTGCTTCCACTGCCTTTTGGGGAAGAGAGTTCCAAAGGCACTTGGCCTTTAGAGAAACCATTTCTCTTTATCTCTGTTTTGAATGGTGAATTTTTAAACAGTGACCCTGGTTCTAGACCCCTGATAATGTCACAAGAGGAAATATCTTTCCAAATCCATCGTGTCAAGATCCCTCAGGGTCTTCAATTCTAAACTCCAGCAGATACAAGCCTCACCTGTCCAACCGTTCCTCATAAGACAATCCTGGCATTCCAGGTACTAGTCTAGTAACCTTCTCTGAAGTATCTCCAATGCATTTAAATAAATATGCACTTAAATAAGGAGACCAATACTGTACACAATTCTCCAGATGTTAGGCAAGATTTTACCACTTTGTTTGAGTGAGACCGATATTTCCCATGAGATCAACGGAGATTTCTGCAGTCTGACCCTTGCCCGCTTTGATTCTGTGGTGAATGAGGCTGTAGAGTTCTGGCCATGGTGTCACCAACATCCTTTATAACTGAAACGTAGCCCCTCTACTTTTATCTTTTGTATTCAATTCATCTCACAATAAATGATAACATTGTATTAGGTTTGTTAATTATTTGTTGTACCTGCAGACTAACCTTTTGCAATTTATGTACTGGGACACCCGATCCATTTAAAGCTCAAAGCTTTGCAATCTCTCACTAAATATAATCTCTCATATCTCCCCTCCGCTATGGGGAATTTCACAGTTGCCCATTCATCAGATCTTTGTCCACTGACTTAACCTATGACCCTGTCACCTTATGTTCTCTTTTCAACTTACTTTCCTGCCTATCTTTACATCATCAAACTTAGCAACGGTGCCATCAGTATCTACATCTCAGTCATTTATATAAATTGAGGTCCCAGCACTGATCCCTATGGCACAGCACTTATTACATCTTGTCAACCAGAAAATGACTCTTCATCGTAACATTTGGCTATCTCAAATGATCAACACTCAAATATCCAAAAGCTGCATATTATCTACAAGTGTTTGGTTTATTTGGTTTCCAGCTCAGCTGTTTTCCCACTTTGAATGGCCACAGCCATGCCACATACATTAATTTTAAAAGAAACATTTTTAAATGCTGTAGTGATGGTGAAGGGCAGTGTGTGTCACAAGGGTTTGCACTGCTACCTCACAGCACCAGTGACAGGTTCAGTTCCTGGCTTGGGTCACTGTTTGTGTGGAATCTGCATGTCCTCTGTGTCTCTATGGGTTTCCTCCAGGTGCTCTGGTTTCCTTCCACAGTCCAAAGAAATGCAGGTTAAGTGCATTGGCCATGCTAAATTTTCCCTCCGTGTACCCGATCAGGTGCTGGAGTGTGGCAACTAGGGGATTTTCACAATGCCCTCATTGCAGTGTTAATGAAAGCCTACTTGTGACACTAATAACTAAACTTTAAAAAAAGCAACGCAAATTTATAGTATGGGCTGTTTCTTCAGCCAGCAATTTTTTTCACTCTAAGTCTTAACTTTTGTAAACCTTCCTGCTCCTGTAAATTTATAATAGGCTTTGTCAGTTTACTAATACTGACACTAGCATGACATATCACATCTGGTAACATGGTTTCATGTTATGCTACTGATCTGCTAACATTTTAAACCTTAATCTATATTTTAAACAGTTAAAAATAAATGGGAGCTTTCACAATTCGTAGTTTTACACAACTTAAATATTTAGGCAAGAAATCTAAGTTTAAATTACATATGTATTATAAACAATCACTGACAGATAATCTGGCAGTAGCGAGCAGGACTGAGTCATGAATGAAAAATAGTCTGTGAAATTGTAATGGATTCCACTTTTAATACAATATTAGTGGTTGCATTTTCATTTGAGATTGATTCACTCTGCACATTATGCTCCAGGAACTTTGAGCAGTGTATTACAATAAAGAATTCGATAGATGTTAGACTGGTGTAAAGGTTACAATTTAGTTTTTACAGAAAACCCCTCAGCAGTGAAAGATAACATGAATTACATTCTTATGTTTGAAGGTCAGGCTCTGCCGATGTAGTCCCTGTGCTGGACTGATTTTTCAGCGGTCTTTTAACACTATAGACATTCTTAAAAATTTTGGATGTCGCTGCTGCCAGGGGTATTTAGAAATACATTGTAAAGCATGATAAAGGTCTCTAAACAAGAAAAATAGAATCCATCATTACAGGTATTTTGCTGCAGAAAGGGTGTCATATTTTTCAAAGTCATTTTGGAGGTGAAATGTCAATGTTATTAATTAGTTAAAAGATGCTTTATCCATTTTGCAACAGTAATTAGCTTAGAGACGTACATGTCCTCAGTCTGGTAAGGGATCAAATGCTCACTTGCCAGATGGCCAATGATCAGTTCATGATTATCTAAGACATATGCAGTTTGATCTATACTGGGAAGCTGCACCACCTTAGCGGCACATTCACAACTGGTTAACCTCTCGTGATATCATCGCGCACACTTTGGATCCTTAAACTTGGGCTCTTAAACCTTAATCCTGTGCAGCTTTCCCACTTTGGGCACAATTGACAATTCCACTGAAAATTACACCCAAAATCATACTTGTTTCTGTTTGTGTTTCTCTCAAATTTCTTTCCATATGGTTGAATGCAAAATTTGACATGACCCAGCACAACTGGACAGCATTTTAAGACAGGCTTTTTTTTTATTTTGAAAGAATAAACTTGCTTTGAAGTGGTAACTTGGTAAAATTTGATTAATATAGCTGACAGTGGATTTAACAAAAAGTATTTAAAACCAGTGTGAATAATGTGATTTTAACTGATTGATTGAAAATACACAAAGCAATTTGCTAGTTAGATTGGGATGCAGTCCCTCTAATTTTTGAAAAACAAATCAAAGTCTGTTCGAACATACCTATCAGTGTCCTTATGTGCGACTGATATAATTCTAACTTTTGGTCTCTCAAAAGCTGCAAATCATAGAATCCTGCAGTGCCCATCGAGCCTGCACTGATTTTCTGAAAAGGCATCAGACCCACACCCTCTCCCCTATTCCTGTAACACATTAACAATGTCTAACCTACACATCTTGGGATACTAAGGGGCAATTTAGCTTGCTCAATCAACCTAACCTGCACATCTTTAGACTGTGGAAGAAACTGGAGCATCCAGAGGAAACCCATGCAGACACCCAAGGATGGAATTGAACATGGGTCCCTGCGGCTGTGAGGCAGCAATGCTAACCACTGTGCCACCATGCTGCCTATTGTTGTGATTGTCAAAAGGTTAATGGTCATTTAATCATCTGGAAAGTGCCGTTGCATCTAGCACAATGTTTTTAAAATGATTGCAGAAACTCAAGTTGCACAAAATGCAATTGAAACTTAAAATTTCAAGTTTAAATGGCACAGAAATTCATTTTGAGTGAATTGTGGTGGAATATAAAGTATTATTGAAAGATGTCAAACCCCTCTTGCGGATGATGGGATATGGCCCTACGGAAGAAAAAAATAAAAGTTTATCTAAAGAATATCAGATAAACAAAAACTCTACATGTAGAAATTTCTCAATAGTTTGATTTGAAAACCTTTAAAGATAATGATGGATCTTTATGGGCACTGGTCACCTAGCTGATTTTTGTTAATAAAGTGAGATATTAATAAACCAGTGTCACAATCCAAATATCAATTCAAAAGTATTTCTTTTAAATTGGTTTAAAATATCAGTCAGATGGGTGTGCTGATATCATTACAAATCAATGAGGCTCACCAGGTTGATTACCAAGGGCATTTGTGGATGTAGAGCCTGTGACTTTCCACTCGTTAAATTTTGTCTGGAACCAAACCTTCCCCATGATAGATTTGTGATTTTGTGTTACCATTTATAAATTGTTGTGTTACAAGTATGCCTCAGTGCCAGGGGCCCGAGTTTGATTCCAGCCTTGGGTGATTATCTGTGTGGAATTTGCACAGCACATTCTCCCTGTCTGTGTTGGTTTCTTCCGAGTGCTCTGGTTTTCTCCCACACTCCAAAGATGAGTGGGTTACGTTGATTGTTCCTTAGTGTCGGGAGAATTAGCTGGGTAAATACATGGGGCTATGGAGACAGGGCCTGGATGCGATTGTTGTTAGTTGTAGGTTCAATGGGCCAAATGACCTCCTTCTGCATTGTAGGGATTCTATGAAGTTGTGTTCCTGAATGTTTGGGCTCTGGGGAGATTAAAGGATCTGTTTATTTAGTGTTAAGTGAGCTGAATTGGTGTAGGTGGAATATGGAAACCAGTAGGCAGTATTAATAGGAAATGTATTGAAGTGAAAGCCAGTTTTGCCTTTTCAATCACTAAAAACATATACAAAAAAAGCTTGAAGCATATGATCCATGTGAAACAAAGGGGGAATCTGTCGTCATTGAACAGCCCTGAATTAATCAGTTTCTGGTGTGTAAAGCAAGTTATTGGAGAACATTTGTATGTTTGCAGTATCTAATTAGACTGAGCAATTAAGTGTAAAGTTCGACAACAGTGTCTCTATTCATGGAACTTGTATATATTGTAACTTTTGTTCAAAATTCATCAGGTATTGTAAATTTCATTGGGGTGTTCCATAACGGTTTCTCATAAGCCGTTCAAAAACTTAAAAATACATAGATTGCTATTAGAGATGCTAGGATAGCCTTAAATACGCACAAATGCTTTGCAACAATTGGTGTTAACAGGCATAAACAGACTAAACTGTACCTGACAGTACAACATACTCCTGTTTTGTCCAATGTCCTAGTTAAAAGCCAAATAATTTCTGTTCAAATTGG
Source organism: Sphyrna mokarran (assembly GCA_024679065.1). Classification (NCBI taxonomy): domain Eukaryota; kingdom Metazoa; phylum Chordata; class Chondrichthyes; order Carcharhiniformes; family Carcharhinidae; genus Sphyrna; species Sphyrna mokarran. The sequence goes on along the minus strand of JAGIQG010000023.1, from coordinate 19,739,277 downwards.
ATTACATGGTTGGTATGTAATTTGATCGTTGTTATCACCATAACAGCACCCTGGCAAGCCGGTGAAGTCTTCTTATTGCTGTTCAGATAACTAGTAAATGCAGTGCCAATGAGCAAATGAGAAATACGTATCAAGTGCAACCTTTGTCCAACCCTATATCTGTGTTGAGTTGGCTCCTCTCAGGCAGTATAGCAATAACGATTTTATAATTGAAGCCAATAACTTTGGTTAATGTGATCATCAGTATTTCTGCCTCTTGCTATCAAATGACATTTGCTAGATAGGCATTTATGTCTACTTTAAGTAGGCAAGTATTGAACCCAATAACAAGCATCTCTGAAAAATTACTTTTGATGAAATGGGCTCCAAGTAAACTAACACAAATATTAAAAATCCAATCATGATTTGGAGAGAAAGCATCAAAATTTGTCATCATTCTGGAGTGTCTGATAATACACAGAACTCTACAGTCAAGTTTGAGAACCTTCAAATAAAACTACTGAAAAATTCACTTAGTTTCCACTTCTCAAAGTTACCTATTGATTTTTAGACAACTGATTAACGGAAGAGTTTCTTTTCCTTTTTTATGCATGAATTTGACAGCAAGGCTATCCCACAATAGCTAAGAAGAACTATTTCATATAAATTAACAAATGCAGGGAAAGTTAGTTGCTACCATTGGCTTGGTCAACTCATGATGGCTATAATTATCCAAAGGTAAAGATATGATTTTCCGATCGCTCTTATCCCAAGACCAGAAAATCCTGCCTGAGGTTAACCGATCTTTGCATGTTCAATGAATCATAGCAGGTGGGAATGGAATCAAGATTAATTCTGTTCAAAAATTCAAAAGCAATCTTACAGAATCAGCAGTACAGAAGGAGAACATTTGGTCCATCGAGTCGGCACTGAGCATAATCCCACTCAGTCCTATCCCCATAACCCCACATCCTAATCAATCAACTTAACTTACACATCTTTGGACTATGGGAAGAAGCTGGAACGCTTGGAAGAAACCCACGCAGACACAGGGAGAATGTGCAAACTCCCTACTGACAGCAACCTGAGACCGGAATTGAACCCAGGATCCTGGCATTGAGAGGCAGCAGTGCTAACCACTGTGCCACCCAGTGATGAATAAAAGTGTTATTATTCATCAACTAAAATGCATATTGAGGGAACTAATCCATTGGTTTGCTCAATATAAAACGTGAGGCTTCCAGATGCTACAGACTCTGCCAGAAAAGTTATGTTTTCATTTTTACTGACTGCACTGACATTGTGATCACAACTACTGGGTACCTTTTTGGCAGCTGGCAGCACTCATTTATCAACCGCATCATTCCTTCTGTCATGGTCAACTAATTCTGATTGCGCAATAGTTGAATATTTATCAAGAATCATTTTACTCATGGCTGACTAAAGATTCATTTTTACAGAGAATCCAACTTTTGGGATTGATTTCATTGTTCAGTTTTATATAGTAGGAAATATATTTGCCATTGTAACAATTTTGCTAGTTTTTTCTCTCTAAGCCCCAATCTTGCCAAATGGTTGCATATGAACCATTTTTATGCCTCTTCTAATGTTGCATGTGCATGGGAATGCAAGAAGCAGCATGGTTAGCACTGCTGCCTCACAACGCCAGGGTCCTGGGTTTGATTCTTGACTTGGATCACTGTCTGCACATTCTCATTGGTTTCTTCAGTCTAAAAGGTAAGCTGTTAGGTGCATTGGCCATGCTAAATTCTCCCTCCGTGTACACAAACAGGCGTCACAGTGAAGGGATTTTCACAGTAACTTCATTGCAGTGTTAATGTAAGAATTCTTGTAACACTAAGAAATAAACTTTAAATGGTTTTACCTTTATTTGCTACCTCTTGATAAATCAGCTTAATTAAGGGACATGCTAACTGGGGCAGGGGGGGTGCGGTTTTCAAGTATAAATGTTGATTGACACTCCTCTTCAATAAGATTCTTACCCATTTTAGAAAAATAAAGCAAATTACTCCGGATACTGGAATCTGAGACTAAAAGTGACAATGCTAGAAAATCTCAGCAGGTCTGGCATCATCTGTAAGGAGAGGCTTGGGAGGAGGAGACAGTGGGTAGTAGTGGAAGGCTCTTTTTCCAACTGGAGGTCTGTCACTAGTGGTGTGCCACAGGGCTCTGTACTAGGACCCCTTCTATTTGTGGTGTATATAAATGACTTGGAAGAGTGGGTAGGAGTGTCACCAGCAAATTTGCTGATCACACCAAAGATGATTGGATTGGCAGGTACTGAGGAGCAGTGCCTGGCAATACAACATGACATAGATAGGCTGGTAGATTGGGCAGATAGATGGCAAATGGAATTTAATCCGGATAAATGCGAGGTGATGCATTTTGGCCGGAATAACGTAGAGGGGAGTTATAGGATAAAAGGTAAAACTATCTGGAGTATAGAGATGCAGAGAGACCTGGGGGTGCAAGTTCACAAGTCTCTGAAGGTGTCAGTACAGGTGGAGAATGTGGTTAAAAAAAAGCGTATGGTATGTTAGCCTTCATAGGAAGGGGTATAGAATACAAGAGTAGGAGTCTGATGTTGCAGGTGTATAGAACGTTGGTTAGGCCTCATCTGGAGTACTGCGTCCAGTTCTGGTCGCCGTACTACAGGAAGGATGTAGAGGCCCTGGAGAGAGTGCAGAGGAGATTTACCAGGATGCTGCCTGGTATGGAAGGGCTGTCTTACGAGGAAAGATTGAAAACACTGGGGTTGTTTTCCCTTGAAAGACGTCAGCTGAGAGGGGATCTTTTAGAGGTATATAAGATTATGAGGGGTATAGATAGAGTAAATGGTGGTAAGCTTTTTCCACCATTAGAAATGGATAGAACGAGGGGTCACGGGCTCAGGGTGAGGGGGGCTATGTATAAGACGAATATTAGAGGCCAGTTTTTCACACAAAGGGTAGTGGGGGTGTGGAATGCACTGCCGAGTAAGGTGGTGGGAGCAGGCACGCTAGGGTTGTTTAAGGGTCTCTTGGACAGCCACATGAGCGGTCTGCAGATAGAGGGATATAGCAGGACTGTTTGAATATTGGGAGGACCAAATAGTAGTAGACTATCTTTTAGTTTCGTCTCGGGAATGTCTTAGTTTTTTTAGCATGTTTAATTAAGTCTTATTTGTTTCCACAGGCAATTCGGTCCACCTTGTTGACCAACAAGGGGCATGCATGCGGCATGTCATGCGAGAGCTGCTCTTAGAGGTTGCTTCAGGAGTTGCCTAGTGCTTCACGTCGTCAGTGTATACTTAAACTGGACCATCTGATGGGCAACATGACAGCTCAGAGACTATCGCTGTTGCTGTGCTGACACATGGATTTGGGCCTGTGTCTGCAGGAGTTTGCGCGTTCTCTCTGTGGTTGTGTGGGTTTCCTCCGGGTGCTCCAGTTTCCTCCCACATCCCAAAAATGTGCTCTTTGGGTAATAAATTGTCCCTACATGGGAATCTTCAACAATAGGCATAGCCTAAAGACAAGGATATGTCATTAGGACGGCGGCGTGGGTTCGTTGGGCCGAAGGACCTGTTTCCCGTGCTGTGTTGCTCTTTGAGAAAAGAGCTGATGTTTTGAGTCCAGATGACCCTCTAAGTTTTGATAAATGCTCACCTGGACTTGAAATGCCAGCCCTTTTTTCTCCTTGCAGGTTAAAACATAAAACCAGATTGTGGAAGTGGCCCACAGACATTTTGTGACCAATTTTGCCAATACTCAGCCTGATCATTTTGCCTTATAACAGTTGCGCAGACATTAAGATGATCAGCTGGCTTCTTAAGAATTAAGGGTGGAATTCTCTGGCCATTCACATTGACGGGATTCTCTGTCCTGCGCTGCAATGGACACAGATTTAGCTGGACACCAAATTCTCTATCTTTGCTTGCAGAGCTGACAGGGCAAGAACAACAGGAAGACTCCAGCTAAGATATTTAAAATTAGCTTTTATTTTCTGTTTCTTTTTCCAAATTACCTTCTGCAATCCTCTTGTTTTTTTTTTAAAGCTCATTAATTTTTATTCCCAGTTTAGCATTAACACTATTTGAGACTGGCCCTCATTTTACTGGTACAGCCGTCCAGGACTCGTAAGATCTTGCCTGAGGCCAACGAGACTGTGCCAATAAAATCAGGACCTTTACATCTATTCCTTCATATTCATAGAACTCAAGAAAAATTAGCTTTTGTTTTGTATACTGAAAGTAATGTACATGTATATACATGTCCATTAACTAAATAAGGAGGGGCCACATCAAATCTTCATTTATTTACTTAAAGCCATTAATTTGGCACAGTATTACTGATCATTAGTGTAATAGACTCAAGCTTTTCAGGTTCCTTACCCAGTAACAGCCAAACAGAACTTGCTAGAATTACCCAACATTAGAAAAGCTCCACAAAAAAAAAAAATTATAGATTTCCTGTCACTGATTTTTTGTGTATCAGCTTGGTTTAGTTGGTGACACTTTCAGCTTTGAGCAGAAAGTTGTGGGATCAGGTTGTGCTCTATACTGCACAAAATGTAAACTAATGCCAAATGTAATACTAAGGGACACTACTTTCAGAGGCTTATTGGATTAGACAATAAAACAAGGCTCTGCCTATTTGTTCTACTGGTTTAGGTAGATTAGTTCTAAAAAAAAAGCAGGAATTTGTGTGGATAACTCACCAGCTCTTGATGACAGGCACTCTTTAGGAAGTCAGTAAGGAGCCAGCAGAGATCGACCACAACTTTGGAAATCCTTTTTAGCTTTTTAAAATTATACTGAGATTGGACAGCAGCCAACACAATACCTTTGTTCAAAAAGGGACAACTGGTCAGCCAACTAATGGAACCTGGGTTGTGGACAAACTCTTCAGCCTGAATAACTGATCTGTGTTACAGAGGTGGGAGGTAAAGTTTCAGGCACAAAGCAGGTTTTAACACCAGTGTATCTAAGTTCCAAAAGATTCCCCACCTGCAAGTTATTCTGATCAATGGCTTCCAGTCAGGTGGGGATGGGAATAGGTTGCCTGATGAGTGAGGTCTGATCCCTGACTCTGGTTGTGTGGGAGATGAGGTTGGTGTGAATCCAATTTCAGGTCCTGGGTTCTTTGAGTGGACTGATAGTGGGGAAAATTGGGCAAAGGTTAGGGGAGTCACACAAGTATTGCTGGAAAAACATTAATCTTTTCCCTCTCTTTGAATTTTTCCTCTCCTCACTTCTATTGTTAATATCTGAAGCCTGGCAAACCCAGTTGTCCACAAGAAACCTGCAAAGTGGATTAAGTCAAAGGTTATCAGTGTAATGACTTCAATCAGGCCATTGAGGTTGGCTTATTAGAGTATGAACTCCCTGATTCCTGCAGAGATCAGTGATATTATTGTTGGACTATTAATCCAAAGACCCAAAGTGCTGCTGGGGACCCAGGTTCAAATCTCACCACGGCAGATGGTGGAACTTGAATTCAATAAAAATTGGAATTAAGGATCTACTGATGACAATGAAACAAAAGATATATCCCTGATTAAGGATCTGATTGATGAGCTAATTAGGGAGTCTTTGCATTGTACTTAACAAATACTTAAGTACTTAACTTTTAAAAGCTAGACTGCTATCTACTAGCAATCTGTTAGAGTTTGTAAATAAATAAAGGGATTTTGGTGAAGGGATTTCTGCCTCCAGAGGCTTGTTACAGTCAACTTAAAATTCCAATCCACGTTCTGAAGGTAGATCAACTATCCACTTCTTGGTCTTTCTCAGCAACCATGATGTAGAGATGCCGGTGTTGGATGGGTAAATATACTAAGACGACTCACACCACTACATTAAAGTTCAACAGGTTTATTTGATAGCAAAAGCCACTAGTTGTCAGAGTGCTTGCTAACCCTTCATCAGGCGAGTGGGAATTCTATTCACAAACAGGGCATATAAAGGCACAAATTCAATTTACAAAATAATAATTGGAATGCAATAATCAAGTCTTAAAGGTACAGACAATGTGAGTGAAGAGAACATTAAGCACAGCTTAAAGAGATGTGCATTGTCTCCAGGTAGTACAGTTAGTGAGATTTTGCAAGTCCAGGAAAGTCGTGGGGATTACAGATAGTATGACATGAACCCAAGATCCTGGTTGAGGCCATCCTTATGTGTGTGGAACTTTGCTATCAGTCTCTGTTCAGTGACTCTGTGCTGTCGTGTGTTGCGAAGGCCACCTTAGAGAATACTTACCCGACGATCAGAGGCTTGAACGCCTATGACTGCTGAAGCATTCCCCAACAGGAAGAGAACAGTCTTGCCTGGTGATTGTCGAACAGTGTTCATTCATCCGTTGTTGTAGCGTCTGCATGGTGTCCCCTTTGTCCCATGCCTTGGCATCCTTTCCTGCAGCATATGAGGTAGACAATGTTGACTGAGTTGCAAGAATGTATACTGTGTACCTGGTGGATGGTGTTCTGATGCGAATGATGGCATCTGTGTCGATGATCCGGCACATCTTGCAGAGGTTGCTGTGGCAGGGTTGTGTGGTGTTGTGGTCACTGTTCTCTTGAAGACTGGGTAGTTTGTTGCAGACAATTATCTGTTTGAGGTTATGTGGTTGTTTGAAGCCAAGAAGTGTAGGGTGTGGGGATGGTCTTGGCAAAATATTCATTTTCATCAATGACATGTTGAAGGCTCTGGGGAAGATGTCGTAGCTTCTACGGTCTGGGAAAATACTGGATGCCAAAGGGTACTCTGGCCACCATGTCCTGTGTTTATATTCTGAGGAGGCCAGTGCAGTTTTTCGCTGTGGCACATTGATGGTCGAGCACCATATCCTGTTCTTATGAGGCATCTTTCAGCTTCTGGAGGTGTCTGTTGCAATTCTCCTCATCTGAGCAGATCCTGTATATACAAAGAGCTTGTCTGTAGGGGATGGCTTCTTTAACGTGTTTAGGGTGGAAGCTGGAGAAGTGGAGCATTGTGAGGTTATCCATGTGCTTGTGGTACCAGGAAATTAGTGGGTCGCCACTAGCTTCCTTATACACTTGGAATATTTCACCATTTAACCCCACCACCAACTGCAATGTCATTGATGTCAGATATGCCACTTTTTAAATCTATAATTCAAGTTACAATTAAAGAGCATTTGGAAACGCATGGATTATTTGATGCTAGCCAGCATGTTAAAGGCAAGTCATGTTTGAAAAGTGTAATTGTGTTTTTTTTTGAAAAAGTGACTGATTAGATTTATTGCATCTTACTTATTTATCAAGGGAACAACAATTTTCAGAAGATAACATGTCTCCTGAGACTTCTTTAAAAATTGTCATGAATGTGACAGCAAGTTAAAAACCACCAGCATTTCAAAAAGTATTTCACGGGATGTGAATTCCAATAATGAGATTAGCAGCTGTGGACAGACCAGAAGAATACGTCATCCTGCTAATAGGAAGCATTTTGGGTCGATGACTGTACCATCCAGGGAAGGCATGATTATGTTAATCTTTTAGAACTACAGAAGTTGAGGGGATAGACAGCAAATACCATGGAGATAACATAATTGGCAGCCTTTCAGGGAAGCAATTCCACCTAGCAGCCTGAGAGGCAGTAGTCATCAAGCAGCCTGAGGGGCAGATTCTACCAAGCAACCTATAAGCTGGTTCTAGCTAGCAGACCAGAAGCAAGAGTGCAGAAACTTTTGTGGAGATGGTTAAAAACATATTTTCACTAAACCAAGAAGAGATGTTTCCCCAGAATAACTACTCAATTGTTTTCAGTGCAGCAACTATAAACTGGCTATTTCTTATGGATTTATTGAGTTGGATGTTGTTTGGGAAGAGGGAGGCCCTAAAAGAGTTCAGATCTCATAAATGCACTTCTATATAAATTGCACGGGTGTGTTAATCATTCCAATACATAACTATCTTAGATCATTACTGTCCTGTTTGTGCATATGTGTTTTTTCTTTATTGTAATAAATACTCGTCATTAAATATTATACTATATTGGGCTGGTTATGGTTCTCACTGGGACTGGCATATAGCTCCTCGCACCATTCCTGTAAACAAAAAAAACTATACACCATCATGAACTGGTTTCCGAGGTTGGGACAGTCTCGCAGATAACATCAGCCAGGTTTGAGACAAAATTCAGCCACAGGGCACAAGGTAAAATATAGCAGAGAAAATAATTCAGCTCCACACAGCAAATTTACTTTTGTTTCTTCCCTTCAAAGGATTAAAGTGATGTAATTGTCAGCGTTTGTAGCTTTTCTATCTCTCAATGCATGCCAACCACAAGTAGTCACAAATACAAATCACAAAGGAAGTAAAATCAATATTAAGAAATTGCGTTAGGTGTGCGTCACACCCTGGGTGTGAAAGAAGCACAAATACTTGTAAGCATGTTTGTTTCATGATTTAATGGCAAGCTGGGACCCCAGTATTGATAATAGGCTTCGAGATAAAGCAATTGACACAGTTCTGTCCTGTGAGTCAAGTGCTTCAAACACTTCTTGTGCCTTTGGAATGACGGTAGATTGTACTGTCACAGGAGTATTGATGCAAAAAGCACTTTAGGAAAAAAACATTTCAGTTTTCCTCTAAAATTCTCAAATGACACGGCTCATTTTATTTACAATTGCTTAGGTACTGGCCTGCTGAAATATGCTGGCATATAATCCTCAATTATTTAGTCCTGTTCTGCTTTATGGGCCGAATTAGCTGGTATTGTGCTTTCATTGACACCTTGAAATGGAGCAGTCCACTGAGTTACAGTGAGATCCCAACGTATGACAATCTGTTACATTAGGGACTGAGGGCAGAGAGACCTGAATGACCATTCAGATTTCCTGCAGCTTTCCTAATGATCTTCCACTCATGCCACAAGGCTTTCAGGGGTAAATTAGCTGAGGGAAAGTTACTCTGCATCCGTGCTGGGTTGAATAATGAGTTGGTGATTTATATTGGTGTGTCATACTTATTCACTGCCAAACACTTCATTTTTACTGCATCTGCCTACTTACAGTGTCTGATCCTTGGTGTCCGTGTTCACCTTTATTCCTGATTAATTAGCTTCATTGAGGCTATTTATTTATTCTATTGATTCTCCCTCAGGTTGCTGTACCCTTCTATGCAATTTGTCTTATTCCTTCATGTTAAAAGTGTTTGATAATTTAAATTCTAACAACTTAACACAGGAAACGTCTGAAATGCCAACCATTCGAAGATGAGATAAAATGGGAATTTAAGTTTTTCAGGTTGTTTTTCTTTTGTTGGCAAGTAGGAGGTAGGATTCAAACCAGTACTGGTATATATTTGCTCAGTAACCTCCAATACAGGCAGGCTGCTAGTATATACATTTCCTGGGAAATTGTGGGTTTAACATCTGTAACTTTGTGAATTTTTTAAACTATCTCCTGTAACATTCTTTACGCAAAGTTGAAAGTGTGTGCTGGTTTAGAATAACAGGAGTATTATGTCATGTACCATAATGTATTATTCAGCTGCAAAGGTGAATCTGTGGGCAATCCGCCACGTTAAGTTGCTGTAAGTAAAAATCCATCTGAAATTCAGTTCCATCTCAATTTATAGAATCTACAGTGCAGAAGGAGGCCATTTGGCCCACCCAGGTCCTATTGCTGTAACTCCATGTATTTATTCTGCTAATCCCCCCGGATCCTATTTTACCATTTTGATTCTAAGTGCTGGGCGGATTTGAAACTGGGAGGGTTTCAGGTCCGACTTTTAGACCCATTCTCAGGTGCCCCCATACGCACTCTGCCTGAAAAAGTATCAGTGATTCTGAATTGCACTGCGGAAGCCTGTGGGTGGGGCTTAACGTGTCTGAGATCCTGCAGCTCTGATTGGTGCATCCAATTGAGCATGTGTGGAAAAGGAAGGATAGAACACTGCTCTCCTCAATTCCTGGGCCAGATAATGCCTCCCCTGGCTCCTATAGACATTGCCCCACCCCCACAACATTAATGATCCCTTTCCCCTCCAACCCCCTCTGCCACATAGACTGATTGAGGGTCTTTCCTCCCCTCCCCTCATTGATCTCAGGTAGAGTTGCAGTGGATCCCCCCTTCCTCCTTACTAATCACAGGAAGAGTGGCAGCGGACCCTTTTTTCCTCTCCACTGATTTCAGGCAGAGTGGCAATGGACACCCCTTCCCTTCCATTGATCTCAAGCAGAGAGCCATTGGATGCTCAGCATTTACCTCCTCACTAATTGGAACGCCCAAATCAGACTTCTGTTTCACACCAATTCTAGATGAGCAAATGCAAGGGTAAAGGGGGAAGTGCTGGTAAAGTTGGGTGTGTAATCTAATGAGTCAATTTCAATGCGTGCAAATACATTTAAATGACTGTCACACCCATTTCAGATGTGGTCCCGATCTCAGCCATTTTCAGGTCTTGGTAAAGGGGTAACTGGTGTGGAGGTGGGCACGGATCACGCTATTTGCCTCATGCCTGATTTTACCAGGTTTTTGTGCCCAAGAAAGGGCACAACTTGATGGTAAAATTGGGCCCTAAGGATCAATTTAACATAGCCAATCAACCTAATCCCGCATATCTTTGGATGATGGGAGGAAACCAGAACATTTGGAGGAAATCCAGATACAGGGAGAACATGCAAACTCTACATAATCACTCAAGCCGCAATTGAACTCGGGTTCCTGGCGCTAACCCCTGTGCCACATGCTGCATCATTGTCAGCTACTTGCTGAGATCAACTGGAGGATAATTATTTCTCTGTAGATTAGCAGCAGCACATCAATCCCTAGCCCAAAATTTGCAGAATTCAACACTAGGTGTTTTTTTTTACAACTCTACTTTCTAAAAACAATGTTGTCTTGCATTTGTAACTAAAATGGATTTTTGCCATGTCACCTTTTAGGGAGTAATTATGTGAGTGAGGAACAATGTTCTTTCATTGACTTTGGTTGGGAACAGTCATTGATTTTCTGTCCATCGAAATAAGTTTCCTGAGTTTTGCTTCACGTGAGTTCCCCTAGTGGCATTGGCTGATAGAGAGACAGTTTGCTACAAAAATAATGATGAATTGAAGGGCACTTTTCATTTTTTGTGTGCAAGTGCTAAAGCAACTCACACAAGGCTCGATGAAGGGTTAAATGTGAAAATTCAAAAGTTGCTGTCCCAGATGCTTTGTGAAAATGGCACTTTGTATTGAATGATTTAAAATTGCTCCACATGCAATGAAGATACATCCTAAGATCAACAGATGGGATTCTCCCAAAAAATTCCAACTCGTGAAAACTGGAGTAAATCCGGCTGGTTTTATTCAATAAGATTTTCAAAATGAATCTCCCATGCTCTACATCACAGCCCGAATGTGAATCTTGCAAAAGATCAGGGGGTGGGGCCTTTTCCACTGGAGAGGCCAGCAGCACGTTGCTGAGTGGGTCACTCAACCACCCCTCCCCCCACCGATGTCCCCCACAATGCCCCCACAGACCTGATCGTTGGCTTCCCTCTCTCTGTCGCTGGTGAGTGCAAAGTGAAGCCCACCCATTACCCTGTCCATTATTAGGCTCCACCCCCTTGGCACTGCCCCTTGAATGAATACCACAAAATGTACTCAATCCTTTTTTATATATATGTTGAAAGCTGCGCTGCAGTTTTTGTGGAAACGTGTTGAAAAGGAAGTTGGTGCTCAAATAAAGTTTTTTTTTTACTGTTTGAATAATAATTTATTTGTTATTTATATTTAAATGTGAAATAAAGATTTAAAGGAATATTGACCATTATTTATGGCTTTTGTGGTTGTATTGTTTCATAAATATACCATGATGCCATGTTATATGCTAGATTTTGGAATAAGTGGCAATTTAGGTTAATAGGATATTGCTTTGATGCTCAGTAGGAATCATGTTGAAGAGGGTTATAGCCCATTGGAACTTGAAACTTAGATATTCACTTTCTTGCACCTTCACTTGTTATTGAGCTCTCTTGTGACCTTCACACAACAAGGATATTTCAGGATATTATACTTCATTAATGATAGTTGAGTTACCTCTGTGGTGACCAGATACAAAAATGTAATTATTCTCGCTTTTCTTAGCTACCTGCCTGGCCAGATAAATTGTTCATGTATCAAATCAGAAATTCTCCTCAGTCTCCATCTTTATAAATAGCCTCTGCAAATGGAAGTTTACATTGCAGCAAATTGAACACATCTTGAGCAGATGGGCATCATCTTTTATTCCATTAACTTGAATGGAGCTTCAAATGAGACTTAATGCTGATAAAGATTGCCAGTAAACTGGAAGGACAGCTAAATGGAATGAAGGGGTCATTCTGAAGAAGGGAACAAATGAGCACAACTTCAGTTTATTCACAGCTCTGGCCAATTTTAGTTCTGTGATGTAGCTGGAACTTAAAAGTTTGCTAATTTTTTTTCTGTTGTCAGAATATTTCCACCCCTCCCCCGCCCCCCCCAGCCCCCGCTTAGTAAGCACCCCCTTAGTGAAATGATTCGGGGCAGTTTCAGAACAATTTTGAGCGGAAAAGTAATTCGAAACTGGTCACAGTGGTAAAGCTGAGTATAGCCCCTTGCAGGAGAGGGACATGGCCTGCCCCTGGCACAGATTGGCACTCCCAGGTTGGCAACTTGCCCATGCTGAATTAGCAGTGCCAACCGTGTCGAGGAATGAGCCAAATAGGAGATATATGAGGGAGGTGGGGTGGTTTCACCTATATGTAGTGGTTGCTGGGAACGGACAGAAGAGCAAGGGACGCCAGCGCCAGCTGTTTGTCAGGAGGGTGAGCAGTGAGGGAGATGGGTGCCGGCTCCGACTGTGAGGGAGATAGAGGATGAGGGGCCGATGACTGGGGGAGTGGGTGGGGTTGATGATTTGGGGGGGGGGTGCATGGTGAGAAGTGCTGATTCTGATCGCGTTGAGGGAGGCAGCCCCTGAAACTTGAGTGTTGGGCTGGGGGAAGATTTATTGATGTTATGATCCAGATGTTCTTTAAAGATGGTGCCCCAATCTTTGTCTAGCTGTTTTTTGCTGAGGCCCCACCCATCTTGCAAGATGGTATGAAACACGACATCTTGATTTTTTTTTAGGCCAGCAATCTTTTGTGAAAAAGATTACAGTGTCATAAGATCTGGAGAGAAAACTGGCGTGTGTTTTTTTTTTCAAGAAAGAAACATGCCAATTTCTCACCAGAAACAGCACTCTGTCATTTTTTGGTAAGATTCCTACCAATTAGGTCAGTATTTCTTCACAGATATTATATGGCCTGTTGAGAATTTTCATTATTCTCTCTTTGTAATTACTGATTGCCAGCCTCTGCAGTATTGTATTTTTGATCGAACATCAACTTTCAGCTCGGATGTTTTGCCCTTGTAAGTTTTTGAAATTGCAAGTTGGTAATGACACAATGAGAAAAACAAGGTACCTGGTGCTTTGGCTTTTTTCCATTTGTTTATAGGATGTTGGTGTTACTCGTTAAAATCAGCGTTTAATGTCCTTGAGCCTCTGCAGTGCAGTTGTTGAAGGTCATAATGGTTTAAATACAGTTATGTGTCTTGTTGCACCATTTCAAAGGACAGATAAGAGTAAGCTGCTTAAATAACTAGACAACTTGTTATGCACTAAACAGGCATGGCAATGGACAACAGATTTGAAAAAGATTACAATGCAACCAAACAAGCATTGAAAAAGTCAGCAGTGTTCGTATATTTCAACTCAAAGTTGCCTTTAGTACTTGCCTGTGGGGCATTACCTTATAGAGTTAGAGAAGCTCCCTTCTGGGGAAGAGAGAGACTAATAGTCTTTGCATTGTGTTAGTCGAACAAGCACTAAATCAACCTCCACACAGTTGGATAAAGAAGCACTGAGCATTATTTTTGGACTAAGAAAATTCCATCAATACCTTTATGTTATCACTTCATGTGGTTGATGGACCACTGACCGTCAACCATTTTTGGGCTACACAAACATATTCTATTGCTCATTCCAAGCAGACTTCAGCAATGGTCATTAATACTATCCAACACACTTGTACAAAATCAAATGTCATCATTCTGAAAACATGCCAATGCAGGTGCATTGTCACATTTACTGTTACCTGCTGGACACGTACACCAAGTTATGTTTCCAATTTCCTTTACTTTTCACAGATAGATAATGTCCCAGTAACTGCTGGTCAAGTCTAATGACATGTCAGAAAAGATGCCATGATGTGAAAGCTGCTGGAAGTGATATTAGAGAGGAGAATAGTAGGAACATATCCTAATTTAAAGCCATATGTTTCCAGGAAATTTGAGTTTAAGTGAATACCTGTTGCAGGGTATGAGAGTGATAATTCTGCCCAAATTTGCGACAAAGGGTTTTGGAACAATTACATGAAGAACACCCAGGGACAGACTAGAATGGAAGAATGGTGAGAAGTTAATTTTCATGGCTTGGACTTGATGCTCAATGAAAAGGAAAAAGTCAGACTGTGCCAGTCACGTGCGCAGGTCAGGAATGCACCACTGTTGTCCCCATTACATCTATGGGAGTGGCTTAAAATGCCTTGGCAACATTTACACAAAGACTTCGCGGGTCCATACAAAGGTCACGTGTTCATGACTGTCATTGATGCCCACTCAAAATGGTCATGATGAAATCCACCTCAGCAGAGTAAACCATCGAGAAGCTCGGTGAAATTTTTACCAGATTTGGAAAACCAGAAAAATTTGTAAGTGACAATGGACTGCAATTCACAGTTCAAGCGTTTGAGATTATCTAAAGAAGTGTTATATCCAGCACACAAAATCAGCACCATACCTCCCTTCAATGAATGATTTAGTCAAAAGTTTCATTCCATCCTTGAAGCATGCACTGAAAACCTCTAAGGACCAAGATTCATTAAATCACTGTCTTACCAGCTTCTTTGCAACATATCAAAATACCACACATGCCAGACAACACAAAATACGCCAGCTTTATTACTCACAAAGGGAGAGCTGAGACCACTTTCAATTTACTCATACCACAGGAGATTTCTGAAATAGTAAAATGCAATCAAAGTCACAAATCCTTTGCTGTGAAGATCATTCAAAATGATGTCTATTTCAACAAGGAGAACAAGTTTTACGACATAGTTATACTTTCAATGGGTGGTGGGTTCCTGCATCTGTCTTGGCTCAAACTGGTCCAATTTCATATACTGTATGAACAGAACATGACTTAGTTTGGAGACAACAGCAGATCAGTTATTGGCTAAATGCATCATTATGTTATCACCATCAGTGCCAGAGCTATCTCTGGCTGCACCACATTTTATTCCACCAGAGATTGTCACTGGAACTCTACCACTTCATCCACGATGGAATCGGAGTGGGCGAGAGTGGACAACTTCAGCGAGGCCATAAAATCCCACCCTATAGCCATGACTTTAGATCAATCAATGAACCTGTGATCATCGATGAATCTATTGCTACTAGTCTGCCTTCTGCTGAAGAGACTGCCAGTGTGGAAATACCTACTACAAACCTAAGCATAGTTCTAAGTTCAAGGATAATCAGATTCCTGAAGTGTGCAAATATCCAGTGTAGAAAAGACACCCTCCAGATTATCTTTTCTAGTAACAGTATTATAATTAGTGTGTAATGATAATTTGCCTACCAATGTACGTACATGTTTTCTGATGACTATGCAAGTGTACCATAGTTATTCATTGCTTTGGAACTTAGAAGTAAAGGAAGGAGGATGTTATATATTAGAATTATTATATATTACATGGTTCCTTTTAAGGATTTGGTTATGTGGTCTGTCTGTGACATCATTAGCTACATCTTGGGTTTTATTTGATCTTAACCCAGTCATTGTAAACAACTACCTGATAAATCTTGCTATTTGCTGCAGAGAACAGTGTCAATCACCCTCACTATATGGTCCCTTATCACTAGTACTTGCCTTTTGCTTCTCCCAATTGTACAGCTTCCTATGCCATGGTCCCAGCCTCCTAAGCCACTTTGCAGACACAATCATTCCCTTTTTGAGGGCATTAGCTGCATATGCCAAGTTTAAATGTCCCACCTCTGAATTTTAATGGATTTGGGGTGGGTGAGGGGCAGTCTGGTTGAATAATGGGGTGATGGGGGGATGGCAAGTGTGGTTTGGGGAAGGGGGTTCAGTTGTGGAGACACATATATGCAAGGCATGGCTTTCCTCAGCAATTATCTGAGTAAAGTTTATTTATTAGTCACAAGTAGGCTTACGTTAATACTGCCAAGATGTTACTGTGAAAATCCCCTAGTCGTCATGCTCCAGTGCCTGTTTGGGTATACTGAGGGAGAATTTAGCATGGCCAATGCACCTCATCAGTCTTTTGGACTGTGGGAAGAAACTGGAATACCAGAAGGAAACCCATGCAGACACAGGCAGACTCTGCACAGATAGTGACCCAAGCTGGGAATTGAACCCAGGTCCCTGGCATTGTGAGGCAGCAGTGCTAACCACTGTTCCATCATGCCACCCCGGTACTGTTGCACGATCCAGTGACCTGACTGTATCTCTGAATTAGAGACATTTGCGGAGAGTCCCTGAGAGCAGAGGAATAGCCTGTCGGAAGCTTAAACTTCCCGGCCAATTCCCAAATAGGTTCACTGGTCAGGACTTTTCACTATATCCCAATGTTCATCTGGTCTCTGAGGGCTGGAAAAATTGGCCCATAATCTACAAGACCTGGAATGAAGAAACAAATGTTCCCATCCATCTCGCTCCCGATTGCTGAAGCACTTGAATTCCTGAGTATTATTTCAAGTCGCTAACTTTTGAAACTAACTTCTCTATCATGTTCTTTTCAAGTTTTTTATGAACAGGAGAGTCACTCTTATCCATTGGTGATTAAAAGACTCCAGTTTCACAATGAATTATTTATCATAAGAAGGTATCATTTACACAAATTATTCCTTTATTTCAACAACAGCAAAAATGTGTAAAGCACCTTGAACATGTATGATGTGTAAAAATGTATATGCTGCATTAGTTAACAAAGTAAAATTTTGATTGATTTATGTTGGTACTTTCTCTCCCAGGGCATGCACAAACTTATGCATGCACTAAAAATCCAATGCAAACATTATGTTCCAATTCTCATCACTGATTAATTCCCTTAAGAGGCAACAAATTAACTGCTAAAATAAGAATGAGCAGCAAGAAAAGGCACCAACTTGAGAGAAAGAGGCTGAAAAGGAATAATGAGATCAGGAAACATAAAGGCACAAATCTAAGATGGTGCATGACAGGGGAAACAGATCCAAAAGTTCATGCATGCATAGGAGGTGTTATTTTGAATTGATTCTTGTCTCATAATGCATTGCAGATACAGCAGCAATGACCAAACATTTTGAGAATGTTTGCTCTTTGAGTCCATTGTGCATCCACTTACAGCAAGTGTGACTTTTTTATGTAATAGATAGAATTTGTCCGGTTTCTCCATGGAAGCCAATCTTATACTCGTTCCACCTGCAAGTGTGATATCACAACGGAGAAGGGCTGACTGAGAGAATCACCCACCCACTTCAATCTCCATCCCATTTTAGATTTCCTTAATGGGGCTACAATGGGCTGGAAACCTGAAGCAAATAGGCTCCATATAAAAATTTTACCTTTCGATTCCTGCAGCAATACAGCCCAAAACCTGCACTTTTAAAGGGTTACTTCTTTGATATTCAATTGTGGATTATTATTTGATAAGCTTATTCCCGCTACATTACAGTTATTAATCTGTATTATGAACGGTGCCATGAATCGAACATTACCAGCACTCTATTATGTGATCTTAAAAGCCACTGCCAGCAAATAAATTGAACCAAAATGGAATAAGGCCTCCAAGTGTATCTCATTTTTTAAAAATGAAAAAGCACTGATGGCAAACTAGAATTCAGATAAGGTTGATAAATGGCTCAAGATCCACTATTATTAGTCTTGACATTATATAAGCCCCTTCAGAGGACAATGGCTAAGGAGATTAAAGTCACGGTGAGATTTCATAGACAGGCATTTCTATCTTGTATCACTCCTGAACATCCATTGATTAGAAGTTGAAAAAATGTAATACAGTGTGTTCAATTTATTTCCAAGCACAATATTGGAGAAAATGAATAATGTGTGAAAAGTGTTGATCACTGGCCAGCAGCAATCTACTATCACACTTAGAGTGGAGTTTATTTCTTTCGCAACTGCGCACAAGTTCTGTTGGAGAGATTGAACAAACTGAATCTCCAAGACAATATAGAGCTTCAGCAGAAATGGTTTATTCAAGCTTGTTCCACATACATAAAGGAGAACACTCAGAGCTATAATTCAAGATTGCTTTCGAGCTACTTTGCCCCATGTGGGTTCTTCCAGCATTCTTGTACCTTTCGCATTCTAACGTTTGCATGCGAGATTCAATTAAGTTGTCATCTTTTTACTCTAAGTTCTGCTTTTCTTACATCGTGCTAGCTCAAGCGTCCTGGGCCATTAACTGTTTCCTTGTTGATATCCTGTGTCGATTATGCCTACCTCGTTGTAATATCAAATGACTACAAGTACCTTCTAATATGTAAATTTTAACTGTGAATACCAATGATCGCAGTTACCCTGACGCTTACTAGTTTCCTGAAGTAACAATGGATTCTATTCATTTTCTCCAGACACTTTGGGGTCATAGTAAATAGTATCAATTCTTTTCTGTTGTTACAATTTCTGAGGAGTCATACCATGGGTTGTGACTGTCTCATATTGTCTTGGAAATAATGACTGGAAGTTTGTCTCTCTGTGCCAGGCTGCCTTTATTACCCTTTCCATCTTTTCCAATCTTGTTGCAATCCAAACTTCCTTTTAATTAGAGTTTTGGCTTGACTCACAGTGCTGAACATAGGTTACTTGTGACCCTAAGATTAGTCCTTTAGTCTTACTCGCAGCGCCAGGGTTCCGAGTTTGATTCCTGTCTTGGGTCACTGTCTGTGTGAGGTCTGCACATATCTGTGTGGGTTTCCACCGAATGTTCCAGTTTCCTCCCATAGTCTGAAAGACATGCTGGTTAGATGTATTGGCCACACTAAATTCTCCCTCAGTGTACCCGAACAGGCCGGAGTATGGCAAATAGGGAATTTTCACAGTAGCTTTATTGCAATTAGTGTAAACCTACTTGTGACGATAATAAATAAATTTAAACTTACAATAGAGGTTTTAACGTAATGGAACAATGAATGACACAAAAATTGTAGAGACGAATGTTCAGATTTTTAAAAAGCATCATCTTTGGTCTTGAAGGCTGTTTTAGCAAATTATACTAATGTGACCCAGCTTGGGATAAAAAGAATTAAAATGATGAACAATCTATCCATTGATAACACCAAAGGGAGGTTATTTGGATGGTTTTTTTGTGTGTAGTTCAATGCTTTAGCTTTCAGAGAGGTACGTTGCTGTAAGCAACTAAAATTAATATTGTTTTATCCCGCTAGATTACTGTTTTACTTGCTGGTGTCAATTCTCTATCTTGGGCACTTATCTTCAATGCAAATGTAGGTAAATAAGAAAAGAATTCTGAGTTGAAAGTATATATTTTTTATATGAAATCTCCGCAGGAACTGGGTTGTCTGTGATAGTGGCTGTTATCCTCTATTTCAGGGACCATAACATCATGGTGTTCTGCTGTTTGGCTCAAGTTCCCATTACCCTTTCATGTTTTATCAAAGTATGCATATTCAGAACAGCTCTCCGAAGCAAAAGCCAAATAGATCTAAGTTGGAGAACTCAGCTGTTTTTCGAATGAAGCTTGTAAATAGAGAGTGTGCTGTGAGAATATTAAATGTTATATTTTTTTAAATCATGAAATCTTGCTTCTTTCCCTTTCTATTTCAATCTAATATCGACCCCAACCATGATACAACATAGCAACATGCCAGAGAGACTAGGAAGCGACCAAGGGCATGACATTCTGAGTCCGAGAAAAACTCATTTATGATCAGTTGTTTTCTGTTTTGGTAGTGACTGAAAAATATCTGGATAAGCAGCTCTTTAGCCTGCCCTTTCTCATTGTGCAGTTTGAAAACTTTTCCTTTTATTCATTCATGGACTTCGCTGACTAGCCAGCATTTATTGCCCATCCCTGGTTGCCCTTGAGTAGATGGTGGTGAACTGCCTCCTTCAAATGCTGTTAGAACTAAGTGGCTTGCTAGGCCATTTCAGAGGTCAGTTGAGAGTGAATCACATTGCCGTGGGTCACATGTAAGCCAGACCAGGTAAGGATGCCAGATTTCCTTCCCTAAAAGACACTCGTGAACCAGATGGGTTTTTCTGACAATAGACAATAGTTTCGTGGTCATCAGTAGATTCTTAATTCCAGATTTTTTTTTTTATTGAATTCAAACTTCACTAGCTGGCAGGATGCAAACTCAGGTCCTTGGAACATTAGCTGAGTTTCTGATTATTGGTCTAGCAATAATACCATTAGGCCATCACTTCTCTTCCAAACCAAGTCTCAATGAGCAACACTGTGAGCAAATCAAAAGTATTGAAGGAAATAAAGAAATGATTTATATGATGCCTTTCAAGTCCTTGGGATATCCCAAAGGGCTTTCCAATCAGTAAAATATTTTTGGGCATTGTCACTGTTATATTGTAGGACTATCATAAGCAGCAGATTCAATAAGCAATATGGATATAAGTAGCCAGATATTCTGCTGGCTGATGAGAGTTGAATGAGGGATAAATATTGACTAAAACACCATGGAAATTCTCTATTTTCTAGGAGCTGTCAGTTTTTATATCATGATGTGGAGATGCTGGAGATGGACTGGGGTAAACACAGTAAGAAGACTCACAACAGCAGGTTAAAGTCCAACCAGTTTATTTGATAGTAAACCTACAAGCTTTTGGAAACGCTGTGCCTTCGTCAGGTGTGTGGAAAGTTCTGATCAGAGAAGGGCATGTAGAGGCTCTCACAGTTTACAGAATACTGATTAGAATGCGAGTCTTTACAACTAACCTGCTATTCAAATCTTAAAGGTGCAGACAATGTGAATGAGATCTTGGGTTCATGTCGCACTATATGTAACCCCAATGACTTGCCTGAACTTGCCACATCTCATTACTGTCCTGCCTGGAGACAATACACATCTTTTAACCTATGCCTAATACTATCTCCACTCACATTGTCTGCACCTTTAACGCTTGAATAGCAGGTTAGCTGCATTCTAATCAGTATTCTGTAAACTGTGTGTGCCTTTATATACTCTTCTCTGATCAGAACTTTCCACACACCTGACGAAGGAACAGCGTTTCCAAAAGCTTGTGGGTTTACTATTAAGTAAATTGGTTGTACTTTAACCTGGTGTTGTGAGTCTTCTTACTGTTTTTACATCACCAGGAGAGGTTGGGCTATTTTCAGGTTAACATTTCAATAGGAAGAGCAGCATCTATGGCAGTGCAGCAAACCCTCTGTAAAGAATGAAGTGCCAACTTATATTACATTTCTCAAATCTTGCCATGGGATTTGAACACACAATCTTCAAACAACGGAGTGAGATGCTGAGCCAAGGTGTTTGGACTGAAAAGCATTCTTTCTAATGAACAGAAACTAAGTTGCTCGATGGTTCGAATCAGCTCCTCCTATATCTTAATGGCTTCGTGAGCATAATTCCCAATGGCAGTGTTTCCTGTCCACAACCTGAGTTGCTCCTTGCCTATGACAAGGTTGTGCCTCAGACAGCCTCTAGCCAATTTGATTGGCAGGCTGTTCTGTCATCCCAGAACCACTGGGAATGGTGGCTACTGCTGGGACCAGAAGCAGCCCTACCAGTGAATGTCAAAACCCTCAGGATCACCTAAGTCCTGGATCCTGGGGAAGCCCAGGATGTGGGAATGAGGGGAAGAAGGGGATGGATGTATCGTTGTGATAGTTGGGCCAGGCAGGAAGAGACAGTGGGGGGCTGGGGAAGGGAGGGGGGACATGGTGGTTAAGACTAATATGGAAAGGAAGCTCATCAGAGGCATCAGCTACGCCCACTCCCAAAATATCTGTCAAAAATTCTGCCTTATGACTCCAGCTGTTAATTCTTTTAGTTTATTGAAGAGTTACTTGGCTTTGAGAGTCTTTCTTTAAATATGGCAATGACATCCTTCCAAGCTTGGATCAATGATACCAGTTGATTTGGTTCCATTCTTCAATAAGTCCACACTCCTTGTTGATGACATTATAATGTGATATTCATTACTGCCAGGAAATCATCTGATAGCTGTTTTCAAACAATTATTACATTGTGTTACAGGAAACAAATGTGATTAAAATTTGAACATAGCAGAGGAAGCAGTGAAGTCTTGATGAATTGTCATCAAGAGAAAGGGTTTTTGATGAATTTTCATTTTTATGTTGTAGGTATGAAGGTTTCTGACAGAACAACATGAAAGCAAAGCACTTCAAAGAAACTAGTTGCGCTGTTTAAGCTAGAAAAGCTTCTTGAGAACTTTAATTGAGGTGATGATGTAAAGGGGACGGCACAGTGACACACTGGTTAGCACTGCTGCCTCACAGTTGGGTTCGATTTCCAGCTTGGGCCACTGTCTGTGCAGAGTCTGCACGTTCTTCTTGCGAATGTGTGGGTTTCATCCGGTTGCTCCGGTTTCCTCCCACAGTCGGAAAGGTGTACTGGTTAGATGCATTGACCATGCTAAATTCTTCTGCAGTGTACCCGAGCAGGTAACTTACTTCATTGCAGTGACTACTAGAGAATTTTCATAGTAACTTACTTCATTGCAGTGTTAATGTAAGCCGACTTTAATACAAATAAATAAACTTTAAAAACCTTGATTTTTCATCATAGTCTAGGACAGCCTCCCAAGCCATTCCCAGGTAGACAATAAATACTTGTAGATAGTTAAAAGTCTGACATTTTATGTTAGGGGACATTGGAAGCAGGTGATGGAAGTGTATGCCAGCTATTTACCATAGTGGCTGCCTACTCCATTGAGACAATGGGATTTTCCATTCATTTGGAGTCTCTTTATACATGTAACTGCTGCTGAAAGAAGCTGGTTATGATATTCAAGATTCTATTCTAATCAAACACATGGATTGTGTTCTGCTTTCCTTGATTCTACAGAGCAGCAGAGTAAAGTTGTGACCTGAATGTTTCATCCTTGATGGTTTTCCACAGTTGTGCAAATTCATGTCGCTAATTAGGGATACGGAGAATGGGAGTGCAGGTGGTAGAATTTTACTGCTCTAAGCTTTCTGACAGTCTAGTTATTATCTACTTTAAAGCCTTGTGCCCACTAGGTTCTCAGTTTGTATGTTAGAACCTGCACTTCCAAGTTGCAGGTATATTGACTTCAGCTATAGGCAGGAGAGAGACTGTCTAAATGCTCTGATTTCCTCTTACAACCAGTCATAGGATCATAGAAATCCTATAGTGCAGAAGGAGGCCATTCGACCCATATCAACAACAAACCCACCCAGGCACAATCTCACAACTCCATGTATTTACCCTGTCAATTCCCCTGTCATTAAGGGGCAATTTATCATGATCAATCCATCTCGCACGCAAATCTTTGGACTGTGGGAGAAACCAGAGCATACAGATACAGGGAGAATGTGCAAACCCCGCACAGACAGTGACCCGAGGCCAGAATTGAAGCCGGGTCCTGGCATTGTGAGCAGCAGTGCTAACCATTATATCACCATGCCACTTCACAACCAGAAGGTGACTTGAATTTGTTTTCAAAATAACAGATGTTTTATCCCAATCTTCAGTTTGCATGATCCAAATCTACTAATAATCCATGGCAAACTTGGGTTCAGGTTAACTCAGAAGTTTATTTTCCACATTCAAAACCGCCAAAAGGGATGTTTGCCATGTCCCACTCTGCACACACTCACGGTAAAGAAAAAGCAGATGCACAGAGATTGAGTCGAGTCTGTAGGTAATGGGATGAACTCTTCTAGCAAAGTCAGGCTAGATGGGTATTTTCTACATGGATACAATTGGTGAGCCACTGCTTTGTGCAAATGTTGAACCTGTACAAAGAGCTGGAGGCTTTATTTTTGTTCCACAGTCTATTAATAGTTAATTGCAAATAACAATCAGTTTCTATGCTTCTGGTCAGAATTCCAGTGTCCTCCTTAGGAGAGATGAGATGGCTATTGGCATCCTTTCCATTATAATGAGTTTTAGTCTCCTTCTTTGAGGATTGTTCAGAATAGGGGAGCTGGTTTGTCTACACTTCTTCTGCTTTGGTTGATTGCAAGGGGTTTGCACAACGAAGTATGAAATTCCAGAAACTGAGAAAATAATTATTTTGTGCTTGAAACTGCTGGGAATAGCTCCCAGGCAAAAGACCTACTCTGTGGTCAGGTGGTTAGAGCAGATTTTTAGCAGAAAATCCATTTTAAAAAAAGAGAAATAAGGATATTGGGTTTCATGTTGTCATAGGAACCTAACATTCATCATTACAAATGGCCACCAGTTGATTATTATTTTTGATTTATTATTTGAGTGTTTATTAGTTCTATGCTACAGTTAATAACTTAATAACTGCACAGAGGCAAAAGTCCCATCACCAAGTTACTATATTTACACCATACATCTGTACACAGCCAGCTTTCCAGTTGTTCCCTGTTGAATGCAGGCTGGGAGTCTGACACTTGTGCTTTAAACAGGGAGCATGAGGCTCTCTGATTTAACAATCAAAGAAGATTGATTAATATATCTTTTTTATATTCCAACTAAGTAAACAAACTCAAATTAACTCAGGGAGACTCATCAGGTTTCTCTTTTAAGGATTGGATGTGTCTGAAGTCTTGGAGCTTGACTTCCCTACGTCATCCTACAAACGGTCTTGGAGGTAGAATCTAGAAGGGGATGTAGTTACTTCATATACCCTAGACCGGCAGAGCAGTCCTCTTCTAGAAGATCATCCTCTGTGACAGAGAGCTGAGCTTCGGGAGGAGTGCACATGGAGCTGTGAGGGAATGGGGAAACCCGCCTAGCCAGCCAGGTCAGCTGAATCAACGCTAGCCATCAATAGGGTGACAGATGTCGCAGCCAA
The DNA here is from genome assembly GCA_024679065.1 of Sphyrna mokarran. NCBI lineage: Eukaryota > Metazoa > Chordata > Chondrichthyes > Carcharhiniformes > Carcharhinidae > Sphyrna > Sphyrna mokarran. The sequence goes on along the minus strand of JAGIQG010000023.1, from coordinate 19,714,225 downwards.
ATCACCCTCACACCCGAGACTCATTTAGGTAGTTCATACTCTAGCAAGCTAACCTCATTAGCCTGGCTGAAGTCATCACATGTAATAATATAATGCAAGTGGTTGGGACTAGTGTCCAGTTGTAATAAAGTGGAATCGTGATATTAGAGTTAGATTATTGACTTCACACAATTTTTGGGCCAGTTACGGAAAACTCTGCAAGGGTGTCCTTACACAATTGCAGCAATCTGTGTCCAAATACTCATTAAATATCTAATATTGAAGAAGAACCGAATAGCATTTTGCTATCACTGAAAAGTTCAAAATGAAGTTCAGAAAGTTAGCCAGCATGCAGTGCAGTTGCTTCTCACCACTCACAGCAAGAGACTGCATTCTTAAGGTGGTTTCATGCTGCTTGCAGGAATTGATGTGCTGCCAGCTCTCCAACCTCACTTAGCAACAATATCACCAACAACAGCTAGCAGTTATAATGGTGTTTTTCACACAGAAAAGAGACCAAAGTGCCTCATTGAGGTATAATTTGAAATGGTCGCTAGGCCACAGGACATGAGGGATTGGGAAGCAGACTGTATTCCAATCATTCCCACTGTGCCTGTACAATGTCCCAACTTTTTCACACAAGCATGATGAGGAGAAAAGGCTTCTATTATTCCTGCATTTTCCTTTTTCAGATTTAGTGAAAGATAATGCTATAATTAATTGCCTTCAAACTGACACCCCTCAGAGAAGATGCTCATTATGAAAGAGGCCAGCACTTTGTTATTGTAACTTATTTCTGCTACATTTTATTTATTGAATCAGAGACAATGAAATTATTTTTTGCAGAACCTATGTTTGTTTAATGTTCCTCAAGATTTCCCTTGGTTTGCATAAAGGAGTGCATCAAGCTCTGCATTCATTTGATCTTCCAAGCAACATTGTAAGTATTCTCAAAAGTTCTGAAAATTAATGTCTGTACAAGTGTAAAATATTCCTTCACTGACAATGATTTGTGGTGTCTACAGAAGCTAAGGTCCTTCTCGGGAATTTCCCAGCATGAGGCAAATCTCATTGTCAGAATCCAGTGTGGACATAGTGCTATCACCACAGAGGCTGCAGCTATACACACTGTCCAAATAAGAAAGGCAACCCGTCTCTCTGAGCTGCCTGCCCAATCTAAAGGGACAGCACTGCCGCTGTTAGAGCTGGCCACTATTGAGGCTGCAAACAGAAAGAGAGGACATCGCCACATTGAAACATCATAACAATGCTGTTGAAATGAAATGCAGTTGCAGGAGGTTGTCGTCTTGGAATATGAGTTCCCTGATTGAGGCCATAGTTGCCTGCACGGTCAAGCAGTTCCATCTATGGATAAGTATGAGTGTCCCAGGCCTATTTGCACTCTGGATTCTGACTTTGTACCTGAAGCGCTCTTAGGAATGGAATTGAGTTTGTAAATAAAGAGAATCTGGTGAAGGGACACTGGCCCCTGAGCAGTTATTTCAGTAAAAATAAATATATTTTTGTGCGAAGCCTGATCAGTAAAGCAAGTAGTGGCAGTATCCAGTCAATAGCTATTACTTCCAAGGGCCTCCTTTCTGGGGCAGGTGCTGCAGGAACCAAGGCTCCCACCTTTTACCACCTCCCTCCTCTCATCTCCCCACTTCCAGAAAGTCACTGGAAGGCAACCTCCATGCAACTGGTGGCCTGCTCACGTGATCTCAGAGCGGTGAGATATTTATTTTTGTTTCATAGGAACAGGAACAGGAGTAGGCCATTCAATTCATCAAGCCTGCTCCACCATTCAGTAAGGTCATAGCTGATCTGATTGCACACTGAACTCCACCTTCCATTCCTTGTAGAACAAAAATCTATCTAATTCTGTCTTGAATAAAGAACTCTGCTCTCTGGGGAAGAAAATTCTCCATAGATTTTTAATGGAAATCATTGTGAATTAGTCAGGAACTTTCACTGAGTAAATGCACAGGACTTAGGTAGCTGTGGAGATGGAAGGAGTGTTTGAATTTAACATGAAATACAGAGGATACGATATAAGAGAATAGCAATTGCAACAAGTTAGAGAATAAATGGAGCCAGCAGAGAAATGTATCCCTAGAGACTCGTAACAATCCAGATTAATATTCATTCTTTTAATACCACCTGTGAAATATCACTTGCAGACTATTCTATAGACTGCATTTAATTTCCTCACCGTTTTTGCTGTCTCTAGCTTTGTTCAAAGTATTCAGTCTCCTTTTCAAAGAACAAAGAATAGTACAGCACAGGAACAGGCCTTTTGGCCCACCAAGCCTGCACCGTTCACGTTGTCCTACCTAGACCAACCTCCGTCAGTCTCTCACCTGTTCATGTGCCTATCAGGATAAGTCTTAAATGTTGCTAATGTAACTGAGGTCCCTTGTCATTGTCATTTCTGCAAAGCTTCTAGAACATAGAACATAGAACATTACAGCACAGAACAGGCCCTTCGGCCTTCGATGTTGCGCCGACCAATATAAAAAGCAATGCCCCTCCAAACTAAACCATTCCCTTCTCTTCCATATACTTACCAACTAACCTCTTAAACGCCACCAAACTTGGCGCATCTACAACTGCTGCAGGCAGGCATTCCACTCCCGAACCACCCTTTGGGTAAAGAACCTACCTCTGATATCCGTCCTATAACTATCACCCCTTAATTTAAAGCTGTGTCCCCTCGTGCTAGCTTTCTCCATCCTATGAAAAAGGCTATCACTGTCCACCCTATCTAAACCTCTAATCATCTTATATGTTTCGATTAGGTCTCCTCTTAGCCGCCTCCTTTCTATCGAAAACAACCTCAAATCCTCAGCCTCTCTTCATAAGACCTGCCCTCCATACCAGGCAACATCCTGGTAAACCTCCTCTGTACCCTCTCCAATGCCTCCACGTCTTTCTTATAATGCGGGGACCAGAACTGCACACAATACTCCAATTGCGGCCGCACTAGAGTTTTGTACAGTTGCAACATGACGTTGCGGCTCTGAAATTCAATCCCTCTACCAATAAAAGCCAAGACTCCATATGCCTTCCTAACAACCTTCTCGACCTGACTGCCTACGTTCAGGGATCTATGCACATACACACCAAGATCCCTCTGTTCATCTAGACTACTAAGAATCCTACCATTTGCCCTATACTCTACACATTTATTATTTCTGCCATAGTGCATTACCTCACACTTTTCCACATTAACTCCATTTGCCACCTCTCGGCCCAGCTCTGCAACTTGTCCAAGTCCCTCTGCAAACTATAACACCCCTCTTCACTATCTACCACTCCACCGACTTTAGTGTCATCTGCAAATTTACTAATCCATCCTTCAATCCCCTCATCCAGATCATTTATAAAAATTACAAACAGCAGGGGCCCCAAAACAGACCCCTGAGGCACACCACTCGTCACCGAACTCCACAATGAATATCTCCCATCGACCACCACCCTCTGTCTTCTATCTGCCAGCCAATTCCTAATCCAATTAGCTAAATCACCCTCTATCCCATACATCTGCATTTTCTGCAGAAGTCTTCCATGGTCCACCTTATCAAACGCCTTACTAAAGTCCATATATACCACATCAACCGCCTTACCCCCCATCCACCTCTTTGGTCACTTTTTCAAAAAACTCAATGAGGTTAGTAAGGCACGACCTACCCTTCACAAAACCATGCTGACTATCCCAATCAATTCATTTCTCTCTAAATAACTATAAATCCTATCCCTAATAATTCTCTCCAATACTTTGCCCACAACAGAAGTAAGACTCACTGGCCTATAATTCCCTGGAAGGTCTCTCTTCCCCTTCTTAAACAATGGGACCACATTCGCTATCCTCCAGTCCTCCGAACCACACCCGTAACCAACGAGGACCTGAAGATCAGAGCCAGAGGCTCTGCAATCTCCTCTCTTGCCTCCCAGAGAATCCTAGGGTAAATCCCGTCCGGCCCAGGGGACTTATCCAACTTCAAACCCTCGAGAATATCTAGCACATCCTCCCTATCTACTTCGATACCTTCCAGTTTGCTACCCTGTACCGCAGTGTTCTCCATAACTACATTTACATCACCCTGCGTGAATACCGAAGAGAAATATTTATTCAGTACCTCTCCAATCTCCTCAGGCTCCACGCACAACTTCCCACGGCTGTCTATGACTGGCCCTAATCTTGCCCTAACCAATCTTCTATTCTTAACATATCTAAAGAAAGCTTTAGGATTCTCCTTAATCCTATCAGCCAAAGTCTTCTCGTGTCCCCTCTTAGCTCTCCTCATTTCACTCTTTAGCTCCCTCCTGGCTAATCTATAGCTATCCATTGCACTAACTGAGCCTTCAAGCCTCATCCTGACATAAGCCTCCTTTTTCCTTTTAACCAGCAAATCAACTTTTTTCGTACACCAAGGTTCTCTTACGCGACCATTTCCTCCTTGCCTGACAGGGACATACTTATCAAGGACTCGCAGCAGCTGCTCCTTGAATAAACTCCACATTCCAGATGTTCCCAGTCCCTGTAGTTTCCTATGGGGCAAGGTTTTCTGTAGTTTTCTGGGGCAAAGCTTCCAACTGTTCACCTTATCTATGCGCCTCATAATTTTATAAGGTTCCATCAGGTCGCCCCTCAGCTTTAATCTTTCCAGGGAGAACAATCCCAGTTTATTCAGTCTCTTCTCATTACTAATACCTTCATAACAGGTAACATCCTGGTAAACCTTCTCTATATTCCCTCCAAAGTCTCCAGGATTCTATTCTCTCACAATCCACTACTGTTATCAGCTGAAATATGAACAAAATGCATTCATTTCAGCATCTTGACCTTCAAATCTTTTATAGCTGCCACCTTATATTTTTTGACATGATCCATTCATGTCCTTTAGGTCAGGCATTTGAAGCTCATTAGTATCCAACTGTTGTCTACTCCCCTTCATTCAAAAGTGGCTTAATTTAAATTGCCTTGCAATTTAAATGGAATTTATGCAAAAAACAAAGCCTCCCATGTCGTTTTATTGAAATTGCTTAATTTATGTTACTGAATCATTTCTTCTCAAGCAGACACTGACTTCAAAACAATCAGAGTAGATTATAAATCAACTTGTTTGTTGGAGAAATTTTGTCAGAGTGTAACCTCTCTAACTAACTGCATATGGCCATCAATATAATTACATAATCTGTGCCAGAAGAGGAAGCAGTGGCGTGGTGGTTTTGTTGCTTGACTAGTAATCCAGAGACCCAGGGTAATGCTTTGGGGACCCAGAGTTAGATCCCACCATGAAAGATGGTGAAATGTGAATTCAATAAAAATCTGTAAGTAAAAATCTAACGATGGCCATGAAACCATCATTGATTGTTGTAAAAACCCATCTGGTTCATTGATGTCCTTTAGGGAAAGAAATCTGCCATCCTTAGCCTACATGTGACTCCAGGCCCACAGCAATGTGGTTGACTCTGAAGTGTCCTCAGGGATGGATAACAAATGTTGGCCCAGTCAGTGGCACCCACATCAGTGGCACCTCCACTCTGGAAGCTCTGGATGAATCTTTATCTGGGGTCACCATTGCAGATGTCAGCGCAGTTTTTCCAAAGGAAAGTGAGTGGCCAGAGTGGGGTACCCGGACTATCAGGTGGCAGGAGTATTCACTGATATCTTCAACCTCTCATTACAACAATCTAAGATCCCTATTTGCTTTAAGATGATGACCATGATCCAGATACCTAAGAAAAACCAAGCAGCATGCCTTAACGACTATTGGTCAGTGGCTTTGACATCCATCATTATGAAGAGCTTTGAAAGGTTAGTCATGGCACAAATCAATCCCAGACTCTTGGACTACTGGATCCACTATAGTTTGCCTACCATCATAACAGGTCCACAGTAGACTCCATTTCCCTGGCCCTGCACTTAATCCAGGAACGCGTAGATAACAAAGACATCTATATTAGACTCCTATTTATTGATTACAGCTCAGTCTTTAACACTATTATTTCCACAAAACTCATCTCCAAACTCAGTGACATGGGCCTCGGCACCACCCTCTGTGACTGGATTCTGAACTTCCTAACTCACAGACCACAATCAGTAAGGATAAGCAACAACATCTCCTCCAAGATCATCCTCAGCAAGGCTGTTTTCTCAGCCCCCCCTACTAGACTCAGTATACACCTATAACTGTGCGGCCAAATTCGATTTTCAAGTTTCCTGATGACACCACTGTGTGTTGGATCTCAAACAATGATGAGACAGAGTACAGGAATGGGATAGAAAATCTGGTGAACTGGTATGGCAACAATAATATCTCCTCAATGTCAACAAAAGGAAGGGGATAATCATTGGTTTCAGGAAGTGTAAAAGAGAACATGCCCCTTTCCATGGCGCCGAAGTGGGAAGATTCGAGAGCTTCAAGTTTTTAGTTGTCCAGATCACCAGCAACCTGTCCTGATCCCCCCATGCCAACACTATAGTTAAGAAAGCCCAGTAACACCTTGACTTTCTCAGAAGATTAAGGAAATCTGAATGTCAGCTTTCACCAATTTTTACAGGTGTACCATTGAAAGTATTCTTTCTGGTTATATCACAGCTTGGTATGGCTCCTGCTCTGCCCCAGACCACACGGAACTACAAAAGGTTGTGAATGTAGCCCAATTCATCACACAAACCAGCCTCCCATCCCTTGACTCTAGTCTTCACTTCCCATTGCCTCGGCAAAGCAGCCAGCATAATTAAGGACCCCATGCACCACCGACATTCTTTCTTCCACCTCCTTTCTTTCAGGGAAAAAGATATAGAAGTCTGAGATCATGTACCAACTGACTCAAGAACAGCTTCTTCTCTGTTGCTGTCAAATTTTGACTGGACTTACCTTGCATTAAGTTGATTTTTCTTTACACCATAGCTATGACTGTAACACTACATTCTGCACTCTCGTTTTCTTTATGAATGGTATGTTTCATCTGTATCGTGTGCAAGAAACAATACTTTTTACTGTATGTTAATATATGTGACAATAATAATTCTAATCAAATTAAATCAAAATCCTATGATTGAATAAATTAAAAGAAACAGAAGGTGTTTGCTTATAGTTAAGTTTCTTGTCTATATACGTTCAAATGAAGAATGAACCACCAGAATCAAGGTAGCTGGAGCAATCCATTAAATGGGGCAGCACAGTGGCACAGCGGTTAACACTGCTGCTTCACAGTGCCAGGGACCCAGGTTCAATTCCTAGCTTGGGTCACTGTCTGTACAGAGTTCTCCCTGTGTCTGCATGGGTTTCCTCCGGGTTTTCCGGTTTCCTCCCACAGTCCCAAAGATGTGCTAGTTAGGTGCATTGGCCATACTAAATTCTCCCTCTGTTTACCCAAACAGGAACTGGAGTGTGACGACTTGGGGATTTTCACAATAACTTCATTGCAGTGCTAATGTAAGCCTATTCATGACACTAATAACAAAACTTAAATTACAGGATTTTGTTATTCATTGGTATCTTAATTTAATCCTTTACGTCTTTCCACAATTCTAATAATCACTGAGGCCCACTCTTTGAGTTATTCATTTTCATTTTTGTTAATCCCCATCTGCATCATTGAAAGATTTTCAAATGATTAGATGATTCACATTTCTACGCTATGTTTTCTTTATCAGCATTAAACATGACCACTCACTGCTAACAATGGACGGGATTGTCCGGCTGCACTCATCTCAAAACCAGAGAATCCTGCCGGAAGTCAATGGACCTTTGCATGGAATGCCCCCGGCCGGCTCCCGTTCCGGAGGCAAACGGGATAGGAAAATTCTGGCCAATATATTTGTAAGCAATTGAAATACTTAACCACTTTTCAATGACATTTTCAATAATTGAGTTCAAAGTGAATTGAATATGCAAGAAACAGCTATTTCAAATGATATTGTGCCATGGGCCGAATTGGTGGGGGTGGGGGGGAGGGTGGTGGCAGCGGCAATGGGATATAGTCTCTTCCACCTTCTTCCATTGGCAAAAAGATGCAAAAGTCATGAACCATCCAATCAAAAGCAGCTTCTTTCCTGCTGCTATAAGATTTTTGACTTTTGAATCTACCTTATATTAAATTGATTTTTCTCGACTCCCTAGCTATGACTGTAACACTACATTCTGCATGCCCCCTTTCGATCTCCCCTATGTACTCTATGAAGGATATGCTTTATCTGTATAGCGTGCAAGAAACAATACTTTTCACTATATCCCAATACACGTATTTATTTATTTATTAGTCAAAAACTAGGTTTACATTAAAACTGCAATGAAGTTACTGTGAAAATTCCCTAGTCGCCACACTCCGGCACCTGTTTGGGTACACTGAGGGTCAATTTAGCCAATGCACCTCACCATCACATCTTTTGGACTATGGAAGGAAACCTAAACACCTGGACGAAATCCACACACACATGGAGAGAATAGACAGTCTCTGCACTGACAGTGACCCAAGCTGGGAATTGAACCGAATCCCTGACACTGTGAGGCAGCAGGGGTAACCGCTGTGTCATTGTGCCTCCCCAGAACAATAATAAATCAAATCAAATCAAATCGATACTGATTCAATTCATTCTGCAGGGGTCTAGTGAAGCCTGTCTCAGAACCACAGGAAAACCCTGCCTTCACACCATGATGAGTAAAATTCTTTTAACTGATCTTTTGGGTGGTCTTTCTCAGGACCACCGTGTTGGTTGTTGGGCACTTGAAAGAATGGGATTGCAGAATGCATGGTGTATAAACTATGGTCATTCAAAGTCCAATTATGCAAAGGAACCTGGAACTATCATATCTGTTTCACGTGTATGTCCTATGTGCATAGAAAGGAACTCTAAGCTATTTGGTGAGAGGTGTAATTTTGACATGAATGTGCACGTGCCATGTATGTAATTTTGCAGCTGGTAACAAACAGTACTGGACTGTAACGAGAGAGAATTGAATTCAGGGGAAGAAAAGAAGAACTGAATATTATGAAACAAATTAAAAGAAACTAAAATCAGGGAAAGTAATTCAACCTGCAAATAGTTTTAAATAGTTTAATCTGGACTGGTATTAGTTTCTATGGGTACTTGTCTCTGTTGGTCCTGTGAACGACATAACTTTTGCTCTCGGTGTTTTTTCTTCTTACCCTATCGTCTACATCGCATATTAAATTCAAACACTCCTCTATCCTGACAGCTGCATCTACTCGGTGAATTTCCCTGACTAATTCACAAATGATTTCCATTAAAATCAAATACATTCTGGAGATGCTAAGTGATTGATGGAACCATACACAGTGCTGTTGGTAATACCTTTCCTTGGATAGTGTGGTGAATCGTATGATTTTTGTTTCAATGAAAGGAATTTTGCACACAGAAACTTATAAATTTAATAGATCTATAAGCACATTCAGTAGTTAAGATGAAGTTTCCATAGCAGAATTGGAGGAAACAGAGTCTTACATCACAATCTGAATTCATAAACCTTACTACCTAATGGTATGATTTTTGGTCAAGCTTTTCTGTTGAAATTTATCTTTATAAGTTAAAATGCCAACATTTGTTAAGCCTTGCAGTTTGGGCCATGATATAATAACTTTGCACATGACTTCTGAAGTATCAACTCTGCTACCTTGTATCCTCTTTACTTGGGATGGCACCACAGGCAAAAATACAAAGAAAATGACAGCACAGGAACTGGCTCTTTGGCCCTCCAAGCCTGACAATGCTGCTCGAGTGTATTAAAGTCCCCTATCCTTCCAGGGACCATATCCCTCTATTCCCATCCTATTCATGCTTTGTCAAGATGTCCTACAAAATTCATTATCGTATCTACTTCCACGGCCTCCCCCAGCAGCAAGTTCCGGGCACCTATCACCCTCTGTGTAAAAAAAAAAAAACTTGCCTGGTACATCTTCTTTAAATCTTGCCCCATGCACATTAAACCTGTGCCCCTAGTAATTGACTCTTCCATCCTGGGAAAAGCCTCCTGACTATCCACTTGGTCCGTGCCCTTTCTAATCTTGTAGACTTCTATCAGGTCACTCCTCAATCTCTGTTGTTCCAGTGAGAATAAATCAAGTTTCTTCAACATCTCCTCATAGCTAATGCCCTCCGTGCCAGGCAACGTCCTAATAAATCATTTTTCTACTCTCTCCAAAGCCTCCACATCCTTCTGCAGTGTGTGATCAGAATTGAACATGATATTCCAAGTACAACTAAGGTTCTATAAAGCTGCAACATGACTTGCCAATTTTTAAACTCAATGTCCTGGTCTGCATTACCTTTTTGACTATCTTCTCCACCTGCGTTGCCACTTTTAATGATCTGTGCACCCGTATAACCAAATTCCTCTGCCTATCAATACTCTTAAGGGTTCTGTCAATTTACTGTATATTTCTTCTCTGTATTAGACCTTCCAAAATGCATTACTTCATAGATAAGTTATGAGTATATCTGTTGAGACGTTCAAAGATGTGTGTGTTAAGTTGATTGGGCATACTAAATTGTCTCTCAGTGTTGGGGGCAGGGGGCTAGCTAGGGTAAATATATGGCCATGAAGATAAGGACTGGGTGGGATTGTGGTCGGTGTAGATTTGATGGGCTGAATGATCTCCTTCTGCATTGTTGGATGATGCAACAATGATTGTAACAAGTGCAGTTGTGGTATGGCTGGAATGAAGATTACACAAGTGCCCCAAAATTCACAATGCCAATCTCCTGCCCAGGCAGCAAGTTGAGAATCCACCTATTCTTTTATTGTTTCTCTGCACTGAGTCAGTGTTATGGAACTTTAAGAGTTGGACCCAGTTACTCATGAATCGTGTCTTGGCCTATAACTGATTTCTAAATGTGTTTGTTTAAATAAACCCTCTGAAATTTGGCAAGGAAACGGCATGATTTGATTGGCAATTGCTACCTACTTAAACACTTGGCACATCATAACAGTCAGGGCTATGGGCCAAGTGCTGGCAGATGGGATTAAGTGGAAGTTCAAGTATTTCTAATGTGTTGGTGAGGACTCGATGGGCCGAAGGGCATCTTCTGCACTGTATGATTCTGTGATTCGGTGAATATACATCAGTGGTTATTCATTTCAGGGGAACACATTTACAGATCAATGATCAGCTGAAAAAACTTAATAGTCATTTTCCTGAAGTTGTTTACGGACATGTGCAGATATCCTATAAACAGCCAGTGCTTTTGCTATGTGTAAAGATATCCTGGTAATCTGATTTTAAAAATCTAAATAAAAAGAGAAGATTGGCAGAGGGGCACAATGGTTAACACTGCTGCCTCACAGTGCCAGCAACAGTGTTCGATTCCCAGCTTGGATGACTGCCTATGTGGAGTTTGCACATTCTCCTCATGTCTGCTCAAGTTTCCTTTGGGTGCTCTAGTTTCCTCCCACAGTCCGAAAGATGTGCGAGTTAGGTGGATTGGTCTTGCTGAATTGCCCCTTAATGTCAAAAGATGTGTAAATTAGGTGGCTTCGCCATGATAAATGTATGGGGATTACGGGGATAGGGCAAAGGGAAGGGCCTGGGCGGGATGCCCCTTTGGAGAGTTGGTGCAGATTTGATGGGCATCTCTTTTTGCACCGTAGAGATTCCATGGTTTTCTCCATTGTTGATGAATGAAAGTGCTGATCTATGTTATATATGTGCTCCAAAGTGTACCCTGCATCAGTCTACCCTAAGTTTGATTGTAGAGATGAAAGAATGATGTTGCAATGCAAAATAATTGAAATCTTAGAATAATTGTTCTAATCTTATCATAAACTGTAAAAGCTGCTTAATCTGTAGACTATTACAATAACTTTTTAAAATGCTGTTTTAATTCTAAAATGTTAAGTCCCAATTAATAAAGGTTGTATTTTTACATTTCTTGACGTGTTGCAGTCAAGCACTGACACGTTCACCTCTAACTGCATATCCCAACCAACTAATTTGCTTGCTCTGAAATTCAGCTCAATATCCGGAGAGAAACAACATGCTCAGGGTCATCCAGCAGATAATTGACTGTGATTGAATCAATTATAAGGTGTGAAATTACTGTGTATGTGATATTAACTACAAAACAACTGCTGTAAGCCTTTCTTCTCTCCATGCCAAACATGGATTCGGAGGGAAGGAAGACTCTTTTTCAAGTAACGTGCTCACATGCTGAATGGAAAGCTATAGAAACATAGAAACCATACAGTGCAGAAGAAAAGCTCCCAAATGAATATTTGAAGCTGTAGATTTTGCAGCCATGCACAGGGCTATGTCAACAATAAAACTTGCAACTAACATCAAAGTAGGCTTACATTCACACTGCAATGTAGTGAAAATTCCATAGCCGCCACACTCTGGTGCCTATTTGGGTACACTGATGAAGAATTTAGCACTTAACCTGCACATCTTTTGGACTGTGTGTGGTAACTGGAGCACCCAGAAGAAACATATACAGACATGGGGAGAATATGCAAACTCCACAGAGGCAGTGACCCAAGCTGGGAATATGAACCCGGATTCCTGGGCGCTGTGAAGCAGCAATGCTAACCACTGTGCCACCCTGCGGACAAGCTTGTTATTTTGCATTAATGCTATGGTTTGATGACCTATTGGGATAGCAAATGATACATAGGGAAAAGAAAGGAGAAGACATATTTCCAATTTTGGCTAAAATGTAGATATCTTTTCAGTGATTGCTTTTTAAAACAGTTCGGTGTTTTATTGGAGTACTGATTTTATGGGTGCATTTTTCTGGTTGTGCTCTCCCCAAAACTAGAAAATCCCACCCGAGGTCAATGAATTTTTGTATGGTCCACGTCCCTGCATGCTATGATTCTTGTGGCGGGCAGGGTGGGAAAATTCCCCCTGAGATCTTTAATAATTTTACTGAAGTATAAATAATAAAAAATATCTGGAATTAAGAATCTATTGATGACTGAGAAACCATTGTCAATTGTCGGAAAAACCCATCTGGCTCACAAATGGAAATCTGCCATCCTTACTTGGTCTAGCCTACATGTGATTCGAGAGCTACAGCAATGTGGTTAAATCTCAACTGTCCTCTGAAATGGCCTACAAACTACTCAGATGTATCAATCACTACACCACTAACTTCTCAAGGGCTGCTAGGAATGGGCAATAAATGCTAGCCAGCTAGCCATATCCCATGAATGATTTTTTTTAAAAAACAATCAATTATTAACAGCAATCTTTGCCTTTGAAAGGTCTCCTTTGCCAAAACATTGAGAAATGGTCCCGAGTAACATGCATCTAACCATTTAACTGAACATGCTAAAACAAAAACTAAATGCTGCACATGCTGGAATCCTGAAAACAGAAAATGCTCGAAATATTCAGTAATTCAGGCAGCACCTATGGACACTTGATTAATATTTCAGGACGATGACCCTTCATCAGAACCAGGTATTTTCCAGCATTTTCTATTTTAATATTAGATCAGTTATATGCATACATTACTCGCCACATTATGGCTGCTATTTTCATTAAAAAAATCCTTTAAAAATGAACCCATTTTACTTTTATAGTTAGCAGCAATGAAATATACATAAAATTATAAATTACATGTCAGCTTTTACAATATCTCATTCTGTCATTTCCCTTGGCTCTTATTTGTGTCAGGGTATTCTTAATTGCTGAACCAGAGTTTTAGCATAAGAGTGGCTGCCTTGTGGTTACTTTTTAAATTGGAGTTCAATTCTTCTGCAGTTCTTGTAGTTAATCATTTAAAAAAAAGCAAATTGGGCAGCTAATGCAAAAAAAAGATGTCCCCAGGCGTAACCTTCCAAAAATGATGCAATTTATCTATTAATGCCACAAGTAGGCTTACATTAACTTTGCAATGAACTTACCGTGAAAATCTCCTGGTTGTCACATCTTTAGCCCCTGTTCGGGTGCACTGAAGGAAAATTTAGCATGGCCAAAGCACCTAGCCAGCACATCTTTCAGACTGTGGGAGGAAACTGGAACAAATCTCACACAGACTCTGGGAGAATGTGAAAACTCTGCACAGACACCCGAGCTAGAAATCGAACCTGGGTTCCAGGCACTGCAAGGTGGCAGTGCTAACCACTGTGCCACCATGCTGCTTGCATTTCAAAGCTATGGAAATTTGATCAGAACTGAATAGTTCTGTGTTCATCAATCAGGAAATGGTGAGAATCAGAAGCTGCCATAAATGTTAAACATTCATTCCTCAACACTTGGAATTGTTTCTGGGGATTTGGCATTGCTGGCATGTTTTGGCCATCCTCTGTTATCCTCAGTAAGTGACCATCAGTTGTTTTCATGAACTGCCACACTCTGTGTGATAAAGGCTGTTTAATTTTTGCCATTCTTTAACAATTTGATTTCAGATAGTAGTTGAAAGCCTTGGTGTGTGCCTGGTGTTATATTTAGGTTGGATTAGGTTGGAGAGCTTGCTTATATTAATAGATACAGCATTTACAAATTATGGGAAGTAGGAAGAAAAGCATGACCAACATGATGTTTCACTGCAATGAGTTTGCAAGCTTTTTTATTAATAATGTCATGATTTTGCTAGGTTAATAATTAATGGAATTCTTATCCAAGGTGTCTGAGAGAGGGAAGGAAGTTTTAAATCATATATTTTTCAGGATTTTGAAAGGTTAGTCATGGCACATATCAGCTCCAGTCTTCTGGATTGCCTAGACCCACTAGAGTTTGTCTAGCTCCGCAACAGGTCCACAGCAGCTGCCATCTCCCTGACCCTATACTCAACCCTGGAACACCTAGATAACAAGTACACTTATGTCAGACTCCTATTTATTGACTACAGCTCAGCCTTCAAAACTATAATCCCATGGAAATTCATCTCCAAACTCTGTGCCTCAGGCTCAGCTCTCCCTCTGCAACTGGATCCTAGGCTTCCTAATCCATAAGACCAGAATCAGTAAGGATAGGTAATGACACCACCCTCACCTCAACCCCAGTGCCCTGCAAGGCTGTGTCCTCAGTCCCTGACTATATTCTTTACACACTTACGATTGCATAGCCAAATTTTGCTCCGACTCCATTTCGCGTTTGCTGTTGTAGGTCAGATCTCAAACAACAACGAGATAGAATACATGAAAGAGATAGAGAATTTGGTGTAATAGTACAACAACAATAATCTCTCCCTCAATTTCAGTGAAATGAAGGAGCTAGTCATTGACTTCAGGAAGTGTAATGGAGGACATGCTCCTGTCTACATCAATAGTAATGAAGTGGTAATGGTTGAGATCTTCAAGTTTCTAGGTGTTCAGATCACCAACAATCTGTCTTGGACCATCCGTACTAATAGTTAAGAAAGCCCACCAATGCATCTACTTTCTCGGTAGGCTAAAGACATACAGTACGTTCACTATGACCCTGATCAACATTTACAGATGCACCATAGAAAGTCTGGGTAGATCACAGTTTGGTACGGCTCCTGCTCTGACCAAAAAGGGTTGTGAATGTAGCCTAGTGCATCGTGCAAACCAACCTCTCATCCATTGCCTCCTCTACATTTCCTGTTGCCTCACGAAAGCAATAAGCATAATCAAGGATCTCACACCCATGCATATGTTCTCTTTCACCTTTTCCACTGGGATAAAGATATAAAAGTCTGAAAACACGTACCGACTGACTCAAGGATCGCTTCTTCCCTCCTGTCATCAGATGTTTGAAAGGGCCTGTCATACATTAAGCTGATCTTTCTCTTCACCCTACCTGTACTTGCAACACTATATTCTGCACCCTCTCCTTTCCTTTTTCTGCTATGTATTTTATGAACAGTACGAATTGCTTGCATAACATGCAAGAAACAATATTTTTCACTGTATCCCAGTATATGTGGCAGTAATAAATCAAATTAAAACTTTTTCTTTAACTCTGCTTATTTCCTCCAAATAAAATGTATTGCTATGGGAACCCAATGTGGCTGCCAGCTATACCTGTCCTTTTATGAGAAACATGGAATATCCTTTGTTCTGATCGTATCAAACTCACTTCCTCACCTTTTTATTTTTCAGTGAGTGTATCAGTGCCATTTCCTGTTCTCACATTATCCACCTCTGATTCTTCCCTTCCTTGACTTCTTTATGTCTATTTTGGGATAGGCAATTAATCAATGTTCACTATAGCCCCACTATCTTCCATAGCTACCATGAATATACTTCCTTACATTCTGCTAGTGTAAACATTCTACTCCAAGCTTCTAATTTCTCTGTCTTCATCACATATTGCATTTTTTCTAAAGATGTAATCTTCTATACTGATGCTCTCGGTATGTCTGTGTGGATTTTCTTCTCCACCCAGACCATGATTGATGGAATCCTCAAACATCAGTTTCATTGAATGCACTTTTGTTCTGACCACTTCCTCTCCCACTCAGAGCTAGAATAAGCTTCCTTCGTTCACCCTTTCTACCAACCAGTCTCCATATTTAAAGGATTCATCTACACTATTTGCGTCACTCCAGTGTTATTCCACTGTCAAGCAAATCTCTCCCCTTTCAGCAATCATGGGGATCATTCCTTCCACGGTACTCCGCTCCAATTCTCAGACACATTACTGCCGTCTCTTTCTATAGCATCTTTCCATACAAGTGCAGAAGGTGCAACACCTGACCTTCACCTCTTCCCTTCTCACTGTCCATGTCTCCACAGTACTTCTTTCTAGTGAAACAGTAATTTGCTTGTAATTCATTCAGTATAGTGTGTTGCATTCACTGCTCACAATGCTGGGAAGATCAAACACCGATTGGGTTACTACTTTGCAAAACATGCCTTTACAGTATAGAAACCTGACTCTGAGCTGCTAATTCCTTGTTATTTTAATTTTTCACCTTGCTCTCATGCTGACAGTTTTGTGCTCGGTCTCCTACATTGTTCCAATGAGTCTGAATACAATCTTGAGAAACACCACCTCATCTTTCAACTGAGCATTTTACAGCCTTCCAAACTCAACCTTGAGTTCAATATTTTAAGATCTTCGTTTTGCCTCCCTTTCTTCTGCTGTTTTTATTCCCTCTCTTTCACTACTTCTCCAGACACTTCTTTTGCTTCTTTAGTTGTCCCATTACCACTCCCTGTTGCCTTGGAACCACCATCTTTTGTCACTTAATCTCTCTTGCCCTGCAATCTCTCACAGAGCTTCCCTTTTGTTTTGAGGAAGAGTCAGACAGACTTGATTTGTTAATTGTTCCTCTCTCCACAGATGCAGCCAGACCTGTTGCAGTTTTCCAGCATTTTCTGTTTAAATTTCAGATTTCCAACATCTGTGGTACTTTGTTTTTATTCCCTTTTTTTTTCACTAACCTCCTCTCTTTCACTTGCTTTACACCTATTACTTCCAACTCTTCCTGGTTCTGATGATTGGCCATTTTTCTGAAACCTTAGCTCCATTTCACTTTTCACACTACCTGAAGATTTCTGGAAAATTTACTGCATTTGTTTTACAGCTATGAGATGAATTTCTCATTGCTCTCTGTTCCCACCAAACTTACGTAGTGCATAAAGCCAGAATCTTCAAAAAAGCGATGATGCAGAAGTAGGAAATTGATTAATAGCAGGATTTCCACCCTAATTTTACCAATTACCATGATCCAGATGTCCATAAATCCATTGTTTTAATTTCCATCTCTTTTTTCCAAACCACAGCACTAATTATATAATTCATTTGTTTAAGTGGAGCCCAACCTAACAAAATAGCTCCCACTTTGCCTAGTAATGATGTGAATGTCCCTTGATTCAAAATCATTTCTTTCCACACCAGTCTTAGAGGCAGACATTTAAATCACTAATCATATCTATTCTATGCCAATTTGTATTTTGTTCAGGAAACAATCCAGAGTCTTTGAGGTTCTGCATTTCAATTTGGATAAAGGATAGGAAGAGGGCACAAAGGAGGCTGCAAAGAGGTACAGACAGATAATGTAAGTCGACAACAAGATGGACAATAATGTATGGAAGTATGCCTATTCACTTTCAAATAATTTTTGCTTTTCTATTCTTATCACCAAAGGTGCAAAATTTGTAAATATTGATGTTCAGAGTGGCTTGGGTATTATGTTTTTGATCCTGAAAAGATAAGGATGTTTCTTGAAAGGAAAAGATCAAACAGAACAAAAGTAGAGCCATGAGTGATTAACATCAAAACTATTCTATGTTGCTGTCACTGTTGAAGAAAACATGAAGCCTGCAACACCACAATGCATTGATTTGCAAAGTATGGCCAATAGGACAAAACATACAGGTGTACTCTTAGAAGAAACACAAAGATAGTAGAATCCATAAAACTCCCACAGTGCAGAAAGAGGTCATTTGACTCATTGAGGCTGCACCAACAACAATCCCACCCAGGCCCTAAACCTCTAACCCTATATATTTATTCTGCTAACCCCCTGACATTAGGATCAATCTAACCTGCACATCTTTGGACTCTGGGAGGAAACTGGAGCAAGTGGAGGAAAACCACAGGGAGAATATGCAGACAGTCACCCCAATTGAACCCATGTCCCTGGTGCTGTGAGGCAGCAGTGCCAACCACTGCATCACTCATAAATGTACTTGCATTGATGGTGATACAGTGACGGCTGGCACGATTTTTCTTGGAATGAGATGGTTGTGATATAGCGAAAGATGGAGTAAATTAGACCTACAGACTCTGAAGTTAAGAAAAATGTGAGGTGATCTAATTGAAACACACAAAGTTCTGAAGATATTGATAGGTCATTTCCCTTGGCTAGGGATTCTAGAACGTTTGGGTGCAGTCTCGCATAAGGGACTAATCACTTAGGATTGAAATTTCTTTACTCAGAGGGTTGTGAACCTTTGGCATTCTTTACACCAGAAGGATGTAAATACTCAATAGTTGAACATATTTAAGACTGTGATATACAGATTTTTGCTTCCCACTTTGAAGAGGTGAATGTTATTGTGCTGTCATCATCTAGTTCAGGAATACTTGCTAAATACCTTCAACTTATCCAAGAATCGTTGACTGGAATCTTCTGAGTGTTCACACCAATGGGATTCTCTGGTCCCCCTTCAGTGAACGGAGATTTGGCTGAGCACCAAATTCTCCATCCTCACTTATAGCAGCAATAGGGCACGAATGGCCAGAAAATTTTGGCCATTGAGTTTAAGAATTGAAAAGCTATTATTAAGCTGATGGGTGATATGGGTCTCTTGCTGAGTCACTGTCATTCCTGTAATACAGCTTGACAATGTTTTCTGTTGATCTGTAAGCATCAGTTAGTTGAAAATACAGCTAGCATCACATCTTTTATTCATTGACATCTCTGTATTGTATTGTGGACTGTCAATGTAGAAAAAAGACCAAAGAACAAAACAGCATGGGAAACAGGCCCTTTGGCCAACGAGCCCGTGCCGTGACCCTGATGTTCCCACCTCTACCCATGATCCCTGTCTATGTTTATAGATCTATGGATTAAAAAACAAATTTGAGACAATTTAGGGAGAATTTGTTTTGCCAATTAGCCTGAGAGCACATCTTTGGGATGTGGTAGGAAACCAGAGCACCTGCTGAAAACCCACGCAAGCACGGGGAGAATGTGCAAACTCCCACAGACACAGGCCCAAATCCATGTATCTGCACAGCACAGCGATAGTCACTGAGCTGTCGTGCTGCCCATCAAATGGTCCAGGTCAAGCGTACACTAATGACGTGAAGCACTAGGATACCCTCGAAAAATAAAATCCAAGAGCAGTCCTCTCACGACCCATCTCGTGTATGCCCCTCGTTAGACAACAAGGTGGACCAAAGCACCTGTAGGATAAAAACAAGTACATCAATATCATCATCTATTTACACACTTCCCAGGGACTCCCAAGGCTCATGATCCCTATTTTAAATCAGTTTTCTATACCCCTCCATTCCCATTCTGTTCATGTGCCCATCTAAGTGTTTCTTAAATAACTCCAGAGTACCTGCCTCCACCACTTTACTTGGCAGCGCATTCCATACCCCCACCACTCTCTGTGTGAAAAAAACTTCCTCTAGCATCCAAATTATACCTTACCCCCCTCACCCTAAGCCCATGACCCCTCGTGCTATTTGAGTCCATCCTAGTATGGTGTTTTTATAGTTGAGAAATAATAGTTGGAATATCTGAGTCTTGAGAATTAGTGAACAAAATGGATTAAAGGACTAGTTTAAAAAATGTAAAGTTGTCATAGTCCCAGATGATCATAGACTGCTTTCCCTGTTGAGGGGGGAGAGATGACTGGTGGAGATTTAACCTGAGGATCACCACACCTCAGGTGAGGGGCAAGATTGAAAAGGCTCAAGCTTCATGAATACTTTTTATTGGTACAGAAATTGAACAATGCTGTTAAATTTAAGGACTTGCCCATTTCCAAAGAAAAATAATGTGGAAAGAATGCTACTTTAATGCACCAGCCATGATATCAGCTATTGAACTCAACAGTGAGTGAGCACCCTTTCCCATGGTTGATTTCACAAAACTCTTCTAAGTTGCTGGAGCAAGTACCTATGAAACAGCTCTTGGTAGCTTATTCAAGTGGGAGATCTATGGTGTAATACATCTTAGTTAATGACTTGCTGGGCATAGCAATCTCTCTGATATTGAGTGGTGTGCTATGGGCAAAATGCAATCTTATCAAACATTGGGTTTTTTTTAGAAAGCTCTCGAGTAGTTGATGGAATAATAGACACATTTAGCCTCAAGAGATTTCTTGAGTTTTTGTTGTAATTTTGAAAATAAATTAAAATTAGTGCATAATCTGCTTCCTAGCACGATACTCTGCAATAAACCAATGGTATTAAAATATTCCAATATTTGTAAAGATCACAATGCCTTTTTTAAAAATCAAATTACTATATAAAGCTTTCTTTTTTTGTGTGTACCAGGTCAAATAATGTGGTGCCGTCACAGGCAATTGTAGCAAGGCAGAAAAATGACACTTGTGATTGTTTAGATCGCTGGAAGAATTTGTACTGGGTTGTCACAGACAAAGCCAAAGCCAGGACATTCAAACAGTCTGATACTTACTGTGGTAAGCACAAATTAATTTATCAACTTAATCACATAAGTGGCAAGGATTCCACCTAACTGCCTAAGGAAAGAAAAGTAACAAGGGACAAAATGTAAAACATTGCCATCGGCAATCCTCGTAGAGCTTTAAAATACACAACGTTTGAGATTTCAGTTTTAAACATTGGGAGTAAAGCAAAGTTGAGAAACTCAAGATTCTTTTCATATCTTTTCTGTGCTGTACATCCAATGTAATTAGAGAGAATTAACAGTTCAATCATGCTTTCCTGGATGGTTTCTGGTATAGAATAAAATTGTCAAGGCTAAGGACACAATCTACTTCCTTACTTCCACGAAAATCATTAGTCTTGCGATTGCATGACCGTAGTCTTTCAAAATATTCAATTAACGCATGCTGCCCTTAATAATCCAGTTGTCAACGGAAACCCATCTAAAGCAACTGCCAAGGTTTCATATTTTATTCTCTTTATTGAGAAATTTTCATGACAACTTTTGCATAATTTGTGCTACATTTTAACAATTATCTGCTCATTGGATTTTTTACATGTGAGATACCTAGGCTGGGATTTAGCAGCTCGCCCACCCCAGAATCAGAGTGGGCAAGGATCACTGAACAGCCTTCTCTGTTGACTTGGGGCAGGAAATTACGAGCCTCAGGCTGGTGAGGCGGTAGGATTTCGACACTAAAGTCAAAGTACCGGTGCGAATATCGGATTTGAACATTAACTAGACTTGACTATTTTTCAAATAATTCCTTTTGTTATTTCTGAAAGATTAAGAATCATTTGAAAAAAATAGTCAAGTCTAGTTCATTCTCAAACCTGATGTATATTGCAGGCATAAAAGACCATCATTATTTCTGAAGAAGTTTTGCTGTTTATTATTTCATAAAGCTTTATATACCACAATATTTCTTCAGAAAGAAATGATGTATTGATTAAAAACAGATTTAAGCATCAACTTGAGTTGACTATTTTTTCGAATGATTCTTTCTATATAGCTTTTAGAAATAATAAACAGCAGCACTTTTTCAGAAATAATCTTGTGTATTCATGATTATACAGTGGGGTCATTCTCCTGTTTGCACTAAGTGCCTCCACTAGTGGGAAACCCATCCAATGTGGGCCATACAAAGGTGGGCCATGCAAGGTCCATTGATCTTGACAGGAATTTCTGGTCTTGAGGTAAGCGCGGCTGGAATTACCAGAGCCTGTCATGAGGGATTTGCCCACTTTTAGTATTAATGCACTGGCCAGTCCAGCTTCACTGAGATGGGCTGGGAGACTGGCAGCGGTTTTGACATTTGCCGAGAATCCCGTTTTAAATGCACAAGCCAGAACCAATGGGTGATCCTGCCTTCAGCAGGCGGGAGTGGAGAATTGCCCCCAGTGTCTCACACACCTGAGATGTCAGTCTAAAAGCTCGAAGAGCTGAATGGCCTCTTCCTACTTTGTATATAAATTAGAATATGGCACAGTGGTTTGCACTGCTGACCTGGATTCAATTCCGAACTTGGGTCACTGTCTATGTGCAGTTTGCACGTTCTCCCAATGTCTGTGTGGGTTTCTCCCAGATGCTTCGGTTTCCTCCCACAGTCCAAGATGTCCGGGTTAAGTTGATTGCCCATGCTAAATTGCCCTTTAGTATCAAGGGAAATGGCAGGATAAATTTGTGGAGTTGCGGATATAGGGCCTGGTTATCGATGTAGACTTGATGAGTCAAATGGCCTCCTTTTAAAGTGGATGAATTGTATTCTATTATAATGATAACATTCAATTGGAAATTGGGTAAGTAATTCAAGGGAGGAAAAAAATTGTTGGTCTGTGGGGAAAGACTGGAGGAGTGTGATCATGCGTATACGTTAAGTATAAGGACATTACAGCGCAAGGAAGGAAGATGAAGTCTAATTAATTGGATAGCTACCAAAATGTCAGCACAGGCATGATGGAACAACCTCCTTCTGTACTGTATCATATTATGGTTCTATTCAATTCTAATCTATGGAATCCATTTAACCACGGCATCCATTTCAGTCCTGTCTGTTAAATGCCAGCCTTTGCTGCTAAAGCCCAGAACGACAATTAAAGAAGCCTCATGCATGGTAAATATTTTTCCTGTAAATTATTTCTTCCGCTTTATTTTGTGATATGTCTGCATTCTCCTGCGCTGACAAAGTGTGAATGAATATTTCATAATGTGCTGAGTTACTCTGCATGCATGCTGCTTCCTTAAGCAATTACACTAATGAATTGGATTCCAGCATCTAATCAAGGATGTGATAACATGCTTTTGTTTTGCACTTGCCATCTGGTTAACTCGGGGATCATGAGTGTGCATTAAGTATTGGGGCTTCATCACAACATGCTCGTAAAGAAGCTCAGGTCTAATTAATCCCCACTCACTCAAGTTTCTAGCATTTATCACAAAATAGAAGGTGCATTAATTGTGGAAAAAAATCCAGATGACTTGTGGAAGAGCAACTTAAAAAAAACTGTTTCAAAATATTCAAAGCAGACATTCTGATGTATTGGTTGCAAATTGCTTTAGGTTGATTATACAATCATAAAATAGAGTCCCCACAGTGCAGAAAAAGGCCATTTATTCCATTGAATCTGCTTCCAACCTTACCCAGGCCCTATCTCCGTAACCACACATATTTTATCCCACCAATCCCCTAACTTATATATTCCTTGGGACACTAAGGGACAATTTAGCATAGTCAATTCACCTAACCTGCATATCTTTAGACCGTGAGAGATAACTGGAGTATCTGAAGGAAACCCAGGCAGACACAGGGAGAACATACAAATTTGGCACAAACAGTGACTCAAGGAATCGAACCCAAAAGTTCCTGCCGCTATTTGACAACAGTGCTAACCCCTGTGTGCCATTCCCAAATTGAGCTCTGTGCCTCATTTATATGAGGTCAGCAAGTTGCAGATCCTCGCTGGACATCCTCTATTAACCCAACTGATGATTTAAATTTTGGATTGCTGCATCTAAAATGGAGAGTTCCAGGGCATGTTCCAGAGAGGGGGCTATTAAAAGGGGTGAATTGTGAAGGAAGATGTCTGGCAAATGTCACATTCCATTCCTGTACCATGATGGTAACGTGAGCCCTTTTCCAATTTAACTAGAGATAAAATAGGCTGTGTCCAGTGGAACATGTTGTGCAATTTTCTAGAAAAAGCTGAATGACGGCGCGAACTGTGTGGAGAAATGTCTTCAACATTGCCTCAACCTGATGACCACTTTTGTGTGTGGCTGCCTCAAGCTATATGTACACCATTGATACACAAACACTAAGGGTAGGATTTTTCAGTGGCTCTCGTCCCAAAACCGGAAAATCCCACCCGATGGGAAGAGGTATGATCCTCTTCCTCTTCCCATCACACCACCCCCCCGCAACCCCTGCCTGCTAAGATTCCCATGGCAGGTAAGATGGGAAAACTATCCCAAGTCTTTATTGTGAGGTAATACCTCCATCTCTCATTTGAGGAATGTGTTTGACCACTTTGTTGTGGAACACTCCATTCACTTTGACAGTGCTGTATCACCTGTCCCTCATGGAAAGGTTCGTGCAGAAAAACACTTTTGATCATAAATCCATCTGGCAGCTGACCTGAGGCCTTGAGGCCCTGCAAGAAAAGGAGATGGTGGATCCTGTTGGATGGTTCTCTGGGTAGAATTGAAAGAACTTCTAACAAACACAAAGATGTAGAATGGCTGCTGGTGAGCAGGAATCTCTCTAGTAGACCCTTCAGACTCAGCTGAAGTCTCAAAGTTGGTTTGGGACATGACAGAAGAGTTTTTGTCAAGATTAACACTGAATAGCTTCATGATGTAGGACTGTTTGCTCTATATGTTGTCCTCTGGGCTGTACATTGAAATGAACATTATTGGACCATCAATATAATGAAAGGCACTCTTTACTGCCCATGGAAGTTCTAGTGCAAAGAAGCATCCAAGACCAAGTGTTGCAGACTGGGACATTTCACGGTCAAGGACCACATGCTGAAACTTGGGAAGGTGATGGCCTAGTGGCAATATCACGAGACTACTAATCCAAAACCTTAGCTAATATTCTGGAGTTCTGAGTTTGAATCCTGTCATGGAAGATGATGAAACTTGAATTCTATTTAAAAAAATCTGGAATTATGAATCTACTTGTGACCATGAACCCATTGCTGATTGTTGGAAAAACCCATCTCATTCACTAATGTCCTTTAGGGAAAGAAATCTGCTGTCCTTACCTAGTCTGGTGGACATGTGAGCCTAGAGCCACAACAAAGTGGTTGACTCTCAACTGCCCTTGGGCAATTGGGGATAGGCAATAAATGCTGGCCAATCACTGATGTGACACCCATGTCCTGTGAATGAATTGAAAAAAGCCACCACAAAAGGGAAAGGTCATGGTTTTAATGCTGTCCCACCATTGAACCCCTTGAGTAATACACACCAGAGAATGTTTGACATGAAATATAATCATATATAGTAAATATAATCTGTAATCCTAAATCTGGTGACGTACCTCAAAGTGCCACATGTTGTGTTGAAAAAGATGAACTGTATTGCACTGTCATATCAAATCTGAACAGTTATGTAATGTACTTTAACCATTTTTATGAACAAGGTATAATGTGATTGTGAAAGATTAGAATAATCAAGAGGGAGGAAACGGTTCAAACTGGCTCAGGAATTGGTCCTTAGCATTGTCCTGAGTGGAATTCACTCCTCATGATGTACTTTCCACTAAACAGTTTTAAATAACTCCACTATGTTGGGGTCAGCCTGCAGCAGTCCCTTTAAGAGCTGAAGATTTGTAACCTTGGCCAATGCTGGCTGAATTCAGCATAACCTGATTTTGTAGAGGGGGCTTCAGATTGGCATTTGCTTGATTCAAACATGAACACTGGATTGTAACCTTTACCAATAAGGTAGGCAGCACATTCTTGTGCATAATCAACACACATATCATAGCTATCATATTGATGATTAGGCACCATTTTTCACTGGTGGGCTCACTGCTATCAAACATACAGGCATTAGTTTAAGAATTTTGTATAATTAAGTAATTTGCAAAGAAAAAGGAAATTCCTAGAGTCCTTTTATTGTAATATGTTCAGAACAGATTTTCTGATCGGGAAGCTATTTGGTAGTTTTCTTCATAAATGCGTTCATTTCGTGTTTCATTTTTTACTAAGGAGTTGTTTGTCTTCATAAAAGAGCATATATTTTAACAACTGCTCTCTTCTTTTTCTGGTAGTTTTTAAAGCCATAGTTGCCAGTAAAGCATTGGAGGAAACTTGTATTGAGGAATCACTGAGACTGGAAACTGTGAGGGCATTGGCTTTATACTCGAGAGGTTTTGATTAACATTATTTTAACTATTTCCTCATGCTGCTGAACGTGATAACTCCTCTCAACACATTTTCTCCCATAATGTCACCATTCAAAGATTTAGTCGAAATTACACTCATGTGTAGAACTTGATCACAATTCACTCTAAGTAATTTTGAAAAGGTGGGGGGAGGGGGTGGTAATAGTGAAATGTTGTGTTGAATAAGCAACTTAAATTTCTCCAGCATTTGGCATGGTGACACTTTGATTAGCAGTACTGCCTCTCAGAGCCAAGGATCCAGGTTTGATCCCAGGTTTGGTTCACTGCCCGTGTGGAGTTTGTACATTCTCTCTGCATCGCGTGTGTTTCCTCCTACACTATAAAGGTGTACGGGTTAGGTGGATTGGCCATATTAAATTGCCCCTTAATGTCAGGCAGACTAGCTCGCGTAAATGCATGGAGTTATGGGGATAGGATCTATATGGGATTGTGGTTGGCGCAGACTCGACGGGCTAAATGTTTCTTTCTGCACCGTAGGATTTTATGATTAACAAAAAACCACATTCATAGAGTATTTGAATTAATTCAGAACATGTTCTTTTTAATGTACTTTTTCAATGTGAAAATGATTGAAACGTCCATGATAATAAAGTCTCAAATAATTTTTCTAGCTCATAATGAAATGTTTCACTGCAGCAGTGAGTGAAATGTGGCTCAGTAATAGATCCTTTGCCTCCTTTACAAAACATTGAAACAATGATGCAGTGGTATTGCCACTGGATTAGTAATCCAGACACCCCAGGTAATACACTGGAGACACTGGAGATCTGCCATGGCAGATGGTGAAATTAAATTCAATCAAAAATCTTTAATTAGAAGTCTAATGATCAAAGGACAAAGAACAATAAACAACACAGCACAGGAAACAGGCCCTTTGGCCCTACAAGCCCATGCCCATTTTAACACTCAGTGTATGCCTCATTCCAATCCTCCTGCTATGACTTTTGTCTACTCCTCTTGGACTCCACAATAAAGGGGTGCAAATTTGGAGAATTTTATGTGCACCAGATTAAGGGAGGTCTAATTTAGGAACAATTTGTTAACACCAATCAGCCTAAAAGCATGTTTTTGGGATGTGGGAGGAACTGGAGCACCCAGAGAAAACCCATGCAAGCATGGAGAGAATGTGTAAACTCCCACAGATACCGACCCAAGTCAGAGATCTGACCAAGGTCCCTGTATCTGCACAACAAACAGTGATAGTCACTGAGCTGTTGTGTTGCCCGTCAGTTGGTCCAGTTTAAGCATACACTAACGATGTGAAGCACTAGGCAACTCTCGAAGCAACATCCAAGAGCAGCCCTCGCACGACCCACCGCGTGTATGCCCCTTGTTGGCCAACAAGGTGGACTGATCATTATGAAATTATGGTTCAATTGTTGTAAAAATCCGTCTGGTTCACTAATGTGTTTTAGGGAAGGAAATCTGCTGTCCTTACTGGTCTGGTCCACATGTGACTCCAGATCCACAGCAATGTGGTTGACTTGCCAATGCCCTCTGAAATGGGGAAGCAGTTATGGTCAGGCCATAAATGTTGGCCTTAGCAGCAATGCTCACATCCCAAATAAAGAATAAAAAATAGGAAAATGTAATGTGTTAACCATGGAAATTAATGTTCATTTCCAAAAAATGAGGTGGAACTCTTGTGAATGTAAATATTTGCTTATAACTGGTCAGGGCACACTTTATTTCTTCTCAGTCTTCACCTTAATTTTTTTTTTATGCTGTGATGATGCAGGATACTGAGCCTAACAGACTAGACAGGTTTCACAGTTGATTCTTGGATGTTTTGCATCCAACGTCAGCGGAGAAGATTGGTCCAACAGTCAGCACTCCTGGGATTATAAGGGCAGTACGGTGGCACAGTGATTAGCACTGCAGTCTCACAGTGCTAGGGACATGGATCAGTTGCTACCTTGGGTCACTGTCTGTGCAGAGTTTGCATGTTCTCCCCGAGTCTGTGTGGGTTTTCTCCAGGTGCTCTAGTTTCCTCCCACAATCTGAAAGATGTATTGGTTAGGTGCATCGACCGTGCTAAATTCTCTCTCAGGAATGCTGAACAGGTGCCAGAATGTGCTGCCTAGGGGGTTTTCACAGTAACCTCAACGTTAATGTAAATCTATTGTGACATTAATAAATAAATTTTAAATTTTTAAAGAAGAAAAAATTGTTTAAGCAAGGTTATTACTCCCAATTGCTATTGTGTCAACATTACTCATTCTTCCACTGTGCAAATTGTTTCTTGTATTTACTTACACGCCAATTCCTCTGGGACTCTTTCTAGTTTCTTATAGTCAAGAGTCTGTGGAGTGGATGGTGTTCAAGATAAGTCACAATCCTAACTGCCCAAATCACTTCTGCACCTTCAGTGGCACTTTGTTCCTTTTGTCACTTATTCCTACAAAACTCATCTCGAAAATCCATGGCCTGGGGCTCAGCTCCTCCCTCTGTGATGGGATCCTGAACTTCCCAACCCACAGAAGTAAGGATAGACAACAACACCCCCTCCATGATCATCCTCAACACTGGTGCCCCACAAGGCTGTGTTCACAGCCCCCTCTATACAGCTACAGCTGTGTGTCCAAAGTACCTTGCAACTCAATTTTCAAGTTTACTGATCTTACCACCGTAGTGGATCGGATCTCAAACAATGACGAGACAGAGTGCAGGAATGAGATAGAGAATCTGGTGAACAGGTGTGACAGCAACAATCTCTCCCTCAATGCCAACAAATTGAAGGACATTGTCATTGACTTCAGGAAGCGTAGCCCCCGTCTACATCAACAGAGACACAGCAGAAATGGTGAAAGCTTCGGGTTTTTAGATCATCAACAATCTGTCCTGGTTCCCTCCATGCCGATCCTATAGTTAAGAAAATTATCAATGCCTGTACTTTCTCAGGAGAGTAAGGAAATTTGACATGTTAACTACAACTCTCACCAATTTTTACAGATGTACCATAGAAAGGATTCTTTCTGGCTGTACCACAGCTTGGTATGGCTCCCACTCCACTCAAAACCGCAAGAAACTACAAAAGGTCGTGAATGTATACTAATCCATTACGCAAACCAGCCTTTCATCCTTTGACTCTATCTACTTTTCCCTCTACCCCAAAAAAGCAGCCAGCACAATTAAGAACCCCATGCACACTGGACATACTTTCTTTCACTTTCTTCCATCGGGAAAAAGATACAAAATCTGAGGTCATGTACCAACCAACTCAATAACAGTTTCTTCCCTGCATTTGAATGGACCTATCTGGCATTAAGTTGATCTTTCTTGACACCCTAGCTATGACACTCTCTCTCGTTTCCTCCTCTATGAACTGTATGAGTTGTTTGTATAATGTTCAAGAAACAACACTTTTCACTGTAAACTAATATATAATTAATAAATCAAATCGAATCAAAGTTTATCACTCCTTTTCAGGAACAGAGATAAATGGGGAGGGGGATGTTAAGACCAAAATGAATAATAGAATCTTGTGTATTTTGATAGGCGTTTGTATGGAAGATGTGGGCTCTTTAATGCACTACTGCAAAATATATATACTATTTACCTTACTTGTTGGTGCTAAATGGTTTGAAGATTCAAATTAATTTGCCCTCTTTCACAATACTTGGAATAAATTATCAACAAGATTGTTAACATTTTTAGCTCAATGATTCATTCTCACTGGTGGGGAAAAAACATTTTTGTGTTTATATTAACATTTACCATGTCTCCATTAGGACCTTGTGACTGAACAGCCCTGTGACATCTGGTCTTCTGGACTCTGATAACTATACAGTAACATAAATGTTCACTTTATTAGTGGTAAGAGTTTAGCCATACCCTTACTATCTTGACCTTTGTTCTACATGGATAATTGTAAAACATTTGGCTCTAATTAGCAGATACTTCCAATAACAGTATTTTATTTAGAATGAGGCGAGAAAGAGGGATATAAATTTAGTTGTGTTTCATCTTTTATACCAACGTTTGCATGTGTTTTTGAACTCAGTGCTGTAGGTATTTCTCTGGAAGTGGCAATTATACCAATAAAAAGGAGCAGCCAAGTCAGAGGTTGGCAAGGTGCTGAAGGAAGATTATATAGCTGTTAAGAATGGAACTGGAAGGTATTGCTGGTGGAAAGAATAGTGTTGAATTGTAATTGTTTCTTGGTAATTAATTTAGCTGCTGCTGGCTTCTCAGACAGTGTCTGCACATGGAGGGTAAACACCGTGTAAGTCACAAGCCTTGCCTGTAACAATCTCCATTGCCTATAACAATCATCATTGCCTGCAAGTATGTTCTAGTTTTTCTGTTTTGTTTGATATGGTAATTCCTATTTAGATGGAAGCAGAGTGAAGCAGTCACAACTGTCAGCAACATATAATGCCTACAGTGCAGAGAGAGGCCATTGGGCCATCAAGCCTGCATCGACAATAATCCTACCTAAGCCCTATCTCCATAACTCTTATGTATTTACCTTGCTAATCCCCCAACACATACTAAATTATGTGATTTTGTGTATTTCAGCTCTATTTTAAAAAAGTACTTTCATTCAATCTTCTCCCTCTATCCAAAGATGAAGTGGCTGCTGATTATACACAGTTTCATGAACAATGTTGAGCTGCAGTACTGTTACCCAAGTATAATCAGTGAATATGGATGACTTTATCAGTCATGTGAGACTTTGATGTTGGGTTGAGTCTTTTTCTTACTCAGCATTCGTACAAATGACATTTCCTGCAGATGTCAGTGTGCAGCATCCAAAGAGGAAAAATGATGAGGAGTGAGTGACTTCTTTCATCCTCAATAAAGGAGAGTAGAGGACCAAACTATCCTGGTTAAGGTCAACTCATTCAAATACAGATCAAAATTCAAACTTGGTCCTCTTCTGCTTTGATGAGCTCATAAGAGATTGAGTGGTACATTTTGATTTGAAACGCTTCATAAGCTAATATTTAAACTGGTTGCTCAGTGACTTAATTAAACATTAAAGTTGGGATACAAATAAAGTGGGAAAAGTAGATGTCAACAATTCCCCACTGGGGAGGCAGTGGCATAGTAGTGTTGTTACATTGGGCTGGCAATCCAGAGATCCAAGGTACTGCCTTGAGTGTATGTGTTTGAAGATTGGGTTTGGCAGATTGTGAAATTTGATTTCAATAAAATGAATCTGGAATTGATAGTCCAACTATGACATGAAATCCTTGTCATAAAAACCCATCTGATTCACTAATGTCCTTAAGGGAAGGGAAATCCCTCATCCTTACTTGGTTTGACCTACAATTGACTGCAGATCCACAGCAATGTGTTTGACACTTAAATGACCTCTGAAATGGCCTAGCAAGACTCTCAGTTTAAGGGCAATTAGCGATGGGCAATATATGCTGGCCTAGCCAGCGATGCCCACATGTCATGAATGAATAAAAAAGAATGTGACCATAGGTAAGACTTTGAGAGCTTTGGCATGGTAAATAAGCAGTAAGAAATCTCACAACAACAAAGTCCAACAGGTTTATTTGGTAGCACAAGCCACAAGCTTTCAGAGCACTGCCATTGGTGCAGACTCAATGGGCTGAAGGGCCTGTTTCTGCATTGAGGATTCTGTGATTCAATGTGGGAAAGCATTATGTGTGATGTTAAAAAGACAGCGATTGTGGAGTAGGTAGTTGATGTTTGGCATAAATTTGCATAGGTATGGAATCCAGCCCCTATTCACCATAAACTCATCTACTTCCAATTTAATCTTGGAGTATTTACGTAGAAATATAGAAACTAGAAACAGGAGTAGGCCATTCGGCCCTTCGAGCCTTCATTTTAATCATGGAACTCAATATCCTGATTTTCCCCTTCCTCCCATATCCCTTGATCTTTTTGCCCCAAGAACTATATCTAAGTTCTTAGAGAATAAGACATCGAGCAGAATTAGGCCACATGGCCCATTGAGTCTGCTCTGCCATTCAATCATGGTTGATATTTTTCTCATCCCCATTTCCCTGTCTTTTCCCTGTAACCTCTGATCTCCTTATTAATCAAGAACTATCTATCTCTGTCTTAAAAACACTCAATAAGTTGGCCTTCACAACTTCTTCTTAAAATCAGACAATGTTTTGACCTCAACTACATTCTGTGGTGATGAACTTCACATATTCACTACTCTCTGGGTGAAGAAATTTCTCCTCACCTCAGTACTAAAATGTTTATCCCTTATCCTCAAACTATGGCCTCTAGTTCTGGACTCTCCCACCATTAGGAACATACTTTCTGAATGTATTCTATCAAGGGTGTGTCCATGTAATATGCGTTGGAGTGGCGGTTAGTGATTCAAATCATTAATTTGAGTGAAAATATTTTTGAGATTTTGGCAGCAATTTGAAATTAAAGCCTCCTGCACAGGTTTCCTAGGATTTGGGGTACTCGGCATTAAGATAGGGGTGAAATTGAGTTTCACCCTGTTTTAAAAATTTGAAGTTCTGAGATTAATAAAGGGTCGCTGTTCTCAACTGCTTTCTCAGTTCCCTCTGGGAAATGCTTTAGTGACAGCATTCATTGTGGAAGACTTGTTTATACTTTTTTAGAGGTCTTCACCATCATGATGGATGGTGCCGTGAATGCTTTA
Organism: Sphyrna mokarran; assembly: GCA_024679065.1. Classification (NCBI taxonomy): domain Eukaryota; kingdom Metazoa; phylum Chordata; class Chondrichthyes; order Carcharhiniformes; family Carcharhinidae; genus Sphyrna; species Sphyrna mokarran. Next base: position 19,681,183 of record JAGIQG010000023.1, on the reverse strand, counting down.
GGTAAGACTTCAGAAGAGAAAGACTATTAGTGGCAGCAAAGGTGTGCCATGGAGGGAACTGCCTGGGGCAGCCACGAGTTAAACAACAAAGGGGTCGTGGTTGCAGGAAACAATATCCATATAACAGGGTTTACAGGTATAGCTTCAATGATCTCTCAAAAGAGCAATGCTTCTAGAGGCTAAGATTGTTGAATCAAGTGATCGCAGGCATCTGCAGTCTCTTTGAGGAAGATTGCTATCTGCTGGGTGCTGATGTTCTTGCTTGTTCAAGTCACCACTATGCTTGCTTCTTTCACCTCTGGTTCCTTCCAGTGCTCTACTGAGGGACTTGTTGGCCCTTGCACATAACTCTATATGACATGCAACATATCAGGGCTGGGAAATATATAATAGCACTAGCCAGAATGAGCAGCCATTTATTTTTATGGCTCTAACTGGGTTCCTGAAGGCAGGAGTAAAGTGCCATTGGTTGCATAGACATGGCAATCTGCTTACCATTAGGTTAAACTACAGCATTTGTTAAGTACAACTGATATAACCCACCAATGTACAGGTGGTGTGCAAGCACAAAAAAAGTTGATGCAGGTCTGGATCATATTCGCTGGAAGCTACCATGATACCTTTACACTGCATCCAAAATCTCTGACTTTTTCAACTTCTAACCAGGTTGAAGGAATGGTTGCTAGGTGATAAAGTATAGACCTTTCAACCTGCTTGTTGATGTATCAGAGGAACTTTGCTAATGAACTCAAAAGCACAACCATGGAAACAATAATAGCATTACTATGTTATCAAGTAAGCCGTTGGCATGCTCACATTTACTTCTGGGTCTGTATGGGTCTGAAGACACCTTACAGCACTCATCAGTGAAGATCTTTAGATAATTGTGGTCGATTGCATTCTGCAAGGTATAGCACTGATAGCTGGACTCTCTGTGGAGGAGGAACATAACTGTTCAACGTTCTTCATCTGATAAGAAAAGGAAATAAAAGCAGTAATAGGCAATTTTTCTCTTTGAAACTGATCCACAAAAGTGGAAATGATGGGCCCAATTCTACCATCGCGTCAACGGATCCAAAAACATGGTGAAGTCGGATGTGAGGCCATTAACGCAATCCACATCTATGCAGATGGCCACTTTACCGAGACTCGGCAATGGCAATGATCCAATTTGCGCCCAAAATGGGTGCAATGACAATTTAAATGCTTTTGAATGCATTTCAATTGAATTAATGAACTGCCCACTCAACTTTATCAACATTTCCCCTTTTACCACTGCGTTCGCTGATCTGGAATCGTGCCAAAATGGGCCTGCTGAATAAAACTCCGATTCGGGCGCTCCAGCTGCTGAAGAGGCAAGTTCAGAGCTTCTACCTGATCTCTGACTCAGATCGGTGATGTGGGGGGGGATTGGAGAGAAGCAGGTCAGATTGATCTCTGGTCAGGGGGGAAGGGGGAAGAGAGAGGCCCGGTTGTTGTCTGATTGGGAGGGGGTGAGGGGGCGGGGAAGATCATTGTCTGGTTGGTGGGCAGGAGGGAGGAAGGGAGACGAGGTCAAATGTACCTCCTGGGGGGGTGGAGCGAGGACAGATCATTCTCTGAGTGGAGGAGGTGGGAGGGGAGTGCGGCCAGGTGATTCTCTTGGTGGAGGGAGGGGCAGGGAAGTGAGGCCAGATTATTCTGTGGGACAGGGCTGGGGAGGGTGAGGCCAGATCATTCTCTACAGGCGGGGGTAGGGGGGTGAGGCCAGATCATTCTCGGGGCGGTGGGGGGGGAGGGTGAGGCAGATAAGATGTGTCTCTGGGGGGAAGGAGGGTGAAGATGGTTCGATCACTCACTGGTTGGGGTGGGGGGGGTGGAGGCCTGATGGATCTCTAGTGGGGGGGGGACGCGGCAGGAGGGATCTGCTATCACTCTGCAGGTGATCAATAAGGGGGAAGGGGATTGCGATTGGTCTGGATGCGGGAGAATGTGTCGATAAGGGGAACAGTTATGTTGTGGAGGGTGATGTCTGTGGGGGCCATAGCTCCCGTTTTTGGCTCCCAGGCAGCTTTCTCTGATTTCTGCCACCCGGGAGCGATATGATGCAGGCGTGCTTTTTCAAACTTTTTCCTAATGGCACATGCACAGTTCAGAGCTCCTTTTGTTTTTGGGCATATTAAGCCCCACCCACAGCACGATTCAGACCTGCGATTTTTTTTCAGGCTAAGTGCGTATGGGAGCGTCTGAAAGCAGATTTTCAAGTCGGATCTGAATTGTGCCCAGACTCAGCAGTTAGAATGAAAATAGTAATACAAATGTCCAGACACATTCATCTTTGACCCTTCTGAAGTGCAATTTCCCAGATGAGAAGATGGGAGATGACAACATCAGACCTTAGAAACTTACAAAATAGGAGCAAGAGTCGGCTAGTTGGCTTTTCAAGTCTGCTCCACCATTCAACATGATCACAGCTGACCCTTTATCTCAACACCATATTCCTAGTCCCTCCCATAACCTTCATCACCTTTAGAGTCTAGGAATGTATTTCCTTAAATATATTCGGTGAATTGTCCTACACAGCCTTTTGTGATTGAGAATTCCACAGGTTCACCATTCTTGTGAATGAAGAAATTATACTTCATTTCAGTCCTGAATGGCTTACCCATATATTGAAACTAAATGCTTGTTCTAAACTGTCCTCAAACCCCCACCCCCAAGACAAAGGAAATACCATTCTCTCCATTATTGGGAACAGGGTACCACAGGGCTGCTAAACCTGGTATTTTTCTGATGATTAGAATGTTCCTACAATCCCTATAGTGCAGTAGGGAAGCATTCAGCTCATTTTCTCTGAACTGACTCTCTGACAGAGTATCTTACCTAGGCCCTTTCCTCCACACATGGTTAATTATTCTAATCTACATACCTCAGGACATTAAGGGGCAATTCAGCATGGCCAATTCACCTAAACCGCATATCTTTGGACCTGGAGGATACCTATGCAAACATGGGAAGAATATGCAAGATCCACAAAGATGGTCACCAAAGCTGAACTCAGATCCCTGGTTATTGTGAGGCAGCAGTGCTAACCACTGTGCAAGTGTGAATGATTCAGCCCTGATTTTACCCCAATCACTCTGGAGTTTGGAATGCCCATTTTGCAAACTATCCAATTCTGTGCTCAATAAATTCAATGCGGTGTTAAATCATGTGTATCTGGATTTTTATGGCCTTGCTCGTCCACAAAATCCCTAGGTGAAGGGATATTTTCATGTTCCTCCCCTTGCCCATTCTGATTTTCCAGCTATGGAGTGTAAATTGAGAGTTTCTGGTGAGTGAGTTACGTTAAAATTGGATTAGATATTCACATTAATGAGCTTTACTGCACTGAATTCCTTCAACTTGATTTTCAAATTTTCACCAAACTATTTCCATTGAAGATGGGCAGTGAAGATAATCTCATCATAGAGGGAGTGCAAGGGCAGGTTAAGTGAAAATTAATATTTATAAAGAAATGAAGTAACTGAACTAGAAGTTCCAGAGTCAAACAAAAATTGAATACAGATTATCAGATCTTTGTAAAGAGAGGATATGTCTGGACCATTCTCCATATTCTTATTATTCTTATATTCTTACATTCTTATGTTCTTATTACTGTGAGCATGTTTCAAGGACAAGAAACAGAAACCAAAACATTGATCTGGAATGTTAAGGGGGTTTTCTATTAGACAATCCTGCAGCAATAAGTATCTCCCTTGCAGAGTTTAAAGAGCTGTTGGTATAGAAAGTGCAATTGCAAACTGTTGTGTATGTTTGTTTCTGATCAATTTGATAAGGAAAAAAAGGATTTCTGAAGTGCCGCACAAGGAATTACTTAAACCAATGCAACTTTATTTACAAGGTGTTGCCCAATTAGTCCAAAATGAAAGAGCGATTAAAACACATGAATGCCTGTAGTGACATCACAGCATGTCATATAACTAATCACAGTAAAGTTTTACAACACCAATTTTAAATCCAACCAATTTATTTGATAGTAAATTCGCGACTTTATAGCCTTCGTCAGGCATATAACTAATCACTCAGAGATGCATTGTTTTACAATATCTAACACTAACATTGCAACCACATTGACTCTTCATGAAGCATAAAGCCTCATTGGAAGAACTCAGGCTGTCTCATGCTAACAGTTGGCTCAATGACAATGTAGAAGTATGATTGAGGGGGGTGCATTAGAGAGAGTTGTAGCAAATGTTGGAAGTGGGGTCAGCTATTTAGTCAAGAATTTAATGAAATATTCTCCACTTGCTTGGATGAGTGCAGCTCCAACAACACTCAAGTAGCTTTACACCATCCAGAATAAAGTAGCCAGCTTGACTGTTACCCCTTCTAAACATTCACTCCCTCCACTACCAATGCACTGTAGCAGTAGTGTGTAGCTTGTACAAGATGCACAGCAGGAACTCACCAAGGCTCCTTAAATAACACTTTCCATACCCATGGTGACTTCCATCTAGAAGGACAAGGGCAAAAGAGGCATGGGAACACCACTTACTGACTTGGAAATATATCACCATTCCTTCACTGTTCTTGCATCAAAATCCTGCAATTCAGTCCCTAAAAACACCATGGGTGTACCTATAACACAGGTACTGCAGCGGTTCAAGAAGACAGCTTAGCATTAGTTTCTCGAAGGCAGTTAAGGATAAGCAATTAATGCTAGCTTACTGCCCCCCCCCGCCCCCATCCCTTCAATAAATAAAATTAGTCACTCAGCATAATAGATATGCAGGGAATTTGCAGTTTGTTACATGGCTATATTCTTAATTAAAAACAGCCTTCTCAACTATCAGTTTTAATTAACTTATTAGAGTTACTTTGGTCCAATTATGGTCTCAGTTTATAACCAGTGACAGCTCAGTTGTGATCGGCGATTCTTCATGAAGTATGACTGTAATAACTGCAAAAATTGAAGTGAAAAGAGCAAAGAGAGATTGAGTCCTGACAGAAAAAGATGACCAGTCCTTTTATTAAAAGTGTCATTTAAACCTATTGAGAAAATGCTTGAAGTTAACTGTAATTATTTGATACTTGCAGGAAATATTGTCTGGAACAGGCCAGGTTAGTAGAACATTATGCTTTTTAACCTGTCTTGAGTGTTTATGTCAAATTTTGTAGCAGGGTCATGTGGACTTGAAATGTTAACTGTTTCTCTGCCCTCTGCCAGATCTGCTGTGTTTATCTAGAATTTTCTGGTTTTATTTCAGATTCGCAGCATCTTTTACCTTTTTATACATATATGCGCTTTAGATTTCCTCAGCATCCCAACTGGTGCAGCAATTTGAGTTCAATTATTCATCACTCCCCATGTTAGGAGATTTGGGCTAATAGTTACAATCATAGAATTTTACAGTGTAGAAGGAGGCCATTAGGCCCATCAAGTCTGCACTGGCCTGAACCCCATGTATTTACACTAAGGGACAATTTAGCATGGCCAATCCACTAATCTGCACATTTTTGGAGTGAGAGGAAATTGGGGCACTCAGACGAAACTCAGTAGACATGGGGAGAACGTGCAAATTCCACACAGACAGTGACCCGAGGCCAAGAGTTGAATCTGGGTCTCTGGCGCTTTGAGGCAGCAGTACTAACCACAGTGTCACCATACCACCCTATCAAATTCATATGCATACTCTCAGTTTGTTCCTGACTTTTGTGTTTGGTTCCAAACTCAGAATACTTTAATGTTCATTTCAAGAAAATATTCCACTTAAATTCTAAAAGACTGAAACTTTCAAAAATCTATGAATTCTATGTTTACGGCAAATATTTAAAAGGCAGCCTTTGTTGAGTTATTTGTTATAGTTTGTGTTCAATCAGTTAACAAATAGAGAATCATGTCTTAGATATAATGACAAAAATATAGTCAGTTCAAAAATCATTCACTCAACCCAACCATGTCCATGTTTGGTAGTTTAATGCATGGTTTGAACTTGTACAATTTCATCATAACTGATAACACTAAAGACTATCCCAACCATTCCCATTCTCGCTCACCTCCTCTTACTTCCCATTCCATTATACATTAGCTCGGTAACCGCTTAGCAATCAATAGTTGCAGCAAAGCAAACCATTTATGCATCCTTAAACTGTTATCCTAATGAAACAAATACAAGAGGATTTAAAATCATTTTCTAAAGTGCATTGTTATTCGCAATAAAAAGACTGTGTCGTTATGAGAAAAACTCAAAGTGAATTGGACATTTGAAAGTGAAGCTTTTTAATGTATCTGCAATTACTTGCTTTTAATTGTTAAAAACTCTATCTTCATTTAGCAAAAGGAGTGTGAAACCTTGGCCTGGAATTCCATCTCCAATTCCAGCAACAGCAGCCAAAATATTTGTCATTGTTTGGAAGGTGATCATTGCTGGGAAGACCAGCATTTGTTACCTTGAATAGCTTACAAGGCAATTTCAGAGGGCAATTGCTGTGGATCTGAAGTTGCAGGTAGACCAAGAAGAGTGAGGATGCCTAATTCCTTCCTTAAAATCAGATTAGTGAACTAGATGGGTTTTTATGGTAATTGATGATAGTTTCATCAATTCCAGATTTTTATGAATTGAAATTAAATTCTATTAGCTGCCAGGTGGGATTTGAACCCATGTGACCAAGAGCATAAGCCTGGTCTCTGGATTCCTAGTCTAGTAACATGACCAGCAAACAATCATCTTCCTCTTATTGACACTGTGGGAGCACGATTCTCCCACACCGCTGTGCTAATTTTTTAGCGCAGCGTGGTAGGAGAATCTCACATCCGGACACGCACAGGATTCGTGCATGTGTGCGTCTCTCAGCACCGGATTTCTGAATTGTGCTGGAAACTGGCGGGAACACCAGGTAAGTACTTTACATCTCATTTTAAAATTATTTTAACATGATTAGCGGGCTTGGGACTGAATTCTCTGCGCCTGCTGGCATCTCCCATCCCGCCAGCAATATTTCACTTCAATGGGGTTCAGACTAGCTGCCTGCTTTCGGGGACTAGCAGGATGATCCCACTGGACTGAAGGTGGAGGCACTTGGGGCCTTGCACGGGGAGAGAGTCAGGCAGCTGAAGGGGGTGGCCATGCCACCTATGCCAAGATCAAATATAAAATTTGCCGTGCAGGCTATCTTCACAAATCACCTTGGAGTTTGTTGCCTGGGTCTTAACAATTTTCAATTATTAAAGGAAGAAAGAAAAAATGGCCGGCATTTATATTATTCTCTAATAATTACAGGATTCTCAAAGGACATTGCTGCCAAGTAAACACTTTACAAAGTGGTCATGGTTATAATGTACAAATCATGGTTGCTAATTTGCAGACAGCAAGCTTCCACAAACAGCAACATTAGTTACTAGATAATTTGTTTGGATGTTTGAGGGATACATATAGGCCAAGCCACTTGAGTTAGCTTACTGGCTGTTTGTCAAAGTAGTGGATATTTCACCCTCTGATGGATCTTTCACCCTCTATCTTGAGAGGATAGAAGGGCTATTTCCCAATCAAGAGTAATTAGTCCCCTTTTATGGCATGACAACTCAAAGCATCCTGCGTATTGCTCTTCCTAAAGCTAAAAGATGTTAATCTATTTTTGATGGTATTTCAAGCAAATCAAGAAGGATATCGTGTAACCTGTCATTTCCGGAAAAATAATTTAGTCATTTCAGAGTATCATTTGAAAAAGAATGAATGTTAACCTGAGAAGCAGTTAGGTCACTTCATTTCCCAGTGCACTGCAGTAGAATGTCGGTGCATGCATAGTTTGGTTAATCAATCTATACTTGGGCCAAGTGAATGAACTTAAAATTTACGGACGATGATTTTGACTTTCCACGATATTGCATTAGTTTTGCATCTTTCCCAATCTGCACTAAAGTTGAGAGATGTTTCATGGGTGGTTGTTCCAGTATCACTTATTTTGTGTCATCGTATAATTTAAAATTACTCCCATTCTCCTAGCTTGTTAGATAATTACCAAATTTTCCAGTTCAAACCAGAAAAAAGCTAACACAAAGTCAGAATAGGAGATTTTGCCTGATTCTTTACAAGTTCCTTTGCATTTTTATAAGCAAAGCATATTATTTACGGTCATGGTTTTAAAATTTACTCATTCATGCACAGCACCATATAATCCATTTTGTCATTTATAAGTCATCCTATAAAGCTGGCATATACTTTAAGAAGTTTAAGTGCAGTACATTAAAAAGACTTTCTATCTTTATCCTTTTACATTGCAAGAATGCTATAATTAATACTTGGAACAGTAAGCCTTATCATATCAGATCGATGTATTTGAAGTATTACTGCAGTTTTGGTCACCACATTACCAGAAAGATGTGGAAGCTTTGGAGAGGGTCCAAAAGGATTGCTTGGTCTCAAAGGCATTGAATCAAAGAGTAATTTATTCAACTAGGATTGTTATCACTGTAAAAATGAAGGCTGAGAGGAGACCTGAGAGGGGTCTACAAAATTATGAAAGGCACAACCAGAGTAGATAGTCAGAAACTTTTCCCCAGGGTGAAACAGTCAATCACAAGGGGGTATATATTCAAGGTGAGAGTGGGAAAGCTTAAGGGAGATGTGCGGGGGAAGTTTTTCACACAGAGAGTGGTGCATGCCTGGAACGCACTGTGCTGCCAGAGGAGATGTGGAAGCAGGCACATCAGTAATATTTAAGAGGCATCTGGATGGGTTCATGATGAGGGAGGGAATAGACAAATACGATCTGAATAAGGACAGAAGGTTTTTTTCTAGTTTAATTAAGGCATCATGATCAGCATGGGCTTGGAAGGCTGAAAGGCCTGTTCCTGTGCTGTACTTTTCTTTGTTCCCCTTTATTCTTTGATGTTGCTTCTTAATTGCAAGCTTGAGTTGCCCCATCTTCCATTACTGTGGTTACAATCCATACTCATTCTCTTCCTATGTGTGCTTTTCAGTTGTAAGAGTTAGAGATTGCAAGCTCCCTTATGAAGGTGGCAGATAGGCCCCCTTTCTTGTAGAAACTGGATTGATCTCTGTCTGTACCTTAGTTAGTTACCAGTTGTATTGATAAAGTGTCTCATGTTGTCTTCTAACAGTACATATGAAGATGCGTTACTTTCAAGGTTAGCTAGAAGAAGATGGCTTTGATCACCTTGTAGCAAAGAACATTTAGGGGAGATTGGACTGTGATGTACAAGATTACAAGTTTGGATTATGCATACAAAGCCCACTCTGTTTCATTCATAATATAATCTTTGTCTCTTCTATTACAACCCCATAGGTATCTAATTCTGAAGATGTATCATAGTCAATTCATTCTGGCACATTTGTTTCTGGTTTGTTCCCATCATAGAACATGGAACATAGAACACTACAGCACAAACAGGCCCTTCGGCCCACGAGTTGAGCCAATCACATCTATATCTACCAAGCCATAGACCTATCTATAACCCCCAATCCCATTAGATCCCATATACTCATCCAGAAGTCTTTTAAAAGACCCCAGCGAGTTCGCCTCTACCACCACCGATGGCAGCCAATTCCACTCACTCACCACCCTCTGAGTGAAAAACTTACCCCTAACATCTCCTCTGTACTTGCTTCCCTGCACCTTAAATCTGTGTCCTCTTGCAGCGACCATTTCAGCCCGGGGAAATAGCCTCTGAGAATCCACCCTATCTATTCCTCTCAACATTTTATAAACCTCTATCAGGTCACCTCTCAACTTTCGTCTCTCCAGGGAGAAGAGTCCCAGCATGCCTCCCAATCCAGGCAACATCCTTGTAAATCTCCTCTGCACCCTTTCAATAGCTTCCACATCCTTCCTATAGTGAGGCGACCAGAACTGCGCACAGTACTCCAAGTAGGGTCTGACAAGGGTCTGATAAAGTTGCAGCATCACCTCCCAACTCCTAAACTCAATCGCTTGATTAATGAAGGCCAGTACACCATACACCTTCTTGACCACATCCTCCATCTGCGAGGCAGATTTAAGGGTCCTATGGACCCAGACCCCAAGATCCTTCTGCTCTTCAACACAGCTAAGACTCCTACCCTTGATATTGTACTCCTTCATCCCATTGTTTCTGCCAAAATGGACCAGTACACATTTATCCGCATTCATCAGCTACTTCTCCGCCCAGTCTTGCATCCTATCTATGTCCCGCTGCAACTTCTGACATCCCTCCAGACCATTCACAACACCACCGACCATCATATCATCGGTGAACTTACTAACCCATCCCTCCACTTCCTCATCCATTTATGAAAATGACAAACAGCAAGGGCCCCAGAACAGATCCCTGGGGCACTCCACTGGTGACCAATCTCCATGCAGAAAAAGACTCATCCACAACCACTCTCTGCCTTCTGCAGGCAAGCCAGTTCTGGATCCACAAGGCCAAAGCCCCTTGGATCCCATGCCCTCTCACCTTCTCAAGAAGTCACTTGAACACTTGAGTGTATTTTTAAAATAAGTGTACTAAATTATTGCAGTAAATCAGTCTGAAGTGGGATCATTTGACAGATTGGCATAAATAGGATTTTAGCTGATCTGTCAGGTAATCTATTCACTTCCACATTGTTAATCTTCAGTCAATAAAAAATATTTTGCTCTTATAAAAAAACCTGTACCCCTTTCCTAGGACCTTTGGAACCAATCTTTTTGATAATGAAACCTTATTTGGATTGTTCAATTAACTTGCATACTATCCTCAGCTAGTGTCAGCTGCCCAGGTGTAAAGACATAGGACAGGAGTTTCTGGTCGGGCTCTTCCCAAGGCTGGAAAATCACATCTAGGTCAATGGACATTTTCATAGTCCATGTCCTGCCTGCTACGATTCCTGTGGCAGGCAAGATGAGAAAAAACAGCCTTCCATCTGTTGATTCTGACTACACTTCCCGCTGCCTTTGCAAAGCAGTCAGCATAATTAAGAACACCGTACACCCTGGATATTCTCTCTTCCACCTTCTTCCGTCGAGAAAAAGATACAAAATCTGAGGTCACTTACCAACTGACTCAAGAACAGCTTCTTCCCTGCTGCCATTGGACTTTTGAATGGACCTACCTTGCATTAAGTTAATCTTTTTCTACACTCCAGTTGGAACAGTAACACTACATTCATCACCCTCGTTTCCTTCTCTATGAATAGTATGCTTTGTCTGTGTAGCGCGCAAGAAACAATACTTTGCATATGAATACATGTGACAATAATAAATCTAATCAAATCATAAAAATTTCCCCCTAGAATCATACAGTACAGATGAGGCCTTTCAGCCCATTGAGTCTATATTGACAAAACTATACTAAACCTACTTTCCAGCACTTGCTGCATAGCATTGAATATTACAGCATTTCAAATGCTAATCCACATATTATTTGAAGGTTGTGAGGAATGGTAGAAGGTTGTCATTAAATTTAAATTAATAAGAAAATTAGGTAGTATGATCAAATGCATCTGTTCTGCATGACAGTCAGGTTCTTAAATTCTTTTAATCTCAGCAAGATGAAAGTAGACCTTCAGTGTTTTCCTGCTGTCAGACTGAAATAATTTTACATTTTGTGGGCATAACTGGACAGCTTGAATATTCTTAATTTATCTTTGTGATCTTTGTTGAAGGGTTAGCTCAGTTCGTTTCACTCTTGCATCTGAATCAGTAGATTGTGGATTCAAGTCCCACTCCAGGACTTGAGGGCCAAAATCAAAGCTGAAGCTCCAGTGCAAAATAGTAAAACAGACAAATTGAGGAATCAATGAATAGCAGAACTTAAAACTAAGGCTGAACAGATGGTCATCTCCAAACTTATGTGCCCATATAATTTGGTAAAGGTGCAAAACTTGTGGCAGGAAATCCACTGCGCAATTCACAGCCTGTCAGTAAGAAAAGAAATATTGGGCATAGAATTAATGTTTGTTATTAGTGTCACAAGTAGACTTACATTAACACTGCAATGAAGTTACTGTGAAAACCCTCTTATCGCCACACTCGGGCACCTGTTCAGGTACACTGAGAGACAATTTAACATGGCCAATGCATCTAATCAGTGTAGAAAAGGTAATTCGGCCCTTCAAAACTACACCAACTCTCTGACTGAATATCTTGTCCAAACCCTTTCCTCCAACCTATCCCTGGAACCTCACACATTTACCATATGTAATCTACCTACCTACATGTTTTTGGGCACTAAGGGGCAATTTGGAATGGTCAATCCATCTAATGTGCACATCTTTGGACCGTGGAAGGAAACTGAAGCACCCGGAGGAAACCCACCCAGACACAAGGAGAATGTGCAAACTTCATATAGGCATTCACCCAAGGCTGAAATTGAACCTGGCTTCTCGGTGCTGTGAGGCAGCACTGCTAACACTGTGCACGGCATACAACAGGCAGCCAAAAAAATAACATCAGTTTTGTGCCCTTGCTCAATTTTGTCCCTAGATTCAATCCACATAATCACATTCTTATCTCTTAACTCTCCAAATCATAATGCAATGCTTCAGTTTAGACCTCAATTACATCACAAGGATGCCCCAGACATGTTAGGGACCTTCTGCAGAGAACAAAATATCTTAAGACTCTTAAGCAGAACCTGGCACACTGCAGGAAAGAATATCAATGACAGTTCTTTCTTCAGGATTCTGGAGATGTTTTCTCACTGAGTGGTTTATTCCCTGATGAAGGGATAACAAATGGAGAGAGAACTAACAAAGTGTCTGGAAAAGAGAACTGGGAGGTGTGGGAAGCTGACCTTGTTTCATTAACTTTGGTTGACTGTTTCTGATATGAATTTCCAATTGCACATTGAAAGGAAAACATCAGTAGCAATCACGTTTGTTTCTGAAGCATTGGTAATTGAATGTAGAAAGAATTTCTCCTTTCTTTCATACAATTCCATTATTATACCGGATGTGAAAATTACATTTTAACCTTTTTGTTTTTTTAGATGTTATTTTGATTGATTTTTATGAGATGCCTGTAACTTTCTTAAAGTGAAAATTTGCATCAGAGTGACAAATAGTTGCTTTGTTGTTCAAAACTGGAGTATTGCTGAAAATACTAAACATTCTTTATCAAAGCTTTTCATCCTGCACTCATTAGGACATATTTAGAATCATAGAATCTCTGAAGTGCAGAAGGAGACCATTTGGCCCATTGAATCTGCACCAACTCTCTAACAGTGTATCTTATGCAGACCCTTTCCCCCATCCTATCCCTGTAGCCCCACACATTTACCATGGTTAATCCATCTAATTTGCATATCTTCAGATACTAAAGGAAAATTTTATCATGGTTAATCCACTGACCCTGTTCATCTTTGGAGTGTGGGAGGAAGGCAGAGCACCCAAAGGAAACCCATGCAGATTTGGAGAGAATGTTCAAACTCCACAGGCAGTCACTCAAGGCTGGATTTATCTCAGGGCCCTGGCACTATGAGGCAGCAGTGCTAATCTCTGCGCTGTCCTTAATTTGCACAAATACCAATAGTAAAGGCAACAATTATTTATATTGCATAAGAAGACTCTGCTGATTCATTGTATCTCTTTCTTTTTAGCAATGCTCAAGTTCTGTAACACCTAATGACTATTTGTATACCTGAGGCAGAAGTATAAGAAAGACCAAATTTGGGATATCAACAGCACAGTTTGACTCGTACACAAGTTCAGAGCAGGTAAGCTATCTATTTAATTTCTCCAATAGTGTGTTAGTCCCAAGCTTGTGCCAGTTCTCAATACTGAGCATCTTGGTAATACTGAAGTGAGATGCAGTCCCACATTTGAGCAAGTACTCATGCAAAATGAAATTAAGTGAATTGGTACTAACATTATTAATTTACAATGTCCCTTATACATTGTTTGGTCTGAGGTGCCAAAATATCCTTCATTTTTCAATTTCTCCCTTCTGTGCTACTATAGTGCCTCAACTGATGATCACATTACAAACAATACCCAATTGAAACACAACTGCACTATACATTCACTTAACCAGTGCAATTATCAATACTACCAAGCACTCTCTGACCATGTACTCATTGAGACTCAGTGACAATTTGTTCTTGGGCGTGGTTTCAATTTCAGTGTGCCTTATCCCACATCAAACAGGAAGAGATATTCATTGAGTTTGAACTCCTCCAGTTCCAGCTATCTCACCACAAACAAGTGTCCACTAAAGATGCTAATCCTCAAAAGCACAAATAACTGATATGGCAAACATGCATTGCAGAATTCCAAATGACTCGGCTGTTTATCACATGCAATGCGAACGCCTGCTAGCATTGCAAAGCCTTAAGGCCAACCCAGGCATACATATCTGTAAATCCAACAAAGGCACTGGAAGAGTCATCCTTTAAAAGTGTGGCTAAGTCAACAAAATGCATGCCATTCTTAATGATAGGTCTAAATTTCTGTACATTAGATTTCCTGTGCAGTATTTCTGAATAGCCCTGATCCCTTTCTGCCCTTTCTTACCTATGAACTGGTTCTGTACAACATGGATTGGGCCAGTTGCTACAATAAGTTCTGAACAAGTTTTCCAAATGCAAAATGTAGTGAAGGATTCCTTCACCTTTGCGAAAACTATAAGGGATTACCAATCAGTGGCAATACTGTGCCTTTGTGTGTTTGATATTGCAAGCTTATTCACCAATGTATCACTTGAGGAAGTCATAGCCATTTGCTTCATATCACTATATCATGGGCACCTCGATACACACCACCAATGTCTGAATTTATATTCATGGAACATATGAACTTAGCAACTCATGCAGTTGAGTTCAGTTTTAATGACACTGTTTATGTCTAAGTAGATGATGTAGCCATGGAATCCCTCTAGGCCCAGTTTTCACAAACATCCAGTGCACAGATGATATATTTGCAATACTTGGATCCTCAACTGCATGCAGGAATTTCTTTACACATCTCAGTGGGTTTCAATGTGCACTCAAGTTCACCTTTGAAATGGAGCAGTCAAATGGGTTTTCTTTCCTTGATGTACTAGTTGAGAAAGTTCAGTAGGTTCTCTACCGTAGTCAACTGCAAGCCTACCTTCACTAGGCTGAGGTCAATGTGTGCATTGGAAATTCTACTGTCCACATGCTATAAGAGTGAACTCATCATAAGTAGTCGGAGACAATTGCTCATGCATGCTTGATGCTGAATTAGGATGCATAAAAGTCAATTGCAGGATAATGGCTACTTTGATCAGATCATTGTTCATTGTATATCACATAAACTCATACATGGGCCTATGGTTGCCACTTCTGAAAAGTGCCCAGATTACTTCAGATTGCCCTGGAAAGATAAGGAGTCTCAAAGATTTGAGCAATAAGTGAAGTTAGCCATTTCACGTTGTTGCTATGTTGTAATGACACAAGTGAAATTCACCACTAACCTAATGCTGCCAACATACCAAAAAAGATTTGCCTATCACACAAATGAGTAATGTGGTATATGAATCTCAGTGCCAATGTGATCCAGGTACATAGGTTGTATGTTTCCAATGACTATTGGGTTATATCAAACAGCACATTTCTTTGGTTGTTCACAACAGGCAAAAAGTATTGACCCAACCATCTTGCGCTTGCAAAACTCAAAATATACTGCCTGCTATTAGACGTGATTCTATAATTGGACAGCACTTGCTGAACAATCCGGATGGTACTTGGAATTAAACTGACAACTAATTTAGGGTAATCAATCAGGCTGGCAATGTGCTTACTTATGTATGTTATAAACTATTTATATTTACAATAGAGCTCTCTCCTTTGCAGACAGAAGGAGCATGTCTATGCTTTGCATCTTTTGAACTAAACAAAAGCTTGTGGGACTGCCAACATTTTGACCAATCAGAGTTGAATTTAATCAAAAGCTTAGCAGTTAATTGTTCCCTGGTGCATTCTCCATTGCGGTACCTTGTCAGTCAGCACTCTTTTCTTATGCAGTATAAATTGTTGCTTCCTTTACTATTGACACTCTAGTGAATTTCTCCTGATGAGTGCAAAGCTAAAAGCTTCCAGAACATGTTATTTTTATTAGCAATATTCATGCTTCGTGTCTGTTTTTATAGATTTAGAAAAGAAAATGCCCCTGGCATTTTTGTATGTGTTAGTCACAACATGGCTGAGGGAGTTTATTAACAATTCTACAAAAGCAAAATATTAAAGGTGCTTGAAATTGAAATTAAAAGCAGAAAATGATGGAAATTCTCAGCAGATATGCATGCAGATCACTTCTGATGTAAGGTTGCAGACCTGAAACCTTAACTCTGCTTCATTGCCCACAGATGCTGCAGATCTGCCGAGTATTTTTAAAGTTTATTCAGTTTATTTATTAGTCACAAGCAAGGCTTACATTAACACTGCAATGAGGTTACTGTGAAATTCTCCTAGTTGCCACAGTCTGGTACTTGTTCAGGTCAATGCACCTAACCAGCACATCTTTCAGAATGTCAAAGGAAACCCATACAGACACGGGGAGAATGTACAAACTCCACAGAGACAGTGACCCAAGCTGGTAGTATTTCCAGCACATTCTGTTTTATCATTAATATATTGTTTTCAAATGCATTGGTGTATCACTACTGCCAAAGGTGTAGTCATCTCAAATGCATTGTAGGATTTACTAACTCAAAAAAACCCCCAAATGTTACCACTGTAAATGATTCCTTAACAATACCACATCCTCTTCAAATCTCAAAATACCTTCTCTGAAACTAAAGAAACTTAGACAGAATAGATGATTTTAGAACTATTCATTTGCAGAGAAACAATTGGACAGCCTGCCTTCAAAATACAAACTGAAAAGGTGGAAAAGAAAATAACTACTTACCTCTCTCTTAGCAGGTTTCAGTAATTTGAATGCATTACTGTGGATCTATTTTCGGACACTGCATTATTTAACAACTTAATTAACTCTAGGTAGTTATGGTACACTGAAATGTTTCTGATCTTTATTTTTTAGAAATACTTGATCATTACTCATTCTAAATATGTATTTAATGTATGCTTGGTCACCTGCTTGCTTGTAAATAGTATTCTGAATGGTCCAATAACATTTCTCTTTCAAAATGTCAATTTGCTAAACATCTCTAATGGAATTTATGCAAACAAAATGTATTTTAATTATGAAACAAAGACTTGTAGAATGTCCAAAAGTGCATTTATAACTAATGAAGTATTTTTGAAATGTTGTTACACTATAGGAAACACAAAGCCCTCATTTTTTTTTTCTTTGTTCTTTCACGGGATGTGTGTATCATTGGCCAGACCAGCATTTGTTTCTCATTCCTAACTACCCTTGAACTGAATGGTTTGCATGGCCATTTCAGGGAGCAGTTAAGAGTCAAACAAATTGCTGTGGCCCTGGAGTCACATGTAGGTTAGACCAGATGAGAATGGCAGATTTCCTTCTGCAAAAGAACATTAGTAAACCAGATGGTGGTTTTTCCAACAATGGTTTCGTGTTCATCATTAGACTTTTAATTACAGATCATAGAATCATAGAATCCCTACAGTGCAGAAGGGGGCCATTTGACCCATCAAGTCTGCACCGACTACAATCCCACCCAGGTTCCATTCCTGTAATCCCACATATTTTTACCCTGACAGTAGGGGACATTTAGCATGGTCAATTAACCTAATGCACACATCTTTGGAGTGTGAAACTGGAGCACCTAGAGGAAATCCTTGCAGACGGTGACCTGAGGCCAGAATTGAACCCGGGTCACTGTGCTGTGAAACAGCAGTGCTAATCACTGTGCCACCATGAATATATATATATACGTACGTATTTATTGAATTCAAATTCCACCATCTGTAGTGATGGGATTCAAACCTGGGTCTCCAGAATATTACCACTTCAGTGATGATACCACTATGTCACCGCTTCCTCAGAGATAGTTGCACGCAGTGAGATCCCATGGACAACAGTGTGATAATGAACAGATTGTCTGTTTTTGTAGTATTAGTTCAGGGATAAATATTGGCCAAAGCACTTGGAACAGGTCTCCTGTTCTTCCTCAATATAATCCTATGTCATCCTTTGCATCCACCTGAAGGAACAGATATGAACTCCACATGAACCAAGGACATCTCTGGCTTGTTTCAATTAGTCACCTCCATTT
Source organism: Sphyrna mokarran (assembly GCA_024679065.1). Taxonomy (NCBI): domain Eukaryota; kingdom Metazoa; phylum Chordata; class Chondrichthyes; order Carcharhiniformes; family Carcharhinidae; genus Sphyrna; species Sphyrna mokarran. Next base: position 19,663,057 of record JAGIQG010000023.1, on the reverse strand, counting down.
CAGTGACTAGCTCTATGTTTTTACGGTAAGACCAACCTTGCACGCTATGTACACATGAACAGTTTTGCTTTTGGATGCCAATAAACCTTTCCTGGTAAATATACATTTTATTCACACCCAGCACTAATTATCATAGCATCATAGAATGCCTACAGTGCAGAAGGAGGCCATTTGTCTCATCTAAACTGCATCGACCACAATCCCACCCAAGCCCTATTCCTGTAACACCGAATATTTACCCTGCTAATTCCCCTGACACTAAGGTCAATTTAGCACAACCAATCAATCTAACCTGCACATCTTTGGACTAGGAAACCAGGAGGAAACCTACACAGACACAGAGAGAACGTGCAACTTCACACAGACTTTACATTCTGAGGTCAGAATTGAACCCGGGTCCCAGGTGCTATGAGGCAGCATTGCTAACCATTGTGCTACCCTGCCGCCCCAAAGGGATTGTCACCGAACATACTATCAGTCTGGACTCCATAGAAGAGGTAAAGTGCATTTGGCCAGTTTGGAGATTGAACTCACGACATTGGTGTTATTAGCACCATGCTCTAACCATCTGAGCTAACCAGCTCACTAGGCAATTCTGTGTTCCCAATAAACTGTAAATTGTCATAGATCTAAAGTATTTGAGATGATGTAGCGCTAGGATAACAGTAGCACTTTGGTCTACTGTATTCTTCCCAGCTTATATAAATTACTACTGCTATAATTGTAAACGTCATACTGACAGAAGACAACTCAAGTGAACAGTAGAACGAACAGTCATATTTTTATAGCGGCTTATGCAATCTCAGGATATCCTGGAAATGTTTCTCAGCCAATGAAGTACTGTTTGAGGTGTAATTGCTGATATAGTGTGGGGCAATATGTACTCAATAACGGGCTAAATGACTAGATAGACTGTTTACTGATTGAGAAATAAACGTCAGTCAGAGAAAATCAGGAGACCTCCCCAGCTGATTTCTAAGTACTACCATTGTTCTATCTTTTCTGTGTGAGAGAGAGCAGGCAGGCACTTGTTTTAATATTTCCTCTAAAGGAAGTTACCTTTGACAATGTAGCATTTGCTCCATGCTGCCTTGAAATGTCAGCCTAAATTACATGCTTTAATCTCTGAAATCAGCCTTGAACTCATATCCTGCTGACTCAGAAGTGAGTACTACCACTGAACTGGGACTAATGCTTTATGAGAAGCAAAGTTAGACAGAGGCGAAAATGAATCAGCCGGTAAATATGATACAATAGTTAGAATCAGCTGTTCAAAACAATTTCAAGCCTTAGCAGTTTTCTTGAAAATCTTTTGGTTCTGAATCTGTGAGCAAACCTTTTGTAAGAAATGATCCTCAGAGAATTCAGTGACTATTTTAATGATGGTGCAAATTGGGGAACTGTAAAAGGTGAGATCCCAGCTTGTTAAATGTCTGTCTTTGTGCTCTGATGTTCAAATCAGCACAAAAAGCAATAATTATTTTGACAGAATCTCTACAGTGCAGAAGGAGGCCATTGGGCTGATTGCATCTGTACCAAATCTTCAACAGAACATCTTACGCAGGTTCTATTCCTGTAACCCCACGTATTTACTCTACTAGTCCCCACAATCTACACATCCTAGGACACTAAAGGGCAATTTAGCATGGCCAATCCATTTAACCTGAACATCTTTGGAGTGTGAGAGGAAGCCAGAGGAAACCCACATGGACACAGGGAGAATGTGCAGATTCCACACAGTCAGGAACCCAAGGCCAGAATTGAACTGAGGTCCCAAATACTGTGAGGCAGTAGTGCTAACCACTGTGCCACTGTGCCTCTCACTTTGAATTGTTGACTGTAGTGGCAGGTCACAGAGGAAAGTAATCTGTAGATATAATAGCGCTGAGTCGCACAGAACAAAATTTAACTTAATTGGATTCAAGTTCCAGATAGTTAGTTTCTTAAACTCAAATCAATTGTACTTTTTAACAATACACTAAACAGAGACAATTTAAATTAGTTGTTATTATGTAATGTTCAGAGCATTATACGGTACTTTGCCTCTTGGTTATCAATCCCAGATAACACTAAAAATTCTCACAACACTCAGTGATAAGTCACATACCTGATAAATGAGCAGCACTCCAAAAGCTCGTGATACCAAATAAATCTGTTGGACTTTAACCTTGGGTTGTGAGACTTCTTACTGTGCCCACCCCAGTTCAACGCCGGCATCTTCACATCAATCTCAGATAAGGAATTCAAAATATTGGTAATAGCCTGGGTTCCTCAAGGTTTACACTTTAGGTAGACGGATTTAGGAGTTGGAGTAACCTCCAAAACCATTTATTTAACATATGAATTTGTAGTTTATATTATGCATCTAAATCTTTGTATCAGTTACAAAGAATGAAGAGAAATACAGCACAGGAACAGGCCCTTCAGCCCATCAAGTCCATACTGATTATGATGCATTAACTAAACTAATAAAAATCCTCTGTGTAATTTGAATTTTCATCTTGCCTCTAGATACCAAACATAAAATAGAGGCCATGTGCTTTTTAATTGACCAAAAGGAAAAAAGCATTTAAATACTATTTGCAAAATGTATTTATTTATATTTATCACAGAATGATTGCCCACTGAACTACTTGGAGTAATTAAGTCACCAGAGATAATATCATTGTACAAAGGATTGTACAAGAAAAATTTGTAACTGAGAAGCTACAAAATGGGAAGAATGTCAGACTCATTCACAATGCAAAAAAACAGCATAAGACAGTATTAAAATTAAAATGTATTTATTACTCACAATTAGGCTTATGTTAACACTGCAATGGAGTTACTGTGAAAATCCCCTAGTCATCACAGACTGCCACTTGTTCAGATACACTGAGGAAGAATTTAACGTGGCCAATGTACCTAACCAGCATGCTTTTTAGACTGTGGGAAGAAACCCATGCAAGCCCAGGGAGAATATGCAGACTCTGTAGAGACAGTGACCCAAGCCAGGAATTGAACCCAGGTCCGTGGTGTTGTGAGACAGCAGTGCTAATCACTGTGCCACCATGCTGCCCAGTAATGATCATCTGATCTTAATTTTTAGGTTTAGTTACAGCTATGTAGCTTACTTCTACTGTGTAATTAATAACCTCATAGGGCCTTTTAACTTTCAAATCTAGTTTGAATGAAATTTTAGTCTACAAATGAATGCTTTTTTTTCTGGGTGCAGCTAGATACAAGCAGGAAATGTAGTCAGTGACCTTAGTGATCTGAAAACATTTACTTCATTGTAGGTTGTGGTTCTTATATCATTAATTAAAGCGTTGTCGATTTTCTTGTTTCTAAGCAAGAAAAAATATCAGCATAAATAGCGTCAGAGCATTGTATTTGTTCTATAAAACCACATTTGCTGTCAAAAAGACTGATTACTATCTTCATGCAGCTTGGGTTGTTTTATATAATTATACAAATGATATAAACATCATTAAAAATTATGGGGAAACATAGGATTTGTAGAGTATTGCAGAAATCCACTGTAAAGATGCTAAAGCTTTGTTACCAGTTGAGTTCTGAAAGCTATCAGAATGACATAGGGGCAAGTCATATGATAAAAAGGCAAAGCAAATGCACTTGCCCTTCTATTTAATCTAATATCTTGAAATTGCCAGCCACTGAGCAGGCTACAATTATTATTAGTATCTAATCTCTGCAGCCCAATTGTCAGGGGGAACTGTCATCACCAGTATTCATTTTGGTGTATCTGCTTGTCATTTTCAAATTATCAGCCATTGTTAACCTGTCACAAGCTTCCCACAACCTCTCAACTAATTTAATGGCCACAATCATTTATGTTTAAGCATGGCTTTCCTGCAAACCCTGAAAACAAACAATTTTAACGTTTCAAAAATGCAAAGGTATTTTTGGTGAGAGGAAATTTGTTTCTTCGGAATCAAATTTTGTTCGCTTCTCTCCCCCTTAAAGTAGATTAATTAATCATTTGTTTCATTGCTGTTAGTAAGGTCTTGCTCTGAGCTAGAGGATGGCTGCTTTTGCCCACACGGCAATGGTCACTGCAGTTAGAATTCAATAATTGTGCTTGAAACTCATTCACACATTTCTGGGAGACCCTTTGGTATTATATAAATGTAAGCCTTTCTTTTCCTTCTGCTTAAAGTTTATTTGATGTTTATTTATTAGTGTCACAAGTTAGCTTATATTAACACTGCAATGAAGTTCCTGTGGAAATCCCCTAGTTCCCACATTCTGGTGCTGGTCGGGTGTACTGAAGGAGAATTTAGCATGGCCAATGCACCTAACCAGCACGTCTTTCAGACTTTCTGTCACTTGTAATCTCACTGGAGACTTGCTACCTGTAAGATTATCAATTTAATCCATTTGTGAAATAACATCATGTATCACAGTACCTTTCCGTTTCAAGTTGTGCAAAGTGATGTGGGCAGCACCTTCATAGAAGTGACAGGAAAGAAAAGGGATTATTGACTTTAATGCAAAATGACAGAGAGAAGATGAACTAATGGTTTGTGTTACAAAAACAATTCCATTCTGCTAATAGGAAGAGAAGAAATCATGAAAAATGAACTAAGTCAGAAAAGTGCAATGCTGTTCTAAAGACTAAATAGATCTGGGTGATCAATTTGATAAAGAAACTAGATAGCTTATCAGATGAATTTAAAGCACTTTGCTGAAATACTGCCACATTGACATTTCTACTGTATGTTTTCAATCTACAAGGATCCTAATGATCGTTTGTTGTGTTGCAATCTTGTCAGTCAGAAATATAGATTATTTCAAAGCTCCTATCTCGTCAGGTCCAATTTCATCAGATGTCAAGATTCTTTATGCGACCTGTAATATTGTTAAATATGCTGCAGCAGAGCTACTATGAATATCTGCATGTTTCCATCACATGTACCTGTGAATTCTGCACGCACTAAACAATTGGGCAACAATAAATTACAGGTTGGAGATAGAATCAGGCCTCAAAATCTTTATTTAAATAATTATCCAATAACTAACATTCATTTGTTAATTTTCCATTCATCATTTATACCTATTTTGTATTCTCTGACTACATATTGGCCAAAATAGACTTATTTTGAACAGGGCAATATCTATAAGTATAGAAAAAACATCTTCCAATGATAATAACAAATAAATTTAGATGCCTGAGATATCATGATTATACTAGTTCACTGGGATGCTGATAGTTATTTCACACAATCTTTGGGATGAACCCAACTTTATCTCTAAAAGTACCATAATACCAAGTATCCTCTTGTGTACTGTAAATATGTTGAAATTTGATTGGACATGCTAGACAGTTCTCTCACATTTTTATCCCGAGAAGGATATTGTGAGTCTCATTAGAACAGAAAACATCAGAAACTGTGTGGACTATGGTTCCGATATGGTGGTCAAGAAGTATATATGTCACCTATCATATCAGGTAAAGATAAATATCCATGCTTTAGTAGGTGCTGAGCTATTTACATCTATGAATAATAGCTCAGTGTACTGCATAGGAAGATACATAAGATTGCGGAAAGATCTAAAGAATAAAATCATTCAGTTGTAGTCAGGCCAAGGAAAGGAAACACTGAGGTAGATTGAAAGAGAAATTGGGTGACAGACAGATCTAACGTAGACCAAAAATCAACAGAAAGGAAAGATGGCAAAGGCCCAGAAAGCAGGAGAAAGACACCAGATCAAAGAGAGAAACAGATCAGGGACAGACAGAAGTAAACAAAAAAAAAGTTAAGACATCAGACAGATGGAGAGTTTGTACGATAAGATAAGGTGAAAAGACAGAGTATTTGTAGCTCCTTACTGGACATGCTCTTAGAGTAACCCTTTGCAAAGGGAAGTTCCACCTCAGGCAGCAAGATATTTAAAGTTAATATCAACGAGCTGTCGTTAACATCATAATGTCTCACTGTCAACCTCAGAGAATGATCCAGAGAAACTGGACATGACAGATTGCTGTGAGCACATTCTCAATCGGGGATTTGAAGGGTAACTGCCAGAAAGCACGGTTGTAAGCTAAAGAAGTCCACTCATGGGCAATAATCTCATCTACCTATGCATAATAAACTGAAATCCACAATTATTCTCGTTCGGCTATGTTTCAGTTGAGCAATTTTCCATGGCAGGATGCTCAGCCAATGTTCTTAGTGTTGTACAGGGAGGGAAAGATGTCTCATTATCTTCTTAAATTTCGTTTTTACATTAACCTTTGGTATTTGCAGATGATATCAACAGTTAGGCAGAAAAGCAATTTGCCAAGAGGACATAGAGGGACCATCTTGAGCCTGTGCTCACTTCCCATAGGAATGCTGGTGAAGGCTCAAGATCAGCCGAAAACTGAAGGTTGCAAATCTCATTGGTGAGATTGCAATTTCTGATTCTACCACCTCTTGCCAGCGACATAATTAAGTCCTCAACAATGGGCATGAATCTGATTTCAATACATTTAAATGCATTAACATATTATTAAGCACCTCCCTTGTCATATATTAAACCCGAAACCTTCAAACGCCCAGATATGAATCTGTCATGGGGATCCCGCACCACTGCCACTCTGGAGACATAAAGCTGATCATAGGGGGAGAGGGACATGACCAGGTAGTGCACTCCTGGCACTGCCTCAGCACTGGCTGGCATTGGCAGGTTGGCAACATAGTGAGAGCCTCATGGCTGAGGGAGAGGAGATCTGGGGGCATGGGATACCGGCGATAGCTGTTTGGGTGAATGGGGAGAAGGAGTCCAATGTTTGTGATGTTTGGGAGCAAGTGGGGATGTGCTTGCAGTGACTGATCAGAAAGTTGAGGGATGGCCCTGGTTCTGATCACAGGGGGAAGGGATGGGTACAATTACCAACCTTGATCATAGGAGGGGTGGGTGGTAATGAATGTTGGCTCCGATCTTGCTTTAAACATGGTGCCATGATCTCAGTGCAACTGGACTTTGCGGCATGTTTAGGCTTTGCAACCCCCCTTCCCCACATGATGGCATCATGGTTAGCACTATTGCCTCACAGCACTAGAGACCTGGATTGGATTCCTGACTTGGGTCACTGTCTGTGCAGACTTTGCACATTCTCTCTGTGTCTGTGTGGGTTTTTTCTGGGTGGCCCAGTTTCCTCCCATAGTCCAAAGGTATGGAGATTAGGTGCATTGGCCATGCTAAATTGCCACTTAGGTATGGAGATTAGGTGCATTGGCCATGCTAAATTGCCACATAGGTCAGTTGAGTAAATATGTGTGGTTATGGGGATAGGGCCTGGGTGGGATTGTTGGTGGTGCAGACTCAATGAGCTGAATGGCCTCCTTCTGCACTGTAGGGATTACATGGTTCTATTCTGTATATTTTATTGACAAAGCATCATAAAGTCTGGAGAAAACCACACTCAGTTGGGGGGAATGGAATTTTCCCGCCATGGGAATCATAGCTGCCGGGGGTGTGGGGCAGAGGCGGGGGGAGGTGAACTATGTAAAGGCCTGTTGATCATGGGTGAGATTTTTCAGTTTTAGGGGTGAGCTCGGCCAGAAAATCCCACCCACCATTTCTCTTGCTGGAACCGACACTACCATTTTTTTTGTAAGATTATGCCCAAAGAGTCTGCATATGGTTATTAATCAGTTAAGTGAGCAAGCATAATGGTAAATTGTGAACTTGTCCATCTTGCCAGGAAACACAGCATTTATTCAAAAGGGAGATCATAGAATTCAGAGGCATAGAAGGAGCTGGATGTCCTGACCCATGAATTAAAAAGAGGTCAATATGCAGGTTCAACAAGCGATTAGAAAAGCAAATGAAATATTGATGTTTTTTGCAAGAGGATCGGAATATAAAAGTAAGGATATTCTACTGTAGCTCCACAGGGTCCTGGTGAGATTAGATCTGGAGAATTGTGTACATTTTTGCTCCCCTTATTTGAGAAAGAATATTTCTGCATTAGAAGCAGTTCACAAAAGCCTCAACTGAGTAAAATTATTAGTGCCAAAGGAAGCCATTAAGCGTGTAATGACAACATTCTAATGATGATTGCAAAACCATTGTCGATTGTTGTAAAAATCCACCCGGTTCACTGATATCCTTAAGAGAAGGGAAATCTACCATCCTTACCTGATATGGCCTACCGATGTCCATAGCAAATCCATAGCAGTGTGACTGATTCTTTGGTTCTCTTTGAAACCAAGTTGGTTCAAGGGCAATTGGGGATGGGCAATAAATGCTGATACAGCCAATGAAGCCCATATCCCATTAATGAATAAAGAAAAGCTACAGAAGAAAACCACTGGTTAATTCTAGAGAATGACATGACCATTTAAATTACAATTAAAATAAAACTAAAAACAAAATAAAAATCTATGTGGATTTATTTCAGATCAAGGACACTTATCCATATTTTGTTGAAGGCTTTGTATTTACTGAGGTACGGGATATTAAGGGGGCTACAGTAGAAACCATTTTTTGTTTTGCGGTTTCCACTGTCAGCCTTAATTGTCTTCAGATAAGGTATTGCATGCTTAGGTTCAGCATAAAGCATCTGTTGAACAAAGGGATGACTAGATTTATCTTAATTCATTTTAGTGAGGAAGTGAACACAAGTCACATGTGGAGAGCGTGACTTGAAATGTATTGGTATAATCAACTCTTAAGTATCTCTTAAGTTGACTTAATTGTTAGGGAATAATTTTTTTAACCTTGTTAATTAAAGTTAATACCATGTTCAGATGGAAAGGAATTTTTTTTTAACTTGCAGCCATATTTTTATCTTGATTACCATAACTTCTTGTTAAATTTTAAATATGTAACAAATATGAGTTTACAATGCACCATCTTCAGATTACTGCATATTAATATCAAATAGCTCAAAAGAGAGTACTGACCGCAACTCTACCAGCTCACCGCCCAGAATTGGAGAAGTTGAGAGTCCAAAAATGGATATCTTCATCAACCTTTGACAGGAATTTCCAGTCTCTCTGAACAAGACTTAAAATCCCACCCGCAAGTAGATCTGTTTGAAGTATTTAACTTTTCCCACAACTTAGTCTCACATCTAGATCCAATACAAAGCCATTTTTATCTTTTTTCTATCTTGGCACCAAATATGTATCCCTTTATTAGCTGAAGAAACTATTCATTTGGTTTTTGATTGTTTCCACTAAATTCTATAATTACTGTATTTCTGGAAGTAAGCAGGCTGTTAAGTATGAAGTGATCACTCTAAGTTGCACTTATTTTGTGTGTTCCTTAATATCTTTTCTTCCTCCTGCTGCTTGCCATTGTTCTATTCAATTGAAAGAAAAAACACAAGAAGTGTTTAATGGAAAAGAAGCAGTAAATTTATGCTTTGCTAGTTAAAATCTCTAAAGGCAATGCTGGCTGCCTAAAGATGCTGAACTAAGAACTGCTTTCTTTTACTAGATACAACAAGTTTTTTTTTGGAAATCCTTCTGAATAAACTGCTCAATCATTCAAAAGTACTGTCCAATTCACCTCACCAAAGTTCAATAGCCAATAAAATAATGAAGAAATACATAAAACCAATCAGCCATTTAAAAATGTGCTTATCCTGAGATGTGTGAAAAAAAGATAATCTGTGATATCACTTAAAAATCTACATTCTTTCTTTAGAAAGTGATCATTATTCCTTATGGACCTTTATATTATGTAAAGTATTTAAGCTCTTTAGAATTTTTGGTACTGTTTGGATGAAGAATTTGCATCTTTCACATTTTTTTACGACAATCAGCAAGCACTTCAAAGTCAATGAATTTGTTTTTAACTGTAACTAATGTTGTTATATTAGCAGGGATGGCAACCAGCTTTCAAAATGCAAGTTCTACAAGCTGTAAGATTACCCCCCAGTTAATTTATTTGGTTAATGTTGATTGTTGACAAAGACTTTGACAAAAGCCTTCCCTCTTCTTCAAATAGTGCCAGAGGATCTTTTACATCCATTGGTAATAGATGAGGCTTCATCTAAAAGACAGCACTCCTGATAATTCAGTACTGCATTGAAGAATAAACCCAGATTATGCACTCAAGCCATGAAATGGTGCTTGAACCCATAGCTTTCCAACTTGAGTATAAGAACTAAGCTGACAATGAAAAGCCTTGAAAATTGGTATCATCTTATTTCAAAGAGATACTCCTGAAATCCTCAAATAACTACAAAAATGGATAGAAGTTATTTTCACAAAATTAAATTTTAACTAGCCAATTCTGGATTTACCCACTAAGGAATCAAGCTGATGCAACATAGTCTAAAACTGGCAGAAAATCTGATATTGAAGCTGAGGAGTCATTACTGGAAAGCATAACTATAACATCTACTATTTACATTTAGAGTGGTTTTGTAAAGGGACGGTGGTTGGAAAAATCGGACAACATTCAATATGCAAATGCTATATGCTGCAGAATGGTAACTGAATACTAACCTTTCAGAAATGGTCTATGAACTTGGACAAAAGATTGTTACTTTTTTGTCCGCCAAAACTAAACGAAATACATAGAGTAGTGACAAAAGGTATAAATAGAAAACATGTATGTTTCTTAAACTGTTTGAAGCAATGGAAGATAAGGGCCAGAATTCTCCAGCCATTCATACTCCATCATTGCTGCTGCCAGCGAGAACAAAGAATTTGGTGCTCAGACATATCTCCTGTTCGCTGCAACAGGACTGGAGAATCCCAGCAGCGACTGAGTTCGGAGAATCTGGCCCAAGATTTTTGAACAGATTTTGATACATGATTGTAGAAAAATGATAGCTCATTTCAATGAGATACCAAAAAATGTCCTTATTGGCGATAGTTCCTTGATGGAAAAAAATTATTTGGACATGTATCGTGTCTTTGGATAGACATCATGCACTAATCGCAGGAGTCACACTTGTGTCTCATTATCTTTAAACAATTCAGTCTCCAGTGCCACTAGTGCTGATGATTGCTAGGTCTCTAAAAAGAGCAGGAAGAATATTTGGTCTCTGTGATGCTATTTATCTGCTCTTCTCATAGCAAAGGTGCACTTTGGCAGGAATCCAGAAGGCAACTTCTGAAAATAGTAGGCTGAAGAGAAGCTCTATGAAGTAACCTGAAATACAGTATTGGAAGTCTTGGTGGAGAAGGTCCACAGAAGAGAGAGATCCTCTTCCCATCAGATGACAATAAAGGGTGCAGTGCTCTGGAGAAGTGTGCACACAGAGAGCAAAGTATATTTGCATTAGGAGCAACATTCCTAGGACGTGATTGCAATGCAGGGAAGAAGTTCATGACCTACCGGTTTTGGTAGAATAAGGTTCTACCTCATGTCTCATCAATCTGCATCATCTGAAGCCCCAGTTTTCACAGTCCTTTCCTCTCCTCATCATAGGCATTCTCCTCCATTTGCTGCTTTGATACTTCATCCGATCTCATTCTGCTTCTAATGCTACACTCTGCATCTTGTATATGCCCATTACTACTGTCCTCATCTCATCACAGCCTTACCATCCTTCACTCCAGCACTGCTATTCTACTTTGATGTGCACATCCTCAAGCATCTCACCTGGTTAAAACCAGCACTCCTTTGCTGCAGGATCAAGTTTGTGAGTGCTAGCAGTAAAAAGGTAACAAGAGGATGGTTTCTTTCCCAGTCAAGGAGTACATCATCTAATCTTGGATATAGGTTGTATCTGAGTACAGGCAAGTGACCTGCTGAAGAATGAGCCCTTCAGTGTTCTTGACTATTTTACCCACTCGCTCGAATTTTAGTCAATTATCTAAAACAAAGAGTAACTCCTTTCAGCAGTCATCCATTCATCTCTTCTTCTCCCTAACATTAAATACAAATCCTGGTCCCTGACTTTACTCCCTAGTGAAAAATATGTAGAGCATCCAAATGCTGAATGAATCTCACTTAATCTTACTTTGGTAAGCACAAGCTCAGAGAATGGCCTACTTCACAGGATAGGCAGGAGGAATTTGGACCAGGAGGTTGACCACGCACTGATGTATGGCAGCATGGGCAGGGGAATAGAACAACCCAGTAAATAATTTGTCAGAAGAATGGTATTCAGATCATACCATGTAACATGCAACTAACTTTGTGAATAATGCAATGGGGCCCAGAATGAAAGAGCTATTGCCAGAGATTGAAAAATCAGATTGCTAGCGTTATGACTCTGAGGTTTAACATCTCCTCAGTGTTTCAATTGATGAAGGAAAGAATAAGACAGGCTATGAATGCCCTCCAGAATATAAGAGCACTCTCCACTTTGGTCTCATGTGCAGCAAATGCAGCCTGCTGACAATGACATTGGATCCACAGGAGAGGCTTAAGCTATTCTTTTTATTACCCAGTTTTGACCCAGTTCCTCACAGCAGGCTAGCCCAGATCAGCTCAACTGATGCCTAAACATAACAATCTGCAGCTTGGTCTTCAAGCACCGACTGTCTTCAAAGTCATCCAACATGGCCATCTCAAGTGTACTCCATAAAAGTTCAACCCTTCACCTCCCAGACTCCTGGATAACTACCTTGTTAGAGCAGCAGAACAGATACAAAAGGGTAATTTCAGTAGATCATTAAACCAGAATTTGCTATTGTAATAACAGCACAGCTGACGGCTCACGTCATTATTTATTGGAAAAGGGCACATCATCTTCAAATGAGGAGAAGGTAGTTAAATGTGAATATCCAAATTGCAACACTTCACTGTTTAGTTTCAGGAAAAGAATTGCATTATTCTTGTTGGCATCAAGTTAAAATGAATGAATGCTAATCATAGTCTAAATCTTTTGATAAATCAACACAATTTCTACTATAATGCAAATTTGAGGAACTGTAAATTTAATGAGCATTTAAATTCCCAAGTATATCATATATTGAAGAAGCTCATGAAATTACAAAAGGAAGCAAAAGCCAATTTGAGTGACATCTTATGTTTGTTTCTTTGGGGCAAAAGTTTATGCCAAATTCAAATCTGGACCCCTGGTCCCATGAATAGATAAATGATGGGAGGGGGTTGCTGGTGAGAGGGACAATACAATGGGACTATGTCACCAGCACTCCACATAGAATCATAGAAACCCTATAGTGCAGAAGGGGGCCATTCAGTCCATTGAGGCTGCAACCACAACAATCCCACCCAGCCCCGATCCCCGTAAACCTATACATTTAGCTCACTAACTTATACATCTGGGGGCACTTAGGGGCAATTTAGCTTGGCCAATTATCCTAATCCTTACATCTTTGGACCTATTCCTTCGAGTTTCATAAAATGTTTTTTCAAAAACTTTTACTTACCTTTTTGCTTGGTAGCCACATGTAAGGCGACGTTCATGCACAAGAAACTCTAAGTGGAGCTTCCTCCTATCCCCATCAATTTAACCACATCACCATGTCAACACTAGCCAAGTATTAGAATAGTGGTATTGTCACTGGGCTACTAATCCAGAAACCAGTGTAATGCTCTGGGGACACAGATTTGAATTCCACCACAGCAGATGGTGAAATTTATACTTCATAAAAATCCGGAATGAAAAAGTCCAGTAATGGACATGAAATCATTGCTGTAAAAACCCATTCATTAATGTCCTTTTATTGAAAGAAATCTGCCATCCACATTGGTCTGGTCTACATGTGAGTCCAGATCTACACGACAATGTGGTTGACTCTTAAATGTCCTTCTAAATGGCTGAACCAGTGATGCCCAAATCCCATGAATAAAAAAATTCCTTTTGTTCCTTTCTACCTTGCATACTTATAAAAGCCTCAGTGCTACCCATAGTATAGTGATGTCGGATCTCTTAAAGGGGATGATCTTCTGAAAGGGTCACATAACCTAGGCTGACCAATCAAGAACTGAGTTGGAGCTTCACTCCAACCTGTCTGGGCTTCTCCTATCAGTTAGATCCTAGAGTCATGACTGGAAGGAGTGAATTTGCATCACCCTATAAATAGTTGTTGTTAATTAATAAACATCTATAATTTGTTTTTAACCGGTGGAGCCCAGTTTCTACAGTACTATAGTAACTTTCTGTTCTAACCATTCTCTTGGTAAAAAGGTCTTTCCCAAATCCCTTTTGAATTTATTGATGACCATCATATTTATGAACCTTGGTTCTGATCTCATTTGCAAATAGAAACGTCTTAACATCTACTCTATCAAAGCTCTCTAATTTTAAAGACTCCCGTCTTTGCTTCTCTAGGGAAAAGAGTCCCTGTGTATTCAATCTTTCCTGATACATATAACCTCCCAGTCCTGGTATCGTTCTAATAAATCTTTAATTCATTTTGTCCAATGCTTCTATGTCCTTTTTATAATAATATGTAACCCAGAATTGTTTTCAGTACTTCAGATGACTATATACAAGCTTAACATAACAGGCAAAAATTTCTGATATTTACTCTAAGTGTTGGCTTTAGTGAGAAAAGCAGCATTCAGCTTCCAGGATGCACAGCGAGCTTTGCTTGCCAGATAATGCAGGATTAAGAGTAGAAAAATGCTGCAGGGATCTATGTCACTGTAATGCTGGTGCAGGCAGTGCCAGGTCACTGTCTGGGAGTGGTCGTCTCCCCCCAGCCAGTGGCTCTACTTACTTCTGCACCCCCACCCCCACCAGTGGGTTCCCTTTGTTTCACATTGTTAAATACTTGTGTCATGTTGGTGAGGGGGGTCTTCTAAAAGTGGGGGGAGCATAGAACCATAGAACAATCAAGCCTTAGAAAGAGTTTATAGCACCATAGAAAAATTACAGCACAGAAGGATGTCATTCATCCTATCTTGTTCATGCCAACCAGAAGACAGCCAGGTGCCCTTTCTAATCCCATCTTCCCGCACCTGGCCCATAGCCCTGTAGCTTATAGCACTTAAGGTGTACTTCTTAAAAGAGTTTATTGAACCACAGAAAAGTTACAGCACAGAAGGAAGCCATTCAGCCCAGCTTGTCCATATGGTGGGGAAGCCCGCTAATCATATTAGAATTTATTAAAGTGTATTGAAATGAGGATCCCATCACTAGCGAGGTACAAGAAAAATCAGAACATGAAATCTCACTGGCTAGAATCTTGTTTTAAGGTTCTTGCGAGGTTTTGTGCCCGTGTTGTCATTTACACTCATGGCAAATGCTGGTGTAAAATTGCACTCAACATCTCTGCTTTTCAATTGTATCCATCTAAAAATGAACCCAAGTTCTACATTTCCTTTATCTTATAGCTTGATTAACCTGCCTTGCTATTTTTAGAGATTTGTGAATCCCCAAATCTTTGTTTCATTTCAGATACTTATTTTTCAATGATTGTATGGCTGCCTTACACTCCTAACCAATATGTACCATCTGACATTTATTCATGTTGAAGTTCTTTTGCCAATGCCATGCTGTTCAAAATTGGTGATGCTGTTCAAATGGGATGCATTTTAAAGAAATGTTACACACTATTGCAGAGAAAAGGATACTTGTCTGGAATTGTATTTAATGAGCCAAGTTGTCCAACAAATTGTCCATCCTGTTACTATTATTAAATATAACAAACAGTTGTCTTTGTCACCAGCAGATTTTACCAAAAATGGTTATTGCTATTACATGCCTCATCCATGTGACAACTCTTGTTTGATGAAACATTATTGTTGATTGGGGAAAATAGTTAGATGACCATAGAATGTTATTTTGACTGTAATTATATAGAGATATGATAAGGTGCATCTGATTGTCATAATAATATGACTAAAATTAATGGTATTGTATCAAATAACTGTGTTTAACAACATAAATGTAACAAGGCAAAATATTTAGTTTCCTTTCTCTATTTAATCAAATCAGACGTTTTCTTTGGAGCACTCGCACATGCAGCACTCATTTAGCAGATAACCACCACTGATTGAAGAATCAATGACAATTGGACTTTGACTCTGATATCAAGGATACAGAGGATTACTGGAACAGAATGTTATATCACTTGGGACTGTTACAAACATATGAAATAGGAACAGAAGTAGGCCATTTGGCCCCAAGCCTGCTCCTCCATTCAATAAGATCATGGTTGATCTAGTTGTATTTCGAGTTCCACATTTGCAGCTAGCCCTATAATCTTTAATTTCCTTGAAGTCATCTACCTCTACTTAAAAATATCAAATGATCTTACTTCCACTGCTCCTTGAGGCAGATAGTTCCAAAGTTGCATAACCTTCTGAGAGAAAACTTTCTCTTCATCTCTACCCTAAATGAATGAACCCTAGATTTAGAAAATGTATATGTTATTTCTGTTACCGATAACAGGAAATGTTCTTTCCATGACCACCTTGTCAAGACCATTCAGGATCTTGTATACTTCAATCCAATCACCATTCTTCAAAACTACAGTGGAAACAAGCCTAGCCTATCAATCCTCTCTTCATAAGGCAACCCTCTCATTCCAGGTATCAATCTTATAAACTCTTCCGAACCACCTTGAATGCATTTACATTCTTCTTTAAATAAGAAAACCAAAATTGTGCACAATACTTGAAATGTGGTCTCATCAATGCTTTATGTAACATAAGCACAACATTCTACATTAATATTTGAGCCCTCTGATAATAAAGGAACTTATCATTTTATTATACGTGCTATACCTGCATAATCAGCTTTTGTGACTCATGCAATCAAACACCTAGATCCCTCTGTATCACAAAATTTTGTAGTCTTCTTTGTTTAAGCAATTTTTTTTATTCTTCCTACCAAAGTAAACAACTTCATATATTCCCACATTATATTCCACATTCCAGGTGTTTGTCCACCCATTCAATCTCTCTACATCTGATTGCAAATCTCTTGTCTTCTTCTCAACCTACAGGCAGCTGATATCAAACAGGTGTTATAGTGTGGTGACTCGGAGATTTTCACAATTACATCATTGCAGTGTTAATGTAAGCCTACTTGTGACACTAATAAACAAACTTAATTTAAATCTTTATTTGTGTCACCTACAAATTTAGCCACCATGCCTTGCCTCCCCTCATCTAAATCATTGACATGAAGTTGAAATTGCAACATAGACCCTTAAAGGAGTGTAATTGTCTCATCCTGAAAATCAGACCAAGTCCAACTTATGTAAACTCTGTTTTATGTCAGCCAGCCAATCTTTGTATCTTCAATAAGATACCCCTACACCATAAGCTTTTAGTTTTGCGGTGACTTTGGTATGGCACCTTATCAGATGCCTTTTGGAAATTCAAATACCGTACATTTACAGGTTTCCCTTTATCTAGAGCAAAGAACTCCGATAAATTGATCAAACAAAATTTCCTTTTCACAAAACCAGCTGAATTTTTCTAATTACCTTGTGTTTTAACTAAGAGTCCAGCTATATCCTCTTTGATGGTTAATTCTTATATTTTCTCCGTAGTAGACAAGTTAACTGGCCTACAGTTTTCTGTTTTCTGGTCATTTTCTTTCTTGCTACTTTTCAATATGATGGAACCTTTCCAGGATCTAGGGAGTTTTGGAAAGCTAACACGAATGCATCTATAATGTCATCAGCCATCTCTTTTAAGACCTTCTTCTTTTAAATGAAGTTTATATGGACCCAGTGACTTGTCAGCGGCAGCCCGTAGCTTTCCTCAGAGGCAGAGACTAGGCTACTGTGTAAAGTGGGTTTAAATACGTATTTAACAATGAAGAATACAAGATACAAGGATCTTAGCAAAATCTGTCTGAACAAGCCTATGGAATGGTAACATATCACAAGGTGGGTGATATGTTGAAATTTGCAACATAAGATCCATGCCATATTTTGAAAAAGATGCAGTTCACCGAGTAGATGTGACTAGTGATATACTTAATAGGACAGTGCAAACTCAATTAAGAACAGTGCTTAAAAAGTAACAGCTAATCATTTAAGAAAATTTTAATAATTGTTTACAATGTTCAGTGGAAACAGAACTAATTGCTTAAAGAGGGAATATTTGGAGCTTTTGCTGCAGACAGACAATGCATCAAATGAGTTGGTCCTGTTTAAGACAGCCTTAAACAATGCGTAGTATGCTATGTGTTGCAAAGACCACAAGTTACGTATCAAATCATTGAAGTCACCCAGTTCACTTCCTCTGTTGATAAGTGAGGAGCAACTTTGGTGCTTGTAGGAGCTCATCTTGTAGGAGGTGAGTCATTGTCTCCACACATTTCTCAAGGGACTTATCAAGTATGCAACCACTTGAATGTTGAAACTTTGACAGTCTTTGTGAGGCACCATCTTAAGCATTGAGTGCACTTTTAGTTTTTGCAATGCTGTTTGTTTGATCCCAAGTTATGAGGTATGGTTTGACTAGTGTTTCAGGGGCTGGCCAAAGAACAGAAAAGAAACAGATGCTGAGGTAACCAAGTGTTGTGTTGTCTGTCCTTGGGAGTATGGTTGTGAAGAAGGTGGTGGGGTAAGGGGGTGTTGAAAAGGAAAGGGTGCAGAGATCAGTTCCATTCAAGAAATTAAACGTGGAGGTTTATTTTGGATGTACATTGTACAGGTTGCAATCCCCAACTGCCAGCAATCTGTGGAGTTGTGGAGTGACCATGTGACTGTCCTCATAAAGAGGCCATTCCACACACAGTAATTCCCTGAATACACAACATTCCTTCCCCTTTACTTCCAAGGTCTCATCCCTGTTCCCTGCTCTAATTCCCCAATCAATCATGGAGGTGTATGTACAAAGCATCACCAATTTAGGTACACATTAGGCTACGCAACTGAGCTAAACTGGGCTAAATGCAACAGATCAATCGGAGAGGCCATCAGAAGGCTGCGACCTCACTGCTTGTATCTATCGCTTGGGCATATTGTTAGATATTTCTTCCTTTGGAGGAATCACGGTATCGTTCCAATAGGGGCATTGGTAGCACTAATATGATCACCATTCCTTTCTGGCTTCTCTGCTGTTCCAGTAGTAGTTGGTCCAATGTCAAGAACAAGAGAGGGCGATTTGTCTCGAGGTGGTTCAGGCAAGCCACTAAGGCAGCAGCAACTCGTCAGCATGGTTTCTCCAAACCAGTTCATCCTCAGTTTGGGCCATGGTTATTATAGGGTCAGTTTGAGCCAAGACAATTGCAGACGTCCACTCTCCTTGATGAAACAAGCATCATTTAGCACTCATTTGTCTCCTGGCTATTTGCGACTGTTGGTTTCACTCTACTATCATCAATATCTCTTAGGGTATTAACAGATTAAATGTTATTTGCAACTTTCTTTTCATGATTCACAATGTGATTGAACTCTGTGTTGTTGCAAGTGTAGTAATCCTGTAAAATGCCAAAAAGCTGTTGCGATGTTGTGTTAACAAGTCTTGGTCTTGAGAAGCTTTCACTGCATGTTTCAGGGATTGCAGAAATTGTTCAGCTAACCCATTAGTAGCTGGGTGATAGAGTACTGATTGGATATCATAGAATTATAGAAACCTTATAGTGCAGAAAGTGGCCATCTGGCCCATTGAGTTTGCGCTGACTACGATTCCACCCAAGCCCTACCCCGTTATCCCTACACATTTACCCACTTATCCCTCTAACCTACACATGGACACTAAGGGGCAATTTTAGCATTGCCAATCAAGCTATCCCACACATCTTTGGGCTGGGGGAGGAAACCAGAGCATCTGGAGGAAACCCATGCAAATACGAAGAGAATGTGCAAATTCCACACAAACAGTGACCCAAGGTGGGAATCGAACCCAGGCCCCTGGAGCTGTGAAGCAGCAGTGCTAACCACTGTGCAACCGTGTTGGGTATTATTCCCCTTAAGATAATCTTCAAATTCTTGGGATATTAACTGTGACGCATTGTCACTGACGATTTGTTCCGGCTTGTCAAAACTTGTGAAGGTCTCCAGTTTCTTGATGGTTTTTTCTGTGTTGGTGGATTTCATTACGACTTTTACTATCCACTTAAAGTATACATCGGTTATGATCAAGTTCATATATCCCTCTACTGGACTGGCAAAATCAATATGTAGGAATGGTGTGGTATTTTGAGCCATCTGCATGGGTCAAGGGGGCGACAATGGTAGTGAGTTCCTCACACGAGCGTATGACTTGCATTGTGTAACTTTTTCTTTTATTTAGCCATCTAGACCTGGCCACCAAAAGTAATTCTGTACCTTTATCCAGACTATGACAGGATGCCTTTCATGTAGTTACTCCAACAGCTTCTGTTATAAGTTTGGAGGGATGATCCCTCTGATTCCCCACAGCAGGCAACCACCTTGGACTGTTTATTTCAAATTTCATGACACTTATGGTTTCAGATCTGGATGCATTCCTGTTATCCTCCCTTTTAACACTATATCTAGTACTTTCCCCACCCTGGGATTGTTGCAGGTATATTGCTGGTCTTGTGATGCTATCACTGGTGCATTATCTGTGAGGGAAAGATGCAAAATGTTGGGAACACTGCTCGATGGTAAATTGACAGCACACCAGGGCAACCGCGATATTGCATCTGCATTAGCATGGTCCTCTGACTGTTGGTACTTTATTTTGTAGGAATGTGCTGACATGATGAGGGACCTTCATTGCAATCTACTAGTGGTGAGTGACAGTATCCCTTTATGTGGCCTGAAGATGACCATCAATGTTCAGTGATTTATTAATAGGGTGAAATATCAGATACTGATGGAACTTCCAGACTCCAAAGACGATATCAATTCTTGCTTCTCCAATTGAACATAGTTAGATTTGGCACTTGTCAGAGTGTGGAAAGTAAGATCGATTGGTCTGTCCTTGGTTGAAGGTAAAATGCGTGAGATGACTGCCCCTACTCTACAGGAGGGAAACATATTGCAATGGTAGTTTTGGGTAAAAATAAATTAAGATTTTGAACTTCTGAAAAGCATCTTTCACTGTCTTGTATGCTTGCTCTCATTTGGGTGTCGAATGCCAAGACTGTTTAATACACAATAGATTATTTTGTGGTTTCAACAAGGTAGCTAAATTGGAAACAAACTCCCATTATAGTTGACTAGACCTAAAATTACCTAATCTGAGTCATGATCTTTAGACATGGGGCTTTCACAATGGCTTCCATCTTCTTTGGTGCTTTACATATCCCTTTGTTTTTGATAAAATGGCTCAAGTATTGTATCAGAGTTCAGAAGAAGTTGCATCTCTCTTTCTTGAAAGCATTGTAGCGTGGATTCCAAGTTTGTCAAATGTTCCTGGTCACTTGCACTGTCTTGGTTAGAGAAAATCAAGCTGGGCTGAAGCACTGTAAACTGTTTGATCAACGCCAAGGCCAACCTACAGTACATTCTGAAAAGATATGAGTGTCTTTGAAAATGCACTCCTTCCATTGAGCTAAGTGTAAGCGAAACTCTAAATCAAGCCAAATAGCCAAACAAAAAATCTCAGGGTGGGACCAGTGCCCACCTGAGATGAATGGCGATTTCAGTTGTTGGGCCTGCGCTAATTCCGTGGCGAGCAAGGTGGTAGAAATCCGCCTCAATTTCCTCATCAAAAGAGCTCATAGTCTCAAAGTGACCCATCATTTTCCTTGAAGGCTCGGGAGAGATATGTAACACTCATCTTAGTGGTAGCTAACTTGATAACTGTAATTAAATAAATTTCTTGGATTTAAATACCCTACGATGATTATTGGCTGGCCTATATTCTCCTCACTTGTTGTGTGTGAACTCTGTAACTTCTGTTCATCCCTCCCCGACCATGTGTTTGGACACTGCTGACTGGGACCTACTTGTTTTGTTTGCAGGTAGGAAGTTGCACTTTCTTTTTAACTCACTCGGCCTTGTTGCTTACCAGCAAACCCAACGCTGTAGACTTGGTCCCTGTCGCAGATCCTGCCCAGGTTTCTTGCCTTGTTTCTGTATTTTTTTTCATCCTGCCTCATCATCAGCTTAGTTGTTGTGTTGTCTGTGGCTGGGGGACTTGGTGGGTATGGGGTGGGCGGTGTTGCAGAGATCAGTTTCATTCAGGAGATCCATAGGAGATTTTCAAAAAACAACTGGAGATTAATTTTAGATGTGCACTGTACAGCCTCCAATCCCCAACTGCCAGCTGCCTGTGGCAGTCCTGGTGATGTTAATAAAAATCATAAGACCATTCTTTTAAAGGGGTCACATGCAGTAATTCCCCAAATACACAACTGCCACAGTAAGTTGTTACTCCATTGTATGGGTCAGCAACCAAGGATGCAGAGGGTGGCCTTGTTCCCCATTTGAGGCATGCACTCAATATTACTTCCACTTCAGAAAATATGAGCAGTGTTAATTGTTCTATAATAAGATCATCATGGCTGCTTCCTAGTTAATGGTTGCTGAATCCATGATGGCATTGTCAGATACTGACTGTGTGTAGAAAGAATTCTTGCCTCTTCATGAAGGTCATGATGATTATATGAAGAGCCTTCTTGACCACATGAGTCCTCATGTGATTCTTTGCATCCAAATGTCCCTGCTATCAAGTGGCGGTTTTGAGGCTTGAAGAGTTGAAGCTTCCATTCCATGGGATTAGCTATTGAAGCTGTCATATGCCTCATGTATGTACTGCAGGTTGCAGTTATATGTGGCAGATATCTTTGGGTTGACTTCAAGGGACGCTTGAACAAAGGTTGTTCAGTTCTATGGAATAATCATTCTTAATGTTGATGTTATTGCACAGATCATTGTAAACAGATCACACAATTCTGAGCTACATGTTTTGAGAAGCAGAGGCAGTGAAAATGCAGCTCTTTTGACAATTCCAAGTATAAACCTCATTTTAATAGATGTATTCAAAATAACTTAGGCACACGTGTTTGTTGGTTCCATATAAGTTACCCTTCTGAAACAAAGACAGAAAATTCTGGACAATCTCAACAGATCTGACAGCATCTGTTGATGAGAAGAATCGAGCGAACATTTCAAGTCTAGACGACCTTCCATGAGAGCTCTGTTTCTCCCCACAGATGCTGTCAGACCTGCTGAGATTTTCAAGCATTTTCTGTTTTTTCAGCATCCAAAATAGTTTGCTTTTATCTTGCTGTTAACTTTCTGATCTTGATTATGGTAGCATGTCCAGGGTACCTATTCCACATCTTTCAAAGAGACAGTGTAAAAGTTAATGTTATGAAAGAATAAGGAAAAAAGGTACTGGGAATGGGGGGAGAAAAACTAAACATTAGTGCTGAAATGGAGTTCTTCCCAGCAAATTCAGTTAATGCCTTGTGAGAATTGTAATTAACACAGAAAAATGCTGCAAACATTTTTTTTAAGAAGAATGCTTAATTTTGTGGACAGAACATTGTCCTCAATATCATAAAAACATGAACTGAAAACCTCATTGTGAAAATTGAGGCGCTGTGTTCTGGCAATGCAGATCCATGAATTGCTCTAATTGGGAAATCAGGTACAGCATGCATTCAAAGTCATTTTACCAGTAATATTGTGTGTAAGACTTATCCTTTAGTGTCTGCTGGGTGTAAACTCTCCACAGTTGCAGAATCAAAATGTATTTTGATTATTAACTACATTAGCTGCAGAATGGAGCAATACAAATTCATAATGCAATTTTGTATGAGCATTGATAGTTTAAGACAAGAACTTTAAAGGAAAGTGTGTTTTCTTCCTTTTATCCAGACTTGAATTATTATTTTATGTCAGGTCAGATACAATTGTAGTGCATTTGATTCCTTTTTCTAATTCTACATGCATGAATTTCTGTATCTTTGATTTAATTTGTTTTATCCAGAGGTTTATTTACCTGCACACAGCATGTGCAAATGTGTAAAAGTAGAGGAATTCCTGCTGAGTTAATGGTCCCTAAATTGTCATGCTCTGATATTTTCTCTGGCAAAGCTTTAGAGAATTCAAAAGGTACAATAGGATTGTGTTTATTTCCATTCTGTGCAGTTTCTCCTCAAAATTGGTGCACAAGAAAGAGTATTGTTTCAAATACTGTTGTGGCGAACTGGAAATAGTTTTATTTTTATTTGTGCTTGTATTTACTTACATCTGATGCAATTATGCTCTTGTCAATGAGTGTAGAAATCTTGCAGAATGATTCCAATGGTAAGTATTTTTGTAATGGGAGAATGGGATTGAAATACAACGTAGGACTTCTTTGAATGACACAAAACTGTCAAAGCCTAACTTGTGATCACAAATAATAGTTTACAGTATATTTTAACTTTTTTAAAAATAAAGTTGATCCCCAGACATGAGAGTCTATAAAGTTGAGACAAAATGTAGTGAACCACCCAGCAAGATTTTCATTAATCCACGGTGGTACAATGGTTATTATTGTTGCCTCACAACGCCAGGGACCCAAATTCAATTCCAGCCTCAGATCAGTGTCTGTGTGGAGTTTACACATTCTGTCTTTGTCTGCATGAGTTTCATCTGGGTGCTCCAGCTTCCTCCCACAGTCCAAAGATGTGAGGGTTAGGTTGATTGGCCATAATAAATATGGGAGTTTAGGGGAATAGGGCCTGGATGGGATTGTGATCGGCGCAGACTTGATGGACCGAATAGCCTCCTCCTGCACTGCAAGGAATTCTATTCTATGATTAGTGGTGTGGAGTTTTGAAGGTAATTAAAATATCAAAAAGTTTGTTGGTGCTAACTGTGAGATATCAATTTTATTGGAATGAGCATTAATAGGAAAAGTCAGTAATTACATTAGGCACAGAAGTAATGGCCTTGAGAAAAATATTGGTGTTTGAAGGATTATCTATTAACATATTTGAGAAATGCAGTTGCCCAGGTCATGTCAATCTGACAGTTTAACAGAATTAGTTGACTAAAATAGGGACAATTGACATAAGCCAGTGACTTTAAACCTGTAAACTGATCTGGGAGTTTGAGTGACATTTTCAAACCGTGTTATGTCAATATATTATTGCCAAGGAAACTTCTACCATAGATCTTACAACATTGAGATGCAACAAACTTTCTGTAAACATACGCTGGCAATTAAGAATGAAAAATTGTTCTGAAATAAACCACAAAATTGGCGGGAGCGATCCTGGTCGAGTTGACTGTTTGGACAGAGCACTTTCTGAAATAGTCAAGTAACAGGAGTAGAGAAAAGGCAGTGAGTAGCTCCCAAGGAAAAAGGCGATTTTAGCTAAACTGGAAAGGCGGAGAAATGGAGCTCCGGTTTTAATAAAGGAGCCTCACTACTTTGCAACATTTAGTAATTGAATTGCAGTCCGGATGGAGGTGGGAGACGGGGAAGGAGATAGAAGTGCTGGAACTTACCTGATGCAAGTTGCATCCAGGCGCAGACTTTATACACCGTGGCGGAGTTGCAAAAGAAAAAGAGACTGAAGCAAACAAGGCAGCCAATGATCAGAAGCATGGAGATGCCAACGAAGAACATGGCAGTTTTGAAGGCTCCCGAGGGGATGGAGCCGAAATCCAGGGCACTTCCCTTGCAGATCAACTCTCGGGTGAGTCCGTTGCCGATACAATAATGAAAGAGTCCGAAATAGCCAGCCTGGGGCGTGTTAATACTATCTCCAATCCAATAAGGCTGGATAAAAATGACCACAGTGATAATAGCAAAACAAATAGTGAAAATAGCCCAGAGGACACCTATGGCTCTGGAATTCCTCATATAATTGGTATGATAGATTTTGGCAGCCTCTTGAGCCGGGATCATTTTGTCCCCCATTCTTAAAGCAAAGAAGGGTCTTAACCAGTGCTTTGCTCCTGTTCTGTCTCTCTCCCTCTCTCTCCTTTTGATGCGGATAGTCGTCACCTAAGATGCTTTTTCGCTGGCTTTTTCTTGAGTCATGTTGCTAAGGAAACGAAAAGCTGGGCTTGAACGAGACACAAATCAATGGTGCCGTCTCGACCTGTGTTCTTGCCTCGGGGTGCAGCTGAATTGCCCTGCTCCGGTGTTGTGTTCCCTGGGGCTGGGGAGGCGGGGAGGGCGAAGAGAAGCTTTCTACAACTGGCAGTTTCAGCACCGTGGACAGCGGCTTCATCTGAACAGAGTTTTGAGGCTGACGCGAAATTGACGCACAGACGTGGCTCCCAAAGCAGACTTCGGGAAGTCTGGCTTATTAAAAAGGCAATAGCCCCCCTTTGTGAAAGTATCACCGTCTACTCCAATTAGCGGTGGAGCCCGACAAGGAGTAAACCGAAGATCGCTTTCTTTTCTGAAATGTAATGTCCAAGTGTGGTTTGTGGCGGGTCCCACTGATACCAAGGTTACGTTTTTGTTTTATTTATTAGTATCACAAGTAGGCTCACACTAACACTGCAATGGACTTGGCGTGAAAATCCCCTAGTCGCCAGCGACTGTCAAGTACAGTAAGAGGCAATTTAGCATGGCCAATGCACTTAATCCAGGACTGTGGGAGGAAACTCACACAGACACGGGGAGAATGTGCACAACTCCACGCAGACAGTGACTCAAGCTGGAAATTGAACCTGGATTCCTGGCAGCAGTGCTAACCATTCTGCCGCCCCTGATAAAAGGGGTGGGGCGATATGCAGTTCAATATAAATGAGAACAATTTTGGAGAATTGAATGTGTTCCGACACACGCTATGATTATGCATTTCTGTGGGACCCACTGATGTGGCAATTGCCGTTTAAAGGTATTTCTTCTTCAGACAAAGGCATGCATTTCAAATGTCCAACCACAATGGTAACTTTTTAGAATAAATATTATCTATCAGCATTTGGGAAAAGTTTATTTTTGACTGAAAAAATCATGACATGTACGGAGAAAATAGCTGTGGGGAAGATGTTTCCATTAGTAGGAGAGACGAGGATCTGAAGGCGCAGCTTCAGAGTAAAGGGACTACTGTTTAGAACCGAGATGAGCAAGAATTCTCGGTTCTTCCTCATCTCGGGTGATGAATCGATGGAATTCATTGTCACAGAAGGGTCTGGAGGCTAGATTATTGAGTGTTTTTAAGATAGCAATAGATAGTTCTTGATTGGTAAGGAGACCATAGAAAAGGCAGGAGAATGAGGTTGAGAAACTTATCAGCCATGTTTGAATGATGAAGTAGGCTCAATGGGCCGAATGGCCTAATTTTATTCCTATATTCTATGGTCTAATATCTGTAATAGATTCTATGATACTAAGATTTCTTAAAAATTATGAAATGTGCATTTCTTCAGCATTAATACGAGATGTGAAATCAAATAGAAACAAAAGTCACAAAAAATTGAACAAAATTTATCTCAGCTTATTTTCTGGCTTCATATATTCAATGCCTGCCAAAATTACAGTTTGGAAATTTAGGAGTGTGTTCTGCATTAAGAAAAAATCAGAACTGTGCAGTTCCACAACAATATCACCATCTGTGACTCCCATCTGTATCTGCAAATACTTTCCCCCTCACTACAGAGTCCTCTATTAACACTACCTTCCTCCTTCTTTCCTTACCTTTTTGAAATACTGGGTCAGGCTTGGCTCCAGAGACACGGCCTTAGCTGCTTCCCCCAGGTGAGCTGTCCCCACCACCAGTGCTCAGACAGGAGTACTTATTATGAAGGGACCATCCACCGGGGTGCTCTCCATCACCTGAGCTTTCCCTTTCCTAACAGTTACCCACTTGCCTTCCTCCCATAGCCCCAGCGTGACCACCCACCGGTAGCTCCTGTCAATCACCTTCTCATTTTCTCTAACCAGTCAGCAGTTAGAAGACAAATGCAGTGTTAGCACTCATGTCACGAGGGCTAGGATACAAGAGCAGGATTGTACTTCTGAGGTTGTACAGGGCTTTGGTCAGACCCCATTTGGAGTATTGTGAGCAGTTTTGGGCTCCGTATCTAAGAAAGGATGTGTTTGCCTTGGAGAGGGTCCAGAGGAGGTTCTCAAGAATGATCCCTGGAGTGAAGAGCTTGTCGTGTGAAGAACAGGTTGAGGACCTTACTCTTTGGAGTTTAGAAGGATGAGGGGGAATCTTATTGAAAGTTACAGAGTACTATTAGGCCTGGATAGAGTGAACATGGAGAGAATGTTTCCATTACTAGGAAAAATCAGAACCAGAGGACACAACCTCAGGCTAAAGGGACAATCCTTTAAAAGAGAGATGGGGAGGAATTTCTTCAGCCAGAAAGTGGGAATTTGTGGAACTCTTTTCTGCAGAAGGTTCTGGAGGATAGGTCATTGAGTGTCTATAAGATAGAGATAGATAGATTCTTGATTAATAAGGGAATCAGGGGTTATGGGGAAAAGGCAGAGAATGGAAATGATAAAAATATCAGCCATAATTGAATGGTGGAGCCGACTTGATGGGCCGAGTGGCCTAATTCTGCTCCTATGTCTTATAATCTTATAATATAACAAAGTCAATTATTAATATATTTTGAAATTGTGAGCCTAACTGTAGTGGTTGTTGGATATAACAGTTTTAAATCTTGAACGTTATTTTGAACCTACAAACAAATAAGATGACCAAAATAAATTCAAAATCATGAATAGTTAGGTAACTGCCCTTTCTCTACATCAACTTTGCTCTCTGTATTTACCATCAGGGTTTTACAATCTGGAGCAATCAGTCACTGCAGTAAATGCTGTGGTCAATACTTTGAAGTTTGAAGATTTATGCCAATGCTGGTAACAATCATGTCTTGTAAAATACTAACACCGATACAGTGGCTGTTGAAGAGATCTGATAATGTTATCACATTACTAGTATATGGATTCAGAATGATGACCCCTCTCCTCTTCTCTGTGTCTCTGCAGCTGATATCAAGAAAATATATTTTACCAGAGTCTCATTATAAACCATGCGTCTTTTGCTGCTTTTTCTTTCTTCTATGTAACTGCTTCAAATGCACCTTTCTCTATTATGTTAACTGTCAAATGCTTTTCTTTCAAAAGCAGTACAATAAAAACAGCAAACTTCATAAAGGGAACCGATATTCCACTGACTTTCTTATTCTTCTTGACAATTGAATGAAAATTTGTTAAGTACAAACTGTTCTCAATAAAATTTGGAACATGAGCTGTATCACACAACTTCTTAATTTTCTCCCACAATGTAAGCATTGCCTTAATTCTTGATAGTACCTGGAGAATGGGCGCCATAGTGGCACAGTGCTTAGCACTGCTGCTTAATAGGTCAGTGGATCGTTGTTTAATTCCTGGCTTGGGTCATTGTCTGTGCAGAGTCTGCATGTTCTCCCCGTATCTGCATGGGTTTCCTCTGGGCTCTCTGTTCTCCTCCCACAGTCTGAAAGATTTGTTAGTTAGGTGCATTGGCTATGCTAAATTCTCTCCCAGTATAGCTGAATAGGAGCTGGAGTGTGGCAACTGGGGGATTTTCACAGTAACTTCACTAAAGTTGTTAATGTAAAACTACTTATGACACTAATAAATAAACTTCAAACTTACAATAGTATCTTAGAAATCCCATCCAACTTTTCTAAATGTGATCACTTCAGCAGCAGCAGCTCACTCTGGGATGTCTTCTGCATTTGAAAAGGTTTCTCTTAAAGTGCTTTACTTAACCACTTTTCTCTCCACCTCTCCTCTTCTGAAGCACATTGTTTCATTTTTAGTATACATTTCCACTGGTGCTGGATGCTCCCCACTACTTCAGCAATATCTGGTTTATTTGATCATAATGAGAGATGGGAATTGAAATAAAGTGCAATCCATTCCCCACATATACATATGAAGCAACTGTTATTATAGAGCAATTGGAGTGCAAATGGTAACTTGTTTTCTCCTCCTAAATCCAGTGATTGCTGATTTTAACTTGAACACCTCAGATAAGATCAGCATGGTAATAAAAGGTTCTGAAAGCATTCGATGGTTGGTTCTGATTTGAATCATACCATCTTGTGCATACATTTTCAGAGGAACCAGAGATTACTTTGTGCAGCCTAGCCCCATTTCTTATTCCTTTCTCCATACAATCTGGGTGTAGTAAACCTATAGGGGTAATTTGATGCTCTCAGCAGACAGTCTAATCCACCAAGAACATAAATCCAAAATTCAAGTGTATTATCATTGGTGGGACATTATTTTTAAGTGGAACACATTCCCACATTTCCAATCTGTAAATCTGACAGGCTTTGACGGTACAAAGCCACAATTTTAGCTGAGACAGATTTTGTTCAGCTTTTCATGATTTTTGTTTCTATTTGATTTCACATCTCACGTTGATACTGAAAAACTGCACACTTCACATTATTTGAGAAATATTATTGACACATGTCATGCTTTCTTCTTTCTAGAGTAAACTTTCTCCCAAATACCAATAAACGATATTTATTCTATAAAGTTATTATGATAGTTCAGTTATAAGCAGCAAGATGGCTAGCAAAGCTGCCTCACAGTGTCAGGGATTCAGGTCAATTCTGGCCTCGTGTCATTGTCTGTGTGGAATTTGCACATTCTCCATGTGTCTGCATAGGTTTCCTCTGGGTGCTCTGGTTTTGTCTCACAGTCCAAAGATGTGTGGGTTAGGTTGATTGGTCATGCTAAATTGACTCTAGTGTCAGGGGATTAGTAGGGTAAATATGTGGGGTTACAATGATAGGGCCTGGATGGGATTCAGTTGGTGCAGGCTGAATGGCCTCCTTCTGCACTGGAAGGATTGTTTGATAATTCATGTACGATTATAGTTAAAAATGAACTCTCAATATTGTATTAATTCATTGCAAAAGCAATGTACTGAAGGGAATAAAAATTCAGATTGCAGGATAAACATTTTTATACAGATTTACAAAACAACAAAGTTTATTCTTAAATCAACAGTGTTTTCAAAGAGTACATACATTTGAATTTAAGTGCACATGTACTTCCTAAAAGTATTCCACCTGATTTCATAAGAAGCAAATTATTTCACAATATACTGGGTACGTTAAAAAAGATCATTATTTGATCTGTTAGCTAGGGCGACATGGTGGCACAGTGATTAGCACTGCTGCCTCACAGTCCCATAGGCCCAAGTTCGATTCCTGGCTGTGCAAAGTCGACACGTTCTACTTGTTTCTGCGTGGGTTTCTCCGGGTACTCTGCTTTCCTCCCACAGTCTGAAAGATTGGCCATGCTAAATTCTCCCTCAGTGTAGTACCCAAACAGGTGTCAGAGTGTGGCGACTAGGGATTTTTACAGTAACATCATTGCAGCGGTAATGTAGTGACACTAACAAGTATACTTCAACAACTAAACCGGATAAAATGTTTTGGAATTTAAATCCAAGTAAACCTTTAAAATCTTAGTCACTTATCTTCTTGAGTATTTATATTTCATCTATTTTGCACAATGTAGTGCTATAATTGCAACATTTTCTGAATATAATAATGTCCCATTGAAGTCACTAAATTATTTTATGATTGCCAGCTCAAAATTCATATTGGAATTGTCACTTCTCAATTACTTTTCTAAAATTTCAATATTCATACTTTTAATAGCTGGGATAGTATTGAAGGGAAGAAAGAGCTGGCAAGTGATATAGCAGCTTCCCCATTGACTTGAATAGCAAGCTATTCAATATGGGAAAAATTATGCTTTCCCATATTCAATGGAATTAAGGACGTTTGTATTGTGTGACTGTCTGTACCCACAAAATCTATTGCTTTGTTAAAAAATGTAAATGTTATAACATTTATTATTTCTTTACATATTGTTTGACAATCTCAATTAAAGGAACACAAACAAAGCATTAAAAAGTGTATCTCCCTCTACGCTTTTTTTGCAGACAGTATACAACAAAGCATAATCGGCAAATGTACATTTCAAACTTAGGATGAATTGAAGTAATTTGGCATTAATTTTAAATCTTTCTGCATCATATAATGTACCAATGACTTCCTGGTGATAAGCTGCTGTGATTTAGTTTCCCTAGGAGCAGGGGAAAGACCCAGGTTAAATTCTATTGAAACTCAAGTATCAATCTGAATGCAAAATAGAAGCAGCCGCCCTGGCTTTGGATAGACTGAAGTCTCCAAGACTGTGTGTGTGTGTGTGTGTGTGTGTGTGTGTGTGTGTGTGTGTGTGTCTCCTGAAAAAAGAAAGAAAAAGAGACAATGATGTAGCTGCTGCAATCAGCAAAGGGATAAAACTGTTTCTCTGCTAGCTACCAGACAGAATGTGGATGGGAAAACATTCGCTGGTTAAAAAAATGAATCTGTGGCCATTTAAGGACATTGGAAGATTTGTCTTCGCATGGCAAGGGGAAAGAGTCACTAGAGTGAATTGTGCTGCTGGAGATTGGTTTGGGATTTCTTGGAAGACAGAGAGAAAGGACCTTCAATAATCACTGGACATTATGGGGGTATTTTCCGATCCCACCTGCCATGAGAAACATAGTGAGCAGGGGGTGGACCATCCAAAGATCCATTAACTTGGATGGGATTTTTTGGTTTAGGAAAGAGCACGGTTGGAAAGCCCTGCCCGATGAGTCAGTAAAAGTGGTACATGAGCTGGGAATAACTTTGGACTGGGTCCAGTAAAGACAACAATTCTGTGGAGGGGCTGCTGTAACATATAAATGCAGCGTGGAGCTTATAAGTAGATTAAAAAGATTATAAGGGATGTGTTTTATGTAGGTTACTGTACTGGTTGCCTATTATGTAAAATTTAGTCATTTCCTGATTCCAAAGAATCAGATGCTGCTAGACCAACTGAGATTTGCCAGCACTTTTTGTTTTTGTTTCAGATTTCCAGCATCTGCAGTTGATTGCTTTTATTTTAATGGTGAATCATTGTTGATCTTAATTTTTTTGTTACAATAAAAGTCTCATTAAGTGAAATGTTGCTGTGTGACGTTTTCAGACGGTCACTGGGAATTCAAATCTCGTGATCTCTATAGAAGTCAAAACAATCAATAATTAGATAAAATGGTGGCGTTTGAGGAATGTTCAGTATGAAAAACAGGAACAGATTAAGTGATTTTTTTTGTGCACTCAACATTAGATTTGTGAATCCACCACACAACAAGCACCTCATGATCTTCTGAGAGAATCAAAGAAAAAGCACTGAGGTAAATGGTCCAAACTTAATCCAAGTTCATGGATGTTGGCACCTTGCCAAGATTATTGCAACAAGGCCAAAGGCCTAGTTTCCATCATGCTTCATGCCTCCCAGCTCACGTGGGCCCTGGTAACATACTGAAAATTATATCATTGAAAACAGGCACTTGAACAGGTGTAGGCCAGGAAGCACCTCTGTTTCATTCAATTTGATCATCTACAACTTAATTCCATCTACCTGAGACTCTGATACGAATTTAGAGCCCAATGCTCCACATGAGACCTAACCAAAGCCATTCACCAGAATGAAATGTGTTTTGCTTCATACTGCATTGTCCAGATAATGTAGCTAAATATTCCATTTGTTTTGGTTGCCATTTCACAACATTGGTCACAGTAGAGAATTATGTGCTATAATAATATTAAATTCTCTTTTCCTGTTGATGGATTTAAATTATGTATGATAATCGTATATGTGCCATTAGTTTTGCTATGTGCATAACACTGCATTTATCTAAACCAAATACATTTGCCTCAGGTGAGTCCATTGCCCATTACATCAACATCCATTTGGATACTTTATTTCTCATCTGAAGTGTATTACAACAGAGTGTGTGCCAGGCCAGGATTGCTGCCATTGTATAAGAAATATATCACAGTAGGAATTTATTTGCAGATTTCAGCATGTCTGAACTGACGTATACCTTGTCATCTGTAACATTGATTTGTTTTATTCAGTAGATTGCAAAGCAAACTAACCACTATTTTGCTAATTCTTTTCTATTCAAAGTTATAAATCATTATAGATTTAAGGGGAGGCAATGGCCGAGTGGTATTATCACTGGAATGTTAATCCAGGAACTCAGCTAATGTTCTGCGGATCTGGGTTTGAATGCCCGCTGGTGGAATTTGAATTCAATAAAATATATCATTGAAATGATTGTCAATTTTTAGAAAATCCCATTTGGTTCACTAATGTCCTTCAGAGGAGGAAATCTGCTGTCCTTATCTGATCTGGTTTATATGTGACTCCTGAGCCAATGTAGTTGACTCTCAACTGTTCTCTAAGGGCAACTAGAGATGGGGCAATAAATGCTGGCTAGCCAGTGACACCATATCCCATGATTGAGTAAAAAAGATGGAAATTTTAATAGCCATTCTTGACATATATTTCCCCATGAGGAAGATGGTGGAAAAAAATTCATGTTGCTTAAAGTGGGAAATGAACACTTGGATTGTGAGGGCTGTCTATGAAAGAATAATTACAAAAATCATATTTCATAAATGTTAGGTTGATCAGAGGTACAATGGTTGTCATTGGTACAGTGATTGGCATTACTGCCTCATAGTGTCAAGAACCCAGATTTGATTTCCAGCTTGGGTCATTGTCTGTGTGGAGCTTACACTTTCTCAACATGTTTGCATGGGTTTCCTTCAGATGCTGTGGTTTCCTCCCACAGTCCAAAGATATACAGTTTGTGTGGATTGGCCATGTTAAATTGCTCCTTAGTGTCCCAAGATGTGTCGGTCAGATGGGTTAGCCATGAGAAATGTGTGAGATTCAAGGGATAGGGCAAGGGAGAGGGCCTGGCCTTGCTAAATTGATCCTCATGTCGAGGGCGGGGGTGCGGGGTTAGCAGGGTAAATGTGTGAGGTAATGGGAATAGGGCCTAGATTGTGATTGGTGCTGATGTGATGGGCCAAATTGCCTCCTCTTGTACTGTAGGGATTCTATAATTCTATGAACGTTGGCCTGGTTTTCTTGAATGTAGTAGGCGCTGAGTCTCAGGGCAAATGAAGCTTACATATAATCAAGAGCTTCACTATAGCACTAAACACCTTATTTGTCCAAGCAAACTGATTAAGAAGTCTATTTAAGAAGTGGGTCCTTCACTCTTATATTTTGTGTTCATCAATATGATGACGGATTAGCTTCTGGTTTGTAATAAATGTACAACTTCTTTGTGTAGAGATGCCGGCGTTGGACTGAGGTAAAGTCAGTAAAGTTTGACAACACCGATTTTAAATCCAACCGATTTATTTGATAGTAAATCCATGAGCTTTCGGCCTTTGTGGCCTTCGTCAGGCGAATGAGGTGTTCTGGTCTCCAAAAGCACACATATCAGCACAGGCAGTTTACAGATTGCAGATTAGAATGCGAATCCTTACACCTAACCTGCTATTCAAGTCTTAAAGTGGCTAACAGCAGAGGTTAGAGAAATGAGTATTGTCTCCAGACAGCATAGT
The DNA here is from genome assembly GCA_024679065.1 of Sphyrna mokarran. Lineage (NCBI taxonomy): Eukaryota > Metazoa > Chordata > Chondrichthyes > Carcharhiniformes > Carcharhinidae > Sphyrna > Sphyrna mokarran. The sequence goes on along the minus strand of JAGIQG010000023.1, from coordinate 19,627,913 downwards.
AAATGAGGTTTTTTGCTAACCCGGGCAAGTCATGGGGGTTACAGATAGTGTGACATGAAGCCAAGATCCCTGTTAAGACCGTCCTCATGTGTGTGGAACTTGGCTATCAGTCTCTGCTCAGCGACTCTGCGCTCTCGTGTGTCGTGATGGCCCCCTTGAAGAACATTTACCCGAAGGTTGGAGGCCGAATGCCTGTGACTGCTGAAGTGTTCACCCACAGGAAGGGAACTGTTTTGCCTAGTGATTGTTGAGCGATGTTCATTCATCCACTGTCGTAGTGTCTGCATGGTCTCCCCAATGTACCATGCTTCGGGACATCCTTTCTTGCAACGTATTAGGTAGACAATGTTGGCCGAGTTGCAAGAGTATGTACCGTGTACCTGGTGAATGGTATTCCCATGTTTGATGTCGTCCATGTCTATGATCTGGCATGTCTTGCAGAGGTTGCTGTGACAGGGTTGTATGGTATTGTGGTCACTGTTCTCCTGAAGGTTGGGTAGTTTGCTGCGAACAATGATCTGTTTGAGGTTGTGCGGTTGTCTGAAAGCAAGAAGTAGGGGGGTGGGGATGGCCCTAGCGAGATGTTCATCGTCATCAGTGATATGTTGAAGACTCCGGAGAAGATATCTTAGCTTCTCTGCTCCAGGGAGTACTGTGAGTACTCAGAGTACAAAGGGTACTCTGTCCACCGTGTCCCGTGTTCGTCTTCTGAGGAGGTGAGTGTGGCACGTTGGAACTGTTGATCAATCAGTCGAGCACCATATCCTGTTCTCATGAGCGCATCTTTCAGTGTCTGGAGGTGTCTGTCACGATCCTCCTCATCTGAGCAAATTCTGTGTATACGGAGGCTTGTCCATAGGGAATGGCTTCTTTAACGTGTCTAGGGTGGAAGCTGGAGAAGTGGAGCATTGTGAGGTTGTCTGTCGGTTTGCGGTGCAGTGAGGTGCTGAGATGACCATCCTTGATGGAGATGCGTGTGTCCAAGAATGCAACTGATTCTGGAGAATAGTCCATGGTGAGTCTGATGGTGGGATGGAATTTGTTGATATCATCATACAGTTGTTTCAATGATTGTTCACCATGAGTCCAAAGGAAAAAAATGTCATCAATGTATCTAGTATATAGCCTTGGTTGAAGATCCCGTGTGGTGAAGAAGTCTTGTTCGAACCTGTGCATGAAGATGTTGGCATATTGAGGTGCGAATTTGGTCCCCATGGCAGTTCCGTGTGTCTGAATGAAAAGCTGATTGTTGAAGGTGAAGATATTGTGGTCCAAGATGAAGCGGATGAGTTGTAAAATTGCATCCGGAAACTGGCAGTTGTTGGCATTGAGTACTGACCTCCAACCTTCGGGTAAATGTTCTTCAAGGGGGCCTTCATGACACACGATGGCGCAGAGTCGCTGAGCAGAGACTGATAGCCAAGTTCCACACGCATGAGGACGGTCTTAACAGGGATCTTGGCTTCATGTCACACTATCTGTAACCCCCATGACTTGCCCGGGTTAGCAAAAAACCTCACTTACTGTGCTGTCTGGAGACAATACACATTTCTCTAACCTCTGCTGTTAGCCACTTTAAGACTTGAATAGCAGGTTAGGTGTAAGGATTCGCATTCTAATCTGCAATCTGTAAACTGCCTGTGCTGATATGTGTGCTTTTGGAGACCAGAACACCTCATTCGCCTGACGAAGGCCACAAAGGCCGAAAGCTCGTGGATTTACTATCAAATAAATCAGTTGGATTTAAAATCAGTGTTGTCAAACTTTACCAACTTCTTTGTAGCATAGAAGAGTACCATGCAGTCAACGTTTTAGATCTGTACCTCCACAAAAACCATATCTTGAAGTTTTATTAAAAGCAAAATACTGCAGATGTTGGAATCTGGAAGAAAAACAGAAAATGTTGGAAAATCTCATCAGATCAGACTGCATCGACAGTTCTGACGCACCACAGTGAAAAACTGCACTGACCTCCTCAGAAGACAAACACGGGACACGGTGGACAGAGTGCCTTCGTCATCCAGTACTTTCCTGGAGCAGAGAAACTACGACATCTTCTCCGGAGTCTTCAACATGTCATTGATGAAGACGAACATCTTGCCAAGGCCATCCCCACACCTCCACTTCTTGCCTTCAAACAACTGCATAACTTCAAACAGACCATTATCCACAGCAAACTCCCAGCCTTTAAAAATAACCATGACACTACATAACCCTTGCCAAGCAAACTCTGCAAGACATGCCAGATCATTGACATAGATGCCATCATTTCACGTGAGAACACCATCCAGCAGGTACACGGTACATACTCTTGCAATTCAGTCAACATTGTCTACCTGATACGCTATAGGAAAGGATGTCCCGGAGCATGGTACATTGAGGAGACCATGCAGATGCTACAACAACGATGACTGAACACCACTCGACAATCACCAGGCAAGGCTGTTCTTTTCCTGTTAGCGAACACTTCAGCAGTCACAGGCATTGGCCTCCGATCTTCCATGGCAGCCTTCACAATACATGACAGTGCAGAGTTGCTGAGCCAAAACTGACAGCCAAGTTCCATACACATGAGGATGGCCTCAATCAGGATCTTGGGTTCATATCACACTATTTGTAACCCCCATGACTTGGCTGAGCTTGCAATATCTCACTTACTGTCCTGTCTGGGGACAATAAGTATCTCTTTAGCCTATACTTAATGCTATCTCCACTTATATCGTCTGCACTTTTAAGACTTGATTAGCTATAAAGACTCGCATTCTAATCAGTGTTCTGTAAACTCAGTATGTGCCTTTCTATGCCCTGTTTGTGATCAGAACTCCCCACTCACCTAGCGAAGGAGCAGCACTCTGAAAGCTAATGCCGTTTGCTACCAAATAAATCTATTGGACTTTAACCTGTGTTATAAGACTTCTTACTGTGTTTACCCCAGTCCAATGGTAGCGTCTCCACATCTATTCTCTCTCCACTGATGCTGTCAGACTTGCTGAGAATTTCCAGCATTTTTTGTTTTTGTTGTTGAAGTCTTATGAATTGTAATATAACTCCCCACCCCCATCATTGTTTAATGTCTTAAATGTGAGAAAGCATATTTAATAAGCACAAGCAAAGACTTGTATCATCACCATTTTCAGATAATTCCCAATGTGGATGAAAGCTGCAGTTTAAAGCATAATATGGGTAATTAAAAGACTAAATAAAGGCTAGTTCTTTCTTTCGTTAAAATAATAGAACCAGGGAATCTCTTTCATATTAAGTTGAAATGAATTGCGTTACAGCCCATGTTTTGCATTTGAAAGGGAGTTGAGTACTAATTGAACAACCACTTCGGTGATGTACAATTTAATGAAACCATACAGTATTAATTGAAGCCAATGCTGCAAATTAACTTCTTGGATCTGAACTCATTAGAGATCGGATGCTGTGATAATTTAAAGGGGAACTCCGCCCTGGTTTGCTAAATAGTTTGTACTTAAGTCAGAATTATGCTGCATTGAAAAGTGCTTCAAGGATCTTATTATGCTGATCCTCCCACTAATGCAGAGAATCAGACTCAGACAGCATTGATGATACCTCTCCAGGACCTTTCAGTGGTGCCTGTCTATAGTCTATTGTTTCTGATCCGTATAGAAGAATTGGGAGGACAAATGCATTGGACACAAGCATCTTAGTATCAGAATGGATGTCACAGGTATCAAAAACTTTTGTCCTCAGCTGTCTAAAGCAGTACTTACGGATTGGATACAAACCTAATTTTATGAACTGTGCCACATTGCTTATATATTTTGACACAATTGGTCCAGACTTTGTGATCGTAATAACAGCAAAACTGTCAATGTCACCATCAATGTGCCACTGAAACTAAGGCTGCAACTTTCCAACTGTGTTGAACCTGCAGTAGATCGTGCTGATGTGGGGAAATTGCCTGTGGGCCCAAAGGTGGGCTGTATACCTAGTGCCAAAGGGTTTGCAATCTTCCCGGTCTCTTTCTACTGGCACAAACCTGATCTCATTCAGAAAGGGCGCTGGCAGTCCAGTGGGCAGTCAGATGGGTACAATTCACTACAGCCCCCTTGAAGTATGGTCCAGGTGCTATTTGTGAGGGCAAGCAGGATACCACTTAGCACTAGTCTAAAGGGTGCAAAAGGACAAGCCACCATAGTGTTGGGTGGGGGGACCTTCAAAAGTGCAGAGTCTTGGGAAGGTTTGGTGGGACTGGACGTCTGCAGATTGGGTCCCATCGCTGGTTGGGGCTCATGTGGTGAGTATTCGCACAGACTCCTTGAGGGATTGCATATGATAACAATTGCAAAGACCACTAATGTTACACTGGTTACTCTGCTTGAAAGCCTTTGTGGTTTGTTTTTGGCATTCCACCCCAGACCCCACTAACACTTATAAGCACCAAGTCTGACAGCTGTTGCCTCAGTCAAGGAAGCCTGCCAGATTTTAAAACAGCTCTTCACACTGCATAAGCTCTGAAATCTTCCTACAATAAGCACCATAATAACTAATTGCATGGAACTGAAGAGAGTACTTTCTTTTGTCTGAACTACATGCCATTCCTAAAGGCTAATTTGCCCCAGATATCCAGGCGTGTGCACCCAGAAATCATACTGCATACATTCCCCAATGAGGGCCTTCTCACTGATTGTCTACATGAGCGCCACCGAGCTCAGCCCAATCCACCACATGCTGTTGCCAATGACCACCTATGCCAGGGGTCCATATCTGAGTGGGAGGGACTCCCACAACTGAAATATGCCAGCATGAGGGGCTGGCTGTAGGTCACTCAGAGACATGTCAGGGCAGACATCCTGAGGACAGGGGAGGGGCCTACTTCTGTCTTGCCATTGGCTCCAATTCACAGTTTGTGAACTGACTGCCCAGGTGCATTGAATATGAAAGCATGACAGCTTCATCCTGGGGCACTTGGATATCCCCAGGCTGCTGGGATGGTTGTGGGACATAGAACATAGAACATAGAACATAGAAAAACCATAGCACAAACAGGCTCTTCTGCCCACAAGTTGCGCCGAACATGTCCCTACCTACTAGGCTTGCCTATAACCTTCTATTTTACTAAGTCCCATGTACTTATCCAAAAGTGTCTTAAAAGACCTCATCAAATCCGCCTCCACCACTACTGCCGGCAGCCGATTCCACGCACCCACCACTCTTTGAGTGAAAAACTTATCTCTGACATCTCCTCTGTACCTACTCCCCAGCACCTTAAACCTGTATCCTCTTGTGGCAGCCGTTTAAGCCCTGGAAAAAAGCCTCTGAGAATCCACTTGATCAATACCTTTCAACATCTTATACACCTCTAATCCTTCGTCTCTCTAAGAAAAAAAGACCGATCTCTCTCAACCTATCCTCATAAGGCAAGCCACTTAATCCAGGCAACATCCTTGTAAATCTCCCCTTCATCCTTTCTATGGCTTCCACATCCTTCCTGTAATGAGGCGACCAGAACTGATCACAGTACTCCAAGTGGAGTCTGACCAGGGTCTTATACAGCTGTAGCATTATATCCCGACTCCTAAACTCAATTCCTCGATTGATGAATGCCAGTACACGGTACACCTTCTTAACCTCATCCTCTACCTGAGTGCTGCCTGCTGATCATAGCGGTGGTATGGAGGCCTGAGACCAAGGCCATCTGATCTGACATTGAGTAGTGCTGCTCAGTATGTGGTTCTGCTGCCTGGACTGCACTGCCGGTGCTCTGGAGTACGGCCCCCCCAACGGGGACACACTGATTCTCCAAGTAGGAGGCTTGATGTCCAGCAGGTCCAACACCACCCTCTTCACCTCTCCACCCCCACCTCCTCCATCTCCTGAGGAGAATCTGCAAACCCACCAACTCTCCCCACAAAAAAAAGCATGTCCACCCTTCAAAAAAACATTTTCATACATCCCCTCCCTCACCCAGAATAGTGCTTCCACCCCCTCCGAGAGTTTTACTGACATTATGCCTGGGTGTTGGGCCTGGGTTGGCTGTGTCAGCGAGTAATTGTCAAGGTGGGAGGCTGATGACGACTCATTGTGAGGCAAGTTGTGTTGCTGCTCTGGTGCTGCCTAAGCCTGGCTCACTCTGGTGGTGGTGGTGGTGGTGGTGGTGGTAGGGTAGGAATGGTGATGCCTAGCATTCATTAAGAGATGAGGCTGTCATTCCAGGATATCTGTCACTGCAGGTCTCCATGGCTCCCACTGTTGAGATTGCGCGGAAGGGGCGAGGCGGGGAAAAACAAACTATTGAGGGTTTGAGAATGCTGAATCTGAAACCAAAAGAGAAAATGCTGGAAAATCTCAACAGATCTGTAAGGAGAGAAAAGAGCTGATGTCTCGAGTCCCGATGACCCTTGGTCAAAGGTAAAAGACATAAAAAATGGGGGATATTTACACTGCAGGGTGAGGCAATGAAAGATGAGTCATTGCCACAAAAAAGGGGAAAGGCTAAGAAGTTCTAATCGCTGTTCATAGAAAAAGTAGAAGGTGTGAGTGGCCAAATGGCAGAGAAGCTGAAATCAGAGGGTAAACTGGGACAGATGAAGATGTGGAGGAAGGGGGGAGATGGGTGGGAGAGAGGGAAAATGGAAAAAAAAGGTAAGAAAAAAGGGGTGAAATAGGGGGAAAAAGTGAGGAGGAAAAGAAAAATAAAGAAAGACAATGACAAAATAAAAGATAGAGAGCAGTTAAAAATAAAACGAAAACAGAGGGGTTAAGGTGAGAACACAGAACATAGAACATTACAGCACAGAACAGGCCCTTCGGCCTTCGATGTTGCGCCGACCAATATAAAAAGCAATGCCCCTCCAAACTAAACCATTCCCTTCTCTTCCATATACTTATCAACTAACCTCTTAAACGCCACCAAACTTGGCGCATCTACAACCGCTGCAGGCAGGGCATTCCACTCCCGAACCACCCTTTGGGTAAAGAACCTGCCTCTGATATCCGTCCTATAACTATCACCCCTTAATTTAAAGCTGTGTCCCCTCGTGCTAGCTTTTTCCATCCTAGGAAAAAGGCTATCACTGTCCACCCTATCTAAACCTCTAATCATCTTATATGTTTCTATCAGGTCCCCTCTTAGCCTCCTCCTTTCTAACGAAAACAAAAGGTTTTGCTAATTAAGGTTAATTTTGCTAATTTCCTCAATTTTGCTAATTGAGGTTAAGCTAATCATCTGAAGTTATTGAATTTGATGTTGAGACCAGAAGGCTGCAGCTGGAAGATGAGATGTTGTTCCTCCAGTTTGCGTTGAGCTTCACTGGAACATTGTAGCCGGTCAAGAACAGATATGTGGGCATGGGAGCAGGATCATGTGTTAAACTGGCAAGCAACTGGAAGGTCAGTGTCCTGATTGTGCAGAGGCTGAAGGTGCTCAGCAAAGCGCTCACCCAGTCTACGTTCGATCTCTCCGATATAGAGGAGAGCACATTGAAAGAGGTGCAAGTGAAACACTGCTTAACCTGGAATGAGCATTTTGGACCCTGCTGGTGAGCAGGGAAAGGCAGGTGTTGCACCTTCTGCGATTGCATGGGAAGGTGCATGGATGATCAGAGAGGTGTTGGGTATAATGGAGGAGTGGGCTAGGTTATCCCAGAGGGAACAGTCTCTGCAGAATGCTGACAGAGGGAGTGAAGGGAAGATATGTTTGGTGGTGGCATCACACTGCAGCTAGTGAAAATGGTGGAGGATTATGCTTTGCATGCAGAGGCTGGTAGGGTGAAATGTGAGAACAACGGGGACTCTATACTTATTTTGGGAGGGAGGGATGGGAGTGAGGGTTATGGCATGGGAGATGAACCGCACGCTGTTGAGGGCCCAGTCAACTGTAGATGGGAAACCATGTTTAAGGAAGAAGGAGCACATATTATGAGGACCATTTTGGAAAGTGGCATCATCCAAAGAAATGCAATGGAGGGGAAGAGCTGAGAGAAGGGGATGGAGTCCTTACAGGATGTAGGGTGTGAAGCGCTGTAGCCCAGATAGCTGTGGGAGTCAGTGGACTTGTAATGGAAATTAGTAGATAATTTAATAGATAATCAGTAGGTAATTAGTAGTTGGTGGCATGGTAGCACAGTGGTTAGCACTGCTGCTTCATAACTCCAGGGACCTGGGTTCAATTCCTAGTTTGGATCACTGTCTGTGTGGAGTTTGCACATTCTCCTCATGTTTGCATGGGTTTCTTCCAGGTGCTCCAGTTGATTGGCAAGCCTAAAATTACACCTTAGTGTCCTCAGATGCTTGGATTAGTGGGTAGGATATGGGGGAAGGGCCTGGGTGGGTTTGTGGTCGGTGCAGACTCAATGGGTCATATGGCCTCATTCTCTACTGTACGGTTTCTATGATCTATTGTTGGAAATGGTGACTGAATGCAAGGGAAGTGTCTGAGATGAACCGGATGAAGGTAATGGAAGGGTGGAAATTGAAGCAAAGTTGATGAATTTTTCAGAGCTGGACGAGAACATGAAGCGACACCAAAATAGTAATCGATATACTGATAAAAGAGTTGTGGGAGGGGACCCGGGTAGGTCTGAAACAAGGAATGCTCTATATATCCTGTAAAAAGACATGCATTGTTAGCACCCATCCTGGTACCAAAAAGCTACACCTTTGATTTGGAAAGTGTTTAAGTGACCTTATACAAAACCTATTTCTGATTATAGCCTTTGAGTGGAGTATTATTTTCTTTCTGCAACTGTTCACAGCTTAAGATAATTATAAAATAATTTATTTAAAAAAGCATATTCTGAAGCCAAGTTCACATAGGTTTTGATTTGTTTTTCGTAGAATCATGGAATCCCTGCAATGCAGAAGAGGCCATTTGGCTCATGGAGTCTGCACCAACTTGATGGGCCAATAGGTATACTCGACAGGGTATCTTACCCAAGCGCTTGCTTCTGCCATATATCTGTAACCCACACATTTCCTATGACTAATCCATCTAATCTACAGATCTTGGGACACTAAGGAGCAATTTAGCATGGCAATTCAACATTATCTGCACATCGTTGGACTATGGGAGGAACCCAGAGCACCCAGTGAAAACCCACGCAGACACAGAACGTACAGACTCCATCCACACTGACTGTCACTCAAGATTGCCACTGAACTTGTGTCCCTGGCACTGTGAGGCAGCAGTGCTAACCACCCTGCCTCCCTAGAATGATTAGTCTCCCCTCAGACTTTCAATTCCCTCTCGATTCTGAGCAGCTGTTTGTTCTTTGTTTTTCTTTGATTTCTGTAATTTGATTTTGTTTGGTAGAGTGATCCATGTGGTGCACTCTGGGAGCATTTGCACCTTTGAAACCTAAAGGGTTATTTTGCCTGCAAATGTAAAAAACACCAACAATAGAAAAGAAAACTTGTAAATATTTTAACTGTATTGAATTTATATTCTGTATGCTGAAAAATTAAAATCAGAAAATTAAGGTGTTCAAGGTTAAACTAGCTGAGGGCAAGGTACATTTAAATTCAATCCAGAATAATTGTACATTCATGATTGATAAAGTGCCTTTACAAGGCACTGTTTTTGTACAATGTGAAAAAATTTGTGTAAAATCACATGTTTGCACAAATTAATTTTTCTGAACTTGGACCTTAAAGAGGCATCACCATGGCAATGTCTCGTACTTCGCATTTCATTTTAAACCATGGATGACAGAATAGCAAGATCATCCACCTCACCGCCTTCTGTCACTATTGCATCTGACATCACAACCATTCTAATACATTTTAATAAAACTAATATCAATAGTATAAATATGAAAAGAAAATGCAATTCCACAAATATCACATCCTGTTTGGTAGAATCAATGGCTTTAACTCGATGGCTCTGCAGTTGATTTCAAAATAAACTACTTTTGGCTTCCCAGGGTGGTGTTATTATACCTTTAAGAAGTTTTCTTTTAATTCATGCTCACAGCCTTGGATTATGTCAGTTTTGGCACGAGAAAAATGCTGTAGGCTGGTCAGGTCATAGTTTCATTTTCAGTTTCAGTTTGGAGCTGAAGGTTTGAGATTTTTGCTTTTGGAAGGGACAGCAAGCTAAGAAGAAGTGTTTTCTCCCTCTCCCTGTCTTTCGTTCTTTGGAAGAGTGAAAATCTATTGTTGTTGAGGCTAGACCAGGGTCTCTCTGGTGCTTTGGGAAGCAGTTTTATCTTGGAGAACTGCCAACTTCAAACAGAGGACTCAATTTCCAATATCACGTGAGTAGTGGACTTTGCTGTATTGAACTGGTTTAAAAGGTCTTATCTGTGGCAAGGGTTTTGGTTTAACTGGAACACATTAGAGATATTCATTACGTGTGATATATTACAGTTGTTGTTTTGTTGCTTTCTTGTAATTGATAAAAGTTCTTGCTAATTTTTTTACTATACATATTAACTATATTCTTAAATAAATTTTGTTTGATAACAGCTCACTACTAGGTCATTCGAATCATACCTGAAGTGAAATGTCTCATGCTTATCCTAGCCAAATTCAAGATGCAAAGCTTATGATTCAAGTGGGTTTTCTAAAACACTTTCAGACCTGAATCATAATACCAAGCACTTAAACCTACCTTACATATCTCCAATTTAGACCTTTTGCAAGTCTAAAAAAAAATCAAATTGCAGCAAACCGTAGGGTGATTGAATGTAAAATATTATTTGCAGTAGATTGCCTGATATTTATGCACAGATACAAATGAATGTAGTCAAATTTGAACAGAACTCAATGCAATACTAGCTGAGCTTACGCAAATTGAGTGATAACACACAGGCAATTATTTTTGGCATGAAATTGCACTCTTTATTTATAAGAGTTGGTCTTTGTTACTTATTTTCCCTCTTTCTTCCAAAATGGCAGCTCTGCACCAGTTGGTAGAATTCTCACCTATGAGTTGGAAGATTGTGAGTTCATTTGCCATTACATGCTTTAGGCTGACAGCTTTGACCACTCTGCAGAAGTGCCTTCCACCGATCTCGCCATCTCTTTACCATTCTCCATCTTTCCGCCCATTCCTCCCTCACCTACCCATTCCTCCATTCATTCTTCCATTTCTTTATCTGTCGGTCCATCCATCCTTCCATGCACTGTCCATCCATCCTTCCCTCTGACCATCCCTTTATCCATCCATTCTTCCAAGCATCCTTCCTTCTGACTGTCCTTCCATCTGTCCATCCTTCCAACCTGTTGGGAGTTTTAAAAGCAATAATTTTAGCATAACCCAACCACTTTTCAGTTTAATATCATGTTACATTCATTGTAAAAGCCTAACAAGGTCAAATACCATTTTGCACTAACGTTTGAGGTAAAAGCCAATTCATATTCTGTATAATTACTCATATGTATTAATTAAGGATTATTACTTACACAGTCATTTGGTAGTACAAAACTTGAGTATTGCTGAAAAAAGACATTTTGTCAGAGGTTTTGTCTTACTCTCATCAGGACAGGTGCAAGAATACCAATGTCAGAGGAAACAACAGCTTTATATTGTATGAGAAGAGAATACTGATTGTTTATTTGGCAAGTGGATCTGATTGGTAGTATGGTTGCCATGGCAAATGCATCAGTTAATGGTGACTTACAGTTAACTATAAAGCATTTTTGAAAATTTAAACCAGGCAGCTTAATTCCTATTAGTCAAGGTATTGTCCTGAGGAATGAACGAGTGAATGGCTTTCATTTGTTGTGTTTAACTGAAACTGGTGCAATGTGTGTATAGATTATTTTTATCTTCAAAGAACAGATCCCTGTGTATTAATACATGTAGCTTCCACTACATGTAGATGTGCCACACTGTGAGCCGGACTGACAGTCTTAAATTGGTTGTCAATGTAATTTTTATCACACCGGGGATTTAGGAAATATCCAACCTCAGGATCATATCAAATTTGAGTTTTGCAAACACGGGCTGGTGGGGTAAGGTTTGTATTTTGTCTGTTGTGAATACTGGAAGGCTCATATTGTTTGATATAATCCACTAGTAACTATCCTCACCCCAGCACAAAAATTCACACACCACATTACTCATTTGTGTGATAGACAGAACGTCTTCTTGGCTTGACAGCAGTATCCTGTCAGTGGTGTTGCTTTTGTATAGTAGCAGCGTGAAACAGCTTGCTTCATCTGTCACTCAAATTTTAAGATATCTTGCCATTCCAGGACAATCTGAGAAAGCTCTTTTTGTCCTGTCGGAGTCTTTGATGTGCCCTATTTCATGGCGAGCAGAATGATTTGGGCTCAAGCAAGGTTGGAGAATCTGGCACCATCTTTTAAGTGTTAAATTAAGGTTTTGAGAAGCCATTTGTTACTGTGTTATCCAGTACTGAGTGACCAGTGGTTATCACTACTTCATACTTCCAGTATGGTCATTTGACGAAGTTGTTAGAAGTCTGCCTAGTTGTTAAATTGCGTTTCCTCCTTTTATCAATTCAAATTTTGCCATCTATCTTTTTAACTTGTTACCTTTCGACCTTTTAATTGCCAATAAATGTTTTTAATTTCCATTTGAAGTGTTCATTCCTGCCTGATGGTTGAGTCTAGTACAAACAAAAGAATTTATTAGACAATAATTAGAGATTTATTGCAAACAATTAGTGCATTAACAGACCATTCTTCTATCCATCCATCCCTTTGTCAGTTCATCACTCCATCCACCCATCCCACTGACTGTTTCTCCATCTGTCCATCCCTGTATCCTTCCATTCTTGTGTCAGTCCATCACTCATTCGTCCACTATTCTGACCATCTCTCCATCCATCTATCCCTCTTTCTATCCCTTCCTCCATCCATCGGTCTCTCTATCCATACATCATCTCTATAATCATTCATTCATCCCTCTGTTAACTCCCCTCCCCATCCACATTTTCAATCTGCATTGTTCAGGAGCAACATTGGAATGATGTAGGAAATAATCCTTAGTTTCTTGGTCCTCTCGTGCCTCCAGATTGAGTGCGAAATTTTGTGGAAGCTTTCATGACTGCTGGAGACCAGACCTCCTAGTTGAGGTGGCTACAAGCAGGACATGGAATTTAGACTGAGATTTCAATTCTTGTCCTCATCATCTCATGAATTTTCACTTATTAAAATGAAAGTGTGGAAAATTGAGGAGCGCAGAACTTGTGGTTATTAAACACAAGTTTCCAATATCCCAGATTGCTTTCAGTTCACTCAATACCATTCAAAACTACATATAGCACATTTTTCTTCCTAGCTGAGAAATGTTAGAGTTACCTATACTAAATTTCAACTGTTTCTGCTTTGACATTTATCTGTTTTATTCAACTTATTGTATAGGCATTCACCAGATATTCAGATTCTCTTCCCCCATCTATAAATCTGTCAAGTGGTCATTGAAATTCTGAATTCAAGTTGCTGATTTAAGTTGGAACCAGTATTAGCCTGTCCAGTAACTCCTGGAGATCATCACTCGCTACTGCGTCTTCTCAGCAATATCAAACTCCTAACAAATATCTTCACTGCACTTTTAGTACAAGTGGATTCAGGTTAGGTCAACATTTTGTTTGGAGTTTTGTATATTTAAAATTATCAATGGTACATTTATAATGCTGATAATAGCAGAGTTGTGAAGACTGTAGATGGGGTTAATTTGTCAGACCCTCGGTTGCCATGTTAGACTCTGAGCAGTACTTTACAATTTTTTTGCCTAAGTGCCGGGCGGAGTTGAAACTGGAAGAATTTCAGTTATCTCTTTTAGAACCCCACTCCCTCCGCGCCACCGAACCCCCCCCTTCTCCCCACCTCCCCTGCCATATGCACTCTGGCTGCAAAATTCCGAGTGAGCCTGTTGCTCGCTACAGAAGCCTGTGGGCAGGGCTTAATGTACTGAAATGCCTTCAGAGGGAGATAGTGAGCATGTGCAGGCCTCCAGTACTGCACATGTGCATTAGCAGTAGCAGGGGTCTCACAGACAAACAGAGAGCTGTCAGGTCCCTGCTGGTGCAGGCAGCCCAAAGCAGCTCCTCCCTCCCGGAATTGTGGCAGCTGCTGGCCATAGATGCAGTCGCTGACAAACCTCCGCGACACCCAAACTGACAGCAGACTCCCTCCCTCCTTCACTGATTGTAGCCAGCTGCCCTCCCCCCATCGATCACTGCAGAATAGCAACGGGCTCCCTCTCCTTCCCTCACCCCACTGAGCTCTGCAGACCATTAGCTCCGTCCTCCCACTGGCCCTGGTCCCACTAGCCCCGCTCTCTGGCGCTGCACCCCCTTGCTCTCAACCTCCTCGGGGGGCCTCAATGCTCTCCAGTTCCACTGGCAAGAACAAGTTGACTGCTCTCCGTTCATGGGAAGCATGTCTATTCCTTGCTGGTCAGAACTTTTCCCAGCGAAGTTATAAAGGCAGACAAGCCCGGACGATTGACTGCTGGGCTGACTAATGTAAATGCTTATTTAGATAAATTTTAATAAATTAACCCGTCTCTTGCCCATTTCTGGTGAAAGGCTGACTGTGATGGAAATCCAGCGCTCATAAAATGGCGCATGTTGTGAAAACTGATGCATATGATTTTACATCCCACTTTACAATCGCATAGCACCCGAAAACAGGTGCAACGTGATACTAAAATCCTGGCTCGGTTTGCCCAAATTCCTGACTAGAAACTTTGGAGTAAAAATGAGGCCACACTATTTACATGGAGAAGTCTCATTAACAAGCATGAATGATGGATCCTTTACTTTAATTCTGGAGTTATACTTTTCGGAATTAGTTATTTGTGGGGATGAAAGCATTGGTAGGTTTTGCTATTCATGGAAGATACAATGAGCAATTTGCTGGTATTGGTCAAAATCAGTGCCGGCTTGAAAAGAGCCCTGAACAATATTAAGCATTAGGGAAGGCAATGGCCTAGTGGTATTATTGCTACACTATCAATCTAGAAACACAGCTAATGTTCTGGGGACAGGTTCAAATCCCGCCGTGGCAGATGGTGGAATTTGAATTCAATAAAAAATATCTGGAATTAAGAATCTACTGATGACCATGAAGCCAGTGTTGATTGTCAGAAAAATCCATCTGGTTCACTAATGTTCTTGAGGGAAGGAAATCTGCCATCCTTAGTTGATCTGCCCTATACGTGACTCCAGATCCATAACAATTTGTGGTTGACTCTTAAATGATGTAAACTCTTGAAAAATGTTTCCAATCTCACCTACATGTCATTAGGGCAAGTGGCAAGTGCGAATTCTGGGAGACAGGTACTAAATAGAACACAGGTTCGTCAGCATCTGTGCAGGTCAGCAATTGCTTTGGAATATTGTAGCATATTATAGCAGAGGAGGAAATACAGGGTAAATTAGAATGGCATTTGATTCCTTTGGGCAACTAGAGGTGGGCAATAAATGCTGGCCAGTGAGCAATGTCCATGTCCCACAAATTAATTAAAAAAAAAATCAGGCAAGTTAATTTCAAGTTAATCTAATATGACCTACCAATACCACTCGGACAGATTTTGGCACCATGACTCCCAGTCATCTACATAATCAGCATGCTGAACCCAATACATCAAAAGTCAATTCCAGTTCCTTTGGAATACAACAGCTTTCGAAATATATATACATTTTCTATCATAAGTCATATAATTTTGCCTGTACATTTTTAATAATTATACATAGAATTATAGGCCATTTCTTAAGGAGCTGTTTTATCAGAGTAAAATATAAAAAGTAATAACTGGAATTTTCTAACCATTCATGTCCCACCACCACTGCAAGCATGGACTGAGCATTGGCGCTCAGCCAAATCTCCGATCATGGCTTTGGGTCCAGAAAATCCCACCATCTTAATGGTCAGAAAATTTTTTATCATCATGGAATCCCTACAGTGCAGAAAGAGGCCATTCCACTCATCAAGTTTGTACTGACAGCAATCCCACCCAAGCCCTATCCCTGTAACCCCACGTATTGACCCTGCTAAATTCTCTGACACTGAGGAGCAATTTAGCATGGTCAATCAATCTAACCCGCACATCTTTGGACTGTGGGAGGAAACTGGAGCGCCCAGAGGAAACCCACGCAGACATGGCAAAAATGTGCAATTTCCATACAGACAGTCACCCAAGGCTGAAATTGAACCCAGGTCCCTGACATTGTAAGGCAACAGTGCCACCTGTGCTGGCCATACTTGCTATACATTTTATGTTTCTAGTGCAATCCATGAAAGTTGTAAATAGCTTCAGTTTTTATGAAATGACAGCTAAATAAATGAAAATGTGTGGGTGTGAGTGCTGATATACTTTCAGTAGAACTTGTGCAGAGGGTAATAACAGGTATTATATTTCTCTTGAGAACAATTCACTCAATTTCCATTATTTTTTATTCAGAACAGCTAGCAAGCAAGTTACCCTCTTTTATATCTCGCTATTTTAATGCATGTACTTGCTTCTTTCTTGAAAAAAGTTCTTGTTCCCAATAGTTCTTTGTTACAATTTGTGTCATAAGTAAAGTGACAATACCTTT
The DNA here is from genome assembly GCA_024679065.1 of Sphyrna mokarran. NCBI lineage: Eukaryota > Metazoa > Chordata > Chondrichthyes > Carcharhiniformes > Carcharhinidae > Sphyrna > Sphyrna mokarran. The sequence continues at coordinate 19,611,429 of JAGIQG010000023.1, read as the reverse complement.
CTACTTCTGTGTAAGGATATCAATGAGATAGTTCCACAAAGGAGATGAATATTTTGATAATATTTAAAGTTGACTGTCTTTTTAGAACACACGGGAGTTTTGGATGTTTCCATCATAATAACCGATAAACAATACGCTCATTGAAACCCAACACCAAACAATAGTCAGTCACATGATTGATTACAGTGTAACGAGAGAAACAGGACATCAGGGTGAGTAATAGGGTAAACAGTTCATTTTCTTAACAAATGAGATTTAAGAAGTAAGCAGAGGAATGATTACAAAGGAGGATGAATCAGAGTGAGTGAATTCAATACTCAAGCAGTGCAGGAAGGAGAAATACAAATAGAGAAAGGGGTGGCATGGTGGCACAGTGGTTACCAAGTTGCCTCTCAGCTTCGGAGACCTGGGTTTGATTCCCGGCTTGGGTGACTGGCTGTGCGGAGTCTGGTATTCTCTTTGCATTTACGTGAGTTTCCTCTGGGTGTTCCAGTTCCCTCCGACAGTCTAAAAGACATGCTGATTAGCTGCATTGGCTATGCTAAATTCTCCCTCAGTGCTCCTGAACAGGTGCAGACTGTGAACAGTCTGTGAACAGTCCTGAACAGACTGTGGTGATCAGAGAATTTTCACAATAATTTCATTGCAGTGTTAATATAAGCCTATTTCTGACACTAATAAGAAAAGTTTAAAACGTTCAGAGAGTGAAAAACAGATAAAAAAGAAATACAAGAAAACAATTGTAAACTTCTAATATTTTTAAATTCCCCATAAGCAACTCTCAACCAAGAGGAATGAGACTCCACACAATTACTGGGCAACAGAGGGTGATTAGTACTGAATAAAAATGATTACATTGTTAAATGTGGCACGATGGCACAGTGCTCAGCATTAATGTCTCATAGCACCATGGACTCCGCTTGGTTTACTATCTGTGTGGAGTTTGCACATTCTCTCTGTGACACTGTGGGTTTCCTCTGGGTGCTCCAGTTTCCTCCTACAGTGCAAAGATGTGCAGTTAAGTGCATTGGCCATGCTAAATTGCCCCTTAGTGTACCGGGGTGCATAGGTTAGAGGGATTAATGGGTAAATATGTGGGGTTACAGGTATAGGACATAGGTGGAATTGTTGTCAGTGCAAGCTTGATGGGCTGAATGGGCTCCTTCTGCACTGTAGCAATTCTATGATAAACGTGATAATTGTTTATATTGATAATTACTTGGCTCACTCATTTATGGTAAATTGAATGAGCAATTGATGTGAAAAGGCAATTCCATGAAGATCATGGAGAGGTCGAGCCTAGGCTTTTTGCAATGCTTAAGGGGGTACAATGTATACCATTCCTCAACTTGTGGTGATTCACAATCCATGGGTTATCTCTTCTTGCTACAAATTGCTAGTCAATTTGTGCATTAGTAACAGCATGTATCATTAAGATAACATTATGGATCTATTATAATCTGACCCAGTGAAGATCTTTGGTGGCAGAATTAAATTCAGGTTTCTAAAGTTGTTCACAACATGATTTCCAATGACATTGCATAGAGCATTTGCCAAATCCTTTCTTTATCTTTAATATTATTATTTTTTCCATAATAACTATTTGCACAGAAGCCGAAAGTTAGCAAGAGGAAAATTGTCAATTTAGCTATAATTGCACAGTGACATTATTCCTTTCCTTCAGATTTCTTTTTCATTTTCAATTCATTTAATTAGCTAGTCCTAATCATACAATCCCTATAGTGCAGAAGCAGGCTATTTGACCCATCGACCACAATTCCACCCAGGCCTTATTCCCATAACCTCACATATTTATTCAGCTAATTGCCTTGATACTAGGGTCAATTTAGCCTGGCCAATCAACCTAACCTGCACAAGTTTGGAGTGTGGGAGGAAACCAGGGGACCTGGAGGAAACGCACGCAGACATTCATTTCCAGATGTTTTTAATTCAATTCATATTTCACCATCTGCCAGAGTGGGATTTGAACTGGGGGAGGGTACCCAAAACATTATCCTGGATCTCTGGACTATCAATTCAATGGCAATAACACTATATCACCATCTCCTCATGCAACGGCTGTTAAAATTCCTTCTATTATTGAAATAATTGTGATCTTTAAAGTTTTAATTCTGAACTAGTTGATGTGCAAAGATGTTGCCCACAGTGAGTTCGAAGACGCACCTCCATTCTTTCATGCAAAAATCTTGAAATACTTATTTGCTGTTATAAATAAACTCTTGCAGATACTTCCATCAATTTGAAGTTAACTCACTTTAAAATAGAAGGTTTTCCTCCTTTCTTGCACAATTCTCTCCCACACTTGGCAGGGCAGATGGTAGACTCTAACATCCATTTGCTGATCTTGGAGTGAACCTGCATTTGTTAGGGGGAGGCAGGGACTTTTTGAACTGGAAGTGGGATTCCAGCAGATGGAAGGTACGGTGTGGATCAAACGTGCTCAATGCCATCTGTTTGAGGCCCAGATTATTTTTAATCTGGGTTTGAGTTACATCCAGTTTGCCAGTTCATCAGATGTAACATTTCCTGGGTTCCCTGTTCATTCATTTCTTGCATGTAAAGAAGAACATCTTTTGGGTTGAGCATTAGGCTTGTCTCATGTTACTCAATCCACCTTCTGAAAGATAGGCATAATGTGCACAGGACAATATGCACATTGGATACTGCAATTTTGCACAATGAGGGGTTTCATTATTAACATACCCTTGGGTAACATTATATGAACAGGTATTATGCAGAAAAGGTTAACTTCTGTTAGGGGATATGCGACCAACTTGTGAGCGAGACCACTGATGTCACTGAACATCTAGTACAATGCCAAATTCTACAACAGTCCTAATAGTGTTGTGGGCATCACACACAACCACTTTGATCAGAAAGGCAACCAGTTAGGTATTGAATATTTATTATGCAGCTTCCCACAGGAAGTGTTTAAATACTGCTGGGTCATAAAAGCTATAATAGATTTTAAAACTCTATATACAAAAAAGTGTGTGTACATTAACATAGAGTCTGTCAAATTCTATGTACCAATATACATGAACTAAAAATATTTAGAATAATTATATTGTCACCTCAATCATAGAGTCATAAAGGTTTACAGCATGGAAACAAGCCCTTTGGCCCAACTTGTACATGCAGCCCTTTTTTTTAAAAGCCCTAAGCTAATCCCAATTGCCCACATTTGGCCCACATCCCTCTACACCCATCATACCCATGTAACTATCTAAATGCTTTTTAAAAGATAAAATTGTACCTGCCTCTACTGTTACCTCTAGCAACTTGTTCCAGATGCTCACCATCCTCTGTTTAAAAAAAATGCCCTTCTGGACACTTTTGTATCTCTTCCCTGTCACCTTAAACATACACCCTCTAGTTTTAGACTCCCCAACCTTTGGGAAAATATATTGACTATCCATCTTGTCTATGCCCCTCATTATTTTATTAACCTCTATAAAGTCACCCCTCAGCTTCTTAAGCTCCAGAGAAAAAGTCCCAGTCTATTCAGCTTTTCCCTCTAACCCAATCCATTAAGTACTGGTAGCATCCTCATAAATCTTTTCTGCATTCTTTCTAGTTTAATAATATCCTTTCTATAATAGGGTCTCCAGAATTGCACACAGTATTCCAAGTATGGCCTTACCAATGTCTTGAATGACTTCAATAAGATGTCCCAACTCCTGATTTCAATGATAAAACCAAGCATACTGAATGTTTTCTTCACCACTCTGTCTACCTGTGACTCCACTTTCAAGGAGCTATGAACATGTACCCCTAGATCTCTTTGTTCTGTAATTCTACCCAATGCCCTACCATTAACTGTAAGTGTAGCCCTATTCAATCTACCAAAATGCATCACCTCACATTTGTCTGAAACTCCATCTGCCATTTGTCAGCTCATTGGCCCAATGGATCAAGATCCTGTTGCAGTTGGAGACAACTTTCTTCACTGTCCACTATGCCACTAATCTTGGTGTCATCTGCAGACTTACTAACCATGCCCCCTATATTCTCATCCAAATCATTAATATAAATGACAAATAACAGTGAGGCCAGCACTGGTCCCTGAGGCACACTGCTTGTCACAGGCCTCCAGTTTGAAAAACAACTCTCTATAACCAGGAGTATGATGGAATACTCTCCACTTGTTTGGGTGAGTCCGTTCTGACAGCACTCTAGAAGTTCAACATCATCCAGCTTAAATCAGCCTGATTGATTAACGCTACGCCCACTACTTTCACCATCCAGTCTTTCCATTACTGATGCACAATAGCAGCCTTGTGTACCATGTACAAGATTCACTGCAGCAACTCACCAGGACTCCTTCAACAACCCCTTCCAACTCCATGATTTTTACCACCAAGAAAGATAAGGACAGCGGACAGCTTTAAAATTTTGGGTAAAAGATACAAGGGAATATGTGAGGGAAACTTGAGAAATGAACAAGTAGAAATGCCCTGTGCTGTGCTGCCTATGGGTAGGGTAGAAGTTTGTACAATTCATGATTTCAAAACAAAATGAGGGATATTGGGACTGACAGCTGGACAGAGATCTAATTATTCCATAAAAATATCAAAACAGGTGGCAGGCTTTTGAAGCACTTAATTAAACTAACAGAAAAGGAGCCAAATAAAAAAGCCCAACTGAACAAATAGAGGAAAGTTGGTTTAGTAAATTCAACACCTTTGCTTTCTGTCCATCAAAGTATATCATGTTGGAATGCATCACATCAAATCAGTGTGGCTAACCTTTGACAGCATTTGAAGCAGAATGCAGGTGTTTCTGCATCTCTGTCTCCATCTCTCAGTTCCAAGCCATCAACTATTACTGATTTTACACTTCTTGCAGATTTTCCTACATATCTGCATTTCTACTGCGCCTCTAACTGTTTGAGGGCCTATGGGTACATTTCCAGTAGCACAATTGCTACCTTTTTGTTTTAAAGTTCCACTCAAAAGACCTCAGTTGAGGAGACTGCTTAGATATGTGCGGGGGGTTTTGCGATCTCGCTTGGGTGAGACTTGCAGTTGGCAACACCAGAACTATCCATTTCTTGTAGGTTTTTATCAGTTCTGTAATTTGTTAATTGCTGTATGTATTCATTATTTCAACAGGCCAGCATATGAAAATCATTAGCAGTGTTCAAAAGAACAGGAAATAGATATACTGACTGGAATTTGCTGTTTGTTCCTGCCCATTGCCATTGCTAATGACAATGGAGAATTTGGCGCTCAACCAAATCTCTGTTCACTGCAGCCAGAGCGGAATTGGAGAATTTGATCCACTATGTGCCAACTTACAAAAGGATGGAACTTTCCACATTTCCTCTTCCCTTATCTCAGGTGGGTTTTGCCAGGAGCAGGGAGTAAAATTGTGTAGTATGGTGGGGAAACACCACACCCAAAGCCTGTCCTCAACCATTGGTGTTTTATCAATGACAGGGGAAGCAGCCACTTTTAGGCAATTAGTGACCCTGCCTTACATCACCTCTATTGTTTGAGAAACAGAAATAGAAAATTAGATAACTAAAAAATTTGGAGGGGGGGTGATGACCTTATCGGCTCATTCCACCGGTCAATTGGCAAGATGAGCCGATAACATTGGATGAGTGGTGAAAAATTGGGTTTGTGCCTGGTTTTTTCACCTCTGATTTGCCAGGGATAAGGATGTAATGTCAATTTCAATATGCAGTGACTTAATTGAAATGTAATTAATGAGTCCCCGATACTATTGCCTGGGCTCAATTGCTCTTACCTGTTTACCGATCAAGGTGCTGACTAGTGAGGATTACTATGGTTGCCACCAACAGCAACCTGATGTGCTGGCTTCACTGTAGGGCTGGAGGCCATTGAAGCTCCCTGAGTGGTTGGAAGCAGAGCAGGGCAGTGCCCCTTGAGCAGTACCATTCTGGCACTATCTACCTGGCAGGGCGTTGATCAGTTGGGATGACATTGTGTGCACACAGTACACTGGGAGATCGGGTGCCTGTGCAATGGTGCACCTAGAGCTCAGCAGCCGACTTTCTGATGAAATTAGGCTCCATTACTCAGTTAATAGTAGGGCACTGAGGAGAGTTACAGACAAAAGAGATCTAGGGATAATATTCATAGCTCCTTGAAAGTGGAGTTACGGGTAGACAGAATGGTGAAGAAGGCATTTGGCATGTTTGGTTTCATTGTCAGAACATTGAATACAGGAGTTGGGACGTCTTGTTGAAGTTGTACAAAAAGTTGGTAAGGCCACACTCGGAATACTGTATGCAATTCTAGTCCCCTATTATAGAAAGGATATTATTAAACTAGAAAGAGTGAAGAAAATATTTACTAGGATGGTACCAGGACTTGATGGATTGAGTTATAAGGAAAGGCTGAATAGACTGGGATTTTTTTTTTGCTGGAGGCTGATGGTGAACCCTGGAGTGGTCTATAAAATACTGAGGGGCATAGACAAGGTAAATAGTCAATTTCTTTTCCCAAGGTTAGAGGAGTCTAAAACTAGAGGGCATAGGGTTTAAGCTGAGAGGGGAAAGACACAAAAGTGTCCAGAGGGGCAATTTTATCACAGAGAGGATGGTGAGTATCTGGAACAAGCTGCCAGAGGTAGTAGTAGAGGCGGGTACAATTTTATCTTTTAAAAAGCATTTAGATAGTTACATGTGTACGATGGCTATAAACGGATATAGGCCAAATGCAGGCAATTGGGATTAGTTTAGGGGTTTAAAAAAAAAATAAGGGCAACATGGACAAGTTGGACTGAAGGGCCTGTTTCCATGCTGTAAGCCTCTATGACTCTATGATTCCATGACTTCCCCTGCCCCTGTTGGTGAAAATTGTATTGTGGGTTTTCTTCTAGCAAAGTGTCATAAGATTTATTTTTCAATGTTAAATTCGAATAAATGAGTCTGAAACTTTTCCATTTCCTCACTCATTCAGCCACGTAGAATATTTTCGGTAAGATTGGTCCCCTGGTGTTTTCTTTTAAAACAGTAATCAATGATGAAGAAGTGTTCACATAAAGCTGCAGGAATATATCTGAAATCTTTAAGCATGATGAGTAGTTTGCATATGACAAAAATGTCTGATGTACCTCATTATGCACTGTGATGACTCCAGTTGAACAGTTAGAAGCAGCATTTCATAATATGAATGTCACGTTATGCTTTTTAACTAAGTTACATTGGATGCAAAGATCTATGACACAATGGTTCGCACTGCTGCCTCACAGCTTCAAGGTGCCTGGGTTTGATTCCCGGCTTGGATCAATGTCTGTGTGGAGTTTGCACGTTCTCCCTATGTCTGCCTGGATTTCTTCTGGGCGCTCTGGTTTCATCCCACAGTCCAAAGATGTGCAGCTTATGTGCATTGGCCAAGCTAAATTGCTCCTTAGTGTTCTGAGATATGTAGGTTAGAGAGATTAGTGAGGTAAATGTGTGAGGTTGTGGGAATAGGGCCTGGGGTATGATTATTGTCGCTGCAAACTTGATGGGCCAAATGATCTCCTTCTGTACTGTAAGATTTCTATGATGAATCAACATTTTAGTGGTAATGCAATGAAGAAATTCAGCTGTAAGTTTTGTAGGATTACAGCAAAACTACAGTTTTTTTCTGATTGAAGTTACTTAAGCAATAACTAATTTGGAGGAAATTTTATATGGTCCACTCTTATTTATTCTTTATGGGTGAACAGAAAATAAATTAGTTAACAAAAGAATAAGGGGAATCTTTGAAGATTAACGCATAAGAAACATAAGTGAATTAATTCACTTCAGGAAAATTTTAGTGTCATATCCTAATCTATGTTGTACTAACTGAAAATCTATGCCATTGGGGGAGTTTGCTCTTCTCACTTGTCACGGGAATCTTAGCAGGCTGGGAGCAGATTATGCACAGTTCCATTGATAACAAAGCAGCCAGAAACTCCTGTCCCATGTGTCTCCATAGCAGAATCCCAACAATGCAGAAAGAGGCTATCCGGCCCATCAGGTTTGCACTGACCATATCCCACTCAGGCGCTATTCTCGTAACCCCACATATTTAAATCTGCAAAACCCCCGTCATTAGTGTCAACTTAGGATGGCCAATCAACTTAACATGCACATCTTGGACTGTGGAAGGAAACTGGAACACCCGGAGGAAACCCATGCCGACATGGGGAAAATGTGCAAACTCCACACAGATAGTGTCCCGTGGCCGGAATTAAACCTGAATCCTTGGCGCTGTGAGGCAGCAGTGCTAACCACTGTGCCACCGTGCCATGCATATTACTTACTATACTGTATTACCTTTCATCCTGAATGCTGTTTGAAAACATAAACATAATGGAGCATGCAGCCTTTGATGATAATTTGTAACTTAACATGTCAGCTTCTTTGTTAGGATTTGGAATTCAAAGTCTAAATTAGCAGCAGAGCAGAATTATTAGTAATTCTCAGAATTGGATATACAATTGAAAAGAATTGCAGGGCTACCATGAAAGATCTGGAAGTGGCCAGGTCAAATTGGGTAGCATTGTCAAAGAACTGACATAGACCCAATGGGCTGTGAGACTTTTCTTTATAATTCTATGATTGCAATCCTAATGATTATCACCATTCAGCTAATTAGTTCAAAGGTTTTACTCAGTGTCCTACTTTGGGTTGGTATTGATTTCTTAAATACCAAAAATCAATATTTTCTTCAAGATTATATCCACTAATCATTTTAATTTGAAAAAATTAATTTTTCCAGAAAGAATGTAAAAATAGGAAAGGATAAATTGCCTTTAGTTTTGAAAGATTTGCGATTCCACAGGATGCATGCAATAAATTTTCTATTGCTCTCTCTCTCATAGAGATTTTGTGGCTATTGTGTACTCAGAGACTTGTTAAAGAAAACCTACAAATACTTTGTCAGCATTTGGTCAGATTTCCATGTTTCTTTTAGAAAATTAGATTGTGAAAACTCAATGGATTTGCCATCTCAAAGTTATAAATAGAAAGAATATTTCCTTCATACTGATTTCAGGCTGTACAACAAGAAGTTAAAATACTGTGATTAATTGGAGGAAGGGGTATTTCAATTAATAGGCTTCCCCACTATATCACCACCCCACATTTGGATCCCTCCCTCACTGATGTGATGTCAAAGAACAAAGAACAAAGAACAATACGCCATGGGAAACAGGCTCTTCGCCCCAATGAGCCCACGCTGCCATTTTAACATTTTACATCAGCAAGGTTTATGACAGGTATAGAGCAATACGCACCAGGTGAATAGACCATGCAGGGGTGTACAGGTAGGTACAGCCCCAGGTTGAGAGGGACATACCCAGACAGTAGCCTGGCACTGCCCACTGGCATTGCCAGATGGGGCTTTCTCTGTTGAGGGCCATGGGGATGTTTTCCCTATGTGTCAGGGGGAGGGGGAAGGTGAGGGAGAAGGAGAGGGATCCCCCATGTTATATGGATGGGCATTCTTTATGGGTAGGTGCTTTGTTTTTATTTTTAGTGCTGGAGATCAGCGTGCCCTTTAAAAAAAGATGTCCTGTTCTCTGGAAAGCTGCTGTTTCTGGCTCTTTCAATGCCCACCCCATGCCAGCATTGACTACATGGGACACGACTTCAGCAATCTTTTTATTAATTGCTGGAAAACATAGTGAGAAAGGTCAGCTGTGCAGCTGGTGTGCTGCACCCTGCTTTTCTCACCCAAACCAACATTTCTGCCCAACATGAAAGTTTGTTATCTTTCAAGGTCCAGGTTTTCTTAGATGCTGCCAGCAAGAGAATGCCCTTCTTCTCCTGTCTCTGAAGCCATGTTACATTGAACACCGACAGTATTTTCCAGTCATGCTGCCCCAAAACTGGAAAATCCCACCTAAAACCAACAGCCTTTTACATGGCTGCACCTCGCCTGCTACAATTCCTGTGGCAGTGTCTCAGAAGAATTACACCACAGCAATGATGGTAAACTGTGCCAACAAAGGCTCTGATTTTCCAATTTTTATCTCTAATTCTGTCTGTTCATCTTCCTTATTAGGAAATAATCCAAATGAACCTCTAATTGGCTAGGGCAAGAGTCATCTAATATCACCCCAACTCTAACTAGAATCATGTAGATGAAAGACAAATGTCCGTCGCTATCTCCTTAGACTTCAGAAGTTACATTTCATTGTCAGTAAATGATACATCCTTATAGATACAGAGCAATTGTACCAACAGTGTTGCATCCTTTTATCAATAATACAATCTATCGCAAACAATTCATATCAATCTATTGTCCTATTCATGTGAATACTGAGACATTTAAGAGTAATAATTCCTACCATGATGTCAGGAACAGAATCTCTTTTTAAAATACAGCTGTTCAGATTTGGTGCATAGATTTAGGCAGCAAGTGTGTCAAAGCTTATAAAAACGCATGTCCCTTGTTTAATGATAAGGGCCAGGATTTTCTGGCTGTTCACACCAGTGGGATTCTTTGATCCCACCACCAGCACAACCCCTTCCCATGGTGGCTGGTGTGGTGACCTGAGTGGAAAATCTAATTGACAGGAGTATGACCGGAGAGTCCTGCCATCAGCGAACAGCGCATCATCTTCTATCTTCGGGAAACAAGGGGCTGGGAAGCCGGAGAATCTCACCCAATTTATCAAAATAAGTTCAGCCTGCTGAGTTCAAACCCTTTGCTTATTTCTTTAAAGCTAACAAGAAGCCTTGAATTGCACATTGTACAATTACTACAAAGACAATTGCTTAAACCCAGGCTTTTTAACATACTTACTAAGTTGCTTCAAACCAATACAGAATCCTAAAAATGATAGTATTATCAAAATCTTACAATGTTTTGATACGAAACTGGGAAAATAGCAGATGGTCTGTCTTTATTCTGGAGGTCACTGATATTTATGTTCCAGAGTTTAGGCTCTTGAGTAGCTGGAAACCTCTTCATTCTGGTAATAACAAATGCACAATTCACTGAAACAAATTAAACATACTCCTCATGTCAAAATTAAATTATGTTTCACTCGATGTTCCTAGGCCAACAATTTTTATTGAATATGTGGTACTACGGCTTACTTTTCCCCCTTTCTCCTGAATGCACTGGCACATGCTGAGGTATGGTGGAGTTATTATCTTTTCATTTTAAAATGATTGTACGACCGTAGTGGTGACAGGGTAAGTAACTTTTGTGGGATGGCACGGAGACACAGTGGTTAGCATTGCTGCCTCACAGCTCCAGGGACCTGTGTTCGATTCCAGCTCTGTGAGAAGTTTGTGCATTCTCTCTGTGCCTGCATGGGTTTCCTCTCACAGTCCAGAGATGTAGGGGTTAGGTTGATCGGTCACGGTAAATCGTCCTTTGGTGTCAGCGGGACTAGCATCGTACATACCTGGGGTTACAGGGATAGGGTCTGGATAGAATTGTCGCTGTAGGTTCAATGGACTGAATGGGCACCTTCTGCACTGCATCGATTCTATGAATCAAAGGTAACATGCCTCACAAAATCACCGATCTCTATTGTAGGTAATATATGTTAGCTCTCCTTTCCCTAATGAGGTTCATACCCATGAAAAGATGCAACTTCAACATTATAACTTTGTTATTTAGTCAGTCATGTATCAGATTCACAAATCTTTCTTACAATACTTTGTTTTAGGAGCACAGAGACCTTTTGCATCGAAAATCTATGGTGAGTGTTGATAGATTAATCTGGATGTTTATTAATAGTCTGGCTGTTTGGCAGACTAAAACAGCTTGTAAAATGTCTGGCTGATAACCTGCTGTTAGTCAGCTGTTACTTAAAGTTAATTCCCATGAATTCCAAAGCCAAACAGAGAGAGTGTAAATGTTTTCAGATCTTATCAAGTACATTGTTTTCTCTTATTCTTTCATGGGACGTGGATGATGCTAACTGGGTTAACATTTGTCACCCATCCCTAATGGCCCTTGAACTGAATGGCTGGAATTTTACTGCAAAACGGCATTCTCTGTTGGCCTGGGCGAGATCTTACGAGCCTTGGGTAGACAAAGCGGTAAAATTCCAGCAAATGACTTACTCTGCCATTTAACCACATTACTGTGACTCAGGGGTCACATGTAGACCAGAGTAAGTATGGACAATAGACTTCTTTCCTTAAAAAACATTAATGAACCAGATAGTTTTTTACGACAATCAATGTTAGTTCATGGACACCATTACTGAGACTAGCTCTCAATTCCAGGTTGCTTTACTGGAATTTAAATTCCATCTAATGCGTAGTGGAATTTGAACCCCTGTTCTTTGAATAGTTACCTGGGCATCTGGGTTACTAGTCCACTGTCGTCACTACTATCCCTCCCTCCCCCACCCTGAGACGATCTGGCCTCACTTCCCTTCCAGAGAATGATCTGGCCTCACTCAATCCCCCCCCCCACACATTTTCAGAGAATGATCTGGCCTCACTCACTCTCCCAGAGGAACATCTGACCCGCCTTCTTCTCCTCCCCTCCAGACAACAATCAGCCTCCCCTCCCCCAATCACCAGACAACAATCGGCCCTCCTGCAATGAGCCCCCCCCCCACCAAATAACCAGAAATGATTGGATCTCCCTGCCCTCCACCTCCCCACCAGAAATACATCTGACCCGCCTCCCTCCTCCCCCCTCCCCTCCCCCCACCACCGCTGTGAGTCAGAGAGCCATTGGAAGCGCTGAACTCGCGCTTCTGCAACTGGAGCACCCAATTCAGACTTTTATTCAGCTTGTCTATTACAGCAGGGTTTCTGATTGGCAAACACAGCAATAAAGAGGGAAATGCCGATAAAGTTTGTGGGCAGTTCATTAATTCAATTGAAATACATGCAAATGCACTTAAATCGCTGCTGCGCCCGTTTTGGGCGTGAATCAGATCGTCGCCAGGTTTCAATAAAGTAGCTGTCTGCTTAGACATGGGTGAGGATCATGTTAATGGCCTCACACCCGACTTTACCACGTTTTTGTGCCTGAAAACGGGCGTGACACCATGGTAAAATAGGACCCAATGTGCCCCCATAACTAACTGTGAATGTTAATGTGAGTTGTTTTCGATAAGTGACTTGTGAAACCTATGATTAAACTGCAGCAGAGAGTTTACCATTTCAAGCAATGTTAGGGACTGTTGCCATATTATTTTCTCAACTTGCTAATTGCGACAAACTGCATTGTCGCTCTGCCAGGATTCTACCCACACTTGACACTGACAACAAAATATAGTGCCCAGCTTTCATTTCATTTGAGCCGCTTTCTTGACTCTAATTGATTGGCTTGCAAAGTCATGTCAGAGGATAGTTAGAAGCCATGATAGTTCAAAATTTCAGATTCACAGGAAAACTGGCGTAAATCATGCTGGTTTTTGCAGTGCAACTTCAGACAAGAGTCTCCCACCTGCTGTGCAATGCAGAGGTCACAATCAGGAATATCATTAAAAGCTCGGGGAGTTGAGCCTATACTTGCCGGGAGGCTGACAGTTCTGGGCATCTGAGCAAGTGCAGTGATCCCAAACTGTCAATCTACAGTTTGCTGGCTAGCTCAATCGCTGGCCAGTCCAGGACCCTCTTAATGCTGTCCCTCCAAACTCCCACAGCCCAATTGTGACCCCTGTCCATTCCTGGGCCAGCCCTCATCCCCTTCCCATCCCAGAATGCTCCAATTTCCAGCTCTCCCCCTCGCCGCAGAACCCCACCTCTAGCAGGTCACCCCTGGCTGACCACATTCCCCTCACCCAAATTGTTGGCCTCCCTCCAGTCTCAACTGCTCCACATGCAGAATGACAGCAGAACTCCCCACCCTTGTGAATTGCCCCCCTACACACCATCCTGAGCTGGCACCATCCCCTTGGCGCTGCCCCATGCATGGTAGGTAGTCTGAACCCTGTTGGAGTGAAGTATTCCTGGCGGGGTTGGAGATTCTAACATGCCCAGTTAATTCAGTCCCAGACCTGCTAATTACGTTTAAATTGTATTTAAACATTATTCAAATATTAGCCCAGCCTCCCAGCCAATTTCCAACAGATGTAGACTCTGCTGGAAATCCAGGCCTGGGAGACTCAATCATGAGCTGATCATTAGCGGGAATTCCGTGAATTGGCCGACCCTGGATGGCCCAACCCTATATGGGATAATTGCTCTCTCATGTGTCTCCACAGTCCTTCTTGATAAATGATAGAGCATAGGCTTGGGGAAAACAGCAAGAATTTCAGCAATTGTTGTCAGAGGCATGCCTAAATGTTAAATGTAACATTCCATTTCTTGCATATGTTTCCAGCAGGAAAGCATGCTGGCACAATCACATTTGGAAAATGTGGTGTGTAGCAGCCGGAACTCACCTGAACAATGCCTGGAGCTGTCTCTGGTGTTCAGGATGAAGGCCACCCGCCTCTGGACTAAGAAATGCCATGGTAGTAGGTTGGGGGAGCATTTGTAGGTGGAACCTTCCAGATTCAATATCCTGGAGAGTGGTCCTTTTTTCAGCCTCAGAATGTTCCTGGAAATCCATCTTCTTTCTCAGGAAGTCCACCTTCTTTCTTCACTAGTAGCTCAGCGAGGTTGAGCATCTTTTCAACATAGCACCCAGATAAGGTGATAGACTGTACACCATCAGGCTTGCTCCACCATGGAATTTGGCACAAAACATCCAAGTGCATAATCAATGAGGTTGAGGCCAGAAGATTTTGTGTGTTTACCTGTTGGCCTCCTCAGTGGAAAACACTTCCCATTCCTAACTCACCACAGGACTTAGTCCCAGGAAGGAAGAGTTTTGCCCATTGGGTTTACAGGCTATCAGGTGTAACTTAGAAGAATCCATCTGTTCATTATATGTATTCAAATAATCATTCAATCAATGCTCACAACGCGTAGAAACTTAACCTCAATTAGTACAATAGCATTATCAATAGTTAATCTTCTGATACTGATTGAAGGTTCAGGCTTTAGCACCGATGCAAATAATGTGGTAAATTTAAGTTACAATGTATTACTCAGTGCTTGCACACTATGAGTGCACTTAAGACACTTAAGACATTATTAATGAATGATACTTTAGCCCTGACTTTTCATCACTCTCTGACTTACAGCAAAGTGTTCTCCAGTTTGCTGTTAGCAGGGAAGTGTGGCTAGGCCATGAGAGGGAGCATAATGAAAGTGGTTACAGAAAGAAGGTTTTAGTGAAAGTCTTTTCATTTTTCACCTTCACAATGCAGAGAACAGTGCTTTCGAGGTTCCAAAGCCATAAGGATATCCATTAAGAGATTGCCAGCAGTTAGAACATCCTGCTTCTATCTTTGCTGAAAGCACAAGGCTTGTGACAGATAGAAGTGTGAAGGAAAGGAAGAGGGAAAATTTGTAGTTGTGTGCAGGTATATTATACATTGTGATAGAATTTCTACAGTAGAGAAGGAGGCCATTCAGCCCATTGTGTTTGCATTGACTCAGCTTCTTAGCCAGGCCCCCGCCCATCCATCGTATCCCCGTAATCCCTCACATTTATGATGGCTAATCCAGCTAACCAACAGAACTTGGGACAATTTAACACGGCCAATCCACATAACCTGCACATCTTTGGTCTGTTGACAAAACCAGAGCACTCAAAGGGAACCCACGGAGACATAGGAAGAATGTACAAATTCCATGCAGACAGTCATCCAAGACCAGAATTGAACCTGGGTCCTTGGTGCTATGAGGTGTCTGTTTAATGTGTGGCATAAAGATTATTTTTGTGACACTTTTTATCTTGCTAATTCTTGATTGCTTGGTGGGCAGTTGATGAATGGCAGGATATAAGTTGGTGCTGAGCAATGTTGACTGGGAAAGGAAAGCAGGGCAGAGACTAAAAGGAAAATCAAGGGCAGTAGCGATACTGAGTCATTGTTAAAGTGTAGGCACAAGATCCAGTTGGTAGCAAGCCTCCTTCTAGACACTTGCAATAAAAACAACTATTGGAAAATGTTAACTCTATTGAAACTGCAGGAACAAAATTGTAATTTTCTTTTCTAAACTGCACCAGAACACCTGTAAACTAACGTACTCCAGGGTTTTTTTTTTAAACTCTAACTGATAGCTGCAACCAGATTTTCTACTTTTAAAGGGCCGGGGATTTAAATACTTATTATGGATGCATGCAATACAGTAATAGATCAGATTGTTAAAATACAGTTGATACTTCTAAAGCGTGCAAAGTCACTTTCAAAATGTGTAAAGTATCAGTTTAACCACAGTAAACAAATTATTTTAAATTAGGAAGTAAGAAAACAGGTTTGAGTATTGTGTGATTACTGACATAGTTCTCTATTATGCCATCAACTCCTCTAAGTAGTATTGAGTTCTTATCTTATCTTGACTATGAAGTTCTCGGAAGCTTGGGAAACTCACGGAGCCAATATTAAACAGCAAAAAAGCCATGTTAATATCACTGTAATTAAACAATGAATGTATTGACAATCTGTTTCTTCTATGGGATGTACGCCCACACTATCTGATGTTAAATATGGATGTGGGAGGATTACAACCAACATATTTCCATTTTTCTTTTGGAAACCTGTGCAGACTTGAGGGCCAAAAAGCCTCTTAGTACACTGTAGGGATTTTATGGAAATCAATTTGTAGTTTCCTGGAATTTACAACTATTCAAGTTCCGCATTATACTGGTTTCCACTATTACATCATAATAAAGTAACTTAAAGGAATTAGAACAATTCAACAACTCACCAACATGTTCAAATCTACTAATAGCCTGTTTGTCAATCAAATCTAGTTAGCGCATATGATGAATCAATTAACGGCTAACTCAACAATTTCATACTCATTCCATTTAAGGCCAAGTACTATTTACTCATTTAGTTGCCTTCATGCTTTGCTAGTCTTATAGGATTCAATGCTGTAACAATAGAATGTGCCAGATTACAGCATATGTTACACATTTTATTAATATTATCAGCGAGCAGATTAATAAGCAGGCACCAATTTGAATTTACTTTAATGGATGGGCATGACATGTTTCAACTGATATAATGACGGGTTTTCAAACTGTTTCTGGGTACTCCAGCAGTGCAGCAGTTATTCATTTAATAGTCACTATAAAAACACATGCTCATGATTAGTTGGCAAATTGAATAATTGTTTTATCTTAAAGAGCTTTGGCTCATCATATGTACATAGAGGACAAGAGATATAAATGTCAAAGGGTAAAACTGAGAGTATAGCTGGAAACGGAAGTGGCACTGGAGAGGATCCGACAACAAAATTACCGTTGACGTCTGGCAGGAATTTCAACTGGCTCCAGCAAGGCCGTAAAATCCCGCTCCATATGTTTTCTTTTTATTTATTTATGGGGACATGGGTATTTCTGGATGCCCAGCATTTTGTTGCCCATTCCTGGTTGCACAAGGGCAATTTAGAATCAACCACATTGCTGTGTCTCTGGAATCACATGTAGGCCAGAGCAGGTAAGGATGGCAGATTTCCTTCTCTAAAGGACATTAGTGAACCAGATGGGTTTTTCCAACAATTGACAATGGTTTTGTAGCCATCTATAATTCTTAATTCCAGATATATTTTATTGAATTCAAATTCTACCATATGCCATATTAGGATTTGAACCCTATCCCGAGAACATTAGTTGAGTTTCTGGAATAATGGCCTAGCAATAATGACACCAGGCCATCACCTCTCCTGAGACATAGAGCTATAAAATCAAACAATAAAATGTGCACAGTTCCCAGCCAACTTCACCTTGACCTGGTTAGACATATGAGTAATATTTAAAAAATCGTTATCAGTAAAAATAGTTGCAGCTGGGAGTATTTCAATAGCCTGAGTTCAGTTATTTTGTAGCCAAATATATTATTGCCAATCTAAAGAATTTTTCATGATGCTGTGCACAGGATTAGCTAAATGCAATATAGAATAAAAATAAGGGAGAGCAAACCAATGAGGTTATTATTATGTAATTTCAAATCCTTAAATTAATGATTTGCATTTTTATAGCATTTCATGCAATCATTGGATGTCTTGAAGTGCTTTACAAACCATGGAATACTTTTACAATTGTACTGTCTGTAGGAAGTTCGATAGTCAATATATATGCCAGTGATAGCACAGACCCAGCAGTGGTGGCAACACAGTGGTAGGCAATCAAGAGGGAGTTGCCCTTAGAGTTCTCAACATTGATCTGGATCCCATAAAGTCTCATGGCATTGTGTCAAACATGGGAAGGAAACTTCCTGCAGGTTGCCATCGATCTCCTCCTTCCCCTCCCACTTCCCTTCACTTAGCAGATGAATCAGTACCCCTCCATGTTGAATACCAAAAGCCAACATGGTTGCAGAATGCACTCTTTAGACCATCACCAAGAGTGGCTCAGTGGTACCAAGAGAGACTGAGCTAGATAAGAACTAAAGGACATATTGTGACGGCAGCAATATTAAGGGTACCAACAAAACTTACTTGACTTCCTCACCAATCTACCTGTTGCAGATCAATCTATCCATGTTAGTAAAAATGATCACTGCAGAATCCTTGTGGAGACAAAGTCCTGTCTCCACATTGAAGATATGCTCCATTGAGCAGACCTAACAGTTTGAAATTGTGCATCACTTGAGGCACTGTGGGCCAGCAACAGCAGAGAATAGTATGCAACCACAATTTGTAACCAGCCAGGCATCAAACCTGGTTCAATGAAGAGTGTGGGAGAGCATAGCAGGAGTAGCACCAGCCCCTGGTGACACTACATACCCTGCCCCTCGGAAGCAATCTCTACCTGCAGACTGATCATACGGGAATGATTTTTGCTTGAAGGTTCAAATCTATCTCTTCTAGATCATTTATAACCATAACTATTGCACCAAGAAGTATAACCACTATCCCTTTGAGAACCTGTAGCACATTCAACAATTACTCATTCCCCTTTAAATTCTTTACCGTTCACCTTATAAACAGCAGCATCTGCATCTTGAGGTTCATCAAATTTGACAACATCATACCCATTCTTTATGTCCACCTCCAAGACTTTTTAGCAATCCTTGAAGAAGCATTTCACATTCCCTTTTGGTTGTGTTAGCTGAGCCTGCCAATGTAAAACCATGACATCTTCTTTTCCTGTCTTTCTTTTCCAGGTAGTTCTACTGTCATGAGACGGTCTTCATGCTTGTCTTCAGTGAGTTACCCCACTGTCAACATCCTGGGCTTTACCGTTTCCCTGAAAATGAACTGGACCAGCCATATAAATATCTAAAAGTTGCATTATAACAATTCATCAAGGCTCTTTCAACAACAGCTTCCAAATCGTTGATCTCTACATGTACAAGAGCAGAATGGGAACACCATCACCTGCAAGTTCCCTTCCAAGCCACCCACCATTCTCACTTGGAACTATGTTGCTGTTCCTTCAGTGCCACTCGGTCAAAATCTTGGATCCCCTGACCTAACAGCAGTGTGAGTGCATCTACACCGTAAGGACTAGAACGGTTCAAGAAAATAGCTCTCTACCACATTCTTGAGGGCAATTAAGCATGAGTAATAAACACTGGCCTAACTGCAATAGTCATCCTCTGTGAAAAAACTCAGCAAATTGCTTAATCCATATTCTATAAATCTAAGTAATGGATAAATATTGGTCATGAAATGGGAATAATTTTGCTGCTTTTCTCTCAATTATCAATGAAATCTTTTACTTTCACCCAAAGAGGCAAACAAGGTCTTCATTTAAAAATCTCATCTGAACGGCATTGGCCAAAATTTTATGCTTTTTCTACTGACGTGTTTTTAAGCAGTGGAGGAATGTCAAATTGAAGGCCCAGTAACTGGCTATTTTGGATACCATTTCCTGCCCAGCTTCAACCGTAAAGCTGGCAGGATGATTGAATTCACATGAGGGGAGGCCAAAAATCCACAGTGTTACATTTCAGGTGTGAGTTGAGAGGAGGAGGCACCTTCATCAGAAACCCCCTTCTCGAGACTTCCTTTAAGTTCAGTGGCCACCTGATTTTCCTTCCCCCTTTCCCACTAACCCCACCTATCTCATCCTGATATTCCTACATGCACAATTTTGAACAAATATCAATGGATCACAATCATTGATGGGATTCCTGGACAGTTGGTTTTCTCATTATAAAAGATTACAGAAGTTGAAGTATGAAAGAGATCATTATTCCCATTCTATCCAAAAGTCTAATGATGATGCTGAGGCGATGGGCTCATGGTATTATCACTAGACGATTAATCCAAAAACTCAGCTAGTGTTTTGGGGACTGAGTTTGAATTTCATCACGGCAGATGGTGGGGAATTTGAATTCAATAAAGACTATCTGAAATTAAGAATTTACTGATGACCAGGACACCGTTGTTGTTAGTTGGAAAAACCCACTTGATTCACCAAAGTCCATTAGGGAAGAAAATCTGTTGCCTTTACCCAGTCTGGCCTACATGTGACTCCAGTGGTTGACTCTCAGCTGCCCTCGGACAACGAGGGATGGGCAATAAATGCTGGCCAGTCAGCGATGCCTGTGTCCCATAAATGAATTTTAAAAATATTGATGTAAAACCCCACCTGGTTTGCTAATGTCCTTTAGGGAAGGAGATCGGCTATCCTTACCTGGTTGGCCTACATGTGACTCCAGATGTCACTATAGCAACTGGCCCTGAAATGGCCTAGCAAATCACTCAGTTAAGAACAATAAGGATGGACAAAAATGTTGACCCAGCCAGCGATGCCCACATCCCGTGAATGAGGTAAAAAAGAAGTTTGCCTTGCCACATCTAAAAATGTCCTGGTTTTACAGCTGATAACACCAACTAATGTCATTTGAAAGATAAACATAATAAGTGAGCAAAGTTTTACACAACATCTATTAAGAGAAAATATACTAAACATAAGATAGAGGAACAGTCATTACCGACTAACCACTTACATACTGTACATCTGTTAAATTCCCAGACCAGTAAACATAATGAATCATATTTTGCAATAATTGCAATAATTACAAAGGTCAAATTTATCGATTAGCTTGCCTATTGAGTGTCTATAAAAGGAAGAATTGGAATTCCCTCATTGCACTAGCATTGTCTAGCACTGTGCAACATGAAGGTAACACTGGTCTTCCTAGCGTGCTGCATTGCTTATGGAATTGCAGCTCCAGAGAGAGGATTGTTTCTGAACCTGGTAAGATTATGTGAAAACATTTCGTACACCAACTATGTATAGAATGCAATGCAATATCAGTGAATGGTGGTGAGATTATTCTGAAAGAGGTTAAACATACTATTTTTGACTCATTACCATGCGTTAGGGGCAAGGTTCCTTTGCTTGCAACCTCAGTTGAAATCCCAGAAAAGTAGTGTCATTTTTGCTTAGGCTTCAATGATCTCTCCATTCAAATTATGAAAATGGGTGTGGGAAGACTCAGTTAAATTGACTGAAGTATTTCAGGAAGCTTTACCTGTCGTAACAAAGATGTTTTCTCTTTATTTAATAAATCAACATGTCAGAACTTAGAACTGTTCTGGGCTTTGACCAAAAATATGTTTAGCAAAAGATCTAAGTACAACATGTCTGTTTAGTAAAATAACTCAAAAGAAAGCCGGATGATCGATTGTTCTACAGAAGTGATTAATACTTAAGTGCTCTCTAAAAATGTAGAATAGTTTTAGAGATCTTCACTTGCAAATTTTCCATATCATTCATATTAATAATACCAGTCTATTTTCCTTGCTGTATTTTCAAAATACAAGAGGTGTATTGGAAAGAGTGCAGAAGAGACGTATCCAGATGTTGCCTGGTTTGGAGGATATGGACTATGAAGAAAGAGTGAATAAATTTGGATTGTTTTAATTGGAGCGTCAGGTCCAATAGAGGTTTACAAGATTATGACAGGCTTGGATAGAGTGGGTAGTCAGAATCTTTTTCCTAAAGTTGAAAGGGCAATTACATGGGCGCATAGTTTGAAAGTGAGATGGGGAAAATTTAAAAGAGATGTAAGAGACAAGTTTTTCACACAGAGGGTGGTGAATGCCTGGAACGTGCTGCTGCAGGAGGTGGTGTAAGCAGATTTTGTAGCAACGTTCAAGAAGTGTCCGGATAGATACGTGAATAGGCAGGGAATAGAGGGATATGGACCACGTGGAGTTTAGAAAGTACTAGAATAGAAAGGCATTTGTGTCGGCACAGACTTGGGGGCTGAAGGGCCTGTTCCTGTGCTGTACCGTTACGTTCCTTGTGTCTGACAACTAATCTGACAACTAATTTTTAGAAATTGCATTTCATAACCACACAATTAATTTGGCTGTTTGATTGTAACATGCACAACATGTGTGTTTATCTTTTTAAAAAGGATAATGGAGAGCTCTGTATTAAAAGTCTTCAATGCAAGAGTCGTTGCTGCCACAGAGAAACTGGACTGAGTCTTGCAAGGTGTGCTGATAGAGGTGCTGAAGGATACCAATGCTCAAGTCATGTAAGTACTTAATTTTAAAATGACCCTCACTAATAAAACAAAGTAGTCATTTTATCAGCCATTGGTGGGATCCAAACATAAATGGAAAAATCTATTCAGATTGCTGTATCATTGCACTCCTAAGGTCTCTTTGCTGCTTGTTCTTTGTTCTTTCTTTATTCTTTGCTTATTATTGCAACAGAACACTTTTCACCTTCATCATTACAATCCCTATATTCCAAATATTATTCCTTCTGCAAACAACATGACAATGCATTACATAAATGTAAAAAATTCCATATCTGTTCTTGTGTAAAACACACCTTTAATCTTGCTCTATGAGTTTCTTCCAAATTCACAATATTTGTGGAGTATCTTCCTTAATGTCAGGATATTCCAAGTGCTTCAGAGCCTGTTAAGTATTTTGAGGTGTTGCAATGTGCACAGTGCAGCTGTCAGTTCACACACAGCTGGATCCCACAAGTAGCAATGTGATAAGATCAGATAATCTATTTTGGTGACTGAGGATAAATATTGCCCACACACCAGGGAGAACTTCCCTACTATTCCATTCTTTGGTTTAGCAATAGTGGGGTGGGGGCACGGTGAAGGATACGATTAGATTTGCTGTCAATCTTTGCCTTGTTCAAACAAATCCAACTATTATTGTGGTTTTGCATTGCCTGTAATGATGATTAAATTTGATTTATGGCTATGCAATCTTGACGTGCAGCAATCCCAGATTCACATTAAAAAAAGTAAATAACTCTAACCCTAGAAACACTGATTTCCTGATCCTATTGATGTAATTGAGGAAATATTGAAACTGTGTCTCTCCTTTCAGCTCATGTATGATATCTACTACAAATGCCCCTGTCAAAGAGGTCTGAAGTGTGACGGTGATAAATCCATCATCGGTTCAATAACAAACACCAACTTTGGTACCTGCAAGGATCCGAACAACGTTCCTTAATTCATAAAGACAAGCAACGTGCCATCACGTCAACTCCTTCGATCTACTATGCTCGAGTGAATGCGAAATTGCAATATATGTATCCAAATCTTGCTAATATGGCTGTAATCAAAACGCTCACATGAATACAAGATTGCAGACATTCAATCTGAACTATTAGGTGAATTGTTGTAAGCAATCTTGTTCTGCATGTGAAACAAATGTAATTTTTAATATTCAGTCCAAACTAATGCTAATGCATTTAATAATTCATTCTATTATAACTTGCTATTTTTCTCCAAATATCTTGACCATTAACATCTAAGTGCTGTTAAATATTTGTTTTCTGAAATACAGCACAATTTTGCAAAAGTTAAAGGATAATGGAACCTCAAATTTACCCCTTTAACATCTAACTTTCAGCTATAATGAAATTATAATATTGTTAAAGCAAATTATTCCATTTTAATTTCTTGTTTGGGCGGATTTTACGTCTTGCTCTAAAAACTATGAGAAGAAAAGGATTTGTTCAATGATTCTAATATCTATTAAATGAATTGCTAATTCAGTTCACTGTCTTCATTGCCATTTGTTTCAAAGGTATAAGGTGTTATTCTCAATGATGATTTACAGAACGTTCATCAAATATTTGCAAAATCAATCTGATCTCTTTGCGAACTACTTAATATTGAGCTTTTTAGTTTTGCTCCCATAAATGTAATTTGCAGAGATCGGTGGCAACAGCCAGAACTCAAACTTCATTAGAGGAATGTGTGGCGGCATAGATTTTTCACTCGGGGTAACATCCATTTCTTAATGGCACACACGTCATGGCGATTAACAGAAGAAGCACATCAAAACGTGCAGATCCTGTCAGGTGGAATAGAAGAACCCAACTAAGGCTCTGGGTTGGAAATGCACTGAGCATTGTCCAGCTAAAGAGCAAACAAGTCTTCAGGAAACTTTTCAGCATTCTTCCTTACCTAATTCCTAATTGGTCATCCCTTAAGAATGAGAAAGAAGAACTCACTCCCCCCATTCACATAAAGAAGCAAAACATCACAGCAAACATTACACATCACATGGAACATAAGACACTCGTAACCATAAAAGCATTGCAGTATAGAAGGAGGCCATTCAGCCCATCAATTTTGTATTGACTCTCTAAAACAGCATCCCATCCAAGCCCTTCCTCCCAACCTATCCTTGTAAACTTGCACATTTACCACGGTTAATCCACCTAACCAGTACATCTTTAGACACTTAGGAGCAATTTACTAAGGCCATTACACCTAACCTGCACATCTTGAGACACAAAGGGAAATTTACTAAGGCTAATGCGCCTAACCTGCAAATCTTTAGACACAAAGGGCAATTTGCTAAGGCCAATCCACCTAACCTGAACATTTTTGGACTCTTGATCAAAGTGCACGTACGACAATGTAAAGGTTGCAATCAGTACTTTTCATGTAAAATTAGCATTAAAAATAATGTCTTCATAGAGGTAAAATAGCAGCCCTTCAGCACTTGGTGCTTGTTTTTCTCAGAAACCTACCCTGTAGTCTACCATTGCTCTTTCCACATCAGCCCAGAAAGTTTTCCTTCTCAAATAGACATTCCATTCCTGTTTGAAGGTTACACTGGAGTCTAGTTCCACCACCCATTCAGGCAGTGCATTCTAGGTATAACTTGCTGCATAAATAAAATGCCTGCTGCCTGCTGCTCTTCCCCACATCTTCTCATTCTCACCTACCAGCTCTTTTGCCAGTTATCTTAGATCTGCGTCCTCTGGTTACATAACTATGGTTTAAACAATTAATTGTTACTCTAACTACACATAATAACAAGGAATGATGTTTAAAGTTGTGTGGGGGGAAGATGGTCTATTGATATTATCACTGGACTATGAATCCAGAGCTCAGCTAATGTTCTGGGGACATAGTTCGAATCATGCCATGGCAGATTGTGGAATTTGAATTCAGTAAAACAAAACTGGAATTAAGAATCTGTTAATGACCATGAAACCATTGTCAAGTATCAGAAAAACCCATTTCGTTCATTAATGTCTTTTAGGGAAGGGAATCTGCTGTCCTTACCTAGTCTGGCCTGCATACGACTCCAGACCCATAGCATTATGGTTGATTCTCAACTGCTGTCTGAACAAAGGCAACTTGGGATGGGCAAGGAATGCTGGTCAGCCAGTGATGCCCAAGTCTTACAAATGTGTATAAAAAATATTTAAATGTTTAAGAATTTGTCCAGACTGCGAGAAAAATCCTTGCTGGTTAATCACCACCAGCTCCCTCCATCCTGGCTCATGTACTTGACGCAAGAATTATTTTTCTCGAAGAGATTCATTGCCCCTCATCTTCTCCCTGCTCTCCTCTGCTACAGGGAGTTTGTTTCAAAACGTACACTAAGTTCTCAACATCAATATTGTGCAGAACACATTATCATTTTAATGAGATTCCATCAAATGTTTAATGTGGGCTCTTTGTGGATGTAACCACGTTTTTAAGACCTAAAATCTATTTTGATCACTTTGCTGTAATGTTTCCTTTGGAATTCTTCAGCTGATGACCAACCTTTTTACTTCTGATGCTGTAGTCACATGCAAGATAAATAATTTCCATCTAAAATGTTTTGTAGTACTCTGACTTTCTTGAAATATATTTTTTGATGGTTAATTTCTTATTATATTAATATGTTTAAAACTGTTGGCCTTTATTTGATGCTATGACCATGTGGCATACAGTAATATCCAAGATCTCACTTCTCATCAAATCTCTTAGGATAGCAGACTGTCTGATGTAGTGTGTTGGAAGAGTCATGCCATCTCTGAACATTGGTCTCAAACGTCACTAGATGAATGGGATGAATATCTTACCTTTGAAGTTATTAGGGATACTAAGTGAAAATGATTCTGAATTCCTGAACTGCCTTGAATTTACATTACATTTGACAGAGTCTGAAACATTTACCTACATAATCCTTTTTTAAGAACCTAAGTTGTTTGGAATGGAACAGTTCATACTGGTGAGCTGTGTACTTTGAATAGATGAATGGGTGCTGTTGTACAATAGCGCTGTTGAAGAAATGCGACTTTAGCTCTAATCTACATCAGCTTTTGTTACTCGTAGCATAATATAATGCTGCTCTCTATATTGTTTGTAATGTAATTTTTCATACTGCCACTTGACTAATAAATACAAGATGTTTCAATCCCCTTGAAGCATAGGGAAGAAAAAGATTTGTATTTCTATAGTGTATTTCATGATCTCAGGAGATTGAGGGTTACATGTTCATAGCTCCTTGAAAGTGGAGTCACAGGTGTTCAAAGTGGTGAAGAAGGCATTTGGCATGCTTCATTTTATCAATCAGAATGTTGAATACAGGAGTGTTATGTCTTGTTGAAGTTGTACAAGACATTGGTAAGGCCACACTTGGAATACTGTGTGCAATTTTGGTCACCCTATTATAGAAAGAATATTATTAAACTAGAAAGAGTGCAGAAAAGATTTATTAGAATGCTGTCAAGAATTGATGGATTGAGTTAGCAGAAGAGGCTGAATAGACTGGGATCTTTTTCTCTGGAGCACAGGAGGCGGAGGGGTGACCTTATCAAGGTCTATAAAATTAATGAGGGACATAGACAAGGTAGACAGTCAATATATTTTCCCAAAGTTAGGAGAGTCTAAAACTAGTGGGCATACAGAGGTTTAAGGTGAGAGGGGAGAGATGCAAACGTGTCCAGTGAGGCAATTTTTTCACACACAGTGTGGTGAGTGTCTGGAACAAGCTGCCAGCAGTAGTAGTAGAGGCGGGTACAATTTTATCTTTTCAAAAGTATTTAGATAGTTACATGCCTACGATGGGTATAGGGGGATATGGGCCAAATGCGGGCACTTGGGATTAGTTTAGGGATTTAAAAAAATAAGGAA
Organism: Sphyrna mokarran; assembly: GCA_024679065.1. Taxonomy (NCBI): domain Eukaryota; kingdom Metazoa; phylum Chordata; class Chondrichthyes; order Carcharhiniformes; family Carcharhinidae; genus Sphyrna; species Sphyrna mokarran. The sequence continues at coordinate 19,584,099 of JAGIQG010000023.1, read as the reverse complement.
GGGCCTGTTTCCGTGCTGTAAATATCTATGACTCTATGATTCTACTTCTTCCTCTGTCCCTGCTGGTGAGAATTGTATTGTGGCTTTCTTTCTTGCAAAGTGTCATAAGATTGATTTTTCAATATTAAACCCGAATAAATGAGACTGAGACTTTTCCATTCCCTCACTCATTCAGCGAATATTTTTGGTAAGGTTGGACCCCTGGTGTTTTCTTTTAAAACAGTACTATTTCAATGAAGAAATATTCACATAAGGCTGCAGGAATATATCCATAATCTTTAAACATGATGAGTAGTCTGCATGTGACAGAAAAAATCTGATATACTTCATTATGTACCATGATGACTCCAGTGGAACAGTTAGAAACCACATTTCGTAATGTGAATGTCACATGTTTTGCTTTTTAACTAAGTTACATTAGAGGCAAAGATCTATGGTGGCACAATGGCTAGTACTGCTGCTTCACAGTTTCAAGAGTCTCGGTTCGATTCCAGGCTTCGGTCAATGTCTGTGAAAACTGTGCATGTTCTCCCTGTGTCTGCCTGGGTTTCCTCCGGGTACTCCGGTTTCCTACCACAGTCCAATGACGTGTGGGTTAGGTACATTGGCCAAGCTAAATTGCCCCTAGTGTTCTGGGATGTGTAGGTTAGAAGGATTAACGAGGTAATGTATGGGGTTGTAGGAATAGGGCCTGCAGTGGAATTATTGTCAGTGCAAACTCGATGGGCCAAATGGCTCCTTCTGTAATTCATGGGTTTCCATGATTAGACATAACTTTATTGGTATTCATTAGCGAATGAATTCAACTGTATGTTTTGTAAGATTACAGCAAAACTACAGTTTCTTTCTGATTGAAGTTACTTAAACAATAACTAATTTGGAGGAAGTTTTATCTGGTCCACTCTTATTTATTCCTTATGGATGAACAGAAACTAAATTAGTTAGCAAAAGAATCAGGGGAGTCTTTGAAGATTAATGCACAAGAAACTTAAATGAATTCATTTGCTTCTGAGTACTTCAGGAAAATTTCAGTGTCATGTCATAATGTCTCAATCAAACTAAACATTGGCATCATATTTTGGTATGAGAAGATATAATTAATTTAAGTTACCACAGCAACTGTCGCCAAGAAATTTCTAATCCTGCTAACATTTTAAAATGATTATAAGTAAGGGGAAGTAAATTGGCAAACTGTTTTTGATGATTGTTGACATGTCGCATCTAAGTAAATTTTAAGATTTGGGAATTTTAAGGAATTAAATCTTAAACTCAAATCTTAAAAAAGTATTTTTATTTAAAATATTTACTTCCTGACAATGGAATCCCCAGTTGTGTCTCAAAGAATCATAGAATCCTACAGTGCAGAAGGAGGCCATTTAGCCCATCAAGTCCCCCAATATAATCCACCCAGACCCAATCCCCACACATCGACACATTAAAGGTGCTAGTCCCCCGATACAAAGGGGCAATTTAGTATGGCCAATCCATCTACCCCGCATATCTTTGAACTGTGGGAGGAAACCAGAACACCCAGAGGAAACCCACACAGACAGAAGAATAATGTGCAAACTTTACGCAGACAGTGACCCAAACCAGGAATCAAATCCAGGTCCCTCACTGTGAGACAGCAGTGTTGACTACTGTGCCATCATACTGCCCTGACCTAACAAGGTACACAGAATAATTATTTATGAATCAAATGAAATTTATTCAGCAAGATATTGCATATAATCAACAAAGCCAATGAAGAGAATGGTGGGGATTTTGCCCCCGCGTTTGCCATGGGTGGATACAGCAATGTGGATTTGAAATCCCATGAGAGTCCACAAATGAGAATCTCGCTGACATGATCGTTTCCCTCTCCCCACCAGTGACATAATACCGTTCACTCCCAGGAAGGTCGAGAACCAAATTTAAATATATTACCGTGTCATTAATAAGCTTCGCCACTGTATCGTCACCCCACATTTGGATCCCCTCCCTCGCTGATGTGGCATCACATCAGCAAGGTTTATGACATACATGAGGCAACATGCACTAGGTGAATAGACCATGCAGGGTGCACAGGTAGGAACAGCCCCCAGGGCTGCGAGAGACATTTGCAGGCAGTATGCTGGCACTGCCCACTGGCATTGTCATATAGGGTTTCCTCTTGGGAGGCTATGGGGATGTTTTCCCTATGTGTCAGTGGAGGGGAGGGAAAGGGATTCCCCATGAGTGTACGGATGGGCATTCTGCATGGGTGGATGCTTTGTTTTTGTCTTTAGTGCTGGAGGTCAGAGTGCCCTTTAAAAAAAAATGCCCTGTTCGCTGGAAGGCTGCCGTTTCTGGCTCTTTCAATGCCCACTCCATGCCAGCATGATAACGTGGGGCATGAGTTTAGCATTCCTTTTGTCAAGTGTTGGAAAATATGGTGAGAATGGTCAGCTGTGCAACTAGTGTGCTGCACCCTGCTTTTCTTACCCGAACCAATATTTCTTCCCAACGTTTGTTATCTCTCAAGGTCCAGGTTTTCTTAGCGCTGCCAGCGCAAAGAATGCCTTTCTTCTCCTATCTCTGAAGCGATATGATGTTGAACATTGGCAGGATTTTCCAGCCATGCTTGCCCCAAAACTGGAAAATCCCACCCAAAGTCAACAGGTTTTTACATGGTCCGCAATTCGCACACTACAATTCCCGTGGTGGGTGGGATTGAAAAATTCCCTCTAGTATCTCAGAAGAATTGCACCACAGGAATGATGGTAAACTGCCAACAGAGGCTCTGATTTCCCAACTTTTAATTCTATTTCTGTCTGTTCGGTTTCCTTATTAGATAAGAGCTATCTGGTATCACCCCATCTCTAACTAGAATCATGTAGACGAAAGACAAATGTCTATCTCTGTCTCCTTACACTCCATAAGTTACATTTTATTGTCAGTAAATGATACATCCCTATAGATACACAGCAGTTGTACAAACAATGTTGCATCCTTGTATCAATAATACAATCTATCACAAACAATTCATATCAACCTATTGCCCTATTCATGTGAATACTAAGGCATTTAAGAGTAATAATTCTTGCCATAATGTCAGGAACAGAATCTCTTTTTAAAATACAGCTGTTCAGATTTGGTGGATAGATTTAGGCGGCAAGTGAGTCAAAGCTTATAAAAACATGTCTCTTGTTTAACGATAAGGGCCAGGATTCTCCAGCTGTTTACACCAGTGGGATTTTCCGATCCCACCAGCAGCACACCCCTCCCGTGATGGCATGGGGTGACCTGAGTGAAAACCTAATTGACAGCGATGCGACCAGAGAATCCTGCCATGAGCGAACCATCTTCTACCTATGAGGAACATGAGGCTGGGAGGCCGGGAAATCTCACCATTTTGTCAAACTAAATTGAGTCTGCTGAGTTCAAATTCTTTGCTTATTTCTTTAAAGCTAATAAGAAGTCTTGAATTGTACATTGTGCAATTACTACAAAGAGAATTGCTTAAACCCAGGTTTTTTAACATACTTAAACTTACTAAGTGCATTAAGAAGTTCTTGCAAACCACCACTATCCTGTTCCAGGGTTGCCTTAATCGTTAATTGCCTGGCAAGCGAAAATTCACACGGAACTGTTTAAAAAAATATCTAAGGCAAAACCATGAAATGTTACTTCAAACCAATACAGAATCCCCAAAATTAGTAATATTATCAAAATCTTACAATGTTTTGATACAAAACTCAAAAAATAGCAGATGGTCTGTCTTTTTATTCTGGAGGTCACTGATATTTATGTTCCAGAGTTTTGGCCTCTTGAGTAGCTGGAAACCTCTTCATTCTGGTATAATAAATGCACATTTCACTGAAACAAATTAAACATACTCCTCACATCAAATTAAATCAGGTTTTGCTCGATATCCCCAGGCCAACAATTTTTATTAAAAATGTGGTACTATGGCTAATGTTTCCCCCTCCTGAATGCACTGGCACATGTTGAGGGACGGTGGAATTTTCCATTTACAAATCTTTCTTACAATACTTTGTTTTAGGAGCACAGGGATTTTTTGCATCAAAAATCTATGGTGAGTGTTCATAGATTAATCTGGATATTTACTAATATTGTTTGGCAGACTAAAACAGCTTATAAACTGTCTGGCTGATAACCTGCTGTTATTCACCTGTTACTTAAAGTAATTTCCCATGAATTCCAATGGAAGTAACCAAACAGAGTGTAAATGTTTTCAGATCTCATCAAGTACATTGTTTTCTCTTTTTCTTTCATGGGATGTGGATGTCGCTGCCTGGGTTAACATTAGTCACCCACTCCTAATGGTCCTTGAACTGAATGGCTGGAATTTTACTGCAGAACAGCATTCTCCGTTGGCCTGCGCGAGATCTTATGAACCGTGGATGGACAAAGCAGTAAAATTCCAGCAAATGAGTTGCCCATTTAAGAGTTAGCCACATTCATGTGGGTCAGGAGTCGTATGTAGACCAGACTAAGTAAGGACAATAGACTTCTTTCTTTAAAGAACATTGATGAACCAGGTAGATTTTTTTACGACAATCAATGCTAGTTCACGGACACCATTGCTGAGACTAGTTCTCAATTCCAGGTTGTATTACTGGAATTTAAATTCCAGTCGGTGTGTAGTGGAATTTGAACCCCTGTCCTTTGAGTAGTTACCTGGGCATCTGGGTTACTAGTCCAATGTCATCACCACTACACTCAATGGGCCTGATTTTACCATTTTCAATCTAAGTGCTGTATCTGGGCTCAATTCAAATCTGACTTGGAAGTCTGCTTGAAAAAAAAATTGTGGGTCCCATTCCCATTATGGGCAGGGCTTATCGCACCCAAAATGATTGGAGCTCTGAACTGTGCATGTTCAATTGGAACAAAAATTGAAAATGCATACCCACGTCTGATCGCTTCCAGGTCACAGAAAGCAGAAATATCTGCTCGGGGTGAAAAGTGAGAGCAATAGCCCCCACAGACATCACTGTCCCCCTTATCCAAACCCTACACCCGCTATTCTGCAGCACCCTTCAACCCCATCAATTGCCTGCAGAGTGGCAGCGGACCAGCCTGCTGCCCTATCAAAGATATATCTGCCTCTCCCTCCTCCCTCGTACAGTGAGCATTCGGGCCTCCCCTCCCCAGTCTTCACCAGAGATTCATCTTATCTGTTTCTCTCCCCGCATCTCAGAGAATGACCTGGCCTCACTCAATCCCCCCATCCCTAGAGAACGATCTGGCCTCAATTCACCCTTCTCCTGAGAATGGTCTGGCCTCACTGACTGTCCCCCCATCTTTCAGAGAACAATCTAGCCGCAGTCACCAAGCCCCCACCCCCGCCGAGACAATGATCAGCATTCCCTCTACCACCAGACAATGATCAGCATTCCCTCTACCACCAGACAACGATTGACGCTTCTGCCACCCCATCCCCACCCCCACAACCAGAAATGATTGGATCACCTTTCCCCCTTCCTCACCAGAGATACATCTGACCCACTTCCTTCTCCTTCTCCCCACAACCAGAGAATAATATGACCCACCTCCCTCCTCCCCCTCACCACCGATCTGAATCGGAGAGCCTTTGGAAGCGCTGAACTCACTCTTCAGCAACTGGAGCGCCTGATTCAGACTTTTATTCAGCCGATTCATTTTGGTGCGATTCTGGATCTGCTAACACAGTGACAAAGGGGGAAATGTTGATAAAGTTGGGTGGGCAGTTCATTAATTCAACTTAAATGCATGCAAATCAAATTCCCGGTTTTCGGTAAAGTGGCCATCTGCATGGACATGGGCACAGATCACGTTAATAGCCTAACACCCTACTTTACCACATTTTTATGCCTGAAAATGGGCATGACACCATGGTAAAATAGGACCCAATGTGTCCCCATAACTAACTGTGAATGTTTATGTGAGTTGTTTTTGATAAATGACCTGTGAGACCCATGATTAAACTGCAGCAGAGAGTTTACCATTTCAAGCAACGTTAGGGACTGTTGCCATATTATTTTCTCAACTTGCTAATTACGACAAACTGCTTTTTCGCTCTGCCAGGATTCTACCCACACTTGACACTGACAACAAAATATAGTGCCCAGCTTTCATTTTTGTTGACACTCTTGGAGCTATCCTCGCTGAGAAATGGTAAGTAACCAACTGGTAATGCCACTTTTTTTTTGAACCCATTCACAGATTCACATCTCTGCTAAAGCCACCATTTTGTTGCCCTTTCCTAGTTGTCCTGGATAAAGGTAATGGTGAGTCTCTTTCTTGACTCCAATTGATTGGCTTGCAAAGTCATGTCAAAGGATAGTTAGAAGCGTTGGTAGTCAGAAGTTTCGTGGGAAAGCTGGTGTAAAACATGCTGGTTTTTCCAGTGCGACTTCAGGTAAGAGTCTCCCACGTGCTGTGCAATGTGGAGGTCACAATCAGGAATATCGTTAAAAGCTTGTAAGTGGGGCCTATCCAGGCTGACAGGTCCAGGCATCTGTGCAAGTGCAGTGACCCTAAACAGTCAGCCTATATAGTACTGGCCAGCTCAATCCCTGGTCCAAATTCTATGCAGAATGTCATCTAAGACCAGAATTGAACCTGGGTCCTTGGCACCCAGAGGTGTCTGTTTTAATGTGTGTCATGAAGAGTTTTTTTTGGCACCACTTTTTATCTTGCTAATTCTTGATTGCTTGGTGGGCAGTTGATGAATGGGAGGGTATAGATTGGTGCTGAGCAATGTTGACTGGGAAAGAAAAGCAGAGCAGAGACAAAAGAGAAATCCAAGAGAGTAGTGATATTGAGCCGTTGTTAAAGCGTGGGCACGGGACTCAGCTGATAGCAAGTCTCCTTCCAGCCACTTGCTATAAAAACAACCATTGGGAAATGTTAACTCTATTGAAACTGCAGGAACAAAATTGTAATTTTTTTTCTAAACTACACCAAATTATCTGTAAACCAACATAGTCCAGAGTCTTTTTTTAAACTAACTTGACAGCTGCAGCCAATTTTTCTACTTTTAAAGGGCTGGGCATTTAAATACCTATAATCAATTGATGCAACAAACTGATAGATCAGATTGTTAAAATTCAGTTGACACTTCTAAAGCGTGCAAAGTCACTATCAAAATGTGAAGTATTTGGTTAACCACAATAAGCAAATCATTTTAAATTAGCAAGTAAGAAAGCAACTTTGAGTATTGTGTGATTACTGGCAGAGTTCCCCATTATGCCATCAGTCCCTCTAAGTGCTGTTAAATTCTTCCCTTACCTTGACTACGAAGTTCTTGGAAACTTGTGAAACTCACGGAGCTGATATTAAACAGCAAATAACCATGTTAATATCACTGTAATTAAACAATGAATATATTGACAATCTGCTTCTTCTATGGGATGTACGCCCACACTGTCTGATGTTAAATGTGGATGTGGGAGGATTACAACCAACATACTTCCATTTTTCTTTTGGAAACCTGTGCAGACTTGAGGGCCAAAAAACCCCTTCGTGCACTGTAGGGATTTTATGGAAATCAACTTGTAGTTTCCTGGATGTTACAACTATTCAAATTCCGCATTATACTGGTTTCCACTATTTCATCATAGTAAAGTAACTTAAAGGAATTAAAACAATTCAACAACTCACCAACATATTCAAATTTATTAATAGCCTATCTGTCAATCAAATCCAGTTAGTACATATGATGAATCAGTTAATGGTTAACTCAGCAATTTTGTACTCACTCTATTTAAGGCCAAGCATTATTTACTCATTTAGTTGCCTTCATGCTTTGCTGGTCTTGTAAACTTCAATGCTGTAACAATAGAATGTGAGAGATTACAGCATACGTTACACATTTTATTATTATTATCAATGAGCAGCTTAATAAGCAAACAGCAATTTGAATTTACTTTAATGGATGGGCATGACATGTTTCAACTGATATAATGACAGGTTTTCAAACTGTTTCTGGGTACTCCACCAGTGTAGCAGTTATTCATTTAATAGTCACTATAAAAACACATGCTCATGATTAGTTGGCAAATTGAATAATTGTTTTATCTTAAAGAGCTTTGGTCGTCGTATGTACATAGAGGACAAGAGGTGTAAATGTCAAAGGGTAAAACTGACAGCATAGCTGAAAGTTCACTACCCCACCCATAACGGAAATGGCACAGGCGAGAATCCGACAACAAAATGGCCGTTGACCTCTGGTGGGAATTTCTGGTGGGAATTTCTGGCTCGAGCAAGGATGTAAAATCCTGCTCCATATGTTTTGTTTTTATTCATTCATGGGGACATGGGTATTTCTGGCTGCCCAACATTTTTTTGCCCATCCCTGGTTGCACAAGGGCAATTGAGAATCAACCACATTGCTGTGGCTCTGGAGTCACATGTAGGCCAGAGCAGGTAAGGACGGCAGATATCCTTCTCTAAAGGACATTAGTGAACTAGATGGGATGTTTCAACAATCGGCAATGTTTTTATAGTCATCAATAGATTCTTAATTCCAGATATATTTTATTGAAATGAAAATTCTACCATCTGCCATAGCAGGATTTGAACCCTATCCCGAGAACATTAGTTGAATTTCTGGATTAATAGTCTAGCAGTAATACCACTAGGCCATCACCTCCCCTTAGACATAGAGCTATAAAATCAAACAATAAAATGTGCACATTTCCCAGCCAATACTTTCCTTCATCTTGACCTGGCTAGACATACGAGTAATATTAAAAAAAATCCTTATCAGTAAAAGTAATTGCAGCTGGGAGTATTTAAATAGCCTCAGTTGAGTTATTTTGTAGCCAAGCACATATTATTGCCAATCCAAACAATCTTTCATGATGCTGTGCACTGAGTTAGCTAAATGCAATATAGAATAAAAATAAGGGAGAGCAAACCAATGATATTATTATTTTGTTGTTTCAAATTCTTAAAGTAATGATTTGCATTTATATAGCATTTCGTGCAACCATTGGATGTCTCGAAGTGCTTCACAGACCATGAAATACTTTGGGAATTCTAGTCACTGTAGGAAGTACAATAGTCAATATATATCCCATGAAAGGACAGACATAGCAGTGGTAGCAACATAGTGGTAGACAATCACGAGAGGGTTGCCCTTGGAGTTCTGAACATTGACTCTGGATCCCATGAAGTCTCGTGGCATTGTGTCAAACATGGGCAAGGAAACTTCCTGCAGGTTGCCATCGATATTCCCTTTCCCCCTTCACCCTCTCCTCCTTTCCTTCACTTAACAGGTGAATCAGTATCCCTCCATGTTGAGTACCAAAACGTAGCAAAGGTGCAGAATGTACTCTTTAGATCCATCACCAAGAGTGGCTCAGTGGTACTATGACAGACTGAACTAGATAAGAACTAAAGGACATACGTATCTGCCACACTGCAGCAATGTTAAGGGTACGAACAAAACTTACTTGACTTTGTCCTCACCGATCTATCTGTTGCAGATCAATCTATCCATGGTAATAAGAATGATCACTGCAGACAAAGTCCCATCTTCACATTGAAGATACCCTCCATTGAGCAGACATAACAACTCAAAACCGTGCATCAGTTGAGACACCGTGGACCAGCAACAGCAGCAGAATTGTACACAACCACAACTCGTTACCAGCCAGGGATCAACCCTGGTTCAATCAAGAGTGTGGGAGAACATGGTAGGAAAAGCACAAGCCCCTGGTGACACTACATACCCGCACCCCCTCCCCCTGCCCCTCCCTGCCCCGGGAAGCAATCTCTGCTAGTGGACTGATCATACAGGAATGATTTCTGCTTGAAGGTCCAAATCTATCTCTTCTAGATCATTTATAACCATAACTATTGCACCAAGAAGTATAACCACTATCCCTTTGAGAACCTGTAGCACATTCAATGATTACTCATTCCTTATTTAATTTCTTTACCATTCACCTTATAAACAACGGCATCTGCATCTGGAAGATCATCATATTTGACAACATCAAACCCGTTCTTATTGTCCACCTCCAAGACTTTTCTGCAATCCTTGAAGAAGCATTTTTCACATCCTGCTTCTGAGCCTGTTTGCCATGGCATCTCCTTTCCCTGCCTGTCTTTTCCAGTAAGAATTTAGCAACACCAATTTTTAATCCAACCGATTTATTTGATAGTAAAAAAGCGAGCTTTCGACACTGTGTCTTCCTCAGGCAAATGCAGTGTTCTGGTCTGCAATAGCACACATCAGCACAGACAGTCAGAGATTGCTGATTAGAATGCAAATCCTTACATCTATTCTATTCAACATCTTGCTATTCAAGTGTTAAAGTGGCGAACAATGTGTGTGAAGGGAATCCTGAGCATTGTTGGAGAATTGTGTATTTTCTCCAGACAGCACAGTAAGTGAGGTTTTTTGCTAACCCAGGCAAGTTACGGGGGTTACAGATAGTGTGTCATGAAGCCAAGATCCCTGTTAAGACCGTCCTCATGTGTGCGGAGCTTGGCTATCAGTCTCTGCTCAGCGACTCTGCGCTGTCGTGTATCACGAAAGCCCCCTTGAAGAACATTTACCCGCAGGTCGGAGGCCGAATGCCCATGACTGCTGAAGTGTTCGCCCACAGGAAGGGAACTGTTTTGCCTGGTGATTGTTGAGCGATGCTCATTCATCCGCTGTCGTAGTGTCTGCATGGTCTCCCCAATATACCATGCTTCGGGACATCCTTTCTTGCAACGTATTAGGTAGACAACGTTGGCCGAGTTGCAAGTGTATGTACTGTGTACCTGGTGAATGGTATCCTCACGTTTGATGATGTCGTCCATGTCTATGATCCGGCATGTCTTGCATGTCTGCAAGACACGCCGGATCGTCTACAAGACATGCCAGATCATAGACATGGACGACATCATCAAACGTGAGGATACCATTCACCAGGTACACAGTACATACACTTGCAACTCGGCCAACGTTGTCTACCTAATACGTTGCAAGAAAGGATGTTCCGAAGCATGGTATGTTGGGGAGACCATGCAGACACTACGACAGTGGATGTTTGAGCATCGCTCAGCAATCACCAGGCAAAACAGTTCCCTTCCTGTGGGCGAACACTTCAGCAGTCATGGGCATTCGGCCTCCGACCTGCGGGTAAATGTTCTTCAAGGGGGCTTTCGTGATACACGAAAGCGCAGAGTCGCTGAACAGAGACTGATAGCCAAGCTCCGCACACATGAGGACGGTCTTAACAGGGATCTTGGCTTCATGACACACTATCTGTAACCCCCGTAACTTGCCTGGGTTAGCAAAAAACCTCACTTACTGTGCTGTCTGGAGAAAATACACAATTCTCTAACCAATGCTCAGGATTCCCTTCACACACATTGTTAGCCACTTTAACACTTGAATAGCAGGTTAGATGTAAGGATTCGCATTCTAATCAGCAATCTCTGACTGTCTGTGCTGATGTGTGCTATTGCAGACCAGAACACTGCATTTGCCTGAGGAAGACACAGTGTTGAAAGCTCGCTTTTTTAATATCAAATAAATCGGTTGGATTAAAAATTGGTGTTGCTAAATTCTTACTGAGTTCTTACCACCCCAATCCAACGCCGGCATCTTTACATCATGTCTTTTCCAGGCACTTCTACTGTCATGAGACGGTCTTCATGCTTGTCTTCAGTGAGATCCCCCACTGTCAACATCCTGGGCTTTACCATTGACCTGAAAATGAACTGGACCAGCCATATAATTACGGTGGCTACAAAAGCAGAACAGAGACTGGGAATTCTGTAGTGAATAACTCACCTCCTGACTCCCCAAGTTCTGCCCATCATCTACAAGGTACGAGTCATGTGTGTGCTGGAATTTTCTCCACTTTCCTGGAGGAGTGCAGCTCCAACAATACTCAGGAAGTTCAACGCCTTCCAGGAAAAAGCAGCTCGCTTGATTGGCACCCCTACCATCACCTTAAATGTTCACTCCCTCAATCACTGATGCACTGTAGCAGCCGTGTGTACCATCTAAAAGTTGCATTATAACAACGCACCAAGGATCTTTCAACAGTATGGGAACACCATCACCTGCAAGTTCCCTTCCAAGACATCCACCATCCTCACTTGGAACTATGTTGCTGTCCCTTCAGTGCACTCGGTAAAATGTTGGAACCCCTGACCTAACAGCAGTGTGGGTGCACCTACACCATATGGACTGGAGTAGTTCAAGAAAACAGCTCACCACCACATTCTTGAGGACAGTTAAGCATGAGCAATAGATGCTGGCCTAACTACAATAGTCGTCTTCTGTGAAAAAACTCAGCAAATTGCTTAATCCATGTTTTATAAATTTAATTAATGGATAAACGTTGGGCATGACATGGGGATAACTTTGCTGCTCTTCTCTCAATTGTCAATGAAATCTTTTACATTCATCCAAACAGGCAAACAAGGTGTTCATTTAATATCTCATCTGAACGACATTGTCCAAAATGTTATGCTTCCCCCACTGACGTGTTTTTAAGCAGTGGAGGAGTGTCAAATTGAAGAACCAGTAACTGGCTATTTAGGGACCATTTTCTGCCTAACTTCAACTGTTAGGCTGGCGGGAGGATTGAACTCACATGGGGGAAGGCCAAAAATCAACAGCGTTACATCTCAGTGTGAGTTGAGGGGCAGGGGCGCCTTCATCAAAAGCCTCCTTCTTAAGACTTCCTTTAAGTTCAGTGGCCGCCTGACTTCCCTTCCCTCGTTACCCCCTAACCACACCAATCCCCAGCATCTCCCTTGATTCCAGTCACCTACTTTGCATTCCTCCATGCCTTTCTGATCCTCCTTCCCTTAGACCCTTTACACCCTTTGAGCCTCCTGTGCCAGGACTTAGGCACAAATGTCCTCTTGCTTTTCATCTCTGTCACTGCAGCGCCCTCGCTGCAGGGGCTAGAGGAGTGATGGCCAATTAGATTTGCTGGCAACTTTTCAAAATGGGACTTCCTCTTGAGGTGAAGGGCGGAAGTCATATTTGAAGCCACTCTACGCACGTCCATCAACTCTCAGATGGCTGGAGGAGAGATTTGGAGTGGCACAGTCATCAGCACTGTTGCCTCACAGCACCAGGCACCTGGGTTCAATTCTGGCTTTCGGTGACCCTGTAAAATTGAACAAAGAACAAAGAACAAAACAGCACGGGAAACAGGCCCTTCGGCCCAACAAGCCCACGCCGCCACCCCGATGTTCCCCACCTCTACCCACGATCCCTGTCCATGTTTATAGATCAAAACCAAACTTAAAAAACAAATTTGAGACAATTTAGGGAGAATTTGTTTTGCCAATTAGCCTAAAAGCTCATCTTTGGGATGTGGGAGGAAACCGGAGCTCCCGGAGAAAACCCACGCAAGCACGGGGAGAATGTGCAAACTCCCACAGACACCGGCCCAAATCCATATTTCTGCACAGCACAGCGATAGTCACTGAGCTGTCGTGTTGCCCATCGGATGGTCCAGGTCAAGCGTACACTAACAACGTGAAGCAGTAGGATACTCTCGAAAAAGATCCAAGAGCAGTCCTCTCACAACCCATTGCGTGTATGCCCCTGTATAAAGTTTGTGTGTTCTCCCTATGTCTACATCGATTTCCTTCCATGGATTGGCCATGCAAAATTGCCCTTCCATGTGACAAGAGGTATAATAAGTTAGGGAAATTAGTGGGGAAATATGTAGGGAGAGGGCCTGTGTCAGGTGGTCTGCTGGAAACTTGGTGCAAACTCAATGAGGCAAATGGCTTCCTTCTGTACTGTGGAGATTCTCTAATCTACGATTTAACCATTCAGGCAATTACCTCTGAGAGAGTAAAATGCTCTGTCAGTGTGGAACTGGATGTTGCACTTAATTATTTTATGTGGTGAAGTCCTGGAATGGATTGTACATCCAGAATCCTGCGTTTCAGAGGCAAGAATGCTACCAAATGAGCCACAGCTGACATGCCATATCTATTAATCTCAACACTAAAAAGTGGCAAGCAGCTGAGTCAACTTTGGAGTGTAGTTTTTCTAATTCTTGAACAGACCCAGGCATTTATCAGCAGTATCTAATGTGAGATGTGTAAATAAACTAATCTTGTTCAAAGGTAAATGAAGGAATTGGAATTCAAATTTGTCAAAAAGATGACAAATGTAATCAAGTTTTACAGGATGATTATTGATATTTGTTAGTGGATAAACATTTTGGTAAATGGATGGGTTGAAGCGGGATATTAAGCTATTCTATTAAATTCTGATTCCTTGAATGGGTTAGGGTTAGAATCATAGACAGCATGGAAGGAGGCCATTTGGCCCATCAAGCCTGCACCAAGAACAATCCCATCCAGGCCCTATCTATGTAACCCCTTGTATTTACTCTGCAAATTTTCCTGACATGAAGGAGCCAATCAATCTAACCTTTGAAACTGGCGTACCCGGAGGAAACGCAGGCAGACAGGGAGAGATTGTGCAAACTCCATACAGTCACTTGAGGCCGGAATTGAATGTGGATTCCTGGCACTGTGAGATAGCAGAACTAACAACTGCACCATTCTGATGCCAATTCAGTTTGATGGTTTTCTGAAGATCTTTACTAATTTTGCACATTTTGCCATGGTCAATAGAGCTTTGTTTGTTGTTTTATGCCATTTACCTTTGCGCCTGAATAGTGATCATCATCAGACTGTTTGGCCATGGAGACCATCACAATGGATCTGATCCTGTCTCCTCCTGATATTCCCACATGCACAATTTTGAGCAAATATCAATGGATCACAATCATTGTTGGGATCCCTGGAAACTTGGTTTTCTCATAGAAGATTATAGACATTAAAATACAGAAAGAGATCATTATCCTCATCCTATCTAACATTCTCACCAATACAGCTCATTTTTGACCCATTCAGTAACCTAAAATTATGATTTGATTGTTAAAAAAACCCTGCAACTACATTATATATTACCATGAGTACTCATCAGGCATATTTGTTAATTACACGGGGAGGTAATAGCGTAGTTGTATTGTCACTAGACTAGTAATTCAGGGACCCAGAGGAACTAATCCTCTGGGGACCCAGGATTAAATCTCACAACAGGTGGTGAAATTTGAATTCAATAAAATCTGGACCTAAAAAAAGTCTAATAATGATGCTGAGGCGATAGCTTGTTGTATTATCACAATAGACTATTAATCCAAAAACTCAGCTAATGTTTTGTGAATCCGAATTCAAATCATTCAAAGTTCGATGATGGAATTTGAAATCAATAAAGACTATCTGGAATTAAGAATTTACTGATGACCAGAACACCATTGTTGATTGTTGGAAAAACCCACTTGGTTCATGAATGTCCATTAGGGAAGGAAATCTGCTGCCTTTACCCAGTCTGGCCTACATTTGACTGCTGAGCCACAGCTATGTGGTTGACTCTCAGCTGCCCTCGGACAACTAGGATAGGCAATAAAGGTTCGATGCCATGTCCCAAAAATGAATTTTAAAAACATTGATGTAAAACCCCACTTGGTTCGCTAATGTCCTTTAGGGAACAAGATCGGCTGTCCTTACCTGGTTGGCCTACATGTGATTTCAGATGCAGAGCAACTGGCCCTGAAATGGCCCAGCAAACCACTCAGTTAAGAGCAATAAAGGATGGACAAAAATGTTGACGCAGCCAGTGATGTCCACATCCTGTGAATGAGGTAAAAAAAAGTTTGCTTTTCCACATCTAAAAATGTTCTGGTTTTAGAGCTGATAACACCAACTAATGTCATTTGAAAGATAAACATAATAAGTGAGCAAAGTTTTACACAACATCCATTGAGAGAAAGTATACTAAACATAAGATAGAAGAATAGTCATTACCGATTAACTTATGTACTGTACATCTGTCAAATTCCCAGACCATTAAACATAATGAATCATATTTTGCAATAATTGCAATAATTACAAAGGTCAAATTTATCAATTAGCTTGCCTATTGAGTGTCTATAAAAGGAAGAATTGGAATTCCCTCATTGCACTAGCATTGTCTAGCACTGTGCAACATGAAGATAACACTGGTCTTCCTAGCGTGCTGCATTGCTTATGGAATAGCAGCTCCAGAAAGAGGATTGTTTCTGAACCTGGTAAGATTATGTGGAAACATTTCGTACACCAACTACACATAGAATGCAATGCAATATCAGTGAACGGTGGTGAGATTATTCTGAAAGAGGTTACACATACTATTATTGACTCATTACCATGCTTTAGGGGCAAGATTCCTTTGCTTGCAACTTCAGTTGAAATCCTAGAAAAGTAGTGTCATTTTTGCTTGGGCTTCAATGATCTCTCCATTCAAGTTATGAAAATGGGTGTGGGAAGACTCAGTTAAATTGACTGAAATATTTCGGGAAGCTTTATCTGTTGTAACAAGGATGTTTTCTCTTTATTTAATAAATCAACATGTCAGAACTTAGAATTGTTCTGTGCTTTGACCAAAAATACGTTGAACAAAAGACCTAAGTATAACATATCTGTTTAGTAAAATAACTCAAAAGAAAGCTGGGTGATCGATTGTTCTACAGAAGTGATTAATACTTAAGTGCTCTCTAAAAATGTAGAATAGTTTTAGAGATCTTCACTTGCAAATTTTCCATATCATTCATGTTGATAATACCAGTCTATTTTCCTTGCGTATTTTCAAAATACAAGAGGTGTATTGGAAAAAGTGCAGAAGAGACATATCCAGATGTTGCCTGGTTTGGAGGATATGGACTATGAAAAAAGAGTGAACAAATTTGGATTGTTTTAATTGGAGCGTCAGGTCTAATAGAGGTTTACAAGATTATGACAGACTTGGATAGAGTGGGTAATCAGAATCTTTTTCCGAAGGTTGAAGGGGCAATTACATGGGCGCATAGTTTGAAAGCGAGAGGGGGAAAATTTAAGAGATGTAAGAGACAAGTTTTTTCACACAGAGGGTGGTGAATGCCTGGAACGTGCTGCCGCAGGAGGTGGTGGAAGCAGATTTTGTAGCAACATTCAAGAGTGTACAGATAGATACATGAATAGGCAGGGAATAGAGGGATATGGACCACGTGGAGTTTAGAAAATACTAGAATAGAAAGGCATTTGTGTCGGCACAGACTTGGCGGCTGAAGGGCCTGTTCCTGTGGTGTACTGTTCCTTGTGTCTGACAACTAACCTGGTGAATACATTTTTAGAAATTCATTTCATAACCACACAATTAATTTGGCTGTTTGATTGTAACATGCACAACATGTGTTTATCTTTTTAAAAGGATAATGGAGAGCTTTGCATTAAAAGCTTTCAGTGCAAAAGTCATTGCTGCCAGAGGGAAACTGGACTGAGTCTTGCAAGGTGTGCTGATAGAGGTGTTGAAGGATACCAATGCTCAAATCATGTAAGTACTTAATTTTAAAGTGATCTTCACTAAAATAAAAAAAAGTTATTTCATCAGGTATTAGTGGATCCAAAGATAAATGGAAAAAAATTATTCCAATTGCTGTATCATTGCACTCCTAATGTCTCTTTGTTGTTTATTATTGCGGCAGAACGCTATTCATCTTCATCATAACAATCCCTATATTTCAAATATTATTAATTCTGCAAACAACATGATAATGCATTATATAAATGCAAAAAAATCCATACCTGTTCTTGTGTAAAGCACACTTTTAATCTTGTTCCATCAGTTTCTTCCAAATTCACAATTTTAAAAAGGGAAGGTTTATATTTGTGGAGTATCTTCCTTAACGTCAGGATACTTCCAAGTGTTTCAAAGCTTATTAAGTATTTTGCGGTATTGCAATGTGCACAGTGCAGCTGTCAGTTCACACACAGCTGGATCCCACAAGTAGCAATGTGATAAGATCAGATAATCTGTTTTGGTGAGTGTGGGTAAATATTGCCCACACACCAGCGAGAACTTCCCAACTATTCCATTCTTTGGGTTTTGGCAATAGTGAGGTGGGGGCACAGTGAAGGATACAATTAGATTTGCTGTCAATTTTTGTCTTGTTCAAACAAATCCAACTATTATTATGGTATTGCATTGCCTGTAATGGTGATTAAATTTGATTTATGGCTACGCAATCTTGAAATGCAGCAATCCCAGATTCACTTAAAAAAAATGTAAATGACTCCAACCTTAGGAACACTGATTTCCTGAGCCTATTGATGTAATTGAGGAAATATTGAAACTGTGTCTCTTGTTTCAGCTCCTGTATGATACCTATTATAAATGCCCCTGTCAAAGAGGTCTGAAGTGTGACGGTGATAAATCCATCATCGGTTCAATAACAAACACCAACTTTGGTACCTGCAAGGATCCGAGCAAAATTCCTTAATTCGTAAAGACAAGCAACGTGCCATCAAGTCAACTCCTTCGATCTACTATGCTCGAGTGAATGCAAAATTGCAATACATGTATCCAAATCTTGCTAATATGGCTGTAATCAAAACGCTCATATGAATACAAGATTGCAGACATTCATTCTGATCTATTAGGTGAATTGTTGCAAGCAATCTTGTTCTGCATATGAAAGAAATGTAATTTTTAATATTCGGTCCAAACTAATGCTACTGCATTTAATAATTCATTCTATTATAACTTGCTATTTTTCTCCAAATATCTTGTGCGTCTTCAACTGACCATTAATATCTAAGTGTTGTTAAATGTTTTTTGCTGAAATATAGCACAATATCGCACAAGGTAAAGGATAATGGAACTGCAAATTTACCCCTTTAATATCTAACTTTCAGCTATAATGAAATTATAATATTGTTAAAGCAAATTATTCCATTTTAATTTCCTGTTTGGGTGGATTTTACATTTTACTCTAAAAACTATAATTAAAAAAAGGACTTGTTCAACGAATCTAATATCTATTAAATGAATTGCGTATACAATTTACTCTCTTCATTGCCATTTGTTTCAAAGGTATAAGGTGTTATTCTAAATGATGATTTACAGAATGTTCATCAAATATATGCAAATCAATCTGATCTGTTTACGAACTATGTAATATTGAGCTTTTTAGGTTAGCTCCCATAAATGTAATTTGCAGTGACAACATCCAGAACTCAAACTTCATTAGAGAAATGTGTGGGGGCGTAGAGGCAGCTGATTTTTCACTCGGGGTAACATCCGTTTCTTAATAGCACACACGTCATGGTGATTAACAAGAGAAGCACATGAAAACATGCAAGTCCCTTCAGGTGAAGTAGGAAAACTGAACTAAGGCTCTGGGTTGGAAAGGCACCAAGCAAGGTGGCTGGCCGAAGAGCAAATGATTCTTCAGGAAACTTTTCAGCATTCTTCCTTACCTACTTCTTTTATTGGTCATCCCTTAAGAGTGAGGAAAAAGAACTCACCCCTCCTTTCATATAAGGGAGCAAAACACCACAGTGAAAATTACACATCACATGGAACATAAAAACTCATGTAATCATAAAAGTGCTGCAGCGCAGAAGGAGGCCATTCGGCCCCTCAATTTTGTATTGACTCTCTAAAACAGCATTCCATCCAAGCCCTTCCTCCCAATCTATCCCTGTAACCTTGCACATTTACCACGGTTAATCCACTTAATCTGTACATCTTTAAACACTAAGGGGCAATTTAATAAGGCCATTATATTTAACATGCAAATCTTTAGACACAAAGGGCAATTTATTAAGGCCAATCCACCTAACCTGTGCATTTTTGGACTCAAAGTGCATGTTCGACAATATAAGGGTTGCAGTCAGTACTTTCCATGTAAAATTAGCACTAAAAATAATGTCTTTATAGAACCAAATAGCACAGAAAGCAGCCCTTCACCACTTTGTGCTTGTTCTTTCAGAAACTTACCCACTTAGTCTGCCTTTGCTCTTTCCACATCAGTCCAGAATGTTTTCCTTTTCAAGTAGACATTCCATTCCTGTTTGAAGGTTACAACTGAGTCTGCTTCCACACCCATTCAGGCAGTGCATTCTAGATATAACTTGCTGCATAAATAAAATACTTGCTGCCTGCTGCTCTTCCCCACATCTTCTCATCCTCACCCACCAGCTCTTTTGCCAGTTGTCTGGGATCTGTGTCCTCTGGTTACATAGCTATGGTGGACACAATTAATTGTTACTCTAGCTAAAAATAATAATAGGGAACAATGTTGAAAGTTGTGTGGGGAGAAGATGGTCTATTGATATCATCACTGGACTACTAATCCAGAACTCAGCTAATGTTCTGGGGACACAGTTCGAATCACGCCACGGCAAATTGTGGAATTTGAATTCAGTAAAAAAAAACTCGAATTAAAAATCTGCTAATGACCATGAAACAATTGTCAAGTACCAGAAAGACTCATTTGGTTCACTAATGTCCTTTAGGGAAGGAAATCTGCTGTTCTTATCTGGTCTGGCCTGCATATGACTCCAGACACATAATATTGTGGTTGACTCTCAATTGCTGTCTGAACTAAGGCAACTAGGGATGGGCAAGGAATACTGGCAGCCAGTGATGCCCGAGTCTTACAAATGTATATAAAAAATATTTAAATGTTTCAGAATTTGTCCAGACATCAACAAAAATAATTGCTGGTTAATCACCACCAACACCCTCTACTCTGGCCCATTTACTTGACGCACGGGATTCATTGCCCCTCATCATCTCCCTGCTCTGCTCTGCTACAGGCGATTTGTTTCAAAATGTACACTATGTTCTCAACGTCAATATTGTGCACAGTCTCATTTTAATGAGATTCCAGCAAATGTTTAATGTGGGCTTTTTATGGATATAACCACATTTTTAAGACCTAAAATCTATTTTGATCGCTTGGCTGTAATGCTTTCTTTGGAGATCTTCAGCTGATGATCGACCTTTTTATTTCTGATACTGTCATCACATGCAAGATAAATAATTTCCATCTGAAACGTTTCGTAGTACACTGACTTTCCTGAAATATATTTTTTGATGGTTAATTTCATATTATTTTAGTATGTTTAAAACTGTCACCCTTTACAAAGAACAAAGAACAGCACAGCACGAGAAACAGGCCCTTAGGCCCCACAAGCCCATGCTGCCCATTTTAACATTTAGTGAGTGCATCATTCCCATCCTTCTTCTACCTACAACTTTTGTCTACATCTCTTGGACTCCACAATAAAGGGGTGCAAATTTAGAGAATTACATGTGTGCCAGATTAAGGAAGGTCTAATTTAGGGACAATTTGTTAACACTAATCAGCCTAAAGGCACGTTTTTGGAGTGTGGGAGGAAACTGGAGAACCAGGAGAAAACCCACGCCAGCACAGGGAGAATGTGCAAACTCCCACAGACACCGACCCACGTCGGAGATCCGACCCAGGTTCATGTATCTGCACAGCAAACAGTGATAGTCACTGAGTTGTCGTGTTGCCCATCAGTTGGTCCAGTTTAATTGTACAGTAATGACATGAAACATTAGGCAGCTCTCAACACAACATCCAAGAGCAGCACTCACATGACCCACGGCATGTATGCCCCTTGTTAGTCAATAAGGCAGACCGAATCACCTGTGAATATAAAAAAGAGGCATCAGCAAACATCCACAACCTATACAGACATTCACGGAAGATTCCCAGAAGTTCAAACATAAGAGACAGGTGAGCCATAAAATATGTTGGAGAGCCAAAGAAATCCTGGAGCAGGAATGTCATGAGGCTCTTGATCCTTAACTAGAACCTTCTTATGTATCTCTCCATCTCTAGTCTGCCCATGTGCCTATCTAGGTTAGCCTTAAACAACTCTAGCGTGCTTACCTCCACCACCCTACTTGGCAGTGCGTTCTAGGTCCGCACAACCCTCTGTGTGAAAAACCACCCCCTAACATCTGAGTTATACCTCGTCCCTCTAACCCTAAGCCCGTGCCTCCTCGTGATTTTATTTGATGTTACGACCATGCGGCATACAGTAATGTCCAAGATCTCACTTCTCATCAAATCTCTAAGGATACCAGACTCTCTGATGTAGTGTGTTGGAACAATGCCATACCATCTCTGAACATTGGTCTCAAATGTAACTAGATGAATGAGATGAATATCTTACCTTTGATGTTATTAAGGATTCTAAGTGAAAATGATTCTGAATTCCTGAAGTGCCTTGAATTTACATTATATTTGACAGAGTCCACAGCATTTGCTTACATAATCCTTTTTTAAAAACCTAAGTTGTTTGGAATGGAACAGTTCATACCAGTGAACTGTGTACTTTGAATAGATGAATGGGTGCTGTTGTACAATAGCGCTGTTGAAGAAATGTGACTTCAGCTCTAATCTATACCAGCCTTTGTTACTCATAGCTTAGTATAATGCTGCTCTGTATATTGTTCATAATGCAGTTTTTCATACTGCCATTTGATTAATAGATACAAGATGTTCCAATCCCTTGATGCATAGGGAAGAAAAAGACTTGTATTTCTTTAGTATATTTCATGATCTCAGGAGTTTAAGGAGTACATGTTCATAGCTCCTTGAAAGTGGAGTCACAGGTGGACAGAGTGGTGGAAAAGGCTTTTGGCATGCTTGGTTTCATCGATCAAAATATTGAATACAGTGGTGTTATGTCATGTTGAAGTTGTACAAAACATTGGTAAGGCCACACTTGGAATACTGTCTGCAATTCTGGTCACCCTATTATAGAAAGAATATTATTAAACTAGAAAGAGTGCAGAAAAGATTTATTAGGATGCTACCAAGACTTGATGAATTGAGTCAGAAGGAGAGGCTGAATAGACTGGGATATTTTCCTCTGGAGTGAAGGAGGCTGAGGGGTGACCTTATCAAGGCTGAGGGGTGACCTTATCAAGATCTATAAAATAAAGAGGGCCATAGACAAGGTAGATAGTCAATATATTTTCCCAAAGTTAGGGGAGGCTAAAACTAGAGGGCATACATAGGTTTAAGGTGAGAGGGGAGAGATATAGAAGTAGCCAGAGGAGCAATTTTTTCACACAGAGGGTGGTGAGTGTTTAAAATAAGCTGTCAGTGGTAGTAGTAGAGGCGGGTACAATTTTATCTTTTAAAAACATTTAGGTAATTACAACGGGTATAGAGGGATATGGGCCAAATGTGGGCAATTGGGATTAGTTTAGGGATTAAAAAAGAAGGAAGGACCTGTTTCCATGCTGTAAATGTCTATGACTCTATGATTCTATGTCTTCCTCTGTTCCCTGCTGGTGAGAATTGTATTGTGGCTTTTCTTCTAGCAAAGTGTCATAAGATTGATCTTTCAATGTTAAACCCAAATAAATGAGTCTGAAACTTTTCCATTTCCTCACTCATTCAGCGAATATTTTCGGTATGATTGGTCCCCTGGTGTTTTCTTTTGAAACAGTAATCAATGATGAAGAAGTATTCACATAAAGCTGCAGGAATATATCTGAAATCTTTAAACATGATGAGTAGTCTGCAAAAAGATCTGATGTACCTCATTGTGCACTGTGATAACTCTAGTTGAACAGTTAGAAAACGCATTTCATAATGTGAATGTCACATGTTTTGCTTTCTAACTAATTACATTAGAGGTAAAGATCTGTGATTGTGCAATGGTTAGCACTGCTGCTTCACAGTTTCAAGGAGCCTGGGTTCGATTCTGGGCTTGGGTCAATGTCTGTGTGGTGTTTGCATGTTCTCCCCGTGTCTGCCTGGGTTTCCTCTGGGTGCTCCAGTTTCCTCCCACAGTCCAAAGATGTATGGGTTAGGTGCATTGAACCCTTTAGTGTCCTGAGATGTGTAGATTAGAGGAATTAGCGAGGTAAATGTGTGGGGTTGTAGGAATAGAGCCTGGAGTGGGATTATTGGCAGTGCAAACTCAACGGGCCAAACGGCCTCCTTCTGTATTGTAGGGTTTCGATGATGAGACAATGTTTTAATGGTAATGCAGTGAAGAAATTCAGCTGTATGCTTTGTAGGATTGCAGCAAAACTACAGTTTTTTTCTGATTGAAGTTATTTAAACAATAACTAATTTGGAGGAAGTTTTATCTGGTCCACTCTTATTTATTCCTTATGGGTGAACAGAAATTAAATTAGTTAGCAAAAGAATAAGGGGAACCTTTGAAGATAAATGCACAAAAACTTAAATGAGTTAATTTGCTTTTGAGTACTTCAGGAAAATTTTAGTGTCATGTCATAATCCATGCTGCACCAACTGAAAATCTATGGCCTTGGGGGAGTTTTCCCTTCTTATCTGCCGCTGGAATCGTAGCGGGTAGCAAATTATGCAAAGTTCCACTGAAAACAGAGATTTTCCAGTTTTGGAGCGAGTGCAGCCAAAAACTCCTGTCCTACATGTCTCCTATAGGATCCCTACAATGCCATTTGGCCCATTGGGTTTGCACTAACCACATCCCACTCAGACCCTATTCTCGTAACCCCACATATTTAAATCTGCAAATCCCCTGACACAACTGTCAACTTAGCATGGCCAATCAATTGTTCCTAACAGATATGTGAATAAAAATCAAATCCATCAATAATGCAATGCATCACAAGCTTAACTTCACAACTTCCCAGAGCAGCAACAATCTGTTTCTGGTGATATCGTAGAATCTCTATAGTGCAGAAAGGCCATCCAAACCATCAAGTTGGCACTATCTCTCTGATAGGATATCTTATTAGATCCTCTTCCCTACCCTATCCTTGTGAACTTATGCACTTACATTGGCTAATCCATCCGTTCACACACTTTGAGAGTCTTAAGGGGTGCTTTAGTTTGGCCAATCCCCTAACCCACACATTTTTGAAATGTTGGAAAATAACCCCTGGAGGAAACCAAGCAGACATGGGGAGAATGTGCAAACTCCATGCTGATAGTGACCCGAGGCAAGAATTGAACTCTAGTCCCTAGAGCTGTGAGGTAGCAGTGCCAACCACTGTGCCACCATGCCACCCATTTGACCATCTACAATAAGTAACATAGCTTAGTAAAATAGGAACCTGGCATTGAAGTGTTTTTATTCAAGCGTTCAGGGGAGAACTGATTCCATTGACTTGAAATGGAACTTTAAGTTTGAAGCTTAAGAACGTGACTGGATAATGTGAGCTGAACAGAAATATGCAATGTATGTCAATGCTTAACTTCTAAACTTTAAATCTTCTGGACTAATCTCTTTATCTCACACTACTCAACAATCACTAAAGAATTAAAAACACTCTCAACTCCAACAATTTGGAGAATATTTTTTGACAACTCACAATGGCAGCATCTTTGAAACAGTCTGGTAAAAATGTAGTGATACTGCATGTTATGATAATTCTGTGTCTTAGTTGAATGCCACAATAATTCTTTTCTGCAATGATCCCTTTCTCCTTGCTGTCATTTCAATGGCGTCTCCATACTTTGCTCAGAATATAATCTATGCGTTTTCACAGGCATTTCCTTTTCCTATCCCTTTTTGTCGAGTGGGTCAGAGTTCTCTCAGTCAAACTAAACATTGGCATGATATTTTGGTATTAGAAGATATAATTAATTTAAGCTACCACAACAACTGTCGCCAAGAAATTTCTAATTCTATTAACATTTTATTTTAAAGTGATAATTAAGTAATGTGAAGTAAATTGGCAAACTGTATTTGATGGCTGTTGACATGTTACATCTAGCAGAGCACTTTTTATGTTTTGGGAATTTTAAGGAATTAAATCTTAAAAAATATTTTTACTTAAAATATTTACTTCCTGTCAATGGAATCCCCAATTACGTCTCAAAGGATCATAGAATCCTACGGTGCAGAAGGAGGCCATTTAGCCCATCAAATCTGCCCCAATGCAATTCCACCCAGACCCAATCCCCAGAAATTGACACATTTTACGGTAGCTAGCCCTCTTGATACTAAGGGGCAATTTAGCATAGCCAATCCATCTACTCCGCACATCTTTGAACTGTGGAAGGAAACTGGAACACCCGGAGGAAACCAGGAATCAAGCCCAAGTCCTTGGCACTGTGAGGCAGCAGTGTTGACTACTGTGCCACAGTGCTATCCTGACCTAACAAGGTACAAAGCATAGTATTTATGAATGAAATGAAATTTATTCAGCAAGATGTTGCATTTAATCAACAAAACCAATGAAGACAATGGCAGGGATTTTGCGCCTGTGTTTGCCATGGGTAAATATGGCTACGTGGACTCAAAATCCCACGAGAGTCTACAAATGAGAATTTTGCCAAGATAATCGTTCCCCCCCACCCCCCCATCAGTACCATAATATGGTTCATTCTGAGGAAGATCGAGAACTAAATTTAAATACATTACCGTGTCATTAATAGGCTTTCCCGCTGTATCACCACCCCACATTTGGATCACTCCTTCACTTTTGTGACGTCACGTCAACAAGGTTTATGACAGGTATGGGGCAATATGCACTAGGTGAATAGACCATACAGGTAGGAACAGCCCCCAGGGCTGAGAGAGATATTTGCAGGTAGTTCCCTGGCATTGCTCACTGGCATTGCCATATAGGGCTCCCTCTAGGGAGAGCATGGGGATGTTTTCCCTGTGTATCGGTGGGGGGGAGGGAACAGGATTCCCCATGAGTATACGAATGGGCATTCTCCATGGGTGGGTGCTTTGTTTTTTACTTTTAGTGCTGGAGATCATGGTGCCCTTAAAAAAAATGCCCTGTTCTCTGGAAAGCTGCTGTTTCTGGCTCTTTCAATGCCCACCCCATGCCAGCATGATAACGTGGGGCATGACTTCAGCATTCCTTTATCAAGTGTTGGAAAATATGGTGAGAAAGGTCAGCTGTGCAGCTGGTGTGCTGCACCCTGCTTTTCTCACCCGAACCAACATTTCTTTCCAAAGTTAAAAGTTTGTTATCTCTCAAGGTCCAGGTTTTCTTGGTGCTGCCAGCGCAGAGAATGCCTTTCTTCTCATGTCTCTAAAGCGATGTTACGTTGAACACTGGCGGAATTTTCCAGCCATGCTTGTCCCAACACTGGAAAATCCCACCAAAAGTCAACAGATTTTTACATGGTCTGCACTTCGCCTGCTACAATTCCTGTGGTGGGTGCGATTGGAAAATTCCCTCGGCGTCTTAGAATTACATCACAGGAATGATGGTAAACTGTGCCAACAGAGGTTCTGATTTCCCAACTTTTATCTCTAATTCTGTCTGTTTGGCTTCCATATTAGGTGAGAGCCATCCATCTCTAACTAGAATTATGGAGATGAAAGACAAATATCCATCTCTATCTCCTTCAACTCCAGGAATTACATTTCATTGTCAGTAAATGATACATCCTTGTAGATAAAGAGCAGTTGTACAAACAATGTTGCATCCTTGTATCAATAATACAATCTATCACAAACAATTCATATCAACCTATTGTCCTATTCCTGTGAATACTGAGACATTTAAGAGTAATAATTCCTACCTTAATGTCAGGAACAGAATCTCTTTTTAAAATACAGCTGTTCAGACTTGGTGCATAGATTTAGGCAGTAAGTGAGTCAAAGCTTATAAAAACACATGTCTCTTGTTTAACGATAAGTGCCAGGATTCTCCAGCTGTTTACACCAGTGGGATTCTCCGATCCCACCAGCAGCGCAACCCCTTCCCATGATGGCATGGGGTGACTTGAGTGGAAAATCTAATTGACAGGAGTGTGACCAGAGAATCCTGCCATTAGTGAACAGTGTACCATCTTCTACCTTCGGGGAACACGGGGCTGGGAGGCCGGGGAACCTCACCCATTTTATCAAACTAAATTGAGTCTGCTGAGTTCAAATCCTTTGCTTATTTCTTTAAACCTAACAAGAAGCCTTGAATTGTACATTGTGCAATTACTACAAAGAGAATTGCTTAAACCCAGGCTTTTTAACATACTTAAACTTACTAAGTTCATCAAGGACAAGTTCTTGTAAGCTACTACTGTCCTGTTCCAGGGTTGCCTCAATTGTTAATTGCCTGGCAAGCAGAAATTCACACGGAACTGATTAAAAAGGTATCTGAGGCAAAACTATGAAATGTTACTTCAAACCAGTGCAGAATTCTAAAAATTAGTAGTATTATCAAAATCTTACATGTTTCGATACAAAACTTGGGAAATAGCAGATGGTCTGTCTTTTTATTCTGGCGGTCACTGATATTTATGTTCCAGAATTTTTCTGCTTGAGTAGCTGGAAACCTCTTCATTCTGGTATAATGAATGCACACATTAGTGAAACAAATTAAACATACTCCTCACATCAAATTAAATTATGTTTCACTCGATGTTCCTAGGCCAACAATTTTTGTTAAAAATATAGTATTATGGCTTATGTTTCCCCCTCTCTCCTGAATGGATTGGCACTTGCTGAGGTACGGTGGAACTTTCCATTTACAAATCTTTTTGACAATACTTTATTTTTGGGACCTTTTGCATCGAAAATCTATGGTGAATGTTGATAGATTAATCTGGATATCTATTAATAGTCTGGCTGTTTGGCAGACTAAAACAACTTGTAAAATGTCTGACTGATAACTTGTCGTTATTCCCCTGCTACTTAAAGTAATTTTCCATGAAGTCCAATGGGAGTAACCAAACAGAGAGAGTGTAAATGTTTTCAGATCTTATCAAGTACATTGTTTTCTCTTATTCTTTCAATGGGATGTGGATGTTGCTACCTGGGTTAACATTCGTGACCCATCCCTAATGGCCCTTGAACTGAATGACTGAAATTTTACCGCAGAACAGCATTCTCTGTTGGCGAGATCTTGTGAGCCTTGGGCAGGCAAAGCAGTAAAATTCTAGCAAATGAGTTGACCATTTTAGAGTTAACCACATTACTGTGGATCAGGAGTCAATGTAGACCAGAGTAGGTAAGGACAATAGACTTCCTTAAAGAACATTAATGAAGCAGATAGTTTTTTACGACAATCAATGCTAGTTCATGGACACCATTACCGAGACTAACTCTCAATTCCAGGTTGCTTTATTGGAATTGAAATTCTATCTGATGTGTAGTGGAATTTGAACCCGTTTCCTTTGAGTAGTTACCTGGGCATCTGGGTTACCTTTCCCTTGGCACTGCCCCATGCACGATGGGCAGTCTGAACCCTGTTGGAGTGAAATACTCCTGACAGGGTTGGAGATTCTAACGTGCCCAGTAATTCAGTCCCAGATCCACTAATTATTTTTAAATTGTATTTAAAACACTATTCAAATATTCACTATGCCTTCCAGCTGATTTCCAGCTTCATGCAGACGCTGCCAGAAATCCAGGCCTGGGAGGCACGATCACACGGTGAACACTAATGGGAATTCCGCGAATCAGCCAATATGCGATTCTCCCAACCCGGGATGGAAGAATCACTCCCTCACGTGTCTCCAGATCCTTCGTGATAAATGTATGGTCAGAGGTTTGCTGAATTCAGCAAGAATTTCAGTGGTTATTGGTAAGAGGCATGCCCGTGCTGAGATATTTTGTTTAATTTTATTACAGGTTTCTAAATATCTTTTAACAAAGCTAAACTGTTGAGGAGTGTAGAAGCAAATTGGATTAGATGTTACATTTGACTTTCTGCAACCTGCATTCAAATCTTGCCCAGTTGGATAAGGTGAAAGATTGCTTTGTTTGCTGTGTCCATTGGAAGCCTCAATGGGAACAACCAACAATTGATAATGTTATTGAGACATCTACAAGAATGGCTGTTCTAGGAAACAGCAAAAGTAACACGGCAATGCTTGGTGTTGGAAGTTGAAGGATATTGTTAAAACAGTGTGGAGAACATAATGTAATATTTACCTGTAATACCAGCATCAATAATAATAGCAAGAAATGGAAAACATATTGCCTTGAAATAATAATTGGTTATTGATTGTTAAATTATGAGAATGTTGTACGTTGTCCACAGTATTATGGACAACGTACTAGCAATGTACTAACATGGATAGAAATTGATTAACTAACAGAAAGCAAAGAGTGGGGGTAAATGGTTGTTTTCTAGTTGGTGATCAGTGGCTAGTGACATGCCTCAGGGATCAGTGTTGGGACTGCAATTGTTTATGATTTACATCAATGATTTGGCATTGGGGACCAAGTATAGTGTGTCAAAATTTGCAGATGACACTAAGGTAAATTCTGAAATGTATAGTTTCTTTACTCTGGGGAATAAAACTGTTTCATTGCTATGCAACATATTGTCCAGGATTTTGAGTGGCAGAACAAAGTGTGCAGAGGACGCTGAAAGTCTGAATAGGGATTTCGATAGTCTAAGTGACTGGGCAAGGGTCTGGCAGATGGAATATACAATGCTGGTAAGTGTGAGGTCATCCATTTTGGTAGGAATAACAGCAAAATGGACTACTGTTTAAATGGTAAAAAATTGCAGCACGTTGCTGTGCAGAGAGAACTGGGTGTCTTTGTGCAGGAATCTCAAATATTGGTTTTCAGGTGCAGCAGATAATTAAACAATTCAGATTCGAAAGTCAGTTTTACGCCAGTGTAAATCTCCAGTGTCATCTTCCACGGGTGCTTGTCATGACCAATGGCGGAAGGCATCTAATTTGCATCCCGCTCATTTGAATGTATGAAAACCTGAGCGGAACATTCTCCCCATGCTTGATTCTGCACAGGCCAGCAGGAAAACTTGTCAGCACGAACACGCTTGGAAAATGTGATGTGTAACAGTCAGGACTCATCGGAACAATGCCTGGGGCTGCATCTGGTATTCAGAATGGAGGCAACCGGTTCTGGTCTAAGGAACACCATGGCAGTAAGTTGGGAGAGCATTTGTAAGTGGACTTTCCAGATTCAATATCCTGGAGGGTGGTATAGATTTCAGCCTCAGAATGTTGCTGGAGATCCATTTTCTTTCTCAAGATGTCCACCTTCTTTCTTCATTAGTGGGTCAGTGATGTTGGGCACCTTTTCAACATAGCACCCAGATAAGGTGGTAGATTATACACCAGGAATATAGCACAAAACACTCAAGTGCATAATTTATGATGTTGAGACCAGAAAATTTTGTGTGTTAACCTGCTGACCTCCTCAGTGGAAAACGCTACATTTTCCTAACTCACCACAGGACTTAGTCCCAGGAAGGGAGAATTTTGCCCATTGGGTTTACAGGCCATAAAGTATAACTTAGAAGAACCCATTACCATCTGTTCATTACATGTACTCAAATAATTATTCAATCAATGCTCACAATATGTATATGCTTACATTAGCACTAGCTGCGCTTCTGATACTGATTGAAGGTTCAGGCTTTAGCACCAATGCAAATAATATAGAAATTTTTAAGTTACAATATATTACTCAATGCTTGCATACTATGAGTTCCCCTAAGACAGAACGAATGATACTTCAGTCCTGACCTTTCATCACTCTCTGATCTGCAGCAAAGTTTTCTCCAGTTTGCTATTAGCAGGGAAATGTGGCTAGGCCACGAGAGGGAGCATAGCGAAAGTGATTACAGAAATGGGGTTTTAGTGAAAGCCTTTCCATTTTTCACCTTCACAATGCAGGGATCAGAGCTTTGGAAGCTCCAAAGCCATAAGGATATCCATTTAGAGATTGTCAGCAGTTAGAACATCCTGCTTTACCTTTGTTGAAACCAGAAGACTTGTGCCAGAGAGAAGTGCGAAGGAAAGGAAGAGGAAAAATTTGTAGTTGCATGCAGGTATATTTTACATTATAATAGAATTTCTACAGTAGAGAAGGAGGCCATTCAGCCCATTGATTTTGCACTGAGTCAGCTTCTTACCCAGGCCCCCACCCATCCATCATATCCCTATAATCCCTGCATACTTACCTTGGCTAATCCACCTAACTGACACAACATGAGACAATTTAACATGACCAATCCACCTAACCTGCACATCTTCGGTCTGTTGAGGAAACTGGAGTACTCAAAGAGAACCCACAGAGACACAGGAAGAATGTACATATTCTATGCGGACAGTCATCCAGGACCAGAATTGAAACTGGATCCTTGGCACTGTGACGTGTCTGTTTTAATGTGTGGCATAAAGATTATTTTTGCGCCACTTTTGATCTTGCTAATTCTTGATTGCTTGGTGGGCCGTTGATGAATGGGAGGATATAAATTGGCACTGAGCAATGTTGACTGGGAAAGGAAGGCAGGGCAGAGACAAAAGAGAAAATCAAGGGCAGTAGTGATACTGAGTCATTGTTAAAGTGTAGGCACAAGATCCAGTTGGTAGCAAATTTTCTTCCAGCTACTTGCTATAAAAACAACCATTAGGAAATGTTAACTCTATTGAAACTGCATCAACAAAATTGTAATTTTTTTTTCTAAACTGCACCGGATTATCTGTAAACTAACATACGCCAGAGTTTTTTATTTAAACTCTAACTAACAGCTGCAGCCAATTTTTCTACTTTTAAAAGGCCAGGGATTTAAATATCTGTCATCATTTAATGCAACATACTGATAGATCAGACCGTTATAATTCAGTTGACACTTCTAAAGTGTGCAAAGTCACTATCAACATGTGTAAAGTATCTGTTTAACCACAGTAAACAAATCATTTTAAATGAATAAGTAAGAAAGCAGCTTTGAGTATTGTGTGATTACTGGCAGAGTTCCCCAATATGCCATCAGTGCAATTGAATTCTTGCCTTACCTTGACTATGAAGTTCTCGGAAGCTTGGGAAACTCACGGAGCCAATATTAAACAGCAAAAAACCATGTTAATATCACTGTAATTAAACAATGAATATATTGACAATCTGCTTCTTCTATGGGATGTACGCCCACAATGTCTGATGTTAAATGTGGATGTGGGAGGATTACAACAAACATACTTCCATTTTTCTTTTGGAAACCTGTGCAGACTTGAGGGCCAAAAAATGTCTTAATACATTGTAGGGATTTAATGGAAATCATTTTGAAAATTCCTGGAAATTCCAACTATTCAAGTTAAACATTATTCTGATTTCATCATAATAAAGTAACTGAAAGGAATTAGAACAATTCAACAAATTACCAACATGTTCGAATCTACTAATAGCCTGTCTGTCAATCAAATCCAGTTAGCACGTAGAACCATGGAACACCGCAGCACAGAAACAGACCTTTTGGCCCTTCTTGGCAGTACTGCAGAATTTTTCTGCCTAGTCTCACTGATCTGCACCTGGATCATATCCCTCCACAGCTCTCTCATCCATGTATCTGTCCAAGTTTTTCTTAAATGTTAAAAGTGAGCCCACATTTACCACTTGATCTGGCACCTCATTCCACATTCCCACCACTCTCTGTGTGAAGAATCCTGACCCACATATTCCCTTTCAACTTTTCCCCCTTCACCCTTAACCCACATTCTCGAGTTTTTTTTCCCCTAGTTTCAGTGGTAAAAATCTGCTTGCATTCACTCTATCTATACCCATCATATACCTCTATCAAATCTCCCCTCATTCTTCTGCACTCCAGGGAATGAAGTCCTAACCTAATCAACCTTTCATATGATGAATCAGTTAATAGCTAACTCAGCAATTTCATATTCACTCCATTTAAGGCCAAGCACTGTTTACTCATTTAGTTGCCTTCATGCTTTGCTGATCTTGTAGAATTCATTGCTTAAACAATAGAATGTGCAAGATTACAGCATACTTTACAGATTTTATTATTATTATCAGCGAGCAGCTTAATAAGCAGGCAGCAATTTGAATTTACTTTAAAGGATGAGCATGACATGTTTCAACTGATATAATGACGGGTTTTCAAACTGTTTCTGGGTACTCCAGCAGTGTAGCAGTTATTCATTTAATAGTCACTATAGAAGCACATGCTCATGATTAGTTGGCAAATTGAATAAATGTTTTATCTTAAAGAGCTTTGGCCATCATATATACATAGAGGACAAGAGGTGTAAATGTCAAAGGGTAAAACTGAGACCATAGCTGGAACTTTATTACCCCACCCATAATGGAAATGGCGCGGACGAGGATCCGATAATGAAATCACCATTGACTTCTGGTGGGAATTTCCAGTCTCGCCTGAGCAAGGCCATAAAATCCCATTCCATATGTTTTCCTTTTATTCATTCATGGGATCTGGGCATCTCTGGTTGGCGAGCATTTTATTGCCCATCCTTAGTTACTCAAGGACAGTTGAGAATCAACCACATTGCTCTGGCTCTGGAGTCTCATGTAGGCCAGAGCAAGTAAGAACAGCAGATTTCCTTCTTACAGAACATTGGTGAACTAGATGGGTTTTTCCAACAATCCGCAATGGTTTTATAGTCACCAGTAGATTCTTAATTCCAGATATATTTCATTGAATTCAAATACTACCATCTGCCATTGCAGGATTTGAACCCTATCCCCAGAACATTAGTTGAGTTTTTGGATTAATAGTCTAGCAATAATACCACTAGGCCATCACCTCCCCTTAGACATCGAACTATAAAATCAAACAATAAAATGTACACAGTTCCCAGCCACATTAACCTGGCTAGACATACGAGTTACATTTAAAAAATCCTTATCAGTAAAAATAGTTGCTGCTGGGAGTATTTAAATAGCCTGAGTTGAGTTATTTTGTAGGCAAACACATATTATTTCCAATCAAAACAATTTTTCATGATGTTGTGCACAGAATTAGCTAAATGCAACGTAGAATAAAAATAAAAATAAGAGAGAGTGAACCAATGATATTATTACTGTGTTGTTTTAAATCCTTAAAGTAATGATTTTATTTATATAGCATTTCATGCAATCATTGGATGTCTCAAAGTGCTTTACAAACCATGAAATACTTTGAGAATTCTTGTCACTGTGGGAAGTACGATAGTCAATATATATCCCACTGACAGGACAGACCCAGCGGTGGTAGCAACACAGTGGTAGACAATCAAGAAGGAGTTGCCCTTGGAGTTCTGAATATTGACTCTGGATCCCATGAAGTCTCATGGCATTGTGTCAAACATGGGCAAGGAAACTTCCTGCAGGTTGCCATCGATATTCCCTTTCCCCCTTCACCCTCCCCCCCTTTCCTTCACTTAACAGATGAATTAGTATCCCTCCATGTTGAATATCAAAACGTAGCAAGAGCGCAGAAAGTACTCTTTAGATCCATCACCAAGAGTGCCTCAGTGGTACCACGACAGACTGAGATAGATTAGAACTAAAGGACATACATATCTGACACATTGCAGCTATGTTAAGAATACCAACAAAACTTACTTGATCTTGTCCTCACCAATCTAACTGTTGCAGATTGATCTATCCATGGTGGTAAGAATGATCACTGCAGACACATTGAAGTTACCTTCCATTGAACAGATTTAACAACTCGAAACTGTGCATCACTTGAGGCACTGTGGACCAGCAACAGCAGAAGAATTGTACACAACCACAATTTGTTACCAGCCAGAGATCAACCCTGGTTCAATCAAGGGTGCGGGAGAACATGGCAGTACTAGCACAAGCCCCCGGTGACACTAGATACCCTCGTCCTGGGAAAAAATCTCTGCCTGCGGACTGATCATATGGGAATAACTTTTGCTTGAAGATCCAAATCTATCTCTTCTAGATCATTTATAACCATAACTATTGCACCAAGACTATCCCTTAGAGAACCTGTAGCACATTCAACGATTACTCATTCCTTATTTAAGTCCTTTACCATTCACCTTATAAACAGCATCTGCATCTCGAAGTTCATCATATTTGACAACATCAAACCTGTTCTTTATGTTCACCTCCAAGACTTTTCTGCAATCCTTGAAGAATCATTTCACATCCTGCTTCTGACCCTGCCAATGTAAAAACCATGGCATCTCCTTTCCCTGTCTCTCTTTTCCAGGCACTTCTACTGTCATGAGACTGTCTTCATGCTTGTCTTCAGTGAGTTCCCCCACTGTCAACATCCTGGGCTTTACCATTGACTGGAAAATGAACTGGACCAAACATATAATTACTGTAGCTACAAAAGCAGAACAGAGACTGGGAATTTTGAAGTGAATAACTCAACTCCTGACTCCCCAAGTTCTGCCCATCATCTACAAGGTACGAGTCATGTGTGTGCTGGAATTTTCTCCACTTTCCTGGAGGACTGCAGCTCCAACAACACTCAGGAAGTTCAACATCTTCCAGGAAAAAGCAGCTCGCTTGATTGGCACCCCTACCATCACCTTAAATGTTCACTCCCTCAATCACTGATGCACTGTAGCAGCAGTGTGTACCATCTAAAAGTTGCATTATAACAACGCACCAAGGCTCTTTCAATAGCAGCTTCCAAATCGTTGACCTCTACATGTACAAGAGCAGTATGGGAACACCATCACCTGCAAGTTCCCTTCCAAGTCACCCACCATCCTCACTTGGAAGTATGTTGCTGTTCCTTCAGTGCCACTCAGTCAAAATCTTGGAACCCTGATCGAACAGCAGTGTGGGTGCATCTACACCACGTGGACTGGAGCGGTTCAAGAAACAGCTCACACCACATCCTTGAGTGCAATTAAGCATGAGCAATAAACGCTGGCCTAACTGTTCCCTTCCTGTGGGCGAACACTTCAGCAGTCATGGGCATTCGGCCTCCGACCTGCGGGTAAATGTTCTTCAAGGGGGCTTTCATGATACATGACAGCGCAGAGTCACTGAGCAGAGACTGATAGCCAAGCTCCGCACACATGAGGACGGTCTTAACAGGGATCTTGGCTTCATGACACACTATCTGTAACCCCCGTAACTTGCCTGGGTTAGCATAAAACCTCACTTACTGTGCTGTCTGGAGAAAATACACAATTCTCTAACAATGCTCAGGATCCCCTTCACACACATTGTTAGCCACTTTAACACTTGAATAGCAGGTTAGATGTAAGGATTCGCATTCTAATCGGCAATCTCTGACTGCCTGTGCTGATGTGTGCTATTGCAGACCAGAACACTGCACTTGCCTGAGGAAGACACAAGAGTGTTGAAAGCTCGCTTTTTTACTATCAAATAAATCGGTTGGATTAATAATTGGTGTTGCTAAATTCTTACTGAGTTCTAACTGCAATAGTCATACTCTGTGAAAAAAACTCAGCAAATTGCTTAATCCATGGTCTATAATTCTAATTGATGGAGAAATACTGGGCATGACATGGGGATAATTTTGCTGCTCTTCTCTCAACTGCCAATGAAATCTTTTACATTCATCCAAACAGACAAACAAGGTCTTCATTTAATATCTCATCTGAAATACATTGGTCAAAATGTTATGCTTGTTCCACTGACGTGTTTTTAAGCAGTGGAGGAATGTCAAATTGAAGGCCCAGTAATTAGCTATTTAGGGCCTATTTCCAGCCCAGCTTCAACTATTAGGCTGGCGGGAGGATTGAATTCACATGGGGGAAGGCCAAACATCTACAGCTTTTCACCTCAGGTACAAGTTGATGGGTGGGAGTGCCTTCATCAGGAGCCTCCTTCTTGAGACTTCCTTTACATTCAGTGGCCACCTGACTGCCCTTCTCCTGGAGTGGGATTTATTTCAGAATCCTGTGTTTCAGAGGCAAGAGTGCTACCAAATGATCCACAGCTGACATGCCATATCGATTAATCTCAACATTAAAAAGTGGCAAGCAGTTGAGTCATCTTTGGAGTGTAGTTTTTCTAATTCTTGAACAGACCCAGGCATTTATCAGCAGTATCTCATGTGAGACTTGTAAATAAACTAATCTCATTCAAAGGTTAGATGGGGATAAAGGTAAATGAAGGAATTGGAATACAAGTTTGTCAGAAAGGTGACAAATGTAAAGTAATCAAGTTTTACAGGATGATTATTGATATTTGGATAAACATTTTAGTACACAGCCAGACACGGGGAGATTGTGCAAACTGCACACCGTCACCTGAGGCCAGATTTGCAAGTGGGTCCCTGGCACTGTGAGATAGCATACTAACCACTGCACCATTCTGATGCCAATTCAGTTTAATGGTTTTCTGAAGATGTTTATTTTTAAACATTTTGCATGGCCACTAGAGCTTTGTTTATTGTCTTATACCATTTATCTTTGAGCTTGAATAGTGATTATCATTAGACTGTTTGGCCATGGAGAACATCATAATGGATTTGATCCTGTCTCCTCCTGAAATTTCTACTTGCAAAATTTTGAGCGAATATCAATGGATCCCAGTCATTGATGGGATCCCTGGATGCATGGTTTTCTGATTATAGAAAATTATAGAAGTTAAAGGACAGAAAGAGATCATTATCCTCATTCTATCCAAAAGTCTAATGATGATGCTGAGGCAATGGCCTCATGGTATTATCACGAGATGATTAATCCAAAAACTCAGCCAATGTTTTGGGGACCCGAGTTTGAATTTCACCACAGCAAATGGTGGAATTTGAATTCAATAAAGACTATCTACAATTAAGAATTTACTGATAATTGTTGATTGTCGGAAAAACCCACTTATTTCTCCAATGTCTTTTAGGGAAAGAAATCTGCTGCCTTTACCCAGTATGGCCTATATGTGACTCCAGAGCCACAGCAATGTGGTTAACTCTCAGCTGCCCTCGGATTTCTAGGGATGAGCAATAAATGTTGGCCAGCCAGCGATGCCCATGTCCCAAAAATGAACTTTAAAAACATTGATGTAAAACTCCACCTAGTTCGCTAATGTCCTTTAGGGAAGAAGATCGGCTGTCCTTACCTGATTGGCCTACATGTGATTTCAGATGCATAGCAACTGGCCGTGAAATGGCCTAGCAAATCACTCAGTTAAGACCAATAAAGGATGGACAAAAATATGGACCCAGCCAGTGATGTCCACATCCCATGAATGAAGTAAAAAAATGTTTGCTTTTCCACATCTAAAAATGTCTGATTTTAAAACTGATAACACCAACTAATGTAGTTTGAAAAATAAACACAATAAGGGAGCAAAGTTTTACAGAACATCGATTAAGAAAAAGTATACTAGACGTAAAAAAGAGGAGTATCGATTAACCACTTACATACTGTACATCTGTCAAATTCTCAGACCAGTAAATACAATGAATCATATTTTGCAATCATTGCAGTCATTAAAAAGGTCAAATTTATCGATTAGCTTGCCTATTGAGTGTCTATAAAAAGAATAATTGGAATTCCCTCATTGCACTAGCATTGTCCAGCACTGTGCAACATGAAGGTAACACTGGTCTTCCTAGCATGCTGCATTGCTTATGGAATTGCAGCTCCAGAGAGAGGATTGTTTCTGAACCTGGTAAGATTATGTGGAAACATTTTATACACCAATTATGTATACAAGACAATTCAATATCAGTGAACGGTGGTGAGATTATTCTGACAGAAGTTGCACATACTATTATTGACTCATTACCATGCTTTAGGTCCTTTGCTTGCAACCTCAGTTGAAATCCTAGAAAAGTGGTTCATTTTTGCTTAGGCTTAAATGACCTCTCCATTCAAATTATGAAAATGGTGCGGGAAGACTCAGTTAAATTGACTGAAATGTTTAGGGAACCTTTGCCTGTTGTAACAAGGATGTTTTCTTTTTATTTAATAAATCAACATGTCAGAACTTAGACTGTTCTGGGCTTTGACCAAAAACATATTGAATGAAAGACCTAAGTACGACATGTCTGTTTAGCAAAATAATTCAAAAGAAAGCTGGATGATTGATTGTTCTCAGAAGTGATAAATATTTAAGTACTCTCTAAAAATGTAGAATAGTTTTAGAGATCTTCACTTGCAAATTTTCCATATCATTCATGTTAATAATACCAGTCTATTTTCCTTGCTGTATTTTCAAAATATGAGACGTGTATTGGAAAGAGTGCAGAAGAGACATATCCAGATGTTGCCTGGTTTGGAGGATATGGACTATGAAGAAGGTTGAAAAAATTTGACTGTTTTCATTGGAGCATCAGAGGATGAGGGAGGACCTGGTAGAGGTTTAAAAGATTATGACAGGCTTGGATAGAGTGGGTAGGCAGAGGCTTTTTCCCAGGGTTGAAGGGTCAATTACTTGGGGGCATCGGTTGAAAATGAAAAGGGGAGAACTTAAAAGAGATGTAAGAGACAGGTTTTTTCACACGGAAAGTGGTGAATGCCTGGAATGTGCTGCCGCAGGAGGTGGTGGAAGCAGATTC
The DNA here is from genome assembly GCA_024679065.1 of Sphyrna mokarran. Lineage (NCBI taxonomy): Eukaryota > Metazoa > Chordata > Chondrichthyes > Carcharhiniformes > Carcharhinidae > Sphyrna > Sphyrna mokarran. The sequence continues at coordinate 19,544,081 of JAGIQG010000023.1, read as the reverse complement.
TATAGCAACATTCAAGAGGTGTCCAGATAGATACATGAATAGGCAGGGAATAGAGGGATATGGACCATGTAGAGTTTAGAAAGTACTAGAATAGAAAGGCATTTGTATCTGCACAGACTTGGGGGCTGAAGGGCCTGCTCCTGTGCTGTACTGTTCTGTGTCAGACAACTAATCTGGTGGATACATTTTTAGAAATTGCATTTCATAACCACACAATTAATTTTGCTGTTTGATTGTAGCATGCGCAACATGTGTGTTATCTTTTTAAAAGGATAATGGAGACATCTGTATTCAAAGCTTTCAATGCAAGAGTCGTTGCTGCCAGAAGGAAACTGGACTGAGTCTTGCAAGGTGTGCTGGTAGGGGTGCTGAAGGAAACCAATGTTCAACTCATGTAAGTACTCAATTTTAAAGTGTTCTTCACTAATAAAAAATATTAGTTACATTATCAACCATCAGTGGGATCAAAAAATAAATGGAAAAATTTATTCCAATTGTTGTATCATTGTACTCCTGAGGTCTCTTTGCTGCTTATTATTGCGGCAGAACGCGACTCACCTTCATCATAACAATCCCTATATTCCAAATATCATTCATTCCGCAAATAACTTGATAATGCATTATATAAATGTAAAAAAATCCATATCTGTTCTTGTGTAAAGCATACTGTTAATCTTGCCCCATCAGTTTCTTCCAAATTCACAATTTTAAAAAGGGAAGGTTTATATTTGTGGAGTATCTTCCTTAACGTAAGGATACTTCCAAGTGCTTCAGAGCCTGTTAAGTATTTTGAGGTGCTGTAATGTGCACAGTGCAGCTGTCAGTTCACACACAGCTGGGTCCCACAAGTAGCAATGTGATAAGATCAGATAATCTGTTTTGGTGACTGAGGATAAATATTGCCCATGCACCAGGAAGAACTTCCGTACTATTCCACTCTTTGGTTTTACAATAATGGGGTGGGGGCACAGTGAAGAATATGATTAGATTTGCTGTCAATCTTTGCCTTGTTCAAACAAATCCAACTATTATTGTAGTATTGCACTGCCTGTAATGATGATTAAATTTGATTTAGGCTACACACTCTTGACATGAGCAATCCCAGATTCACTTAAAATAAAGTAAATCACTCCAACTCTAGGAACACTGATTTCCTGAGCCTATTTATGTAATTGAGGAAATACTGAAACTGTGTCTCTCCATTTAGCTCCTGTATGACGTCTATTACAAATGCCCCTGTCAAAGAGGTCTGAAGTGTGACGGTGATAGATCCATCATCGGTTCAATAACAAACACCAACTTTGGTACCTGCAAGTATCCGAGCAGCATTCCTTAATTCATAAAGACAAACACCGTGCCATAAAGCCAACTCCATCGATCGACTTTAATGAATGCAAAATTGTAATGCGTGTATCCAAATCTTGCTGATATGGCTGTAATCAAAATGCTCATGTGAATACATGATTGCAGACATTCATTCTGAACTATTAGGTGAATTGTTGCAAGCAACCTTGTTCTGCATATGAAACAAATACAATTTTTCATATTCAATTCAAACTAATACTAATGCATTTAATAATTCATTCTATTATGACTTGCTATTTTTCTCCAAATATCTTGTGCGTCTTAAACTGACCATTAATGTCTAAGTGCTGTTAAATGTCTTTTTCTGAAATGGAGCACAATATTGCACAAGGATTTGTTCTACAATTCTAATATCTATTAAATGATTTGCATGTTTGATTCAGTCTCTTCATTGCTGTTTGTTTCACTGAGGACTGTTTCAAAGGTATAAGGTGTTGTTCTAAATGATGATTGACAGAATATTCATCAAATATATGCAAAATCAATCTGATCTGTTTGCAAACTACTTTGTATTGAGGTTTTTTAGGTTTGTTCCCATAAATGTAATTTGCAGAGATCAGTGGCAACAGCCAGAACTCAAACTTCATTAGAGGAATGTGTGGAAGCAGTTGATTTTTCACTCAGGGTAACATCCGTTTCTTAATGGCACACACGTCATGGCGATTAACAAGAGAAGCACATCAAAACGTGCAGACCCCATCAGGTGGAATAGAAAAACCCAACTAAGGCTCTGGGTTGGAAATGCCCTGAGCAAGGTGGCCAGCTGAAGAGCAAACAAGTCTTCAGGAAACTTTTCAGCATTCTTTCTGACCTACTTCTTTTATTGGTCATCCCTTAAGAGTGTGAAAAGAACTCACCCCCGATTCACATAAGGGAGCAAAACACCACAGCAAACATCACACATTACTTGGAACATAAGACACTCATGTAACCATAAAAATGCTGCAGTGCAGAAGGAGGCCATGTGGCCCATCAATTCTGCACCAACTCTCTGAAACAGCATCACATCCAAGCCCTTCCATCCAAGATATCCCTGTAACCTTGCACATTTATCACGGTTAATCCATCTAACCTGTACATCTTTAGACACTAAGGGGCAATTTACTAAAGCCAATATACCTAATCTGCACATCTTTAGACAAAAAGGGCCACTTACTAAGACTAATCCACCTAAGCTAAACATTTTGGACTCTTGAGTCAAAGTGCATGTTCAACAATATAAAGGTTGTAGTCAGTACTTTCCATGTAAAATTAGCATTAAAAATATGTCTTTATGGAACCAAATAGCACTGAAAGCAGCCCTTCACCACTTTGTGCTTGTTCTTTCAAAAACCTACTCATTTAGTCTACCGTTGCTCTTTCCACATCAGCCCAGGAGATTTTCCTTTTCAAGTACACATTCCATTCCTGTTTGAAGATTACAATTGAGTCTGCTTCCACCACCCATTCAGGCAGTGCTTTTTGATGTAACTTGCTGCATAAATTAAATGCTTGCTGCCTCCTGCTCTTCCCCACATCTTCCCACCCTCAACCACCAGCTCTTTTGCCAGTTATCCTTGATAACTTATCCTTGATATCCTTGTAACCAGTAATCCTCTGGTTACATAGTTGTGGTGGAAACAATTAATTGTTACTCTAACTACACATAATAATAAGGAATGATGTTTAAAGTTGTGTGGAGAGAAGATGTTCTATTGGCAATATCAGTGGACTACTAATCCAGAGCCTAGCTAACGTTCTCAGGACACGGTTCGGATCAAGTCACAGTAGTTTGTGGAATTTGAATTCAGTTAAAAAAAAACGAAATTAAGAACCTGTTAATGACCATGAAACCATTGTCAATTATCAGAAAAACCCTTTTGGTTCACTAATATCCTTTAGGGAAGGGAATGTGCTGTCCTTCCCTGTACTGGCCTGTTTATGATTCCAGACCCATAGCACTGTGGTCGACTCTCAACTGCTGAATGAATAAGGGCAACTAGGGATGGGCAAGGAATGCTGGAAGCCAGTGATGCCCAAGTCTTACAAATGTGTACAAAAAATGTTTAACTGTTTCAGAATTTGTTTAGATCACAACAAAAATAATTGCTGGTTGGATCACCACCAGCACCCTCCATCCTGGTCCATGTACTTGATGCACGAGTTGTTTATTTCAAAGAGATTCATTGTCCCTCATCTTCTCCCTGCTCTGCCCCATTGCAGGAGATTTGTTTCAAAACGTACACCACGTTGTCAACATCAATATTGTGCAGAACACAGTGTCATTTTAATGAGATTTCATCAAATGTTTAATGTGGACTTTTTATGTATATAACCACATTTTTAAGACCTAAAATCTATTTTGATCGCTTGGCTGTAGTGTTTTCATTCGAGTTCTTCAGCTGATGACCGACCTTTTTAATCCTGACATTGTAGTCACATGCAAAGTAAATAATTTCCATCTGAAGTATTTTGTATTGCACTGACTTTCCTGAAATATATTTTTTGATATATTTCTTACTATTTTAATATATTTAAAACTGTCAGCCTTTATTTGAAGTTATGACCATGCTGCATACAGTAATATCCAAGATCTCACTTCTCATCAAATCTCTTAGGATAGCAGACTAACTGATGGAAGATGCCATGTCATTTCTGAACATTGGCCTCAAATGTAACTAGATGAATGAGATGAATATCTTACTTTTGATGTTATTAAGGATTGTAATTGAAAATGATTCTGAATTCCTGAAGTGCCTTGAATTTACATTACATTTGACAGAGTTCGCAGCATTTACCTACATAATCCTATTTTAAGAATCTAAGTTGTTTGGAATGGAACAGTTCATACAGGTGAGCTGTGTACTTTGAATAGATGAATGGGTGCTGTTGTACAATAGTGGTATTGAAGAAATGCGGAATTAGGTCTAATCTACATTAGCCTTTGTTACTCGTAGCATAGTATAATGCTGCTCTATATACTATTCATAATGCAGTTTTTCATACTGCCACTTGATTAATAAATATTAGATGTTCCAATCCCCTTGATGTATAGGGAAGAAAAGGACTTGTATTTCTATAGTGTATTTCATGACTCAGGAGATCGGGGGTTACACAGTCATAGCTCCTTGAAAGTGGAGTCACAGGTGGACAGAGTGGTGAAGAAGGCATTTGGCATGCTTCATTTCGTCGATCAGAATACAGAATACAGGAGTTGGAATGTCTTGTTGATGTTGTACAAGACATTGCAAGGCCACAATTGGAATGCTGTGTGCAATTCTGGTCACCTTATTATAGAAAGAATATTATTAAACTAGAAAGAGTGCAGAAAAGATTTACTAGGATGCTACCAAGACTTGAGTCAGAAGGAGAGGCTGAATAGACTGGGATTTTTTTTCTCTGGAGTGTAGCAGGCTGAGGGGTGATCTTTGTAGAGGTCTATAAAATTATGAGGGGCATAGACAAGGTAGATAGTCAATATCTTTTCCCAAAATTAGAGGAATCTTAAACTAGAGAGCATACATAGGTTTAAGGTGAGAGGAAAAAGGTACAAAAGTGTTCAGAGGGGCAATTTTTTCACACGGAGGGTGATGCGTGTCTGAACAAGCTGCCCCAGGTAGTAGTAGAAGCAAGTACAATTTTATCTTTTAAAAACACTTAGATAGTTACATGCGTATGATGGGTATAGAGGGATATGGACCAAATGTGGGCAATTGGGATTAGTTTAGAGATTAAAAAAAAGAAAGGGCCTGTTTCCATGCTGTAAATGTCTATGATTTCATGACTTACCCTGCCCCTGCTGGTGAGAATTGTATTGTGGCTTTTCTTCCAGCAAAGTGTCATAAGATGGATTTTTCAATGTTAAACCTGAGTAAATGAATTTGAAACTTTTCCATTTCCTCGTTCATTCGGCACTCAGATTATTTTTGATAAGATTGATCCCCCAGTGTTTTCTTTTGAAACAGTACTATTTGATGAAGAAATATTCACATAAAGCTGCAGAAATATATCTGTAATCTTTAAACATGATGAGTAGTCTGCATGTGACAAAAAAGTCTGATGTACCTCATAATGCACTGTGATGACTCCAGTTACATAAGAACATAAGAACATAAGAAATAGGAGCAGGAGTAGGCCATCTAGCCCCTCGAGCCTGCCCTGCCATTCAACAAGACCATGGCTGATCTGAAGTGGATCAGTTCTACTTTCCCACTTTGTCCCCAGAACCCTTAATTCCCTTATCTATCAGAAATCTATCTACCCATGACTTAAATATATTCAGCAAGGTAACCTCCCCATTTCAATGGGCAGAGAATTACAGAGACTTACCCTTCAACTGAAGATGTTCCTTCTCAACTCTGATCTAAACTGCCCTCTCCTTATTTTGAGGCTGTGCTGTCTCATTCTGGTTTCCTTTCTAAGTGGGAAGAATCCCTCTACCTCTATCCTACCTAGCCCCTTCATTATCTTATATGTCTCTAAAAGATCCCCCCCTCAGCCTTCTAAACTCCAACAAGTACAGACCCAGTCTATTCAAACTCTCCTCGCAGGCTAACCCCTTCAGCTCTGGTATCAGCCTAGTGAACCTTCTCTGCACTCCCTCCAAGGCCAATATATTCTTTCGCAAATGTGGCGACCAAAACTGCACACAGTATTCCAATTGCAGCCTCACCAGTGCCCTGTACAGTTGCAGCAAGACTTCCCTGCTTTTATATTCTATCCCCTTTGCTATAAAAGCCAACATTCCATTTGCCTTCTTGATCGCTTGCTACACCTGCAGTCTGGGTTTTTGCGATTTGTGCGCAAGGACCCCCAGGTCCCTCTGCACTGTAGCATGCTGCACTTTTCGCCCTTTAAATAATAATCCCTCTTCCTATTATTTCTACCGAAGTGGATAACCTCACATTTGCAAACATTATACTCCATCTGTCTTCACCTACTCACTCAGCCTATCCAGATCTCTCTGCAAACTTTCCGCATCTTCCATGCAATTTGCTTTTCCACTCATCTACGTGCCATCAGCAAATTTCATTACCCTACACTCAGCCTCCTCCTCCAGAGCACCTATGTAAAGGTAAACATTGAGACCCCAGCACTGATCCCTGTGGCACTTCACTAGTCACCAACTGTCAACCAGAATAACACCCATTGATTCCAACTCTCTGCTTCCTATTAGACAACCAATCCTCTATCCACGTAACACCTTAACAGTTGAACAGTTAGAAACTGCATTTCATAATGCAAATGTCACATGTTTTGCCTTTTAACTAAGTTACATTAGAGGCAAAGATCTATGGTGGCACAATGGTTCGCACTGCTGCCTCGCAGCTTCAAGGAGCCTGGGTTCGATTCCGGGCTTGGATCAATGTCTGTGTGGAGTTTGCTTGTTCTCCTCATTTCTGCCTGGGTTTCCTCTGGGTGCTCTAGTTTCCTCCTTCCTTCCTACATTCCTACCTAATGTAGGTTAGGTGCATTGGCCAAACTACCTCTTAGTATCCTGGGATGTGTAGGTTAGAGTGATTAGCGAAGTAAATGTGTGGGGTTGTGTGAATAGGACCCAGGGTGGGATTATTTTCAGTACAAACTTGATGGGCCAAATGGCCTCCGTCTGTACTGTAGGGTTTCTATGATGAGACAATATTTTAATGGTAATGCAGTGAAGAAATTCAGCTGTATGTTTTGTAGGATTGCAGCAAAACTACAGTTTTTTTTTCTGATTTATGTTACTTAAGCAATAACTAATTTGGAGGAAGTTTTATCTGGTCCACTTTTATTTATTCCTTATGGGAGAACAGAAACTAAATTAGTTAACAAAAGAATAAGGGCAACTTTTCAAGATTAATGCATAAGAAACTTAAATGAATTAATTTGCTTCTGTGTACGTCAGGAAAATTTCAGTGTCATGTCCTGATCTATGCCGTACCAACTGAAAATCTATGTCCTCAGGGGAGTTTTCCCTTCTCACCTGCCGCTGGAATCTTAGTGGGCAGGGAACAGATTATGCAAAAGTTCCACTGAAAATATAATTTTTCCAGTTTTGGGGTGAGCGCAGCCAGAAACTCCTGTCCCATGTGTCTCCATAGTAGAATCCCTATAATGCACAAGGAGGCCATTTGGCCCATTGGGTTTGCACCGACCACATCCCACTCAGGTCCTATTCTCGTAATTCCACACACTTAAATCTGCAAATCCCCAGACACAAGTGTCAACTTAACACGGCCAATCAATGGTTCCTATCAGATTTGTGAAAAAAAAATCAAATCCATCAATAATGCAATGCACCACCAGCTTAACTTCACAACATCACAACTTCACAGAGCATCAACAATCTGTTTCTGGTGATATCATAGAATCTTTACAGTGTAGAAGGACCATCCAACCCATCGAGTTGGCACTGACTCTCTGACTGAATATATCCCCACTGTATCGCCACCTCACATTTGGATCTCTCCCCCACTGATGCGATGTCACATCAGCTAGGTTTATGACAGGTATGGGGCAATATGCACCAGGTGAATAGACCATGCAGGGTGCACAGGTAAGAATAGCTCCCAGGGCTGGGAGAGACATTTGCAGGTAGTACCCTGGCATTGCTCACTGGTATTGCCTGATAGGACTTCCTCTAGGGAGGCCATGGGGATGTTTTCCCTATGTATTGGTGGAGGGGAGGGAAAGGGATTCCCCATGAGTATACGGATGGGCATTCTCCATGGATTGGTGCTTTGTTTCTACTTTTAGTACTGGAGATTGGGGTGCCCTTTAAAAAAGATGCCCTGTTCTCTGGAAAGCTGCTGTTTCTGGCAGCATGATAACATGGGACATGACTTCAGCATTCTTTTATCAAGTGCTGGAAAATATGGTGAGAAAGGTCAGCAGTGCAGCTGGTGTGCTGCACCCTGCTTTTCTCACCCGAAGCAACATTTCATCCCAACGTTAAAGTTTATCTCTCAAAGTCCAGGTTTACTTAGGTGCTGCCAGCACAGAGAATGCCTTTTTTCTCCTGTCTCTGAAACAATGTTACATTGAATACTGAGTATGTTTAATTTGTTTCAATGACGTGTGCATTCATTATACCAAAATGAAGAGGTTTCAGCTACTCAAGAGGCAAAAATTCTGGAACGTAAACATCGGTGACCTCCAGAATACAAAGACAGACCATCTGCTATTTTCTGAGTTTTATATCAAAACATTGTAAAATTTTGATAATACTACTAATTTTCAGGATTCTGTACTGGTTTGAAGTAACATTTCATGGTTTGGCCTCATTCACCCCGCCTCCGAGGAACATTTGACCGGCTTCCTCCTTCCCCTATCATTAGACAACGATCAGCATTCCCTCCACCATCAAACAACGATAGGCCCTCACCCCACACCCACCTCCTCCCCCCCAACTACCAAACAACGATCAGGCCTCCCTTCCCCCACGTCCCCACCAGAGATACATCTGACCGGCTTCCTCATCCTTCCCCCCTCATCCTGAGAATGATCTGACTCGCCTCCCTCCTCGCAGCCCCCCTCCTCCCCACCCCCCACCCCCATCCCCGCCATCACCACCACCACCACCGATCTGAGTCGCTGAACTTGCTCTTCAGCAACCGGAGTGCCCAATTCACACTTCTATTCAGCAGTTCATTTTGGTGTGATTCTGGATTGGCAAACGTGGTGGTAAAGGGGGAAATGTTGATAAAGTTGGCCGAGCAATTTATTAATTCAATTGAAATGCATGCAAATTCATTTAAATTGTGCCTGTTTCAAGCATGAATCGAATCACCACCATTCTTGGGTTTTGGTGAAGTGGCCATCTGCGCGGACGTGGGCGCAGATCATGTTAATGGCCTCACAGCCGACTTTACCATGTTTTTGCACCTGAAAACAAATGAGACACAATGGTACAATGAGCTCAATGTGCTCCCATAGCTAAATGAATGTTAATTTGAGTTGTTTTTGATGAATGACCTGTGAGACCCATGATTAAACTGCAGCAGGGAGTTTACCATTTCAAGCAATGTTAGGGACTGTTGCCATATTGTTTTCTCAACTTGCTAATTACGATAAACTGCATTTTCGCTCTGCCAGGATTCTACCCACACTTGACACTGACAACAAAATATAGTGCCCAGCTTTCATTTTATTTGATTTCCTTGGAGCTAGCCTAGCTGACAAATGGTAAGTAACCAATTGGGAATGCCACTTATTTTTTTGCACCCATTCACAGATTCACATCTCTGCTAAAGCCACCATTTTGCTGCCCTTTCCTAGTTGTCCTGGATAAAGGTAATGGTGAGTCTGTTTCTTGACTCCAATTGATTGGCTTGCAAAGTCATATCTGAGGATAGTTAGAAGCCACGATAGTTAGAAGTTTTGCAGGAAAGCTGGTGTAAAAGATGCTGGTTTTTCCACCCCTACAAATGGCCCCCTTTGGCTCCATCCCTCGTTGGCACCATCCCCTTGGCACTACCCGATGCACAATGAGCAGTCTAAACTCTGTTGGAGTGAAACACTCCTGGCGGGCTTGGAGGTTCTAACATGCCCAGTTAATTCAGTCCCAGACCCACTAATTACATTTAAATTGTATTTAAAACACTATTCAAATATTAGCCCCCGCCTCCCAACTGATTTCTAGATTCACTCAGACGCTGCCAGAAATCCAGGCCTGGGAGGTACGATTACCCAAGGCTTTTTACTCTTATGTGAAAAATAAAAGAATGACCAGGGTGAGGTTAGGGCCAGTCAAGGATAGTAGTGGGAACTTGTCCATGGAGTCAGAAGAGATAGATGAGGTGTTGAATGAATATTTTTCTTCAATGCTCACTAAGGAGAGGGCTCATGTTTTTGAGGATGAGTGTGTAATATAGGCTGCTAGGACGAAGCAGGTAGATGTTACGAGGGAAGATGTATTAACAATTTTAAAAAACCTGAGGGTGGATAAGTCCCGTGGACCACATGGGATACATCCTAGGATACTTTGGGAGGCAAGGGATGAGATTGCGGAACCTTTAGCTTTGATATTTGGGTCCTCACCACCCATGGGGATAGTGCCAGAAGACTGGAAAGTGGTGAATGTTGTTCCTCTCTTCAAGAAAGGAAATAGAAATGACCCTGGTAATTATAGGCCAGCTAGCCTTACTATGGTGGTCGGTAAGGTAATAGAAAGCGTCCTGAGAGATAGCATTTATGACCATTTGGAAAGATAGGACATATATAGGGATTATAGGGAGTGGGATAACTTGGTCTTGGGATTGGACATAGCTTGGCACAACATTGAGGGCCAAAGGGCCAAACATTACTGTGCTGTAATGTTCTATGTTTTACATAAGATAAAGGCGCACAGTATTATGGATAATATACTAGCATGGATAGAAATTGGTTAACTAACAGAGAGCAAAGAGTGGGGGTAAATTGTTGTTTTCTAGTTGATGATCAGTGGCTAGTGACATGCCTCAGGGATCAGTGTTGGGATGCAATTGTTTACGATTTACATCAAAGATTTGAAGTTAGGGACCAAGTATAGAGTGTCAAAATTTGCAGATGACACTAGGATAAAGTATGAAATGTATAGTTTCTTTATTCTGGGGAATAAAATTGTTTGATTGCTATGCAACATATTGTCCAGGATTTTGAGTGGCAGAACAAAGTGTGCAGAGGGCGCTGAAAGCCCGCAAAGGGATTTCGATAGTCTGAGTGCGTGGGCAAGGATCTGGCAGATGGAATATACAATGCTGGTAAGTGTGAGGTCATCCATTTTGGTAGGAATGACAGCAAAATGGACTATTGTTTAAATGGTAAAAAATTGCAGCATGCTGCTGTGCAGAGAGAGCTGGGTGTCTTTGTGCAGGAATCTCAAAGTATTGGTTTTCAGGTGCAGCAGATAATTAAACAATTCAGATTCGAAAGTCAGTTTTACGCCAGTGTAAATCTCCAGTGTTATCTTCTGCGGGTGCTTGTCATGACCAATGACGGAAAGCATCTAATTTGCATCCCACTCATTTGCATGTATGAAAACCTGACCAGACAATTCTCCCTATGCTTGATTCTGCACAGGCCAGCAGGAAAACTTGTCAGCACGAACACGGTTGGAAAATGTGATGTGTAACAATCAGGACTTATCTGAACTGTGCCTGGGGCTGCCTCTGGTATTCAGGATGGAGGCCACCAGCTTCTGGTCTAAGGAATGCTATGGCATTAGATTGGGGGAGCATTTGTAAGTGGATCTTCCAGAATCAATATCCTGGACTGTGGTCCAGCTTTCAGCCTCAGAATGTTGCTAGAGATTCATTTTCTTTCTCAAGATGTCCACCTTCTTTTTTCACGAGTAGGTCAGTGATGTTGGGCACCTTTTCAATGTAGGATCCAGATAAGGTGGTAGTCTATACACCATCAGGCCTGCCCCACTATGGAATATGGCACAAAACACTCAAGTGCGTAATTTATCAGGTTGAGACCAGAAGATTTTGTGTGTTTACCTGCTGGCCTCCTCAGTGGAAAACAGTCCACATTCCTAATTCACCACAAGACTTAATCCCAGGAAGAGAGAATTTTGCCCATTGGGTTTACAAGCCATAAGGTGTAATTTAGAAGAATCCATTACCATCTGTTCATTATATATACCCAAATAATTATTCAATCAACGCTCACAATGTGTATATACTTACATTAGCAATAGCTGCACTTCTGATACTGATTGAAGGTTCACGTTTTCGCACCGGTGCAAATAATGTAGAAATTTTTAAGTTACAATGTATTACTCAGTGCTTGCATACTATGAGTTCACCTAAGACAGAATGAATGATAGGTTAGCCCTTGACTTTTCATCACTCTCTGATCTACAGCAAAGTGTTCTCCAGTTCTCTGTTAGCAGGAAAGTGTGGCTAGGCCATGAGAGAAAGCATAATGAAAGTGGTTATAGAAAGGGGATTTCATGAAAGCCTTTTTATTTTTCACTGTCACAATGCAGGGAGCAGAAATTTGGAGGCTCCAAAGCCATAAGGATATCCATTAAGAGATTGTCAGCAATTAGAACATCCTGCTGTACCTTTGCTGAAACCAATAGGCTTGTGCCAGATAGAAGTGCGAAGGAAAGGAAAAAATTTGTAGTTGCATGCAGGTATATTTTACATTGTGATAGAATTTCTACAGTAGAGAAGGAGGCCATTCAGTCCATTAAGTTTGCACTGACTCAGCTTCTTACTCAGGTCCCGGCCAACCATCGTTTCCCTATAATCCCTGCACATTTACCATGGCTAATCCAGCTAACCGACACAACATGGGACAATTTTAACATGGCCACCTAACCTGCACATCTTTGGTCTGTTGAGGAAACTGGAGAACTGAAAGAAAACCCACAGAGACACAGGGAGAATGTACAAATTCTATGCAGACAGTCATCCAAGACCAGAATTGAACATGGGTCCTTGGTGCTGTGAGTGTCTGTTTTGATGTGTGGCATAAAGATTATTTTTGCACCACTTTTTATCTGCTAATTCTTGATTGCTTGGTGGGCAGTTGATGAATGGGAGGATCTAAATCGGCAATGTTGACTGGAAAGGAAGGCAGGGCAGAGACAAAAGAGAAAATCAAGGGCAGTAGTGATACTGAGTCATTGTTAAAGTGTAGGCACAAGACTCAGTTGGTAGCAAATCTTCTTCCAGCCACTGCTATAAAAACAACCATTGGGAAATGTTAACTCTATTGAAACTGCAGGAACAAAATTGTAATTTTTTTTCAACAGTACATCAGATTATCTGTAAACTAACATAGTCCAGAGTTTTTTTTTAAATCTCTAACTGACAGCTGCAGTCAGTTTTTCTACTTTTAAAAGACCAGGGATTTAAATATCTATCATCAATTGATGCAATAAACTGATAGATCAGATCATTATAATTCAGTTGACACTTCTAAAGTGTGCAAAGTCACTATCAAAATATGTAAAGTGTCTGTTTATTCACAGCAAACAAATCATTTTAAATGAATAAGTAAGAAAGCAGCTTTGAGTATTGTGTGATTACTGGCAGAGTTCCCCAATATGCCATCAGTGCAATTGAATTCTTGCCTTACCTTGACTATGAAATTCTCAGAAGCTTGTGAAACTCACGGAGCTGATATTAAACAGCAAAAAACCATGTTAATATCACTGCAATTAAACAATGAATATATTGACAATCTGCTTCTTCTATGGGATATACGCCCACACTGTCTGATGTTAAATGTGGATGTGGAAGGATTACAACAAACATACTCCCATTTTTCTTTTGGAAACCTGTGCAAACTTGAGGGACAAAAGTCCTCTTGGTACATTGTAGGGATTTTATGGAAATCATTTCATAATTTCCTGGAAATTACAACTATTCAAGTTAAACATTACACTGGTTTCATCATAATAAAGTAACTGAAAGGAATTGGAACAATTCAACAACTTACCAACATGTACTAATAGCCTGTCTGTCAATCAGCACATAGAAATATAGAACCATATTAGCACGTAGAACCATGGAACACTGCAGCACAGAAACAGACCTTTTGGCCCTTCATGGCTGTGCTGAACAATTTTTCTGCCTAGTCCCACTGATCAGCACCTGGATCATATCCCTTCACAGCCCTCTCATCCATGTATCTGTCCAAGTTTTTCTTAAATGTTAAAAGTGAGCCCACATTTACCACTTGATCTGGCACCTCATTCCACATTCCCACCACTCTCTGTGTGAAGAATCCTGACCCACATATTCCCTTTAAACTTCTCCCCTTCACCCTTATCCTACATCTCGAGTTTTTTCTCCCCCAGCCTCAGTGGAAAAAAGCCTGCTTACATTCACTCTATCTGTACCCATCATAATTTTATACACCTATATCAAATTTCCCCTTATTTTTCTACACTCCAGGGCATAAAGTCCTAACCTATTCAACCTTTCATATGATCAATCAGTTAATAGCTAACTCAGCAATTTTGTTCTCACTCTATTTAAGGCCAAGCACTGTTTACTCATTTAGTTGCCTTCATGCTTTGCTGATCTTGTAGAATTCATTGCTGTAACAATAGAATGTGCAAGATTACAGCATACTTTACAGATTTTATTATTATTATCAGCGAGCAGCTTAATAAGCAGGCAGCAATTTGAATTTACTTTAAAGGATGAGCATGACATGTTTCAACTGATATAATGACGGGTTTTCAAACTGTTTCTGGGTACTCCAGCAGTGTAGCAGTTATTCATTTAATAGTCACTATAGAAGCACATGCTCATGATTAGTTGGCAAATTGAATAAATGTTTTATCTTAAAGAGCTTTGGCCATCATATATACATAGAGGACAAGAGGTGTAAATGTCAAAGGGTAAAACTGAGACCATAGCTGGAACTTTATTACCCCACCCATAATGGAAATGGCGCGGACAAGGATCCGATAATGAAATCACCATTGACCTCTGGTGGGAATTTCCAGTCTCGCCTGAGCAAGGCCATAAAATCCCATTCCATATGTTTTCCTTTTATTCATTCATGGGATCTGGGCATCTCTGGTTGGCGAGCATTTTTTTGCCCATCCCTAGTTGCTCAAGAATTGACCACGTTGCTGTGTCTCTGGAGTCTCATGTAGGCCAGAGCAAGTAAGAAGAGCAGATTTCCTTCTTAAAGGATATTGGTGAACCAGATGGGTTTTTCCAACAATTGGCAATGGTTTTATAGTCACCAGTAGATTCTTAATTCCAGATATATTTGATTGAATTCAAATTCTACCATCTGCCATAGCAGGATTTGAATCCTATCCCCAGAACATTAGTTGAATTTTTGGATTAATAGTCTAGCAATAATACCACTAGGCCATCACCTCCCCTTAGACATTGAACTATAAAATCAAACAATAAAATGTGCACAGTTCCCAGCCAAGTCCTTCCTCCACATTAACCTGGCTAGACATACGGGTAATATTTTTAAAAAATCCTTATCAGTAAAAATAGTTGCAGCTGGGAGTATTTAAATAGCCTGAGTTGAGTTATTTTATAGCCAAACACATATAATTGCCAATCCAAACAACCTTTCATGATACTGTGCGCAGGATTAGCTAAATGCAACGTAGAATAAAAATAAGGGACAGCGAACCAATGATATTATTATTGTGTTGTTTTAAATCCTTAAAGTAATGATTTGCATTTATATAGCATTTATTGCAATCATTGGATGTCTCGAAGTGCTTTACAGACCATGAAATACTTTAAGAATTGTAATCACTGTAGGAAGTACAATATATATGTCAATATATATCCCACTGACAGGACAGACCCAGCGGTGGTAGCAACACAGTGGTAGACAATCAAGAGCGAGTTGCCCTTGGAGTTCTGAACATTGACTCTGAATCCCATGAAGTCTCGTGGCATCGTGTCAAACGTGGGCAAGGAAACTTCCTGCAAGTTGCCATCAATATTCCCTTCCCCCCTCCACTCTCCCCTTTCCTTCACTTAGCAGATGAATCAGTATCCCTCCATGTTGAATACCAAAACATAGCAAGGGCTCAGAATGTACTCTTTAGATCCATCAACAAGAGTGGCTCAGTGGTACCTCGATAGACTGAGCTATATAAGAACTAAAGGACATACGTATCTGTCACATTGCAGCAATGTTAAGGGTACAAACAAAATTTACTTGACTTTGTCCTCACCAATCTATCTGTTGCAGATCGATCTATCCATGGTAGTAAGAATGATCACTGCGGACAAAGTCCCGTCTTCACATTGAACTTACCCTCCATTGAGCAGACGTAACAACTCAAAACTGTGCATCACTTGAGACACTGTGGACCAGCAACAGCAGCAGAATTATACACAACTACAATTTGTTACCAGCCAGGGATCAATACAGGTTCAATGAAGAGTGTGGGAGAACATAGCAGGAGTTGCACCAGTCCCTGGTGACACTACATACCCTCCCCCTGGGAAGAAACCTCTTCCTGCGGACTGATCATATGGGAATAATTTCTGCTTGAAGATCCAAATCTATCTCTTCTAGATCTTTTATAACCATAACTATTGCACCAAGAAGTGTTACCACCATCCCTTTGAGAACCTGTAACACATTCAACGATCACTCATTCCTTATTAAGTCCTTTACAATCACCTTATAAACATCAGCATCTGCATCATCATATTTGACAACATCAAACTTGTTCTTTATGTCCACCTCCAAGACTTTTCTGCAATCCTTGAAGAATCATTTCACATCCTGCTTCTGAGCCTGTTTGCTGAGCCTGCCACTGTAAAACCATGGCATCTCCTTTCCCTGTCTCTCTTTTCCAGGCACTTCTACTGTCATGAGATGGTCTTTATTCTTGTCTTCAGTGAGTTCCCCCACTGTCAACATTCTAGGCTTTACCGTTGACCTGAAAATGAACTGGACCAAACATATAATTACTGTAGCTACAAGAGCAGATCAGAGACTGGGAATTCTGTAGTGACTCAACTCCTGACTCCCCAAGGTCTGCCCACCATCTACAAGGTACGAGTCATGTGTGTGCTGGAATTTTCTCCCCTTTCCTGGAGGAGTGCAGCTCCAACAACACTCAGGAAGTTCAACACCATCCAGGAAAAAGCAGCTCGCTTGATTGGCACCCCTACCATCACCTTAAATGTTCACTCCCTCAATCACTGATGCACTGTAGCAGCAGTGTGTACCATCTAAAAGTCGCATTATAACAACCCACAAAGGCTCTTTCGACAGCAGCTTCCAAATCGTTGACCTCTACATGTACAAGAGCAGTATGGGAACATGATCACCTGCAGGTTCCCTTCCAAGTCACCCACCATTCTCACTTGGAAATATGTTGCTGTTCCTTTGGTGCCACTCGGTCAAAATCTTGGAACCCCTGACCTAACAGCAGTGTGGGTGCACCTACACCACACAGACTGGAGCGGTTCAAGAAAACAGCTCACCACCACATCCTCGAGTGCAATTCAGCATGAGCAATAAATGTTGGCCTAACTGCAATAGTCATCCTCTGTGAAAAAACTCAGCAAATTGCTTAATCCATTTTCTATAATTCTAATTGATGGAGAAATACTGGGCGTGACATGGGGATAATTTTGCTGCTCTTCTCTCAATTGTCAATGAAATCTTTTACATTCATCCAAACAGGCAAACAAAGTCTTCATTTAATATCTGATCCTGAAAGACATTGGCCAAAATGTTATGCTTCCCCCACTGACATGCTTTTAAGCAGTGGAGGAATATCAAATTGAAGGTCCAGTAATTGGCTACTTAGGACCCATTTCCTGCCCAACTACAACTGTTAGGCTGGCGGGAGGATTGAATTCACATAGGGGAAGGCCAAAACTCTACAGCGTTTCACCTCATGTGCAAGTTGAGGGGTGGGGGTGCCTTCATAGGAGCCCCCTTCCTGAGACTTCCTTTAAGTTCAGTGGCCACCTGACTTCCCTTCTCCTGGAGTGAGAATTACATTGAGAATCCTGTGTTTCAGAGGCAAGAGTGCTACCACATGATCCACAGCTGACATGCCATATCTATTAATCTCAACATTAAAAAGTGGCAAGCTGCTAAGTCAACTTTGGAGTGTAGTTTTTCTAATTCTTGAACAGACCCAGGCATTTATCAGTAGTATCTAATGTGAGACTTGTAAATAAACTAATCTTGTTATTAGGTTAGATGAGGGTAAAGGTAAATGGAGGAATTGGAATACAAGTTTTTCAGAAAGGTGACAAATGCAAAGAAATCAAGTTTTACAGGATGATTATTGATATTTGTTAGTGGATAAACATTTTGGTAAGTGGATGGGTTGAAGTGGGGGGAGGTCAAGCGAGACAATAAGCTATTTTATTAAACCCTGATCCTTTAGGGAAGAAGATCAGCTGCCTTTACCTGGTTGGCCTACATGTGATTCCAGATGCATAGCAACTGGCTGTGAAATGGCCTAGCAAATCACTCAGTTAAGACCAATAAAGGATGGACAAAAATATTGACCCAGCCAGCGACGTCCACATCCCATGAATGAGGTAAAAAAATGTTTGCTTTTCCACATCTAAAAATGTCTGATTTTAGAGCTGATAACACAAACTAATGTAGTTTGAAAAATAAACAGAATAAGCGAGAGAAGTTTTACAGAACATTTATTGAGAGAAAGTATACTAAACATAAGAAAGAGAAGCAGTCATTACTGATTAACCACTTACATACTGTACATCTGTCAAATTCCCAGATCAGTAAACACAATGAATCATATTTTGCAATCATTGCAGGCATTAAAAAGGTCAAATTAATCGAATAGTTTGTTTATTGAGTGTCTATAAAAGGGAAAATTGGAATTCCCTCATTGCACTAGCATTGTCCAGCACTGTGCAACATGAAGGTAACACTGGTCTTCCTAGCGTGCTGCATTGCTTATGGAATAGCAGCTCCAGAGAGAGGATTATTTCTGAACCTGGTGAGATTATGTGGAAACATTTTATACACCAACTACGGATAGAATGCAATGCAATATCAGTGAACGGTGGTGAGATTATTCTAAAACAGGTTACACAAACTATTATTGACTCATTATCATGCTTTAGGGGCAAGATTCCTTTGCTTGCAACCTCAGTTGAAATCCTCGAAAAGTAGTATCATTTTTGCTTAGGCTTCGATGACCTCTCCATTCAAGTTATGAAAATGGGTGTGGGAAGACTCAGTTAAATTGACTGAAATGTTTCGGGAACTTTTACCTGTCGTAACAAGGATGTTTTCTCTTTATTTAACAAATCAACATGTCAGAACTTAGAACTGTTCTGGGCTTTGACCACAAATATGTTGAACGAAAGACCTAAGTACAACATGTCTGTTTAGTAAAATAACTCAAAAGAAAACTGGCTAATTGATTGTTTTACAAAAGTGATTGATACAAATATGCTCTCTAAAAATATAAAATAGTTTTAGAGATCTTCACTTGCAAATTTTCCACATTATTCATGTTAATAATAGCAGCGTATTTTCCTTCCTGTATTTTAAAATACAAGAGGTGTATTGGAAAGAGTGCAGAAGAGACTTATCTGGATGTTGCCTGGTTTGGAGGATATGGACTATGAAGGAAGAGTGAACAAATTTGGTCTGTTTTCATTGGAGTATTAGAGGACAAGGGAGGATCTGATAGAGGTTTAAAAGATTATGACAGGCTTGCAAAGAGTGGGTAGGCAGAGTCTTTTTTCTAGGGTTGAAGGGTCAATTACTTGGGGGCATAGGTTGAAAGTAAGAGGGGGAAAATTTAAAAGAGATGTAAGGGACAAGTTTTTCACGCAGAGGCTGGTGAATGCTTGGAATGTGCTGCTAAAGGAGGTGGTGGAAGCAAATTCTATAGCAGTGTTCAAGACTGTCTAGATAGATATATGAATAGGCAGGAAATAGAGAGATATGGACCATGTAGAGGTTAGAAAGTATTAGAATAGAAAGGCATCTGTGTCGGCACAGATTTGGCGGCTGAAGGGCCTGTTCCTGCGCTGTACTGTTCCTTGTGTCTGACAACTAATCTGATGATATATTTTTAGAAATTGCATTTCATAACCACACAATTAATTTCGCTGTTTGATTGTAAGATGCACAACTGTGTTTTTTAAAAGGAAAACGGAGACCTCTGTGTTCAAAGCTTTCAATGCAAGAGTCATTGCTGCCAGAGAGAAACTGGACTGAGTCTTGCAAGATGTGCTGATAGAGGTGCTGAAGGAAGCCAATGCTCAAATCATGTAAGTACTCAATTTTAAAGTGACCTTCACTAATAAAAAATATTTGTTATTTTATCAACCATCAGTGGGATCTAAAAATAAATGGGAAAATTTATTTCGATTGTTGTATCATTGTACTCCTGAGGTCTCTTTGCTGCTTATTATTGTGGCAGAACACGACTCACCTTCATCATAACAATCCCTATATTCCAAATATCATTCATTCTGTAAATAACTTGATAATGCATTATATAAATGTAAAAGATTCCACATCTGTTCTTGTGTAAAGCACACTTTTAATCTTGCCCAATCAGTTTCTTCCAAATTCACAATTTCAAAAAGGGAAGGTTCTGCTTCCTTAATGTCAGGATATTCCAAGTGCTTCAGAGCCTGTTAAGTATTTTGAGGTGTTGCAATGTGCACAGTGCAGCTGTCAGTTCACAGACAGCTGGATCCCACAAGTAGCAATGTGATAAGATCAGATAATCTGTTTTGGTGACTGAGGATAAATATTGCCCACACACCAGGGAGAACTTCCCTACTATTCCATTCTTTGGTTTGGCAATAGTGGGGCGGGGGCACAGTGAAGGATACGATTAGATTTGCTGTCAATTTTTGCCTTGTTCAAACAAATCCAACTATTTTGTGATGTTGCATTGCCTGTAATGGTGATTCAATTTGATTTATGGCTACACAATCACATGCAGCAATCACAGATTCACATTAAAAAAAAGTAAATGACTGCAACTCTAGGAATACTGATTTCCTGAGTCTATTTATGTAATTGAAGTAATATTGAAACTATATCTCTCTTTTCAGCTCCTGTATCATGTCTATTACAAATGCCCCTGTCAACGAGGTCTGAGGTGTGACGGTGAAAAATCCATCATTGGTTCAATAACAAACACCAACTTTGGTACCTGCAAGGATCCAAATAGCGTTCCTTAATTCATAAAGACAAGCAACGTGCCATCAAGCCAACTCCATCAATTGACTTTACTCCAATGAATGCAAAATTGCAATACACGTATCCAAATCTTGCTAATATGGCTGTAATCAAAATGCTGATGTGAATACAAGATTGCAGACATTCATTCTGAACTATTAGGTGAATTGTTGCAAGCAATCTTGCTCTGCGTATGAAACAAATACAATTTTGAATATTCTGTTCAAACCAATGCTAATGCATTTAATAATTTATTCTACTATGGCTTGCTATTTTTCTCCAAATATCTTGTCTTAAACTGACTATTAATGTCTAAGTCTGTTAAAGGTTTTTTTCTGAAATATAGCACATTATTGCACAAGGATTTGTTCAACAATTCTAATACCTATTAAATGAATTGCATATTTGATTCACTCTCTTCATTGTTGTTTGTTTCACTAAGGACTGTTTCAAAGGTATAAGGTGTTATTCTAAATGATGATTTACAGAATGTTCATCAAATATATGCAAAATCAATCTGATCTGTTTGCGAACTACTTTGTATTGAGGTTTTTAGGTTTGTTCCCATAAATGTAATTTGCAGAGATCAGTGGCAACAGCCAGAACTCAAACTTCATTAGAGGAATGTGTGGAGGCATAGAAGCAGTTGATTTATCACTTGGGGTAACATCCGTTTCTTAATGGCACACACGTCATGGCGATTAACAAGAGAAGCACATCAAAATGTGCAGATCCTGTCAGGTGGAATAGAAAAACCCAACTAAGGCTCTGGGTTGGAAATGCCCTGAGCAAGGTGGCCAGCTGAAGAGCAAACAAGTCTTCAGGAAACTTTTCAGCATTCTTTCTGACCTACTTCTTTTATTGGTCATCCCTTAAGAGTGTGAAAGAAGAACTCATCCCCCCATTCACATAAGGGAGCAAAACACCACAGCAAACATCACACATTACATGGAACATAAGATACTCATGTAACCATAAAAGTGCTGCAGTGCAGAAGGAGGCCATTTGGCCCATCAATTCTGCACCAACTCTGAAACAGCATTCCATCCAAGCCCTTCTGTCCAAGATATCCCTGTAACCTTGCACATTTATCACGGTTAATCCATCTAACCTGTACATTTTTAGACACTAAGGGGCAATTTACTAAAGCCAATATACCTAACCTGCACATCTTTAGACACAACGGTCATTTACTAAGACTGATCCACCTAACCTGAACATTTTTGGACTCTTGATCAAAGTGCATGTTCAACAATATAAAGGTTGTAGTCAGTACTTTCCATGTAAAATTAGCATTAAAAATAATGTCTTCATAGAACCAAATAGCACAGAAAGCAGCCCTTCACCACTTTGTGCTTGTTCTTTCAAAAACCTACCCATTTAGTCTGTCGTTGCTCTTTCCACATCAGCCCAGGAGATTTTCCTTTTCAAGTAGACATTCCATTCCTGTTTGAAGGTCACAATTGATCTGCTTCCACCACCCATTCAGGCAGTGCATTCTAGATATACCTTGCTGCAAAAATAAAATGCTTGCTGCCTGCTGCTCTTCCCCACTTCTTCTCATCCTTACGCCAGCTCTTTTGCTAGTTATCTTAGATCTACGTCCTTTGGTTACATAGCGATGGTTTAAACATAGCTATGGTAGAAACAATTAATTGTTACTCTAACTACACATAATAGGGATCAATGTTTAAAGTTGTGTGGGGAGAAGATGGTCTATTGATGGTCCAGAACTCAGCTAATGTTCTGGGGACACAGTTCGAATGCCACGGCAGATTGTGGAATTTGAATTCAGTAAAAAAAAACTGGAATTAAGTATCTGCTAGTGACCATGAAACCGTTGTCAATTATCAGACTCATTTGATTCACTAATATCCTTTTGGGAAGGGAATCTGCTGCCCTTATCTGGTCTGGCCTGTGTATGTCTCCAGATCTATAGCATTATGGTTTACTCTCAGCTGGGTCTGAACAAGGGCAACCAGGGATGGGCAAGGAATGCTGGCCAGCCAGTGACGCGCAAGTCTTACAAATGTGTATAAAAAATGTTTAAATGTTTCAGCCGCGAGAAAAATAATTGCTGGCTAATCACCACCAGCACCCTCCATCCTGGCCCATGTACTTGATGCATGAGTTTTTCTTGAAGGGATTCATTGCCCCTCATCTTTTCCCTGCTCTGCTCTTCTGCAGGGGGTTTGTTTCAACATGTACACTTTGCTCTCAACATCAATATTGTGCAGAACACAGTGTCATTTTAATGAGATTCCAGCAAATGTTTAATGTGGGTTCTTTATTGATGCAACCACATTTTTAAGACCTAAAATCTATTTTGATTATTTGGCTGTAGTGTTCCCTTAGGAATTCTTCAGCTGATGACCGACCTTTTTAACTCTGACACTGTAGTCACATGCAAGGTAAATAATTTCCATCTAAGATTTTTCATAATACACTGACTTTTCTGAAATATATTTTTTGATGGTTACTTTCTTATTACTTTAATATGTTTAAAACTGTTGCCCTTTATTTGAAGTTATTACCATGTGGCATAGAGTATTATCCAAGATCTCATTTTTTATCAAATCTCTTAGGATAGCAGTCTGATGTAGTGTGTTGGAAGAGCCATACCATCTCTGAACATTGGTCTCAAATGTCACTAGATGAATGAGATGAATATCTTACTTTTGATGTTATTAAGGATTCTAATTGAAAATGATTCTGAATTCCTGAAGTGCCTTGAATTTATGTTATATTTGACAGAGTTCGCAGCATTTACCTACATAATCCTATTTTAAGAACCTATGTTGTTTGGAATGGAACAGTTCATACTGGTGAGCTGTGTACTTTGAATAGATAAATGAGTGCTGTTGTACAATAGCGCTGTTGAAGAAATGCAGCTTTAGGTCTAATCTACATCAGCCTTTGTTACTCATAGCATAGTATAATACTGTTCTGTATACAGTTCATAATGCAGCTTTTCATACTACCATTTGATTAATAGATACAAGATGTTCCAATCCCCTTGATGCATAGGAAAGAAAAAAGACCTGTATTTCTATAGTGTATTTCATGATCTCAGAATGTTTTAAATTACTTTACTACCAAATGGGTATTTTTGAGAGTAGTCACTGCGCTGTAGGAGATCAGAGCAATCTTTTTGCACACAGAAAGATCCCAAAATGTCAATGAGATAATAACCTAATTACCAGATAATTCTCTTCTTACTGATGTTGGTTGAGGGATAAATATTAGCACTGGGGCTGGAATCTTACCACTGTTCAAACAATGGGGTTTTCCCATTGTGCCACAGTGAACAGCGATTTAGCTGACCGTTAAATTCTCCGACCTCGTTGCAGCGGGAGCATGGCGTCAATGACAGGTGGGATCGCGCCTGAGAACTCTTGTGCTGTTCTTTGCATAGAACCACGAGAGTGCAGACAGTAACTTGCTTTAACAACTCATTTGAAAGATGGCAACTGTGACAGTGCAGCGCCCACTCTGCTTGGCACTGAAAATTCAGCCTTGTTTAAATGCGCAAGTACCTGGAATAGGGCACAAATCCATAACTTTCTGACTCAGAGGTAAGTGTGCTATCACTGAGTCAAGGCTGGGAATGTTGATGATTGATTTTAGCCATTTCAACTTAGAGACCAGTCTATTTTGAAACTCCTATAGATTAACAGTTGACATGACGTTACTTCAGAAGATAATTTAGAAGACAATGATTTCAGAAATAAAAACACTTTTAGAAGTTAAATAAAAGGAAACGAGGAAATGTATACTCAAAATTTAATTCAATGGGACAAATGGAAGAAATAAATGTCACTGATTTGAACTGCAAAATGCCTATGCTACAAATGTTTAAATAGAAAGAAGAAATGGATGAAAATAAACATATTCATCTCATGACTGCTCATCTCTCATAAATTTTTAAGTGAAGCAATTTCCAGTCTGCAGTACAGATGGAAAACCTTCACTCTAGTGAGACATAAGGGCTCTGAATGTCTGTACGGGGAGGGAAGGAAGAAATCCTGCATTTCATTCTTCAAAACCTGAGGATAAGACCATAAGGCCTTCAGACATAGGAGCAGCATTAGGCCACTCAGCCCATTGAGTCTGCTCCACCATTCAACCATGGCTGACACTTTCCTCATCTCCATTCTCCTGTCTTTTCCCCATAACCTCTGATTCTCTTATTAATCACGAACCTATCTATCTCTGTCTTAAAAATACTCAATGACCTGGCCTCCACAGCCTTCTGCGGCAAAGAGTTCCACAGATTCACCGCTGAAGGAATTCCTCCTCATCTCTGTTTTAAAGGAGCGTCCCTTTAGGCTGAGGTTATGCCCTCTGGTTCTAGTTTTTCCTACTAGTGGAAACATCCTCTCCATGGTCCACTCTATGTATCAATGTACTTCACAACCAATCAATGTACCTCTAAGCACGAGCTCAAAATACTTCCTCTATTATGAGGAAGCCCTTGATTAGCTAATTGTAACATTGAACTGAATAGCCAATCAGAGTACTTTAAAGAGCGATCTATCAGGGTAGTAGAAGCTGCCCATTGATTAATTTTCTGGGGAAAATAAATTCAAAGCCCAGCCAGAGTCTCTGTTCAACACTGAATATTGCTGATTGCAGTAGGCAATCCCAAATGATCATTACACAACTCCAGAGTTTGGAAGCCTTTACATTAAATATGAATAGCATTATTGTCCAAAAATTCACAATGCGTTTTTCAATCCTTACTAAACTGTTGCATTTTTATACTTCTGTGACTGAGACAGCTACAAATAAAAATGTTGTTGGTCTATTGAGGGCATTAAAATGCATTTAGCATTCATATGTCTGAACAGTATGTACACTGAACAGAAGACCAATTCTTTTGGCACTCTTGTGTGGTTATTTGACACAGGCGATAACTTAAACATTTGGCGTCAAGATTGATGAAATTATCTCAGTTCACCACCTTGCAAATTAAAAGTGAAACACTTGTTGAACAAGTCTGATTTCTGGCAATAATAAATCTTATAAAATGGCCTCAAGCCAAGAATGACAAAAAAGCCTTAATCAAGAAAATATGGCAGAGTTGTTAATGGGTATCCCAGTCACAGAATCATAGAAAGGTTACAGTAGAAGAAGCTATTCAGCTCATTGAGATAAAAAGAATCCCTTAAAACAATAAAAATTATGAAGCTAGAAAGGCTGATAGCGTCACTGCTGAATACTCAGAGTGAATTAATAACAAAGAACAAAGAACAAAACAGCACAGGAAACAGGCCCTTTGGCCCAATGAGCCTGCACCACCATCCCGATGATCGCATCAGCTGATCTGTCAGATATTGAGAGTTGATTTTAAAAGCATGGATATTTACACACCATATGCAGATTTCAAAGACCTTTTTGTGGTGAATTTTAACATCAAATAAAACAGTATTTTACTGCCCTTCAGTGATGGCCTGCAAATGTGGCCTTGTCAACAATGTCCAATCTTGAGCACGAATAACTGACAATGCCTGATAACACTTTCTGTATGATTCTATCTGTATTACAAATCTGTATGACAATGCTTCTACTCAGAAGACAAAGGAAATTTGGCATATCAGCTATGACTCTCACCAACTTTTACAGATGCACCATAGTAAGTATTCTTTCTGGTTGTATCACAGCTTGTATGGTTCCTGCTTTGCCCAAGACCGCAACGAACAACAAAGAGACGTGAATGTAGACCATCCATCGTGCAAACCAGCTTCCCACCCATCGACTCTGTCTACACTGCCTCAGAAAAATAGCAAATGTAATTAAGGATCCCACACACCCTGAATATTCTCTCTTCCTTCTTCTTCCACTGGGAAAATGATACAAAAGTCTGAGCTCACGTGCCAATCACTCAAGAGCAGCTTATTTGCTGCTGCTGTCAGACTTTTGAATGGGCTTACCTAGCTTGCATTAAATTGATCTTTCTCTAGATATGACTGTAACATTACACTCTGCACTCTCTCATTTCCTTCTCTATGAACAGTATGCTTTGTCTGTTTAGTATGTAACAAGAAATACTTTTCACTGTATATTACTATATGTGACAATAATAAATCAAATTAAAATTTCAAAATGCATCAGTTCAAAGTTTCCTGCAGATCAAAGATGTTGGATAGAGTTTACAGGCCCTTCCCACCAGCAGGATCTTCTGGTCCCACCAATGGTGACTCCCTGCAGTGGTTTCTCAGTTGTTGGAGAGTGTGAGCCATGCAAAACTCCTTAGATATCGATGGGATTGGAAGATCCTGCCAATGGTTAATGGCAGGCTGCCTCTGCCATTAGAAAACACATTGGGCCCAACTTTATCATTGCGTTGCATCTGTTTTCAGGCACAAAAGCTTGGTAAAGTCAGGTGTGAGGCGAATAGTGTGATCTATGTCTGCGTCTGTGCAATTCCCCATTTTACCAAGGCTCGAAAATAGCCACGAGCAGTACCGTGCACAAAGTGGGCATGGCATCAATTTGAATGCCTTTAAATTGACTAAATGGGCTGGACACCTAAATTTAGCAGCACTTACCTTTTTACCATCATGTTCACCTATCCAGAATCAGCGCAAAACAGACATGCTCGGCAAAATTCTGTCATGGGTGTTCCACCTTCCGGAGAGGTAAGAGAGCTTCCAACAGCCCTCTAACTCAGATCAGTGGTGGCAGGGGCAAGAAGGTGGGCCAGATCAAATCTCTGAGGTATGGAGGATGGCCCAATCCTTCTCTGGTGGGGGAAGAGAGGGAGGGAGGCAGGTCAGATGGATCTCTGGTGGGGGGGGAGAGGAAGAAGGAGGCCTGGAAGTTCTCTGAAGGGGAAGAGGCGGGAAGAAGCAGACCAGATGCCAGATCATTCTCTGGTTGGAGGGGGAAGTGGATCAGATATACCTTTGGTGAGGTTGGGGAGGAGAAGGAGGGCCAGATGGATCTCTGTTGAGAGTGGGTGTAGAAGGAGGGCATGGGATCACTGGTGAGGGTGAGGGGTTGGAGATGGAGGTCCGATCATTCGCCAGATGGATCTCTGATGAAGGGGAGGGAGGGAGGTCTGATCATTCTCTGATGTTGGGGGGGGGGGGGGAGGAAGGTGGGCCAGATGGATCGCTGGGGGGTGGCAGGGTTGGAGGGGACGGGGTCTGCTGCCACTTGTGGGTGATTAGTGCGGAGAGCAGTGGTTCGCAATCAATCTTGGTAGTGGGAGGGTAGGTTGATAAGGGAGACAGATATGTTGTGGGGATGGGGTGATGTCTGTGGCTGCAATTGCCCCTGACGATAAGCCCTGTTCACAGCGTGATTCAGACTTTTTTTCCAGGTTGAGCACTTATGGGTGTGCCTGAGAACAAGTGTATAAGCCAGATTTGAATCATGCCCAGATTCAGCACTTAGAATCAAAATGGTAAAACCGTGCCCATTGAGGTCAATGAATCATAGAATCCTTACAATGCAGAAGGAGGCCATTTGGTCCATTGAGTCTGCACTGACCACAATCTCACCCAGGCTCTATTCCTATAACCTCATGAATTTACCCTAGCTAGCTCCCCCAGCACTAAGGAGCAATTTAGCATGGCTACTGTCAGAGGAAACCAGAGCACCCAGAGGGAATTTGCATACACGTGGGGAGAATGTGCAAACTCCACACACATAGTCACCCAAACTGGGATTCGAACCCGGAGCCCTGGCATTGTGAGTCATCAGTGTTAACCACTGTGTCACTGTGCTGCCCATAAACCTCAAAATTTTCCCACTAATGTCTGTGACAAGTGATGATGTGGGTGCAAATTATGGGAGACTTAGAAAATGAGAATCTTGCTGGCGAGATTCCTCCTCTAGTGATGTAATGAGGTTCCTTCCCAGGAAGATCAGGAACCTTATTTAATTACACTTCAACATAATCAGTGGGTTTCCCTGCCATACTGTTAAGCCCCCCGCACCCCCCCTCACCAACATTTGGAAATTCCCCCCCGGACTGACATAACATCACGTCTGCGAAAGTTGACAACTGTTTTTTTTAAAATGGGAAATGGGCAAAGGCTACCTGCTGGGGGCTGCAGAGGTAAGAATGGCCCTGGGGGATGGGCGATATGTCTGGATAGCATCCAGGCATTGCCTCTGGTACCCTGGAGCTGACCTTGGCGCTGACCCTGTTGTAATGCGGGATGCGGGATGGGGTAGGGGGGTGTGGGTGGTGGGTTTCACACGTAGTGGTGGGGGCGGAAGGGGACTCCTGCATTGTCTATCAGAGATTGAGGTGCCCTCAGGATCTACGCCTGCTGACTTCCTCCGCCCCACTCCACACTGCCACATGACAACCTGGGTTTTTTCCAAACATAGCGCTGGGCTATTTTTTATTCATTACAGGGACATGGGCATCACTGGTTGGGCAGAACTTATGGCCCATTTCTAGTTGCCCTTGAACTGAGTGGCTCTCTAGGCCATTTTGGAGGGCAGTTGAGAGTCAACCACATTGCTGCGGCTCTCTGAAGTCACATGTAGACTGGACTAGATTTGTTTCCCTAAAGGGACATTAGTGAATCGGATTGATTTTTCCAACAATTGACAATGGTTTCATTAGTAAATTCCTAAATTCCAGATTTTTTTTATACTGAATTCAAATTCCATCGCCTATCGTGGCGGGATTCGAAACCAAAACATTAGCTGAGTTTTTGGATTAATAGTCGAGCGATAATACCACTGGGCCATCACCTCCCCTTAGCTGGAGCGGAAAGTTATCTGTGACAGTCTGTGAGCTACATGCAGGTTTTCTTGCCTTCACCAACACACTGTGCACAGAATGAAAATTTCGGACAAGAATCTATCAGACATGGCTAGGATTTCAACGTTCTTACGTGTACTGAATGACTACAGATTATATAAACATGCTGTACAATGAAACAAACCTCAGCATCAGTTCAAATCAAAGCACTCCAAACATCTTCAAACAGTGACAGGGAATCTTTTACAACCACTTGAGAGAGATGGAGCCTGAAATTAATTTTTCATTCAAAACACAGCGTCTCCCACAGCGCAGGACTCCCTCAGTATTAAATAGAAGTGTCAGCTTCAATTAAATGGTTGAGAGCTGCTGAACTCACAAAACCATCTTTTCTTAAAACAAATCCTTTGCATCACACAGAATACAGCTACAAAATAGGAAATCCCATGCGCTTAATGCTGTGATCAGCCATCGTAATAATTGAAATCTTGAAAAGAAAACAAACACTTGGGAATTAAAGTTGCAGCACAAGTGTAAGACGATTTTGTAGATTAAAGGCACCAATCTGCCCAACTTGTCTTCATCCAACTCGGATTCCACAAATCCTACTGCATAATCCGCCATTTTGCATTTTAATTTCAAATTTTACGTCTGCCATCTTATTGCCTTTCACACCAGCGGGATATTTTCCACCCTGCCACAGTGAATGCAGATTTGGCTGGTCGCAAAATTCTCCGACCCTGCTGCAATGGGAGTGTGGCGTAAACGGCAGTTAAGGTTGCGCCCCAAGCTGGAGAATTTACCATTTTTTGTCAAAGTGCTTGGCGGAGTTCAAACTGGGAGAATTTCACATCCATCTTTTGGGTGTGTTTTCAGCCCCCGCAGCATCACCCCCAACCCCCACCACCATACGCAATCTGCCCGCAAAATTCTGAGTGAGTCTGTTGCTCACTGCATTAGCCTGTGGGTGGGGCTTAATGCTCCTGAAACCCTGCAGAAGGAAGTGGTGCGCCTGTGCAGGCATCTGATGCTGCACACAGGCATTAGCAAGGGTGTGGCAGACAAAGACAGATGTAGAGACTGGGCACCCAGACGTTGGACTGGGGTAAACACAGTAAGAAGTCTGACAACACCAGGTTTAAGTCTGACAGATTTATTTGATAGTAAACTCACAAAAGCTTGTGAGTGCAGGCATCCTGAAGCAGAACACCCTCCTGCAATCATGGGAGTTGGCAGTCTGAGGTACAGCCCCACTGACCGCCCTCTGCCACCCAGACCAATTGTGGATCCCTTCCCTCCCCACTGATTGCAGACCCGCTTCCCTCCCCCCACCAGTCACTGCAGAGTGACAGTGGGCCCTGTCCCCCCCATTAGCTACTCTCCTGTTAGCCCCATTCTACTGGCTCCATCCACACTGACCTCTCCCCCATTAGCCCCCACTTGTCTGCATTAATTCCCACTCTATTGGCCCCCATCCCCCTCCAGCCCCAACATCTGGCACTGCCCAGTGGGCACTGTCTGGGTGGGCATTGCCCAGGTGCCATGGTGGCACTGCCGGTCTAGCACTTCCCAAGGGGCACCTTTGCCCTTGTCCTTGGGCTCCCCGGGGGAGACCTCAATTCCACCATTCATGAGAACCTTTCCCGGCGAAGTCATAAAGGAGGTTGAGCCCGGACAATTCAGTTCGCTAAGCAGATGTTGAACAGCATTTAAATAAATTTAAATACATTGACCTGCCTCTCACCCATTTCTGGTGAGAGACTGACTGCGCCGGAAATCCAGCGCTTGTAAAATGGCGCCGCTCGCGAAAACCAGTGCCAATCACACTAATCGCTTTATGCACCACTTGACCACCACATTGTGCCCGAAAGCAGGTGAAATGCAATGATAAAATTGCAGCCCAAGTCTTTGACAAAAATTTAGGCTTCAGCCTAGGCCTTCCACGATTGAAGCCTTTCCAAGGCTGAGAATATTGCTGCGAAGGCTCACGGTCACAGGCAACTTCTGCAATTCACACACTTTCAGCTGTTGATTGATAGTCGGGAAATTGTGGATATTAGAAATGTCAATACAGGAAATCCATCCAGCGGGGGGGAATTGAATCTGTAGCAATATACAATTGTTGAAATGCCCTGAACTAGTCAGACAGCAAAATTACTTTGGTAAATTCTATAAATATTGATTCAGTCTCTACGGTGTCCTGAAGCCAGAAGTTTTAAATAAAATCTGACAAGATAACAGAACTGTTGAGGCTGAGAAGATGAAAGCAAATCAAATACATTCAATACGAAATTAAAATAGAAAATAGTGGAAATACACAGCAGAATTATTGGCACCTGGGAAGGCTGAAGACAAATTAGGTGGAAATATTTTGCTGATTAATGCCTTTGTTTTACAAAATCATTTTATATTTGAGCTGTAACATTCTGATTCCCAGCTTGGATCACTACCTGGGTAAAGTGCACACATTCTCCTCGTATCTGCAGGTTAGGTGCGTTGGCCACGCTAAATTCTCACTCAGTGTACCCGAACAGGCACCGGAGTGAGGTGACTAGGGGATTTTCACAGTATAGAATCCCTACATGGCAGAAGGAGATTATTTAGCCCATTGAGTTTGCACCAACCACAATCTCACACAGGCCCTATCTTCCCATAACCCCATGCATTTACCCTAGCTAGTCCCCTGACACTAAGGGGCAATTTGGCATGGCTAATCCACACATCTTTGGACTGTGCGAGGAAACTGGAACACATGAAAGAAAATGACACAAACATGGGGAGAACCTACAAACTCCACACAGACAGTGACTCAAGGCCAGAATTGAACCCGGATCCCTGGCGCTGTGAGGCAGCAGTGCTACTCACTGTGCCACCGTGCCATCCAGTAACTTCATTGCAGAACTAATGTAAAACAGACATTAATAAATAAAAACTTCAAACTTTAACTTTTCCATTATGATGATGACTGATAACAACGTTGAACACTTAAAATTTCTTATTCTGTGTTTCATACTTTGTGATGCAAAGAATTTATAGTAAAAAAAAACAATGAATTTTGCAAGATTGGCTTTCCCCCACTAGACTTATCACTTAATGTCAGATAACACTTCCATTCAGTGCTCAGGGAGATCAGCACAGTAGGAGATGATATCATTTGGATAATAAATTAAATCGGGGCCCACCTGCTCTCTCAGGTGTGTGTAAAAGACCCAGAAGCAATATCTGAAGAAGGGCAGGTGAGCTCTGGCATTCCGGCCAGCATTTATCCCTGAACGTAGAACACAGCAGCTGTTATCTCAATAGAGGTTGGTACAAATGCCAAAGCAGCTCAATTACCTCTCCATTATACAACATTGTGCGTCCCTAAAGAATCTAATGTTCCACTGCTCATTCCTGGTCATAGGGTTGATTCACAAAGCTTGCATGGTATCAAATCAAGACCTGATCCACTTTCAACTCTGCCATCTTCGCTGTTCTACCTCCAGCTACTTTGGCGCAGGGCAACATTGCATTTTAGCCTGTTGCTAGTTATACCTTAGGCTATAAGACTATAAGTTAAAGAAGCAGAATTTGGCTATTGGGCCCATCAAGTCTGCTCTGCTGCAATTTGATTACAGCTGTTAAGTTTCCCAACCACATTCTCCTGTCTTTTCCCTGTAAACTTTGATCCTCTTACCAATGAAGAACATATTTATCTCTGTCTTCAATATACTCAATGACCTGGCCTCCTCAGTCTTCTTTAGCAATGAATTCCATAGATTCGCAACCCTCTGTCTAAAGAAATTCCTCCTTATCTTGATTTTAAAGGCTTGTGCCTTTATTCAGAAGCTGTGCCCTCAGATCCTTGTTTCTCCTACTAATGAAACATCTTCCTCACATTCACTCTATTCAAGGCTTTCAGTATTCTTCAAAGGTTGCAGTACTGAGGCAGACTTTTGTCTGTTTCCATAGCTAGCTATTCCTGGAAAAGGTTGTTAGTCTGTTGTCTGGAGCTTATAATTTGAGGGGTGTCCCTCAACATCAAGTGTGGCTGACCAAGAATCACTTCCTCTCTTACCACTAATCATTGATATTTTGGAAGAATTTGCCGTTGAAATTCAACCTGTTTAACTGCATTATGAATGCACTTTCCTTGGCCACAGAAACATAGCATCACAAAAAAAGAATCAGCACTTCAAGCTTGCTCTGCCATTCATTTCAATCATGGCTGGCCATCAAATTCAACATCCTGATCCCCCTTCCTCTCATACCCTTTGGCAAGAACTATATCTAATTTCTTTGTGAAATCACACAATATTTTGGCCTCAGCAACTTTCTGTGGTGGTGAATTCGATAGATTCACCCTCTATATTCGAAGAAATTTCTTCTCACCTCAGTCCTAAAAGGTTTATCCCTTATCCTTAAACTACGACCCCCCCCCACTTCTGAGTCTCTCATCATCGAGAGCATTCTTTCTGAATCTACCATGTCTAATCCCATTAGAATTTTATGTTGCTATTAGCTCCCCTCTCACTCTTGAAAACTCAAATGAATGTAATTCTAACTGGCTTAGTCTCTCCTCATATGACAGATCTGTCCTCATATGACAGTGAAGGTTTACCAGGAATCAGCCTGTAAATCTTCGCTGCACACTCTCTATGGCAAGGATATCCTTCTCAGATAAAGACACCAAAAGGCCCCTATAAAACCATCAAGTCCTGGGGCGGAACTTGCATCTGGAACTTCTGACTCAGAGGCAGGGATGCTACCAACTGTACAGGATCTCCCTGGGCAGATAAAACCTCAGCATAATGTTTCTTCCAAAGGACAGCACCTCTTGAAATGTCAGCCAAGATTTTATGTCCAAGTCACATCTCATGGCAAACTAATGCTGAACATTAAAATATCCGGTTTTCCAAAGTCCGACAACTTTGCTGTATGGTAGCCAGCCACAACTGGCATGGAACCCACTGTTATCCCATACTCTGAACGGCAGATGGAAAGATAACATTCTGGCACCAAAACTTTTGAGGAAACTAAGTGTCAATTCTAAAAATGTTACTCAAACATAATCTCTATTGATCTGGTTGGCTATATCAGACAGAAGGTGGGAAAATGTGAAACGAGCTCTTACATAAAGGATTTACAGATGCTTCAAAGTCAATACATAAACCTAAGCTCAGGCTGAAAGAGGTTTGTAGGAGATACTTGCATTTTTGGCACTGCAACCTTTGAAGAAATTTGGAATTGGAATTATTGCTGGATGTACAGATCTTCATTGGCAATTTTCAAAAGAGAACCAGGCAGTTCTCTCCAACCTCTTGGCCAATATTTGTCTCTTAGCCATTTTCTTTCACAAGTCTGTTGTGTGGTACCTAATTGAATGCCTTTTGAAAGTGCAGGTACACCATATCAAAAGCATTGCCGAAATCAATCCTTTCTGTTATCCTTCAAGAAAACTCCAGCAAGAGAATTAAACATTATTTCCCCAGTAAATATCTATGCTGGCTCTTCGTAATCAACCCACATTTTGCCATATGACTACTATTTGTATTCGGAACGATTCTTTTATAGAACATAGATAGTTGTTGTATTTAAAGGTCAATGAAGAGGCCCTGAAATGAAGGGATTCTATGATTCTATACTCATGCTAAAATAGATTTTAGGATTCTAAGATTCTTATTAATGCCTGTCAGGTAAAGAAATGTTTTTTTGCTGAATTGTTTTTCTGCTGTATTAACTTGCTCTTGCGCCAAGTATTAAAGAAATAAAATGTTTGATCTTTAAACTTTAAAATCTGCGAAAGATCTGAACCCATCACATTGCCTTAAAACCCACAATGAGTTTTTAACATCTGACATCCTTGCTGGTGCATGTTAAAAACCTGCAATACACTCAGAATCCGACAGGAGAGACAACTTAGAGATCAATCCAGGTTGCGGTATTGCTTCTTCATCTGTTCGTATTATTTACAATTCTTCTGAGTTTGAACTGAGAGATCAGAGAGGTAATAAAAATGGCTCTTCTTCTGAAGCGGTTTCTCTTCTGTCTGTCTTCATGCTGTAGATATTTTCTCTCACTCTGTAATCCATTAATTAGGACACGCAAGGAGTCAAATGAGTTTCTTCTTCAACTCACTTGTTCCTTCAAATTCAAGTTAAACAGGATTCCTTTCTCACGAATCAACAATAAGAGTGCGTAAACTTTAAAAAAAATAACATTAAAAATTCCTCCTGCCCTTCAGGGATTCCAAACCATGTTTTTTTATTTTTTTTACCATCCCTTGTTTTTTTAATCCTTTAATCTGTCTGACAGGTTTTTCATCTCTCTGCTTCCAGTCTCAAAGTTCTTTCCTTCACAGATGAATATGACTTTTCACCCCTAAATCTTTTAATATCTGGCTTGAAATTAGATTCTGAAACATCCGCGGGAGATTTTATCAAGGCCCCATTTGTGCCCCTTTCGAGTGTTTGAAACAGAATCTCATCGCCAAGAACTTACAAAAGAGGCGCCTCAGTTTTGTTGCAAATGTTAACCTATTTTTAGATGTTTGGCAATGCGCTGAATGCAATTCAGAAGAAAGCTCCCAATACTGAGCTGGCGTCCATTGTGGATAGGATTTGACTGCTGTTATCCTGCAGCCTTACAAAGGAACAAATGCTGCCGACTCACAAAGGGCAGGGAAATTAAAAGTAGCTCGAGAAAAACTCAGATAATGGGAGGTCACGGAGGTTAGCTTTGAAAAGAAAAACCTTGATATTGCCCCTACAGCTCTTAATAGAACATAGAATTGAACCTGCATTCAGATATCCTGGTTTGATAGAACTTAACTTTTACTTCACATCCAAGGTTCTAATCTTAGGCACAACTCAGTAGAAATCAAAACAGAAACTGTTGGAAATACTCAGCAGGCGTGCCAGCATCTGTGGAGAGAGATGGAGGCAGACAGAGTTAATGGATTTTGTATTCAGCGGGTGAAGCAAGAGCAGTCGCCACTGAGAGATCACTGGTGCTTACTAACGAGAAATTAATCTCCTTTGCTGTGCAGTGATCCCATGCAACTGATTGCTGTGTTCCATACTGGGCATGCTCAGTTTGGAGCTGGAAATGATGTCAGGCTCTCAAGCAGCCAATTTACATTGCATGATTTTCACCATGCACCCCCCCCCACCCCCCCCCACAACCTCCCTTCTAACGCCCCATCAACGCCACTGCTCCCCCAAACAGGGAATTAAAATAAACTAAAATCTTACACAGAACAAATTAATTAAAGATTGGCACAGCCACTGTGACCAAGCTAAAGGTCACAACACTCTGAAAAAGCTAGAATATTTAGCTTTAAAATATCTATTAATTAATCATCAAACAGGATTCCCAGCCGTATAAAAGGAATTCATTTCCAGACCTGTTTTTCAGCAGTAGAATTGCTCAGATTATTGTTAAAAGCCCAGTTACTCTAATTAAATAAAGTGTAACTATTTATGTTTTTTTTTCTCACAATGACGTGGGGGCTAAAGCTCTCACTGATTCTAGCACTAAGCCACAGTGCAGCTTGTATTGGTGTTAACCAGTGTATGGCCAATATCCTGATGTTGTAGACAGTTTCAGATGGGTGATGTTGGTGCATGTCACAGTTCACATGAACAAGCTGCCACATCACACCCCCCACACCTCCTCCGTGCACACAAACACAGACACACTGACACACACACACACAAATACATACATACACATGCATATGAACGCATGTGCACACACCCACAAGCATACACACAAGTACGCACACACGCTCATGTACGCATGCATGCACACATGCACGCACACACTCAGACACACACATGCATGCACACACACACGTACACACACATATATGCACACACACATGCCACACACGCGTGCACACACAAGTGCGCGGACATGTATGCCCGCAGACATGTATGCCCGCACACACACATGTACACACACACGCACGTGGAAATGTACGCCGATACACATCCCGCACACAAGCCCGCATACACACACATACGTATGCATGTACACACACACACACACACACACACACACACACACACACACACACACACACACACACACACACACACACACACACACACACACACACACACACACACTCCAGCCACCATCGTTGCCCACAGATTTTAAGCCAAAGTTTCCAAAAACTATTCATTTTCTCAAGAACTATGGGCCCA
The DNA here is from genome assembly GCA_024679065.1 of Sphyrna mokarran. NCBI lineage: Eukaryota > Metazoa > Chordata > Chondrichthyes > Carcharhiniformes > Carcharhinidae > Sphyrna > Sphyrna mokarran. The sequence goes on along the minus strand of JAGIQG010000023.1, from coordinate 19,506,188 downwards.
ATTCTTCCATCATGATTCGAGTGGGTCTGATTGGGAGAATCAAGTCATTGGCCTTTTCCCAGGATTTGCACATGTGCTGGGAATGTATGCACATCTCCCAGAGTCAGAGAATAGTCAGAGTCCACACCATACTGGAAACTGATAGGAAAACAGGTAAATCATTTGAATATTTCTTTAATACGTTTTGCATATGATAATTGGGAGCTTGCCAAGCCTGATTGAATCTTCCCTCCTGCCAGGAGTACTTCATGTCGGGGAACTAGTGGGAGACCCCGCTGGAATGGAGTGGGGCAATTGGGCCCCCCAGGGGCTTGGGTGGCAGGAGTGATGCTCCCTGGGCATGGGCATTCTGGCAGTGCCCAAGGGACAAAGTGCCCATGCCTAGGGGGGGCACTTTGGCACTGCCCAGCAGGCATCAGGCAGTGGCAAAGGGGTCGGGTCTATTGTGTTTAGGGCCCAGAGGCAATCGGTGGGGATGGAGGGTCCTGCTGTCAATCTACATGGGGATCAGTCTGGCTTGGAGGGAGGCCAGCGATCGGGGCAGGCTGGGGGGTGATGGTTGTCCATCGGGGTGGGAAGGGTGGGGGGATGTGGGGTCTGCCTCCTGGGAGGGTGGGCTGACCCTGGGTAGGGGGGAGTCAGTGGGGGTAGGAGGTCGCTGGGGTGAAGTGGGTGGGCAGATCATCACTACTGGGGGGGGGGGGGGGGGGGGGGGGCGGTTGAATGGGTGATGGGCTGGTGATGGGGTCGAGACACTCCAGGAATGGGGATTTAGGGCTGGCTTGGGAATCATGGGGACCACGATCAGGCTGAGGGGGTGGAGGAGGTGGGTGCATGCTGGAGGTAATTGAAGTGGCCAGCAAACAGAGAGGCTGATAGATTGGGGCCACTGCACATGCGCACGGCTTCGGAACTGTCAAACTCCAGCGTGAATAGCACCCCCCCCCCTCCAACCCCCCCGTGGAGATGGTATCTCAAACTATCAAGTCCTGGTAGCGTCCTAGTAAATATTTTCTGCACTCTTTCTATTTTAATAATATGCTTTCTATAATAGGGTGACAAGAACTGTACACAGTATTCTAAGTGTGGCCTTACCAATGTCTTGTACAACTTCAACAAGAAGTCCCAACTCCTGTATTCAATGTTCTGACCAATGAAACCAGGCATGCTGAATGCCTTCTTCACCACTCCATTCCTCCACTTCTAAGGAGCTATGAACATATACCCCACGTACCAATTCAACACTTTTGGGAGAATCACTCTCTATGTTTCACTCATTGCTTTGGTTGTGTTTCTTCTCATTTGCAGGAGGCTTTCGCATTGGACCAGCTCTCCCAAGATTCAAGGAGAGCAATCAAATATTTAACTGGGATATAAGCAGACAATTTCTCAAATACCCAACAGATCAGGGAGTGTCTGTTGAGTGAGGATTAAATGTTTCAGCTCAGTGACCTTTCCTCACAGCTGGATAGGCTTATATAGGAAGCAATTGGCCAGAACCGACAAAAGATTACAGGCAGGATTCTCGGATCTTGTGTGGCCTCCCCACTGCCAGCAAGAACTGAAGATTTGACGCTCAGAAAAATCTTCCTTCACTACAGTGGAATCAGAGAATCCCAGCCACAGGTAAGATCAAAAATTTCTAGCACATAACGCTGCAAGTATTAACGCTTTACCATAGATGCTTGCCTGATCCGCTGCTTATTATCAGGATTTTCTGATTCAGTTTCAGATTTCCACTATCCACTGTATTTTGGCTTCAGTACAGGTAGTTAACTTGAATGTGCTGAGCTACACTTCTTGTTAACTATCAAAATTAGTTTGTTGGGTCACGTAATGGAAAGAATTGATTTATATTAGGCTGTTAAAATGACAATAATTAATAGATGGTAAACAATATATCAAAAAGATTGAACCAGTATGACTGACACAAATAACTCAGTGATGTATCAATGGTAGCTGTTTCATTTAGAGTGTATTTTTTTCTCTCAGTAACCCCCATTCTCACAAAAGGGCTGCATTTCCAGGGATGAAACTTTCTTTTGGGCAGCTCCTCTGGTAAGAGGGCATCTGCAGATTGAAGGTAATGGTAAATGGACCAGAGGGGAGAAATAACAGAATTTTGTTTTCACTCAGTGACTTGTTATTATTTTCATGGTAAATTCAATGCAGTGAATTTGTAGTTAATGTAAGCATACTTGTGATATGAATAAATAAACTAATATGCCAGAATTGGGTCATTGTCTATGTGGAGTTTAGAACATAGAGCCCTACAATGCCCTTAGGCCCATCGAGTCTGCACCAATGCAATCCCAATTCCTCCATGTCCCGACATATTAAAAACTAATCCCTCTAACCTACGCACCCTGGATATTAAGGGGCAATTTCTTAGCATGGACAATCAACCTAACCCGCACATTTTTGGATTGTGGTAGGAAACTGGAATACCCAGAGGAAACACATGCATACACGAGGAAAACATGCAACTTCCACACAGACAGTGACCCAAGCTGGGAATTGAACCCAGGACTCTGGAGCTGTGAAGCAGCAGCACTAACCACTGTGCTATCGTACTGGAGTCTGCATGTTTTTCCTGTGTCTGCATGGATTTCCTCCAGTTGCTCTGGTTTCCCCCCGCAGTCTGAAAGACATGCTGGTTAGGTGCCAGTGTCCCTGTGTGAGCCAGTCAGTGTCTTCACTAGTGACAATGAGTCCATCTGCAAAGCAGTGTTGCTAATTGGGACTGTTAGCATCGCTGTGAGTTAGCATTGACAATGTGAATACTTCAGCTGGTGTTTAGATGTGAAGCAGTGCCCATCTACGGTATATAGTACAGTGGTTAGCACTGCTGCTTCACAGCGCCAGGGAATCCAGGTTTGATTCCCGGCTTGTGTCACTGTCTATGTGGAGTTTGCACATTCTCCCTGTGTCTCTTTAGGTTTACTCCAGGTGCTCTGGTTTCCTTTCACAGTCTGAAAGACATGCTGGTTAGGGTGCATTGGTCGTGCTAAATTCTCCCTCAGTGTACCCGAACAGGTGCCAGAGTGTGGCCACTGATGCATTCTCACAGAAGCTTCATTGCAGCATTAACGGGAGCCTACTTTTGACACTAATAAATAAACTTAATAAAAGAGATCTTGTCAGACAGTGGCTGAGATTTTCCAGTTGTTCCTGCCAGTGAGATCTTCTGGTCCTGTTGATGGTGCCCTCCTCCCCACTGCACCCGCCAGCATGGTTCCCCTGGTGGTAGGGTGTGGAAACAACAGGTAAACCTGTTAACAGCAGCAGAACTCACCACTGACTAATGGCATACAGTTACCGCCACCACAAATATGCCGCTGGAGGGGAAGGGCAGGCGGGGAGAGGGGGAGAGGTGGAAAATCCTGCCCAGTATAAATGAAGGTCCCTTCTTTCTATAGTTCCCTATTTCTGCAATGCTAGTTTGAAAACGTTTCCTCTTGAAGCAACATGAAGGCAAGTGGAACTGATGTGACCCAGCATCAGGCAGGTTTATAGATACTTGTAAAAAGAACTTGCATTTCACCAGGAATTCCCCCAACTTCTTCAAGAGCTGCAGAAGCTGAAGAATGAACATTGAATCTTTAACAAGAGGCGGGGTCTGTTGAGGGGAAAGAAATGATTTGACGTGCAAAGTATAATTCTCTTCAACAGACTGATTAATGATCACTGTATTATAAAAATTAAATTAGGAGAGGATTGTAATAAGAATCATGTGACCATTGAGAGATATGGAATTTTGGAAGCTTAAGTACAAATTCTCTTTACTGGTACGCCATCTCATGGATGAAGTCTAATCTGAATGCCATAGCACAGTGGTGTCCGACGACTAATTGTTATCTTTGCTCTAAGAAGTTTTTGGCTGAAGAGCAGGCTAACAATTCATTGAAGGCATTCAGGCAACTCAAACATCCCCATTTTACAAATCTGTAAAACTGAGGCATTCAAAATGAAAGATTTGAATTATTTTTGAAATAGGTTTCGATGGTGAAGCCCCCTGTGTATAATCAGCTGCAATGCCATTGATTCAAAGTCAGTGCTAATCCAGGGAGCTAAGTGCAATGGTGAGGAGAGGGAAGCGGAGGTCTTCCCACTGTGGAGGCTGATGAGGAGACACAATTTATCTTCCAGCCCCAGCCTTATTAACGATGCACCCGGGTGTTTTGCACTGTGGTGCGGTGGGCCTGATAGTGCTAAGTCCACCATCCTAACTGGTTGCCATATTGAAAATAAGTCCAACATCACAGACCCACTACATAAGGAATCCTGAAAATGAAGATGGATCATCAGGAGCATTCCCAGCTTAGAAGATGGACCTCCTCCAGGATATTGAATCTGGAAGTCCAGCTGTAGATGTTCCTCCTACCCACTGCTGTGGTGCTTCAGGCTTGCCATCGACCTCTGTCCAGAACTCCAGAGGCAGCTCCAGGCACTGTTTGAGTGAGTTCTGAAATCTACCTGCCACGTTGTTCCAGACTTGTCGGCACAATTGTGTTTTTCCATTGGCGTGGCGGAGAATCAGGTGTGGGGTAGTCAATCCTTCATCTGCAACTCATTAGCAAGATGCAAATCAATTTTACCTTGGCCTCCAGTGGGTTTCCCAATCCGCCATGATGGCACAGTGAAAGATCACGTAAAACCGATCCTTGAGCCTCCCACTGAATTTTCCCTCTCCTGCTGGCTGTTAAACCTGTTGGTGGGGGCATGGAGAATTCCGCTCTTTATTATTACACAGGGGAAGACAGGACATTGAGTGGGTTCAGTTCCCTTTAAATTGTAAACTACTGGTTACAGTGGCTGGAGTCACACAGTAGCTAATGAGTGATTATTAACAGTGTGAAATCTGCTCTCAGGTGGGGTGCGATAAACTGACCCAAATTTGACACTAAATAAATCACCATTCTTTGATGGCCTAATCTTGTACAATTCACAATGACTGAAGATAAATTACCTAAATAAATATTTATTTATTAATATAAATAATAATAAGCTGGTTGTCTTGTGAGGGTAGGTTGGTCTTGTTTCCACTGGAGTGAGGGGAGACTTGATTGAAATATATAAGATTCTGAACAGTCTTGACAAAGTGGATGTGGAAAAGCTATTCTCCCCCGTGAATAAATCTAGAAATGGGGGGGCCACTGTTTTAAAATTGGAAGTTGCCTTATTGTACAGCGATGAGGAAAAATTTTTGTTCTCTCACATGTTTGTGCAACTTTGGGACTCTCACAAGGTGATGGAACTGGCGACACTGAGGCAGAGGTAGATAGATTCTTGTTGGAAAGGAGGTCCAAAAGTTATCGGGGGTCAATGAGAATAAAGCAGTTGAAACACAAACAGATCAACCTCAGTCTTATTGAACGGTGAAGCAGGCCCAAGGGGTTGAATAGCCTACTTCTAAGAACATCAGAAATAGGAGCAGGATTAGGTCATCTAGTCCCTCGAGCCTGCTGCGCTATTCAATAAGATCATGGCTGATCTGATAGTGGTTCAGTTCCACTTACCCACCTGCTCCCCATAACCCTTAATTCTCTTATTGATCAGAAATCTATCTACCTGTGACTTAAACATATTCAACAAGGTAGCCTCCACTGTGTCAATGGGCAGAGAATTCCAGAGATTTACTACCGTCTGAGAGAAGAAGTTCCTCCTTAACTCTGTTCCAAATTGACTCCCCCTTATTTTTGTATGTTTGTATGAATCCAAATAACCTAAGATAGCCAAGATATGGAAACATAGAAAATAGAAGCAGGAGTAGGCCACTTAGGCCTTCCAATCCAGAGAATCATAACTATTCATTGGCAAAATAATGTTCAGGAACATTCTGCCTTCTTGCCACCTTTTAGCCAAAGGATGGTTCTGAAAACTCGCATACTTTCGCTGTTATGGTGTGAGGTGATATTAGATTGTACAATCTGAGCAATATTTGTTCTGTATTTTCATTGCAAATGCAAAGTAAATGTTTTGGCTTCGGTGCCATTTTCATAAGAACTTAGTATTTAATTGGTAAAGATCACCCTCTGCTGGAAATATGCTGTTCCTGCAGCTTTGCCTCTGAACACCGGGCTTGTAGTAGATTTAATTCATATCCTCAGTTGCCGATGCTGAATGTAAGATTTACTTTCTAACTGGTGATATCTGAATCACAGTGAGCAAGGGATAAATATTCAAAATGTTTCTTCCAGTGAGTGATAAGTGAAGGAAAGTAAAGAATTTGCATTCATAAATAGCACGTCAGCTGAAATAGCACGGCAGCAACCGGGTCATTTTTCGTACTTCAAATGACCCCAGTGGCTACTTTTGAAATATAGTCACTGTTGTAAAGTAGAAAAATGCAGCAGCCAGTTTGCACCCAGCAAATGAATTGATGAGGGGATAATCTGTGTTAATGAAGGTGGTTGAGGGATAAATATTGGCCAGGATATCTGGGGGATGGAATAACCCCACTCTTTTCAACTTGCACCATTGGATCATTCATGTGATAACTTGGAATTGGAGGCTTTATTGAATGATGCTGGAGACCCCAGGCTATTGCACATTGGAAGTTCAAACTTCCTGGACAGCTCTCATGGTAGACGGGGAGTGATGGCAGCAGAGCAAGAAGGATCAATGCCCCTACCCCACTTGCTTTCAAACCTTAAAGACAAACACGGAGATTGTTGCTGGAAGACAAATTTCTACTACCAATCCAGGCCCCCTTTCCTGTGGGACCTGACTCGACTTGGATCATCAATAACCACCATTTCTCCCCAACCTGATGTGGGGGGGACGGTCCACTCGCTCCTGAACATTCTGGACCCAAGCTTCGGTAACTGTCAGCACCTAAACCTGCAAAACGTACATAAGCTAATGCGTCTGCTGCCATTTTGAACTGGCTGTGGAGCCAGAGAATAGCACAAATACAGGATTGTCCAATTGAGTGTTGGCAGGTCAGAGTCATTTCCAGCACTTCTGCTCAATCGGGGAAAATGATGACACCCCTGGAAAATAGTGCACATCTCACACTTTCCAGGCAATGTTCGCTGCAGCATTTCCATGACATCTGGTCCAAATGTTTAGAAGTCGGAGGGTTCAAGCTTGACCCAGGCACAGGAGTATCTGTACTATCTGTACTAGAAAGGATATTATTAAACTAGAAAGAGTGCAGAAGGGATTTACTAGGATGTTACCGGGGCTTGGTTGTTTGAGTTATAAGGAGAGGCTGGATAGGGTGCTTCTCTGGAGCGTTTGAGACGGAGAGGTGATCTTATAGAGGTCTATCAAATAATGGGGGGCACAGATAGTCAACATCTTTTCTGAAAAATAGAGGAGCCTAAAACTAGAGCATTTAAGGTGGGAGGGGAGGGATACAAAAGGGTTCTGAGGGGCAACTTTTTCACAAAGATTGTCTGGAACAAGTTGCCAGAGGTAGTAGTAGAGGCAAGTACAATATTGTCTTTTAAAAAGCATTTAGACAGTTAGAGGATAAGATGAATATGGAGGGATATGCGCCAAATGCGGGCAATTGAGATTAACTTAATGGTTAAAAAAAGGGTTGCATGGACAAAGTTGGGCCAAAGGGCCTGTTCCCATGGTGTAAACCTCTATGACTCTATTACCTAATATGACTGTATAATTCCTCTTCAATTTTCCAATATGAAGTTCTAGGGATTGGGATAAATGGACCTATATGCTAAGGGTTAGGTTACCACTATACTATGCCACAAGGGGTAACAGAGATCCTTTATTCATTTGTAACCAAAGCTACTCCCTGTTTAGCAGGAATCATGTGTACAGTTAGGCACCATGCAGAAAGATGCCCTTCCTCATCGAACACAAGGGTCACACTCCATCTGGCTGCAAACAAGGGGTTCCTCAACAAGGAATCTTGGCTGCTGATGAATTCATCATGTCCTTTGACTGATTTTATTTTAACTGCTTCCGCATTGCTATTTTGTCTGCTTCTGAGACATTCCATCTTGCCATATCTAAAATCCTTCTGGGCCAACAAGATGTGAACTGCTGCATGGAAGATATTCTTACTCGTGCTTCTACAAAAGCTGAACATGATTACAGAATAAGGGAGTCCTAAACACACTCCAGGAAGAGCCTCACGCTGAACAACAATGTAAGTTCACCAGGACCAACTTAAAATTCCTAGGAAACTTCATTCAATGGCATGGCATTACGATCAATCTAGAAAACTATTACTGAGTTTCATCAACAACATCCAACATTGATATTCAACACCTCCTGGGGATGGTAAACCAGTTGAGAAGTTTATCCCAGCATTGGTCACACATATAGAACCCTTAATGGACCTCCTGCAGAAGGACCAACATGTTTTTCAGTGACTGAGATGGCTCAATATTGGCTACTGGCTGGATTTTCCAGCATTTTGCTTGATTTGCCCACCCGTCCTAGGGAACCTGATGCATTGGGGTCGCTTTCGGTAAGATGGCAAGATCCCAATGATGAGAAGGGCCTGAATGGGTTGGATATAACAATGGATCTACTCAGGGGCCTGCTTTATGAAGGATTCAGGACACAAGTTCCTCTTAGTAAGGTAATTACCAATCACCAGTGAACTCGTATTCTATGTGTTCCATTGGGAGGTCAATCAAGGATTCTTCATGTAAATCCTGGAGGTTATTTCAGAGTGTTTTAACTGAATAAGCAGTGAAAAAAAGATCATCATATAAGATTGCTATTTAGGTCTTGAAGAGGAGAGAGGAGAAATGTCTTAACAATTGGTCTGTTGGAATATGGACTGTTCTGCACTGAAGAAAACACTGCTGTATCTTTTAAAGGAAAGTTGTAGAAATATTTGAAGCAAAATCACAGAACAATCAGAAGGTCAGTCCAAAGATGTGCAGGTTAGGTGAATTGGACATGATAAATTCCTACTCAGTCTTTCTGAACAGGCGTGGACTGTAGCAACTAGGAGAATTTCACAGTAACTTCATTGCAGTGTTAATGTAAGCCTACTTGTGACTAGTAAATAAACTTTAACTTTTCAGGTCGGATGGTATTGATGGAGAAGGGAAAGTAGGGTTAACCTTTCAACGATCTTGTTCTGGGGAAAACAATTCATCAACCTAAGACAATGACCCTCCATCAGTCACCATCTTCTGAATGAATTCCAGAATTCCTGCAGTAGATTGGTTTTAGATTACTCTTGCCAAGAGTTAGCAGAGGCATGATTACCTGAATAGCCTCTTCTGTATATGAAGCTCTGCCTGGAAGACGTAGGTTCAGATACATGCAGCTGAATTCTTGTTTCATGTTCTGAAACTCTGAATTGAGAGGAGATAATCCTAAAGCGATCCACACTGAGTACAATTTCCAAAACTGGATTGGAGTATGACTCACTGAGTGGCTGGATTGATTTTAAACTGGATCTGTGTAACAGTGCCAACATAAGCAGTGCAGAGCTGGGGATTATGCACAGTGAAAACCAATTTTATATATCCACTTCCAACATGACACGCTTTGAGGAAATTTCTCCCTTAAGAACTTACATTTTTAAATCCTTTTCAAAGGATGACATTTTAACACAAGGAAACAGGATAAGCTTGTCCAACAGTGCAAGCTAAATCCTATCTACCCATTGGCTAAAACATACTTCGCCTCTTTTGCAAGTCAACTGTGCCCCCTTGTTTTTGAGCTGTCAGACATAAGAAATAGTTTCTCTATTTAAACGCTTGCTGATTTTTAAATGCATCTGTCAAATCTCTTTTTAATCTTCTCTGCTGGAAAGCCACAATTCCACATTCCCTATTCTGGATCAAGTTGAGGTACAGATCTAACTGAACTGCACAATGAGCTGAATAGCTTACTTCTGTCCCCATGTTGATACAGAGGAGAACAGAAGCTGCTTCTTTTGTTTCTGATGAGGACTATGGTTTATTTACATTTCATCACACTATTGGTTTCTGGTGAAATTGACTAGACCTGCTGAGATCCATGATGTTTTATCTGGCTTACCTGCTCTGCCACTGGGCAACTCAGTTGGGGATTCCCTTTGATGGGCAGCAAGATCCACAGGTAGAAAGAGCCGGACAACTCTTCAGTATAATTTATGGCTGTCAATCCCATAATCAGAAAATCACAGGTAGATTGAGGCACTGTGGGGTGGCTCAGTGGTTAGCACTGTTGCCTCACAGTGCTAGAGACTTGGGTTCGATTCCGGTCTTGGGTCACTGAAGTTTGCACATTCTCCCCATGTCTGCGCTGGTTTCCTCCCACACTCCAAAGATGTGCAGGTTAGGTTGCTTGGCCGTGGTAAATTGCTCCTTAGTGTCAGGGGATTGGCAAGGTAAACATATGGGAATAGAGCCTGGGTGGGTTTGTGTTGGTGCAGATTCAATGGGCCAAATGGCCTCCTTCTGCACTGTCAGGATTCAGTGATTCTATCTGGGATGCAATCACTCAGCAATATATTCATATCTGTGTGAAATTTCTGTGGTTGGATAGCAAGTCCCTTTTTCCTGTGTCGTGCATTCATTTTATTGGGTGAAATGATGAATAACGGGTGAACGGGACATTGCAATGGGAGAAACAAACCTACAAACTTGCAATCAGAAAAAAAATCAGCATGTAAATCCAAGTACTCCTATTGATTAAAACAGAAATACCCAATGTGACTGAGGAGACAACACTGTTGGAAGCTTTAGACAAAATACAGTAGATGCTGGAATCTGAAACAAAAACAGAAAATGCTGGAAAATCTCAGCAGGTCTGACGGCATCTGTGGAGAGAGAATAAAGCCAATGTTTTGAACAAAGGGTCACCCAGAGTCAAAGTGCTGGCTCTATCTTCTCTCCATAGGTGCTGTCAGATTTGCTGAAATTTTCCAGCATTTTCTATTTTTGTCCCTTAGAAGCTCTGTTTTCAGCTGCAGTTTTCTGGTCACCCCCAAATTCTGGATTTCTTTTCACTCTGACTGTGTCTGTCTGGATCAGTGAAATGTGGGTGGTTCAGCAACCTAAAATGTCATTTTCAAAGTCCAGACAGCATCAATGGGGAGCCCAAAGTTATATTGCACATTTAAAAGTTATAGGGGCCATAAAACATTTTTAAGACATATGCCAATCTGTAAGCGTAGATTACAATTCTGCAACCTGCCATCCAACATATTTTTCAATTCAGAAGTAGTGAGGGTTTGTGTACCACCACAAATAAGTACAAGAATCAAATTCACAAAGCTCATATGAAATAGGATCATATCTAGTGATTTACGATCAGAGCAACCAAGATGAACAGAAGCAAAGCGAATAGGCGGACGAATAAATACTTCTATTTGGTAACATTTAAAATCTTTACTTGCAAAATAGGCTAACTAGTGCCCTAAAGAGTAAATCTGGCATGTCTTCACTCAATGCTCCAGTGTTACAATTAAGTTCCTTTTGGGACTGTAGACTCCTCATTTTTAGAGAAGCCAGGATTGGCTGGTCCAGGCATAAATGCAGAACAGTGGCATGGCAGAGAAAGGTAGGAGTGGACTGGCACTCTGACAGTAATTACCACTGCTTGGTAGGTTTGGGTCATTATTCCAGATGAACTCCTAATGAAACGAAAAATATTATATTTGTATTATATTTTATCAAATTGATACAAGAACTATATTTCAAAAATAGTTTTATGAGCCAAATAACTTCTTATTTTTTAAAAAAATCATACATGGGGCATAGATGTTACGGGCTGGCCAGCATTTATTGTCCATCCCTAGCTGCTCTTGAGAAGGTGGTGGTGAGCTGCCTTCTTGAATTGCTGCTGTGAGTTAACCTACAATGTGTTATGGAGGAAATTCCAGGATTTTGACCCAGCGACTGTGAAGGAATGGCGATATATTTCCAAGTCAGGATGATGAGTAGCTTGAAGGCAAACTTGCAGGTGGTGGTGTTCCCATGTATCTGCTGCCCTTCTCAGTGGAAGTGGTTGTGTGTTTGGAAGGTGCTGTCTAAAGTTCTTTGGTGAATTGCTGCAGATAGTATCACTGCTGCTACTGAGTTGGGTGGTGGAGAGATTGAATGTTTGTTGGTATAGCGCCAAACCTCAAACCTTTATCTAATTTACTCAGTACCTCTTTGTCTTCTCACTGCAGGCAGTCTTTGGTGTGCCAGTATCATCGGTACATACTTGGATCATTTACAGCTTCTTAATTTTTTAATACATGCAGGCATCTGCCACATGAATCCCGCATTTATAAGTCCTAAATTATGTACTGCAATTTGAGTAAAATAAGATTTCCTTAGAGCTATTTTCCATTATGTTTTAATTGATCTTAGAACTCAATTTCCATTCAAATTTGTGCACAGAGCACTGAACTAGCCAAGGCACCTAATGTTAAACTGCAACATCATAGCATAGCAAATCATACATAATTTGCACTGATTTGCAGCCGCATTATTTATGCTGCACAAGACTGGAATGAAGACTCTATCAAAAGAAAGTTGTAAGGTTATATTATTAGTGTTTCAAATCATAAACAGTTTAGTTGAGTAAATAAAAAAAAATTGGTTTTAATGGCTGGTGGTGTTGGTAGGGAGGGAGTAATGCATATCGAGAGAGAACAGATTGAAGGTAATTAGAAAGACAGCCAGAGGCAACACAACATTTTCATTATGCGAAGGATGATTAAGATTTGAAATGCACTGTCTGGTACACTGATGGTGGTAGATTCACTGTTCATCTTCAAAAGAAATTGGATAATAAGTTAAAGTTGAAGAAAATGGAGGGATATAGAGAAAGACCTGGGAGTGAGACAAGAGTAAAATACTCCAGATGCTGGAAAGCTGTACTGAATAGGACTATTCCTATTTGAAGTGGATTGCTCTTCAAAAGAAACATTGCAGACTCATTAGGCTGAATCCTTTTGGTCCTATGCTATTTCCTGAATCTATGGGCAGGATATTCTCTGTAGGCTTCAGGAGCCCAATGTCAGTATTAAGTGGGGGTCAAAATCTTGGACTTTGGGGGCAACAGTCACCTAGCAATGACCTCCTCTAAATTGGCCAATGGTGATTGGAGGATGGACTCTCTGTCCAAGTAAGGATAGCAGCTAGCTCTTGAAGCTGGATGGGCAATAGTGTTGGAGTACACCTTTAAGAAATGTCGGCATGATATTACTGGAAGGAAAATGTGTCATGCGAAGAAGTCTTAATTCTACTTTTGCTTTAGGCAGAGCACAGATACATCAGTCTATATAGAAATGTTTTCATGTGTCAAGTTTTAATCAGTGAACCCACAACATGTTTACTCAATCCCTTTATAACTAATTGGTGCCTTGTGTCTTACACAGCAAATAAGCCAAATGACTTACATCATTAAAAGAAAAATAACATGGTAATCAGTGGTGGTAAGCTAGGGGGCAGTAAGGTTGAAGATAGATACAATATAATGGACAGCATTAGATCATGCTACACATCATGTGAAGACCTTTGATATTTTGGTCATAATGCAACAAAGTCATAACATTGGAGAATGTTGAAAATGCCACAATGGTAATTGTAAAGAAAAGCTTTGCAGCCAAAGTGCCAGGCAAGTGCTTGAGTAAAAAATGCTAAGCAGATGGGTCCCTGGTGGTGAGATTGCAGAATATAGTCTGTCAGTTCCATGAGTGGAATAACACATCAAAATGACCAACAACAAGTTATCTCAGTTGGGAAAGGTGGACAAGCTGTGAGCCAGGACAATAGTGAGCACGAGAGAGTCAAGAGGAACATGAGTCAGAAGATCTGGTCAGGGAAGGCTGTGATTATAATGGGTGGGAATTGGTGGCTTTTGGAGTTGCTGAAGAATAAATTGATTGAAAAGTAAAGATGATATTACTTCATGATACATTCCCACCACAATTCTTCTTTGCGAGTGGGTCGAAAAGTAGATGAAAGTTGTTACAGAAGGGATAAGATCAAAGGGATATTATCAGAAAATGCCTGGTGGGCACAATGGTTAGCACTGCTAGCTCACAGCACCAGGGACCCAGGTTCAATTCTAGTCTTGCGTAAGTATTTGGGAAGTGTTTGTATGTTCTCCCTGGGTCTGCGTGGGTTTCCTCTAGCTGCTCCTGTTTCCTACCATTGTGCAAAGATGTGTAGGTTAGGTGGATTGACTATGCTAGCTTGCTCCTTCGTGACCAAAAGATGTGTAGGTTAGGCAGACAGACATTACAGTATGGTAAATGTACAGGGGTTAGGGAATAGGGCAGGAGTGGGTTTCTGAAAGATGTTCTTTCAAAGAGTTGGTACAGACTTGATAGGCCGAATGGCCTCCTTCTATTGAAAATTCCCCATTTTGAATTGGGATGCAGCCGACATTACTATCTAAATTCAAGATATTTAAACAGTGTACAATTTAGGTACATCTAAACTAGAAAAGAAAACGATAAAAATATAATTGTAACTAAACATGAACTTGTATTGTAACTACATCTTTGGTGGTATCTTTCTTATGAAAGAGGGTTGTTGTAAAATGCCCAGAAGGGATATCAGCATAATATCACCAGAAGGGAAATAAGTCATATGATCCAATCTCAGTTTCACTTTTACTAATAAGCAGAGAACATACAGAGCTCTGACGTCTTCAAGCTTTATATCTATGTATGATTGTTATTGTGTGTCTAGTCTTAATGAATGAACACACCATTTGCTTACACAATTCCTTATAAGCAAACTGTATCTTGTGTCTTATCCAGCAAATAACTCAAGAACTTATTCTAAGAACATAACAAATAGGAAACCTTTCAGCATTGAAGAAACAGCATGCTGCTTTTCAGTTAATTAATAGAGACTTGAGATAGAGATCTCCCCAGCTTTTTAAGCTTTAAAATAAAAAATACCCTGAGCAGCTATGATTGTGTAGGAAGAATCCTCCCCACAATGACCTGTGGCTGCAACTGAAAATAGGCCAGCAAGAAAGGGCTCCTAGACTTCCCAGAGTGCTGGTTCGTAACCTGCAGCTAGGAAACTGCCACTAGAACAAAACAGCACGGGAAACAGGCCCCTCGGCCCAATGAGCCCGCACCGCCACCCTGATGTTCCCACCTCTATCCGTGATCCCTGTCTATGTTTATAGATCTATGGATTTAAAACGAAATTTGAGACAATTTAGGGAGAATTTGTTTTGCCAATTAGCCTAAGAGCACATTTTTGGGATGTGGGAGGAAACCGGAGCACCTGGAGAAAACCCACGCAAGCATGGGGAGAATGCGCAAACTCTCACAGACACAGGCCCAAATCCATGTATCTGCACAGCACAGCGATAGTCACTGAACTGTCGTGTTGCCCATCAAATGGTCCAGGTCAAGCGTACACTAATGACGTGAAGCACTAGGATACTCTCGAAAAAGAAAATCCTCTCACCACCCATCGTATGTACGCCCCTTGTTAGACAACAAGGTGGACCAAAGCACCTGTAGGATAAAAACAAGTACATCCATATCATCATCTATTTACACACTTCCCAGGGACTCCCAAGGCTCATGATCCCTATTTTAAATCAGTTTTTCTATACCCCTCCATTCCCATTCTGTTCATGTGCCCATCTAAGTATTTCTTAAATAACTCCAGAGTACCTGCCTCCACCACTTTAATTGGCAGCGCATTCCATACCCCCACCATCCTCTGTGTGAAAAAACTCCCTCTAGCATCCAAATTATACCTTACCCCCCTCACCCTAAGCCTGTGACTCCTCGTGCTATTTGAGTCCATCCTAGGAAAAAGCTTAACCCTGTTTACTCTATCTATACCCCTCATAATTTTGTACACCTCTATTAGACCTCCTCTAAGTCTAAGTCTTTCTAAGGAAATCAGTCCCAATTTGCCTAACCTCTCCTCGTAAGTCAGACCTTCCATAACAGGCAGCATCCTGGTAAACTTCCTCTGCACTCTCTCCAGAGTCTCCACGTCCTTCCGGTAGTAAGGTGACCAGAACTGGACGCAGTATTCCAAATGAGGTCTAACCAACATATTATACAACTGCAACATTAAAGGCCAGCTCTTGTACTCTATACACCTTCCTATAAAGGCTAGCATACTATATGCTTACTTCACAACCTTCTTCACCTGCTCTGCCACCTTCAGAGACTTGTGCACCTGCACCCCCAGGTCCCTCTGCATTTCTCTACTCTTAATAGGTCTATCTTTTATCATATACCTCCCCTCTACATTCTTTCTCCTGAAATGCATCACCTCACATTTATCAGAGTTGAATTCCATCTGCCATCTATCTGCCCAAGCTACCAGCCTATCTATGTCCTGCCGCATTGCCTGACAATGCTCCTCACTATCCGCAAGTCCAGCTATCTTTGTATCGTCTGCAAACTTGCTGATCACTCCACTTACTCCCTCTTCCAAGTCATTTATATATATTACAAATAGAGGAGGTCCCAGTGCCGAGCCCTGTGGCACACCACCAGTGACCGACCTCCAGCTAGAAAACCACCCTTCCACTATCCCAGATTAGCTCCTGGTGCTACAGGGGAAAATTCCAGTTGGGCTCTTGACTATAGTTCATAAATGGTTTTCAAAGATCTAATTGCCTACCCACCTCAGCCGGTTGCTAACCACACTGTCATACTTCCACATCCTCTCCAGGAAAATGACTGGCCCACTGATCAGTGATACAAAATTCCATTCCCACCCATTTTTATGTTCATCTGCATCGGGCATCCAAAATCTGTCCCTGTGACTTTATAATTTTGTAAGCTCATTGTCATGATTTGTTAAAAATATGATCAATGTGTTATTGGTTCATACCAATAAAAGTTCCTGCTGAAGAATTTCACTAGCATGTTCTATTTGTGCACATTATCCCAGAAGTGCTGTTGGTGGTAATACTATCTCTGAATATTCTTTTTTATTTTTGATGTTTTTTTTAAAATAAATTGCTTGTAAATTTCCACATGCAACTATTTGGAAATTGGTTTGGCTAAGTGGCTATTTCTTGGCGAGAAAAAATGAAGAGGACTCTTCACATTTGCAATAAAGGATACGGCGACTGAACAAACACTTGATTCTGATTGTTTTGTGCTGATGCATTGTTTAATGTGAATGACTAAAATGAAGGCCTGTCCTTCACAGAAACTCTTCAGTGCAGAAGGAGGTCATTTGGCCCCCTCAAGTCTGCATCAACTCTCCGACAGAACATCTTAACCAGACCCTATCCCCGTAACCCCACATATTTATCCCACTAATCCCTCTAACCTATACATCTTGGGACAGTCAGGGCAATTTAGCAAGACAAATCCACCTAACCTGCATATCGTTGGACTGTGGGAGGATACCTGAGCACCCAGAAAAAAACCACACAAACACTGGGAGAATGTGCAAACTTTGCACAGACGGGCATCCAAGGCTGGAATCAAACCCAGGTCTTTGGCACTGCGAGGCAGCTAACCACTGTGCCACCATGCCACCCATGTTTTCTTGATACAAGTAAGATCATCCAGATGATAATTCATAGTTGAACAGAAATATACACCTTAGTTTTGCGATCTCAACAAAATCAATAAAGCAAGTGATCAAATACGTGAACAGGATGGGAATAGAGGGATATGGTTTCCAGAAGAGTAAGGAGTCTTACTTCAGACAGACAGCACGGTCAGTGTGGGCTTCGAGGGCCGAAGGTCCTGTTCCTGTGCTGTAATTTTCTTTCTTTGTTTTATTTGTTTCTATGCAAATTAATCAGTAGAATACTAGCTATGCTACTGGACTAGACAGGAATCGAGAGGCTCTGAACATTAAAGTAATCAACATGAGTTCAAATCTCAGCTTGGTAGTTTGAGAATTTGAATTTTAGAGTTCGAACAATAAGGTTTTCTTAAGTAATGCTACAAACTCAGATTTCTGTGCTAATTTTGGATTCAAAATGATTAATTAAGCATCTCTTGCTTCTTGTGGGAGGGTGATCCACACTTGTAACTGCTTTTGGCTGAAAGCCCCACTTCTGAGTGGCTTGGTTCTGACTTTTTAAACATTATATCCCCTTATCCCAGATTCCATGAGTGACAAGGAAATAAAAATCTCTGTCCACCTCATTGATTCTTGTTAAAAACCTAATAACTTCTATCAACTCACACCTTAACCTTCTTTATTTCCTATGTGTAGCTAGTTCTAAGTCAATGTGGTTGACCACTTAACTCTTTGAAGTGACCCAGCAAATCTTTGGAATGTATCAAAATCACAGACCAGAATTTTGATTGTTGATTGAATTGAAGTATGTGTAATTACGTGAGGAAATATTGAGTGCATATCCTAGCGTTATTATGTTCAATCACAACATTAAAGTCAGCAGCCGCAGGCGGGAGTATGAAACATACAGTTAAGTAGGCAATTGGTGGCAATTTTATGTAGATTGTCCATTTTTATGGTTGCCGTACAGGCCAATCGACCAGGCGGGTTTACAATTTTGCAGTAAATATATTCCAGTGTGAGATAAAATGTGTGGGGTGATGTAACATAAAAGAGGAAATTTGAAGGCTGAGGTGCTAAGAGGTCTGCTGTCAGGTGGTTGAATTTGCAGTGTAGACACAGTTTACAGACTTTCTTTGAGCTCATTTCATTTATACAGTACTGCAGCAGCCTGAGACAGCTTCACAGCAGCTGTCAGCCTTCAAGAAGCTCTCTGGAAACGCCCACCCTCAATCTCACTTCACTCAGCACCATCATTCTGCCATCGCCCCCACTAGCAGCGCTGAGCCTTTCTCAGTACACATTTAATGCTGGCTGTTGGTAAATTGGCCAGCCAGCATGAAATAGTGGCCGGAGTCCACTTGTGTAGATATCATAGAATCCCTATAGTGCTGAAAGAGGCCATTCAGCCCATTGACAACAATCCCACCCAGGCCTAATCTCCATAACCCCATGTATTTACCCTTCTGATCCCCCTGATATGAAGGGGAAATTTAGCATGGCCAATCCACTTAACCTGCACATCTTTGGACTGTGGAAGGAAACAGGAACACCTCGAAGAAATCCACACGGACACAGGTAGAATGTGCAAACTCCACACAGACAGTCACTCAGGGTGGAATTGAACCCAGGTCCCTGGCGCTGTGAGGCAGCAGTGTGAACCACTGTGCCTGATGAGTGTAAGATACAGGCCACTATGGTGGTTCAAGTAAAAAGTGCATCTGGGGTAACCAGCAAATGATAATAAATTCTGACTATGTTAATGTTCATATCCCGAGAACGGCTTTACAAACTGCCTATAACCCAATACAAATCCTATGTCACAAACGTGTACAGAAAAATGACAACTGTTTTGTGAAGTAGAAAAGCAATCCTTAATGAATGAGTGAATCTTTTAAAGAATGAATTTATGCCTAAAGAGAGTTCTGTGTTCTGGGATTGTGCTCCAGGGATCAGTGTGCTGGGGGATTAAAATGAATGCACACACACCAGAACAGATGCCATCAAGTAAGGTCCTTTGAGACTTCTTCGATCAATAGTCATGAAAAGCAGAATGAATATTAAACAATGGAGTGATCCTTAATGCCTGACACAAAACGCTTTTACAATCTAGCATAATCCATTGTTTCTAAATGTCAATATCTTTGGAACTTCTCCCTCTCCAACATCTTGATGTTTGGCAGCGGTTGTTCATCGCTTAGACAATTTTTGCAGATAAACAGGGTTTCTGCTAAAAAAAGTGTAACAGGCTTTTGCCAAATTTACTGATGTGCAGGATAAAATGAATCAATACTAAAATTCATGTTAAGATGATGTGGAGATGCTGGTGTTGGACTGGGGTGGGCACAGTAAGAAGTCTCACAACACCAGGTTATTTGGACTTGTGAACTGCTTCTTCATCAGCTGAGTAGAAAAGTAGCATTATCATGATGTCTGCATGATCTTGCCAATGTACCATGCACGACGTGAGATTATACAGATGCCATGGCAACAGATGAATGGACACTGCACAACAATTGCCAGGCAGGAGTGTTCCCTTCCAGTCAGAGAACACTTCAGCAGCCAAGGGCATTCAGCCTACAACCTTCTCCAAAGCAGCCTTCAAGACACACAGCAACGCAGAATTGCCGAGCAGAAACTTATAGCCAAGTTCTGCAGGAATGAGGATGACCTCTACTGGGATCTTGGATTCATGTCACACTTTGGCCTGGGCTTGTAAAATCCTACTAACTGTCCAGGCTTGAGACAATTCACACCTCTTTAACATATGATTATCCCCCTGTCCATTCAAACTGTCTGCATCTATAAAAACTTGGTAAAGACTTGCATTCTAACCTTTATCTTGCAATTTTGTCTTTGTGTATATACGTTGTGTTTGTGAAACCTACTGCTCCACTCACCTGATAAAGGAGCAGTGCTCCGAAAGCTCGTGATTCCAAATAAACCTGTTGGATTTTAACTTGGTGCTTTGAGACTTCTTATTTTATTAAGATGTGTGTTTGCAGCTTTAGAAATGTTGAGTGCACAAAGGTTGTTGCGTAATGTTAAATCTCGTGGGATTTAGGTTAAGGCAGCCAGTTGGATACAAAATTGGCTTGATGACAGTAGACAGAAGGTGGTTGTGGAGGGTTGTTTTCAAAGTGGAGGCCTGTGACCAGCAGTGTAACTCATGGATTGGTGCTGGTTCCACTGTTATTTGATATTTATATTAATGATTTGATGAGAATTTAGGAGGAATGGTTAGTAAGTTTGCAGATGACACAAGATTGGTGGCATAGTGGATAGTGAAGAAGGTTATCTAAGATTGCAACGGGATTTTGATTGATCAATTGGGCCAATGGGCTGATGAATGGCAGACGGAGTTTAATTTAGATAAATGCGAGATGATGTATTTTGATAGATCAAACTGGGGCAGGGCTTATTCAGTTAATGGTAGGGTATTGGGGAAAATTATAGAACAAAGAGATCCAGGGAAACAGGTTCATAGTTCCAAGAAACTGGAGTCACAGGTGGACAGGGTTGTGTAGAAGGTATTTGGCAAGCTTAGTTTCATTGGTCAGAACATTGAATATGGAAGATAGGACATCCTGTATAAGACATTGGTGAGGTGACGCATGTAATACTATGTACAGTTCTTTCAACCTATTGTAGAAAAAATATTATTAAACTAGAAAGAGTTTGAAAGTCCTAGGATACTAGGACTTGATAGTTTGAGTCATAAGGAGAGGCTGGATAGACTGGGGCATTTTTCCCTGGAGAGTAGGAGGCTGAGGGGTGATTTTATAGAGGTCTATAAAATAATGAAGGGCACAGATCAGCTAGATAGTCAACATATTTTCCCCAAAGTAGGGGATAGGTTTAAGGTAAGAGGGAAGAGATACAAAAGGGTCTAGTGGGGCAATTATTTCACAGAGGGTGGTAAGTGGCTGGAATGAGCTGCCAGAGGTATTAGTAGAGGCAGGTACAATTTTGTCTTTTAAAAAGCACTTAGACACTTACATGGGTAAGATGGGTTTAGAGGGATATGGGCCAAATGGGGACAACTGGGGACAAGCTTCGTGGTAAAAACTTAGGCAACATGGCCAAATTGGGCTGAAAGGTCTGTTTCCCTTTGACAAAACCATGCTGACTATTCTTGATTAATCCTTGCCTTCCCAAGCTGAGATTTATTCTGTCCCTCCGAATTTTTCTCATAGTTTCCCTACCACTGAAGGTAGACTCATTAGTCTGTTATCCCCAACTTTCCCCTTCTTGAATAATGTTACCATATTAGCTCTGGCACCTTTCCTGTGGCTAGAGAAGATTTGAAAACTGTTGTCAGAGCTGCTGTAATCTCCTCTCGTGCCTCCCACTGCAGCTTGGGATACAGTCGAAAGGAGAGGCAGACAAAATACATGCTTACATGTGTTTCCATAGCTGGATTTCCATGGAACATGTTGCTAGTATGTCGATAGAGTTTATAGCTTGAAGGGTGACACTCCACATCAAATATGGCTAACTGGAAGTCTCTCCCACTTTTACCTCCTCCTGTAAGAACATTGGGAGGATTTATAGGTCAATAATCAATCTATTTGATTACATTATGAATGCACCTTCCTTGGTCATCAAATTCTGAAGTGGGAATCGAACCCAGAGCTTCTGGATCAGACTCAGAGGATGGTATTTTCCTTGCCCCAAAACTGGTAAATCCTACCAGAGATCAATGGACCTTTGCATAGTCTGCCCCCCTGCCCACTATGATTCCCATGGCAGCTGGGACAAGAAATTCTGCACTGCGAGACTGTCAATCATTCTACAAAACCTCCAAATTGTAACTATATTATTATAATTGGTTTGATACTGTACTTTGGTCTTCCATGCATTCAAAGGAGAGGTAACATTTATTCTATAATGACTATTGAATTTTGTATTCTGGGGATAGGAGCACCTGAGTGTCAACCTGCCTATATTTGCAACAGTTGCTGACTGATTTGGCCATATTTTCAGTATTTCCTACACCCAGCATTCACAATCAGTTTGTTCTTCAATTCTCTACCTGTTTTTAGTTGACAGTTAACAAATCATTCAGCTTCCAAGCTATAAAGATATTTTCCAACCATTAGAAATCTCACTTTTGTCACCAATCTTAATTACAATGATAAGGGCTGGAATGATAATGGATTATACCTGTGAGATGGCGATTCTAATTTAAAACAACTGTGAGGCAAAGGTGCACAGGGGGAAAGAGCACACATTGATAGAAAGAGGCAGTAAGTAAGTGTGAACGGGGAGCTGAATGGAGGGTCAAGTGAGATGAATGTTAATGGAACAAGAGGCTAGTGTTTGAGTGCTTCTTTGAAGGGGAGAAGGTAAGGATAGTGATGATGAGAGTGAGGGAGTGTTTGAAAGAAGGAGTAACTTTGAAAACAAAGGGGAAGGAGGCAAGGGTGGGGGAAGTGTTTGACTGAGTAAGAGGATGCTGAGGGAATATCTGAGGACCACATTTCCCACATCAGAGATTGACCGTGACACTGCATCTTACTACCACCTACACCAAACACCAACCTCCCCCCCCACCCACCCCCGCCCAAACATGGAAATAGGCAAAAGAGGGCAGAGAGAAAACTGAAAATAGTTAAGAGATAGGAAAAGAAAAAAAACGATGGGAACACTCACAGAAGCAGAAAAGGAGAATCACAGAAAATAATAATGTGAAAATGATAGAGTTAAGAAAGTGACTACATTCTGACCATGGGCAACACCATTGAAGATCAATCAGTAATATGGAATATTTCATTAATAAGCAATACATTATAAGGATTCTGTAGTGTAAGAATATACATTTGTTCTTTTTAGTTGAATGTCCAATAACTAAATCTTTTGTGATTGCTATTCATTAAGTTCAAAGTGAACATAAACACTGAAGCACTGCAGGAAAGATTGACAACACTGCTGTACTTTACAAAGACCACATTGTGAAATTCCTGGGACAATGTTCCACATAACAATATCAGATGAAATTTTCTGTTTGTTTATGTTGGTGGGATCTTCTGATCCCACCCACCCTCACCATGGGGAAATCCAGAGATCCTGCTGCTGGCCAATGATTGTGAAACACAGAGCAGGGGGGCACAGAAAATTCTCCTCATCATATTTTCTATGTTGTCCATGGCAAAAGTCTCATGTTCACTCCTTACTCAATGAATTTTGAGCTCAGCACATCACTAAACTTTCACCTCCATGCCCACTCCCCAAGACAATGGATTCTTTCTCATAATTTTAGAATTCTCATTCTACCTGAATCCCTTCATTTGGTCTCCTTTCCTCTTGAGATCTTTCCATTTAAAACTCCTGGCATTATATTGGCCATCTCAACAATACTACGCTAGCCTACTTCTCTCTGGAACTCAGTTCTCTCAATGCAGCCCCTATCATTGTAATTAAAATTGGTGACAAAAGTGAGATTTCTAATGCTTGGAAGCTGAATGGCAACCCCTCTTTGTCAATGCATCAAAACAAAGTCTCACAATTCTATTCTTTGTCACATTAGTTGAGTTTTAATACAACAATTGTTTTGGCGTACATCATGGTCTTGCCCTGAATTGGAAAATTTCCTTAACTTTGCTTCCAATTTTCACCTTTCCTTCACCTTCACAGAACTCATTACTAAATCTTCCTGTTTCCTTCTCAATGTCTTTATCTCCAAGTCTTGGGATAGGCTATTGACTAATACCCACTGTTAAACTACTGACTCTCAAATATTGTGACAGTTGTCCCTATAAGGGCAGCACAGCAGAAGATGATCATCTGGCTTAACGGACCAATTGGGACTGAGTGTGGATAATCACCCCAGGGGATCGAGTCCTACTTTAAGCAGAAGACAGTCTAAAGACAGGTAGCCAGAAATTTCCCATCCCACTCACTGTGGGAATCGTAGCAGGTGGGACAGAAAATTAGGCAGATCATTTACAGGTCTGCTGAGCTCTGGTAGGATTTTCTGATCTTTGGAGTCTATGCGACTGGAAAATCGCATCCAAAGAAGTCATATAAGGGCTGGGGTAACAAAAGGGCTGTACCAGAGCAGCCATAGGGCAGCTGGCCTATGTATAGTTTTTCCTTCTTAATACTCTTTGTGTTCCAGACCAAGTTTGTAACATGCATCATTTCAGCTACATTAGACTTAGGTTATGAAACTATACCTAGACTGAGTCAATGCATTCAGGAGGCAAGAGGAAGAAACTGGAGGAAAAAACACGACCTAAATTTGTCGCAAGGCATAAGGTCACACAAAATAATTAATTAAGTCTTACTCATTAACCAATTGAATGATAAAACTTTGCACATAAATGGCTGTGTTCAGCTTGAAGAATAACATGTTTAGTTGCTCTTATCATATATTTTCCGGCATTACACATTGGTTACAGTAGCTGTGAAGTGCTTTGAGCCGTACTGAAAACATGAGAGGCTGCATCAATGCAAGTATTACTTGTAACGTTAGCATTTGTTTTAACTGCATATCATTATAATTATTGATAATTGGAGAATACTTTCCTTATAATGTTGATGAATGTTGTCTGATTATACTTGTAAAACAATTGTACTTTAATAAAGTTATTTTTTCCTTATGTTTTACACATTTCCAGTATAAGTGCATATAAAGTTCTCTTCAATGATGCATGTATAGATTATTCTGTAATGCAAAATATTCCAGGCTACCCAGGGCCATCAAATGGTTGAAATCACTGTCCTTTCCTTTATAGGTGCCATTACAAAATCAGATAAATCCCTTCCATATGGATTTCTGTTATAAAGAACAGAGAACAAAAAAATTACAGCACAGAAACAGGTCCTTTGGCTCTCCAAGCCTGCACAGATCATGCTGCCCAACTGAACTAAAACCCCTATCATATCTCTCCATTGACATCCTATTCATGTTTAAGGGGTGTCCATACACCCCTTAAAAATCTCTACTGTACTTGCTTCCACTATCTCCCCCAATAGCAAGTTCCAGGCACCCACTACCCTCTATGTAAAAAATTTACCTTGTACACCTCCTTTAAACTTTGCCCCTTGCACCTTAAATCTGTGCCCCCTAGTAATTGACCCTTCCACCCTGGGAAAAAGCTTCTGACTATCCACTCTGTCCGTGCCCCCCATAATCTTGTAGACTTCTACCATGTCGCCCCTCAACCTCTGTTGTTGCAGTGAGAACAAGCCAAGTAGCTCCAACCTCTCTTCATAGCTAATGCCCTCCATATCAGGCAACATCCTGATAAATCTTTTCTGCGCACTCTCCAAAACCTCTACATCTTTCTGGTAGTGTGGCAACCAGGATTGAACACTATATTTCAAGTGCATTGACTATGATTTGACACAACAAAATCATTTACAGGGATTCAAATTGGAGAAGGTTATTCTGTTCAAATCTTTTGTTTTAAATCCCCAATTCAAAATATTACTACATCAAGCAAACACAATGACTACTTGTTAACTGAATTGTAAGCAAAATGATATTTTTCTCAGATGGCATTGAATACGATTTATAACAAGGATTGATTATTCCAGCATTTGCTACTGGAGAAAGATCTGGTGATTTGGTAACAATTTATATTTTATTCCATCTGTATAACATATACATGTCTTTGGCTTTGAATGAAATTGAATAGAAATTGCCTAGTGGAGTAATGGAAATTTTTTAGTTCTTCCTTCCTAAGCAATTTCCAGTAAATGATTTGCTTCACTGCCACAAGGATGTTACCCATTGGATAATAATGAGGTGAGGAAAACATTTTTTCTGTTGGCTGTACTTACTTGAATACGATTAACATTTTCTTTGAGCTGCTACATTTCAATTCAGCTCAATGCATGGATATGTAATTAAGGTAGAAGATTGCTTGGGTTTGTTCTCTTATTCTCAGTGTGGGAAACTCTGCTTACACACCTCAATGAGAAGCTGAGCTCAATGGCAGTTTAACTGGGGACTACCCATAAAAATGGGTGAGGGAAGCTGCTCCTCTCCTCAAATATGTCCCACAAAAATCTCATAACTATTCCCCCCTCCACTATCCCCAACAATATCTCCCAAAGCGATTCCTCACCCTTAGGATTTCCTCAATGAAACTCCTCCCTCCCACTTCCCCTACCACAAGGGGATTCTTTCTCCCTCCACCTTATTGTAGCCAGATCCTGCCCAACTTCTGACTCTCACCCCCACCCCAAGGCCTGCCCTGCTGCAGTCTGAAAGTCTCCCCTGTTGAAGCTTGATCTTAACTTCTTGTGGCACAGTGGTTAGCACTGCTACCTCACAGCGCCACGGACCTGGGTTCGATTCCTGATTTGGGTCGCTGTCTGTGTGGAGTCTGCACATTCTCCCAGTTATAGCGTGGGTTTTCTCTGGGTGCTCCGATTTCCTCCCATGGTCTGAAAGAAATGCTGATTAGATGCATTGGCCATGGTAAATTCTCCCTCTGTGTACCCAAACAAGTGCCAGAGCATAACGACTAGGGGATTTTCACAGTAACTTTACTGCAGTTTTAATGTAAGCTACTTGTGACACTTATAAATAAACTTAAAAAAAAACACTCCCCAGCTCCGATCCATCAGAAGCCCAACCTGATTCTGTACCCTCCCTCCCAACCACTCCAAGACCCAACCTGACCCCTCCGTTCCCCTCTGGACCCGACCAAACTCAACATCCCTTATGTAAAATGCCACCACCATCATCTCCTCAACTCGTAAATCCTACCATCTTACCTTAGATCCTTTCTTCTCCCTAACCTGTGAAGTAAGTTTAAACCTGGTTGATGGATCTATAAGCCTCCTAATTAATGGCAGCCACTGCCTCAAGAAAGGGGTCTTGTTCTCTTCATGTCCAACTCTACAGTGTTCAACTGAAGGCATCAGGATACTTGGGCTGAATCATTAGAGCAGGTGAGATAGAATTAAAAAAAACCTCTAATAAGAAAGTAGGAGCGTAGTAACAATCTGCCTCTGCTTGTGCTGACAAATGAGTTAAAGGGAAGTGAAGGGGAAGATTTTAGTCAAGTATAGGATACTCAGCTAATGTTATGGGGACCTGGGTTCAAATCCCATCCTGGTATATGGTGGAATTTGAATTCAATAAAAAATATCTGGTATTAAGAAACTACTGATGACCATGAAACCATTGTCGATTGTCAGAAAAACCCATCTGGTTCACTAATGTCCTTCAAGGAAGGAAATCTGCTATCCTTATCTGGTCTACATGTGACTCCAGAGCCAAAGCAATATGGTTGATTCTTAACTGCCCTCGAGCAACTAGGGATGGGCAATAAATGCTGGCAAGCCAGCGACACTCATGTCCCATGAATGAATAATTGAAAAAAATCCACAGAAATTCAGATCCAAGGTTTCTGCCACATAAGTAAGCGCGGAAGATCAGACATAGCTCCATGAAACTTTCTAGCATAACATTTAATTGTTTTATTTAAATTCAGACCTAATTTGTTCCTTATATACTTGACTAACTCTATTACAAAGAAGATCTTCCCTGCACTTCCCTTTAACTCATTTGTCAGCACAGAATCTAACTGAGTGTGCATGCAAGCAAGATTAACCATTTCTTAACCATTCCAGTCCCGTAAAAAACAAATAGGAGTTGGGAAACTTTGACTTTAATTAATTTGTCATGTCTTTTTTTCATAAGTTACTTTTGTACGGTCCATGATAACTTCTGCCAATACAAATCCCATTTGATTTAAAGCTTAGGTAGTTCCTAATGTTGTTTGATTACAAAGAAATACTGTTCTATCCTGCCACTCGTTGCTCAATCTTTTAAAAACTTCAATTAAAGCCCCATTTTCTCCAATTGTTTCAACTTAGCTCATAATTCACACCCTCACCTGTTAAAGGACCAGTGCTCTGAAAGCTCATGATTCCAAATAAACCTGTTGGATTTTAACCTGGTGTTGTGAGACTTCTTCCCATAATTCATACAGGAAAACAATTCCCAGAATGGTTGACTATGAAACTATAATGGGCTTGTGGAGAACATGCTATTGTTAAGCTTAACCTTAGTCTCACTTAACATCCATGTGCACACATGCATCCTGAATGATGCCACTACAGAGTGGCCAAGACTGAATGTGTCATCAATTTTTAACTCTTCTAAACTTAAAAATTGTCAACAAATAAAATACAGTTTGGTACCTTGGTTGATATTAGCCAACTCAGCATAGACCAATTATTTTGCTTTGGACCAGCCATGAACTTATTTCAACTGTAGAAGGTTCACTATCATCCAATGTGAACAAAGAACAAAGAAAAATACAGCACAGGGACAGGGTCTTTTGGCCTCCAAGCCAATGGCACAGTGATTAGCACTGCTGCCTTATAACGCCAGAGACTTGGATTCAATTCCCAGCTTGGGTGACTGTCTATGTGGAGTTTGAACATTCTCCCCCTGTCTACAGGGGTTTCTCCAGGTGCTCCAGTTTCCTCTCACAATCCAAAAATGTGCCGGTTAGGTTAATTGGCTATGCTAAATTGCTCCTTAGTGTCGGGGGATTACTAGGATAAATACGTGGGGTTACGGGGATATGGCCAAGGTGGGATTGTTGTCTCGATGGGCCAAATGGCTTCCTCCTGGAAGTATTCTACGATTTTGAGCCTGTGCCAATCATACTACCCTAACTAAACAAAAGAAAAGCCCTTCTGCCCTAACTCAGCCCGTATCCTTCTATGCCCTCCCTATTCATGTACCCATCCAGATGCCTCTTAAATGTGCCTGCTTCCACCAGCTTCTCTGGCAGTGCTTACCAAGTGGTGGGAGCTTGCAGTATCAGAATAAAGCCCCCAACTACTATTTCTGAGCAAGTGATGCCAGCACTGTATTAACACGCTGTCATCAGAATGTTAGAACTTGACAATGAGAAGATTACATTATAACAGATAGCTGGAACTGATGAAAGGTCACTGACAAGAAAGATGACTGGGATGAGGTCAGGCTTTTTGAATATTTCCAGCACGTTCTGCTTTTATTTCAGATTTCCCAGTGTCGATGGTACTTTGGTCAAATAGATGTTTTGACTTGCATTTTACATAGTGCGCTGATAATGGCACATGTCATGATGCTTATTTAATCTTTTTCCGAACAGGATATTCACCAGAACCAAACGCCTTACCTGTCAAATCCAAATATTTACTGCACTGCTGTTTATAGACTAAACTTCATTCTTTATCAAATTGGTCGGTTTTGCTTTTATTGAACATGATCTTCATGCTATCATGAAAGATGTTAAATCTTAAAAAGATGCTTTAGAAAAAGCTAAACGTCACTGAAGTATATTTAACAATCGAAAGATGCCATCTCTGTCTCACAATCATATTGCTAGACTAAACTTTTGGAGCCTGCAGATCTGTTTATCTTGTGATGTAAAATTTTAAAAGCAGTTGAGCAGCTGCAGCTGTTCGCTCTCAACTCCAGGAGTTAAAGCACAAAGTTTCTCTGAGGCTGTTTCATTGTTTCATAAACTTGCCACAGTTTGCTGAGTGTGAGACAGGAGGAATGAGACAGAAGGAGAGAAAGAGGGGACGTATTAGGAGTAAGTCACACAGAACAGTCACATGGAGAGGCTTTTAAAGTGAAAATGTATTGGGAGGAACCCAAATATTTTTATGGAGGGAGAAGGAACATAGAAGCATAGAACATATGATCAGGAGGGGGCCATTCGGCCCTTTGAGCCTGCTCCTCCATTCATCATGATCATGATTGATTGTCCAACTCAACAGTCTAATCCTATATCTCCGCGTAACCTTTAATCCCGTATTTAGCTGCCTCTTGACTATATTCACTATAGAAAGGGCTTGAAGGAAATCAAAAGTGATGGAACTAATTGCTTTCTTAATGCTTAGATTATGGGAGACTGAGGGCATTATACGTGCTGCTTCCTGCATCCATTATTATTACAAAAGTTAGCTTCAAACTCTTTGTCCTGAGGTTTGCCTCCTCCCCCTGCAACTGGATCCTCAAATTCCTAACCTACAAACTGCAATCAGTAAGGATAGGCAACAATGCGTTCTCCAAGTCTATCCTTAACACTGGCGTCCCACAAGGTTGTGTCCTTAAACCCTTAACTGTATTCCTTATATGCCTAAGACAAATTCCACTCCATCAGAATATTCAAATTTGCTGATGCCACCACGGGAGTGGGTCAGAACTCAAACAATGATGAGGCAGAGTACAGGAAAGAGATAGAAAATCTGATGCACTGATGAGGGACGACAACAATCTTTCCCTCAATGTTAACAAAATAAAAGAGATAGTCATCGACTTCAGGAAGTGCAGTGGAGGATATACCCCCATTTACAGCTGTGGAAAAGGTTGAGAGCTTTAAGTTTCTAGGCATCCAGATCACCAACAATCTGTCCTGGTCCCTTCACACCATTGGTATAGTTCAGGACGCCCACCAATGCCTCTATTTTCTCAGGAGACTAAGGAAGTTTGGCATGCCTGCTATGACTCTTACCAACTGCTACAGATGAACTATAGAAAACATTCTTTCTGCTTGTTTCACAGCTTGCTATCACTCCTGCTGTGTCCAAGACCGCAAAGAAAATTCCAAAGAGTGATGAACAAAACCCAGTACATTATGCAAATAAGCCTCCAATCCATTGACTGTCTACATTTCCCACTGCTTTGGAAAAGTAGTCAGCATAATCAAGGACCCCACGCACACCAGATGTAGTCTCTTCCTCTCTTCTACCTTTTCTGTCAGGAAAAAAATACAAAAGTCTGACGACATGTACTAACTGACTGAAGAACAGCTTCTTCTCTGCTGTCATCAGACTTTTAAATGGACCTATCACATATTCTCTGTACCCTAGCTATGATTGTAGCATTACATATGCACCCTCTCCTTTCCTTCTTTGTGAACAGTATGCTTTGTCTGCATAGTACGCAAGAAACAATACTTTTCATTGTATACTAATACACGTGATTAGAATAAATCAAATCATTCACTGATAGAAGTGCAATCAGACCTAATCCTATCCTCCAACACTGTCCAATGCCTGAATGACATTCTCACTCTGTTCACCTACTGTCCATTCAAAGTGATTACACAAAAACCTATCCCAAGGAAATTTGCTGTTGTTCAAGACTGAATGCAAAATTGCAGCCTTTTTATTTTGGGACACAGTAATACTAATTTCTTCTCGGTCTTTTGGCTATGATAAAGCATCGGATCAAGCCCAGGATAAGCAATTCCTTATTCGAGAGCTTGGATCTTGTTTGTCTCATTTGTGGAGACCATGAATTGAATTCAATTGGAATTTGAATTTGATTTTTGGAGCAAGCAAGGAATGAATTTGGGATTTTCTGATCCACAGAACATAGAACATTACAGCACAGTATAGGCCCTTCAGCCTTCAATGTTATGCTGAGCTATGTCCAATCCAAAGATCAAGCTATCCCACTCCCTATCATTCTGGTGTGCTCTACGTGCCTATCTAATAACTTTGTAAGTTCGTAAACTGTCCGACTCCACTATCACAGCAGGAAGTCTATTCCACACCCCAAACACCCTGAGTAAAGAA
Organism: Sphyrna mokarran; assembly: GCA_024679065.1. Taxonomy (NCBI): domain Eukaryota; kingdom Metazoa; phylum Chordata; class Chondrichthyes; order Carcharhiniformes; family Carcharhinidae; genus Sphyrna; species Sphyrna mokarran. The sequence goes on along the minus strand of JAGIQG010000023.1, from coordinate 19,474,230 downwards.
TCTACCTCAGAAATCCCTCCTATATCTTCCACCATGACCTTATAGTTATGCCCCCTAGTAACAGGTACATCCACCCGAGGAAATAGTCTCTGTATATCCACTCTATCTATCCCTCTTATCATCTTATAAACCTCTAATAAATTGTCTCTCATCCTCCTCCGCTCCACACCTTTCCTCGTAAGACCTACTCTCCAAACCAGGAAGCATTCTGGTAAATCTCCTCTGCACTCTCTGCAATGCTTCCACATTCTTCTTATAGTGAGGTGACCAGAACTAAACACAATATTCCAAATGTGATCTCACCAATGTCGAATATAGTTGCAGCATAACCTCACAGCTCTTAAACTCAAACCCGCTGTTAATAAACGCTAACACAATATAAGTCTTCTTCACAGCTCTATCCACTTGAGTGGCAATCTTCAGAGATCTGTGGAAATGAACCCCAAGATCCCTCTGTTCCTCAACATTCCTTAGAACAATGGGGAACCTGTAATCTGCATTCAAGTTTGTCCTACCAAAATGAATCGCCTCACACTTATCAGGGTTAAACTCCATCTGCCACATTTCAGCCCAGCTCTGCATCCTATCAATGTCTCTTTGCAGCTATAAGAGCTCTCCACTTCCAGTACTCCAACAATCTTTGTGTCAACAGCAAATTTACTAACCCACTCTTCAGCCCCTTCTTCCAAGATAAAAATCACAAATAGCAGAGGACCCAGCACTGACTCTTGTGAGACACCGCTAGTAACTGGCCTCTAGTCTGAAAATTTTCCCTCCATCACCACTCTGTGTCTTCTATGATACAGCCAGTTACTTATCCAATCAGCCAAATTTCCTTCTATCCCACACATTTTTATCTTCTTCATGAGCCTACCGTGGGGAACCTTATCAAACGCCTGACTAAAGTCCATGTATATGACATCAATTGCTCTACCTTTGTCCACACACTTAGTTACCCCCTCAAAGAAATCAATCAAATTTGTGTGGCAGACTTACCCCTCACAAAACCATGCTGACTATCCTGGATTAAACTGCATCTTTCCAAATGATCATAAATTCTATCACTCAGGACCCTTTCCATTAACTTACTGACCCCGGAAGTAAGTTGGCCTATAATTACCAGGCTCATTTATTTCCTTTCTTGAAGACAGGAACAACATTTGCCACTCTCCAATCCTCTGGCACTATCCCCATGGACAGTGAGGATCCAAAGATAAAAGCTAAAGGCTCCCCAGTCTCATCCCTTGCCTCCCAAAGTATCCTAGGATGTATGCTATCTTGCCCAGGGGATTTATCCATTGTCAGGTTGTCAAAATTGCTAATACATCTTCCCTAAGAATATCTACTTCCTCCATCCTATCAGTCTGTATCACACACTCATCCTCAAAGACATGGCTCCTCTCCTCAGTGAACACTGAAGAAAAGTATTCATTCAACACCTCACCTATCTCTTCTGAAGCATTCTGAGCATTGGCTCTGCAACCGTAAGGATGGAGTTTTAAAAAAAAGCACCATACTAATTCTAACCTGATCCATGGGGCTGGGCCCTTTGACTATCTACCTCTCTTGTACAGCTTTGCTCATTTCCTAGTGGCACTTGAGAGGGAGTGCATGGTGTCTGCTGATACTCTTGTGGCCTTCTGAGACAGGTGACTCATGCATATGTTGGAATGTTTGATGGATGCTAGAACTTACATTAGTATTCCTTTGTTTTAATGCTTTAGTTTGCTATTAGTTGCGCCCCTTTAACCTTATTGTTACGGTTGCTGGAGCAACCAACTTCTTCCTTATCATTCAATTTTAGGAAAAAACATATTAATTCTGGCAATACCAAATTCAAAAGTGTGTTATTGACCAGAAATTTTCTCAGATTGTCACAGTGAAACATTACTCCAAGAAACTGACAGCAACTTCCGAAATTCTGCAGACGTGCAGAGCAACAGATGGGCAGAACAACTTACAAATCCAAAAGTTGCTGTTGATAATTCTTTGCTTTGGCTGTGAGTCTCTTCACACTCGTTAATCAATGGGAAATCTATGAATAGATGAGAACTTTCACTCTAAGGCTGTTTGTCTCACCATGAAGACCCTGGAAAAAGTTATAGCTCTTTGAATGAAGTGTGTGTTATTGGATTAACATCATCATTGCTCCAGAATGATTTAAATAATTACACATTTTACATTTTTTAACAAGTTTATGTTGATATTTTAACTTTTATTTCAATCTAATCATAATCATGTGTTTTACTATCTATAAATTCCAATTAAAAGTGAAAGATGTTTTCCAGAGATTTCCTGCCCTGTCTGCCATGGAAATCGTAGACAGAAAATTTGGCAGGCCATTTAAAGGTCCATAGACCTTGGGTGGGAATTTCTGGTCTTGGGGCACACATGGCTGGAAGATCCCACCCAGCCAGTACTCGTAACTAAAATAAAAGCAAAATATTGTAGATGCTGGAATCTGAAACAAAAACAGAAAATGCTGGAAAATCTCAGTGGGGCGGCCCAGTGGAACAGTAGTTAACACTGCTGCTTCACAGCTCCAGGGACATAAGTTCAATTCCCAGCTTGGGTCACTGTCAGTGTGGAGTTTGCACATTGTCCCCATGTCTACATGGATTTCCTCTGAGTGTTATAGTTTCCTCCCACACTCCAAATATGTGTAGGTTAGGTTGATTGGCCATGTTAAATTGACCCTCAGAAGGCAATTTTACCATTTTGATTCTAAGTGTTGAATCTGTACATAATTCAAATCTGATTTGTAACATATTTTCCTCTACACACACTTAGCCTGAAAAAATTCACAAGTCTGAATCACACCTGAAATGCTGCTGCTCCAATCGGAGCCCTCAACTGTGCCTGCACAATGAAAAATAATGTGAAAAATGCTCCCCTGTCACATCTTTTCCAGACTGCAAAAAACGGATAAAGTGGCCCCGGAGCAATGGCCCCCACAAAGTAGCAGCAGATGCCCCTGTCCCTGACACCAGCACCTCTCCCAGCCAGGTATCCATCTGGTCTGCCTCCCTCCTTTTCCTCCCCCCAATACCTGAGAACCATCTGAGCTCCCTCCTTCTCCCCTACTGACACCAGAGAGTGACCTAGCATCCCTCTCCTTCCCACCAGAGAATGATCTGGACTGCCTCACTCTTGTCCCCCCTACCAGCACCGATCTAAGTTGGGAGCCATTGGAAATTCTGAATTTACCTCCTTCAGGCTGGAGTGCCTGAAACAGACCTTTGCTGAATGTATTTGTTTTGCACCAAATCTGGAGAGGCGAATGCAATGGTAAAGCAGGAAAAATTGGATGTCCAGCTCACTAAGTCAATTTAAATGCATGCAAGCACATTTAAATTGATGTCACGCCTGTTTTGGGTACAGTTCCGATCATGACCATTTTTGGGCCTTGGTAAAGTGGGAATCTGCGCAGACATGGATACGGATTGCACTATTTGCCTCATGCCCATCTTTACCAAGTTTTTGTGCCCGAAAACATGCGCAATGCAATGGTAGAACTGGGCTCTTATTGGGATGCATTGGGATGAAGGATGAGCGGGACAAATATGTGGGGTGACAAGGATAGGACCTGGGTTGGATTACAGTAGGTGCAGACTCAATGGGCCGAATGATCTCTTTCTGCATTGTAGAGTTTCTATGATTCTATGATATCTGACAACATCTGTGGAGAGAGAACAGAGTCAATGTTTACAATCTGGATGACCCAGAGAAAGTACTTTCAACTTCCTGATTTGGTGAATACCTCAATGTGATTGGCTGCTTACCTGTTTGCCCCTGCGCGCCAAGATATTTTCTTGACATGGTGCCAGGGGAAATCCACATAGAGATTCCTAGATCTTTCTAAGCAGCCTTCTTCAAGATCAATGATGAGCACCTTTGCTTCACTGCTAACTGTTAGATCCAATCCACTGGGAAACTGATTGGAATCAGGCTTACAATATCTCCTCTTTCATTTTTACACACACATAACATTTAACACAATTTAACATCTTGAGTCTGTTATCTGTTGATCTAAAAGCTGTTGTTAATAATGCTTGTTAATAATCATTCAAAGGGAACATTTTTTGAACAGTGAAAGCATAAGCACTGTAGTGTTTTTTATATATCAAACACCTTTAGGCATTAAACTGCATTATTTGACCTGGCAGTGACTCCCTAAATGGTAAGGTTGTTTATCCAGTCAAGCTTGAAGTATAACATTGCCTCGTGTTTGATCCTTTGGCTATGACATGCAGGCCAATCTCACTTCGAACAAAAGTGGTACAGTTGCTCTCACTCTGATGGGGTCTGCTGCTTTTCAGCTGAAAGTGTATGAGTGTGGGTAACACGATGGATTAAATTTGTCCCCCACATGCTGCTCCCCATGAGCAATAGCTTGCAAAGCATCTATCATTTCCTCTCGTGTGTGCAGTTTGGTGAGTTGAATAAGCAAAATACTAAGCCATCATTGAGTCAATGCCTTAAGGAGGGGAGGACAAAATATTGATAAGAAAATCATGTCTCAAAAGGAATAATTGCCTATTTGGTGCACATGAAACAATATCAATCTTTAAAGCAAAAATGTATGAAAGTGAATCAAATTCATGAAACCATAGATGGTTAAAAATATTACCTACTTAAATGTTAACCCTAATATAAATTCAAAATACATTAGATGCTGGAAATAAAACAGAAAATGCTGGAAAAACTTACCAGGTCTGATAGCTGGTAAAGAGAGAAAAAAAACTCTTCTTTGAAACTGGAGAGAAGTAAAAATGCAATTTCAAAGAAGATTTGCATTGGACTCAATGTTAACTCTGTATCTTTCTCCTCAGATACTGTCAGACCTGTTGTGTTTTTCTACTTTTGGGGTTATATTTGCTAGAGTTCAGAAGATTGAGGGGGGATCCTCATAAAAATCTATAAAGTTCTAACAAGGCTAGACAGGATAGATGCAGGAAGGAGGTTCCCACCGAAGCGTCTATCACCCAGAAGTTGTAGTGTGAGGGTATGGTGTAAACCTTTTAGGACAGAGATGAGGAGAAATATCTTCACCCACAAGGTACTGAGCCTGTGGAATTCGTTACCACAGAAAGTAGTTGAGGCCAAAACATTTTGTAATCTCAAGAAGGAATTAGATATGGCTCCTTAGGCTAAAGGAATCAAAACATATGAGAAGAAGATGGGATCAAGCTATTGAGTTGGATAATCAGCCATAAACATAATTATTACCATTTTGGGCACAAAAACTTGGTGAAGTCGGGCGTGAAGTGATTTGTGTGATTTGCACTTGCATGTACGCAGTTGCCCACTTTATCAGGCCTGAAAATGGCCGCGATTCGAATTGTGCCTGAAATAGCAAAAATTAATGGGCTGCCCGTCCAACCTTATTAGCATTTCTCCCTTTACTATCGTGTTCACCCATCCAGATTCAGCGTGAAGCAGACATGCTCGACAAAGATGTGTTTTGGGCACTCCAGCTTCTGAAGAAATAAGTTCAGAGCTTCCAACGGCTCTCTAACTCAGATCAGTGGTTTGGGGTGGTAATGGTGGTGCGGGGGGAGTTGGAATGGATCATTCTCTGGTGTGGGGAGGGAAAGGAAGGTGGGTCAGATGCAACTTCGGTGTGGAAGAAAGAGGAAGGGGGGCTGATCATTCTCTGATTGGGGGGGGGGGAGGAGGGAGATCATATTATTCTCTGGTTGGAGGTGGGGAAAATGAGGACAGATGGTTTTCTGGTGGGGGGGAGAGAGGAGAAGAGAGGCCAGATAGTTCTCTGGTGGAAGGGGGCAGGGGAGAGGGCCAGATCATTTTCGACTGGGGAGAGAAGCAGTGGGGAGTGATGGTTCTCTGTTGGGGGGAAGAGGTCGAGGCAGATGGATCTCTGATGGGGGTAGGGGAGGAGAAAGGCTCAATCATTCTCTGGTGGGGGCAGAAGGGAGGGAGGCCAGATGGTTCCCTGGTTGGAGGTGGGGGAATGGAGTCAGGGGTGAGGAGTTCACTGCCAACAGCACTGTGCATATCAGCCACAGGCAGCAGGAATTGTGAAAAAGGCTAATGGAACTTTAAAAGAAAAATTATCTAAATTGACTGAAGAAACTGGATTAAATTGGCTAAAGGTATTGCCCTTAGCATCGTTTCACCTGCAAGTGACTCCCCATTCACAGACTGGACTATCAGCTGCAGAGATAGTCTATGGTCAGCCAATGAGGACTCCCTGGGATGGATAGAGGGAGTAGACCTCTAGCTGATGGGAGAACAGATGCAGCAGAATTATTTGAAGCAATTAACGCTTTCTCTGAAGTTTCTCTACTCCCAGTAAAACAAGCACATCTCCCAGAGACAGCAGGGACAACTACCTTTCAATACCCGTGATCTATCTGGAGACTACATATTGGTGAAGAACTTGGATAGGAAGAAATTAGGACAACACTGGATCAGTCCTTTGCAAGTACTACTGACAACACTGATTTCAGTCAAGCTTGAAGGACATTCAAGTTGGGTTCATCAGTCCGACTGAAAGAAAATTATATCTAACCCAGATACAAATAGAAGATGAAGATCTTCATAATATTTTTCGGACTTTGTGGACTATTTGGACTTAATGACACATGATAGTAAAAAAAATGAGTTACCCAAAGACTGCATGCTAATACTTATTTATATATATCATATACGTATGCTGAAAAATTGAATGTAAGTGTTGGATTTGTACCCACATCCTCAACCATTCAAAAGGAGGAATACCTCTCCAATCCCTCCCATTTCATTTACCAGAGACAGTGGAGTGGATTTTACTTCAAAATCAAACAGGAATTGGGCAAGATATGATAAAATGGAAATCGGCTGGCAATGAAATGACTAGATTTTCAGCTTGGTATCAGCCTGCTTATAATCATGCCTTGCTTCCAATCTCTTTTATTATCCCCTCGAATGATGTGCAAAGTTCCCTTTGTTTTAGTAAATCAGGGAAAGGAAAGTTGATGGGGCAAATTAGATGCAACCTTACAGCTGAGTGGCAAGGACCAGTAGCAAACCTATCTACCAAAGAGTACGGAATGTAACCTCTAATAGCTCATGAGCACATAACATCCCCAACACCCTGGATGACATTGGCTGATAATTTTACAGCCTATAATGGAAAAACTGGCAAACGTAACAGTGGTGGAAGCAGGACAACTGGACAGGCACTGGCCGAGATCTCGGCTGAGCTGGTGGATGGTCGGACCGTGGCATTACAAAATCGACTGGCTTTGGATTATCTGTTAGCTTCGCAGGAAGGGATGCGTGCTATTGTAGGTCAGGAGTGCTGTATGTATATCCCAGATACCTCTGAGAATATCATCAATCTGGCCGGCTACATCAAGAGACAGGCTGATCAGCTTCAGGAGGTTGGCTGGGAACTTCATGATTATAACCCACTGAGTTGGTTCGGATGGTTAGGTCACAGATTATTCGACTGGATCTTTAAGGCTTTTATTTTGCTACTATTACAGTTATTTGGCATAGGATTGCTTGTTTGCTTGTGTAGATGCATTATTAATCGGGTTATGGATATACCTATTTAATTAGTTGTCATGCTATGACAAAAGGAGGGAATGTGATAGTGTACGAATCAAGTAGTGGCATGATAGGAAAAATGGTCAAGTAATTGGTATAAAGGAGAGCTGACCAAGCTATTCCAAATTGCCAGACCCCTGTAAAACTGACTCTGAATAACCTAAGGCATGATGAACATCAGAGAAGGTCAAGACCTGATAAGGCTGACTCCACATAACTTAGGGCTGGAGGAATGAGGCAAGATTAGGTCAGAATCACAGAACCTTCTATTACATCAGAAAGTAAGATATGGTCAGAGATCACAGAACCTTTCTGTTCCTTCAAAGGACAAGATAATGATACTATTGATAAGACAGGGGGTCTCAGAGGTCACCGGATCCTAATACAATTATGATGTATTACTGCCTGTATTACTAATTGAACATGTACACTGATAAGAAAAAGGTATAACTATGGAACTGATTCTTGTAGCTGGCGCAGTCTTGGGATAGAATCAGCAGTTTATAGGGACTGTTCTCTGTCTTCAAGACTCTGCCATATAGTGTGATAATAAAAACTAGTTGTTATTGCAAAGCAAACTTTAAGTTTTACTATCACAGCTTGGAAAACAAGAAATTCTCCACTATGACAATTCCCCTAACCTATGCATCTTTGGACACTCTGGGGTGATTTAGCCTGGCCAATCCACCTACCCCACACATCTTTGTATGATGGGAGGAAAGTGGAGACTTGGAGGAAACCCACACAAACATGGGGAGAACTTGCAAACTGCGCACAGACAGTCACCCAAGGCCAGAATTGAACCTGGGTCCTTGGAGCTGTGAGATGGCTGTGCTAACCACTATGTCACTGTTGCTATTTTTATTTTACATTATAAGCTTTAACTCTGTTTTTCTCCACAGATGTTCTTTGACATGCTGAGTACTTCCAACATTTTAAAATAGGCCCTTTGAGCTTGCACCGACAACAATCCCACCCAGGTCCTATCCCTGCAGTCCCATGTATTTACCTTGCTAACCTCTCTGACACAAATGGACAATTCAGCATGGTCAATCAACTAACCTGCACATTTTTGGACTTGGGAGATAATGGGAGAACCCAGGAAAAACCTATGCAGACACGGGAGAATGGGCAGACTCCACAGAGAGAGTCACCCAAGGCAGGAACTGAACTCTTGTCTCCGGCACTGTAAAGAAGCAGTGCGAACCACTGTGTCACTGTACCACCCTATTTCTTCTTGTTCAATTGGATGGATTTCTTATGTTACAGATATTTGATTCCTACTGCTTCAAAACATCCAGTGGTGTGTACAGCTATTCTTTATAAGTCAGGACAATACTTCCAAGTGAAGCATATGTACTTCATTTGTGATAATTTCAATAATTATATAATTTTACATGGGTATTGTTGCACATGCACAGATTTGGCATTCAAAGAGCTGCTCAGAGGTTAACATCTACATATATATCATACGCTGTAGTCAATGTTTCACAGAGGTCAACTTTTAAAACAGGCTATTGATCAATTCTTAGCTTCTAAAATAACCCTGCTCAGACCACAAGCCAATTACTGTCATCTCAAGATTGATTTTCAAGCTATTTACGAGATTTGTCCTTCTTGGTCATTTAGAAGGAGGAACACAGTACAGCTTTATATGTTGAAGTGCTCTGCAAAAAATGTTTTTCATGACTATATAGACAGGGATATAAAAGTTACCCAATCACTGAAGCCATTACAATACCACTTACCTTTGCAGCTCAAACCCTTCTGAGATCTTTCATTATAGTTTGACAGCTCAAAACAGCACCCAAAATACAATTACAATCAATGTACCACAGCAGATATAACAAGGAGTCACCGCTTAGGCTGCATCAGCCAGGTTGAAGTGCAAGGTTATATCTGCTTGCACAGGTTAAAGAATTCTTGCGTATTAAAAACAACAACTTGCATGGACGTGCCTCGTTTAAGATATAAACAGGTACCAAGATGCTCTGCAGGAGGTTAATCAGACACTGAGAGAATCTGTGGTAACGGTTCTGCTATATGCTTGAGATTTAGATGAAGTTCTTCAGTACTTTACTACTTTCCTCAGGTAAGTTGCCAAGGACAGTGGTTTGTAAAATCTATGATCATTTATTTACAGCTCTATGCATGTAGAAAGGTTGCAAGTGGCACAGTGGTTAGCACTGCTGCCTCACAGTGCCAGGCTCCCAGGAATCAATTCCTGGCTTGGGTCACTGTCTGTGTGGAATTTTTCCCCATGTCTGCATGGATCTCCTCCAGGTGCCCCAATTTTCTCCCACAGTCTGAAAGACGTGCTGGCTTGGTGCATTGGCCATGCTAAGATTCTCCCATACCTAAACTGGCACCAGAATGTGGTGACTAGAGTAGAACATAGAACATAGAACATAGAACAATACAGCACAGAACAGGCCCTTCGGCCTTCGATGTTGTGCCGACCAAAATAAAAAGCAATGCCCCTCCTAACTAAACCATTCCCTTCTCATCCATATACTTATCAACTAACCTCTTAAACGCCACCAAACTTGGCGCATCTACAACAGCTGCAGGCAGGGCATTCCACTCCCTAATCACTCTTTGAGTAAAGAACCTACCTCTGATATCCGTCCTATAACTCATACCCCTTAATTTAAAGTTGTGTCCCCTCGTGCTAGTAGTTTCCCAAGAACTTCATGGCAGTGTTAATGTTAGCCTACTTGTGACACTAACAAGAAAAAGGAGGCTATTTGCCCATCTTGTCCATATCAGCCTAGCACACCCCTTTCTAATCACATCTTGCTGCATCCAACCCATAGCCCTGTAGCTTACAGCACTTAAGGTGCAGAGTTTAGAATTTCTGCCTCCATCACAAACTCAGGTAGTGAACTCCATCTTGGGAACTCTGCATGTGATTAGATTTCTCCTTCCTCCAGATCTCTGTTACTTGGTCATGAGTTAATACATCATGGTTACATAGCATCAGATGCTTCTGTTTAACCATTTACTCTACCATAATATCATTTGAGTAGTGGTCCACAGACCTCACTAAAGAACTAGAGGCACATCCTATCACAGCAGCCAGTAGAAATAAAATCCAATTACTAAAACCTGGAATCAGAAGCTTATCTCAATAATAATGACCATGAGACCATTGTCAATTGTTGTAAAGTATGATCTGGCTTAGCAATGTCCTTCAGGAAGGAAAATCTATCCTGACTCCACACTCACAGCAATGTGGTTGAAACTGAAATGGCCTGGCAAGCCACTCGATCGTATCAAACTTTTACAAAGTCCAGAACAGATGAAAGCAGTGCACAGACCATCCAACATCAACCTAAGTATTGGGAATGTCAATAATAAACTCAGTCCTGTCGAGCTTGCAAAGTCCTCCTGACTAACCTCTTAGGGGTTCTGCCAAAATTGAGGGTCAATCAATAGCTTTTGATAGTCACACTCATAGAATGATATTTTACAGATAGGTTCTTAAACACTACATCACCCTTTCTGGGTAGGTCCAGATCTTGAGATAGCAAGGTTGTCGTATGAGGGGAGATTGAGTCGACTGGGCCTGTATTCACTAGACTTTAAAAGAATGAGAAAGGTTTGAGAGACCATTGAAAAATATAAATATTTGACAGTGATGGACAGGCTGGTTGCAGGAATGATATTTCCTCTGGCTGGGGATTATGTAGAATGAGGGGTTATTGTCCAAGGATATAGGGTAGGCCATTTAGGACTGAGATGAAGAGAAACTTCTTCATTCAGAGGGTTACAAACCTGTCAAATTCTCTATCACAGATGGAGGCCAAATCACTGAATGTATTTTCAAAAAGAAATAGATTGATTTCAAGACTCTACAGCTGTCAAGGTGTGTGGGAAGAATGTGGGCCTATAGTGTTGAGATAGAGGATCAGTTATGATCATAATGAATGGCAGAGAAGGCTCGATGGCTGAATACTCTATGCCAGCTCTGTTTTTCTATGTTTCTATGTCCTATCCCACTGGTAGTACAAACACACTGGAGATGGAGATGCAATGGTAAGTAGTTGGAAGGGAGACTTTAACATTGACTCTAAGACCATGAAATCTCATGGCATCAAGTATGGACAAGGTAACCAACTAAGTTGGTTACTACTTGCTGTCCCCATGTCCTCAGCTAATAGACTATTACTCTTTCATGTTGAACACCAATTGGAAGAAGCACTGAGAGTGGAAAGGGCACAGAAGGCACTCTAGGTGGGGGAACCTCAGTGTCCATCATTAAGCATGGCTCGGGAGTACCACTAATGACTGAAGGGGTCAATTCCTAAAAATCATAACTACCAGACTTGGTCAGCAGCAGGCAGTGAAGGAACCAACAAGAGAGAAAATCCAACTTAACCTTGTCTTACTAATCTATGCATTGCAAATGGATCTGTATATCAGAGTCCTTGTGGAGATGAAGGTATGCCTTCATATTGAGGATACTGTCAACTGTGTTGTATAACACTACCACCTGGATGGGATAGATTTTGCTCAGAACTAGCAACTCAAAATTGGACACCGTCAAATACAGTGGGTCATCAGCAACAGAACTGTATTCACCCACAATTTGTACTTCATGGCCTGGCACATTCCCTCATTCAACATTACCATTGAGCCAAGTGATACTCAGCAATAACCCATACATTAAAATCAGTTTGAATTCTGTCAGGTCATTCAGCCCCTGACCTTATTACAAGCTTGGACAAAAGAGTCAAATGCAAGGGGTGAGGTGAGAGTGACTGTCCTTAACATTGAGGCAGAATTAACTGAGTATGGCATCAAGGAACTCGAGCAAAATTGAAATCAGTGGGAATCGGGTGCAAACTTCCACTAGTTGGATTCATACCTTATGCAATGGAAGATAGTTGTGGGTTGTTGGAGGTCCATCGTCTTAGTTTAAGGTCAGGATTTCCTCAGGGTAGAATTGGAAGTTGGGATGTTCACTGATGATGATACAATGTTCAGCACTATTCGTGGCTCCTCAGGTACTAAAGTAGCCAGTGTCCATGTGCAGTAAGGCCTGGATAATATTTAGGCTTGGGTTGATAAATGGCAAGTAACGTTTGTGTTAGACAAGTGCCAGGCACTGACCCGCTCCAACAATGGAGAATCTTACCAGCCCACCTCAGGATGGGAAAATGCAGCCACTGGACTCTTCTATTTTTTGCCTCAGCATGTGACAATTCTCGCTCTGTTTTATGTCTTGCCTTATCTTGTTGCTTGCATTCTTTTTAGTCAAGCTATTGGTGAGATTGATAGCTTGCTAGATCTAATCGAGGGCTTTTCTCTTTCTCTCTCTCTCTGCTCTTGTTCTTCACAAGTCATTTATCTGGCTATTGTGGGAGATGGATAGATGTTAATCATGGGAGATTGATATCTTGATAGATCTAATCCAAGAATTTCTCCTTCATCTTGTACTTCACAGCCTGTTCATTGAGGGACATTGATTGCTACTGTTTCTCAGCCTGTTGGATAAATTGCCTGATACTAAGCTAATATGGAATGTAACTTTAAAGTACATAAAGTGGGTGGCACAGTGGTTAGCACTGTTGCCCCACAGTGCCAGAGACGTGGCTTGGGTCACTGTCTGTGCAGAGTCTGCACATTTTCTCTGTGTCTGCGTGAGTTTCCTTCCGGTGCTCCGGTTTCTTCCACAATCCAGAATAACGTGCTGGTTAGGTGCGTTGGCCATGCCAAATTCTCCCTCAGTGTACCTGAACAGGTGCCAGAGTGTGGCAACTTGGGGATTTTCACAGTAACATCATTGCAGTGTTAATGCATGCTACTTGTGACACTAATAAATATACCTTAAATAAACATTTTTAGGCATTCTTGACTATATCTTACAAAGAGTTGCATTGTTATCTGCAGATTAGTGGGCAACATTGTTTTCAGCAGAAAGTAACTAATGACAGGAAGTGTTATGTGCCCCATTACAGTGAAATCTGGCTGGATTCTGCAAGTTGTACAATTTAGTCTGAATCTCCTATTTTTAATATGTGAGTATGTTACAATTTTGAAGCAAGGTACATATCATCAACAGGCATAGAGGATTCTTTTCTTGTTCAAAGTTCCAGTATAAATACTGTTTAGTTTCCCAATTTTAATCAGTTTTATCAGGATGTCATTGATTTATATCCTCACTGCAGTCTCATTCCTCTATTTGACTGGTCAGGCCCCTAAACTCAGTTTAAAGCACCCAATGAACTTGAGGCATTAAGTGCCAGGTGAGGCTGGAGCATCAACATTATGAGAAATCTTTGTTTTATCCAGGGAACTCTTGAATAGCTGAACAGGGAGTTATCAGATGAGGATATTTCAGTGAAACCTGTCATTAAAAGGACCCAGTGAGACAAGTCATCTATGAAGGAGCTGACAGCACATTCTGGTTGGATGAACAGTGTCTGTGAAGATGATCCATTTATGAAGACATTTCTATACATAATTGCGATGTAGCCTCTTTTACCTGTCAAATTTTAGGATCAATAAAAGCAAATTAATTGCTAAATTTGTGCCGACGTGACAGTCATGGAATAAAATGGAACCGTCTGACAAATGAAGGGTGTCTAAGAAGTTCAATATTTAATTAATTGCCTCAAGTGGCAGAACAGTCTTTTACCAGCAGAGACAGAATTAAGGTGACTCACAGAGATGACGTGAGGAATTTTTTAAAAAATTGCCCTGAAAGGGTGGTAAGAGCAGATTTAATCGGAACATTCAAAGGAAAATTGGATAAATATTTGGAGGAGGAAAGAAATCTGAGAAAGAACAGAGGAGTAGGATTAATTGAATAGCTTTACCTGCCAAAGAGCTGTTCCAGATACAGTGGGTGAAATCATATTGTACTGATTCTATTCATTTAAATATATTTTAAATGTTGAACAACATTTATCATTCCTTATGTTCTTGTGGCTCCATAAGAGTGCATGGTGTAACCATTCCTACTCAGTGTGCAGTGATTTATACCATCATTAATGCAGAAACATTGTTTTATTGTAGTCAAGTATTGGGTCATATAAATGGCCTACTAGTCACCTACAACATTGCATTGTACTATACAATACATCTTCCTCTATGTCTAGTCATGATGTGCAATATTATACAGAACACTAGAAGCTTAAGTTAATCATCCCAAAAATACATTTTGTGAATAAGAAGTATTAATTATACTTTTCAATTGTGTTGTCAATTTTTTTTTCAAAAACTATAATCATAAGGGGACTTATGCCAGCAGAAAACTTTCAGGATTAAAAATATTTAAATTAGTAATTAATTATTCTAATATTACAATTAATTGTTAGAGTCAGAGGTATTGGGCATAGAAAAAGGCCCTTCAGCCCATTACATCTGTGTCGGTCAAAGATAAACCACCTAACTATTCTAATCACAGAATGATTAATTCTAATTAAAATAGCTCCATGGCCAGTATTAAAAGATAAATCATACAAGCCCTACAAGGTTATTTTCTGAATTTTAATTAGTGGCATGAAGACTGGCAAAAGAACAGAATCTAAAACTTAATTCACACATTTCCAATAAAGCAATTAATCTTGGGTAGAATCTCATTTTTTTGTGTTGTGATTTTAAATTACCAATAGTACACTTTAACCTATTCGCTCTGCAAGTTATAAAATAGAAAGTAACATTGACAGTGCTCTGCATTAATGTTAATGCATTAATATTAGCTCTGCGACTTATAAAATAGAAAGTAACATTGACAGTGAATGTCTTCCTTATCTCTGGGAGCTCATGATTATCTTCATAACAGACAAGCAAAATGCTGTGGATCCTGGAAACCTGAACAGAAAATTCTGGAAATACTCAGTAGATGAGGCAGTGTCTGCAGAAAGAAGGAAATATACAAAATATGCAGTAAATGGCAGAATCCTTAAGAATATTGATGGGTACAAGTACACAGGTCACTGAAAATGGCAATACAGGTGGAGAAGGTAGTCAAGAAGGCATACACCACTTGCTTTTCTTCATCAGCCGGGACATTGAGTTAAAAATTGGCAAGTCATGTTGCAGCTTTATAGAATCTTAGTTAGCTCACACTTGGAATATAGTGTTCAATCCTGGTTGCCACACCACCAGAAGGATGTGGAGGCTTTGGAGAGGGTACAGAAAAGATTTACCAGCATATTGCCTGGTATGGAGGGCATCAGCTATGAGGAGAGGTTGGAGAAACTTGGGTTGTTCTCACCAGAATGACAGAGTTGAGGGAGTGACCTGATAAAAGTCTAAAGATTATGAGAGGTATGGACAGAATGGATAGTCAGAAGCTTTGTTCACAGGATGGCAGAGTCAATTAATAGAGGGCACAGATTTAAGACGCGAGGGGCAAGGTTTAAAGGAAATGTACAAGGCAGTTTTTTTTTTTTTACACAGAGTGGTGGGTGCCTGGAACTCGTTGCCAGGGGAGGTAGTGGAAGCAGATATGATAGTGATTTTTAAGTGGCATCTTGACAAATACATGAATAGAATGGGAATAGAGGGTGTTGAAGTTATCAAAAAGGGCAAGGGTTGGACCTCAGTAAACATCGTCCTTCTCAATGCCAGATCTCTTTTTCAGATACTGAGTGCCATTGAACAAGGCCAAAAGCTCTGTATGTTGTTTAAAGACTCCGAGTGGGATTTTCTCGCCGCATTTACCCCAAAACCGGAAAATCCCATCCATGGTCAACAGACCTTTGCATTATACTCATTCACCCGCTACGATTCCTGTGGTGGGTAGGATGGAAAAATTCCTTGCTAAGAATCAGGATGATAGATCAGCTGCATTCCAATGTAACCTGGGGAATTTGTGGATATTTTGACAATATCCCTTCGACCTTCCTTCTCCTATAATATCTGGTACAAGCATTACTACTTTCACATATTTTCCTGAAGATCTGCTTGTTATAATCACAACCATTTCTGACCTGATTCTTATGACAGTTTTATTGTCTTGTTGGACTTCCCCTTGCTTGCTATCAATCCAGCCACTTCCCCTCACTTTTCTAGACAGTACTAACCCGGTGCTGATCCTCTCTCCATGTGGTGCCACTCACTGAACTGATAGGCTATGCATTGCAATCTCACCACAAAGGAGATGTCTGCTAACAAATTCTTTTCTGGAGCACTCAGTCAGTTTTGTGTCTTCAAACCTTTTCTGTGCAATTCCAACACTCTCTGATGCTGTGGCTTCATTGCTGTTTGACAAGAATATCCCATGTCACGTAGCGCAATCCAAGACTCTTCACACTGTTGTTCCAATTCTCTTCCTGCACCTAGTGGTGCACCAAGACAGACTTTCATCCACTTCCACAGCTAGTTATTCCCGGAATAGGTCGTTAGTCCATCGCCAGTGACATATAGATTGAGAGGTGCTTCTCCACATCAAGAGTGACAGATCAGGGTTCTCTTCCGCTTTTACTGCCAGTCATTGGTATATTGGAAAGATTTGCAGGTTGACAGTCAATCTGTTTTATTACATTTATTTACACCCTTTCCCAGACCATCAAGTCTTGGGTTGGGGCTTGAACCCAGAGCTTCTGGCTCAGAGGTAAGGATGTTACTTATTGCACATCAAGATCTCCATATTCACCATGTTATACCTGTATGTGTACCTAATCTTGCTGTCAGTTTGTGCACCATGTTGTTTAGAATAGACCACTGCCGCACACTATATTTTGTGTTATAATTATATAAAAGCACCAGTTGTTTATAAGGGATTGTACAAACCAATTGTGGGTTCATTTATGAAAAACAGATACATGTGAACATACATACATGGGTATGAGGCTTAAGGACATTAGACCTGCAAAGCTGTGTTTGCTCAGGCTGCAATGAATTGGAGTTTGAGTCATGTGTGACACACTTCCCTTGAAGTGATGGCATGCTGCTCTCTCTTAAAGGCATATTATAGCAATATGAACATAGTCTTGAAATTAACTAAAGCACTAATAACAACTTAAATTTACACATTGTATTTTTGCATGTTAAAAACAATCAGAGGAAATAGATTCCAGAATACAGAAAGGAAGATAGCACAGAAGAGGCCACTTAGCATCAAGTCTGCATTCTCCCTATAGATCACACTGATTTAGTATAGCTAATCCATCTAACTACACACTTTGGATGCTAAGGGGCATTTTATTTTTAAACCATAGCTAATTCACCTAATCTGTCTAACTTTGGATTGTGAAAGGAAACTGGAGCACTTGGAGGAAACCCATGCAGACACAGAGAGAATATGCAAACTCCAAATGGGCAGGCACCCAAGGTGGAATTGAACCTGGGTCACTAGCTAACCACTGTCCTGCCCATATTGGGATGGGAGTTCTAATAGTTTGCAGCTGAAAAGATTTATGGATAGAATTCCAGAGCTTGTGGCCTAGAAGGCTGAAGTCATGAAGGTACAGATGACATTTATTATGCACCCATTTCTGTCTGCTCAACTTTAAGTTCAAGCCAAGTTTTGACACAATTTTTGTCAGCTTTTTCCTGTTAGGGTTTCCTACGTCAACATGGTTGTGCAGAAAGAGAAGCAAGGGGAAGGGAAAGAGATTTAGAAGAATTGAAGAGAGTTAGAAGAACCAACAAGATGGAAATGTCAAGATAAGAAAGAGAAGGAATTGAGGGAATTATATCAGTGGAACACAAGTTGAGGTGAGGGATATGCATAAAAGTTTATGAGAGGTGCGAGGGGAAGTTTTCATGTGGAGAGTGGTGGGTGCCTGGAATATGCTGTTAGAGGAAGCAGGCACATTAGCAACACTTAACAGGCATCTGGATGGGTACACGAATAAGGAGGGAGTAGGGGAATATGGACGAGTAAGGGCAGAAGGTTTTTTTCAGTTTAGTTGGGGCATCATGTTCAGCACATGCTTGGAGGGCTGAAGGTTTTCTTTCCGTGCTGTACTTTTCTTTGTTCTTTGAATTCCTTTCATTTTCCCTCATTATCCACACTATTCTTCTAAATTTTTCCCCCTCTTTTTAATTTTCTTCATTCTCCCATTGCCATGGTGAATCTGCCAACTTAAAATGGAAGGAGATACCTAGGAGAAAAGAGACATTCAAGGGTATGAATGTTTGCAGCTGGGGAATTGCCTCACAATAAAGCTGTAATAATTCTGAGTATAGACAACCACAGGCCGGATACTGTATCCTTATCCTCGCTATCCTGCTTGAGCAGAGTGCCTTCTTAGCATGTTCCTCATAAATCATGAGGTGTTTCAGGATGGGAATATCCTGTTTAATGACCTGCTTCTTAACGACACATGCACAAGAATTTCCTGTAACAAGATTGAGTGCAACAGGCTTTAATTTTCAAGCACTCCCAGCTCACTACTTCCAGAGTAATGCTCCCTCTACATTGTCCCCATCAAACTTGCAGGAGAGGTAAAGCACGGGGTTAGATACCGTGTAAAGCTCTACACTGTCTCCATCAAACACTTCCAGGACAGTTCAAAGATGTGAGGGTTAGATGGCACTTTGTTCTGGAATTGCAGCAGTGGATACACAAGCGAGTTATCACTTAAGACGCAGCAATAAAATATCACAAATGCAGCAGAGATGTATTGACACATATCCTGCACAACTTAGTGTTTGGACTTTCGAAACCAAGTTCATTGGTGGTGGTGCTGCAGTACTAATAATCAAGAAACTACAGAGGATGGCAGAATTTAAATTCAATGAAACATAAGAACTCATGAAGCATTGGTACTGCGTATACCTGACCGATCTACAGCATGGATATGGCTTAGAGATCAGTGAGAAATTAGGCCTCCAGAGTGTTATGCTAAATAGGAAATGTAGGAGTTTTTTTTTATTATAAATGAAGGACAAGACAGAAAAAGTGTATTTGCAATGATCCCATAAAACTGTCACAATTTTGTAATGTTTACACCATTTCTGATGATGTATAGAAAATACGAAACTTAATAATTTTTTTCTAACTCGTCCATCCACAATATCGAATATTGCAAATCTAATAATGGAAGCCGTGGCTGGTGGAGAATTGCGTTTATCTGATTATTTCCTGACAATAAGCTACGGATAGCCTCCAATCTGAGCCTTTTGCAGAATCATTTGTCAGTTTAGAGCAAGATGCAATCTTTGTGAGTTTGATGTTTCTGTATAATCAAAATCTAAGATCTGTGATTCTCCAAGGTTTCAGTCCCTGATTGATGGCCCTGATGTCAGGCTTCACTGCTGCAATGCAGCTTATTAACTTTTAATCAGGTGGAGGCTGAAGTGTTCTGGAGGATTCACTAGAATTAACTGTAGGAAATCGGGCCCTCACAATGATCCCTGAAGAGGTGTTTTGCTGAGGTGCCTGTTTTGATTTTATTGTATTTTTATGACCAGTTATGTTTTGTTTTTCATTTATTGCTTTGAGTTTCTTCATTATTGAATTTCTTTTCCCAGGGATTTGTGGGATTTTACATTTGTGGGCTCAGCTTCAGTGTGATTTTCATTCTGTGATGTTTTCTATTTCATATTATGATTTTTGCTTGAGTTGTTATCAGTTTTTGTACAAGTAATCCCACAGTGCAGAAGGAGGCCATTCAGCCCATTAAGTCTACACTGACAACAATCCCATCCAGGCCCTATCACCTTAACCCTATGAATTTACCCTAGCTTACTCCCCTGACACTAAGGATTTGATATGGCTAATCCATCTAACCTGCGCATCTTTGTGGGAAGAAACTGGAGGAAACCCACGCAGACATGGGGAGAATGTCCAAAGTCCGCGCAGACAATGACCCAAGCCTGGAATCGAACCCTGGTCTCTGATGCTGTGAAGCAGCAACGTTAACACTGTTTATCCACTTTTGTGTGTCCTCCTCCCAATGCTGAAGACTTTAAATTTCTCAAATGTTTTATTATATAATCCTTTTATGATGAAGCCTTTTCCTAAATGGAAAATGGCAATGATTTGAATAATTCTTGCTATGTACTCATGAGCCAGATTTTCTTTCCTATAAGATAGAAAACACAGACAGGTTGAAGTTTGCATATCCCTGGTTCAGGGAGACAGCTGCACATGCCAGAGTGTGGCTGCCTTTAAACTGATACAATTTTCATTACTGGAATTCCAAAACATGAGAAAAAGCTCTAAAGCTGACAGAATTATTTGGAAAGGTAACTATGTCCTTTTTTGGAAATATCAGATGCCCCTTTGGAATTGGTAAGTATAGACATGAATGAACTTAAAAAATAGCTAAGCTCAATTGAACCATCAGGCTGTCAAATCATTTGAATCCGCAAGACCCTTAATTTTTTGGGAAACAAACCCAGATTGTTGTGGCTCTTGCAATTTCACCAGCTGTCTGTTGACCTGGAGCCTGAGAGTTGTCATTATTTGATTAGTGCCATTTGAATTATTCCATAATCTATCAATATCAGGGTGGGACCTGTAAACAGAACATGGACTGCAGTGATTCAAGAAGGCAGCTCATCATCACCTTCTCAAGGGCAACTAAGGATGGGCAATAAATGCTGGCCAGCCAGTGACGTCCATGAATGAATTAAAAAAAAAATCACAGTTTGCTTGACAGCACCAGGCAGTTGAAGAATAAAGATTCAAAGCTTACCCCATCATACATTCTGATCTGTACTAAGTTGTTTGGAGAGGCCAAGATCCACATTGCCGCAGGAGTGAACACTGTCCTTACCAGCAAGGTCAGCTGCAGTCTTTTTGAATTCCATGAGGGCGAATATAATGGTCATCCCTCTCCCAGTCTGGGCTCACTCTCACTTGTTGTATGCCAGCTGGCCTGTATGAAGATGAATGAAAGGCATGTGATTAGTGTGAATGGAGCGGAAGTTGGATAAAATGCATGTGAACAGAAGGGGCAGAGGATGGAGTGTAAGCAACAAGACAGATGGGATGGTGGTTATGCGACACTGTCCATGAGAGAACAAGTGTTGATATGTGTCACCTACTCTTGGGTATGTGAGGTCCATGAAGAGAGTAGCCGCTTGTGTACATGATACCATGATGAGATTTTGATAGTAGAGGAAGTTGAACAAGACTCATTCATCCACTTCCTGCACTATATAGTTTTTTTCTGCATGGTTCCTGGCAGAGCTGACCTCCAAGGTAACTGTCTCCCTCGTTGATGGGAATGATATTCAGATTCTCCCTGGAACCACTTCATGGGCAGCTGGACTCTTTGAATCAAAGCCTGCTTTCTTATTGCGTGATGTGGCCTTTTACATGTGGCTGCAGTCTGCTGAGGACAGATACAAGGGTTTGTTGGGCTATCGTTCAAATATGGCATTGCAACCTTTGAACCTGCCAGCTGACAATGAGAAGATGAATCAGCTCCTGACCTTCCAGGTGATTTGGAGAGATACTTGCTCATGCATAATTAATGATTAAGCACTAAGCTGGCCATGAGCTCATACCATACTGGACTCTAGGTACTTGATGAAAGGATTAAGTACTTAAAGGAAAGTAAATATATTGACTGGGCTATAATGAGTGACACTTTTCTTAAAAAAAAACAAGGTTTACAAGACACTAAAAACTTTATTTCATCTCATTACAGCTCCTGAGTCTATCCATGGTGGATACTGGGTGAGTTGGCATGGCGAGTGTAAGGTCATGGCTGGGGGATGATGGATTGGCATGAGTTCTCACTATGTTGGCATGGGATGGGTAGAGTGGCATAGGTTGGATTGGAGGATGTGAGGAGTTATGGGAGTCAGTAGGGGAGCATAGGTTGGAATGAAGGGTATGGAGTCATATCATGAGGTGGCATGGATGGCACAGAGGAAATCTGTGGAGGGTGATGGTATATGAGAGGCGAGGGCTAGAGGGCTGTTTTTTGTTTTCTTGTTGCAATGTCCCGGGCAATGAGGCAGGCTTTTTAACCAGCCCACCTTGATATACAGAGGATCCTCTGGCTGCCTTCACACTGTTTTAACGGGGCTGCGAAACTGACTGCCATTGATGCCCACCCTCTGGGAACACAATTCCAAGAACCAGGGTGCTTTCCCTGAATCGGGATTGTGGAGTGGAGAATTTTCTCAACTATCTTCTCCCAACTTGGGAGCAAAAATTCAGCCCAAAGTGTCTGATGTCTTTAAACTTAAGTTGTCTTCTAGCCCGTATCAGTTGGAGCACTAGCAAATTGTATGGTGAAATGAAGGGTCATGATCTTTCTCTCAGACCTTGGGTGTTTAACACTTTGGATGCGAT
Source organism: Sphyrna mokarran (assembly GCA_024679065.1). Classification (NCBI taxonomy): domain Eukaryota; kingdom Metazoa; phylum Chordata; class Chondrichthyes; order Carcharhiniformes; family Carcharhinidae; genus Sphyrna; species Sphyrna mokarran. Next base: position 19,451,456 of record JAGIQG010000023.1, on the reverse strand, counting down.
CTTTCCAAACAAATTCTGTGTTGGCATTAATTGAAAGATTTGCCATTTGTTGATTGAATAGGTGTAACACCTTGTCTGATTTCAGTAGAGGGGACATGTGCTGATTATCTTTAGATCTGTAAATGGAGGTACATCTTGGGTATTGAACAGGGATATTCAGATTGGACCTACTTATGAAAGTTTACACGCCATCCACACCATTATACACACTATCAATTACAATTACCAGATGCAAGATTTTGTGAGTAATTTTGCCCATCCGAATCATTAAACCGGGGTCACCATGAATGGACCTGTCATTAGTGTTGTGAGAATGAGAAAAATATTACAGGCCCCTGAGTGAGGGCAACTATTAACTAGGGACAGCACTAAAATAGAGCCATGAGGAGAAGGGAAGACACTAATGATCATTTTAGTATTAATTAGTTTTTAAAGATTCATTTATAATATGATGTTTCTATCTATAATCTCCTGAGGCAAATTGGTGTAGGCTATTTTAGACCAGATGGTGTTTCTGTCAAGAGAGAATGCAAATGGAAGCAGATCACATTTTGGAGCAACCTGATCAGAATTGTACAATATTTCTCCATTTCCAAGTTACAATGCTTCAAAACTTATTTTCTTAACTCTGGGAAATATAGTGCAGCTTTTAATGAAGGCAATGGGGGTCTTGTTGGCCATTTGGAGAGATGGCGAGAGCTCTGTGTCACTGCCTTTGAGGAAAACTACTGCAGTAACTAGGCAGCAACAAGCCTTTCCCGGGATCAAGGACCCCAAGATCAGAGGTCTTGCGGGCCAAGAGCAGCCAATCAATTGGAGGCTAACAGCTTTTCATTAACGTCACTGAGGAGATAGAGACCTATAGCATCACTAGTAGCCACATCCACCTAGTGCTTTGGATTGTCAGTGGATCTAGGCTCAAGTGAGCGAAGTGGTCGCAGGGAGGATAAGAAGTGAAGTTGGCAGCAGGAGTAGCTCTCAGCAGGCGCTTCCCCACTCTTTCTGTTGCTGGATCTCTCAGTCAGGCACTGAGTATCTTTGAACGAAGGACGTGTCCCAGAAGCCTGCAAATAATCCCACCAGAGTTTGCTATCTGGACTTCCCACAAGGTGAGTCTCCTGCCCGCCTCGGGATGAATACCAATACCAGCAGGATGAAGCCTTTGACTAGGCATTAATTGCACATTTAGGCACTTCAAATGGAGATGAGACATAAGGGTTATCCACAGGTCATCTCTTCATAGACTTATCAGGTCACCATTAGCCATCCACCCACTAAACTCGTCATGGGGGAGGGCATAAATTCTGCCCATTCTGTGAGTGGGTACAGATCAGGAAATAATTGCATGGTAGAAGTGATGATGGTGCAATGAAATAGGAGGCAATAGGAGAAGAATTGGACACTAAAATTGTATCTGTGCCTTTTGAGGATTTCTGAATCGTTACACCAGAATAGTAAAGATAGACAGAGGCAAAGAAAATCTTGCAAAACACAGAAGGCTCCAGTGATTTAGTGATATGACAAAAGAAGAAGAATTCAGAGCACCTAGTTCTATCCCAAATATCAACCTACAACACCTCTATTTCAGAAGCACTGATAACGATGAATCTGCATCAAACATTAACTAAACAAAGTCAAGACTTTATGTGCAATATTGTGCATCCTATCATAAAACAGGATATAGGACCTGCTGGCATGATATCAGAGTCAGAAGATAAAATTACATAGACATAAAAATCTGTATAGGCCAGAAGGAGGTCCTTCAAATCTGTACTGACTTTCCAAAAGAGTCCTTCCCTCTACCCTATCCCTGTAACTTTGTGCATTTACCATAGCCAATCCGCCTAACCAACACACCTTTAGACACTAAGGGGCAATTTAGCATGGCCAATCTACTTCTTGCACATCTTTGGACTGTGGGAAGAAACTGGAGAACCCAAAGGAGAATGCCTGTGTGGAATTTGCGCAGTCATCCGAAGTTGGAATTGAACCCAGGTCCCTGGTTTTGTGAGGTAGCAATGTATCTCTGTGCCACTGTGCCAGCCAGAATTGTCGTAAAAAATGTGTTATGATCTGGAATTGACCATCCAAAAATGGTATTGATAGTAACTTTCAAACAGTTATACTTGGTAAAGAGAAACAGACTGCAGGGCTATAGAGTAAGATCAAGCAAAATAATCTAATTGTATAGTTCTTTTAAAGAGCCCATACAGGTATGATAGGCTGAATGGCCTTCATCTGCGGTGCATCTTCTTTTATAAATGTAATTAGAAAAACTGGAACTGTGTTTTCTGAAGGGAAAATTAAGAGAAACACAATAACATCGTTCAAAGCTATGAAAACCTTTGAAAGGATAAATATTGAACGAACATTTCCATTAGTTGGTGAATTGGCAACAAAAAAGGCCATCAATTTAGGAAGTGCATGAAGCATAAACAAAGAGATGTGGGATTATTTTTCTTGAAAAGAGTTAGTGGGACGTTACTGCAAATGACTGTCGAAGATGAGTTAATGAAGAACACATTGTAGATAGACACTTGTGTTGCAAGCTCTTTGAGGTTTCTCTCTCTTTATTCTAACTTTGAAAAATTGATGGAATCTCTTTCTACAAATTCAGCTAAAATTACACAGAGCAGGACTCACTGAGAAAAAATTCAATCCTTTGGGGAAAGAAAGTGAAAGGCTTCAACAAAAGAAAACAAAGAGACTATATTAGATTACTTGCCAGGTGTTGAGCTAATGATGGATGCAAGTCATTTAAAAATAATTATCAAATTCAGTGTTAACAACAAAAATCACTATTATTATTACTGAAATTTGAAAAGGCTTAAACGATAATGTTTGTTTGAAAAATTTGTTTCAGAAACTGAAAGAAAACAGTAAATTGGCATGTTAGAATAATTTTTTTACAGAAAAGTTTGGTTTAATTTTGAATGAAATGTTTAACTATTTTGACCTAAAAATTCCTTGATTGCAGTTATGGAATTGGTGTAGGAAAAACAAACTTTCAGGTATGAATTAGTAGGACTAAGGCACACCCAATATTGAGCAGTAGAATCCTAACAATGCAGAAAGAGGCCATTTGGCCCATTGAGTCTGCACTGACAACAATCCAATCCAGGCCCTCTCCCCATAACTCTTTAGTCTATGCTTCCCGGGACACTATGGGGCAATTTAGTATGGCCATGCACTTAGCCTGCACATCTTTCTGTGGAAGGAAACCAGAGCACCCGGAGGAAATCCACACAGGTATAGGGAGAATGTGCAAACTTCACACAGGCAATGATGCCAGCCGGAATTGAACCTAGGTCTCTGGAGCTGTGAGGCAGCAGTGTTAACTAATCACTGTGCTATACTGCTGACCTCAATTGGGCCTCATTTAAATGAGACCAATGCTAAGGATGACCTAGGCAACTCACTGTAAATTCAGCTTGTAATTCTGCTCTGCTGCATCAACATTGACACCTCAGGTGGATGCTAAAAGGAGAAGGGAAGGTGACTATGCTTGATGACAATGCAGGGCTAGCAATTTTACTTTCAAAAATATTGAATAAAATTTACAAAAGTACATTATTTTATAGTTTAATTTTTTTTAAATTTAATTGTGTGACATAGACATTGCTGACTGGCCAGCATTTATCGCCCATTCATAGCCTTTGTACTAGTATCTCTGGTACCTCAGTGCAACTGGGAGAAGCCCTCCTGCACCATGTTGACACTCCAAACAAGCCTACCTTTTTGGAGCATCCAACAGTGGTCCCTTTAAGAACTTCTGGCCAGGTTGTATGTGGATTCAACTTTCTGGAATTAGTGCTGTTTCCATTTGGAGCAACACAGTTTTGCAAAAGCGTGTTAAGATCCTTTTGCAAAGAGCCTTTATTTTTGCTTATATCTATATGGTGAGTGGAATGGGCGTATAGTGTCACAGTGGTTAGCACTGTTGCCTCACAGCATCAGGGACCCAGGTTTTATTCCCAGCTTGGATCACTGCCTATGTGGAATTTGCACACTCTCCCCATGCCTGCGTGGGCTTCTTTCCTCCCACAATCTAAAAGATGTGCTGGCTAGATGTATTGACCCGAACAGGTGCTGGAACGTGGCAATTAGGGGAATTTCACAGTAACTTCATTGTAATGTTAATGTAAACCTATTTGTGACTAATAAATAAATTTTACTCTAAACTTTGCTTCCTGCGCTTCAAGTTGGAGGTTAGTACCTGCAAAAATCAGAGCAAGAAGCCATTAAGTGTTCAGGTCATTTTTTTCCATGATGTGTAACAACAAATATTGTGCATAAGGAATCAGGGATGAATTGATGCAAGTAATTATGTATAATCCAATATTTCTTTGATATGGAGTGTAAAAAACATCTACTGTTGGATGAGGCATAACAACAATTTTATAAACGATATGCATAAAAATCAATCATGACACTTCCTTGTGTTTTACCATTTAACCAGCAACTTTCCAAATCTGTGGGCCAATCATTTTTTACTTTAGAATGCTTAAACATTGGTAGTACCAGTCAAATGCTTAAACATTAATGGTAGCTAAATAAAAGACAGAGCTGTAATGGTTTGCAGGCTAAACACAAGTGCAACATTGGTAAACTGCCACACATTTAATTTAAAATCCACAATATAAATCTCTGGTCCAGTCACACATAAGAGCTCTATAGCATTACAGACCTGGCTCATTCAACACTGATGAAAGGAATTCTAAATCAATAATAAATGATTCAGCAGGTTTTTCAGTGGATTAGGGAATTGAAGATTAAAGCTGAAAATCAACTGTTTTTGCCTATCCCAGCACAAAAGATAACAAACTCTTCTATCTTTTTCTCTCAAATAAAATGTTTAAGCAGGCAATTTCTGCATCTGTCGCACTACAGATGGGTTTCCTTCAATTTGTTATATGTTTTTAAGATGATTCCTTTATTTTTGATGGCATCTATATATTTCTGTGGGGGACAAATGGTACATTTAGTTTTGTGACATGCATTCACAAGTTAAATGCATCAGAAATTGCTACATGCCTTTTAAATGTTAAGCGCCTGCAAACATGGAGATGTCTAATGGATACTCATGGCTCAATCCTGTGAAAAAGGCTAGAGGTTTGCTGTTTCTGCCTTATCTATGTGAATGGAAGAACTGGGAACACAATATCCTGCCTAGTAGGAATGCACATTTTCAATGTTGTTTGTTATACTTTGTCTTGGGTTTCCAGAGCTGTTTCATATAGGGTTAATTTACTTCTCCCTATTGGTTTAACTGTTTCCATGATATAATAGGCAAAGAATTCTCTTGAAACTCAATCCTCAGAGTTCTATATGTTTGGGTGAGTTGATATCAGGACAGTCAGGTATAATGCATTGCAACATAAATCTATTTCCATCTATGGGTCTTATGTATTTAGCAAAATGCTGAATAAATTCAGTAGGTGTGGTAGCATCGATGAAGAGAGAAACAGAGTTAATAGCCAGAATTTTACCGTCCCACGCACCACGGGAAGCACAGTGGGTGGACTACAGAAAGGTCCGTTGAGCTCAGGTGGGATTTTATAGTTCTGGGACAAGCGAGGCCATAACATTCTGCCCAATGTTTTAGAAGCCATATAACTCTTCTTGGGAATTCTAAATCGAAGCTTAACCAAAAGCCAATACGGATTACCGAGTAGGAGTGATGGACAAACTTTTGCTAGTTTGGACATGGCTAGCATAATTTTGGATGACTTTAAATTTATGGAGGGTGGAAAATAGGAGGCCAAACAGGAATACACTAGGTTTAGTTGCAAAAAAGGCTTGGATGATGTTTAAACAGTTGATGTGCCTGAGCTAGAGACAGAGTTAGACTATATGAAGGTCTTGGTGAAGGCATAAGTATGTAGTAGGAATTTTATTTTGGGGCCAAATGTAACACCAAGATGATAAATGGATTGGTTCTGTTTCCAGCGACAGGAATGGAATCAGTGACTAGGAAGCAGAGCTCAAAATGAGGACTGAAAGCAATGGCTTCAGCCTTCCATTTTGGGTGTTTAAAAAGCTGTCAGTCTGTATTACTGTGATCCCCATAACTGGATGGTATTGAAAAACAAATCAAGTTCATATTGGCCTGTGTTATATTGTCAGTGCCTTGGATTATGAGTTTTATCAGATAGCGAAATGGATTCTTAGGAGTAAGGAATAACCTCTTGTAATGACAGATTTACTGACACAAAGCTTCCTTGAGCAAACGTTAATATATTCTCAACCATACTCGGTGCAACTTCTGCTTAATCCTTTTACACATGGTTTGAGAAGCCTTATAAAAATCAGACATTTGAGCAGTGAAATCTCATATTTTCAGACTTCTGTCAAATGCTATTTTGTTTCAAACCCATTGAGTGGAATTTTACCGTCTCGCCCGCCACAGAAATTGTAGTGGGAGGAACGTGGACGATGCAAAGATCTGTTGACCTCAGGTGAGATTTTCCAGCGTTGGGTCGAGTGTGGTTGGAAGAATCCTAGCCATAGTCCCACAAAGCAAAAATATTACCCCCGGCAACAATATTTATAAAAATCACGGGCAGGATTTTCTGTCCCTTCCTGCCAGCAGGATCTTTCAGTCCCGCCAAAGGTGATTCACCCGTGGCGAGTTCCGCAGCAATGGAATGACAAGGCACACAAAGCGCTGTAGACACTGGCAGGACTGGAAGATCACACCGACAGCCAATAGTAAGCTGCCTCTGCGAGGGGACAGGGGTGGTGGAGGTAGAACCCCATCCCATTACATCCAGTCACAACTCAATGTGTGAAGTATTTTGTAATACTTCTGAGTGTGAGTTTGTTAAGCCTAAAATAATATGAGGAGCCATATTTCAAATATTTTAACATAATACTCAATTTTAACGCAAAATAATATTTGACAATCTGAAATTTTAAAATATAATTTCACCTCCTGAGTCTCAGCTCCAAACTTCTGTGGTATTTCTCTAATACATCAACACTATTTTTATTCATTCCCTGTCTTGTTATTCATAGATTCCAATTGTGACCTTCTCCAACCCTTGTCTTCCCTCATTGAGTCCTCACTGTGCTATTCTAATTCAAGTTTTTCCATATTCACTGATCTGTAGTGTTCTCCACACTTTTACTCTCCCTATTCTTTGCAATCTAACAGACTGTTAGGTTTTCAAGCTTGAATCACATCAAATTGAGCTTCTCATCTTCCCTCCATATTACGGGACATTAACTTTTCATGTAAGCCAATCTGCCAGCCTAATGGCTCAGTGGTAGCATCCTTGCCTCTGAGTCAGAGTGCAGATTGAGTTAAATACCCATTCTCTGTGTATTCACTCTGTAGTACTATGTAGTATTGAGTGAGTACAGCAGCATCAGAGGTGCTGTTTTTTAAAGGAGATCATAGAGTAGGTCAACAGAAAAGATCCCGCAGCATTATTCAAAGAAAATGTGCTGGGGATGTTGCTGGTAGTCTTCCTGTATCCTGACCAACATTAATCCATCCATCAGTAGCTAAAAGAGATGATCCAGTCATTTGTGTCACTGTTGTATGTGGGAGCCTGCTGTGCACAAAATGCTGCTAAGTGTCTAGCGTTACTGTAGTGACTGTAATGACTTCAATGAGACCAGTCAGTTTGGCCTGTTGAAATATGAACTTTCTGATTAAGGAATCAATTGATTGGCCAACCAGGGAATATTTTCTTTGCACTTAACTGGGAGTGTCAGTTCCTCTGGTACTCCTGTAGGTAGACTGATGACAGATGGCATTCTGTTACTGCTGTTGGAATGGTAAATAAAGGGACTTCCCACTTTCACCTCCGAAGACTTATTGCAGTGACACTTTGATATTAATATTGGCTTTCAAGCACTTTAGAACATCCTAAAATCAAGAGAGATGCTACATAGATACATATCTTACCTTTACCCTTATTCAAGTTTGTTCATTTTTTTTGCCGCATTTGAAGGTATTCAGCAGATTCTGAATCAGAATAAATGGATTATTCTTGTATCTGATGGCAACCATCAGGATGACCTTTGACATAGGTCGGATGGTGGCACAATGGTTAGCACTGTTCTCTCACAGCGCCAGGGACCTGTGTTCAATTCTGGCCTCAGGTCACTGTCTTTGGGGTTTGCACATTCTCCGTGTCTGTGTGGGTTTTTCCTCAAGGTGCTTCAATTCCCTCCCACACTCAGAAGAATTGAGTTAGATGGATTGGATGTGGATGGATCAGCCCTAGTAATTATCTTTCAAAATTCGCTGGATTCCGGGAAAGTGCTGGAAGATTGGAAAGCAGCTATTGTTACACCACTGTTTAAAAAAATAACAGACAGAAGCCAGGGAATTATAGGTCGGTTAGTTTAACGTCTGTAATTGGAAAAATGCTTGAATCCGTCATCAAAACAGAAATAATGAGGCTACAAACTGTTTGATCAAGCAGACGCAGCATGGATTCGTTAAGGGGAAGTCGTGCTTGACAAATTTATTGGAGTTCTATGAGGAAGTGATTAGTGCGGTAGATAGAGGGGAACCGGTGGATGTGGTGTTTTTGGATTTCCAAAAGGCATTTGATAAGGTGCCTCACAAAAGATTGCTGCAGAAGGTTAGAGTGCAGGGAGTTGGGAGTAGGGTTTTAGACCGGATAGAGGATTGGTTATCTAATAGGAAGCAGAGACTAGGTATTAATGGGTGCTATTCTGATTGGCAGCTGATGACTAGTGGAGTGCCCCAGGGATTGGTGCGGGGGCCTCAACTATTTACCATTTACATAGATGATCTGGAAGAAGGGGCTGAGTGCAGGGTGATGAAATTTGCTGATGACACAAAGATGAGTGGAAAAGCAAATTGCGTGGAGGGTGTGGAAAGCCTGCAGAGGGATCAGGATAGGTTGAGTGAGTGGGCAAGGACCTGGCAGATGGAGTATAATATTAGCAAGTGTGAGGTTATCCACTTTGGTAGGAATAACGGTAGGAAGGATTACTATTTAAATAGCGAAAAGCTGCAGCATGCGACGGTGCAGAGGGACCTGGGGGATATATTAGCCTTGGAGGGGTGCAGAGAAGGTTCACTAGGCTGATACCGGAGATGAGAGCGCTGGATTATGAGGAGAGACTGAATAGGTTAGGTTTGTACTCGTTGGAGTTTAGAAGGCTGAGAGGGAATCTTATAGAGATGTATAAGATAATGAAGGGGATGGATAGGATAGAGGTTGAGAGACTCTTCCTGCTTAACAAAGATAGCAGGACTAGAAGGCACAGCCTCAAAATTGGTGGTGGGGGGGGGGGGGGGGGGGGGCGGTTCAGATCAGAGTTGAGGAGGAATTTGTACATGGAAAGAGTGGTGAATCTTTGGAATTCTCTATCTGTTGAAGTGGTGGAGGCTTCCTTGCTGAATATATTTAAGTCAAGAGTGGATAGGTTTTTGATTGACAAGGGAATTAAGGGTTACGGGGAGAAAGCGGGAAAGTGATACTGAACTACTGCAGATCAGCCATGATTTTATTGAATGGCGGGGCAGGCTCGAGGGGCTGAAAGGCCTACTCCTGCTCCTATTTCTTATGTTCTTATGTACTTGCACTAAATTGCCCCTTGTTAGGGGGAATAGTAGAGTTAAAAATATGGGGTTACAGGGATGGGATTGTTGGGTGGGATTGTTATCTGTGCAGACTCGATGGGCTGAATGGCCTCCTCCTGCACTGTAAGGATTCTATCAAATATATTAAAATAACTGATGCCTATTTTCAGCATATTAGTCCCTAGGAGAACAATGAACTGCTATCCCAACATAAGACTGAATGCACTTCTGGAATAATCCATTGCTTCTAAAGTACATTAGAATGCTTTATAATTGCAATGTACTTAAAGCACTTTATTAATAATGGGGAGAGGAAATGTATTTAGAATTTTGTATCGGTGAATTGAGTTTAAAGTTTGTCCACAAATATCTTCTCAATGTTTAAAACATAAAGTAATGGTCTCATTACTCAAAATGCGCAAATGAATTGATTAGGCATTAGGATTGATGAATTCGAGGAAACCGCGGAGTACATCTGGTAAATTAAACTTTAATAAATTTGACAAAGATACCAAACAATTAAATAATGATTAATGGAGCCATACCAAAGTACTTTCATCAAAATTTCATGGATCAATGAGCATTTTATTTCGACATGCATGTTTAAAATTCAAGGTTGACTTGTCTTCGTGACATTAATACTTGCAAGGGGAATGTTTGAGGGGAACATTGCTCAACTGCAGCTATTTAAATATTAAACAAACAAGACTTAAACAAATAATGAGCTTCTATTGGGAAATCAACATTTGAAAATCACAATTAGCATTTGCTTCTTTTACAGGAGCCTGATTAAAATGTCAGGGCAAGATGGACTCAAAAGATCAAGCTACCGACTCTTGCAAAAAAAAAAAAATCAGCAAAGGCTGCATTTTATTCAGTTCTAACCAATCTGCTGTCTTGACTGCTCCTTCATGAACAACTTACCCATTCTTAATGAGCAGTCAGGGGTTTATAATTGTTGGTAAAGGCACGCTGAATTAAATGCTCATTGATAAATGATTAGCTGAAGAACTGGTTTCAGAGAACCCAAAGAAACTAAGCTCTCCTGCTGTACAATGGCACAGTAGATAGCACTGCGGCCTCATAGTGCCAGGGATCCAAGTTTGATTCTGGCCTTGAGTCACTGTCTTTGTGGAGTTTGCACATTCTCCCCAAGTCTCTGTCACTTTCCTCTGAATGCTCCTGTTTCCTTCCCACAGTCCAACAATGTGCCAGTTAGGTCATGTTAAATTGCCCCGTGGTGATCAAAGATGTGTAAATTAGAGGGGTTAGTGGAATAAGGTGGAGGGGAGGTTCTGGGTGGGAGAGTCAGTGCAGACTCGATGAGCTTGATGGCCTCTGTCTGCACTGTAGGATTCTTTGATTTCTTGTGTGCTTACAGGGAGATTGCCGTTTTTAACAAGGTGTCTGAAGAAGTTGGTAGTAGGAAGGGCACCAGCCTAACCCTTCAGGATCCTTGTCTCTCAATAGAGCAGACAGCAATAATGCAAAGGCCTTTAAAGTTAACAGCCAGGAGATTCTGAAGTTGGCAGAACTTCCCATTGCTTCACATTTCCTAGATTTGGCATAGCATCTTCATCCACATTTTCTTGCACATGGCCCTACCTATCCTGGGGTAAATTAGTCACCTAAACATGAAAATATTACTGGGACTTGGTGTTAAATCCTATTGTATGAGGCTTTGTCTCAATAACTACTGCAGAGTCAGGCATCAGGGAACACAGCACTTTATTCAGACTACTCCCGCCACATCCCAAACATTCAGTGCCCATTCTGAGCGGATCCCAACAGCTCACCCCACATGAGGCATGGGTCGCATTACCCATTCCCTTAAAGGTGCTATGACCCATCCTGCAAAACATCAGAATATAGTAGTTAGGGTGCATTTCAAGTGCCCTCTTGTAAGCAGGCAATGGACAGCCTTGTCAGCAAAAGCGGCGGAGCTGAAGAAAGAAGATGGACCTTTTCGATGTCACTGAATCTGGAAGATTTCTGTTTTATTGTGCATGTAAATAAAAACCTTTATTAATTATAATATTTAGCAAGACATGATGGAAGCAGATCCCTCACCAGTATTTTAAATACCACTTCAGAGGCCTAGAAATTTGCTGATGTAACTATTTTACTGGGGTAAAATGGGCAGCAAAGCATCTAATTAATGGGGTTAGTTGTGCGAGGCAGATCCTACAGGATGTGTATCGTCTGAAACAATACAAACGAAAAAAAATTAAAGACTCCACTTGAAACAACAAAAAAAAAAACTTTTATTTCCGCAAATAAAGAGGATAATGTCTGTTTCAGGCTTCATATCCAATCTCTGGTTGCCATGTCTTTCAAAAATACTTAACTGAATATGGAGTAGAAAGTGCAAGAGGTCATTGATAGTGTCCCCTTCAATTTCTTTCTGATCTCTTCATCCTAACTTTCTCTTCTGTACCCCACAGCCCACCCCTCCTCACTGACTTCACCCTCATTGCCTGTTACCAGAATTTAACTGAGAGTCCTGCCCAGGTTAGTCTACCCAAAATCTTATATTGATTCTTTAGCAAAATGCCAGGGGATGCCCAGCATTGTCTGTTCCATCTGAGTGATGCTTGAACCCCAAGACTGAGTCTGTCTCAGGCTCACTCCTCACAGAGGGATCATTCTTTGAACATTTTTTCAGTTGGTAGCTACTTTCTGGCTCAGTGGGCTGAATTCTCCCAGCACTAGTTCGGTGTGGGCTAAGGATGGGCAGAGGGAGTGGGGTGTGATTAGAATTCAGTCGGAGTCCAAAAATCAGTTTTATGCCAGCGGGAATTTCCCACGGGATCTTCTGTTGTTGGCGGATCAGGAATCCTGCAGGAGCTCGGTGTGAAATTGATTTGTGTTCCGCTAAACTGGAAAGAGATGAAGACCTGAATGGATTCTACAACCCAATCCTCATTCTCCACAGTGTCAGAGGGAAAGCATGCAGCCCCAGAACATGTCTGGAACAAGGTGACAAGTACAAGTCAAGACTTAGCTGGACAATATCTTGGGTTCACAATGGAGGCTGCCATCAAACCTTGGACACCGCAGCACTGGGTGGGGGAAGCATTTACTGATTGATCTTCCAGGTTTAATGACATTGAGAAGATCCGTCATCTTTCTTCAATGGGCGGTCAGTGATGTTGAGCACTTTTCCAACATGGCATCCATATATGGTGGCAGGACTTGGACCATCATGCCTGCTCTGCCACTGAATTCAGTGCTAAATCCCTGAGGTCAGGCTGGCCTCTTCAGCGGGCAACAGTCCAATCTTGCCCCCATCAGCTGGGAGAATTCTGCTCATTGGGTAGAATCCTCATAAAATTTGTCAGAGTATCAGTTTTAGACTGAGAACTGGCATATAGCTCAACAGGTGCCCAGCTGAGTTTTCACTCCAGATGGTCTGGCACTCTGAACAGGTAAACTGGGGGTGTGCTGTGCAGTGTTTCATGGTGGGGTGGGGCCGCCTCTCATTAAAGGACCTGTCCCCCTCCCTTGGATATGGACTCCTCCATAAGCATCAGGGCACCATCCTCCTTACCGACATCAGGGCATCTCCCCACAGCATTGGAGCACCCCCACCCACCCCACACTGGCACATCAGGACTCATCACTCTAATCTCCTCTCCAATCTTTGAGGCACTCCTTCCCCACAAACATACAGCTCCACCACATATAGGGAAAACTCGCCTCAGTGAGTCTTCCTAGAGGGTTGGTCATCTGGCACGATGGTTAGCACTACTGCCTCACAGGAACCCAGATCCAATTCCAGCCTCTGGTGACTGTTGTGTGGAGATTGCACATTCTCCCCATGTCTGTGTGGGTTTCCTCCAGGTGCTCCAGTTTCCTCCCGCACTCCAATGATGTGCAGGTTAGGTTCATTATCAGTCTTAAGCACCACTTTTCATCAGTTAGGTTAGCAGGATAAAGTTATGGGGATAGGACCTGGGTGGGATTGTTGTCAGTGCAGGCTTGATGGACTGAATGGCCTTCTTCTGCACTGCAGGGAGTCTATGAGGGATGCTCCACAAGGGTGCCAAGGGACAGTGCCAAGGCATGTTCCTCACCTCTGTGCCCTGGTGTGGTCATCGCAGTTGGATTTAGAAAACAGTAGTGATTTGCCAAGGGTAATATCACTCTGACTGTATGGGAACATACATTGAGGGCAGGGGTGACAGCTTGCTAATTGTGTGATAACTTGATTTACATACATTTGCATCCTTCCTGGAATTGGAAGGCAGGGAGAGGCAGGCAGGCATGGAAGAGTGGCAACTGAAATCTTGCCAGTGCAATCCTGTTTTTGGCTTCTCCAGAGATATGGCAGCCATTACAGGATTTGTGCTTTTAGCTATTGCAGCTGCTAAATCACAGCCAGTGTCCATACCCATCTGAAGTTTCATCGTCCAGAAAAAGAACCAAAAAGAAAAGATGGGAAGAAACAACTTCACTGGCATTAATTTAAGTGCTTAAAGTTGTTAGAGAGAGATTAATTGTCTTCATTACTGATTTTAAAATTAAAACATTAGCAAGACATATTCAATATGAATTTCATCAGTTAATCCATTAAGTGCACTGACACTCTAATTTCATTTTATTATACAAATTTGCCAACTAAATAATATGTTCTGCCACATAAAACTAATGTTAGTAAATGAGAAATTTGTAACTAACCATTTATCAATTTTAACTTCAAATAAAACCAAAACTTGCTTCAGAGAGTTTAATGCTGTTGTTATGAGTGAGAGTAAACAAGCCTGACTGTTTATTGTAGAGGAGACTCTCTAACATTGCTTGTGCTTCTTTTGGGTTAATCAAACAAACTAATCCAACAAACTGAGGGATAGATTCAAAGGCAGTTCTTTAAAGGGGTGCTGCGAGCATGATTATCCGGGGCTGCTCTCTCCTGGCAGGAAGCGTGATGGCCCATTGAATTGGGTGTCGGGACTAAAATGGAAATCGCAATGGAGATCAAGCCCATTGTGATTCTTCCGACCTATCCTGCAGGCCCCGATGAGGTTCCCATCCGCAGCTGGAGGATATCTGAAGAATGCACTCAAAATGTAATTTACAGTTTATTACCAAGTCTGAGGTAATAAAATGTAAATTACTCCTGCCTCGGGTAATGCCCTCTGGGGTGGGGGTATCATAGCTGGACTATGGTAATGACACCTTGGCGGTGACACCCTGAGGTAAAAGTGGCAGACATTCGGGATGGTTGAGCACCTTGATCGCCTGCTGCCAGGTAAGAGAGCATGTATCTTAGTGAGGAATAACAAATGCACTATGAATGGGAGAGAGTCATAGACGTTTACAGCATGGAAACAGGCCCTTTGGCCCAACTTGTCCATGCCAACCTTTTTTTAAACCCGTAAGCTAGACCCAATTGTCCGCGTTTTATCCATATCTGTACACATCTTACCCATGCAACTGTCTAAATGCTTTTAAAAAGACAAAATTGTACCCGCCTCTACAACTACCTCTAGCAGCTTGTTCCAGACACTCACCACCCTCCCTGTGAAGAAACTGCCCTTCTGGATCCTTTTGTATCTCTCCTCTCTCATTTTAAACCTATATCCTCTAGTTTTAGACTCTCCTACCTTTGGGAAAAGATATTGACTATCTACCTGATCTATGCCCTTCATTATTTTATAGACCTCTTTAAGATCACCCCTAAGCCCCCTATGCTCCAGAGAAATAAGTCCCAGTCTATTCAGCCTCTCCTTATAATTCAAGTCATCAAGTCCCGGTACTTCCCTTGTAAATCTTTTCTGCACTCTTTCTAGTTTAATAATATCCTCTCTATAATAGGGTGACCAGAACTGTACACAGAGAGAGAGCGAGATGTATGGGGAGAATGGATATGCAACATTCTTTCTACTTCTTTAAACAATAGATCCACCAGTGGTTATTTTCTGAAATCCTTTGGACTCTGGACTGGTTCCTGCAAATTGGAGGGTGGCTAATGTAAGCCCGCTTTTCAAAAAGGGATGTCAAAAGAAAACAGGAACTATAAATCAGTGAGCCTAACACCAGATGCTGGGGATGTTGCTGGAATCCATTATCAAGGATTTCATAACTCAACATTTGGAAGGCAATAGTATAATCAGACAAGGTCAGCATGGATTTACAAAAGGAAATCATGCTTGAGGAATCTATTGGAATATTTTGAGGACATAACTGGTAGAGTTGTCGAAGGGAACCATTGGATGTGGCTTATTTAGACTTTCAGAAAGCTTTCAACAAGATCTCACGTAACTAACTACTAAAACGTATAGGATTGCAAGTAATGAGATGGATAGAAACAAATGGGTCTTTTTCTGGCTAGTGAGGTTCTGCAGGAATCTGTGCTAGGACTCCAACTGCTGAGATTATATATTAATGATTGCGAAGAGGGAACTGAATGTATTATCTCCAAATTTGCACATGATATAAAGATGGGTGGGAGGGTGAGCTGTGAGAAGGGATGCTTCAGTCTGATTTGGACAGGCTGGGTATGTGGACATATGCATGGCAGTTGCAGTATAATGTGGATAAACGTGAGCTTATCCACTTTGGTAGCAACAATCGGAGGACAGATTATTATTTGAATGGGTGTAAATTGAGAGATGTGGATACTCAGTGACATCTTTGTGTATCGGTCACTGAAAGTAAGCGTGTAAGCACAGCAGGCAATAAAGAAGGCAAATGGTATGTTGACCTTCATAGAAATAAGATTTGAGTATAGGGATAGGAATGTTTTGCTGCAATTGTATAGGACATTGTTGAGGCCACACCTAGAGTATTGTGTGCAGTTTTGGTGTTCTTATCTGAGGAATGATGTCTTTGCTATAGAGGGAGTACAATAAAGGTTTACCAGGCTTATTCCTGGGATGGCAGGTCTGTCATAAATTATTATGATATATTCACTGGAGCTTAGAGGAGTGAGAGGGGATCTCATAGAAACTTATAAAATTCTAACAGGTTTCGACAGGGTAGATTCAGAAAAAATGTTCCCAATGCTGGGGGAGTCCAGAAATAGGGGCCATAGTTTGAGAATAAGGGGTAAACCTTTTAGAACTGAGGGGAGGAGAAATTATTTCACCAAGGGGGTGGTAAATATGTGAAATTCATTATGACAGAAAGTAATTGAGGCCAAATCTGATTTCAATTAATGTTCAGCTTTGCCAGGCTGAAGATTCAGGCCCATTGTTGTGTGTGAGTGTGCCATATAAATTTGTGCACCCAGTCGACCTGTTTTCAGTCTACAGCAGACCAGTCTGAAACCACACCCTTCATCTCTGTTACAAATATCCTTCACCAGAAAAAGACAGAAGAAATCTTATCCAGCCAATTACTGTCATCACTTCAGACTATCAACAACATGAGGAAGGTGTTGTCAATAATGCTGTTAAGTAGCAATTACCAATAATCTGGTCACCAATACATAGGTCTCCAGAATTCATTATGGCCTTCCTTCAACATGGTCAAAAGAGCTACATCCTTGAGGTAGATGCAGGGAGGATGTTCCTGATGGCAGGGGAGTCCAGAACTAGGGGTCACAGAGTAAGGATTCAGAGTAGACCATTTAGGGTGAAGGTGAGGAGACTTTTCTTCACCCAAAGAGTGGTGAGCTTGTGGAATTCATTACCACAGGAAGTAGTTGATGCCAAAACATTGATTGTATTCAAGAGGCAGCTAGACATAGCACTTGGCAGTGAATGGGATGAAAGATTATGGAGAGAAAGCTGGGTTAGGCTACTGAGTTGGATGATCAGTCATGATAGTAATGAATGGCAGAGCAGTCTCGAAGGATCAAATGGTCTCCTCCTGCTCCTATCTTTTACGTTTCTATGTTTCTATCTGAGAGATGAGTTAAGAGTATTGCCAAGAAACCAAGGCAGCATTTGACCAGGACCACTATAATATGGATATCAATGTGAATCAAGCTGAAGAATGCTTCACAAGTTGGTGTCATACCTAAAACAAAAAAATAGGATTGTGGAGATTGGAGGTGAATCACCTCAGATGCAGGACATTGCTGGAGGAATTCCTAAGGATAATGTCCCCTTGGAGACTTGTGAACCTCTCTTTATCATGTAGATTTTCAATTCTGCTGTGTTAAAATCCTCCCAAATATGAGTCCTGGCTCCTCATGTCCTTTAAATGTGCCTTCATTAGCCTCACTTGTCATTTGAAATATCTGTCACTGAACAAAAAGTCTTTAGCTTTCAATTCTTTTTAAGCTATTGAAATTAATCTTACGTTTCCGGTGGAATCAGTTCCTGAGAAGTGATGGAACTTCACATCTGTCCTCATTCATTTTAAACAATTGGATATATTGTTTATAGCAAAATACACAGCAATGATATATGTAACAATATTATATATTTTGACGATGTCAATTCTGGGCTGTATTTTACCATATTTTTTCAAAGTGTCAGGATCAGACTGAAAACCATCATGTTAGTTTCCCAGCCTAGATTGGCCACAGTTCTCCGACTGTTCTTGTCGGTGGGATTCTCTGGTCCTGCCGGCAGCGTACGCCTGCCGGGAGTTTCCTGCTGGTGTGGGGTGGCATCAATGGGAACCAGAGAATTCCACCACTGGCAAACCATGTGCTTTTTGCCAGCCTCCTGCTGTCAGGAAGCACATGGCCCAGAAGCTAGAGATTCTCACCCCTTGACACTCTGAGTAAAGAAAGGTGGGTGGGTGGAGTTTACAGTCCGGCAGGTGAGGCCTCAGAGCCTGCAAAGCCAACTCCACAGAGATTGGAGCACCATCTTTAAAGGGTGCCCCAATCAGCATTGAAATTGAACTCCCAATACTAACCTCCCACACCCATGTATTGGGGCTCTTCTCTGTGTACAATCATCGGGGATCCCCTCCCCCCCTCCACATTCTTTGGGGGCTTTTTCTCTCCCCTGCCACCACTGAAGTATTGCTGGCATTCCCACCCCTTTCACCTCACTGCCACTCCCCACCACTGTGCCAACAAGCTTTTCCTATAATGGCCTAGGTGCTTTCCTCCCCACCACACAAGATGGGATACTCCCCCATGTGACTCCCCAGAGGTCTCGCTCCAGCAGTGCCAACTTTGCCAAGGGGCTGTGCCAGGGCATATGTTGTTCCCCCCTTCTCCCAGGGCAATACTTACTTTTGCGCTGCTGGGTGGGTGGGGGGGGGGAGAGGTGGTGGTGAAAGGGATTTGCTTCAATGAGTCTCATTTTTCAAAACCTATTGTAAATCTCAGAGTCATGACATTGGCACAGTTTAACTATTCAGTGAGCGGGGGCTGGTGGATTTTATGCAAATACAGTGAAGTCCATTAAAACGAGGTCCTCATCTTTTCAGGCATGAACCTCACGACATCACTGGCAAAAGACATGGAAAATCAAGAAACGCAACCCCCTTTTCCACCCGCATCAGCAATCCCACAGACCCCCAACACAGGCTAAAAATCAAACTTCCGAAAGGAGAGAATAGCAAAGAGTTAGTATTTTAAATGCTAAACTTTTAAGATCCTTTATACACATACCAGCCTCTTTGTTCCCTACAAATCTTAGTGATTACCTAAAATGTATTTGGAGATTTTCTGAAGATGTGTTTATTCGATACACCTACAGATAGAGAACTTGGTCTTTTTGTAGACATGTCGCAAAGAACTTAATCATTGATCCAATCGCCCAGTGTATAAATATTGAAAAATTGTACATTGGATTGATTCAGATCTGTTAAAAGGAGGGTAATAAGAATGAATCTTTCAGCTACTCAGTGCTTAGTTTCACTTTGCGGACAGTAGAGTTACACTGTTCCTAAATATGATATAGGACTTGAGTTTATATATTTTACCAATGTCCCTGGGTTGCCCTAGCATAGATATTGAAGTTCAATCTTGAACACTACAGATGATGATAAAGCTCACACCGGCATTAAAAAAACTCTTGTTTTAAACACCTGTCAAGAGCAACAGAATACAGATTTTCTAATAAATAATTACCCGACTTTTGATGACTTGAACAAATTGAAAACCACAAGCTCTTAAGTGGAAGTACTTAAAAAGCCCACTTGTGACTTAAAGAAAGGTTCTTACATTTTCTATAAACAGATGACCCAATCAATTTAATCAAAGAATGAAAAGCTTTTACAACATAAAGTTCAATTCATGAGATGGCAAAATGTGTGACATTTAACTTTAAAGTGTCCAAGTGATGGATTAGTTTCAACTCAACAAGTACATTTTTAAGGAGAGATTGCTTGATGCATTTGGAATCCAGGCTGTGTGTTCAATCATAGCCTTGTGTTGAATGTAAAAGCAGGTTCCACGCAGCCAATGTTTTAAACTAGATACCATTATTTCTCTTTCCAAAATGCCTGTTAATTTTTGGAATAGTTCACAATTTATAAACTGTGCAGTGACATCATCTGTATTCCTAGCATCAGATAATAAAATTTTTGTTCAAAACAAATCTGTGAATGACTGATATTTAATTAAATCAAAGCCTGAAAGACATGACATTGAAATGTATTGGAAATCAGCATAGGAACAACATCAGAAAGTTCAGCTGGACAAGTTGCTGACGTTAACATTAAAACAATCATATTCATCCAAGCTTTGGATTTTAAAATCATAGTCAACAGCAATAAAAGGGAAATGCACAGAGACTGTTGGTGTGCAGAATAGGACAAGTTTTATTTTTTCCTTTTGATTTGGTGCAGAGCTACATTCTTTATGTGGCAAATGCACTGTGCCATTAAGGAGTAGAGGTTTAGTTTGCCTTTGCATTTGATTCTGTTCCTAAATTGTAAATAAACAACCAGCTTACAGCTGCCCGTGGCTCGTCTCATAAACTCTGCTGTATTTTGTCGGTATGTCCTCACAGACTCTCCTGGTTTATTCTGAGCAGGCGTTAAGTAGTTTACCAGAGTTGGCCTGTAGTGGGCAGTGTAATCCCATGCAAGTTGGCCAATGCAGCAAACTTTACAAATGGAGTACGAGTGGTGAATAACTCTCAACCCCTGATTATCTAACTCAGTTGAGCTGGAAGAATTAGCAGCCTCTGCAAATTGTGGGTAGGATCCATATCAGAAACATAAAATTCTAACTCTTGTGTTTGGAAGCCATATCAATGGCTCCCAATTTTTAGCCCTGGTCTCATTACCATTGGTTTGTCCCAAATATCTTGTCTTGGCTGAGTGAAACAGCTTTGTTATCCTGGAATTGTCTATCTGGACTATTCCCATGATTAATCAATCATTTCCATTGTCCAACAGAGATGCAAATTGTTGTTTGATACTCGATTGGGGAAATGACCCTTTGGGCTTCATTTTACCATTTTGATTCTAAGTACTGGGCGGTCTTTAAACTGGGAGTGTTTCAGATCCGACTGTTAGGCTTATTCTGAGGTGCCCCCATTCATACTCTGCTTGCAAAAACATCGCGAGTCTGAATTGTGCTGCAGGAACTTGTGGGTGGGTCTTAGTGCACCTGAAACTCCGTAGCTCCAATTAGTGTCTCCAACTGCGCATGCGCAGAAGAAAAAAGATAGAATGCTCGTCCTCTGCTATATTGCTCCTAGGCCAGATAATGCCTCTCCCAGCCCCCACAGACATTGCCCCACTTCGACAACATTACTAACACCCTTTCCAACCCACTGCACCCAAACTGATTGCAGGACCCTCCCCCTTGACAGATCTCAGGCAGAATGACAGCAGACTCTCCCCTCTTCCCTACAGACCTCAGGCAGTGTGGCAGTGGACCCCCCTTCCCCTCTACTGATCTCAGGCAGAGTGGCAGCAGACCCCTCTTCTCCTTTTTTGATCTCAGGCAGAGTGGCAGCAGATGCACCCCCTCCTCCTCACTGATCTTAGACAGAGTGGCAGTGGACCCTCTTCCCCTTCACTGATCTCAGACAGAGTGGCAGTGGATGCCCCTTCTCCCCCCCCCCCCCCCCCAACTGATCTCCAGCAGAAAGCCCTCACTAACTGGGGCGCTCTAATCAGACTTCTATGGAGCATATTTGTTTCATGCCAATTCTGGATGGGCAAACATGGTAGTAAAGGGAGAAGTGCCGGTAAAGTTGGGCGTGCAGCTGATTAAGTCAATTCAAATGCATTTGAATGGCTGCCACGCCCATTTTGGGGCCAGTCCCGATTGCGGCCATTTTCAGATCTTGGCAAATGGGGAAACTGGTGCAGTGGTGGACATGGATCACGCTATTTTCCTCTAGCCCAACTTTACCAAGTTTTTGCGCCCAAAAATAGGTGCAACTTGATGGTACAATCGGGTCCAATATCACACGATAATGAGTCAATTTATATTCTCAGGAGTTCCAATCAATGTCATCCTTTTTTTTTTTAAATTCATTCATTGGAAATGGGGCAGCATTTATTGCCTGCTCATAATTGCCCTCGAGAAGGTGGTGATGAGCTACTTTTTTGAACTGCTGCAGTCCACGTGATGTGTGACTACATTCAGTGTTGTTAGGGAGGCTGTTCCAGGGTTTTGGCTCAGTGACAGTTCATTAAACTTTCTAGCAACCTGATTGTAGTTGGTTTCCACATTTTCACCCATCTATTTGTCTTTGACATGTTGTATAACTGACTGCATTTCAGCATAGTTACTCGTTTAACAACGTTCGATCTCGTTAATGTATCTTTGAAGCTTTGCTGTTCATTAGACAGTTCCTCTCTTTTTTTTGCTCACTGAAGAAATTTATTGAGCAGCAGCTGGCATTTGCTTTAGATGGCAAAATAGGATCTGGGGTGGGACTCTCCAGCTGTTCACGCCAGCAGGATTCTCCTGTTCTGCTGCAGCGAACAGAGATTTGACTGAACGCCAGATTTTCTGTCCTCTCTGGCAGAGCGAATGGTTGGAGAATTCCGGCTCTGATTTCCCACCTTTTTGTTTCTTCACTAGTCGGGTGCAACTATTTTTTCCTATACTAACAATTGTCAAGAGCAGGGATGTACTGCTGAGGCTGTATAAGGCTCTGATCAGAACCCATTTGGAATATTGTCAGCAGTTCTGGGCCCCATACATAGGGAAGGATGTGCTGGCCTTGAAGTGGGTCCACAAGAATTCATAAGATGATCCCAGGAATGAGTGGATTGTTATATGAGCAAAGGTTGAAGAGTCTGAGTCTACACTCGATGGAGTTTAGAAGGATGAGGGGATCTAATTGAAACTTACAGGATACTGAGTGGACATGAAGAATCTTCACTATTGGAAGAGACTAGAACTTGAGGGCACAACCTCAGAGTGAAGGGACATTCCTTTAAAACTGAAACGAGGAGGAATTTCTTCAGCTAAGGAGGTGATGAATCTATGGAAGTCTTTACCACAATGGGCTGTGGAGGCCAGGTCATTGAGTGCCTTTAAGATAGAGATAGATCATTCTTGATCAATAAGGGGATCAAGGGTTATGGGGAGAAGGCAGAAGAATAGGGATATCCCTGGTTACATTGCACCATTGGGAGTTACTGTGGGAGGAGCTAAAGCGACAGATAACTCAAAGTTTAATTTGGTATATATGGAGAATGGGAAGCAAAATAATAAAGTCATATTGAAGTATGCAATTCAACCAAGTGTTATTAAAAGGCAAATCATCTGAAATTAAAGTAAGACCTGAATTGACAAGAGCAATGATTTTGTCTATGTCCTTGAGCTTGAAAACCATTTAAGTTCAAAATAATATAAATGCAAAATATTGTGTGTGTTGGAACCTGAAACAAAAACAGAAAAATGCTGGAAAATTTCAGCCAAGTCTGACAGCATCTGTGGAGGAAGAATAGGGCCAACGTTTGGGTGACCCTTTCTCAGTGCTGAAAATGCTGGGAGCAGGAGTTGATAGCCAGGCAGTAGGTCGAATAATGGATCTTGGTGTCCACCATTCTTATCTTCTTAACCAGTAATATCAAAGGGTTAAGAAGTAAACAGCAGAAGAAGATTTGAAAAGGAGGATGGATTAGAATTGGTAAATTGATTATCAGTGCAGGTACAAAAAGAGAAATAAAGGGAGGGAAAGAATGATTAGATCATGAGAGAAACAAAAAAGACAAAGGAAAGAAAGGAAAGCAAATTTAAAGTTAAAAATTTGAAGCATTTAAAATCTCCACCAACAATTCTTTACCTAATGGAAAGTGACTCTGCATTTTAAATTATTTACTTTCTGAATCAGATAGAGCGATTGCCAGTCATTGAAAGTTATCAGGGTCGGAAACTTACCATCTTTTACGCTAGTGGGATTTTCTAATTCCACCGCAGCGAATGGAGATTTGGCCAGCCGCCAAATTCCCCGACCTCATTGCAGCAGGAGTGCGGTATGAACGGCGGATCAGGTTGCGCTACATGTTGTTAAAAGGGTATTTACGCTATTAATTACTGGCTGTAGTTTCTATAGTGAATTTATTGGGAAATTAGCATCCAAATACAGCAAATAATGAAAACACGTGGAGGAGTTAAGGGCAAGAAGTAATTCTGATGAAGCCAAGTTACTGGCCGATTTACACATTGAAGAGCCACTGTTAGTTTTTTAATCAAATTCTGATCCTTAATCAGTCACACAAATCATCTTCTGATTTCTCACTTTAAGTTCCACGATAAACATGAATTGCCTTTGCAGAGAACAATACCTCAGGAAAGTAGACATTGAGAAGTGGAATCATTTTTCCACGTAACTGGGATTGAAGAAATATCATAAGGTCAACTGTACACATCCCATAGGACCAAAATCCTCAGTGTTGAAGGTAGAATTCAACAAAACGTTTTACCATCTATCAAAAAAGTAGGGAACTCAATTTGAGAGTCTCATTAGTTTAAAAATTTGCAGACGCAAAAGCTTAACTAGGAAAAGGGAGCTACGCGATATCTCGACTTTTAAGGCTGAAAGTTGAACAGAGCTTCACTCACATATAATTCTTGGTCTTAACTCTCCTAGGAATCCTTGATGCTTATAATGGTAGAAATTTATATTCTGTATAAATGGACAGGAATTTTACCAGCTTGCTGCCAGGGAATCGGAGCGGGTGAAGTCCAATGACTTCAGGTGGGATTTTACTGTTTTGGGATGAGGAAAGTGATAAAATCCCCCCCCCCCCCCCCACCTTGATGTGAGAATTTTTTTTCACACAAGTGGTTGAGACTTGGGAGGGAGAGGGATTCTCCCGTCCCACCCACCAGAAGAATTGTAGTGGGCGGTGGGAGACAGTGGAAAGGTCTACTGACTTTGGGCGGGATTCTCTGGGATTTGGGGCAAGCGTGGCTGGAGAATCCCATCCCTGGAATAAATTGCCTGAGAATAAAGAACAAAATGAATTAGAAATGGAGGAAATATAAATCAAAAATGAGAGATGGGGAAAAGAAAACAGCAAGCGAGATATTGTGTAGTTTGAAGTGGGTGAATTAAATGTCAAATTAGATACAGAAAGAAACAAATATTGAAAGAAAAGTGAATTATGAGAGAAGGAAAAATAAATTTAACAACGACATAGTAGTTGCTAAATTAACAGGGCAGTGTGATGGCACAATGGTTAGCACTGTTATCTCAAAGTGCCAGGGACCCAGGTTCAATTCTTGGCTTGGACCATTGTCTGTGTGGAGTTTCCTCCAGATGCTCTGGTTAATCCCACAGTCCAGTGTGTGGATTAAGTGGATTTGCTATCCTAAATTGCCCCTCGTAGTTGTTGTTAGCTGAACTAGATAGGGTGGTGTGGAACTAGGATGGTATTATGTGGTTAGGGCCAGGGTGGGAATGTGGTCAGTCAGATAGCCTCCTTCTGCATTGCAGGATTCTATGTTAGCAAAGACACCAACAATCAAATTCTGAAGGAATGAGATTCCAGATTTATAACTGTTTATTGTAAATGACTGGGAGATTGATTGGTGGTCATCATGAGATTAGAAGGGGACTTAGACTGAAATGAAAAAGACTTAACTTTCTGTGCTGAGTTTAGCTGTAAATACAGGGGGTAAATATAGCAATTTCATACAACTTGATGCATTTCACAGATGAGATTCTGGGAGGGATTTTTCTCCCACTCCATGGCATGTTTTGCGATGGCAGGAGACATCGCATCTTAGCAGGAGGTAGGGTCTTATGGTCCCACTATTTTCAACATAGTTTCCCATTGCTGGCTGAAGGAAAGCCATGGCCAGGGTGTGACTTCAGTGGGACAATAAGGTCCTGCAGCGTGAATGGTAGAAAGATTTTGGCAAACATTTTTGCAAAGTTCTTGGTTAGTAAATTTTGAATATCTATGTTTGCCCACTCAGACGTCCCTTGCCTGAAGTAAGTTGCATCTTTTGTGTATGAATAATAGCAAGCACCATTAACCTCACTACTGTTTCAATGATGAGATATGGCCCATCAGAATTTCATGTATCTATTTGTGGTTGCATTATTAAATGACTTAGTGAAATTCTTGATACCAATTTATAAAAAGTCATGTTCCAAAACCTCTTGAAGTTTTTTTTAAAATTCATTTGTGGGACATAGGCATCCTGGCTGGCCTCGAGGAAGTGTTGGTGAGGTGCCTTCTTGAATTACTGCAGTCCACGTGCTGTGGGTTGACGCACAATCCCGTTACAGAAGGAATTTCAGGATTTTGACCCAGCGACTGCAATGGAATGGCTATATATTTCCAAGTCAGAACTTCTGAATGGTTTGAAGGGAAACTTGAAGGTGCCATTGCTCCCATGTATCAGCCGCCCTTATCCTTCTAAGTGGAAGCGGTCATGTGTTTGGAAGGTGCTGTCTAAGGATCCTTGGTAAATTGCTGCAGTACACCTTGTAGACAGTACAATTGCTACTACTGAACAAGGTGGAGGGAGTGAATATTTGTGGCTATGGTGTTAATCAAGTGAGCTGCTTTGTCCAGGATGGTGTCAAGCTTCTTGAGTGTTGTTAGACTTGCACCTATTCAGGCAGGTGAGGAAGGTTCCATTACACTCCTGACTTGTGCCTTCTGGAAAGGCTCTGGAGAGACATGTGGTGAGTTACTAGCCACAGTATTCCTGACTTCTGACTTGCTGTTGTAGCCATTATGATTATCTGTGAATTCAATTGAGTTTCTGGTCAATGGTAACTCCAAGGATGTTGACAGTGGAGGATTGAATGGTTAAAAAAAAACATTTAAAAGGTGCCAAAGGTGTGTTCCTGCACTGGTTTCTCTCTAGTGAGATGGATGAGCCACACAAAATGACATAGAATCAATGGGACTGGAAGGTTCCACCTTTGGCCAATAGTGAACTGTTTCTGTCGCTGGAGAACAAATGATGGTGATGGTGACAAATCCCACCTTTTGCTTTTTTTCAGAGGAGAATTTATAGCTTGGCATTAGGGGCTCTTGAAGATGATTAAATGTTATGGAATTAATGAAAACTTAACTAGCTTGAGTGAAAATGAGCTACTTAATATAAACAAAGACAATGACAAATTAAAAATATTTTATGGCTGGGGCAATGACTTGTGGAGTGCTACAGAGCCACATTCAACATCCCAAATTATGTACACAATTCATGAATGATCATGATGGTGACTACTTCTGGCATGAAACAACACAGAGTTACTTTCAATTATTGGAAAGGAGATTAATGACATTCAGAAGGATTTAGGCTAATTAAATTGATGGACTAAGCAATAGCAATAAGTTCGTAATGACAACAATCTAAAGCAAGAGATGCATGAAATATCCAGGCACATATGGAACATTATCAGAAGAGGAATATGCATCCATTAGTTAAAGGAGGGAAGGAAAAAGAAATTGATGTAATTCATAACAAATTACTAAATGACTGTTGAATGTGATGCTGTTACAGTCCCCTTCACTTAATCATGTTAACGGTAACTGTAAATAGTAGAGACTATGTCACTGAGATAGATTTTGAGGGCATCTGATAACAAATCAAAGCAGCTTATTTAAGCATGCACCAACTTGCTGTAAAAATTGAATTTACATTGTGAGGAAAGATTTGCCTTAATAATTTGCTTTGCACATTAGTTTTAATGAACCTGTAAAAGGCATTTATGAATGTATTTTAAATTGGTTAGTGACTATGACTGTTCAAAAGTAGTTGTGGTGGCAAGCAAAAGTGTATGGGCCTATAAATCCCCTGCACGCAGTCCATTCAATTCTCAGATAAACTGTTCCAAACTTGTGATGTGATATATATCTATGAGCAACAAAAGCCAATACTAGAACCAATGCTCAGGTATTACATCGGGAAAAAGACAAAAGCCTGAAAACGTACCAACTAATCCAAGAACAGCTTTTTCCCTGCTGCTATCGCTCTTTTCAATGGACCTTTTTATATTAAGTTGGTCTTACTCTATACCCTAGCTATGGCTGTAACACTATGTTCTGCACCCTCTCCTTTCCTTCTCCCGTATGTACTTTATGTATCGTATGCTTTGTCCGTATAGCACACAAGGAATAACACTTTTCACTGTATCCCAATACATGTGGCAATAATAAATCAAATCAAACAGAATCCCACTTTTTTTTGGGTCTGAACAACTTTATTCTGTTTGAATTTTATGAAGATAGAGGTTTGGCTGATAGAATGTAACCAGTGGCAAATTTGTGTTGAATGTAATGTGACCAATGGGAACAAGAAGTAAGGGTTAGCTGATTTATTAAAACATGGATTCAATCACGGAGTGATATAATAGTCAGCTGATCAACTGGTTCACTATAAAAAAGGAACTATGTAGAATTGTGGGAAGCTTGGAATGGCCCAGGGTGAGGCCCCAATTTTGAAGTAATTATGTTTCTTTATTAAATCCTTTCTTTGATTTATAAGTTGGAGTAAGCTTTGTTGCTGTTTTATTTGTTGCATTTTGAAGAGTTCCTTCTCCAGAAACATTGGCAAGTGTCACTCTTAAAGTGCTTGCTTCATTAGTAATGTCTCTAACATAATAGACTCGAGGGGACTCTTTTCACCAGTTTCATCTTATTAATGGAATACCTCCTGTGTACCTTTGAGCCTTCGTTATTTAGAAAAGACTTTTGTTCATCTTGGATTTTGATAGGCTGATTGTCTGTAATGAGTCTTATTGTCTCTCTTGTAAATATCCTAAGCAGGCATAAAAAAATTGCTGTTCCCAACTAGAGATATTGTCAATACAGACAGAAAGCCACACCACTATGACTCCTCTCACTGCCTATTATTTATATTTTTGAGCTGTGAAGTGCTTCTACATTTCATCCATTAAATATCAAGAACCACAAATGAACATTTCTCCCAATAAAAGTTCATTAATTCTCTAAGAAAGAGATTAATCTGTGCAATTGCAGATGTGCTGAATATTCCAGAATCTTTTAATTGGAGAGAGCAACTAATTATGGTGAAAGCAATTATGTGTGTTCACTAATAAATATGAAATCATCTGTAGGTTTAGATTTTTTACTGTCTAATTGTCAAGCGTAATTGGACAGCAAGACTACATCCTGCACTTAGCAATAAGAAAGAAGAACGTGAGCTGAGTAGAATATTTATGTATGCGTGGTGTGATTTCTTTTTCATTCCTCTGCTTAATGAGGAAGCAGAGGTGAATGAAGTACTGATATTCAGCACAATGGAGTCACACAAGGGGGTTGAAATTTATAGCCCTGTTGTTGGGTGGGAGGTGTAAAATGTGGGAACTGTTCAAATGTTCATTGACTTTGGCAATACTGGAAAATCCTGTCAATGGGAGAAGCCATCAAATTTCACCCACGTAGATAGTGAAGAAGCGTCGTTAAATCATTTATTGTATCTTCTGACTGACATATTTTCAGAACGTAGGAACATTCAGCTCCTTCTCTCTAACTCGTTGTATGTATCTTGGTGCCATATCACTTAATGCCTCAAGCAAGCAAAGCTCCAATAAGAACATTACAGCACAGGAACAGGCTCTTTGGCCCCTCAACCATGCACTAACCATGCTGCCCGGCTTAACTAAAACCCTCTACCCTTCTGGGCCCCATATCCCTCTATTCCCATCCCATTCACGTATTTGTCAATATGCCCTTAAAAGTCACTACAGTATCATAGAACATAGAACATTACAGCGCAGAACAGGCCCTTCGGCCTTCGATGTTGCGCCGACCAATTAAGAAAAAGCAATGACCCTCTAACCTAAACCATTCCCTTTTCATCCATAAACTTATCTACTAACCTCTTAAACGCCACCAAACTTGGCGCATCTACAACTGCAGCAGGCAGGGCATTCCATACCCTTACCACCCTCTGGGTAAAGAACCTACCTCTGACATCCGTCCTATAACTACCACCCCTTAATTTAAAGCTATGTCCCCTCGTGCTAGCTTTCTCCATCCTAGGAAAAAGGCTATCACTGTCCACCCTATCTAAACCTCTAATCATCTTATATGTTTCAATAAGGTCTCCTCTTAGCCGCCTTCTTTCTAACGAAAACAACCTCAAATCCCTCAGCCTCTCTTCATAAGACCTGCCCTCCATACCAGGCAACATCCTGGTAAACCTCCTCTGTACCCTCTCCAATGCCTCCACATCTTTCTTATAATGTGGGGACCAGAACTGCACACAATACTCCAAGTGCGGCCGCACTAGAGTTTTGTACAGTTGCAACATGACGTTGCGGCTCCGAAATTCAATCACCCTACCAATAAAAGCTAAGACTCCGTATGCCTTCTTAACAACCTTATCGACTTGATTGCCAACTTTCAGGGATCTATGCACACATACACCAAGATCCCTCTGTTCATCAACACTATTAAGAATCCTACCATTAGTAGTATCCACTTCTACTACCTTCCCGGCAACGGGCTCCAGGCACCCACTATTCTAGTATAAAAACTGCCTCGTACATCTCCTTTAAATCTTGTCCCTCGTATCTTAAACCTGCGCCCCTTAGTAATTGACTCTTCTATAGTAAACCCCCAACATTGTGACTACACTTTTTTTAATATGTGAGCTTTACCCATTTTGTCTCGCTGTATGAGTCCTCCTAGGAGTTTTCCTGCAGTACAGCTGTGATATTCTCCTTAATCAGTAGTGCAACTCCCCCACCCCATTTACACCCTCCTCTATCCCATCTGAAATATCTGTGTCCTGGAATGTTAAGCTGCCAATCCTGTCCTTCCCTTAATCAAGTCTCTATAATGTCAACAACATCGTAATTCCTAGCACTAATCCAAGTTCTAAATTCATCTGCCTTACCTGTTAAACTTCCTGCACAAACTACCCCTTCTGTATCTATCTCCCTCTCTATGTGTGAAATTGTGTGCTGGAATTCTCTGGCTGTTCGGGCTCACAGGATTCTCTGGTCCTGCCGGCAGCTCTGCAAGACATGCTGGATCGTTGACATGGATGCCAGCATCTCACATGAGAACACCACCCATCAGGTACATGGTACATATTCTTGCAACTTGGCTAATGTTGTCTACCTGATATGTTACAGGAAAGGATGTCCTGAGGCATGGTACATTGGGAAGACCATGCAGAGCTATGAATGAATACTGCTTAGAATCACCAGGCATGAGTGTTCTCTTCCTGTTGGGGAACACTTGAGCAGTCACAGGCCTTCCACCCCTCATCTTTGGGTAAATGTTCTCCAAGGCGGCCTTCATGACAAACGACAACACAGAATCACCAAGCAAAAACTGATAGCCAAGTTACGCACATATAAGGACGGGCTCAACCAGGATCTTGGGTTCATGTCACACTATCTGTAACTCACGTGACTTGCCGGGGCTTGCAAAATCCCAATAACTATCCTGGTTGAAGACAATACACACCCCTTTAACCTGTACTTAACTCTCTCTCCACTCACATTGTCTGCACTTGTAAAGACTTGTCTACCTATAAAGATGTGCATTTCAACCATTATCTTGTAAATTGAGTTTGTGTCTATGCATGCCCTGTTTGTGAACGCAACTCTTCACTCACCTGAAATAAGAGCAAAACTCCTAAAGTTTGTGCTAGCAAATAAACCTGTTGGATTTAACTTAGCGTTGTGAGAGTTTTTACTGTAACAGAAAGACTTAACAATGTTACTGGAAACGATCTGAAAAATGTAGAGTTCACAACTATGGTCACTTTGACAACCACTGGCAAAACACTCATCTGTCCTGAAACTTGTCTGAATATAATGCTTGAGAATGTATCATAATTCTGAGACTCTCTCCTTGATGAGGGATAAAAGATGAAGGCAAATCTTGTCAGGCATATCCAATAACTGTGCTTAAATCTGTAGACACTGTGGTTGAATAGGGAAAATGCCAAGTCGAGAATTGAATGCAGTTTGTAAATGTGGGTCAAGATTTATTTTTCTCCATTAAAGTTGATGTGTCCTGTGCAATCTAGGGCATTGAAAGTGACTTGTCGCCTCAGATATATTTATGTTCAGAAACTGTCCAAAAAAATCTTCGGCTGAGAAGAATTGAAATCATTGGCCTTTTGCTGTGAAAGATTTCATTCAAACCAACGATACATAGCAACAGAAGTAAGCCATTCAGCCCATCAAGCCTGCTTTACCATTCAATACAATCATGGCTGATTGGACACTTACACACATAATCCACGGAATGTTTTATATTAATCAGAAATCCGTCAATCTCTACCTTACGCATACTCAATGGGTGGAATTTTACCGGCATGCCCACCCCGATTCTAGGGGCGGATGAGACCGGGGGGCTAGCATTATCCCTGAGCCTCACCGGGATCATATGAACCTCAAGTGGACATGTCAGTAAAATTCTGCCCAATGACTGAGCTTCCATAGTCCTCTGGTGTAGAGAAAACCAAAGATTTCAAACCTTCTGTATAAAGAACTTTCTCCTCATCTCAGTCCTAAGTGGCATCCCACTTATTTTGAAATTGTGCCTTCGATTCGAGACTCTTCAGCCAAGGGAAACGCTTCATCTGAAGTATTTTGCAGTTTCAATGAGATCACCTTTCATTCATTGAAACTCTAAGGAATACATGTGCTTAGTTTGTCCAATCCCTTGTCATAAGACAGCTCGCCATCCACCAAACAGACCTGGTGAACCTATGGCAATGATATCTTTCTGAGGTAAGGGGACCAAAACTGCACACAATACTCCAGATGTGGTCTAACTAAGCTTCTATACAACTGAAGCAAGAATTCATTACTCCTGCACTCAAATCCTGTTGCGATGAAGGGCAGCATTCTATTAACCTTCATAATATCTTGCTGCAATCTCATGTTAGCCTCTAATGACTTATGGACATGGGAACCCAGGTCCCTTTGTACATCTATGCATTTCTTACCATTTAAAAAATACTTTGAACATAGGTTCCTTCTAACAAAGTGGATGACCTCACATTTTTCTAAATATTCCAACTGATGTGATCTATGCTCACTCATGAATTCTGTCCACTCCCCCTGTAGCTGCTTTACAGCTTTTTTACAACACACATTCCTGTTTTCTTTGTGACATCTATGAATCTGGAAGTATTACATTTGGTCCCCAGATCCAAATCATTGTTACATATTATAATAGCAGAGGCCCAAGTATTTCATTTACCCCACAGTCTGCCAACATGAGAATCACCCATTTATTCCTACTCCTTGTTTCTGCCCATTAGTTTGGTAAATCCCAGCACAATCTTGGTGTCATCTGCAAACTTACTAACCATGACCCTTATATTCTCATTCAAGTCATTAATATAAACGACAAATAACAGCAGAACCAGCACTGATCTCTGAGGCACACTGCTGGTCACAGGCCTCCAGTTTGAAAAACAACTCTCTGCCAACACCCTCTGCCTTCTTTCAAGAACATGAAGGAGTAGCACTCTGAAAGCTAGTGGCTTTTGCTACCAAATAAACCTGTTGGGCTTTAACCTGGTGTTCAGACTTCTTACTGTGCTTACCCCAGTCCAACGTCGGCATCTCCACATTCTGTCAAGAAGCCAATTTTGCATCTGTTTAGATACCTCAATCTGGATCTCGTGAGATTTAACTTTATGCATGAACCTACCATGTGGTATCTTGTCAAAGGCCTTGCTAAGATGCATGTTGACAACATAAAATGCACTGCCCTCATCTACCTTCTTTGTTACCCCTTCAAAAAACTCAAATTTGTGAGACATGATTTTCCACTCGCAAAGACATGCTCTCTATCCCCAATTAGTCCTTGCATTTCGAAATGCCTGTAGATCCTGTTTCTCAAAGTATCTTCCAACAATTTATCCACTACAGATGTGAGGCTCACTGGCCTGTAGATCCCAGGCTTTTCTCTACAGCCCTTTTCAAATCTGTTCTTTTCTATTTCCTGACTTGCTGAAACCCAATGGTCCCAGTTATTTCTTTACCTTTTACCTTAGAATAAAAGAGTTTCAGATACTCCTTTGAAAGACTGTACTCACAGACACATTCCAAATGATTATCCAAACTTTCGAAAGAGTGCTCTTATCCTAAGCAAGAAGCCCTCTTGAGGCAGAAATAGGCTTAATTTATATGTACTAAAATTGTCACCCCGCCAGCTTCTCAGAAATAATATGCTCAAAAATCAAATGCAGAACGTTGTATTTATGCTTGGGAATCCCTTCACGAGTGGATGCCAGTTTAAAGTAGATTGAACTAGATCTGTAAACATGGACAGGGATTGCGGGTAGACATGGGAACGTCGGGGTGGCGGCGCGAGCTCATTGGGCCAAAGGGCCTGTTTCCCGTGCTGTTTTGTTCTTTGTTCTTTATACATACTGAATTTAAAACCAGTAAATTTTGTCAAGCAATCTTTGGACTTTAAATTCTCCTCTTTGTTTCTAAATCCTTTCATGGTCTTGTCCTTTTCTAACCTCCTCCAACCCCATCAACTGGCCAAGATACCTGCACTCCTCCAAATCTGGCCTAGTGTACACTCCCAGTCATAACTATTCCACTCTGGTGGCCATGTCTTTTGTTCTCTAGGTTCTGGAATTTTCTCCCTATACTTCTCCACTTTCCTCCTTTTCAGAAACTTCTTAAAACGTAGCTCTTAGGCCAAATTTTCAGCCACTTAATCAAATATCCTGTATTTCGTCCTGCAATGCTCATGCAAACAGCATTGATTTGATTTATTATTGTCACGTGTATTGGTATACAGCAAAAAGCATTGTTTCTTGAACACAATACAGTCAAAGCATATTGTTCATTGAGAAGAAAAAGACAGGGTGCAGAATGTAGTGTTGCAGTCATAGCTAGGGTCTAGGGAAAAATCAGTTTAATATAAAGTAGATCCATTCAAAACTCTGATGGCAGCAGGGAAGAAGCTGTTCTTGAGTCAGTTGGTACGTGACCTTACTCTTTTGTAACCAAAAGAGAAAATACAGGAAAATCTTGGCAAGTCTGGTGACATCTGTGAGGAGAGAAAAGAGCTAAGGTTTGAGTGCAGATGATCCTTTGTCAAAGCTTGATTTTTGTATCTATTTCTGATGTAAGAAGGTGGAAGAGAGAATATTCAGTGTGCGTGAGGTCCTTGATAATGCTGGCTACTTTCTTGAGGCAGCGGGAAGTGTAGATAGTGTCAATGCATGGGAGGCTGGTTTGCGTGATGGATTGGGCAATGTTCGGAATCCTTTTGTGATTTCGTCCAGTCTTGGACAGAGCAGGAGCCATACCAAGCTGTGATATAACCAGAAAGGATATTTTCTCACATTATTTTATCACATGATATTGAACTTGCCCATTATTAAATGGGCGAGTTCAAAATCATTGCTGCCCTTGTAAATTGTCAAATGAAACATATTTTGAAGGTCCAAAAAAAACACATTTGCAGAACACGAAACATTGGTTTGAAAATAAAATTTATTTTACTCTACTCTGCTTCTGAGGCTTCTCCAGTTGGTGAAGTCCCATGGTGCAAGTCCATCAAATATGAAAGCTTGACAAATGAAGCCCTGTGAGGCTGATTAGAATTATATATTACAAATTCTTTGCATGAAAACTTCAAAATTAGGCTCTTGAATGATGTAAAGTACAATCTCGAGTGTTCTAGTGGTTTTTTATTTTAAAATTTGACATAATAAATTTTCTCTACTCTTATGCATTTGCCATTTCAGTGATTTACTATGAGCTGAACCCTATACTTCGTTGATTAAATTTGTTCGATGTAACTTGAAAACACTGTTTGTGCAGAACTTTATGGGCGATTCATTTCCGGCAAATGGAGTTCTGTCAGCCAAGGGGCCTGTTTTTGCTGCCAAGGGAAAAAGCAACAGGTGCCGAACAAGAATTTTAACCATTAATTAAATGCTAAGTACACATTTGATAATAGGGCTTGCAGCGCCATTGTAAATCCCCATGCTGTAAAATTTGTACCCTGCAAACTCACGAACACTAACTAGCAAGAATTATTTTCCTTTAGTTTACATACAAATTATCCCTGGAACAATTGTCCTTTTATATTTTCCTGTAAAGAAGATCAACATTTTTGTTTGAACCATTTGAAATCTAATGATTATCTGCTCCTTTTGCAAGCAGAAATCATAAGCCCCTCAATCAGTGGATGTGTTCTATTTCTGTCTGCTTCAGAATACTGTCTGCTCATATTTCAGAATAGAAAAGGAATTGCTGAAGTGGATTGATTAGACTTGTAGAAGTTTACAGCATGGAAAGAGGCCTTTCAGCCCAACTTGTCCAAACCTCCCTTTTTTTTAAAACCCCAAAGCTAGTCCCAATTGCCCCTCTGGATACTTTTGTATCTCTCCCCTCTCACCTTAAATTTATGCCCTCCAGTTTTAGATCCCCTTATTTTTGGGAAAAGATATTGACTATCTGCTGATCTATGCCCCTCAGTATTTGATAGACCTCTATAAGATCATCCCTCAGCCTTCTATGGTCCAGAGAAAAAGGTCCCAATCTATCCAGCCCTATAACTCAAACAATCAGGTCCCAATACCATCTGAGTAAATCTTTTCTGCTTTTTTTTGTAATGGTTAGCTATAAGAATATATTAGTACATCAGGAATTTATTTGATGTTCCTCTTTGAAGTTTAAAGCTTATTTATTAGTGTCACAAGTAGGCTTATGTTAACACTGCAGTGATGTTACTGTGAAAATCCAGTAATCGCCACACTCTGGTGCCTGTTCAGGGAGGGAGAATTTAGCATGGCCAATGCACCTAATCTGCACATCTTTGGTCTGTAGAAAGAAACCGGAGCACCCGGAGGAAACCTTTGCAGATACAAGGGGAATGTGAAGACTCCGCATAGTGATCCAAGATGGGAATTGAACCCTGGTAAAGGGGAATTTATTTAATGTTCTTCTTCTACGTTTAAAGTTTATTTATTAGTCTCAGAAGTAGGCTTACTTTAACACTGCAGTGATGTTACTGTGAAAATCCTCCAGTTGCCATACTCCAGTGCCTGTTCGGGTACACTGAGGGAAAATTTAGCATGGCCAATGCATCTTATTAACAAGTGTTTCGGACTGTGGAATGAAGCCAGAGCGTTCAGAGTAAATCCACGCAGACACAAGGAGAACATGCAGGCTCTGCACAGACAGTGACCCAAACTGGGAATCAAACCCTGGTAGAGCGTTCTTAAACATCCTTTATGTTCAGGTTGGTACTGTTAACCGTAACAGCAGTTGTTTACCTCTGAGCCTCAAATAAGATTTTGCAAAGAATACCTACTGGTGGAATAATTAGGGAGGACCCCTCCTAGCCTGCTCCAAAATCCTAACCTCTTTCACTGTCTCTCTCTCTCTCTCTCAAAATAATCATGTTTTTTAAATGGCCCATAATTTCCTTATCAAATTTTTCACTTTGAATGAAGTATTATGGTATTCACCATTTGATTTGGTCTGTTCAGCGAAAAGTATTTCTTGTACACTATACGGACAAAGCGTACCATTCATAGAGAAGAAAAGAGGGTGCAGAACATAGTGCTCTAGCATAATTAGGATCTGGAGAAAGATCAACTTAACATAAGGTAGGTCCATTCAGAAGTCTGATGGCAGCAGGGAAGAAGCTGTTTTTTGAACAAATTAGATAAATAAACTAGATAATATAAATATAGGAGTAAGGCCCACAAGCTGTTCTGATATCCTTAAAAATTACCATCACGGTTAAACATTAAGATGATTTTTCTGGCCCACAGCATCTCGATTTGTAGCCAAATTTTCAGTCATTTGTCAAGGAAGCAGCATATGTTTGTGTTTATTGGAAAGTTGCAAAGGCTCAGATTGAACCAGCTGGTCTGTTTTGGAAATTTCAGGAAGACTTGAAGCAAGCCATGAAGTGACTGATCTGTTACTTAGAGACAATCATCACACCTGACAGCCAGTATAATATCCACACAAACTAGTGCAATTTTTATAATGTAGCTCTCATTAAATAAAGTTGCAGCTGGTTCAAAGAAGACTTGGAATGAATTTTAACTCCCAAAATATTAAAATCCTTATAATTCCAAGTCTAACCTGAAATCTCCTCCGAGCTTTCCACTTCCAGGCTTAATGGAAGTGGGACAGGGTACAGGAAACCAACTCACTCCCAGGCCATTTAATTATTTT
Organism: Sphyrna mokarran; assembly: GCA_024679065.1. Lineage (NCBI taxonomy): Eukaryota > Metazoa > Chordata > Chondrichthyes > Carcharhiniformes > Carcharhinidae > Sphyrna > Sphyrna mokarran. The sequence continues at coordinate 19,413,419 of JAGIQG010000023.1, read as the reverse complement.
AATAAGGTTAGCAGCCTTGCATTTAATCTCTTTTAGCAGAAGAGGTGGAATCTGGAAATCCCATCAATAACCCATACTGGACATCTCCCGTCCTGGATACTGGACATCTCAATTGCCCTGTGGCAAAGAAAACTGTATTTTCTCAAAACAAAGGGGTAAACATAGACTCAAGAGTAGACTCATAGTCTAGACTCAGGAGTAACCCTTCAAGCCTGCTGTGCCATTCATTATGATCATGGCTGATCATCCAATTCAATATCCTGATTCTGCCTTTCCCCCATATCCCGCAATCCATTTAGCCCCAAGAGCAATATTGAATTTCTTCTTGAAATCACACAATGTTTTGGCTCAACTGCTTTCTGTGGAAGTGAATTCTATAGATTCACCACTCTGGGTGAAGAAATTACTCCTCACCTCAATCTCAAAAGGTTTACCCTTTGTCCTCAAATGTGACACCTAGTTCTGGATTCCCTCACCATCAGAAACATCCATGAGGTATAGTCCAACATGGTAGAGAAAGCCATGAATCTATTATCAAGGATTTTATAGTGGAGCATTTATTAAATAGTGGCAGGATCAGACAGAATCAATATTGATTTATAAAAGGGAAACCATGCTTGACAAAACTGTTAGATTCCTTTGAAGGTGTAACTAGTACAGTTGACAAGGGGGAGCCAGCCGATGTAGTATATTTGAACTTTCAGAAAGTGTTTGACTAATTTCCATATAAGAGATTATTGTACAAGATTAAAGTGGATGGGAATGGGGGAAATATATTGAGATGGATTAAAAAAAACTGCTTGCAAAGAGGAAAAGAAGAGTAAGAATTAATGGGGCCTTTTTAAATTGGCAGGTAGTAATTAGTTGGCTGACAAGGGATTAGTGCTGGGATCCCAGCTATTCACAATATATATTAATGATTTGGATAAGGGAACAAAATGTAACATCTCAAAATTTGCAGATAATACCAAGTTGGGTGGGAGGTGAACTGTGATGAGAATGCAGAGATCTTTCAGCATGATCTGGACAGGTTGGATGAATGAGCAAATCAATGGCTGCTGTAGTACAGTTTGGATAAATGTGAGATTGTTTACCTTGGAAGCAAAAAGGAGGCGGCAGATTACTACCCTAATGGCTATAAATTTGGGAGAGGGATGTCCTTGTATACCAGTCCTAAAGGTAAGCATGCAAGTGCAGCAGGCGGTAAAGACAGCAAATGGCATATTGGCCTTCATTGTGAGAGGTTTCAAGTACAGGAGCAGGGATGTATTGTTACAATTATACAGGTGTGAACACACCTAGAATACTGAATGCAATTTTGTCTCCTCTTCTGAGGAAGGATGTTCTTGCTCTCAAGAGAGTGCAACATAGATTTACCAGCCTGATTCCAGGAATGGCGGAGCTGATGCATGAGGAGAAATTGACTAGGTTACGATTGTTTTCATTCAAGTTCAAATGAATGAAGAGGGGAATCTCATAGAGACTTATAAAATGCTAATAGGACTAGACAGGGTAGATGTAGGGATATCCCCCACAAACAGGGGTCACGGTCTGAAAATTCAAAAATTCAAAGAATCAATGAAAAGTAAAGCACAGGAATAGGCTCTTTGGTCCTCCAAGCCTGTGTTGATCATGATGCCTGCCTAAACTAAAACTGTTTATTTTTATTAAGGGGCATACATGCGATGGTTGTGAGAGGACTGCTCTTGGATCTTTTTCGAGAGTATCCTACTGCTTCACGTTGTTAGTATATGCTTGACTTGGACCATCTGATGGGCAACACGACAGCTCAGTGGCTATCGCTGTGCTGTGCAGATACATGGATTTGGGCCTGTGTCTGTGGGAGTTTGCGCATTCTCCCCGTGCTTGCGTGGGTTTTCTCCGGGTGCTCCGGTTTCCTCCACATCCCAAAGATGTGCTCTTAGGCTAATTGGCAAAACAAATTCTCCCTAAATTGTCTCAAATTTGGTTTTTAATCCATAGATCTATAAACATGGACAGGGATCGCGGGTAGAGGTGGGGACATTGGGGTGGCGGCGCGGGCTCGTTGGGCCGAAGGGCCTGTTTCCCGTGCTGTTTTGTTCTTTGTTCTTTGTTCTTTGTTTGCACTTATGGAGTCTGTATACTTTCATTCCCATCCTATTTATGTATTCATCTCGTTGCCCCTTAAATGCTGATATCATATCTACTCTCAACAACTCCTTCAGACATTCACCACCCTCTGTGTAAAAAATGTTTCTTGCTCATCTCCTCTAAACTTTTCCCCACTCACCTTAAATCTCTATCCCTTCGGGATAGACCATTTAGGAGAAAGATAAGGAGACATTTCTTCACCCAAAGAGTGGTGAGCCTGTGGAATTCATTATATGATGCCAAAACATAGAATGTAAGAGAACCATAGAGAACATGTAAGCTCCACACAGACAATGTCCCAAGCCAGGAATTGAACCCTGGACCATAGCCTTGTGCAGCAGCAGTGCTAACCATTGTACCATCAATTAAGTATTTACTTGCACACAAGGATACTAGGAGATACCTTTTAAAAGTCAAAATTAAAAATTACTAAAGAATCAACTGTACTACACCAATAAATCATGTTACTCACAGGTCATAGCCGAGAGAGAGGCTTCTTAAAAATGTTTACTTTTTGTGATTAACCCATTTTCAGTTGTATTAACATAACTGCTGTATGTTGGCATTCTTATATCAAAATTATTTAAGGCAAAATTATTAAGTTTTAAAAAACTGCCTAACTGCCCTTGTTCATGAATGATTTTACCTTTGATATACCCCTTAGGATGAATGGATTAAAAGTTATGGGGAGAAAGTAGGATTAGGCTATTGAGGGAGACAATCAGCCACGGTCGTGATGAATGGTGGAGCAGGCTCGAATGGTCTCCTTCTGTTTCTATGTTCTATATTACTGTGAAATGATTTGATCAAAATAAAGGAAAATAAGTTATATCATTTTTGATTGAGCAATGTTAAACAGCGTTATTGTATAAACCATATGAACTTTAATCTTCTGATTGGCAGAAACTTTAAGTATTTATTCCCTCTTCAAATTCACGTGATGAATAGCTATTTTGACAATATCCAAGAGCTATCTGCGCCAGCGAAACTACATATAAACATAGATAAAGCATTAGGATACAGCTTCAGGTTTTCATACAATCAGCAGCCTCTGTACAAATTGCGCTCAAAATTGAGTGAATTGATATTTTTCTTAATTTTGCACTCAAACTCAGGCACATCAAAGGTAAAATCATTATGAACAAGGCAATCAGGCAGTATTTTAAAACCTAATAATTTTGCCTTATGTAATTTTGATATAAGAATGCCAACATACAACAGTTATGTTAATACAGCTGAAAATAGGTTAATCACAAGAAGTAAATATTTTTAAGAAGCCTCTCTCTCGGCTATGACCGTAAGTAACATGATTCATTGGTGTAGTATAGTTGATTCTTTAGTAATTTTTAATTTTGACTTTTAAAAGCTTTTCAAAAGGTATCTCTTAGTATTCTTGTGTGTAAGTAAATACTTAATTGGGGGCACAATGGTTAGCACTGCTGCCACACAAGGCTAGGGTTCAGGGTTCAATTCCTGGCTTGGGGCACTGTCTGTGTGGAGCTTACACGTTTCCCCATGGGCTTCCTCCGGGTGCTCCGGTTTCCTTCCACAGTCTGAAAGACGTGCTGGTTCAGTGCATTCACCCAAATAGGTGCCGGACTGTGGCGACTAGGGGAATTTTACAGTAACTTCATTTGCAGTGTTAACGTAAGCCTCACTTGTGACTGATAAATATTCTTTAACTTAACTTTTTTTTAAGAATTTTTTAGTAGACCAGCAAATGGGTGCGATTCGCAGAGACTTGCTGTGATGACTCATTCAACAGAGAGCCTGGATGGGGTTGGTTTGCAGCAAAATGCGTTTTTAAACCACTGCAAGCAATTGAACTAACTCAACTGTTGACAAAGGTGGGATTTTACGGCTTTGCTCGAGCAAGACCAGAAATTCCTGTCAAGGCCAATGGAGATTTCCATTGCCTGACTCTTGCTTCTCCAATTTAGGTGGTGTTTTTGAAATCCCTTAATCTTTTGCTCTTGTCTGCACATCTAGTAGAAATTCTATTCCCTTTTGTATTTCTGGTTGGCAATTATGGGGGTGTGATGGGGAAGGGGTAAGGGGGTGGATTGCGAGAGGGAACAGACTGCATCTATGAACTGACGGTTTCATACAGCCAAGTGATAACCATGACTTGTTTGCGAGCTCTCCAATATTTCCCTGCCACGAAGCTGAACAATTTCATCTTCATGGTGATTATTACCGACATATCAAACCAAACTGTTGATAAGAGTTTACAAGCTCTGGAAAATACGGTGTGAAATTTGGAGATGGGTTTCGTGCTGCTGGCTTTGGATTTGTTAGTTTCAGGCATCAATAAATCTGAAGTCCAATCCCAGAAATCCACTGTCTGATGCATAAGCTTCCATTAAACTACAAAGAAGCACAAACGTATTCTCCGAACAAACCACCTGGAATGGTCTCTCATGTGCCAACATCTGTTTTTAAGGGGATATGTGTATTATAGTGCTAGTGGCCAATTATGACAAATTTGCAAATGTTTGATGAATTAAGCTATTTTTTATCCAGTCCCTATTGATTCATTTTCAATCTAACTGCACTTTATATTGAAATTAGTTAATACATAATTAAGTTTGAGCGGCGCTAATGATCTTATTACTTTGTTTAAATGTTAGTTGGGAGATCTTCAATAATTGTGTCCTAAGAGCATTTATCCCAATTTTTTTGCAAATTTGCATATGCATTTTACATCATGGTAATATTCCGCGTTCTCAGCTGGCAGGATTAGATTATTTAGAATTAATTTGCTGCGCAAAAAAAATTAATTAAATGTCTTAAGTTGGGATTTAGCAACATACGATGATGGAATGCTAGTCACAGCAATCAAAAGCATTGAGTCATTAACACAACCTAACACAATTCTGAGGATTATCATGATGCCAAAAATATAGTCAGTTTATGGACACTAATTAAACCTTTCACAACCCACAGTGCACTTTGGGAGTAATTACCAGAATCCGCATAAATACCACATGTGAAACTAATAATTCGTTGTCCTTCAAACTTTTAATTGTGGTCATACTTGGTCATACTGTATTGTTATAGTTACATCAGTGATATTAAGAAATGTAATGATGGGTGCACAATAATCAATTTAATGCCTGTCTGTGAATAATTTTTCAGTAATTAGTTCCTGAAATTATTTTTCATTGGTTTCATTGTGTTGGTCAAAGCTATATTGATAATTTAACTGGCTTGGTGCACTAAACCTAACAAGTCAATTTGAGTGTCACTTTATTATCCTCACTATCTAAGTGACACTGGCGATCCATGTATAATTAAACTGGTTGGAGAGCTTTGTGTATATTGACAGTAGCTTAAGTTGCAAATGTGGAGTTTATGTTTTGAAATTGTCTCTCTAATTTAAGCCAAAATGGTGGAATGAAAGGGTCATGTGACATGCTGTGGATTTGGACTAACAACGAGCCTGGGTGTGAGGGGCTCAGTTGTTTAAAACTTAAAGGGGGGAATGGGCTGTTTATCTGGGAAGAAGGTGCATGACATTCATACTTGTGATAGTGATAGGTAAATTGTTGGTCTCCATGCCTCAGAGGGAAGTGAGTGAAAGAGAGAGCGTGAGCATAATGGGAGCAAGAGAGTTAGTCATGCACCAAAACAGCAAAAAGTCTGTTTTAATTATTCACCATGCAAAAAGCAGGTGGGTGGTCATGCCCAGATTGAGGAGACAAAATCCTTGAGGATTTAAATGAGATTGGAAGATTCACTTAGTTTTGGCTAGAGGGAGGAATCTCCATGGTAGCTCTCTCTCTGAAAGTAAATTCAGAGATTAGAGGTTGCCGAGCTGTGGAATGGATAAAGAAGCAGGCCCTAGGGAATGGAGAATAGCTTAGGACTGGTTATAGGCGAAAAAAATGTCCAGCTCAGGGACTGTGTGTAATGTGTAACAGTAGTGTGGACTTCTGCTTATTTTAAAAGTTAAAGTTACCTACGAAAATAATGTTTTCTTAATATTGTTTGTAGCTTGTTTGATGCAGTAAAAGTCTTAAAACTTAATCTTATAGTGTGATCCTTCAAAGTCACTGCAAGTTCAAATAGCTTTTTAAAAGTTGCTGCATGGATTGTAACAATAATAAGTGAGAGACTTTGGTAGCTTCTCTTTAATATGACTGCAAGCAAATGTAACATTCTTTCTTGTATATTTACTACAATTGATGGAGTTCTGATATTAATACCATTATCTGAAATAACTTACCTTTGGTCCCTGTTCTGCGTGGGTTTCTTCCCACAATCTGAAAGACGTGTTGGTTAGATGCATGGCAATGCTAAATGCACACTCAGTGCACCTGAACAGGATTGTGGAGACTAGGGGATTTTCACAGTAACTTCACTGCAGTGCTAATGAAAGCCTACTTGTGACACTAATAAATAAACTTTACAAATGGGAGACAAGTAGAAAAGTAACAGATCCAACTGTTGCTGTCATCAAAGAAAAATGTACCACAGTTATCAAAATATATTAAGAAGGATATGCTAATCAGGTGAATATTAATTATTTATCATTATCAGTTCAAAAGATACTGACAAACTATATTGGAACTCCAATATAGTTTTAGCATATTTATTAGAGTAGGCTGTATTGGCAAATAAAAGTACACAAACCTACCATGTATACTTCACTGCCTGTAAGCAAAACATTTGTCTTGCCAACAGTGATCCTTAAGAATGTGCTAGGAACTGGGAAAGGAGAGTCAACAGCAGTCCAAATGTAGTTGGCAGCACCTGTTAGGAATGCTGTGGTATTAGGAGGAGCACTGCTATTCCTTTTGGATCCACATGATTTAAAACAAAATTGAAACGTCTTTTTGCTGATGACCTCTTACTTGATAGCACAGGCAAAAAACACAACTACCTGAAAATCAAACTCAGCATATGGAATTCAATATTTTTCAGGTGGCCTTGGGATACAGAACACAGCCATATGATATTGGACAAGTTTTTCTCTTTTTCTGGATAGAAATATTGTTTAATTTCTAACCCATTCCATCTTGTTCAGACCAAATAGAAAGCAGTAAAATTCCTGCTGTGTTCCTGTCCTCATTTAGTCTTAGCCCAAATGTCATGATTTGGCAGTGTAGCATTTACTGTTTTCTGTTATGGTCAGGGGAATGTGATCAGCAACCTGTATAGTCTCCAGCACATCTTACCACAATAATATAGAATCATATGCAGTAAGAGACTATTCAGCCCATCGAGTCTGCACCTAAGAAACCCCAGCCAGGCCCTATCCCCATGACCCCTCACATTTATCCTGGGTGACACAATGGTTAGCACTGCTGCCTCATAGCGCCAGGGACCGGGTTTGATTCTTGGCTTGGGTCATTGCCGGTGTGGAGTTTGCACGTTCTCCCTGTGTCTGTGTGTGTTTCCTTTCTCAGTCTGAAAGATCTGCTGGTTGACCCAAACAGGTGCTGGAGTGTGACGATTAGGAGAATTTCATAGTAACTTCATTGCAGTGTTAATATAAGCCTTGCATGTGACTAATAAATACAATGTTTAAACATTTAAACTTTGTTAGTACCCCTGACATTAAAGGGGCAACTTAGCATGGCTAATCCACCTAACCTGCGCATCTTTAGATATGAGGGTAATTAGTAGTCCAGTGGAATTCTATCTTGTTTATGAAAAACATGTGGATACATTTCAGTTCATCAGGGACTTGGTTTGTTTATGCAAGTTGCCTCTTTCCTGTGAACATAAGGTTAAAGGTGCTGGGGAGGGTAACCAGTACGTTAAATAATATTTCATTGCAATTTAAGCATGCCTGTTGAACAAAGGGGAAATACAGCAGGTGTTCACTAGTGAAGTGGGCAACAATTAAAACATAACACTTCCAAGTTCAATCATTAAGTGTTTTTCTGTACAGCAGTAAATGGGATTTCCCTAGTTGTCCATTAATACAATTCCCTCCGTGTTAATTAGTGGCCTAATCTCCACACTTACCCTTAGTTCTTAATTAGGTCTAAAGGAAAATTAGCAACAGAATATCATGGGAGCAGAAACTGGCCGACTTGAGTCCCTAAAGAAACAACAGTTCGATATAAACAGCTGAGACAACCTTTATAAATATTTTAGAGGAAGCATCAATATTAAAGTTTTAAGCTGTTTTAAGATTGCTTTTATTGGCAAGTGAATTCTTCACGGAATATTATCTCTTGTGTTTATCTGAAAGATTGATGCCTTTTGGTAAATTTGTCTGACTTGCAAATTTGATTTTATTCAAAGCAGGTTTGTGTAAATAAAAAGAAAGAAGAAAAAGAGTGGGAGAATTCCAGAATGTGGTATTTTATCCAGAATTTTCACTAAGCAGAAAGTACGTATTTCACGTGAATTATGTTCCCATCAGCACAATTGTGCTCTGTTAAAATCAATAATTACTAGCAGCTGTCTCATCCCTTGGTCATGATTTGGGATAGGTGGGGGAGTTCTTGTGGATGTGACAAAGGATGCATTGTTTTTAGTTTGTTTGTTGCAGTAAAAGTCTTAAAACTTAATCTTGTGGTGTGATTCTTCAAAGTCACTGCAAATTCAAATAGCTTTTTAAAACTCGCTGCATGGATTGTAACAATAATAGGTGAGGGACTTTGGTAGCTTCACTTTAACGTGACTGCAAGCAAATTTAACATTCCTTCTCATATATTTACTACAATTGATGGGATTCTGATATTAATACCATTATCTGAAATAACCTATCTTTGGTCCCTGTGTCTGCATGGGTTTCGTTCCACAATCTGAAAGATGAGCTGGTTAGGTGCATTGACAATGCTAAATGCTCACTCAGTGCACCTGAACAGGAGTGTGGAGACTAGGGGATTTTCACATAATCTTCATTGCAGTGCTAATGTAAGCCTACTTATGACACTAATAAATAAACTTTAAAAGAGGGAGATGAATGGGAAAGTAACCTAGATCCAACTGTTGGTGTCATCAAAGAAAAACATACCACAGCTATTAAGGCCTTTCTAATGTAGGCAGTTGGACCTCATTTCCTGGAGGAATTCATGGCATGAAGTTGGTGAAGAGTAATCCAATACCAGGCCATCGCGTGGAGGAAACAGGACACCACAGAGGGATTGGGAGAAAAGACTTGCCAGTGGGTCAGGTGGAATGGCAGCCATTAGGAGTGAGGATCTGGGCTGGCCTTTCCTCTTCCCCTTAACATCCATGTAAATAAATTTCAACAACTTACCCTGTGCAGTAGATGATCTATAGGTCCTCAATTCCTTTTGAGCTGGCTACCTCAGGGCAACCCAACTTTGCAGTAGAAACCTCAAACATATGCCATTCCTCTCAATTGCATGCACTAAGGAGTTGTGGTCTGTTTTATGTGTGTAGCCATATTGTTTTCCTTCGCCATTGTGATAGGCAGCACACTTGACCACTATATTGATGCTTTGGAAAGCCAGTTGATATTTGATTGTGAAAAATATGACTTATGTCAAGAAGACTTAACTATCCTTCATAATTGAAGTAATTTTGAGTCTCCAGCTGGGATTTTTGTTTGTGGGTTAGGAATGTAGAGATGGGACATTTCCTCAGTTTTGTGAACTCAACCTGGGAGTCGTGAGCTTGATTACAAGTTAAGTCCACTGCCACCAGAATGAATGTAGATGTGGGCTGGATGGAAAACCTGTCTCTGTGCCCCAGAAATTTGTTGAAGAGAGGTTAAGCAAGCCATTAAAATTAAAAAGACAGCTCTTCCCCACCCCCATGTCTCATCTCCACACTCCCTCACACTTCCTATGTCCCATCCATGCAAACTTCAATAAATTGAAATTCCTTCAACTATTCTCTTATGAAAACAATGTTTAATTTAAGGGCTTAATCTTTTTTGAAACTAACATTCCTACAATACAGCCAGTTGGAGCTATTAATTAAACTGCTCAGTTAAGCACCCCACTGTGATAGTATAAGGTTGTAATACCAGGCATGTGATACAAATTCTATAATGATAACCCTCAGACTTATGTCATGATAGGTAAAGGAGAGAAATTTTGAGCAAACATGCAGTTGTTGGGTGACCATACTGCTCAACACATTAAACAAGCTACCTGTTATATACCGGTTCATAGAATCATGGAATTCCCTACGGTGCAAAGGAAGGCCATTTAGCCCATTGAGTCTGCACCAAGTCTCTGACAGTGTATGTTACTCAGGCTCTCTCCTCCTCCTCACGTTCCCCCCCCCCCCCCCCCCCCCCCCCCCCCCCCCCCCCCTCCCCCCCCCCCCCCCCCCCCCACTCCCCCCCTCCCAATCCACGCAACCCCACATATTTATCACAACTAATCCATTTAACCTACATATCTTGGAGCATTAAGGGACAATTTAGCATGGCCAATCCACCTAACTTGCACATCTTTGGATTGTGGGAGGAAACCAGAGCACCCAAAGGAAAACCACACAGATACAGGGAGAATGGGCAAACTTCACACAGATAGTCACCCAAGCTCAGATTCGAACCCAGATGTCTGGCACTATGGTGCAGCAACGCTTGCCGCTGTGTATCCTTTCCAGCAACAGTAGTGGGAAGGTAATGGCATGGTAGTGTTGTCACTGGGCTAGTAATCCAGAGACACGGGTTAATGTCCTGGGGACCAAGGTTCGAATCCCACCATAAGAAACATTGAACTTTGAGTTCAACTTTAAAAAATCTGGAATTTACAAGTCTAATGAAAACACTGCTGATAGTTATAAAAACCCATCTGGCATTCATGTCCTTTAAGGAAGGAAATTTACAATCCTTTCTTCTTCTGCCCTACATGTGACTCTGGAACCACAGCAATGTGCTTGGCTCTTAGATGTCCTCTGAAATGGCCTAGCAAGCCACTCAGTATAAGTCTAATTGGGTCAATATTTGTTGCCCATACCTAATCAGTGATGCTTGCATCCCATAAGCAAATAAAAAGAAAATGTTTTGCTCACTGTTTCATTCAACTTACAGTGTCAGATAGCGCGTGAGGTGAATTGGTTCAATTGCTACTTGGATAATGAAGATTGGCATAAGGTTAAAGAGTATGAAAGTTCCACCTGTTTTAGGGTAGGGGATGAAAATACATTTTTAAAAACATGACCATCCCATACGAGTTAGCTGGGATAACTTTTGTCACTACTTCTGAGGTGGTCTCCAGTCAGGTATTTATTGTTGAGTAAGCGCTCAATGAAAAAAATGTACAGATAGAACAAGATATGCAAAATGACAAAGCACTAGTATTTAAGAAAACTTGGACTTAGATTTCACTCAATCAGGGTATTATTACTTAACAATAAAGAAGGTAAGAAGTCTCACAACACCAGGTTAGAGACCAACCAGTTTATTTGATAGTAATCCCCCCATATCATGACTATCAATAAAGAAACCAGATGTTTCTTGTTGAGAAGTCTGGACAATATTATTGGCTTCAGACGATAGGATTCTCGCTGACAGGAAGAGAATTATTTGGAAATTACATAGACAATTCGCCCAGCCTTTACCAGAGAAATGATAAACTCTGCTGAAGGATGCTGAAGAAGTTCAGAAGGAATATGAAACTCTTATTGAGCATGTTACAACTCAGTGTGATATTTGTGTGAAATATTGGAAAATACAAACATTAGACCTTTGTGATGGGTTTTCGAGCACACCTGGTTTTTGATATTGGTTTGATATTTGATTTGGTTTTATGATATTTATTATGGAGTAAATGGGAAATGTTGGTCCCTTGGCTTAGGAAGCCAAGAAAATAAAGAAAATAGTAACTGAAACTCTTGCTGTTGTCAAGGCAGCTGACATGGTAATCTTTTTATCAAAGATATTAGGGGAAATTCATTATCAAGGAGATGCCAAGTGGACCATGTCTATTGAATATAATATTGGAGAGCAAAGAAATCTCCAAACTTGGCCTTTAATGTTGCAGTTGTATAAAACATTGGTTAGACTTCATTTGGAATACTGCATCCAGTTCTGGTCGCCTTACTACCGGAAGGACGTGGAGACTCTGGAGAGAGTGCAGAGGAGGTTTACCAGGATGCTGCCTGGTATGGAAGGTCTGAGTTATGAGGAGAGATTAGGCAAATTGGGACTGTTTTCCTTAGAAAGACGTAGACTTAGAGGAGATCTAATAGAGGTGTACAAGATTATGAGGGGTATAGATAGAGTAAACAGGGTTAAGCTTTTTCCTAGGATTGACTCGAATAGCACGAGGGGTCACGGGCTTAGGGTGAGGGGGGGTAAGGTATAATTTGGATGCTAGAGGGAGTTATTTCACACAGAGGATGGTGGGGGTATGGAATGCGCTGCCAAGTAAAGTGGTGGAGGCAGGTACTCTGGAGTTATTTAAGAAATACTTAGATGGGCACATGAACGGAATAGGAATGGAGGGGCATAGAAAACTGATTTAAAATAGGGATCATGAGCCTTGGGAGATACTGGGAAGTGTGTAAATAGATGATGATATTGATGTACTTGTTTTTATCCTACAGGTGCTTTGGTCCACCTTGTTGTCTAACAAGGGGCATACACGCTATGGGTCGTGAGAGGGTTGTTCTTGGATTTTTTTCGAGAGTATCCTAATGCTTCATGTCGTTAGTGTACGCTTGACCTGGACCATTTGATGGGCAACACAACAGCTCAGTGACTATCGCTGTGCTGTGCAGATACATGGATTGGGCCTGTGTCTGTGGGAGTTTGCGCGTTCTCCCTGTGCTTGCATGGGTTTTCTCCGGGTGCTCCAGTTTCCTCCCACATCCCAAAGATGTGCTCTTAGGCTAATTGGCAAAACAAATTCTCCCTAAATTGTCTCAAATTTGGTTTTTAATCCATAGATGTATAAACATAGACAGGGATCACGGGTAGAGGTGGGAACATCGGGGTGGCGGCGCGGGCTCGTTTGGCCGAAGGGCCTGTTTCCCGTGCTGTTTTGTTCTTTGTTCTTTGTTCTTAAATGGGTAGATACTTGTTAACCAAAACACTTCTGATGAGATCCTATGTATATATAACCCTGTTCACTTCCGTCTATGCAAATGCTTTGTTTTAAGATATCCCTGCCTATGTACAATTACAGTTAAATACTAGACTGTAGGGAGTGAACTAACTCTACTAAGCTGAACAATTGTAATTGACTTGACTACATGTAGAATCAGAGGCGTGATGGGTTAGCTAAAAATTGACTGAAAGATACACAATGCAGGCAAACAACAGGTTCCCATAACAATAGCCGGGAGAATTTTTTTTTAGATGGAGACAGCATGTGAAGAATACTTCCAATAATGAGATAAGGGTTGAAATATGTTTTGGATTTCAGAATGTGTGTGTTCAGTTCAACTTCAGTTCAGTTCTGTTCAAGGGACTGGCCAGAAAGCTAATCTCCAAGTTTTCCTTTTTTCTGCTTTGGTCACATTAATTCTTTAAGTTCTTTTCAATAAAAGAAAACTATTTTAAAACTCGTACCAGTGCTGTCCTTTTGTCTCTTCAAATGAATGAATGGATTCAACATCAGTCTTAGAAGAAGGATACCTCATGACTGAGTTTTAGGGAGCAAGGTTTATTTCTATTTTCTCTGTTTATTTTTCTCAATCTTTTTTAAGTACATGCTTTAGTGAATAAGAGCAGCTGGTACAAATTGGGCAAAGATGAGGACACATACTTAAGAACCTATTTCCACCACTAATTTGGATACTGTGTGTAAGGGAAAGGTAGCATGTCACTGAAGTTACTTAAGTTTTGTGAATAATCTGATGTTGAAGATAGACTGGCTATAACTTATTCCTTTACCAGATACCTGCTCAGCAGAGTAATCTGCACTGCAAAGTATGTTTCCAAATTCATGGTAGTTTATAAAATCCTCCAGAGCCTTGCTTTTCTGAGAAATCAGTCTTTGTCCACCAGGCCTTTGGAGGGCACATTAGGAGGAAAGGGGGAGAATGAAAAGGAGTAGTAAGAGGAATAACCTACTCAATGATTCTCTGTTTGAGTTCTGCAAGGATTACCTGTCTCCTGACCTTATTAGAATCTCAGTCCAAACATAACCAAAAGAGTTAAACTCAAGAGGTGGGGCATGAATAACTGCCATTGACATCAGGAGTACTGATCGAATGTGGTATCAAGAAGCCTGAGTAAAACTGGCATAAATGTGAATCAGGGAAAGTTCTCCACTGGTTGGAGTCATAGGAGCCCAAAGAAAGATGGTAGTGGTTGTTGAAGGCCAATTATCTCAGTCCCCATACATCACAGTGGGAATTTCTCAGGGTAGTGTAGTAGGCCCAACCATCTTCAGATGCTTCATCCAAGACATTTTCATCTTAAGGTCAGAGGTGGGATATTTTCTGACAAATACATAATCTTAATGCCATTTGTAACTCCTCAGACATTGAAGCATTCCATACCATATACAGCAAGATCTGAAGAACAATGAAGCTTAGGCTCATGTGGCAAATAAAGTTGATGCATCATAAACCCTAAGCCTACTAATAGGGCTAGCCAATATTTCCCCAGCACTGTCTACCCAAAATTTTGAAACTTATTAAAATGAAATAATTTTCCTTTTTCAATATTCATTAATGTTGAGCGTAGTCATTCAGTTTTAAGCAGAAAACATATACTTATTTCTTTAAACCCAATAATCATTATTAGTTGTTCACAGAGCCAAGTTCACTTGGTAGTCTGAGTTGCTTTGGCAACATGTACTTTCACATGCATGTTGTAGTCTGGGGCTTGTGATGGTGATGGTTGAGGTGCCAACACTCTTTCCATCACATGGCTGATCAGGAATCTTTCCCATTCTTACTGCCTGTCATTGGCATATCTGGGAAGGATTTATTGGCAGCATTGTGAACACAGTATACTGCACACTATTCCTAGGCCATCCAAGTTCTGGGATGCATTTTGACCCTAAAGCCTTTGCCTCAGAAGTAGGGATACTATCTGTTGCAGCACAAGACTACCTAATCAAGGTATACATGTAATATTTTAATGCATTCCTTGAGGAACTGAGCTCTTATGAGTTTAAATTGTACTATAATGTGTACAAAGCCCGATTCTAAGCCAGACACACCATCTGTGCAGCATGTCAGGGTAGCTTCATGAGCTGCATTTTGATGGACTGGAAATTGAATAACTCACAGCGGAGAAGAATCTATATCCATATTGTGCCAACTATAAAGATGACTTGCCCTCTGTGCCATCATTAGAGTCAAACCACAGATGCTTAAAAAGTTCAGTAAAGTTTAATTTTTACTTATTAGTCACAAGTCGGCTTACATTCACACTGCAATGAAAGTACTGTGAAAATCCCCTAGTTGCCACACTCCGGCATCTGGCGGGTTACACCTGAAGGAGAATTTAGCATGACCAATGCTCCTAATCTGCACACCTTTGTAGGAGGAAATCAGAGCACCCAGAAGAAACTCACGTAAACACAGGGAGAACACGCAAACTCCACATAGATAGTGACTCAAACTGGGAATTGAACCTGGGCCCCTGATGTTAACCACTGTGTCACCATGCTGCATCTCTGACTGCAGAGTTTACAGTGCAGAGATAGAATCAGAAGTCTTTTATCAGAATAATCTAACTATGATTATATAGGTTAGAACAGTACCACATAAAGTTCTTTATACCCTTTATATAAGGTATTTAAAATCAATGTTATATTATGTTATGAAAACTAAATTCAATTTCCAGATTGACCTGCAAGAAACAAATCTGTTTTAATCACAGAGAATTTTGCCTTTATTCAACTTGGTGGAATATTTTGTAATTAGCCAGCATTCCATTGGAAGTGGGAGGGGATAAGAATAAAGATGAGACCATTTTCTTGCACAACTGAAGTTAGCTACTTGCCAAGTGATACTTGTAGCATTTAACACCAGACTAAGTAATGAGTCAGTGGCTACTGGAAAGGCACCTCCATTCATCTGAAGTGTCAAATAATCCAAAACATTATCAATCGAGGTGTCAACATATGATGATCTTTTACCACGACCCTGAAGACACATTCCAGTAATGAGCGCCTGTGGGTGAATCTTGACTGTCTTCCTGTTTGTAGGAGAGTTTACAGTGCAGAGATAGAAAGAGCAGATTGTTATCGGGATTATCTATCTGCGATTGTACAGGTTAAAACAGCTCTTTATTTTCTATGAATGACACAAATTAAAATCAAAGTACATTATTTTATTAAAAATTAATTACTCTATATTGGTGTAGTAACAAATGTAGCTATTCTACTAAAAAAAGTCTTTATGCGAGAGAAAACATCTTTATTTATTTTAATATGTTCGTTTTCACAAAGGCTGATTTATCAATTGACATTCATAGTGCACAGCTGAATCTTTAGGAAGCACGAAGTCATTCTTTTAGAAATGTTAGTTTTGGTCAGTCATTTTACTGCATCTTTTTTTGCCCCAACAGTAGAGATGGCAATTTCAGTCTCTAAATCTTGGGTAAACACCTATCAGTGTTTTCCTGCCCAATCATATTTGGAGTGTGGACTCCCCTTTGGGTCCTCCTGGTGGCAGGATTAGAGGGTGGGGTGGGGAAGCTGGTTGTACAGTCAATGGCCTATTCACATACAAAAGGTGATTGTCACCTAAAAACCCTGAGAATAATCTGCTGGATGTAAGACACTATGAAAAATGATTGTTTCTTGTGCTGCTGGGCAAGACAGAAGAAGACAAGATTATTATCTTTACATATACAGACCTGAGGAAAAGGTAGGCAATTAGGGTAATAAATAGCAGGTGAATTGAGCAAAACACCACCATTTGAGCTATAAGACATGGGGAGATGATCGTACAAAGATCAATAACTGAATACTAAGAAACAACATTACGATAGAACATAGATGGAAGTTGGATCGAAGCCTTGTAGGCAGGAGTCAAAGAATATGGATGAACACCACAATAAATTGAATTGGCAAATATAAAGAGATCTGAATACCACGTGAGACTAGGTTTACACAAACAATATCATTAAGTGAAATGCTGGAGAGATTGATATACAATGACTAGTATAGAAATATGAAAAATGGTGAAGTGTCAAAAGGTGAAACGGCCCATTGATAAACTGGTCACTACGGTTGAACTATATGAATGCATAGTGAATGAATCTTTGGGTAAATAAGTGTGATAGCGAATTGTAAGTAAAAGAAAAGTATCGAGGTGTACAACATTATGAGGTGCATGGACAGAGTGGTTAAGGAGCAACTGTTCCCCTTAGTTGAAGGAGCAGACACAAGGGGACACAAGTTTAAGGGAAGGGGTAGGAGGATTATGGGGATGTGAGGCAAAACTTTTTTTATCTAGAGGGTGGTGATGGTCTCAAATGCATTGTGTAGGAGAGTGGTAGTGGCAAGTTGTCTCACAACCTTTAAAAAGTACCTGGACGAGCAGTTGGTATCACATAATACTCAAGGCTATGGGCCAAGTGCTGTTAAATGGGATTAGGTGGAAGGTCAGGTGTTTCTTGAATGTTAGCAAAGACTCGATGGGCCAAAGGGCATCTTTTGTATTGTATGATTCTATGATTCTATATGAATGCATCATGAATGAATTTTTGGGTCAGTATGTATGATAGTGAATTGCAATAAAAGAAAAGAAACACAGGCAAAGACAATAAAATTAAAACGAGAATTACTGAAACATCAAATACAAAAGGAAGGAGCACAACTATTTTAAACAAACAAACACTTGATATAATTTTTAAAAATGTTCATGTTCACATCATATCTATTGTAAATCCCGAAAAATGAATCCTTTTTAAATTATTCTTTATCTACACACATGACATTTATATAGATCTCAACAAATGAATAAACATATATTTAAATTATATTTTCAGCATTACAAGGTAATAATTTGTCCTTGAAATGGTTGTTTCAATATAATAATTGTTACATATATGTATTAATAAGTAATAAACACAATAACTATTTAATTGAAAAGTACTGAGTTATTCGTTGTTATACCTAAATCTTTTGTATTGTAAATGCACGCATGAATATTTAGTCTATGAATTGATGAACTGTAGCAAATTATGATGATATTGGTTATTAACCCAGGTATAAATTGGCCCTGATTTCTGATGAATTGAAAAGATATGGGAGCCCTTTTAAAATGACTAGTGGGACCTGGTTGTGGGAATCCCATGTCCATTTCCAACAGCTGCCATTGTTCCTTCCTGGCAAGTACAATGTGGATTGCACAGCCAGGAAATTTGAACTCAACAGAATCATTTGACTACAGATAGGTTCAATTTTTGATGTTCCCACAGCCTTTATCCATCTTTTCAAAACCACGAATTCAAGGCAGCGGGGTGGGGAGGAAAAACGGAAATGCTTCTGAAGGATGGATTCATGGTCTATTTAAATGTTACAATCATCAGTGATTTAAATCTCCAGTTCTATAAAATTGAAAATGTCTGCATCTTTCACTTAGAATAACAAAACAGATGCATGCTCCTGAAGTGCATTGGTTAATGAGTCATCTAAATTGGCTTAGGAAAAAGCATTTGCCATCTGTTTTTTTTTCAGTTTTAACAATCAACTGAGCCTAACATGAATAGTTGGCTGAGTTTCAAAAGGTAAGCAATCCAATTCTTATAGCAGGGGCTGCATTCACATTTTGGTTGACAGTTTGAAAAGGTTAAACGATTAGCTATCTTTGATGCAGTAAATGAAATAGATATTTATTTTTAATAACAGATTTGCCACTCAAGGGGACTTAAACTTTCTGAAAGGATTTTATGAACATGAGTTCTTTCAGTATTTGATTGAGAGCTCTATTAGTATTTTAGAAGCTTTTTAAACAAATCTCCATTACAAACACAAAGCTTCTGAAGTCTTCTCATAATAGATACTGGATGAGTATTTATAGAGGGCATGTGGATTGCATGGAAGAGGCATGGAATAAATGAAGGGAACATGGGGATACATGGGGAATATGAGGTAACACTGAGATATGCAAAGGAATGTAGGTGCTATAGGGAATATAGGGAAGCATGAAGAATATGAATAGCATGCAGGTGACATTGGGAACAGGGGCATGGAGGATGCACACAAACTATGAAGGGACAGGAATGTCAGTAATATGGGTGGGTATGGGATGAAGGTTTGAAGAGGTGGCAATTATCATTAAAACTGGGCTTATGTTTCACCTTTCTAGCCTTACCATCTGCCCACATTTTTTGCCACCTCGGACTTGCCTCTGGAGGCTGCAAGTCTGACTGCATCCCACCTTTGCCTACTCAGGACAAGAATAAGGTAGGCTATATGCTTCTTAAAGGAGACAAGGTTTGCTTTGGCCAAGAAGTTTCTCAGCTCGAATTTTCTGGCTCCTCCACAAGATTTGGCCCAATGAGTTCAAATCTAATTATATATTTTGAGACTTTGTTTTGGGTGCTCTCCTCAGCGCATAAAGAACTAGGACAAAATCTGATAGACAGACTTAAACTCAAGAGGCACTTTCATAGAATAAATATGGAGCTTCTTTCTGCATTAATTTTTTAAAGTGTATCTTCTTGCACACTTTTTTTTCCACCCTTTGGAAGAATTTCTAAGCTAATTATTAGCCTTTTGAACTATATTACTAATGCTCTTTCAGTAGTCAATAAGTCCTGATGTTGGGCTTGAATCCAGAGTTTTTGGTTTAAAGATAGAGACACTTCCACTGAGCCACAAGACTTCCTACATAGTGTAAATAGTTTAAGATTGGCAAAAGATCCAGCCAGACAAACATAAAAACCTCCTTGTAGATTGAGATGGTTAGGATTTTTAATACATTGCCAGATGGGGTGATGATATAGATTGAATAGCAACCTTCAAAAGGGAATTGGATAAATCTTATTTTAAGATTCGATGAACAGAGCTAATGAACTCTGTATTGACTATCTTAATATCTAGTTTCACAGGTTGTGCAATGTTGATTGTATCTCATGTTTTCCAGTATTTCAATCATTGCTGCAAATGTTAATTAATTCCCCTTTCACTTAATCACTGAGCACTATTATTGTTCGTCTTTGTTTGTTTTATCTTTTAATCACAAATTTAACTTGAATTATTTTCAACGAAATGCACATTGATTGATTGATTGACCTTTGGTGTACTGAGGTTTGTTCATATTGAATTGGATTTAGCTTTTTCTTCTCAATGTACTTTGGGAATTATTTCAGAATGTTTACTTCACTAACTGGTATATTCTACAGCTTTTATTGTTTTTCAATTAAGAAAAGGTGTACAGTTTCATCTGCACAGATTTTTTTTTGGGATGGGGAGGAAGCAGAGGCTGGAGCTGTAAAACACCAGTGGGATCTTCCTGCCATGCTGGCTGCACACTCCAGTTGCAGGTTACCTGGTGGTGAGGGGTGCAATCAACAGGAAACCTCATTGACAGCAGTGGAAGATCTGCCAACTGCTAGTGATGGGCTGCCTCCACCTTCATGAAACACACACTGGATTGCATGGAAAATCCCACCCAGAGAAGATACAAGTGTATACTTGAAGCACTGGAGAATGGCAATAAGGGGGATTCTAATAGTCAGCATCAAGCAATCTTAATCAAGCAATTCAAGGCTCCCTGGACAACACCTTTGAAACCTCTACAACCAAGAAAGAAAAGGGCAACAAATGCATGAGAACACTGCTACCTGCAACTTCCCCTCCAAACCACTCACCATTTTGATTTGAAAATATATAGTTGTTTCTTTAGCATCATGTCCAAAACCATGGAAGTTCCTCTGTGACAATAGTATGGATGTACCCATGGACTCATAGTGCTTCAGGAAAGCAGCTCATCATTAAAGATAATTTATTAGTCAGAAATAAGACTTACATTAACATTGCAATGAAGTTACTGTGAAATTCCCTCATCCCGGCACCTGTTCAAATCAATGCACCTAATCACTGTGGGAGGAAACCAGAACACCCAGAGTAAGTCCTCATGGACACATGGAGAATATGCAAACTTCATACAGACAGAGATCCAAGCTGGGAATTGAACTCAGGTCCTTAGTGCTATGAAGCGATGGTGCTAACCATTGTGCCACTGTTCACCTCTTTATTTCTTTTGGGCAATAAATGCTGATCTAAACAGCAATGTGAAAGAATTAAAAAAAAACAAAATATAATAAAGAATTTGACCTTTAACAATACAGCTTGAACCAGTCTTGATGGAATACCATGAACCATTTTCCATTTTTTTATACCAATTATCCTTATAATTTTTCTGTGAGACATGGTAAATCTTAAACAGGTTCAACAATTCTAAAAATTCTGTAACCCATCTTGGTTGACTCTAGTCAAAATCTTTAATGTGAGAAGATAATGTTCAAACCTATTATGTTACTGATATATATTGATATCTACATATTTCTGCAAAATGTAAATTGGACCACTCAAATAATCACCCTGGAACATGATCTATGATCATTGTTTGGTTGTCCTCTGAGGAGTTGTATTAAGTATTATTGAAATATATAAGATATATTGATTTGCAATTTAGGCAGTGCAGCAGTTAGCACTACTGCCTCACAGTGCCAGGGACTCAGATTTGATTTCTGGCTTGGGTCACTTCTGTGCAGAGTCTGTATGTGTCTGTGTGGATTTCCTCCGGGTCCATGTTTCCTCCCACAGTCCAAAGATGTGTGGGTTAAATGGATTGGCAATACTAAATTGCCCCCTACTGTCAGGGGGACTAGCTAGAATAAATGTATAGTTATGGGGATAGGGCCTGGATGGATTGTGGTCGGTGCAGACTTGATGGGCCAAATGGCCTCCTTCTGTACTGTTGGATTCTATGATTTATATCTTATCTTCCAAAGTTATATATAAAAATAAAATGAAAAACCCATGCTTAAAGAATATAGTGGAGTATCTTAACTTTTCTTCTATAATATTCATTTGAGCTTTTAAAACAAAACTATTGATTAATTCTGTACCATGTTTGCAAATTTCAAATGTCTCTACTCATGAAAATGTGACCTGGTTTGAAAGCTATATCTCAACTTCAATACAATGAACACTTAATTCAGGTTTTACAATGCAACTTCATCTTTTTTTTTGCAAACAAACCTTAGTTATCTTCATTTGGACTCCCTGGTCATCTTCAATGGGACAATTATATTTTGAATGTTGGAGGATCATCTGTAAACTAAAACTGGGATAATTAGAATGGGACTGTTGATGCTAACATACTTGGATGTTTCAAGCTTAATAGTTTCCATGTTCTAAGCAGCAACACTTTGAAGATGGAATATTCTTTTGGGATAGCATTGATTTGTTGTTGTTCTATTCTCAGAAGCACAAGATCAAATAACAAAGTGTTTTTGAATTATTGATGTCTTAGCAACTTCACTAAAAGATGATTACAACTTATTATATCCAAATCCCTGAAACCGATAGTAGTTAACATACTGATGTTTATTACTTTCTTGTCCTTTTGGAATGGTTTGATACACAAAAGCATGTCAGAGTGATAATTTTGTTATGTTGATCTTAATGTTATCAATAACTCTTTCCTGCGCTCAACAAGTTCATAGAATTTCCGCAGTGAAGGAGAACATTCGGACCATCGAGTCTGGACTGACAACAATCCCAGCCATGCCCTGTCCTATAACCATACAAATTTACCCCACTAATCCCTCTAACGTACGCATCCCGGGACACTAAATGGCAATTTAGCATGGCCAATGCACCTTACCTGCACATATTTGAACTGTGGGAGAAAACTGGAGCATCCAAAGGAAACCTAAGCAGAGAGAGTGCAAACTCCGGATAGACTGTGACCCAAGCCAGGAATTGAACCCAGGTCCCTGGAGCAGTGAGGCAGCACTGTTAAGCATTATGTTATATGTGTGTTTCTGTTGTCTGCTATGTTTCTAATCTGTAAGGACGCACAATTTTTCAGTTCATCATCTTCACTGATGGAAACTATTCACCAGAAAGGCAAAAACAAAACTTCAGCTGGAAGGAAATTCTACGGGTGGAACTGCACTGAATTATTTTCAAACTTTCGGAAGATGGTAGAAAACATCTACAAAAGATTGTTCCAGTTAGTGTGATGACTTGCAATTAGATAAGAAGGGAACTGTCCTTCGTAACATAGTGATTAATTAAGACAATCTCTTCAGTTAATTGTTGTCCTGTCTTTATGTGCATGGTGTAACTAGCAGGTGCTAGGGTCCTATTCCCAGTAGCACATTTCTGATTTTAGATACAACTAATTTCCTTGAACTCCTATTCCCCAGTGTTTTTTATGGAGTATATATACAGTTTAAGGGCCTTTCAATCACACTCCAACAAACAATGGTAAGTGTATTTATTCTCTTTCAAAGCAATTGATTTTTCACTTTGCATTTCAGTTACATGCATGCATAATAATACATTTTAATGAAGATCTATTATTTTTATTGTTAAAGATTTGCATGTTTAAAATTATGTCTTAGAGCGAACTTCTGGAATTAGTACAAAAAGGTAGTAAAGCTTCTCATAAAACAAAGGGATTGAATTTAATTTCATACTTGAGTATATATTTAAGTAAATAAAAATTTTTAATTTTGCATGAACAAAGAAATGATAAGATAAATGATGCATAAAATTGTGAAGACAAAATAAGAAATAAAATAAATGAAACCTGAGAATGAGTTGATAAGAGGCTGATCTACCACATTTAAGCCAT
Organism: Sphyrna mokarran; assembly: GCA_024679065.1. NCBI lineage: Eukaryota > Metazoa > Chordata > Chondrichthyes > Carcharhiniformes > Carcharhinidae > Sphyrna > Sphyrna mokarran. The sequence continues at coordinate 19,389,611 of JAGIQG010000023.1, read as the reverse complement.
TTTGGCCTCAGATTACTGACGGATAGAACAGAGCTTGATTCTAACCAGAAAGGAAGGTATGGTTTGTAGTTCACGCCAAATGAGACTCAGAAGGAGAATTGGAATCACACCAAGATGGCATGGATAACAGGAATGAGGAGAGAGTGCAGCTATCTGGCAACACCAGAAAAGGTAGAATTGTCCTGCCTTGAGCCGAGAAAGTTAAGGGGAGCATTAGTCAAGGTGTCCAAGTTGTGAAGTGTTTTAATGCAGTGAATCAGGAGAAAATGTTACTGCTGGGGCATAGGTTTAAAGTAATTCGCAGAAAAACCAGATGAGAGATGCAACTACTTTCCACACAGTGACTTATTGAACATACTGGCTGAAAGAGTAGTGGAATTGTATTCAATAGCAATTTTGTAAAGGGAATTGAATATATCATTGAAAAGGAAAAAAAAATGTGCAGGCAATTGGGAAAAAAGAGTGGAATTAATTGGATAATTCATTCCAAGAACCAACATAGATACAGTGGGTCTTGTATAATTTTATAATTCTGTGGGATCTTGTGGGTCATGGTGGCATAGTGATTAGCCTGATATCTCACAGGTCTTGGGACCTGGGTTTGATTCTAGCCTTGATGACCATCTATATGGTGTTTGCACATTCTCCCCATGTCTGTGGGAGTTTCTTCTGGGTGCTCTGGTTTCCTCCCACAATCAAAAGATGTACAAGTTAGATGGATTGGCCATACTAAATTGTCCCTAAGTGTCTCAAAAAACCTAGGTTAGGGGAATTTGTGAGGGAAATATGTGAGAATAGGGCAGATGGAATTTGCCTGGGTACGATGTCCTGGTGGAGAATCAGTGCAGACTTAATGGGCTGAATGGTTTCCTTCTGCACTGTAGAGATTCTGAGATATTCTGTAATATAAAGGCAGTAAGTATTACAAAGGATCTGCAGTCTGGCAAAGTGAGAAGACAGTCATTGAAGGATAGTGATGGGAAGGAGCTGCAAGTTATGGGATCATAGAACATAGAACATTACAGCGCAGAACAGGCCCTTTGGCCTTCGATGTTGTGCTGACCAATTAGGAACAAGCAATGATCCTCTAACCTAAACCATTCCCCTTTCATCCATAAACTTATCTACTAACCTCTTAAACGCCACCAAACTTGGCGCATCTACAACTGACGCAGGCAAGGCATTCCATATCCTTACCACCCTCTGGGTAAAAAATGTTTTATCATGTTTATATGATCAGGCCAATTTTAACTTGTAATGTCAGGATTTTAAAATGCTGAATGCTCTACATGCCTATTTAGAATACAGTTCTCACTACACTTTAGCTTTGCCTTGACTCAGATCTTTCTCTCACTCTCTCACTCTCTTTCTCAACATTTCCGCTGGAAAGTACTTAGGTCAAGCTACTGTCTATTTCTATAGCTAATTATTCTTGGAACAGATCGCTAGCCTGTCACTAGGATTTTCTAACTCGAGGGTCTATCCGCCACATCAAGCGTAGCCACATTCACACACAGACAAGTGGTAATTTGTTATGGTCAATCCACTTAACCTGCACATCTTTGGACTGTGGGAGGAAACTGGAGCATGCACAGGAAACTCATGCAGACATGGGGAAAATGTGCAAAATCCACATTGACAGACAGCCAGGCCAGAACTGAACTTCGGTCCCTGCGACGGTGATGTAACGGTGTTAAACACTGCACCACAACACAAACCAAATAATGCACAAAACTTCATATTGGACTTCTGATCGGTTAACAGTTAACTAGTTGAACCTTGTAAATAGTGTCTTGATGGATATCATCATTACACTATAAATGATCTTAAGTGCATTATTACTAAGTTAAACTGATATAAATATGTCATTAGAAATATTACTTTATTCTCTTTCTATTTCAGAGCATCCTAAATCGACAGTACAGAAGATATGATTTTAATATTGACAAAAAATTAGTAGATTGAAGCCATAAAATCTGAACCCTGAACAAATCATACAGGGTCTTGGAGGTAATTAGATGGCAATAGAAGAGTTGATAATACATGTATAATTTTTTGATTATCTTTAGTGTCTGTTCTGAAGACTTGTACTCAACTCAATACTTAACCCTGTTTCTCTCTCCATAACTGTTGCCAGACCAGCTGTGTAGTTCCAATACTTTCTGTTTTCATTTCAGATTTCTAGTGCTTGCAGTATTTTGCTTTTACTTTGAACTTTGATGTAGTTTGACTGGAATCTGCAGGATATGTGCTTTCTTCTGCTAAATTCACTAATAGTGTTTTTGGACTTAGCCCATTTCCAGAGTTTTGCTAGACTTTTCTGCCATATTGTCTCACCCAAAGCTTTTTCTTTCCCATGTTAGAATGGACCTGAATCTTGGGTCACTGCCTGCGCGCAGTTTGCATATTCTCCCTGTGTTCGTGTGGTTTTCCTCCAGATGCTCTGGTTCCACCCCTCAATCTGAAAGATGTGCTGGTTAGGTACATTGACCCGGAGTGTGGCGACTAGGGCAATTTCGCAGTGTTAATGCAATCCTTACTTGCAAACAATAAATAAACTTTTAAACTTTAAAAGACTGGTAAGTCATGCATTTTCACAGAAATCCTTACAATCAGTTGATAATGAAGTCGAATTCTGTCCTACTATAGCTTTACCACATTGTGGAAGAGCGCATTCATATAATTGTATAAACAACATCTGTTAAATGCTACAACAAGCCTTCAGGCTTCCTTCAGTGTAAATTCACCTTGGTTTTGAATAAATTATTGACAAATATCAAGTTCCTGAGGTCAAAATTTGAGAATATCTCTTGAAAGTGTTCGCTGGTTACTTGTTCAAGATACCAAAGAGCATGTTGGCTTTGGGAAAGCCGTGGATATCTTTAAAACCATAGCTTTGATTAAGAATGTTGAAACACTGGTTGCATCTTTGTATAATTGTATGTATATATTGATGCAAGCAGTGTAGAGCAGTTTAAGGTTTTGCTGTGTAACTATTCCTCCTTCAACTGTTCCACACTTGAATTGGTCTCATATCAAAGTATGATATCTGCATCTGAATTAAAATAAGGCGTTTCAAATTCAGTTTTATTTACTGCTCACAGACATTCAGAAAGAAAATTTTTGAACAGCATTTCCATAGAATCATAGAATCCCACAGTTCAGAAAGAGTCCCTTCGGCCCATCGAGTCTGCATCAAACACAATCCCACCCACGCCCTGCTCTCATGTCCCTCCACATTATACCCACTAATCCCTCTAACCTACACATCCCTGAACACTAAGGGGCAATTTTTTAGCATAGCCAGTCTACCTAATCCGCACATCTTTGGACTATGGGAAGAAACCGGAGTACCTGGAGGAAACCCGTGCAGACACAAGGAAAATGTACAAATGGTTTTATTTTCAGTTGGTTCTTCTATGTTTTTTGCCACAGTTCTTATAGGTGCATATTAATTTACAACAATTGGGGCAGAAATATGTTATCTTAAATTGACATAACAATGTGGAATCACTGATCGGCATCAAATTTTGCACATCAATTCTAGACACCCTTGCCTCAGCAGAGAGTTAGTTACTGGCAATGATTCTTTACTGCAGACTCCTCCCCAAATAGCTCATTAATCTCTTTTGCATTTTGTGTAAAGGCATGACCATGATTCTCCAAACTCGCCCATGCTGGGATTTTCCAGTCCCGCTGCAGTAAATGGAGATTTGGCTGAGTGCCAGATTCTCCATTCTCCCTGGCAGCGGTGGTTGGGAGTATGACACTGAAGAATTCCAGCCATGTTTTCACCTGGCTTATAGATATTTCAGGTCAAATCAGTTCCTGGATAACTGAGAAACAGCATTGTTGGAAGAACTATCACTATTTCTAGTATCTATTGCTAACAATCTAATACATCATTTATTTTACAGCATTGTCTCTAATTGCAAATGACTCAATACCAGTGAATTCAGAAACACCCAGTGGAAATCTTCTTGCATCAAGGAATTTGGTAAAGTAAAAAGTTTAGCTATGTAACAATTTGCATAACCATATTCTCATTCAATTGTTTCAAAGGTTTTTGATGCAACTGGACAATGTTGTTATTGGGGTCCAAATATTTCCAGCCTCATCTGTGGCAAAAAAATTTCTGGTCTTCTGAACAACTCAGAATTGGAAATTTGGACGATTCAATATATGAAATGGTTCACTAAACTTGTTCCAAACCTAATGAAGAGTTAAGCATAAAATTGAAATGCAGCAAAGTGATTAAACAAAAGACTTTTTGTGGAGGTGAAACCAATGAACAAACATGCATATGCTATCTGAGAATTTTGATCTTTAAGTATAATGAAATATATTAAATACACTATATTAGATAGCCAACTATTGTTAAAGCGACTACTTGTGAAATTAATGTATTTTTTCAATTATTTCTGTCAAAATAATATGGATTTTTTTTGTTTAATGCAGGCACCAGAGGAACATTTTAAGTAAATACAAATAACTTAAAGCAAAGGATATGATGGAAGGAAGGAGTATTGTGAAAGGTATACTCTACCTTCTCTTAACAACGATTGGAATCCCAGGTAATCTAACTATCGTCACATCATTCATCCACATTGCCTTCTGTGACCACAAACTGCTCCCGGCAGATACAATAGTGTCCAATTTAGCCAGTGTGAATTTACTGGTGGTCTTAGTAAGATGCATCCCAGAAACCACAGCAGCATTTGGGCTAAAGCAACTGTTTGATGATTATGGCTGCAAAATTGTAATTTTCATTTACAGAACCAGCAGGTCTTTGTCCATCTGGCTGACTTTTCTACTAAGTGGTTTTCAATGTATTACTTTGGCACCAGTCACTTCAACTTGGTCCTCTGTCAAAAGGCAAGCAGCAAAATACCTGAGCGCTGTTCTTGCCTTCCTGTGGGCACTGAATATGTCCTTAAGTACCCCAGCTATATTATTTTCCATTTCCTCAGAAAATAATTCTGCTGGCAATAAACATGCTGTGAATCTTGAGTACTGCTTTGTGAGGTTCCCATCACGAACAGTGAAGCTGGCTAATGGTGCACTGCAGACCTCCAGAGATGTCATACCTATTATCCTTATGGTACTAGCAAGTGCTTACATTTTGCTAGTTCTGTATAGACACAAGCAGCAAGTAAAAGGGATTCGGAGCTCGAGCAAAAACCAGGGATCCACAATTGAGACAAGAGCAGCCAAAGCAGTGGTCACCTTGGTTACTCTGTATGTGCTTTTCTTTGGAGTTGACAGCATTCTGTGGATTTATACTCTGACTGTAGCTAAAACAATGCAGACCTCACTCATCTCAGACCTCCGAGTCTTCTTTTCTTCACTCTATGCATCAGTCAGTCCTATTGTTATAATTATTTCCAACAGAAAAGTCCATAACAAATTAAAATGTATAAAGGCAAAACCAGACTTGTCAGAAACTGTTCCTTGAACTATTTAAAAGCACAAGACTAGATTAATTCAAAAGATCTCTGCAAACAACACAACATTTAACATATTCCTGCATTGAAATTAATGATAAGGATTTCACTAATTGTATAGTTCATATCCATATCTAAATACAGAGGGCATTTGATAGCATTGTGTTCTAGTGTCACTGGCTATTAATCCAGAGGCCCAGGCAACTGCTCTTATCCCATTATAACTACTGGTGAAATTTAAAATTAATTAATAAATCTGGAATGTGAAGCTCGTTTCAGTAATGGTGACCAAAAACAAATCATTGATTGCTGCAAAAACTCAATCTGGTTCACTAATGACCCTTTAGGGAAGGAAATTTCCTTTACTGGCTTGCTGCCAACTCCATTCCCACACTTAACTGCCCTCTGAAATGGATGAGCAAGCTGCCACTCAGCTCAAGGGCAATTAGGAATGAACAATAAATGCTGGCCTTGCCTGTGACACACACATCGCATGAAAGAATAAAGAAAAATAATCACTCAAATTGGAAAGGCTTTGAAGATTGGCATGCATTCAGCATTGCCAGAATTCAATTAATTTCTTCATTTCATGCAAAATACTCCGGATAATATATTTCTAAATTGTTTTTCATTCATGGGCTTTCAATATTGCTGGAAAAGCTAGAGTTTATTGCACCCCTTAATTGCCCTTGAGAAGGTTGTGGTGAGTTGCCTTCATGAACCACTGCAGGCCGTATGGTCATGTATCTCAAAATACTAACAGAAGGGCAATCTGTATCCAAGTCAGACTTGGAGGCGTCTGTGTTCCTATGCCCTTGTGTCCTCCTGACTGATAGAAGCCACAGTTTCAGGAACTTCTGTATTGAATTAAACTTAGCAAATTGGGGCGTACATCCCTTAATGATTCTAAATTTATGCCATCATGAGTATGAAGCAAGGTGGAACTTCTTGTGGTTAAAAAAGAACTGATTCCAATTTTCTTCAGAAACTGTCCCGTTCTTCAGCATCAATTTAAACTGAAAATACATGCATACAAGAATACAATAAAAATACAAGAAGATATAATACAAATATAAGAAAATATAATACAAATACAATATAATACAAATATACAAATATAATATATATAATATATAATACAAATACAAGAAGACATGCATTGGGTATAGATATCTGAATTGTGAATCTATTTTAACTTGACCTTATTTACTCAAAAATCATGTCAGCAATACTTTGTTGAGATAGTCTTAATTGCTAAAGTCATCAAGGTTAGTTTATATCAGTACTTGAGTTGTCTCAGTTTTTCAATATGCTCAATCTATCACTGGTAAGATTCCTCTCTCTTTCCCTTCCTGCATTATCTAGTCCCTGGAAGAGACTACTGCTTCTTGCTCATAAGATACATGCAGCCTAGATATATGAAAGACTAAAACTATTTTTTCAATTTTTAGATTGGTTATTTTTTCCTATCTCCACATCTTTACACAATGATTGACATGTTCTCTGTGTCTTATTCTATCTCCTGTAATGCCATAGATCAAATAGCTTGTAACAATTGCTTGTAATCTATTATAACATGATGCTTTGGAAACATGCTAAGAATGGATGAAGAAAAGTTTGAGCAAATGTTTTTTTTTATTAAATGAGGCTGATACTTTATTAAATGATGAAGTTTAGTAATGTATACAAAATTCTAGGTTTACTATATTGCATTGTACTTTGCAGGCTGGAATTCTCTAGACTTGCATGTTCTGTTATGGATGATAGCAAAAACAGAGAATATGGCGACAGCCAAATCTCGATTCACTGCAGCAGGACTGGAGAATCCCAGCAGTGGGAGAGAATTTTAACCTGTACATTGACGTATATAATATCATAGTGCAGAGAACTAATATTTAAATTGTGATGTGGTATGAGTGACTTTTTAGTCTTAATCATGATTCAATCTTACTTGATAACTTTATACTGAATGGAAGTGAGTTTGCATGTGGTAAATTTGAATAATTTCGAAGTACTCTGTTCATATTGTGAAACTTTAAAAGGGTTAACGTATTTTGAGCTTCTGACCTGTCTTATAGAAATATTACAATTTCATGATTTTGTGCTAATAGATGCTGCAGGATATAAATACAATCTACAACATTGACAGTGGATAATAAAAATATTTATTCTCCTTGACTATTTGTAAATGAACATTTCAGAAGACAGGTCTCTTTCAGTTAAATTATAGAATAATAAAAAGACCCTTAAAAAAATCACTATGGCTGCAATTCCTTACATTCTGGAAAAGCTCCACTTTCCATTACAATGACTGATTAAAAATGACCAAGCCAATTTAACAACAAGCTAAAAATACCAAACACTCAATTACTTCCAGAGAATTTAAAATCAATGCTGAATTTTCTTGTACATTTGTCAAATTGTATTTCATGCCTGTGTCTAATGTTGATATAAATGTCATTGTTTGAGAACATTCTTAGAATAATTTGGCTTGTTCATAGAATCCTATAATGCAAAAGGAGGCCATTTGGCCCATTGAGTATGCACTGACCACAATCCCAATCAGGCTCTATTGTTACAACCCTTAGCTAGTCCCCTGACACTAAGGGGCGATTTAGCATGACCAATCCACTTAATCTGCACATTTTTGGACTGTGGGAGGAAACCAGAGCACCCAGAGGAGGATACAGGGAGAATGTGCACACTCCACACAGTGACCCAAGTAGGGGATTGAACATGGGTCCCTGACACTGTGAGCAGCAGTACTAATCACTGCTGCCTCACAGAGCCTTAACCATTGTTGTAATGTGATGTGACTTTGAAGCAATGAATGAAAACCACACCCAGATATAATAGGGAAGCCACTAATTGGAATAGAGCCAATGATCCAAGGCCTACCAAATAATATTATTTGTTTGATTGTAGAGGTTGGACAAACTCAGTTTGTTTTCACTGGAATGATGGAGTTTGAGGGGCGACCACAACTGATAGAAATCTACAAACTTATGAGCGGCATAGATAGCATGGATAGCCTGAGGCTTTTTCCCAGGGTGGAAGGGTTGACTATAAGAGGGAACAGATTTAAATTGAAAGGTGGTAAGTTTGGGGAAACATGCGGAGAAAATATTTCACACAGAGGATGGTGGGTGCTTAGAAAACACTTCCAGTGGAGGTGGTAGAAGCAGGCACATTAGCAACATTCAAGCTGTACCTTGATAAACACATGAACAGGAGACAAACAGAGTAATAGAAACCACAGGCTTGGTGGGCTGAAGGGCCTGTTCTTGTGCTGTATTTTTCTTTGCTCTTTATAATGGAGGTAAAAGAATGATCTTATCAGTGACAATGTACCTGGATGGATTTCTCTACCAGATGCAGAAAACTGAAATGATAAACTTTTCTGAGTAAAATCCTTTAGAATTCTAGCCATCATAATGTTATTTATGACAGTGTCCCAGTTGATTGACTTTAGTCAGGTTTCAGATAATATCCTGCTGCTTTGGAGATCTATTCACTCAATACGAATGCAATCATAGATATGCAGGGTGAAAAATGGTTAAAATTTTTAACAGAAGGATATTTTCACTATTATGGTTTAAACTTTTTCGAAATGGTTCATATAATGCTGGTAATAAAAATAATCCACAGCATGTTGATTATGATTTTGCCAACACTAATCCGATTACACTTGGGTCTTTAAGATTTTGTTTCAGTGTGAAATAGATTTATTTTATTTCTACCGTCTATTAAACAGTGTTATGGTATATTAAATGTCAAGGCAGAATTTAATCCCATGTTGAGTTTGGGAAGGGGGGGCATTTAATCAGACCGGGAGGCTTGTAGATGGCCAGCCTGCCCTGCCAACAGCTTGTCTCCTTAAATGGGCAATTAATGTCTCACCATCCTGCCATTATTGGTACTCACCCAACGGCAGGCGGGTGACTTGCTGTTTGGGAAGTTTCAAAAGCAAATCCTATTGAGGTTGCTTGTGGATTCCCATGGAATTCCTTCCTTCAAAGGCATTCAATGCCTAACTGAGGGTCCAGCCATTAGGAAGGGTGGTCCGGGTGAGAATTAGTCACTGCCCTTGCTCCCGACCCTCTACATATCTGTGACCTCCATCCTGACATTCACTTACCTATGGTCTGGATCCCTCAGTGATCCTGAACCTCGAGGTTGTGCAGTCCCTCGTTGGTTGTGTGCCTAGCAATAAAGCATCCCCAGCCTCTAATTTGCCAGCAGCTCTTTGCGCAGGATCTTCTGCCAACCCCTCCCATACCCATGGAGTCCTTGATCCTGAGGATGCTGTCCAATTAAGTGCCTGATGGACCTTCAATACGCTGGGCCTCCCTGATTCGAGATCACTCATGGGCTTTCACCAGCTCCCCATTCAGAAGACAAGAGATTGGTTCTCCTGTCAAGGTGAATTACTGACTTCATGGCAGAATATCTGGGGAGAATAGGACTTGTAGTTTAACCAGATAAGATAATGCCTATGGAGTACTTATCTAGCTTTTGTACCATAATTTGACAAAATTGCTATCTGAATCCCTGATGCTGAAAGGAATTAAAATAAACATATTGGCCAGAATTTTACCGCCACACCCCCACCGTGGAAATCAGAGTGGGCGAGGGCAGACAGTGGGAAGGTTTACTGACCTTAGGTAGGATTTTACAGTCTTGGGATGTATGAGGCCATTAAATCCTGACCATAAACCAAAAACTTTGTTTTTAAATAGTGAACAGATCTCATTACAAGACACACAATGGCCAGCAATGTGATCATTCTTTAGCAACACAGCTTGAAAGCTTGTGCATCCTTAATTAAAATATATATACATATATTTTATGCTTATCTTGTTGCTACACTATTGTTTACTGAGATATTCAATGCAAGCTGGTCGCAAATAATGTGTCTTCAAATCAGTATAAACAATAATTAAAGTTAAATTTTATTTATTAGTTACAAGTAGTTTTATGTTCACTTTGCAATGAAGTTACTGTGAAAAACCCCCAGTCGCCACATTCCAGCACCTACTTGGGTACATTGTGGGAAAATTTAACGAGACCAATTCACTTAGTCTGTGCATTTTTGGACTGTGGGAGGAAACCAGAGCACCCGAAGGAAACCCAAAGAAGCACACAGGGAGAACTGACAGTGACCTAAGCTGGGAATTGAACAGGGGTCCCTGGTGCTATGCAGCAGCAGTGCTAACCACTGTGTCACCATGCCGCAAAATTGTTCATTCTTTGCATTTCATTCCAAGACAATTGGTTGTTGTAAATAAGATGAAGCATATATAATGGACGGAATACTCCCCCCTAAAATTTAAGGCTGGGATTTTTTGGCTGTTTTTGGGATTCTCTGATCCCACTGACAGTGCATCCCAATTGGTGAGTTTTATGGCAATGTGGAGTGGCTTCAACAGAAAATCCCATCGATAGCAGTGGGACATGAGAATCCTGCCACCGGGAAATGGCATGCCATCATCTGCTGTAGAGAAACACGTGACTGGAAGGTCAGAAAGTCCTGCCTAAGTATCATAACGGCAAAAATACCGGAAGAAGCCAAACTGGTTCATCAGGCCTGCCCCACACTGCAATCACCCTACATTTGGTCACTTTCTGGGAGAGTGTAGGGTGAGTCACTGGGCGATGGGGTCTAACACACCAGTTGAGACTGGCTGCAGGCCATTCAGGAGTCATTTTGCAAGTTGCCCTAATCTCAGTGCAGTGAGTGGGAGACCCCCCCCTCCACACGATCATCAAGACCCCCGCCCCCTTATCAGTGGCATGTTTCCTTACCCGTTTTCCGACATCGGTCACCAGCATCAGGGCGGTGAGGCCCTCTGTTGGGTCCCCCAGCCTGACCGTTGGCATTCTTCCCATCATCCCCATCAGTACTCAGGCCTCAAAAATCTTAAAATTGACTCCAGCCTTCTCCCAAACTGTCCTTATCTGGCTTTAAGAGAGTGGGATAAATAGGACACTATTCCAGATCCACTAATTAGATAATCCCCACATACAAAAAAAAACCTCATAGTTGAAATCATCTGGACTCCCCCACCACTATTTATTCCCTTCTATCCATCACCCAATTAGATCTACCCACAGCCTAGCTGCCAGCTTGTGGTGCAGATGGGAAATGTATAGACTAAATCTATTCTTCTGGGTTTCCTGATATTAAACTAGCATCCATATCCTGTATCCCCAGTGGCATAGTGGTTAGCACTGCTGCCTCACAGTGTCAAGGATCCAGGTTCAATTCCTGGCTTGGGTTGCTGTTTGGGTGGAGTCTGTATGTTCTCCCTGTGTCAGTGTGGGTTTCTTTCGGGTGCTCCTGTTGCCTCCCACATTCTGAAAGATGTGATGGTTGGATGCATTGGCCATGCTAAATTCTCCCTCAGTGTATTTGAACAAGTGCCAGAGTGTTGTGACTAGGGATTTTCAGTGTAACTTCATTATAGTGTTAATGTAAACCTACTTGCACTGCTAGTAAATAAACTTTAGGCTAATATGCAGCTCATTTAGCTTTGCTAAAGGGCATCAAACACGGAGGTAGTTAAATAACTAAACAATAATACATCTCCCTCTGTGCTGAATCCATACTGCTATTTTATTCATGTTCTTTTCGACCCTACTCAGCACCATAGTGTAACCTCCTAGCTTATCTATTGTCGAGCTCAATAGAGACTGACATTTAATTAGAAAGAGCACTTTCTAACCGTGTTGGTAGAAGTCATCCTAAGATTAAGTGCTTGAGAATATAGAAAACAGCTGAGTAAACTGGAATTCAATGTAGCTGGCAATACAAACATTGTGACGAGCTTTTAATGATTGGTAAATCATTAATGTGATCAGGAAATGTGGACCTGGGTCAGGTTGGTTCAGTCAGCCTTGTAGAATTATAAGTTTACTTCCAAAGTTAAGTTTCTTTTCCCTTTGAAATAAAACCATGCAAAATTGCCTTCTAATGCCACCGACTTCCAGTTGAAAATATTAGCTGAAAGATTGTACATTTTTGAGGTTTTACAGCCAGGTTATTGGTGCTAAATGGATTGTACTATGGATACATTGATCTAAGTCATCAAATAAATTACCTCTGTTAAACTTTATTTATTAGTGTCACAAGTAGACTTACATTAAAACTGCAATGATGTTACTGTGAAAATCACTTAGTTACCACATTCTGGCATCTTTTAGGTATACTGTGGGAGAAGTTAGCATGGCCAATGCACTTAACCAGCACAGCTTTCTGACTGTGGGAGAAAATCCATGCAGACATGGGGAGAACACCAGACTACACATAGACAGTGACCCAAGCTGAGAATCAAATCCGGATCTCTGGAACTGTGAGATAGATTGCTAACCACTGCGTTACCAAGCTTACAATGAAATACTTTATTTTATTGATCTGTAATTTAGGATCAGCTTTACTGGATATCAAGCATGCAAATATTCTATTCCACACAAAGCTCCATTAATAACCAAAGCCCAGTGACATGAAAGAATTCAATTTAACATTGTCCAGCTAAACTCTGCCTTATTCACCAGTGTGCTGAGACTTTTGCTGGTCCAATGTGACTTTACTGAACTGTTAGGGTACCAGATCAGAAACCCCAAAGCATATTGTGAATTCAGATTAGACCCCAACAATTTTTCTGTTTTGACATTGTGAGGAGAGGATGTTTCACTCTGGGTACAATTCTACTGACAAACTAGGAAACTTTTAACAAAACAACTTTTATTTAACAGCACAGCTTAACTATAACAACTGAATTAGCTTAACTTTTAGTAATCGAACTTAAACATGACAAGATACAATTCTTAACTGCTAACCTATTACCATGAATTCTAATTAAGCAAAAATTTCCCTTTGTAGAATTAAACTGTCTTTGTAATTAGTTTGCAAAATACAGGCATACTTGTTTATGACTTAGCTTAACAGTCGTAAGCTTTCAGAGAACTCTGCAAAGAGAGTGAGAGAAAAATACATTTCTTTCTTCTAGCATTTCCAGGCAGCATCTGTTTATATTTTAAAATGGAAATGAAACCAATGCTGACCAGCCAGCGATACCCATGGCCCATGAATAAATAAAAAAAATCACATGAATTTTTCCCAGTCTTTCAACCCAATCAAAAACTCACATGACTCTGCATACCAAATCTAAAATTCTAGGAGAACCTAAATAAGCTCCATTAACTCTACAAAGTAACACATTTCTAGAACAGTCATTATTCCTGCATTCTCAGCACATGAGCTGCATGGTTTCCCAAACAAATTGACTCTTCTGACAAAACACTGCTGCTTAAAACAGCCCCACTTTGCACATAAAATATATCAAAATAGTACAGTATCATCACAAAACCCTAAACTCTGATAATATAGACTTAGGGAATCACTAACATTGTGGAATCCCAATCTACACTGAGAGCTATGCCAACTTTTTTTATTCATTCATGGGCCATGGGTATCGCTGGCTGGTCAGCATTATTTTTATTACCTGTTCCTAGTTGCCCTTGAATTGAGTGACTTACTAGGCCATTTCAGAGGGCTGTTGAGAGTCAACCACATTGCTGTGGCTCTGGTGTCACATGTAGGCCTACCTAACCAGTTGGGTTTTTTTTCCAACAATCGACAATGGTTTCATGCTCATCAGTAGATTCTTAATTCCAGATTTCTTTAATTAAATTAAGGTTTGTGCCTGATTTCATGGAGTCCCTTTCACTCTGAATGGCTGTCAATTGGCAGCCAGCATTACATTGCATTAACAAAGGGATCTTGGGTGGGCGTTTCACCTCCCCTTCCACCCATTCTGAATTTGGATGCTCCCTAAACATAAAATTTGGGCCTGAGGAGAAGCAACATGTTCTGGCTAGAGGGAGGTGTAGAATATAATCAATATGGCGATCAGGCCTCACTCACATTGATTAAGCTTGTTGGTACTAGGTTCATCTTCTGGAAATTTAAGAAATCCAGTTGCAATTTAATGTCGGTCCACAACTGTTAAGGGGAAATGCAATTTTCAAATACACAGCGGATTTTTCCTATAAAATGTTAAAGGCCAGAACCGCGGCTGGGATTATCCATTCCTGCTGCTGTGAATGGAGATTTAGCTGAGTTTCAAATTCTCTGTTCTTGTGGCAGTGGGATTAGGGTGTATGAGACTGGAGAACTCCAGCCAAAGTGTCAGGTTCTGACTGAAAAATCGGTATGTTTTTCCCAAGTAATTTTTCTCTCCAGATCTTCTGACACTTTGTCAAATAAAGTGGGGGTGTGCCATCATCTTTGAAGAGCAGGGCCTAAAGGACAGCAGCAGGACCGGTGCCATGGCAATCAGGGTGCCCTCACTTGCTGTGAACCTGGCTACATTTCCTGTAGATGTGTGACAAATCTCGTTCTGTGATCTCCCAGCACAAATCCTGTGATAGCCCTTACACAAAAGTTAGCAGCCAGAACAGGATTTGCGCCTGTGGCAAATGGGGCTGGAAAATTGCCTCATGATCAGTGAGTTACTGAGAGGTGAGGTGATATTTTGTTCTCATAAGAGAACACCAGATTCTCTTATGCTGCCATCACCGATGGTCTGGAATTAGGAAAGAAATCTTTCTTTCTATGGATGGATGGTGGGCACCCTTGCAAACTATCCAACAGCATGAAGAGGGAGATGATGGGGCAGGCCAATAGCAACAGTATTGTTACATGTGGTGGCTACTATGTAAGATATTTGGGATCCAGTGGCCATGGATACCTAAGCCAGGCAGTTAACTGTTTTACAATAGTTTATTAAGAACAAGCAGTTTAGATATGATGCATTAACTAATTAGGCAGAAAAGGTATACAACCCATGACAGTTCCTGATCCCAGGGGAGGGGCAGACAGTTGGCACAGTGTGTGCATTAATCTCAGCAGCTTGTGATTCCGGCATTCTGTTCACTAGTTGAAATGTTAAGGGATACTTGCCCCGATCTCCTATCTTGTTCATCTGAAGATGGCGGCTGCTGATAAGCATTGTCACCTCACCAAGGGCCATCCCATGACCCTGTGTGCTTTTTTACCCTTTCCTTGGTTGCTGGTAGCTTACCCAGTGTCAATAATCTGTTTAAACCCATCTGACAATTAGATAGAGGACCGATATCCAAACTGTCAGAGTGGTTACCATCCTTCCCCTCTTTCCAAAGGCTGTTTAGAAGTCAAAGAGCCGGATTTTCCAGCAGCGCTCACATAAAAGCCAGAATCCTGCCCGAGGTCAATGCACTTTTGCATGGTCAGTATCCTGCCTGCAACGATTCCCATGGTGGGCAGGATGGCAAAATTACACACAAATTGTTTAGAAATTCTCTTTGTAAAGAATCAATGCTCTTTTACAAAATCCTATAAAGGTTCTACATAATGTAAAAAATACCACTTCATTAAAGATGCCAATTTCTTAGAATAGGAGGGGGGCTGTTGTGGGAGGTATTTCTTGAGCTTATCAGCACTGTGGCACAATGTTTAGCACTGCTGCCTCACAGTGCCAGAGACCCAGATTCCATACCTGGCTTGTAGAGTTTGCACATTCACCTTGTGTCTGGGTTTCCTTCAGATACTCCAGTTTTCTCCACAGTCTGAAGATGTGTAGGTTAAGTTGATTGAGCATGCTAAATTACCCTAGTTTCAGGGAGAATGAGCGGGTAACTATTTGGAATTTTAGGGATAGGGTGGGATTTTTGTCAGTGCAGGCTCTTTGGGCCTCTGACTATACAAATTCTATGATTCGCTTCAATGATTTTATGATTAACCAAGATAAAACTTCTTTCCACATAGCTCTTACTTTTAGCATAACCATGAAACACCAGACTAATCATAACACTAATGATTCGTCCTCTCTTCTGTGTCACTTGCAACTTACAATGAGACAATTCACTCGATCTTCTGTTTATAGTCCTACACTCAATACTTTCTGTTTCTCTTATGACATCCCCCTCTGGCCAACAGCTATTATTTCTCCTCCTCCAAAGGTATACTTTGTTCAACTGTCTCATACACCTACAGAAATCTTCAACAGGGCATAAACAGACTGTTTCTACTGCTCTTTATGGAGAGGCGGACACATAATCAAAAGAACACGAGGAGGTCCTGATGTGTTGCACACTTTCAGTCCAATGAGGGACACTTCCACTGACAACATTAGAGGAGAAAAGGTAAACAATATTGGAGATGACGAAGCTGGAGCTTACTTGAGTTTGGGCATTTTGTTTTTTTTCTCTTTCAATTTAACTCTTTACTTCATATACACATAACATAGCAACATGTGTTATACCACTCATTTGCTTTGCTGAAGAGATCAGGATGTGGAGATGCCGGCATTGAACTGGGATGGGCACAGCAAGAAGTCTCACAGTACTAGGTTATACAGAAAGAATTATTCTTTTAATGCTTGGTCATCAGTTTGAATCTCTGTTCTCTTCAACAGGTTTATTTGGTAGCACGAGTTTTTGGAGCTTTTTTTTCTCTCTTTCAATTTAACTCCTTAGTTCATATACACATAATATAGCAACCTGAGTTGCAGTGTTATGCCACTCATTTGCAACTGCATGCCCAGTCAAATATTAACCATTGTTACTTTTAGCATAACCATGAAACATCACTCTCTTTATTCTCCTCAGTTGTTCAGTTGCTGAATGCATTGCAGTTGCTGGGAGCCAATGCATTTTGCTAGCTCGTGGTAGTGTTCAAATGCACTCTGCATGAGTTTCAGGGGCATAGCATCAACACTTTGTAATCACTCACAGAACATGCAGTCACTTTGAAGGATCTGGCCATGTGCTTCTCCATGCAGAGATTTGCAGAGTCAGAAATGTATCTCAGGGAAGCTCATGGTGGACATGCTGGGAGACTGAATCAATAAGGTTTAACATCAGACCATGGATGTTTAGCAATCTGCTAACCTGGGATTGGTGAGGGAGCTGAGCTGCAAGCTGACAGCCAGGGGAGACACGGAATGGGAGTGGAATGTGTTGCGTAGCACAGCTACACCATTGTCTTGCATTCAGCATTATAGGTGGCATGATGATACAGTGGTTAGCACTCCCGGGATCCAGATTCAATTCTGGCTTGGGGCGTGACTGCCTATGTGGAGTTTGCCTGTACTTTCTGGCAACAATCCGTGCAAAATGACTTACCAGCTTACCCAGATACCAATACATTAATTGTCACTCAGATTTAAGTCCAAAATACCCATTTCAACTGATCTCTTATCTACTTTTCTCCATGTCTGCAAGAGTTTCCTTTAGATGCTCCATTTCATAGAAATCATCGAAATCATACAAACCCTACAGTGCAGAAAGAGGCCATTTGGTCCATCATGTCTGCAATGACCACAATCCTGCCCAAACCCTATTCCCATATCCCTACACATTTATCCACTAATCTCTCAAATCTACACATCTCGGGACACTAAGGGGCAATTTTCTTTAGCATGGCAATCAACCCTAACCCATACATCTTTGAACTGTAGGAGGAAACCGGAGCACCCGGAGGAAACCCACACAGACACGAGGAGAATGTGGAAACTCCATACAGAGATTCTTCCTACAATCCAAAGCAGTGCAGGCTACATGGATCAACCATGCTAAGTTGCCCCTGAGTGTCGAAAGATAGGTTAAATAGATTAGCCATGGGAAATGTGTCAGGTCCCAAGAAAAGGGCCTGGGTAAGTTACTCCGTCAGAGAGTTCGGTACAGACTCGATGGGCCAAATGGTCTCTTCCTTACAGTGTGGACATATGATTAGCTATTGTCCAAGTCTGATCCAGGGAGTCAACTAGTTCTAGTCACTGAGTTGTTATGGTCTGAAACAGGATCCTCTCTCAGTTGAGCTTCCAGAGATCACCAATTAATAGCATCTCAAACCCGCCCGAGTTTCCCACCTCCCTGCTGAAAATACTGAGGAGTGCCTCGTCAGAGTGGACAATATGTAAGAGATCAGTTTCAACGGGTATTTTGGACTTGAATCAGAGTGACAATTAGTGTATTGGTATCTGGGTAAGCTGGTAAGTCATTGTGCGCAGATTGTTGCTGGAAAGTACTGGCAAAACTCTGCAATGTCAGGTAGCATGAAGATCAAAGTTGCTCCTCGGGCAGATGCAGTTCATTAGAGCATGAGAGAAAGTGGTAGCAAGATGAAAATCAGACCACAATCTTCTTTTCCTCGGGAGAAATAAATTCAGAATGCAAGTTTGGTGAGAAGCTGCTGAACACTAAATGTACCTACCTGCTTTCTTTCTGCATTACGATTTCAGTCATGTGTTGTTATCATCTAAGATTAGATTTGAAGAAGATACTTACACTAATTCTTCATAATTACTATTCAACGGGTAGCACATTTGATGAATCTGTTCTCTTAAGCAAGGTAAACATGATAATTACCAAGTAATTAAATGAGCATAGGGCTGCAACGTGTTCATAATTAGTTATTGTCACAATTAATTAAAGTATGTTTATGTTACGTGCATTGAAAAAGAGCTCCAGGTGTTATCATTCATACAGTGCTCTGTATTAATAACAATGCTGACCTTTATATGGGAAAAATTATTATGTTGCATGTTTAAATTCATACTTTCGCATTCTAATCTCCTGTTGCTATTAAGAGTTTAATCATAAGAAAATTAGAGACAGAAGCAAAAATAGACCATGCAGCCCCTCGAGCCTACTCTGCTATTCAATAAATTGTGACTGACCTTCTATCTCAGTTCTACTCTTCCAACTCATCCCATGGGCAGGATTCTCCAGCCACGTGCAATCCAAGGTCAGAAATTCCAGCCCAAACTCAACAAACCTTTAAATGGTCCACCACATTTTTTCTCTTGCCCGCTACAAGTCCTCTGGTGGATGGGATGAGAAATTTCCGGCCCATGATTCTCTTTATCGATTTCAGCCTTTAGTATTCTCCCCGTGTCGTTTCCTCCAATTTCCTCTCACAATCCAAAGATGTGAGAGTTAGGCTGATCGGCCAAGTTAAATTACCCTCGGTGTCCCAATATGTGCAGATGAGATGGATTAGCCGTATGAATGTTAAGGTTTGCGGTGGAGAGGGCCTGGGTAAAAAGTTCTGTCAGCGAGCCAATGCACAATCGATGGGCCAAATGGCCTCCTTCTGCACTGTAGGGATTCTATGATTCTATTCTACTAAAATCTCCCCTCAAAGGACAATTCTTTCATTGCATCAATGTTTTAAAAAGCTTTGAATGAAGTCTAATCTTTATTAAGTAGAGAAATTAAGCTGAATTTTACAGAGGGATGGGAGTCATTCCCTCGCCCCTGCCTTCACAAGCATACGAATTATGAACAGCAATAGATCATTCTGCCCTTGAGTCTGCTCTGCCATTTGATAAGCTCATGGCTCATGAATTGTGGACTAAACACTACTTCTGTCTACTTGCTGTACCATTTAACTCTCTTGTTAAGCAAGAATTTATCTAACTCAGCCCCAAAAATGGTCAAAGTCCCTGCCCCCACAGCTCTCCAGGGAGGATAGTTCACATGCTGGCTCCAAACATTGGTTTCAAACTGATGGAGTTAAAGAGAAGAAGCCCACTCTGCTGCAATAATATGTTGGGAGTGGAAGGAAATCCTGCCTTGGAGGGCTACCAATAGCCAGAACTCAGTAATGATTGCATTTCTGGGCTGGGACTGCAAGCAGGTCCACAAAGAAAATTGCTGTACCTAAGGTAAGTCCAGGCTTTTAGGATTGGGAAGGGATCATAGAATTATTGAACCCCCTACAGTGCAGAAAGAGATCACTGGGTTCATCAAGCCTGCACCGACTCTCCAAAAGAGCTTCCCACCCTCCCCTTCTCTCTATCCTTATCCCTGTATCCTTGCTCATTTACGATGGCTAATCCTCCTAATCTACACATCTAGGGATAGTAAAAGGCAATTCAGCATGGCCAATCCACCTAACTTGCACATCTTTGGAAACCGGAGCAATGGGAAAAAGTGCAAACTCCACACAGAAAGTCGCCCAAGGCCAGAATCAAACTTGGGTCCCTAGCATTATGGGACAGCAGTGCTAACCACTGGGATTGTGTAGCCTAGGTAGAGAGATGAGGGATGGGTGTGGAATGGGTTACGGAGGATGGGTGGGGGACACCAAGTAGAGTATCACCAGAGGGTAGGGATGTACCATCTACATGCACAGGGCTCCCCACTAAGAGATGCATCCCCTCCTTCCTTCCCACTTTTTAACCAGTTAACTTACTCATTTCATCATCTACCCACATTAACCACATTATGGTGTGGGTGGTGGAAGATTTGGGTCAGGTGACTTGTTAACAATTTCAGATGGACATCCTACTGTTTTCAGTGACCACCCACTCAATGTGTTATGGGGACTGGGTCATAGAAATATAGAAGATAGGAGCAGGAGGAAGGCCATTTGGCCTTTTGAGCCTGCTAGCAGGAAGAGCTCGAAAGTTTTAGCCAGCATCTAGTGTGAAAAATTCAAAGAGCCCTTAAGAGGTGTTTTCTGAAGACAAAAACACATTTGTCACTGACTCAACTATTCCTTTCCCAGTGTTGTCAGAGGTAGAAGAGATTACTATCTTTTTACCATTGTCATCCATTTCTTCTGTTCTCAGTTTGAAGACTCTGAAGGCAGAAGCACTAAAGCTGAATTGTGTCTGTGTGACAAGCACACTATTTCAATCAATTATTTTATGGATCTTTCATAAGAAAATGAGTAATTGGGACAGAGATTGAAGAACACATATAGAATGATTTTTCAAGGAAAATATCTGTGCAATTATAAAAACAGTAAAGGCATTTGCCTCTCATATCTGCTGCCAAGATAGAGTTGGTTCCAGTGTTTGAAAGTGCCTATGCTTCATTGTGAGATTTAATGTCTTTCTTTCCTGGGCTGTGCTGTTTCCTGGAATTATGTGCTGTTTTCTCCTACAGGAAATATTCACAACTCTAATTTTTTAGTCATTTCTAAGCCAGGAATCAAATTCTCTTGGGATCTGGTTGGTATTGACAGTTGTTGGGAGAAACAGTGCTCTAGGATTTGAAACTTCAGTGTAATAGCATATATCACAAGATATCAGACAAGCACTTCATGCATTAAGCTAGTTCTTACATTTCAGAGAACCAAAGGTAAGACCCTGGAAAATGTGGGCCACTTCCAGTTTTTGGGAGCCTCCTGTCAAAGAAGACAGAGGTAAATGATGAAATTCATCACCATCTCCAATGTGCCGGCTCAGCCTTCAGCCACTGAAGAAAAAGAATATTTAAAAACTAGGATATCAAACAGAGACTAAGATTTATTCGGCAGTAGTGATACTCACTCTCTATATTCTTCAAAGATTTGGACAGCCTATAGCATGGACCTCAAAAAGTTGGAAAAGCACGACTTGTAGCACTTTTACAAATCCTTCCAAATTGCTGGAATGGTGGGGGGGAGGGGCAGTATAGCAAGAAGAACAGTCCAACAACAATATCATCTCCCAGCTCAACCTGCCTGGTGTTAAGGTGCTGGGTTGTTCATATGCTTGACACTAGACTCCTGAAGCAATTGCTCTAGCCAGGTGAGTAGCACTGAGGAAGTGTCTTGTAATAAATAGCCTTGAATCTAACAGAGCAGTCTGGATTGAGTCTTCCATCACTTGCACTTTTTATGCGTAACAACAATCACCTCCTTTTAGATGTTACCTGCCATTTCATTTAATCACTTTTTACCAGTTACATGTTAATCAACTTTGTTTCATTTCTGATATTGAAATGTCAACAATTGGCTGAGAAGAAAATGCTGCTCTGCAATATATTTATTCCATGTCTGTCATCATGATCTCTGCAGATAAAAACACAATAACCTCTTGAGTAAATTGGCCAGTGTCTCATGTGGATCACAGGCCTAAGGCGTTCTACACTCATCGGAATGTGCTCACCTGCAGGATTCTGCTCCCAGTATAATACCAATTTTCCCACACCAAGCTTTTTGTTGTACAGCTCAACCCAGCATTATCAGTAGGGTAAGCAAGACTATCCAGGCTGAAGCTATGATGCAGCTGAAGCAGAATTTTACTGCACCATTTGCCAAAGAATTGTATGATCCTGCCCAAGGCAGAGAATGCGTTCTCTGAGTTAAGTCTGCCCCCGGAATTGGGATGAGCATGCCAATAGATTTCTGGCCAATGAATATTGTCAAGGCTGATCGAACTTAAAAATGGCCTAAAGAACTCCATCTAGCCACTGATAAGGCAATCGCTGACTTACTGACTACGTACGTGCTAAATAAGTACATATAACCTCTGGGCACCTTAAGTAGTTGGAATCTTGGTGATCCCAATCCCACAGCCCTGACCTGAATATTTTAAACCCCTCTCTATTTAAACCTCTCTCTTCTTGATGAATGGACCCAAGGCTTTGTCCTGCCCAGGCCAGTGCAAAGTAGTTGATCCCAGAACTTTCAATGCGACCATCATAGTTGGCTATCAGTGAGTAGAAGTCCTGTTCCAGTGTACTTTTGCCAATGAAATGAGAAGTTTTTTTTCAAGATACGACAACAAAATCAAACATTTGCCATATTTTAAACTGCATCCATTTTTGGAAATCACTGTGCTGTGTACTTATAGGATGAATAGGATCTTCTGGTTACACAAATGACAACACCGCCACCACAGATTCCCCAGGAATGGAGATTGCAAACAAAGAGAATCCCGTTGAAGGCAGCAGTGTCAGAACATCTCTCTGCCAGCTGAAAGGTGGGCAGGGAAGGGGAAAATGCCACCCAATGTCCTGCAACTGGTTGCAAAGTGCAAGAATCAATTGCATATGATTACATTAACATAGCTTTGCTTGTAACATTTTTAATTAACAGGCTATAATTGTGAAACAAATTCACTGAAACCTTCCTAATAAAAGGTTAATGTTATGCATTTCATTTAAATACACTTGCATTCTTGTGAGTTAAGAAATCTGTATGTGTAGACTGAAGGATAGCAATATATTAGCAGTGCCAGCACAATTCTCAGCCATCATTTAGAAATTTTCCAATTAACTTTGCGAATATAAGAAGGCCATTCAGCTCCTTGAGCCAATTCCACCAGTTAATTAGATCATGGCTGATCTATATCCTTAACTCCAGCAATTACCTTGGTTCCATACCCGCTAATATCAAAGTTCAACAAAAATAGTGGACACAAACTCAGTTTCAGCACTTCCCTTTAAGATATTGTAAAGATGGATGTTATGTTTTAAAGTATATTTTGTGAATATGGTAATTTTCTGTACAGGAGGTGGTGTTTGTGAGTGTATACACAATGTACTTGAGCTGGGGAAGGTTACAAGGGACAGCTTGTCCATGACAGCTGAGAGGTAAAACTATGAAGGTGTTAGACTCATGCATTTATATTGAGAGCTGTGGTGTCAAGGTGGATTTATAAATAAATAGTTGGGTTTTAGGAATGTCAGTGACAGGTAGGGACTTGGCTTTCCCGTTGTTAAATTTCAAAGTGGAATTTAAGAGATGGTTACAACTTACAAAGGATTCAAAGATAAACAAAGGAAGATAATTGAATTCTATTTGACCTGAATGTGGAGGCGATAGGAAAACAGGAGAGATTTTTATATTTGGAAAACTTGGATTCAGAAAGATACCGAGGAATCAGAACTGAAAGGGGAGAAGAATATGTAAGGAAAGGTGTTGAGCTGAGTTGTGTGGCTATGTGGAGGAGATGACCTGAAACCAACTCAGTGCTCAGAGCAGGTATGAAATCTGAAACAGCTGTCCATTCAGGACAACAAGTCTCTCTTTTCAGAAATTTTCAACTTTCTTGGATTTCCACAAAGGAGTGGAAGATTTCAAGAAGTGATGTAGCATACCTTTACAAAAGTGACAGCAGTTTTGCCCTTGGGTAGTATCACTGGATTTGTATAATTTAAAATCTATAAGGGGATTGTGGCCAAGTAGTTTATGTCTGTTCTGATCAAATGGATTTTGGTGGGGGAAATAGTTTGTGACTTTTGATTACTATGAAACTTTATTCTTATGGGTTTAAGCTTTTCTTTCTCATTAATCCATTGTTATAATTTTTCAAAATCCTAAAGGTGTTGTGGAGTTTGATGCTTCTGAGAGCAGTAGCTTTCTCCCCCTCATTTGTAAAATTTGGGAAAAAATGTTATGATCAGTGAGACAGGTTTCTCCCTGGGATTTGTCTTATCTGAAAAATAACATCTGCTGTGGTTGCAACAAGACATTGATATATGTATATTACCAGGGTGAAAAAAAGTGAATGGGTCATTAGTGTGCTTTATGGATAATGGGTTGTAAGTTGAAAGGAGTATCAATGGGTTTAAGTGGGTAACATGATAAATATTATCTTCTTAACATAAAGATTTTGCAAAATGTGGATATCTTCTGTGTGCAGTCTGAGGAGTTGATTATTAGTGTGGTAATGATTATTAATTTGTGATATTAAAGTGAACCTTTAACCTTACCTCCCAAACCCTCACTGTCACCAGGTCAGGTCAGAAGTAAACATGTGAAAATAAATCTCATATTATAGTAGATGTTAGATCACTGGTAACTAAACTGCCACAGAGAAAAACCCAAGATCTGATATGAAACCAAAGTGACAGTGTCTTTAGTTAACTTCATTCTTTCTAATCATTTTTCAACTGAACTGGAAACATAATTATTTTGGTTTCTTCATTTTAACTTCCTTGCTTTTCATTCTATGTAAGCTTTAAGTCTCATCAGTTTAGCCTCTGCTGCTGATATTTTCTAGCTGGGAAGCATTTAGTAAGCAGAGTATTTTGAGCCTAACCTGCTGAGTGAGTATGGGGCAGGTTCAGGTTGATTTACACCGAGTATAATTTTAAGGATTCATTCAGAATTATAGTCTACAATTATTCTCCCTCCTGAAGTACTCTTATAACTTTGATGAGACAAACTTTGCATGGGACATCAGCTTCTTGTACAGTCAACTAACAGCAGGGTGAGATCCTAAATGAATATTTCTCGTCAGTATTTACTGCTAAGAAAACCTGCATATTAGTGAACTTGGGGAAATAGTGATGTCTTGAGGAATGTACATACTACAGAGAAGGAAGTGTTTTTTTTTCCCAAAGGAAGAGGAGGCTAAAACTAGAGGGCATAGGTTTAAGGTGAAAGGGAAGAGATACAAATGTTTGCAGAGGGACAATTTTTTCACACAAAGTATGGTGAGTGTCTGGAAAAAGCTGCCAGGGTAGTAGTAGAGACGGGTACAATTTTGTCTTTTGAAAAGCGTTTGCATAGGTAAATGGGTACGGTGGGTATCGAAGAATATGGGCCAAATGTGGGCAATTGGGACTACTTAGGGGTTTTAAAAAAAAAGAAAAGCCTGGACAAATTGGGCCAAAAGGTCTGTTTTCATGCTGTGAACTTCTATGACTCAATCTTCAGAAAGTCTCAATTCAGTTTGTATTATTTGTACTTTATTTGTCTTTATTTTCGTATCCAAGGTAACAAAAGACCAACATTTACTAATTTTCTTCGCTGTGGGAAAGAAATCTCCTTTTCAGAATGCAGATCAAAGTAATCAGGCAATTGAGTCACTGATATTTAACAGTCTATAATTTCTAGATTTCCTTCAGCATTAAACAGTACATGTGATACAGCGCTATTTCACTTTGTGGTCTTGCTTGATTTTGACTTTTCTCGTCCATGATTTGTTGCATTAAAGGAAGGGAAATAGTGCTGGAACTGTTTAGATGGTTTGTCCACCTGTGAATCTTCATCATCTGAAGAGTAGACCATACACCGCACTGGCTTTCTTCGACGTTTAATGCGGTGAAGCACACTGGATCGACGCATTATCTCTATACAGTCTTTCTCTGTTATTTTAATGATAAAATACAGACATATGGCACCCAAGAAGGTAGAGCCAACAAGTCCAAAGAAAACTCCCCAAAGAACAGTCCTGAATCCTTCAGTCAGTTTCCGAGGATAAGGTGGGAGTTTCTCCATTTCAACAATTAGTTCCAGCTCGTCCCAGTTAATTTCCAGAACTGAAAATGAAAAGAAGATTCTATAAGATGGCTGATCAATAAATGTACTAATGAAAAACTTGTATGAATATTGAATCAAGTATTCATGAGACAGAGCAAGATGTAAACAAGTGGGCAGACTTAATGAAAGCATTCTTTCTAGTTATATCACAATTTGATATGGCTCCTGTTCTGCCAAACACAAGAGACTACGAAAAGTCATGAATGTAGCCCAATGTATCACACAAGCCAGCCTCCCATCCATTGACTCACTCGACACTTCCCACTGATTTGGCAAAGCAACCAGCATAAGTAAGCATCCCAGACATTCTCTCTTCCACCTTCTTCCGTCAGGAAAAAGATACAGAAGTCTGAGGTCACGTATCAACCAACTCAAGAACAGCTTCTTTCCTGCTGCTGTCAGACTTTTGAATGAACCTACCTTGCATTAAGTTGATCTTTTTCTACATCCTAGCTATGACTGTAACACTATATTCTGCACTCTCTCATTTACTTCTCTATGAATGATATGGTTTGTCTGTAATGACAAAGCATACAGTTCATAGAGAAGGAAATACTTTTCACTGATTGCTAATACATGTGACAATAATAAGTCAAATCAAATCAAGGTATCTAATAATACTCATGCTTTCAACAAATATTCATTATTTGCCTCATTTGCAAACTTGTCTTAAAGAATAAATAATTTTCCTTATAGTCTAAGTATTATATCCAAATTGGCTTAAATAGCAAGTTGTCAGTTACTGTCATTGTAGTGAAAGGAATTGTAAAATGGAGAAGTAGCTTAAAGCAATCATGATGTAATATCAATTGCTCTACAAACTCGCAATACAAACTATGTTCAGTTTTTCTCAGGGTAAAGGATTCACTAACTTATCAGAATGTGTTAACTTTGGCATCTGTCCTGGCATTTAACTTGTCTTAATTGGGCAATTTTTTTTTTTGTTTCCCATTTGTGCAGCTAAATGGATCATTGAGTAACAACAAAGTACATCATCTTGAGAATTGGGGGAAAAAAATCTTCATTAAAAACCCCATCTTGTAGAGTTATAATATAAGAACCAGCAACACTGATATGAGTATAAACAATTAATGGAGCTATGTTAGTGATGAGCGTTAAACCAAACCTAAATTCTGATCGAGCTCTTTTTTTTTGCACTGGGAATATTTGAATGATCACACCACAGAATGGGGATGGTATGGGTTTGCTTTTAAGAATTCCAGTGAACCAAAATTTTATTGTATGGAAAAATTGCCCCTCTGGGTCCTTTTGCAGAGGAATACAAAATGGTCCAGAGTGGCAACTTTTTCACACAGAGATGGTGAATGTGTGGAAGTTGCCAGAGGTACTAGTAGAGGGGGGTACAATTTTGTTTTTCAAAAAAGCATTTGACATTTACATGGTTAGGATGGAAGTAGAGGGATATGGGCCAAATGCAGGTAATTGGGACTCACTTAGTGGTTGAAGAAAAAGAGCAGTATGGACAAGTTGGGTCGAAGGGCCTGTTTCCATGCAGAAATCTCCATGACTCTACCCTGTAGGCCCGACTTTACCATCAAGTTGCACCCATTTTCAGGCATGAAAACTTGCTAAAGCCGGGCGTGAGGTGAATAGTGCAATCCGTGTGGCTCCCTCTTTACCAAGGCCCAAAAATGGTTGCATGCATTAAAATTGAGTTAATGGGCTGCACACCTAACCTTACCAGAACTTCCCCCTCTACCATAGCATTTGCCCATCCAGACTTGGCATAAAATAGATATGATCCATAAAAGTCAGTGGAGGAGGTTAGTGTGGTTTTTCGTTGTGATGCATCGGAAATGTCGATCGATGAGTCGAGTGCCATATCCTGTTCTTAAGAGGACGTCTTTCAGCATCTGGAGATCTCTACTGTGTCCTGAAGATACACAAGGCAAACACAAGTCGAGGGCAGTGGCCCTCTGGAGGAGTTCAAATCGACTCTTTCCTCTTTGGTTGCTGCACTGCGGATCTCTCTGTTGGCTGTTCCAATTCATTGGCTGTCTATGGCTGATGATGGCATTGCAGTAACTGCCTCAGTACTCAATGCTGACAACTGCCAGTCTCTAGATATAATTTTACAGCTCATCCACTTCATCCTGGACCATAATATCTTCACCTTCAACAGCCAGTTCTTCATCTAGACACATGGAGCAGCCTTGGGGACCAATTTCACACCTCAAAATGCCAACATCTTCATGCACAGGTTCGAACAAGACTCTTCATTGAACAGGACATTCAACCGATGATACACACTAGATATATCGATGTTATTTTCTTCCTTTGAAGTCATGGTGAACGATCACTGAAACAACTATATGATGACTTCAACAAGTTTCATCCTACCATCAGAGTCACCATGAACTACTCTCCAGAATCAGTTGCATTTCTGGACATACACATCTCCATTAAGGATGGTCACCTCAGCATTTCACTGTACTGCAATCCCATGGATAACCTCATAATGCTCCACTTCTCCAGCTTCCACCCTAGACATGTTAAAGAAGCCATCCCCTATGGACAAGCCCTCCATATACACAAGATCTGCTCAGGTGAGGAGGATCGCAACAAATGCCTCTAGATGCTGAAAGATGCCCTCAGAAGAACAGGATATGGCGCTTGACTCATCAATGTGCCGCAGTGAAAAACTGCACTGACCTCCTCAGAAGAAAGACACAGGACATGGTGGCCAGAGTACTCTTTGGCATCCAGTATTTCCCTGGACTGCAGAAGCTACGACATCTTTTCCAATGCCTTCAACATGTCATTAATGAAAATGAACATCTTGCTAAGGCCATCCCCACACCCCCACTTCTTGCCTTCAAACAACTGCACAACCTCAAACAGGCCATTATCTGCAGCTAACTATCCAGCCTTCAGCAGAACAGTTATCGTGACACCACACAATCTCTGCAAGATGTGCCAGATCATTGACACGGATGCCATCATCTCATATGAGAACGCAATCCACCAGGTACACGACACATCCTCTTGCAACTCGGCCAACGTTGCTTACCTGATACGCTGCAGGAAAAGCTATGAGAACAGATGAATGAACACAATCACTGAAACAACTATATGATGACTTCAACAAGTTTCATCCTACCATCAACAATCACCAGGCAAAAGTGTTCTCTTCCTGTTGGGGAACACTTTAGCGGTCACAGACTTTCAGCCTCTGATCTTGGGTAAGAGTTCTCCAAAGCAGCCTTCATGACACATGACAATGCAGAGTCGCTGAGCAAGGATTGATGGCCAAGTCCCACACACATCAAGATCTTGGGTTCATGTCACACTATCTGTAACCCCCACAATTTGCCTGGGCTTGCAAAATCTCACTAACTGTCCTGGCTAGAGACAATACATATCTCTTTAATCTGTGTTTAACCCTCTCTCCACTCACATTGTTTGTATCTTTAAGACTTGATTACCTGTAAAAACTCTCATTCCAATGATTATTTTGTAAATTGAGTTTGTGTCTTTATTTGCTCTGTTTGTGAACAGAACTCCCACTTACCTGATGAAGGAACAGTTCTCCAAAAGCAAGTGACATTTGCTATCAAATAAACCTGTTAGAATTTAACCTAGTGTTGTGAAACTTCTTGCTGCGTGTGCGGGCTGCATAAGTTGACATAGCTTTGTATGAATGGGCAAGGGAGTGTGTAGGCAAGTGTGAGGAAGTTTAAGGACTGATCTTCAAGCAGTAAGTTACTTCCATGCCACACAAATGCCAAGCAATAATTATCTCCAACAAAAGAGAATCCAACCATTTCTCATTGACATTCAATGGTATTATCACCGGATTCCTCACTACTGAGGGTTTTCATTGACCCAAAACTGAAGGAGAACCACCATATAAATACTGTGACTACAAAAGCAGGTCAGAGCCTGGGAATTTTATCGAGATTAACTTACTTTGTGACTCTCCAAAGCCTATCCACTATCAACGTGGGACATGTCACAAATGTGATGAAATACCATCCATTTGCCTGGATGTGTCACATAACATTCCAAAAAATTACCATCTAGAAGGACAGAGGCAGCAGATTTATGAGAAGGTCACCACCTGCAAGTTCCCCTCCAAGCCACTCACCATCTTGACTTAGTATAATATATTGATGGCCAGATTAGACCACCAAACGAATAGCTAAATCCCTCACACCATTTTATCTGCTTGTGATCAGAACTCTCCACTCACCTGATGCAAAGCAGAGCCCCGAAAGCTAATGGTGTTTGCTACCAAATAAACCTGTTGGACTTTAACCTGGTGTTGTGAGACTTCCCACTTCACATAAGGCAGAAAGAATATAATATATTGCTGTCCCTTCACAGTTGCTGAGTCAAAATCCTGGAAATCCCTCCCTGCCAACACTGTGAACGTACGTACCCAAACCACATGGACTGCGACAGTGCAAGAAAGCATCATTTTCTCCAGGGTGATTAAGGATGGGCAATAAATGCCGACCTATCATTTATGCACCAATCCATGAAAGAATAAGAAAAAAAAACATGCTCTGTTTCTCTGCAGTACAATAATAAGTAAGTGTGACTCCACATCCAGGTGCAACAGATATAATTTGAACTTACAATCGCTACGCTTTTCTCGGCTTTTTTCTTCGATTTTAATCTCATTATCGGTCAAAATTAGGGAGGAGTCGGCATGTTCTAATATTTTACCAAATTCTACAACATTCTTGTTCACTTCCAAAGTCCTGTCCTGGTTCATGTTCTTCCGCAGTTCTGGCAAAAAGAAGCAACATTATTTGTCTTCTATCACAATAGTTTTTTTTCTCCTCAAATAATACTTCATGAAAGTACAATGCTGAATATGTGAAACCCCATTGTCAACAAAACATCGGGCGGAATTTTCAAGCCCCTCTATGCCTTGTTTTCCAGTGGCAGAGGCGGCTTACCATTAGCCATAGACAGGGCCTTCCAGTCCTGCCAATGTCTGCAGCAATTTCTGTAACTTACTTGTCCCACCACTGGGAACCCACCATGGGGAGTGTACCTTCAGCAGGGCCAAAATATCCTGTCAGCGGGAAGGACTAGTAAATCCTACTGTCAATCTTCCCATTTGCTAACTCCAGCAAATTTCCCACACTCATAGTTATAAGCAGTGGCCTAGTCTAAAGTGCATATCGTATTGAATAGCACAGACATCAGATCAAGACTGAGTCACTTTCATGGTGCTGATTTTAACTCTTTCTGTCTGGTGTATAGTGAGGCAGGGGTGGGGGACTGGTGGTTGTGGGGGACTTAGCTATGTCTTTGATGGCCTAATCTGGTCAAGTGAAATTTCAGGGAGCAGACAATAAGATACAGCAGCTCCAAGTCAACAGGAACATAGGTCAGTCTCCATTCCCGAAGCCTTGAAAATTCCAAAATGATGTGGAAGAAGGGAGCATTAATAACTTCCATGTCAGGTAATGGACTAGTACCAGGAAGCAGGAAAGCAGAAGCCCAGTAAAGTGACTGATTTCAATCCCTGGGCAGTCACTTCCAATCAAACAGATCTATTTTGGCTGTGACCATCTTAAATATTAAAATCAGCACTCCCTCTCTGTCACCGCTGTCAAATTGGCTAGCCAATCCATTGGCTACATTCCATCCTAACTGAGCTGAATTGTC
Source organism: Sphyrna mokarran (assembly GCA_024679065.1). Taxonomy (NCBI): domain Eukaryota; kingdom Metazoa; phylum Chordata; class Chondrichthyes; order Carcharhiniformes; family Carcharhinidae; genus Sphyrna; species Sphyrna mokarran. The sequence goes on along the minus strand of JAGIQG010000023.1, from coordinate 19,357,490 downwards.
CCATCCCACCCGTTGCAGGCATGGCTGGAGAATTCAGCTGAAACCAAAATCTCAGAAACCCATCAGCATAAAAGCAATTTGCAATTGTCCCAACGGGGCGGGTTGGTTCCCCTGTTGCTTGACAATGTAAATACCATTTGCGTTCATTTGCATCTATGAATGCTCATTAAAATAGCTGACCAGCAAAATCCCTTCAGGTCAGCGAATCAGTTGGAAATCATGTCTGCATCAAACATATTTGAAAAGAAGTGACAGTTCACTTGAGACTTTGAGATGAGTGCAAAGTTGATGGTTAGTACTGCTGTCTCACAGTGCCGGGGACCCCGGTTCAATTCCAGCCTCTGTCACTGTCTATCTGGAGTTTGCATATTCTCCCCCTTTCCTCCAAGCCCTCCAGTTTCTTCCCAAAGTCCAAAGATTAGATTAGGTTGATTGGCTATGCTACATTGACCCGAGTGTCAGGAGGATTAGTGGGGTTAAGGGGATAGGGCCTGGGTGGGATTGCGATCAGTGGGCTGAATGGCCTCTTTCTGTAAGGATTTTATGATACTCTGATCCTAATTTTCTGTAAACATGAAGTCAGATTATCAAATTAGTACCTTACTGACACACGTACATTAATTATCAATAATACCTTTATCGACATCATCCCGGCCAACCTGCCTGAGTGCTCGAGACAATCGATCCCAGTACATATTATCACCTTCTTTCCCCAACCAATTAATCAGAATTTCATTACAGTTGTTGATACCAGCTAGGAAACAGACATAAATGAGAGTGGCACAGAAAACATGTCTTATAATTGTGAAATATGCATTTTATATCTTAAAGGTATTTCCTTTCAGGGCTGAATTTTCTCAGCAGCAATCATTCTTCTATATGTGTGTTGTTATAGAAACCCGTCTTTTCAACCTTGCCCCACCTCTGAGGTATATTGATTCTCAGGTTAAAATCACCACCACTCATCTCTCCACTCAAAGAGGAGCTGAACCCTACAAGCCTGTATGAAAAAGGCAGTCAAAGGGATACTACATTGCTTACACTATGGTCAGCTGGGACTAATGTGGCTTTGCATTTATCGTTATGGAGTAGTTTTGGGTGTGCAATGATATATAAATGATAGCATTAGCCACCCCCCAACCGATTCCGAAGCACACTGAAGCCAAATAGTGTGCGACTGCCTCCGGCAAACTCAGCACAAGGTGGAAAATCATCTTAGTGCAGTGTGAAGCACTTTACAAATTTGATGCAGTCTCCAATATGGGAAGTCAGACATTGCCTTCCCTTCTCTTTTAATATTACAAAATTCCACAAGAAAAGTGTTTGTGCTTACATGTAAGTTCGAAGTTCAATTTTCGTAGGCAGTCTAGATTATAACTCTGGTTTGATCTGTTGCACACAATTATTTGCTTCAGACTAATATTGCAGTGTAACTGTGCTCCAGTCAAAGTAAGGAACCTTGCCCTTTCAAATGGGACAGTAAATGCGTTTCCAAGCTTCATTTAAAAAAACAATAAAAATAATGTCATTCATTATTATCAGAATATGTAAGGGTGTCAGTAGCACAGTGCTTAGCACTGCTGCTTCACAGCACCAGAGACCTGGGTTTAATTCTAGCCTCGGGTGACTGTGTGGAGAATGCACATTCTCCCCATGTCTGCGTGGGTCTCCTCGACCTGCTCCAATTTCCTCCTACAGTCCAAAGATATGCAGGTTGGTGGATTAGCCTTGCTAAGTTGCCTTTTAGAGTCTAAAGATGGGTACGTTAGAGGGATCAGCAGGGTAAATACATAAAGTTAGTGAGATAGGACCTGAGTAAGATGTTCTGTTGAAGGTTCGATGCTGACTCAATGGCCTCGATGGCCTCTTTCTGCATTGTAGGAATTCTATGAACTTATTAAATCACATTTTTCTTTCAAAATGTGAATCATTGATCCTCAAGAAGTAAAGTTACCTTTCCTCAATTGGTGGACAATAAGCTGGGTAGCTGTTAAAATGACTCCATTTTGCAGTAGTGAGATGTATTTTGGCCTCCTTCTGGAGCAATGAAGGAGCTGGGAGTGTTCTTCACCTGCTGCCTGCCTAAAATTACTTCCCTCTGCCCTCTACATGCTTGAGCTGCGGAAAATCTATCCCAACATATTCAAACACAGGGCAGTTAAAAGGAGAATATTTCATAATTTAGGTTTTGATGAAGCAAGATGGTTACGTTCTATGCAAGGCTTGATCATTACAATGTGGCTGTATCAGGCAAGTTTACCTACTGATTTCTCTGCGTTTCCTGGTCTTGAATAAATTGTCATTTTCCTCTGACATTTTGTCAATTTCTTTCATAATGTCTTTCTCAGGTTCAGTGAGCCTTGAGTAGAGGTCTTCACATTCAGCAGAGGTGAGCAGTTCTGCTATTCGATCCATTTGGTGAAGTCCTATATTGTCAGCAGCTAAAGGAAAGAATTTGCACATGTCTGTTCATGAATGAAAGTGGGATCTATGACAGCGATTCCTGACCTTTTCCCTTCTAGTCTTAACCACTAGATCATCATCAAAAGTTTTTGTAAGCTTTTCTTGGGGGGGGGGGGGCGGTTGGCATTCTGCCAGGGTGAGGGTGGTGGGGGATCGCTAATGCTGGAGGAGGGTAGGATGGACATCGAGATGCTCCAGGATGGTGAGTGGGGCGATTTCGGGGCTGGCCCAGGAACTATCACGGGGAGCCACAATCGGGCCTTGGGGTCCTGGGCTGACTAATAGTTCAGACCGCTGTGGAGTTTGGAGTTCCCCCCCACCCACCCCCCCCGCCCTTTTTTAATGATATTCATGAGAGCAGCCTCTGCATTGCACAGAGTGGGAGATTTGGGGGTCTGAAGTTGTACCAAGAAAACAGTCATGATCTACACCCATTTTCTTGCCTTCAGCACTTTTGGGAGTATTGCCCCGGACATTTCTGCTGTGGCCAAAAGATTTGACAGAGGCAAACAATTTGGAATTTGAGTACTGTGGTCATTTGACTCACATCACCATTTTCTTTATCAGCACTTCTATTTTGCCCTGCGCATAAAAAGTTGTCATAAAAGATTAAGGAAATTTCACCAACTTTTACAAATGCACTGTAGAAAACATTCTTTTTGGTTGTATCTCTGTTTGATTTGGCTCCTACTCTGTCCAAGACCACAAGAAACCACACAAAGGGTCACAAACCCCAATCTATCTTTCAAACCAGCCTCCCACCCACTGACTCTGTCTATGCGTCCCACTGCCTCGAAAAAGCAACCAGCATAATTAAGGACCCCACACACCTCAGACATAGTCTCTTCCATCTTCTTCCATTGGGAAAAGGACACAGAAATCTGAGGATATGTATCAACCAACATTAGAACAGCTTCTTCTCTGTTGCCAGCAGACTTTTGAATGGACTTACCTTGCATTAAGTTGATCTTTTTCAACACCCTAGCTATGACTGTAATACTACATACTGCACTTGGTATGCTTTGTTTGTGTAGTGCACAAGAAACGATACTTTTCATTGTATACCAATACTTGTGACAATAATAAATCAAATCAAATAAATCAAATCAAATTATTTTCCCTGAATACTTGGATTGAAACCATTTAAGCGATTGAATGTATTTGCTGTAGATGCCAATTTAAGAAGCCACTGAAGCATTGTGAGAATTCAAACTTTGAGTCAAGTAAAAAGATTCTCACTTCACCATACAATGTGAAAAGATATGTGAGTATTTTTCCTTCTGAGAGCCAGTGGAGCTCGGTGTGCAGAAGTAATTGATGGTGATCACTATCCATCTGGTCACGTGCTGCAAAATATTTGTGAATTCATTGGATGGGCCTTGATAAAATTAACTGTTTTAATCTTTGCCTCCAAAATGGTCATGAGATCAACAGGCATTTTCTTTGGAGCTAATGCTTCTTGCAATGAATGGGTGATGTAGGCAGGGCCATTGGTCTTATGTAAGTAATAACTCCACTGTGTTGGCCTAACATTATCCAGAGTCCACCTGTGCTAACACCTATGCATTTTGACCAGTTAGTCCAATTTTGAATGATAATGTAACATTGATCATGATATATATACACAACACTTGTAAATTTATTTCTTTTCCACAGATCAACCTCCAGTATCCTTGTGGATCACCAGTGTCCAGGGACCACAGGTTGAGAATGACTGATCTCTGATACAGTTTTGAGAATAGTGTATTTGCTGCAGTACCAATGACACACTTTATTCCACATTATGTTAACTGGATAAGTTTGTTTACAAATTAGAAATATGAGAAATAAAGAAAGATGTTTCAATGATTTCGTAACTCATTGAAATATTTTCAAAGTTACCAGGCCACATTCATTCATTAAAGTATTATTTATGTAGCTGTCAGTGTTCTACTTTCTGGCCATGCATATTTCCACCATATTATTTCTGTAACTAATGTTCCATTACACCAGTCAAGACTTAACATGTCTATACTGACTTTTGATTGAATTCTTCCAGTCTCTATCTCCAGAGTAAGCGGTGATCTTGATAGCTAACAGCTCCTGATGCTACTTTCTGTTTTTTATCTGAGGTTTACTTAGCATCTCACTTGCCTCAACTTTAGCACTGGCTCTTACCTGGATCCTAAGTTCCTGCTGGACTGAACCTGCATCTGGTGGTCTGATCTATCCTGACTGCTGGATTCTGTTCCTTCTCCAGGACTCTGATTCTCCTTTAATGTTGCAGTTGTATAAAACGTTGGTTAGACTTCATTTGGAATACTGCGTCCAGTTCTGGTCACCTTACTATCGGAAGGATGTGGAGACTCTGGAGAGAGTGCAGAGGAGGTTTACCAGGATGCTGTCTGGTATGGAAGGTCTGAGTTACGAAGAGAGGTTAGGCAAATTGGGGCTGTTTTCCTTAGAAAGACGTAGACTTAGAGGAGATCTAATAGAGGTGTACAAGATTATGAGGGGTATAGATAGAGTAAACAGGGTTAAGCTTTTTCCTAGGATCGACTCGAATAGCACGAGGGGTCACAGGCTTAGGGTGAGGGGGATAAGATATAATTTGGATGCTAGAGGGAGTTTTTTCACACAGAGGGTGGTGGGGGTAAGGAATGTGCTGCCAAGTAAAGTGGTGGAGGCAGGCACTCTGGAGTTATTTAAGAAATACTTAGATGGGCACTTGAACAGAATGGGAATGGAGGGGTATAGAAAACTGATTTAAAATAGGGATCATGAGCCTTGGGAGTCCCTGGGAAGTGTGTAAATAGATGATGATATTGATATACTTGTTTTTATCCTACATGTGCTTTGGTCCACCTTGTTGTCTAACAAGGGGCATACACGCAATAGGTCGTGAGAGGGCAGCTCTTGGATTTTTTCGAGAGTATCCTAGTGCTTCACATTGTTAGTGTACGTTTGACCTGGACCATTTGATGGGCAACACGACAGCTCAGTGACTATCGCTGTGCTGTGCAGATACATGGATTTGGGCCTGTGTCTGTGGAGTTTGCTCATTCTCCCCGTGCTTGCGTGGGTTTTCTCCGGGAGCTCCGGTTTCCTCCCACATCCCAAAGATGTGCTCTTAGGCTAATTGGCAAAACAAATTCTCCCTAAATTGTCTCAAATTTGGTTTTAATCCATAGATGTATAAACATAGACAGGGATCACGGGTAGAGGTGGGAACATCGGGGTGGCGGTGCGGGCTCGTTGGGCCGAAGGGCCTGTTTCCTGTGCTGTTTTGTTCTTTGTTCTTTGTTCAGTTCAAAAACAAATACGGGATCTGTCTTGTACAGGGCACTTCTTTCAGCAGTTCCTTCCTTGAAGAAATGCTCTAACCTTGACAATGAATGGGAATAGCTAAGTTACCAAGTGCTTTTCAAAGGTTGAAACTTCTTTTCTTGTGGAGTGGGATAGAGTTCTTCCCTCTAATCAGTGAACACTATTATTTAGATAGCAAGGTTTGCTTCTATTCAAGTGCTGGTTTGTCAATTAAAATATTAGGCAGCACTCCAGCTCTATCTAAAATGTATGTTCCTAAGCTGCCTTGAAACTAGAGTTCAGCACAAATAGAACAGTGGATTTAAGCAAATTACTGTGAATGCTCGAATCTGAAACCAAAAAAGAAAATGCTGGGAAATTTCAGCAGATCTGGCAGTCTGTGTAAGGACAGAAAAGAGGCTAGAGGCTAAAAGAGGATAAAAATTACCCCAAAGGGTCATGTAACCTCAAAATGTCAGCTCTTTTTTCTCCTTACACAAGCTACCAGACCTGCTGAGATTTTCCAGCATTTTCTCTTTTGGTTACAGTTAGAACAGTGGCTGTTCGACACCAACTAATAATTTTTGATGGAATAGGCTTCAAATATTGGGACAAAAACAGGAAATGCTGGAAAATTCTCAGCAGGTCTGACAGCATAGTCATAGAGGTTTACAGCATGGAAGCAGATCCTTCAGTCCAACTTGTCCACTCACCACTGTCTGAGTGAAAAAATTGCACCTCTGGACTCTTTTGTATCTTTTCCCTTTCATCTTAAATCTATGCCCTCTAGTTTTAGATTCCCCTACTTTGGGAAAGATGCTGACCTTATCTATGCCACTTCTTATTTTATGGACCTCTAAAAGATCATCCTTAAGTCTCGTATGCTCCAGGGAAGAAAGACCTGGTCTATCTAGCCTCTTCTTATAACTCAAACCATCAATTTCCGGTAACATGCTGGTAAATTTTTTCTGCACTCTTTCTAGTTTAATAACATCCTGGTGACCAGAATTATACACTGTATTCCAAGTGTAGTCTTATTAATGTCTTATATAATTTCAGCAAATGTCCCAACTCTTGAGGGCTGTTGGGAGGAATAGAACATAGAACATTACAGCGCAGAACAGGCCCTTCGGCCTTCGATGTTGCGCCGACCAATTAGGAACAAGCAGTGACCCTCTAACCTAGACCATTCCCTTTTCATTCATAAACTTATCTACTAACCTCTTAAACGCCACCAAACTTGGCGCATCTACAACTGACGCAGGCAAGGCATTCCATACCTTTACCACCCTCTGGGTAAAGAACCTACCTCTGACATCTGTCCTAAAACCACCACCCCTTAATTTACAGCTATGTCCCCTCGTGCTAGCTTTCTCCATCCTAGGAAAAAGGCTATCACTGTCCACCCTATCTAAACCTCTAATCATCTTATATGTTTCAATAGGTCTCCTCTTAGCCGCCTTCTTTCTAACGAAAACAACCTCAAATCCCTCAGCCTCTCTTCATAAGACCTGCCCTTCATACCAGGCAACATCCTGGTAAACCTCCTCTGTACCCTCTCCAATGCCTCCACATCTTTCTTATAATGCGGGGACCAGAACTGCATACAATACTCCAAGTGAGACCGCACTAGAGTTTTGTATAGTTGCAACATGACGTTGTGGCTCCGAAATTCAATCCCCCTACCAATAAAAGCTAAGAATGAGGGGTGGGCAGTGCAATGACTCAGATAGTTTCTTGGACATATGTTGAAATTCTCCAGCTTTGCCCGTTGCTGCGATTTTCCAGTACCAGTGCAGTGCAAAATTCTCCATATTTGCTGAGAGCAGGGTTAGACCAAACAAGACTGGAGGATCCCACTCCTAGGCTCAAGGAATGATTGAGGAATTTGAAAAGTTTCACCGTTTTGGGGAAAGAATGATTTGAAATAGAGGACTCTTCCTCGTGGTGAAGTTGTACTGGGTTGTATTATCTCGAACAATTGATTCCTTGGTTATGATCAGAGATTGAAACATTTTATTCCTATCTTCATGTGATTTCGTGTGTGTGTGTGTGTGTGTGTGTGTGTGTGTGTGTGTGTGTGTGTGTGTGTGTGTGTGTGTGTCTTACACATCTTACTCTTTTCTCTCTTTCCCAGATCACAATTGATTGTTGGTCAGAATGGAACAATGGAATGAGATGGAGAAGATAAAAAAAAATCTAAAAGCAACATTCTGAGGAAACATACCAATGGTTTCAAAACATCACAGCAACCAACTTCAGTTTGGTGCAGAATCCCCAATGCCTTTTGTTTTATATATTTTCCCCCGGATGCTTTTTTAACTTACTAGTTCCAACAAATAACACATCTAATGTCTGTACATACCAGAAGGATCACCATTTTGTATTAAGGTGTCAACACAAAATAAAAAGTCTACGTTGAAAAAAGCCAGTGTGAATAGTATGAATCGAGTCAGGCAATGTCAACCTTATCATTTTGATCTTGGCCTTCTACAAATCATGATTCATTCATGAGGCTTTTTTTGACAATAAAATCATGTCCATACAACCATAAAATATTGGAGCAGAATTATGCCATTCAGCTTATCACTTCACCATTCAATCTTGCCTGATAAATTTCTCAATTCCATTCTCCCACTTTTTCCCCATTACTCTTGATTCCTTCACCAAACAAGAACCTCTCTATCTCTGCGTTAAATACACTCAATGACCTGGCCTCCACAGCCTGCTGTGGCAATGAATTCCATAGATTCACCACCTTCTGTTGAAGAAATTCATCCTCATCTCAGTTCGAGGGGATTCTCAAAAGTAAAATTTTGTCTGACCTGTGTCTTCTCCTGAGCATGTTCTGATACAGAAAAATAATACAGCCAATCCTCTTAAAAGTCTCATCTTGTGTGTGAGCACAGAGTTTCTGTCAGAGTTTAGATTTGAATATATACTTTGGAATTTAGAATCAAGCAACTTTACAATAGGAATCCAACTAAAAATACCCCTGGGTTCTACTGCTTGCTGATTAAAATTCCATTGATGAGAGGGAAAAATAAATCAATGCTTTATATTATAACAAAAAAATTGGACAATAAAAATATTAGATGGCAGAGAGTGTTATGCAATATTATGAATTAATGTATTATTACGTTCAAATTTCTCTTAGAGGTAGTTCCTGATGTTGGCTGGCTGATGAATAACTGTAGAATCAGTGTTTTCCCATATTGTGATTTATGTATGCTGGCTTTTTGAGACCCCTTTAAGAGTGTGGGGATCAGATGGCCCCTAGGGCTAGCTCCTCCCAGTGTGAAACCCCATTAAGCAGACTTGGATTTGACTGTGGACAGTGCACACCTGTAATAAAGAGTTCCCAGTATTTTGGTTACAAAGCCAACTTCATGGTTCTTCTTGTACAATCCTTCACTAAAGACATCTGTAAGGCAGTAAAATGGAAATAAGATCAGCACATACCGGACACCTTCATGTGAATGGTCTGAGCAGAGGTCATACATTGCTCATTCACCTTGCAGTGTGGAGAATAACATACAGTTCACAAGGATAGAAGAAGAAAAATGGCTAAAAAAGACAGTTGGATTCAAGTCAGTTGATTTGGTGGCAGCAACTCATCACAAAAATGCCATTTTGATTTGAATTAATGCAGGGCTTGTGTTTTCCTCTGAGATTGCAGAGGAGAGCTTGAATAGGTGAATTGGCAAGTAATGTCATATGATCTGATACAGCGAGGCTTTCACAGAGAACTCAAAGCAGTCTGTTATTTGGGAGAAGAAGAGGTGCCTCTTTCCCTTCTCTGAGATCAAGAGACTGGAATTTGCTGAGAAATAAACCTCTTCCATGAGATTTTACCGTTTGAGGGTGAAGTTTTCTCTGGTAAACACTGCACAAGAATTAGTAACGTATCTGTCTGGATCACTCTCCAGAAGTGTCAAAGACTGCAAATTTGGACTCATGTAAGCATCTTTGGTTCCTATGATAACTGTTTCTGAAGAAGAGATTCATGTCTGTAGAGGATACTCCTAAATTGGAACAATAGAGATAGCTAGCTGTTAAGAATTATACTTTGTCATGTTTAAGTATTGGTAAATTATGCTAATTCCTTTGTTATATTCTGTGTTCTTAAATAAAGTTTATTTTGATAAACCTTCTTATTGGTCACTTGAATCATACCTGGAATGAATCATCTTATATTTACCCTAATACCAAAATCAAATGCAAAATTTAGGGTCTGGATTAGTTTCATAAAATAACTTGGAGTTTCTGACTTGGTACTTAATACTATTCATTTCCTATATGTCATGTTCCCTTTAAATGTATTTTTCCAATCTAATCTCAGGCAATTTGCTCTTCAGACCTTCACAATTTTCTCTGCTCAAACTTAGATTTATCTACTCCACAATCAAATGTGAAGTTGGATCACATTAGGCTTATCATAGCATGTCTAAACTGCAATCTACGTTTGAATATTTAAGAAGATGAGTAATTTTAATACCTTATGTCAGGTGACTTGTGTTAGCCATCTTTCTTCAATGTCTAACCAATTAGGATATATTTTCGGGGGAACGTTTGGTAAAATTAACTTCAAGTGCATCAATGTAATCTTATGTGTTTGTATTTAAGTTTCATTTTTTTGGTAATAAATGCTTTTGTTAAATATTTAATATTTGCAAAAATATTACTAGAATTTGTGGCTTCTGGCCAGCACATGTATTGTACTGTGGTAAAACTATAAAAAGAAAAGCATTGTGATAACTTGTAAATTTCCCTTTGGGGTTTGATTTACATGGCACTAACTGCCTTCCAGATCATAGCCCTAGCTTTGGAAACTTGCACAAAAAAATTATAAATCACAATCACATGACATCTCTGTCTCCATAATTATTTCAGACAGTGTTTTGTTGATCTGAGGATTGAACAGACAGTTCCTTTTTATCATGGCCAGGGCTGGGTGACTAAATGCTGTAGTGTTGCAGTCATTAACACAATTAATGAGATATTACCTATTTGGTTCGCTACAGAGAAATGTCTCCATATAACCATTCTTCTAGTAGACTTTCTGTCTCTACTAGAGAGTTAATTTTATAGAAGTGCAATTGCTATGTTCAGTACTTTTCAGAAAATCCTTTTGAAATAGTTCTTAACATCCTTAGCTATGAAATTCCAGATTGCAATTCACGTTGAAACATTCCAGAAGCTGGGTGACTTCCAATATCTGATGTCAGGTGACTTGTGGCAATCATCTTTCATCAGTGTCTTTTATTGTTCTTAAAACATCCTTTTAAACAGTTCTGTATATGCTTGGTCCTCTGGTGAAATTACTGATTAATATCACTCATTCATAAGTCACGTTTTTGTGAAAATGACCTGGATGGTTCTTCAAGGATGTAATATTTCAGAATAACATTTGCTTACTGTGAGTAACTATGTTAAACTAAAAACAAATGCCACAATATTTTATTGCTATCAAACAGAGAAATTTTTGGGTATCTTCATTATGCTTATTGATGATTTCTTTGAAGGTGGGATTGTGGAATTTGAGAAATATGACATCAATATGGCTAAAGCTCAGGTTAAAAATCAGAATTTCAATATTTTGGGGGTGATTTTTCAATGTGCATTACCATCAGAGAGAATGGTGATGCTGCTGAAAATCTGGAAAGAATTAGGAAACATGATTCTCCCTAGAGAGACAATGTCCTGTGATTTTTGAAGTGAAAACTCATTTTAAGAGATTAGAATACATTCCAATCTAATTAATGTGCCACACGATTCCCCTCTTGCCGTATTTTCAAACCCCACTGATGTGGCATCATGTTGGTGAGGTTTATAACAGGCTTATAATGTAAACCTGTTGCAAATGTGATTATAGTTTCTGGCGCAGAAGGACATGCCTAGACAATGCCCTGGCACTGCTCCCGGCACAGGTTGACAATGCAATGTTGGCACACTGCCAACCTTGCAGTGCCAACTTGAAAATGCTAACCTGACAGAGCCCTCCTGTGCCAAGGGATAGTGCCAGTACCTATTTTCTGTGTTCTATAATAGGGGATGAGCAATACTTGTCATTGTACAACATAGAAACAAAATAATTATCATTGGTTTAAAACTGGACTCCCAAGTTATTCAAGTCATTATTAAACAATTCGTAAATAAATGTTAACCATGGTGCAGCAGTATCATTTTTACAGGAGGAAGGGGGATTTTCCAGTTGTTCGTGCCAATGTGATTTTTCTGTTCTCACTGCAGTGAAGGGGGGTTCAGCTAAGTGCTAAATTCTCTGTGCTCACTTGCAGCAGCAGTGGGGTGCGAATGGTTGGAAAATTCCAGACTGTAGCTTTTGAAAGCAGTGGAAAACCCATCATATCTACAGTGACTGTGCCAGTATTATAATTAAAAAAAAACTAACTCAACGACAACGGTGTTGTACATGTTCCGTAATGGGATTAGTACAGTGTGCAGAGGATGAAATGTGATGCAGAAAATTGTCAGGTATTGGTGAAATATTCCCACACGAAACAAACTTCAATATAGTGTCAATGATTGTGGTAAAAGACTAAGAGGAAGAGGTACAGATGCAGTTAAAATGATTAGGGATTGACTCATGTTAACAGAAATAGATCAAGTGTGAAACCTGCTTCAAGAATTAAGCCATGTAATCCTTCTTAGAGTGTTAATTTCCTCAACCTAATCAGAATCTCTGGAATCCATGTCAATTTAGGAAAAAATAGATAAAAGCAAATTACTGTGGATGCTGGAATCATGCATATGGAACTTGGCTATCAGTTTCTGCTCAACAGTTTTGCGTTGTCATGTGTCTTGAAGGCCACCTTGGAAAGTGTTTACCCGAAGATCGATCTTCGAATAAGCATTCTAATGCAACCTTCAAGACACATGCAGTCTATGTGGTAAGTGTTCTCTAAAGCAATCTTCAAGACAATGCAAAATCGTCAAGCAGAACAGATAGCTAAGTTCAGCACGCATGAAGACAGCCTCAACTGAGATCTTGGGTTCATGACACTATCTGTCACTCCCACCATTTAGCCTGGGCTTGCAAAGTCCCACTAACTATCCTGGGTTGAGAGAATACACGCCTCTTTAATGCCTGATTATCCCTCTGTCCACTCACATTGTCTGTACCTGTAGAAACTTGATTACCTATTAAGACTCTCATTCTAACCATTATCTTGTAATTGTGCCTTTGTCTATATGTGTCATGTTTATAATTCAACTCTCCAGTCACCTGATGAAGAAACAGCATTTCAAAAGCTCGTGATACCAAATAAACCTATTGGAATTTAATTTGGTGTTGTGTGACTTTTTATTGTGCCCACCCCAGTCCAATGCTGGCATTTCCATGTCAAAGCTTGTCAAGGCTTTGACAAAAGATCGCCTGGACTCAAAACATCAGTTCTTTTTTTCCCCAGGAGAAAACAAAGCTTATTTTGCTGTGATAGTTGATTATGAATATTCCTTTTGCCAAAAGAGACAAGCATTTTGATGTTCACTTTTTAATCATTTATCAAACCTGTCGGTTAAATTTTAGCAGGCAAGAATGGTAGGAGTGGGATCAGAATAGACAAGGACCAGACAGCTGACATGCTTCCAGGAGGTAACTTTGCAATTTAAATAGTTTAATGAGTTATAGTATTCAGCCATGTTTCCCAGGCCTCAGGAAAGTAGAGAGCTCAAGGGAGTTGAGGACAGTCTGGAGTGTGATTGCTGAATTGTTTGTGGGCCAGGGAATGTTTTGTCTATCCCACAAGCTCCTGCCATCCCTTCAATCAAAATCAGATCTTCATCCCACAGAAATCATCAGAATTAACACACTTAGCCTTCCCATAAGATTGGCAATCAAATTCCCCCTAGATATTGGACAAAATGTCTCCACTTTCAGGGTCAGAAATCCTGCCTCTGCTTCCACCCCTGGACTTACGTTATGCATCTACTTGCCCCCGCTCTCTTCCAGGAAGAGACTCTGTCAAAATTCCAGTCTACATGTCCTCTAACACAGCAGAGTCAGAGTTAGCTAGTCTGGCTGACCATTCAGGATTCAGAGTGGGTAATCACCTGAGAAGGAAGGCGTTCTTTTCGACAAGAGGCATTCCAGAATTAGCTGCGGACATGCTGCTGTTCTTGTAGATCTTTGCAAATAAATCATTTGCTCTGAAAAATGCATCATTACAACATTTTTAACTAAGTTAAAGGCAGACATAACTGCAGACATAAGTATGGGTGGCACAGAGGTAGCACTGCTGCCTCACAGTGCCAGGTTCAATTACTAGCTTGGGTCACTGTCTGTTTGGAGTTTGCACATCCTCACCCATATCTGCGTGGCTTTCCTGTAGGTGCCCTGGTTTTCTCCCAAAATCCAAGGACGTGCGGGGTTAGATGGATTGGCCGTGATAAATTGCCCCTTAGTATCTGGTGGCCAGCTACGGTAAATGTTATGTAGATTGGTCCTGAGTAGGATTGTGGTCGGTGCAGACTTGATGAGTTGATTGGTCTCCTTCTGCACTGTATGATTCTATGAATCTTTGATTCTACAATGGCTGGAATTCTCTGACTGTTCGTGCTGGCAGGCTTCTCCAAACATTGCTCACAGAATTATGGATTGCGTAATCACTCATTGGCTGCATGGGTGTGACATGCAAAAAACATATGGTTTTTAAAACATTATTTATAATTTGCAGGTTTCTATTGAGACCCTTTCACGAAGCTTGAGAAACATCTGCTGCATTTTATTGTTTCAAATATTTCATTGGCACCAAAAAGAATGTTCCTTCAATGTAAATCTGTGTAGAAAAGAGGTAGAGAATCTGGTGAATTGGTGCGCCAACAATAATCTCGCCATCAATGTCAGTAAAATGAAGGAGATAATCATTGACTTCAGGAAGCATACTGGAGGGCATGCCCCTGTCTAAATCAACAGGGATGAAGTGGAAATGGTCAAGAGCTTCAAATTTCTAGGTGCCAAATATCACCAACAACCTACCCTGGTCCTGCTGAGGTTACAGTTAAGAAAGCCCACTAACACCTCAACTTTCTCAGGAGGCCAAGGAAATTTGGCATAACCACTACATCTGTCACCAATTTTTACAGATGCACCACAGAAAGCATCCTTTCTGCATGTATCACAGCTTGGTATGGCTCCTGCTCTGGCCAAGAACTGTAAGAAACTACAAAGGACGAAGCCCAGTCCATCATGCAAATCAACCTCCCATCCATTGACTCTGTCAACACTTCCCACTGCCTCGGAAAAGCAGCCAGCATAATTAAGAATCCCATGCACCCTGGGCATACTCTATTCCACCTTCTTCTGTCGGGAATAAGATATGAAAAGTCTGAGATCACGTACCAACCGTTTCAAGAACAGTTTCTTCCCTACTGCCACCAGACTTTTGAATGGACTTATCTTCTATAAGTTGATCTTTCTCCAGATCCTAACTATGACAGCAGCACTGCATTCTGCTTTCTCTCCTTTCTTTCTCTATGAATTGTATCTTTAGTTTAGCATGCAAGAGACAAAACTTTTCACTTTGTGTAATATATATGACAATAATAAATCAAATCAAAATCTCAGAATGAATAAGCTTCTGAAAGGAAAATTAAAACCAGATCAGCAATAACACAATGCTCTTCAAATATGTTAAGCATGTTTACTCTTAAAATTAGTCAGATATCCTCAGAAATAGTGTTTCAAACTGTAAGCAATTGAGTTATAGTTTCAGCAGTTGTTGCCTAATCTCAAAAGCCATATAAAATGTGTCCCATTTTTCATATTTTAACAGCCAGTAGGGGGAGATATTGATTTAAAGTCAAATGTTCTATTCCATCACCAAATTAAAACATCATATCATCTCAAATAATCCTGTTACACATTTAATTGGGTAGCAATATAGAAATTATCCTATTGGCAAACATTGGGCCTTCTTTCCACTTCAGTGGTCTTTTTTACATATCTGGGGTCATGGACAGTCAGATAAATTCTCAGTATGTGAATAGGAACAGAAATTGGATGTTTATCTCATTTAAATTGAATTCACTTGTTTAATTGATTTCAACATTCAACTATGTTCCAGGTGCTTTAAGATATAACGTACATGCAACCAGGAAAGGTAATTAATGAAAACCTGCAGATTCCCAAGCTCTGGCAATATATTATTTTGCAGCCTGTTCTATCTCTGTTAATAGAATAACTTTGGAGGCAGGATGGAGGAGTGGACTATTGTGTCACGGAAGGAGTGGTCCCTATGGAATACTGACAGGTGGGACGAAGGGAAGATGTTTGGTGTGGCATTTTGCCTCATTTGGTGGAAATGATAGACAATGATTCTTTGAGTGCAGAAGCTGGTGGGGTGGAAAATGAGGATAAGGGAAAAGTTTTCATTGTTCAGGGAGGGAGGGCAGAGGTGTGGGAGTTGGGTTGAACATGGCTGGAGGCCTTGTTACCCATAGCGCGGTGCGGGGGAGGGCCTTGCTCGGGATTTTCCGGCCACACTTGTCCCAAGACCGGAAAATTACACCCGAGGTCAATGAGGCTTTGCATGGTCCTATCCCGCCTGTTACAATTCCCATGATGAACAGGATGGGAAAATTCTGCCCCATGGTTCAGGGAATAGGAAGACATGTCAGAATTGGCATTTTGGCCTCCATCACAGCTGTTCTGATTCTGCTGAGAAACTGGGAGAATGGGATGGAGCCCTGACAGGAAATCGGATGTAATGAACATACTGAAGGTCGCTGTGGGAGGCTTGTATTGAACACTGGAAGCCAGCGTATCACCAGAAATGGGGATAAAGAAGTGTTGGAGGTGAACCATGCAAAGGTGAAAGGGATGTGGAAATTGGAAACAAAATAGCAAGCTAGTTTGTTAAAATGACAAGCAATGGGGTAGCAAATCCATCGACTTCACAGATAGTGCCAGACCTGAAGAGTCTTTCCAATATTTCCTGCTTGCATTTATATGCTTTTCATAATCACCACATTCTCCCTCAGACCCCCCACTGAGAGCTGTCAGCACTCTGTAGATGTGGCATTGAAAAATGCAAAGTGGCCCTGAGGGTGACCGGCAGTAAGATATTACAACCCTGTCATCAGAGCTCCCAGCCTCTTTTCATCATCAAAATCATCCCCAATGACATTATTAGAATTGCAATAAACTAATCATTAAAGTGGAAAAATATTAGACATGATCAGAAGGGTAGAGTGAATAGTGGGAAGCTTTTTCCCAGGTCGGAAGTGATGATCACAAGAGGTCACAGGCGAGGGTGAGAGGGATGAAGTATAACTCCAATATCAGAGGGACGTTTTTTTTACGCAGAGGGAGCTGGGGGCTTGGAATGCGCTGCCAAGTAGGGTGGTGGAGGCAGACACACTGGTATCGTTTAAGAATTATGTGGATAGTCACATGAGCAGTCTGGGACTGGAGGGATACAAATGAATGGTCTAGATGGATCACTGCACAGCACAGGTTTGGAGGGCCGAAGGGCCTATTTCCTGTGCTGTACTGCTCTTTGTTGTTTTGTTCTTTGTATGCTGCAATTGATTTACAGAGAGGATTAATGGCATTTACCTTTGGACAATATCTCTATTCCATAGCCATGAACTCTATTCCTCTTTCTTGCTTCTATCTAAGGTTGAATCAGACTGTTAACAACCTTCCGGCCCAAAATGAGTGTCTGCCCATATAACTGCACCATCACTAAGTCAGCCTATTTCCAACTCTTGCCTCAACTCATCTGCTGTTGAAAAATGAATCCCTGCTTTTGTCACCTCTAGACATGACAATTCTAATGTACTTTTGGCTAGTCTCTCATGTCACTCTCTGTAAACTTGATGTCATCTAAAACTCTGCTACATGTACCCTAACTCTCACCGATTCTTATTGACCTATCCCCCCACTGTTTGCTGAACTATGTTAGCCCCGGGTAAGTGACATCTCAATTTTAAACTTATCTTTGTTTTAAAATTTGTCCATGGCTTGACTTCTTCCATAATCTCCTCCAGTCCCATAATCTTTTGAGATAGCTATGTCCTTCAATTCTGGTCCCTTCCGCAGCTCTGATTTTGATCAGTCCATTATTTAACTGCTTGCATGCTAAGTTCAAGAAAACCACTCTGCGTCTCTACCTCATTAGTTCCCGTAGGCTCTCTCTGTAGCTTGCATGTTTCACTAAACTTATAGCCACCTCCCCAGATTTCTTCCTCTGTGGCTCAGTCACATTTTATAAATCATGTTGTTTTATCATGTTACTATCAAGAACTTTGGGACTGTTCCTTACATTAAAGGTGCTATGTAAATACATGTTGTTGTTGATGAAAAGTAGAATTTAAGTTCTGGAATTAAGAGACAGTCAGTGCAACGTGGACTGGTCGCCTCATTACACGAAAGATGTGGAAACCATTGAAAGGGTGCAGAGGAGATTTACAAGGATATTGCCCAGATTGGGTGGCATGCCTTATGAGGATAGGTTGAGGGAGCTCGGTCTTGTCTCCCTGGAGAAATGAAGGATGAGAGGTGACCTGATAGGGATTTATGAGATGTTGAGAGATATAGATTGGATGGATTCTCAGAGGCTATTTCCCAAGACTGAAATGGTCGCTATGAGAGACACAGTTTTAAGGTGCTTGGACAATAGGTACAGAGAAGATGTCAGGGGTAAGTTTTTCACTCAGAAGGTGGTCGGTGAGTGGAATCGGCTGCTGTCGGTGGTGGTGGTGGAGGTGAATTTGTTGGGGTTTTTTAAGAGACTTCTGGATGAGTGCATGGGATTTAATGGGTTTGAGGGTTATAGGTAGGCCTAGGTAGGGATATGATCAGTGTAACTTGTGGGCTGAAGGGCCTGTTTGTGCTATAGTTTTTCTATGTTTCTATGGACAAATTAGACAGATGACATGGAAGGTCAGACTAAAGATTGCCCTGTAATAACTAATACCCTGATCATGCCAAGAGAACCAAGGTGAAAGGGAAGCTGGCAGAGGGCAGCCTTTGGCCAAAAATAAGTGGCACCTGTTAGGCAAATCGTCACCAAAATATGATTTAGCAGAAAGATTGAATGCCATCTTCAGAAAACTAAATGCTTTTATAGAGTTCAGAAGTAACTGTTCCTCAATTTTGTAACATATTTAAACTTCCTTCAACTTGCAAATGTTAAACATCAAATAAAAGAGTACAAGATGCCTCCGTTAAAATATGAGTACAATAGGTCAAAAATTACTGATCTTTCGATTATGTTTGACTATTCCTTATCTCTGTGCCTATCCCCTTTTTTAAAATACTTTACACACGTGAATGTCACTGTTACTTCTCCATCCTGCCAGCTCAGAGTCCGAAGGTTAGTGGATGCACTGTTCCAGTCAAACGCTGGAGCATTTGCCTCAGCGATGCTGATGTTATAACCAGGAGCTACTTTCATAATCTTGTTATTTGCATGTTTATTATCTACCAGGCTCGAGCTGAAGTTTCCCTCCTATGTCAGGGGCTTCATTCACAAAGCTGCATTGTTCCGATCATAAGAAACAATGAAGAGTTGCAATAGTCCTCACTGTGCTTTAGCACTGAGTGTGGGCACAATTGGCCTAATGGCCTGAATGAAAACCAACCAAACAGTGACAATTGTATAAAGAATACTCTAAAGCATTCTGCTGTTGAGGATGTCATATGTGATCCTCCATCTTGATCAAGATTCAGATGTGTATAATGGCAACTTGAGTAAAATTGTCTCGGGTGAGTCATTGGTAAATGTGGTAGTCCCAGTACAGATTGGTGGTGAATTTGGGGTAAGAATAAGCTATCCCAGAGTGCCAAATTTTAGACTAGCAGAGCTTTATCTGTTTGTTCATTGAATACAAAGAACGACAAGTTGTGTTTTGTGCTTCATAGGTTTCTTTGACTTGCTCCAACGTGTAGAAATGAAAGTGTGAACTAGTATGGCTGAATGCTTAGCCTTTCCTGAACTTGGTGGGTTGAGTGCTCAGCTGATGGTCATACTTGACAAGATTTGCAGAAAAATCAATATGTACTCTGTTCCACTTATTAAAAATAGACGGATTCTTTCCAGAAAGCAATAATGACAGAACATGAAAAGCTTAAGATTGTAGTTATTTTTGGGAAGGATTGTGTTTTGTACAGTCATGTGTAAATGTATTAAGAATGTATGTGTCACCATGGATCACATTCAGCGATTAATTGTAAGCTAGGGAGTCTTATTTATTGGACTAATCATACACTTAATCTGAATATTTGGTTTTTTTGCAGTTCTGTACTTTGAAGAATATTGTTGTAAGTTGTCTGTATGAAATATTTCATTTTGTGCAAAATTTTAAATCTTGGAAGTTTTGTTTTAAAAATGCGAACTATGTCATGATAGGTACTGTCAATTCCATATTCCTCCCACTTAATCTACTTTGAACTGAAATTCTTTCACGGGAAAAGCAGTGGATTCCATTCTATGATAAAATGTGAACTGTTTCATGATTAGATTGAGATTCAGCTTGCTTTTGCAGAAAAGCAAACTAGCACTGCCAGAGTCAGTGGCTACCCTCATTTTGAATAATCCTTTATCATACCGCCTTTTCTTGGCTCAACAAGATGGAAGCTGTTGAGTTTATCACAATGATGAGCTGAAGCTTAGTGTGCCAAGAATTCCTGGAACATTAACTATCGACTCGTAGGTTTCTAAGTAAAAATTGTCACCACTATGTTACTCAATCACGGATCTGTGTTATAGCACAACTTGGTTTAGCACTGTGGTAATGATTCAGAAAGGGGTGGCACAGTGGTTAGCACTGATGCCTCACAGCTCCAGAGACCTGGGTTTGATTCCCATCTTGAGTCACTGTCTGTGTGCAGTTTGCACATTCTCCTTGTGCCTGCATGGGTTTCCTCTAGGTACTCCAGTTTCCTTCCACAGTCCAAAGGTGAGCAGGTTAGGTTGATTGGCCATGCTAAATTGCCCCTTAGTGTTCTGGGCGTAGATGTTAGAGAGATTAGCAGGGTAAATATGTGGGGTTATGAGGATAGGGTTGGGTGGGATTGTTGTTGGTGCAGGATTGATGTGCCGAATGGCCTCCTTCTGCACTGTAGTGATTCTATGATTCTATGAAAACCAGTGCTAATTTCAGGATTTAAGAGCATAATCACTGTTGAGATTTCAATGTAGAATTGAGGGAGTGCTGCATTGTCAGAAGCGCTGTCTTGTGGCTGAGCTTTTCAGATTGATGTCTGATTCTGCCAGTTAGGATGGGCAAGGGTAAAAGGTCCCATGGAAATATTTGAAGAAGGGCAATGAATATTTCCTAGCAATAACTACCTGTCAGCACAGCCAAAACAAGCAAATGAGTCATTTATTTTACTGGCAGAAGTCTCACAATGCCAGGCTAAAGTCCAACAGGTTTATTTGAAATCACGAGCTTTCGGTGATCAGATGATGAAGAAGTCGCGCTCCAAAAGCTCATGATTCTGAATAAACCTGTTGGACTTTAACTTGTTGTGAGACTTCTTATTGTGCCTGCTCCAGCCCAATGCTGGTATCTCCACATCATTTATTTTATTATTATTGGTGAAGTCCTATTGTGTGCCATTTGGCTACTTATTTGTCCAAATAACAACAGAGGCTACACCAAAAAAAAGATAAACTCCTGGCCTTGTGAATGTGGAATGTGCTCCATGAAAGTACACTAAAAAGTAAAGTTGCACCTTATTTCCAAACAAAAATGAGCACCCATAATGTATCAACGTTTATCATGAAATGTGAGTGTGCGGACAAATCTTTTTTGTGCTTATCATGTATTTCTACCAAATACTCTGACAGCTCAGTTTGGTTACTGCTACACATGCATCACGCGGGAAGACTCAGAATCATTTTTAAATGATCAGTTTGTTGCAGCAAGTTTAGGAAGACCGGAGTTTAAATCAGCCAAACCCCATGACGTCTTCACCTTTCCAGACTAATCCCCGTGCAATAATCATGTTGTAAGTGGTTTCTGGTTACAACTAGTTCATAAGCTGACGATGAATTACTTTATTTCCCTGTATTTCTTTGTATGCAGATCTGCAGTGACAGGTTACTTTTATTGAGCTTCACAAGGCTGGTTGACAGATTTTGGTCCTTCTCTTGGAGCTGATTGTTCGGTTTAGCCATCGTTCTGTCAGTGTTGATTGGAAGACTGTGTTCCATGTCTCCTGTACTTCACTCCACTGAAATCTGATTGGTTTATGTTACAGACTCCGGTGGAATGAAGGACAGCAGAATGCATGGATTATATCAGTAAGGGCACATCATTAGGAAGTGCTGGATGGCATCCAGTCTTACAGTCTTTTTTCACTAACGTAGCTTGGTCATATTCTCAGAAGCCACAGTTTCATTCATTAAATTTCTATACATTGAAGTGTGGAGGATGAATTAGCTATGTGCAGTTGAAGGCATATATCATATATGTGTGTATTATCTTAATAAAATCATAGAATCTTTTCCTTTGAAATCAAAGTTCTGTGTTTCCAAACCTGTTAGATGTCCAAATCTGTTGGCCTTTTTCAGAATATATTAATGCACTTTATTTCCAATTAAACTGACTTGGGCTTACACATAAAAAACTATTTGCATATTTTATCAATCTATTTTACTTAGTGTTTAAAAACAACCTTAACATCAAAGCTGGCAAATATTTGCATTGTTGGTCATTTTTAACATACTTTAGCACATTTAATAGACACTGGCAGAAACGCTTTTGTTTTAAAGTATTTTAAAATCCAGAAGAATGATCTTATTCTAAACAAAATTCCAAAGCATCATAATCTGCTGCTTCCTTGTTCCATTTGTTGGTGCTGCCCTGTGTGGATATTGTCTTGCTTTGTGTCTCTTTTACATCCCTCTATCACTCAAATGTTTAAGTTATGTTTTCTCTTCATTTTTTACTCGCTATGGAAGGCAGAGCCATTACAACTGTGGATTTCTTCACAAATCTCAAGTGAGTCCCTGATCTGACTATACATTGCACATCAAAGCAGATTACTCATTAACCTTTACTTGGATATTGGAGTCAGAACATTTTTGGTACGTTCTTATAGGAGTTGATCTGATTGGAAAACCAAATGCAGTGAGGGTGGCACACTGGGTAGCGCTACTGCCTCACAGCGCCAGGGACCCAGGTTCAAATCCAGCCGTGGGTGACTGTCTTGTGGAGTTTGCACATTCTCCCTGTGTCTGTGTGGGTTTCCTCTGGATGCTCCAGATTCCATCTGCAGTCCAAAGATGTGCAAGTTAGGTGGAATGGCCATACTAAATTGCAGGGTAATACATATTTACAGAATAGGGCCTGGATGGGATTGTTGATGGTGCAGACTCACTGGGCTGAATGACCTTCTTCTGCACTGTAGGGATTCTATGATTCTATGACCACTCTATGACAGGAGCTGCAAACATTCCATTCAGCTAAGGACTTGTGTCTATTAAGTAGTAGTTTCAAAATGGTGTAAGCTATCTCAGTCAATAGCAATGACTTCAATAGCAATTTTTCAGTAAAAAAGGGCAATTTAATACTGAGCGCAAAAGGCAAGTGTAGAATTTACTAATTATTCAAAACTATCTTCTGAAACTAAAAATAGGATTATGTAAGTGTTTTTAATCACTTCATGACTTTAGTTACCAATCTCTAGCCTGATACATATCAATCTCCCTTTTAAAAAGAAATCGGTCTGTAGGTGGAATACCTTAAGTTACGGTTTTAAAATTAAATGGTTCAAAACATTCCATTCTTGGATACCAGAGACTGGTACTTATAGCACGGTGATTGATTGCTCATTTCTGTTCTTGATGCGTCTATCTAAAATAGAGAAGAAGAAATTAAAAAAACTTGCAGAACTCAGTATTTTAAGATTGCATGAAAACATTTCAGTAGCTCTTCTATGAAACAAAATCTATTCTGTGGATTCCAGCTCCCATCAAATGACCAGTCACAAAGTGGGTGTTTTTCTAATTGTTTACAATCGAGCACAATTGTTTACAATTGTAGCACAAGATGCAAAAAAAAAGTTAGGAATCAGAAGGATTGAAAGAAAATCTTAAGGCTAATAGTTATCCAAAACTGTACAGGAAATTAATGTCTACTATGTGATGCTTATAGTTTAGTATGCTCCATTAAGCTTTATGGCATTGAAATGCTTAGATATATCCAGGATGCATTATTCTTTGAGTGCCTGGACTGATAGTTTGCTTTCACTTAGTTGACCACTTTATATTAAAGAACATTGAAATATACTTTTTTGGAGAAAGGGAATTTTAAGTGTGTCGTTTGTGAGCTTTAAGAATATAGGTGATGTTAACTGCGCATTATTTATGTTGAGTCACATGGGCTTGTTTACTTGTTTCAATATAAAAAGGAAAACAGATTGAAAATGTAGTTGTTCGGTGAGGAGTTGTATCTTTCTAATGTGAATCTCTGTAACTGAAGGCAGATAAAAGATTGATTCTAGTTTTATCCCTTGTTCCCTGGCTTTCTGGACTGTCACAGATGATGCATCAACAATTACAAATTGAAATATTTGAATGTGAAAGTACGCTTTTAAGAAAAAAATGCCAACAAATTGTGTCTTGTTCTGTTCTTTTATAAGATTCAGCCCTATCCATTCATCGTCATTTTAACTATTTGAAATGAATGTGGCTGCAGTACGGAAAGGGTTAAGCTATTAAACTAGCCTATGCACCTCATGCACATAAACACCTACACAAATCAATTGAACAGACAGTTTCCTCCCTTTGGGAAAAAATTAACTGCCAGATCTTTGGGATAAAAATGTCTGAAAGCACATTTGGAGTGAAGAGGTCCACACCTTTCACTGAGTACACATGACAACTGCAGATTTTTCAGGCCATTTCAGACTTGTCGAGCATACCTCCCTTTTGCAGGCTGCTACAGGCTCTAAAACACAAACAGCCATTGTTTGTCCCTAATCGCTGTAACCCTTTACTGACTGCAGCACAGAACATGTTGAACACTTTAACCATCCTGTAGCTGCAGGTGCTCCAAATAAAAAAAAGCTAAGAGTCATTTCAATTTCTCGAGAGAGATACTGCAACGATTTCTTGTACCTTCTTCCAACATCTGAAATATCTGAAAAAAGGCTTTTTATGCTTTGGATGTGGTCATCTGATTGAAACTGACCAAATACTAAATTTTTGAAAGACATCAGCAATCAAAGATCTTCTCTACATTTGCCTAATGTTACTCAGAGAATTGTATTCTGAAATCTCTTGTCTCCCAAGTCATTTTTTTTCTAATGTAGTTAACGTAAAATCAATGACAAGAATGTCTGTATAAAGTGCAGTTTCCTCAAAAATATTGCAATAGCTATTTGAAACTTTAACTTGATTCCAAACTTATGAGGTAGCTATGAGCATGTCAAACATTTCAAATTGATTTATAGGCTGTGCACAAAATAGATTAATTAAAAGAATTTGTCTGCTAATTCCTCCTCTGACATAGTTCTGAAATATAAACATTTTACTTGGTTTTAGATGCACTCTGAGGCATTTTTGGAATATTATGCTGCACACTCTTCTTTTGAAAAAATCTTTGTTTGTGTTTCAGTGAAATTCTACAAAGATAAATTTTTTTTAGAAAAGCCTGTCTTTCTTCAAAGTCATTTTTAATGAAACCTGACGCTGTTCATTTTAAAGCAGCGGATAAGGTTACAGGGTATCTCAAATGACATAATTAAACCTCTCACTTAAAAATGATCCGAGATGAGAAGGAAAAATGCTGGAAAGGATTTTGACAAAAGCGGTTGAGAATTTAACTTCCCCTCCCGGTCAACGAAGAATAAGTTCGCTCTGCAAGGGCTGGAATGCGTTTAAAGGCCCGCAGCGGCTCAGTAAATAACTCCATGACACTTTGCAGTCAGGCATGGCCAAGAAACAGATTCTACCCAGTGAATTCTTCACATGGTGAAGTGATTCCGATCTGAAACAAGCCACCTGGGAGACTTTGAGTGAAATCAGGTTGTTCGACTTAGGGAGAGAAAGAAACTGAAAGTTAACAACCCACAACACGTTGCGTACCTTCTAGCAGCTATTTCAGGAGTATCTTGGGGACATTCTGATCACATCTAGGTTGTTAATCCTCTGTCAGAGAATTATGCATAATGCAATTGGGCCGCAACAGAAGAAAGAAACAGGGAAACGGAGATGAGAAATGCTATCAATTGATTATTTGGTCTGAAAAACCATTGAACAACCCATGTTTCTGTTTCTTTGAGAAATCCGTTTGCTAAACATTATGCTTAGAACCCTATCAAATATCCCTGTTGCCAATAAATCGTGACAAAACTTACATCACTCACCATGTCTCCTCACATGTTGGTCACCAAGCCCGGAACAAGCAGTTTGTCATGTTGCTCGTAAAAATATTTAAAGTTTACTGAGAAGTTTGGAAGAGCCTATCAGGTGATAATTCACGAGGGAAAGCAAGGTTGACATTTTGATTGAAAAAGGATATTGGAGAGAACAAAAGAAGTAGGAAATAGAAAATGAAAGCGATGAGACAAAAATGTTAACACATGGCATGAATGGACAGAAAGGAGGAAGAAATTTATATTTTGTGGTTAGAGGAAAAGCAAAGAAAGCTGAGAGCAGAAGTTAAAGAGAGGCACGTCGAGGTAGCTTGCAATGAAGAGCGACCATTTGAGATTTCATACTGTGATCCAACCCTTATCTACCTGTCTGAACGTATATGCTGTCAGACTGTCTGAGACAACAGTCCAATAAACAGCAATTCTTCTCACTCCACTCCGCCCCTACTTTGACATGTAAAGGATTTTCTGCTTTAGGGGAAGTCTTTGCTTTCAGAAACTGACACCTGGCCTCGCCCTGACAGACATGACCAGCAAATATGCACTCCCAGAGTACTTAAGTCTGTGATGCTTGTTGAACATTTTTCATAATGAAGTGTGCAAAAAAGAAGACATTGCTTTTCTTCTCAAAGTAATAAGTGAGATCTTATGGAAAAATGTAGCTCCAAGCATTGAAATTGTTCTCCTGTGCTTCACTACACAAATTAATGCACACACATTTTGTTACACTGTTGCTATACCCATTTAAATTATTTTTAGCAGCTGGTGGACCTAATTCACCCTCCAGCCTTTGTCACCCTGACCCAAGCAATTTAGTTCTATTGATGCTTCGTTTCCTTATTTGCTCATTTTTATCTTATCTGAAGTTTTGACCATGTTGTCTGGCAGTATTGTTGCCTCATTACTGCATCAATCCTCAGAACATCAAGATCTGTCAGCAGGAAGAACTTGTGATGCATAAAAACAGTGGGAACAGGAGATCAATATGTAATCGACAAGATGTCCATGATACATATATGATCATGTGAAATAGGAGCAGAAATAGGCCATTTGGCACCTCAAGTCTGCTATGCTATTCAATAAGATAATGGCTAATCTATATGTGATCAAGTTCCACATTCCTATCTACCCCCTTTATAACCTTTGATTCCTTTGCCTAACAAAAATTCATCTACCTGTGCCATAAAAATATTCAGTGTTCCTGCCTGCATCACATTCTGAGGCAGAGAGTTCCAAAGTTGCATAAGACTGAGAAAAAAAAATCACGTTATCTCTGTCCTATAAGGGTAACCCCTAATTTTAAAAGAGTGCCTTCAATTGTGGACTCACCCACAAGAGGAAACATCTTTTCAATGATCATCTTGTCTGTTTTGATTTGACTTATTATTGTCACATGTATTGGCATACAGTGAAGAGTATTGTTTCTTAAAGACAGAGCACACCATTCATAAAGAAGGAAATGAGGGAGTGCAGAATGTAGTGTTACAGTCATAGTCAGGGTGTAGAGAAAGATCAACTTAATGCAAGGTAAGTTCATTCAAAAGTCTGATGGCAGCAAGTAAGAAGCTGTTCTTGAATTGGTTCGAGACCTCAGACTTTTGCACATTTTCCCTACAGAAGAAGGTGGAAGAGAAAATGTCCAGGGTGCGTGGGGTCTTTAATTATGCTGGCTGCTTTGTTGAGGCAGCGGGAAGTGCAGACAGGGTCAATGGATGGGAGGCTGGTTTGCGTGATGGATTGAGCTACATTCATGAGCTTTTGTAGTTGCTTGTGATCTTGGGCAGAGCAGGAGCCATATTAAGCTGTGATACAACCAGAAAGAATACTTTCTATGATGCATCTGTAAAAGTTGGTGAGAATTTTTGTTGAAATGCCAAATTTTCTTAGCCTGCTGAGAAAGTAGGGATATTGGTGAGCTTTCTTAACTATAGTGTTAGTATGGGGGGAACCAGGTTGTTGATGATTTGGACATCTAAAAACTTGAAGCTCTTAACCCTTTCTACTTTGTACCCCTTGATGTAGACAGGAGTATGTTTTTCTCTTTGCTCCCTGAAGTTGTTGGCAATCCCTTTCATTTTGTTGACATTGAGGGAGCGATTATTGTTGCCGCACCAGTTCACCAGATTCTCAACCTCATTCCTGTACTCTGTCTCATCATTGTTTAGAATTTGACCCACTGTAGTGTGTCATCAGCAAACTTGAAAATCAAGTCAGAGAGGAATTTGCCCACACAGTTACAGATGTATAAGGAGTATATTAGGGGGCTGAGAACACAGCCTTGTGGGGCACCAGTATTGAGGATGATTGTGGAGGAGGTGTTGTTGCCTATCCTCACTGATGGGTGGGATCCTCTGTGAGTTAGCAACTTCAGAATCCAGTCACAGAGGAAGGAGTTGAGGCTTAGGCCATGGAGTTTGGAGATTGGTTTTGCAGAAATAATAGTGTTGAAGACCAAGCTTTAATAAATAAATAGGAATCTGACATAGATGTATTTGTTATCAAGTGTTTCAGGGTTGAGTGCAGGTCTAGGGAAATGGTGCCTGTGGACTTATTGTGGCAGTAGGCAGTAGTGGATCCAGGCAGTCGGGGGAGCTGGAATTGATTCATGCCATGACTAGCCTTTCAGAGCACTTCATAATGATGGATGTCAGACCCACCAGATGATAGACATTAGGGCGTGCTGCTTGGTTTTTCTTAGGTACCAGGATGATGGTCATCATCTTGAAGCAGATAGGGATTTCAGATTGTTGTAAAGAGAAGTTGAAGATGTCTATGAACATCCCCCTGCCAGCTGATCTGCGCAGGATCTCAGTGCTCATCTGAGTACCTCTTCCTTGTCACAACCATTCAGGATCAAGTCACCCCTCACTCTTCTAAATTGCATTGGATACAAGCCCAGTCTATCCAACCATTCCTCGTAAGGCAACTTCAATTTAATCAACTTCCTCTGAACTGCCTCTAATGCATTTACATCCTTCCATAAATAAGGAAACCAAAACTACATACAGTATTTGCCATGTGGTCTCACCAATGTCCTGTATGATTGAAGTATAACATCCTTACTATTATGTTCAATTCCTCCTATAATAAAAGATGGCATTCCATTTACCTTCTTAATTACTTGTTAATCAATTACATCTATTCCCCTCCTGAAGCTGTACCTATTCCTCATCACCTCTTCTGTGGTCTGAATTCCCACAACATCAACAAGATCTACGCTGTGCTAGAAACTGTTCACTTATGTATTAGGTAGGACTTTTACATCGCTGTAAGGCACTTTTAGGAACAGTTTTACAGATAGCATAGACTACAGCTAATCAATTGATGCTAAATATAAATGGCAAAAGCATTCAACCTCATCTGTGGCTGGGATTTTCCAGTGCAGCTGTTGTTCTGGGTGAGACGTATTTATTTATTAGCATGGATACACATTCTCTCTTATTATTTTCCTCTTTTTGTACTCGTCTATTAGGTGCAAAAACTAACAAAGTAAGGCAGGCAAACTGATCCCAGGCCTTTGGCAATTAGAGAATAATGAGTAAAGCATGATGAATTGCATAAAAGTCACCTGATGATAACCCTTTCTCCAATTTTCCCTCCTCAATAGCAATAAACCTAATCTTGATTTCCCCACTTATGTTGCTGAGGTCAGGAATGCTTATATATTGGGAGATTATAGAATGTGAATCTGTTATGTTCTAAGAACTAAAGAGTTATACCACAAAACCACCTCTAAAAATAGAAATCATGATTAAATTGCACTATGTACATTATCTACAGAGACCTTGTGGTACCATAGGTAGTGTAGTGTTGCCTCTGAGTCAAAAGCCTGGTGTTAAGTGGCCAAGAAAGGTCCTTTCCTAATGCAGCCAAAAAGGTCAATAATCAACCTGAAGATCTATCCAACACATGCCAGTAGCAAGTATGGGACAGATTCCTTGTTGGCCTTGTGATATAAAGATTGTTGGATTGTCCCTATGATCCGTACCCATAGCTCCAGATTACAATATGCGAGCATAAGTCCAGGATGTCATGATGCTGCAGCAGCTTGGACTCCGCAACATGCCACCACCAGATGTACAAAGAAAAGCACCCAATTAAGAATGATGTCCTGTTGTCTCTGTAATAGTGCTAGTACTAGTTTGAGCCAAAGATCTGGAAGGAAACTCCAAATAATATGAATCCAATGACATAGCTTCTCAATTACCGAATGTGCCAATCCAATATGAAACAAGATTTGTTTCCGATCTCTGAGATGCAAATAAAGCAATAACTTCATTGCATCTATTGCATGGAAATGTTAGAATCACCTTCATTATTACTAAACAGCTTTGGCTATTTTCATTTCCTGATATCAATATTATCCTTTCTTTTATCAGATGCTGGAACATGATGTCAGTGGATCCATGATTACCAGAAAAGTGATCCCAACATTGCAATATTGAGACTTTGTTCTGCAGCAGTCACTTTCCATGTATAAAGCTCCTTGATGGCATGTACCTCAGACATAATTCTCCACGATCATTAGCCCTTTGTCCAAGAAAATTCAGGAATCCAATTATCAAACCCTTAAATGCTGCTGTGTAATTTCCAGCTTCTACAGAATGATTGTTCAAATTTATTTTATAAAATAAAACTGTGAGGGTTCAATATGCTGCAGGGTCTCATTAACAAAAATTAGGTTTTTAAAGCTTGTTTGTGACATAAGTAGTACAGTAACTTCATTGCAGCGTTAATGTGAAAATCCCCTAGTCGTGGATTAGCGGCTGTTCAGGTACATTGAGGGAGAATTTAGCATTCACCTAACCAGTACATCTTTTGAACTGTGAGAGGAAACCAGAGCATCTGGAGGAAGCCCATGCAGACTCTGGGAGACTCTGCACAGACCATGACCCAAGCTGGGAATCAAAGCCAGGTCCCTGGGCCCTGTGAGGCAGCAGTGCTAACCATTGTGCCATCGCCCATATTACAGAGCTACTTCAAAATGTGTTTCTGCAGAACAGCCTAAGATCCTGCAGAACAGATTTTGTATTGCCACAGCAAAGGACAGCAACTACAGCTGATCATGTGCAAATACTTCAAACTTAAGGCTTGCAACTTTGTTTTTGGCCTCCATAGCCTTCCTCTATGACTGAGCTGCAACTAACTAGTGATAATAGTGAACTTTTTGTATCATAAAGCAACCCCTCTTGTTTTCCTGATGGTGAGGTGATGTTTGGGAAGGAGTGTGGAGGTATGGCTTCTGGAAATGCCTGTGAAAGTGCCTCGATAAATGGATCTTAATACCTTCTAAGAAAAAGCACTTGCTCCATTACACTGTTGCCAGAATAGGGCACACTGCTCCTGGCAGTGTCGGAAAGTCATGTATCACTTGTCCCTAGAAGCATAAGTCACTGGAAGTCATTTGAAGCATGTCACATTGAGATGCCACTGTTAAATGCTGTTCACACCTCATTCCAAGAATGTGCCTTCAAACTGGGATTACAAGGTAATTAGAACCTTTCACTAAATAGCAAACATCCGAGAAATAAGCTGAAAAAATTATTGTTTAATCAGCAGCAGCCTAAGTGGATTTAGTAAAATTTGCACATATGGAACTATCTGCATGGATTTTACCCCAATATCATTTGACGCATATCAGTAGAGCCTTCAATATGTAACTGCAAACCTCCAGTTTATATCAATTCTATTACAGAGCATTCTGTTTCATTCGGCCCCACTTTGTGCCAAGCATGTAATAGAATTCTGCTGCTATTTCGGAGCGTATAATCTGTGAGCTCCTTACACCAGCATAACCATCTGTAAACAATACAGTTAATTCTTCTGGTCAAGATCAGCGTCAACTTTGAGCAAACACAATAATGTATTGAATGTAAGGATTGGCAGAGAGATCTGGATAAGTAAAAAGTAAGCTAGGTGAGACAAATTAGCCTTTATGCTTCTTTACTTTCTTAAAGTTTCCAAATTTTTACAAATTTTCTTCAGTTTTATGAATTTGCAGTTTTGCTGTGCTAGTATTTAGAAATATTATACGCGCCTGATTGCTTTGTGCATGAGAAGAAAGCTCCCAATCACTTGTATAGACCTGCTTAAAAATAAATGAGAACATTGCTGAAAACTTCACTGTTTACGCATGTTGGAACAGTATCTTTACACTCCTGGCACCCAAACACAAAATTCTCTTCTCCCTGACAGTTTTTAAGGATTTAGGTAAAATGATCTTGGTTTTAATAAAATGGCCCTGAAAATTGATGTTAAGTGTCACAATCATAAATAACTGTGCCATAAGGATATAGAATGCAGGAAATTAAAATGTCGTGTGGGTTCATTTCAAAAAGCTTATGTGAATTTGTCCTTCCCTTCGAATGCCCTGAGGGATGAAATGCCTAACAGAGGGATCAGTAGTTAGTGGGAGTTTACCACTAAAAAATGATCATTGACTTTTTAAAAATTCTTTTTTATGTGTTCTTTTGATAAAATGCACACATTTGATGCATATACTTGGAATAGGTTGTGACGTTGCACAGAAAAATTAAAAACATAGAATCAAAGGAGATCCCCGGAGAAATACTTGTTTTTGTACGCTGAACAGGGGACGATAATTTTTCATGGCCAGGTGTTTGGTCCTGTAAATACATTACATATCCTGGCTAGAAGCTCAACAGACACATCAAAAGGAACTCCGACTCACAGTCTGCTAGCGTGCGAGGGTTATCATTACAGTTCTGGGTCATTTCATAAAAGATAGCTGTCAGGAACACATAAAGTCAGCAACTATGTTAAATGAAGTTCTGACGCGTTAATAATTATCAGTAAAGGAAATGATAAGAAAATTCCCAAGGTAAAATGTTTCTCACCGAGTTCTTTATTTGATTTGTTTGGCTTTGAATTAATTTTTTTTTATTATTCATTTGAGGGACATGGGCATTGCTGGCTGGCTGGCATTTGTGGTCCATCCCTAATTGCCCGAGGACAATTGAAAGTCAGTCACGTTATTGTCATATGTATTGAGATACAGTGAGAAGCATTGTTTATTGCAACAAAGACAAAGCATGCCGTTCATAGACTACATAGGAGAGAAGGAAAGGAGAGGATGCAGAGTGTAATGTTACAGTTATAGCTAGGGTTTAGAGTAAGATCAAATTAACATAAGGTGAGGCCATTCAAAGGTCTGATGGCAACAAGGAAGAAACTGTTCTTGAGTCTTTAGTATGTGACCTCAGACTTTTCTATCTTTTTCCTGAGGGGGAAGTTTATTTAAGTTTATTTATTTATTCACAAGTAGGCTTACATTAACAATACAATGAAGTTACTGTTTTTTTACCAACTCCACTAAATTGCACTTTCAGACTTCCAGTTACTTGTTTCTGTAATTAAACTTCAGGCCTCATCAATCAGTGTCAACACTAACATTCTTACCCTCATGGCTGTTTATTGAGTTGCTTCTGAGCATCTAACTTCAGCACTGGACAATACTGGACAAATTGCAGTCTGCATATTGCTTTCATTTCTCCCAAGCTTCCAGTTAAAAGCGTGCTTTTAAAAACGTCTCTGGGGAAACATAGTTACAAACTGGGACGGTTCCCAAGGTGAATAGAAATTTGTTCTTGAAATTGTACAAGCTCTTGATAAGCAATAAATAGCACAGCAATACTTAACAGTTTTCAGATGGTGATGCCTTAAAGTTTCGTCCCGGAATACATACGGATTCCTGTTTGATTGTGTGCGTGCAGAAGTAATTGCTGATGTACTTGTTTCCTATTACTAAATATCAACCAAGCATCTCCATTAGAAATTGAGGTCTGAAATTGTGCATCTCTATGAAGCTTACAGAAATTGCATCTGTAAAGCTGAAGGCATCTTAATGTTTTTTTTCGCTTAAGTTCAATGGAAAGTGGATATTTAAAAAAACAATTCCCCTGAGAAAAGCACCCCCGTTAACAGGGCTTATTTTAATTTAAATAAATTTGCAAAATGCATCATTCTCACTTGAGCATGGATGGAAAAAACTTATTAATAGTAACTGATAAGTTATTTGCTAAAGACATTTTTACTCACTTGAAAGCAATAGTTTTATAAAGGGATCGGTAATAAATGCCGGTGGTGCCCATACCCTGGAGATGATTGTAAAATAAATTCCCCTTGGTGATTGAGGATAATGATCTAATATTATGGTATGGGCCAGGATTCTCTAATCTCGTTCACCCCATCAGCGCTTGTTGGTGGGAACAGAAAACTTGGCTTTCACCCAAAACTCCATTCAGAGGGACGGAGAATCCCAGATGCAGGTGAGGTTGCAGGATTCCAGCCATGGTTTTGTGCATACCTGAATGGCATATATGTGACTTGACCCGACTGAGAGAAACTTAATTCATAGCAGAATCCCTACATTGCAGATGAAGGCCATTTGGCCCATCAAGTCTGCGCTGACTCTCTGACAGTGTATCTCACCCAGGCCCTTTCCCCCACCTTACCCGCAACCCATAGTTAATTTCAATCTACATGTCTTGGGGCACTAAGGGGCAATTTAGCATGCTTAACGATGATCGATTACCTAACCTGCACATCTTTGGACTAATTGGATATAATTTTCCTGTCCCTGCCACCATGGAAATCGTAGTGAGTGAGATTGGATCATGCAAGTGTCAATTGACCTTGGGTGGGATTTTCCAGACATGATGCAAATGCAGCAGGAAAATCTCACCCATTACCTGTTTAATGAAAGTTCCTGACATACAATAGGTCTGACATTGAGTGATAGCAAAGGGACATTCAGGATATGAGCAGAGTGTGTTGTACTCATTGCCAAATGGAGAGTGTGTTCATCTTTAAATTAGATGGATGATTTGGTCACTTCTATTGGCTATTAATCTCCTGGAATGGTTTTGTTCATCTCATATAATTTTAAATGTAATTAAAAGTAAAGCACTTATTTGCTTAAAATTATGTTGCCAAGCAGCAGAGGAGTCAGTGACATTAGATGTCTTGTTATTCTCCAACTGGATGCTTGTAGCAAGGATTAGTTGGAAATGTGTGTCATCAAACTTCCCTGTACCAGCCTGCCCAAATTGAGCTAGGTGGAGCGATCACCTCAAGTAGTGAACTATCCTCATGTTACCAAGGAGAAAAATATACATATGTATTGAGCCAAAGATTTTTACTTTACTTATGCAACGTTCAGATATTGGCTGGAGCTTTCTGACTGTTCATGCCAGTGAGATCTTTGGGTCCCACCGATGGCGCACTCCAATGAGGTGGAGTCATTGGGAAATCCTATTGATAACAGGAGGACCAGAAAATCCTACTGCTGGCCAAGGGTGCACTGCCTCCCATTGTGGAAAATAAGCAGCGTGAGAGGTCAAAAAATCCCGACCATTGGATTTTGCATCACTTAATCATTTTTTCTCAATTGTGTTCTAAGTTCCTCTGTATGTGCTAAGCAAGTGAATAACTAAAGACAAAAATGTAATAACTAATTTATTAAAAAAATCTTAGAGAAAATTAAACTGAATAATATTTACTTATTGCAAACCCCTTTGTGTCTGGATCTACATGCATTTCTCAAGAATTACTTTAAAATTTCTTTTTATAACTTTATCAATTATATTTTCACAAACGGCCAGAATTTTCACACCTCCCTCCCCATTACCACTGGGTTCTGTTTGATTCTGATTTGGTGGGGAGGGTCAGTGGTGGTTGAGGAGTGTGAAATAGTCTGAATGGGATTCCCTCTGTTTTCCCATCTACCCTGACCTGATTATGATTTTATGCCAAAGCGGGTGAGTTCTCGGAGACAAAACCTGCCCTTGCCCCAGTTAAGGTTTTTAAACTTCCACCGAAAAGTGGCCTTTTCCTGCCCACCATCAATTTTTAGGCTGATGGGCAGAAAGATGAGAAAAAAAGCAAAATTCAATCTCAAGTGAGAAGAGTTGGAGAAACTTGATTAAAAGGCATCTTGTGCCTGGGATGTCCTTCCGTTAAGGTCTAGTGACCTCCAGAACTCTCTCCTCACCTGGCCTATTCTCCACGACTCAATTAACTACCCCCTCCATCCCCGTCCCTATCATTCCCTACCCCCCTTGCCTTGGCACTCTGCGACTTAACTCTGGGCAGTGCTCCAGTGCCTTTTCTAGTCTCCATCTTTGTACTTGCGAGGGGGCGGGGCTGGGGACGGTAGTGCTAGAGAACTACCAGCTAATCTGATTGACTGGCAGCTCTTCAAGGTGGGACTTCCTCCCAAGTGAGGGCTGAAGTCCTGCCTAAAGCCAATTGATGCTTGCCATTTGTGTTAGTGGAGATATATTCTTGGCTGACTCTTCAGATGGTCAGAGCTAGGCTAGGCTCATTATAATTTAGATCCAAAACCTGTGGCATCTTTGAGCATTCTTGTATTCAGTTTTTGGGATCAGTCATGTATGTGTGAAAATATGTACATTAAATTATCATTTGTGCTATCAAGATATTGGTGATCAGAAAGATAAAAATCCTTAGTAGATTATGCAAAATCAGAGAATCATGGAATCCCTACAGTGTAGCAGAGGCCATTTAGCTCATTGAGTCTGCACCAACTCTCTGATGAAATATCTGACCCAAGCCCTCTCCCCTGCCCTATCCTTATAAACTCACATATTTGCCATTGCTGATCTATCTTACCTACATCTTACATCTATCTTACCTACATCTAAAGGGGCAATTTAGCATGGCCAATCCACCTAATTTGCACATCTTTGAATGATGCATACTAGCTGCCGAATATTTTATTAGCCAGCTTGTTTAAATAAAAATGATTCCAGCCTCATCTCTGGAATCAAGATTAAGCTGGAACTTTGCTGCGCTGTGCTGCATTGTTTGCAGTAATGTCCTTCCAGCATTACTGCTCCTTTTTTTTAACTGAATGGAAAGCATCCCATTGCATTACCTGAGAAATAGCAGCAGTCTTCCCTCAAGCTTTATCTCTGAGCTAACAGCATCAGAACAGCTTAACTTGTCATTTATCTCACTGCTGTTTGTGGGAGCTTCCTCTTCACCAATTGCTTTCTGCAATTGCTGACACAAGAACTGCTGACACAATGACTGCATTTTCCAACATAATGCATTGGCTGTAAAGTGATTTGAGTCAGCTTGAAGATGTGCAAGCCACTTTTCAAATGTAAGTTTTCTCTGGTCTCAG
The DNA here is from genome assembly GCA_024679065.1 of Sphyrna mokarran. Classification (NCBI taxonomy): domain Eukaryota; kingdom Metazoa; phylum Chordata; class Chondrichthyes; order Carcharhiniformes; family Carcharhinidae; genus Sphyrna; species Sphyrna mokarran. The sequence continues at coordinate 19,320,219 of JAGIQG010000023.1, read as the reverse complement.
AATGTATCATCCATAAACTGTTTGAACAGCACACAAGTGAACACTCTGGGGCTATTGGGGAAATGTAGATAAAGAAGTGGCACAGTGATTAGAAATATCAGAGAAACAAGGTCCGGAATCTTAACATCTTTCATTTCAGGGGGATTTTCCCATCCTGCTGGCTGCTAAATTCTCCAATCTCACTGTAGCGAGAGTATGGCGTGAACGGCACGTAAGATTAAGCTTTAAGTTTAAGTTTACTTATTAGTGTCACAAATAGGCTTACATTAACACTTCAATAAAGTTACTGTTACAATCTTCTAGTCGCTACACTCCAGCGTCTGTTCGGGTACAATGAGGAAGAATTTAGCATGGCCAATACACCTAATCAGCACATCTTTCAGACTGTGGCAGGAAACTGGAGCACCTGGAGGAAGCCCATGCAGACATGGGGAGAACGTGCAGACTCCATGCAGAACGTGACCCAAGGTGGGAATTGAATCCGGGCCCCTGGCATTGTGTGGCAGCAGCGTTAACCACTCTGCCACCATGCCACATCCAGCAATTTCCTGACCTGAGTAAAATAAATGATGAATTATTAAACCTGTGTAGCTCCTGTCCACTGATATGTACACAGAAAATAAAATTGAAGAACAATTAGAGGTAAGTAATAAATGCCAGTGATGTCTACATCCCATGAACGAATGAAAAATATTGTAGTAAGTAGCCCTGTCACTTCTCACATTAAATAAACACAAGGGTTAATAATTCTAACATAATCATCATATTTTCTTGGCAAAAAAAAATGATGCAGTGCTGATGAGTCATACATTTTCATTAGCTATCTTCTCAATAGGATGGTGTATTCCAATGGGATAGGTAGAGTCTTGTTTATAAAAAAAATATGGGTGCATTGGGAATAGCAGCAATCATCTGAATAAATTCTGCACTCCCCATTATGGCAATAAACATCTTGCTTCTTCAGCCAAAACAGTCAAACCTCAAGTGGGAATGTTACTCTGCACAAAGGATAGTTGAAACTTCAGTAGAAAGTAAGCCAGAGAAATCGTCGAAATGCATATTTCCTATGGGGACCTGCACCATAATTAAAGCTGCAATATACCCATAATCACAGGATAAGGTTTTGAGTTAAGGCTTTGGGAACAGTCAGTAATTGAGTCACAGATGGTGCTCAAAATTGCATCAGTTTCCCAAACTGATTTTATGGTTTAAATTTCGGACTCAAATTCATTTGTATAGTCACAAACTTAAATCATTTGTAAACTAGCAGAACTTTGCATTTTAAAAATCCTTGATGTATTGAAGGAGAGGAACCTGGTATTATTATGGCTGAAAATGGGTTTATCACAAAAGAAAAATACTTTTTAGTACAAGTATCTAGTGCACAGCAATGTTGCCAAGGACCCAAGTTTGGTTCTCACTTTGGATCCCTAACTGGAACACCAACTCCCATGAGGATGGCACAGTGGTTAGCACTGTTGTCTCATAGTGTCAGGGAGCTGAGTTTGATTCCTGCTTTGGACCACTGATTGGAAGACCAATTCCTGTGAGGATGGCACAGTGGTTAGTGCAGCTGCCTCACAATGCCAGCAACCCAGGTTCAATTCCAGTCGCAGGTGGCTGACTGTGTGGAGTTTGCATATTCTTTCCGCATCTTTGTGGGTTTTCTCTGGGTGCTCTAGTTTCCTCCTACAGTCTGAAAGGTGTGCTGGTTAAGTGCATTCGCCGTGCTAGATTCTCTCTCAGTGTACCCGAATAGGCGCCAGAGTGTTGCGGCTCAGGGATTTTCACAATAACTTCATTGCAGTGTTGATGTAAGCCTATTTGTGACACTCATAAGTAAACTTCTAAAAAAAAATCTGTGAGTGAACTGATTTTGAATAACTGAAAATGATTTAAAGAGATATGCGGAAAGATTTAGTGTATATTAGTTTGTTGTATAGAAAATTAACTATTTTTTAACATTTGGAAAAATTTAAACACGGGCCTTTGCATCTAAAAAGATTAAAGGTGGATTTTCTGCTCCTGTCTGCTGTCAGGATTGTCTAGTCCCCTTGAAAATTGGTGGACTTTTAGCTGGACTGCTGAATCTCCCCCAGTGGGTTTCATAATAATGGGGAGAGAAAGTCCAGCCTCCATTTTTAAGAATCTCATCAAAGACCCACGAACTCATTCAAATAATGCAAATTCATCATGATGATTTATGAGGTCATGACTAAATGTAGACCAGGCCTGTTTTTGTTTGAATTTTCATTGATCTTGGGATGTGAGCATCACCAGCTGAGCCAGCATTTGATACAACTGAGTGGTTTGCTAGGCCAGCTCAGTTAAGAGTCAATCACATTGTTGTGCATCTGGGCTCACTGTAGACCAGACTGGGTGAGGCAGATGCCCTCCCCAAAGGAAATTAGTTCATCAGATTGTTTTTACAACAATCGGGTAGTTTTGTGATCATTGTTAATGAGGCTAGCATTTTATTTTAGATTAATTAATTTAGTTTAATTTCCCCTAACTGCTATGATGTGATTTGAACCCATGGGTGGGATTCTCTGTACTCCCAGCCATGTGTTTCTCAGTGGCAGTAAGTTTCGCACCACTCGCTGGTACGGGATCTTCTGGGCCCATCACTGTCTCTGGGATATCATGTTGTTCCACCCCACACTGCCTGAAAACCCATAGTGGTGCTCCTATTTCCTCTCACAATCCCAAAGATATGCTGGTTAGGTGCATCAATCATGATAATTTTTTCCTCTGTCCCCCCAAACAGGCACTGGAGTGTGGAGATGAGGGACTTTTGACAGTAGCTTCATTGCAGTGTTAATGTAATCCTACTAATAATAAACAATAAAATAAATAACATGAGACTAATTATAATTTTATTTGAGAAATGGATGCAGTTACAATGTAATGTAACAAAGTTACTGGGGCGAGATTTGTTCTAACAAACCTGTGCCCATTTTGTGTGCTACTTCAATTTTTATTACATAGAGTTGGCATTGGAAGCTCTCTAATTGACATAGGTGACAGTTTCCCAATGATACTTAATTTGACCTGGTAAAGATGTCACAATGCTTCCCATGTCATTTTCTGCATCTTACAACAACCTTAGTGCCAGGCCATAATAATCGTAAAATCATAAAATCCTTACAGTGCAGAAGAAGCCATTCGGCCCAACGGGTCTTCAATGACTCTCCAATAGAGTATCCCACCTAACCTCTTTCCACTTACCAATCCCCGTAATCCCATACATTTGCAGTGGCCAATCCATCTAATCTTGAGAAACTAAGGCACAATTTTAGCACAGCCAATCCACATAACCTAATGGCAGTATCTACTGGCCATCCAGGGTGATGAGATGCTTAATTTGGTCATTAACCTTCCATTGACTTTCCTAATAGGAATCTCTCAGTTCATCTCTTCATGGAAATAGAAGGGCCAGGAAAAAGATGCCAGAGAATTCTATTGCCTCACTGATGTTGTGTGCCTAGCTGTCAGTACCTGAGCATCCAGGGCTGCAACGAGAGGTGCACAAACTTTGCTTTGACAGATAATGAGCGGCCCAGAGGCTCCTACTCTCAAGAAAGGCTGTGACAGCAAGCTTGATGAGATTAGAACAAACTTGGCATTTGGACATATACTTTCCTACCTTTAAAATGAATTTCTGAAAGTATTAAGCTGGGCATTGAAGAACAACGGACATTGTTGCTGCAGCTCGCTATCGTTTGAGCACAGGTCAGTATACAATACAATAAAATTAAGCATATTGCATATAGCAGCCAGCAGATACTGGTCTCAAATCAGTCTCTGTGGTATAACCACAGCTTTAATATGTTTCTGCTCTCTGTAAGCACAATCGGGTTGTTTTGTGATACCCTTGGAAAATAGAATCCAAAATTATTTTCTTATTGATATAAGATAAAAGCAAAGGATAAAAAGCAAATTTCTGTGGATGCTGGAATCTGAAACAGAAAGAGAAAATGCTGAACAATCTCAACAGATCTGGCAGCATCTGTAAGGAGAGAAAAGAGCTGATGTTTCTAGTCCAGATGACCCTTTGTAACAGCTGATACAAGATACATGTTTATTGGAGAATAACAGTACAAGTTGTTATGGAAAAATGCACATTTAGCAGATGATATCATTTGGAAAATGGCAGTACAAATGTAAGAATGAATGCATTTATTAACAGCCATTCTATAGTGTCAGCAGTGCCTCGGTTAGAAATAATCTTTCTATAATGTGAGTTTAAGTATCGTAAAGTCAAGTCACATTTCAGAGACTTTGAGCTCAATAAATTGGACTGACATACCATTACAATACTGATGAGCACTACACTTTTGCAAGTGCTATCTTTTAGGTGCAACTATCGTGTGCTGATATATTATGAAGTTTCAGTCAATACTTTTAAACTTGGACACACAAAAACCTCTTCAAATCATGTGATCTTTGATAGTTTGAGCTTTATGCAGTCCTAACTCTTAAGCAAATATCTAATTAAATATAACGTGGACGTTCATAGTCAATTAGGGAATGCACACATCGCTTTGTTTAAGGATGGATCAATGTAAAAAGACTATAGAATTCCTATTGATCTGACTCTGTGGACATGACTTCCGCTCTGGAAGTTAAGTGCAGTTCTGGGTAGGAAAAGCAGCATGTTTCTCGCTGATCGGGATTCCACACAAATTATCTTATTTTCAGCTCAATAAATATGCAGGAACAGGAAGCATGTCAGATGTTGTGGTGGGATAGCAGGCGGCATAGTAGCAGCGTGGTTGGCATTGCTGCTTTACAGCTCCAGCGACTTGGGTTTGATTCCTGGCTTGGGTCACTGTCTGTGTGGAGTTTGCACGGTCTCCTTATGTCTGTGTGGGTTTCCTCCAGGTGCTCCGATTTCCTCCCATAGTCCAAAGATATGCGAGTTAGATTGATTGGCCATGTTAAAATTGCCCCTTAGTGTCTGAGGCACGTAGGTTAGAGGGATTAGTGAGTAAATATGTAGAGATATGGGGATAGGGCCTGGATGGGATTGTGATCGGTGCAGACTCGATGGGCCAAATGGCCTCTTTCTGCACTGTAGGGTTTCTATTGTTCTATGGATGGGTTGTGATTCATCTGTCCTACTATGACTTATCAATTCATCATTCTGGGTGCCACATTTAAATTGCACCATGCACACACACTTTATTGATCGAAAACTGCCAAACTCAAAAGATTGGGCATCCCATGTTCAAGCATTGATACGACTTCCAGACTTAGTGGAGGCACATCCGGATGTTCTTTACTGCAGAGATGGGAGAAGGAGCTCCACCAACTACACAACTCCGGAGGAATGGTCTACATCAAGTTAGCATGGGAGAGGCCTGTCATCTTGTGGTGGAAGAAGATGAATGACTTCATCCGTACAGCCAGGGTAAATCTACACTTCCACTCTCACTCTCAAATCTGATCAGCATCCACAAGGATCTCATACACTACCAGCACAAGAGATATCATCATTATCTCTCACACACACACGCTTTGTCAGCTTCATCTCTTCTCACATCCTGTGCAGCTTGCATTTTCAGACTTTAAACAGGTCCACTCAGCATCCACACAAAGCAGGTATCCTTATCATCTGCCCTGGTATCCATCATACTCGCAGTCTGTCCACCTGTCAGGGCACGGGAAGCATGCGCACAACAAAAGGAGGAGATCCTGCACAGAAAGAGCATGTGGTAGAGCTGGCCCACAAGAACTGGGAAAGTGCTTGTACCAAGGATGAAGCCGACATCTTCCAAGCAAATGATGTCCCATCATCAGCTCACCATTCATCCAATTAAGTTGTGAGAAGTTGTTACTTGGCAAAAATCTAAAATGATCTCTTCTCTCTTTGACAGTCACCAACCAGCAGGAAATACAATGGGCCCAATGGCAGCCAAACCTTTAAACCCAGCCCCCAGACCACTTCCAATGGGCTCCTAAGGATACAACCAGAAGTAGAGCCATCACAGTGTTCATCTGCACCATCCACCAGCGAACTAGTCTCTGAGCAGGCTCTGAGTCACAATTTGAGCACAACATAGATTCTGGTCCACTAGAGGCAGGGATAGGAAAACACTCGGAGAACTCGGAGATAGGGCCTGTGGACTTGGCCCTATCACAGATGTTGGAGCTGCAATGACAGATAAAGGACTAACAGGCAAGGTTGTTGAATGCATTCAACAGATGGCAACTAATGATGGAAGAATTCCATTCATTTTCAGTCTGTGGTTATTGTGCAGACATGTGAGTGCACCAAGGTCAGCACTGGTAGGATAGCAACCATCAGGAGACCTTGGACCAGAATATAGAACCTGATGCACACCAGGACTGCATTCCATCACTATAGGCATAGTGGGACCCATCAGTGACTAAATGCATACGAGATGAGGTACCTCAATCTTACTCCATCTCTTCTTGAAGGAGTCAACCAGAGACTTCTGACACCATAGTGATAAGGATCAGCAGCTGGGCATCCCAGGGTCACCAATCCAGGTGACTCCATAAGAGTCCAGCCAATCCCAATTCTCTCTGCTTGTGACCCCATCAGCTGCAACTCCACAGGCTGAGGAGGGTGAACCTCTCCCACAGCACAACACCCAGAACAGACTGGGGCCATCCAGCTCTTGACTCTCTAGAAGGCATAACAGTCAGCAGTCTGTCTCCACCTTTGCTGTGGATGTTGCGGATACAACAAGACATAGCGGGAGAGTGAGAAAAAGTAAGAAATACCAGGAGCATAAAGGTTGCATGGGTGTTCACGGTCAGTATGGAGTGCGCACCAAAGTAAATAGATTTCTACTTATTCCACTTCTCATTGGTGTGTATGCCTCCGTTTGATGATATATCTGTGGTCATTCAAGTGTCGTACGTCCACTCTCCCCTCCATCTTCCTCGCACATGTCCCGTCAGATTCCACACCTCTGAGGTGTGTAGAGACTCTCATAGCAGTCTCTGCCAGTTCTCTGCTCAATACAAACATCAGTGAAATGCCAACCTCAAAGAACTTTGTGCTTGACCACGATGTCTCTGAGACCTACATCAGGGATTCACCTGACATACAGTCAAGAATCTGGAACGCAGAGGCTACTTCAGCCACCCGATGCTTCTGCATTTTAGAAAGCTCAATGTGAATCCTGGACAATTAAATGTTGGTACTCATCAAATAAAGAATAGAGGAGTAAAGAAAAGTACAGGAGGAATATGCCCTTCAGCTCTCTAAGTCTGTGCTGAGCACAATGTCCTAACTAAACTAAAAAAATCTTCTGCCCTTACTCAGTCTGTATTCGTCTATTCTCTCCCTATTCATGTACCCATTCAGAATTGAGACAGGGAATCTTTCATTAAGCTGCATGTATTTAACACAAACTCTAAGTTCATATGCACTCCTGCCTGTTTACAGAATTACCTCATGTCCACACGTTCATCTGTACGTCATTCCAAGATTAGAACCCACCTTCCCACCTTCATGTTTTAGAACTTATGAGCCATGATACATGTTTGTCTTTGAGTTTCCTGCTGGATAACAAAGAGTGTATGACCTCGGGTTTGTGTGCAGAGGCCCTAGATGGCTGACATGGGTAGGGGAAGGTGAAACACTGGGCTTTAAGATCTGGCTCACATCTCTTGACATTAATACTCAACCCTCAGATTGCCTATCAAAATTCTTATGTGCAATTAACAATGGCACCGGTGTGCCTGAAGTCAGTCAGACTTCTGGGAGAAAATGCACAGACCTGCAATAGGATCAGAATAAAGCTGCAATATATCTGATATGTGGTCTTTATTTTAAATTGTTTTGGTCCTTCAAAGGTGGATGGAGTGTCAGCATTATTGGAAGCATCAGTTTCTAAGATGGGCAATGAGGAGAAATTAGGAAACTCCAAACAGAGGCACATCCATGCTTGGCAGACAGGTTTCAGAATATGCTGCTCACTAAGTTTTGAGATCCATTGGAAGTTAAGCTGAACTGTAACCTCACATCCATCACTCAGATCATGTCCTGAGGATGTCTGCAATGCTGAGTTAGAGTATGATGAATAGACATCAACACTTGCCTTTCATGAACAAAAAGGGATCCCAAAACTCAATGTAAGATGGATTTGAATAGATTCTATCAAACTTTTCTTGTATTAAGATGGTTTCCCTCATCCAAACTAGATTGCTAAGTCTCAAGCTATCAAATGACAATGCAGGATAATTGTAATCAACATACACTTCACCACTTGTTTGGAAAATGACTTGGAACTTGTGGAAGGAACCCTTTTGTCGTCTACTTCTAAAACCAGCAAGGAGCTGTTGACTGTCCGAGAGTTCTACTGGAAGATATCAAACTAGCTGAAGTCACCTCAACAGCCAAGGTAATAAGCAGCAATACCTTTCAAGCAGGACGTCCTACCAGAAAGAAGGATTCCCCAGCCTATCCTGGTTAAAAGTACCTGAGAACAAACCTTCTAGAAATTTGATTTCCGGAAACTTCACTACTGGCTGAAAATTCCTTTGTTTTCCAAGACTTAATTGCATCTAAGAAATTTCAGGCCTGGCACAAATGAGACTGAGATATATATTATCTTCATCTATAACTATTTGTGTGGATAAGATGAGTGAATGGAATGTGGCATTAAATTCAGGCTAAGTACGTGATAATAAATGAAACCCAGAAAAGGCTTTCTGCTGGAATTGTTTATTTGAGGCACTCACTTTGAGGGTAAGAAAACATACCCCTCTTATATAAACATACTGATCATGTACGGCGAAAAGAAAAACATACATTGTGTCCATGACACAACATTAAACTGAGACTGTGTCCCTCAGCTCACTGCAAAAAACTTCATGCTATTATTTTCACACGAGCGAGGAACTTCTCCCCGGCAAGCTGGCCAATATTTAAGGAAGAAACATTCATTTTTGTGGAAGACTGTTGAGTGCAACGTGGCTACTGTGTTTTAAGTGATGACCTTCAAAAGTATTTTTTAGCTGCAAAGCACTTTGGAACATCGATATTGTGTGTAAAGTGTTATACTTGGCAGGCCTTTCTTTTTTTAGTGGATGATATAGATCAAGGCTGTCTGAGATTGAATCTTCAAAAGCCTTTTCTTTTGGTTAAGTTGAAGATTCATTTTACTAGTATTTTATGTGAATTGAGTTTGTGTGAGTGTGAAGAACATTCATTTCTTCTCGGGGGCAATAGAAGCATCGATGATATGGTTTTCAACATGGCCATCAATCCGTCTGAACTTGCTTGCTTGAAGAATGTCTTATCTATCATTACGCTGCCGACACAATGTCTGTGCTAAGCTATGCTTTGAGGGAGCACTCAGCCCCTTGTCATGTTGGAACAGATTCAGGCAAACATGAATACACACGCTGTCCTGAGGTTTGATGATTTGATCTACCTAGGCTGCAGGTATGCCTGGAGGATGCTGGCACAATGATGTGTGCTTACTTTCACCCTATTCACCCAACAGTTGCGTTGGAATTCAAAAACCCACGCACCTTTTTTCACTTCTGTTCAGACATGTACGCTTTTTTAAACAGAGGAAATGTGTCATTTAAATACCTGGGCCTGGGCTGAACAGTCAATTCACATCCGCCTTTTACCTTGTCCTAATTTTGGAGCTATTAAAAACCAGGCCTCTACACGCCCAATGCCATCTGTACTTTAGGAAATGAATTAAATGCAAGTTCTCTTTGCAACTACTCTGCTGAAGGGGTTCATGATATATCCATGATATTTCTCTTATCATGGAGAAATACCTTTCAAGTTTAAGTTTATTTATTAGTGTCACAAGTAGGCTTACATTAACACTACAATGAAGTTACTGTGAAAATCCCCTAGTGGCCACACTCCGACACCTATTCAGGTACACTAAGGGAGAATTTAGAGTGACCACTGCAGCTGACTAGTATGTCTTTCAGGCTATGGAGGAAACTGGAGCATCCGGAGGAAACCCACGCAGGCACAGGGAGAACGTTCAGACTCCACACAGACAGTGACCCAAATCAGGGAATTGAACCCAGGTCCCTGGCATTGTGAAGCAGCAGTGTTAACTATTGTGCCACCATGCTACTCTGGAATTCGTTCTGATATTACTTAAATTCTGACCCCGCCAGTACCAGTGTAAGTGACTGCGATGAAGACAAAGGGAGATTTTAAAAGTCCTGTTCAGGCATGTACGCTATTTAAACAGAGGAAATGTGTCACTTAAATACCTGGGCCTTGGCTGAACAGTCAGTTTACATCTGTCCTTTACCTTGTCCTAATACGTGAGTTACAAAAGCCAGGTCTCTACACGCTGAATGCCAGCTCTACTTTTGAAAACGAGTGAATTAAGTGCATGTTCTCTTCCACGTGCTCTGTTAAAGAGGTTGGTGCTCATCACTGAATTCTTCTTTTCAAGATAAACAGTTCTACTGAATAGATCAGTTCAGTTTAACAAAAATGCAGTTTATTAAGTTCATTATGTGAAGTGATGATCTGTAAATTATTATAAGCTACTGCAAATGAACAATGAGGGACAGAAATTGGTTGTGCATTTCACACCTTCTCCAGGTCCAAAGGAGTTACAAGGTTGGATTTCCATTGTTGAATGGCGCCAGAAGTACCAATGTCGTATCAGCTCAAGTGTTCGATAGGCACGAATGGCATCCCCCTGAACTAAATGTTGGCGCAGCTTAACCTATATTAATAAGGATCCTGTGCCTAAATTAGGGGCTGTTCATGAAATTGGTGGCTACGCGGGTCTGAAATGTCACTTCTTTAACAGCTGAGTAAACAGGCTGAAAGAACCGACCACCCAGGAAATGATATTTAAAGGGATCTTACCTCCATTACTATCAGACACTGACTGTTCATTTTAGGTTTCTAAAATGACAATCGTAGTACAACAAGGTCCTTAAATGATAGGTTATGGGAGATTGTGTATGGGGTGTATGCTCAGGTGCGGGAGGAATGAAAGACATCACCTAAGCTCATTTTTAAACAGGCAGATATTGTGGGATCCAACTATCGCAGAATAGAGGCAAAACACTTCAGTTCAATATTTAATTTGATCACAGTGCAATTGGATGCTGACTTGAATTTTATTGTTAATCCACTTATTTCCGAGGGGTTGGAAAACCTTGCGAGGCAGAAACTGCCAGGTCCGTAAGTTAATTTCAATTTTTCAGCACTTTTTGTTGGTTAGATTGGAGCAGGAATGCTCCCTTTGGCCTCAGAGGCTGTCAGCCTTTGCTCTGCGAATCACGCTCTCTCTTTCATCTCCCACCATCCCATTGTGATCATTGCTCTGCTTCCCGCGCCCCTCATCCCCTAGCCCAGTCCTGAAGTCACCTTTCGCCGTTGGATTTTTTCACACTACGCCACCACAATGTCTGAACGGGTATGATGGCTGAACTTTCCCTTTCCAGATTGTCAGGGAATATCCCAAATTTGGGCACATCCTGATGGTATGCCAGTAGCTTCTGCTTCCTGCCATTGGCTACCATCAGCCAGGCTACCCATTTGACCAAGTAGATAGCCAACTTAAAACAAAATGGGAATCTTGCCATAACATGGGGCAACATTTTCGTCCTCATGGCCTTCAGTTATCAGTTGTCTCCACAACCGCTACACCCTCCCTGCCTCCATGTCAATGTCAGAGGTAACATTTCTGATTCAGCAGACCACAGGGATAAAGCATGTTTACACTGTCTGAGCAGTTTGCGAAGTGTTTAGAGCCCAGAGCAGGCCTCAGGAATATATAATCACTAACTGTACACCACAGACCTTGCCATCCATAAGAGTTTATTCTTGGAGTTTCCTGAACATGAAAATGTGGAGCAGGAAAATAAAGAAGGGGACAAAGGAAGTAACGGATCTAAAGGCTATCCAGGTGGGAAAAATAGTTTGGACTATTACATTCCTGTTTCACAGTTTTTGATTTTTGATTTGATTTATGATTGTCACATACAGTTAAAAGTATCGTTGCTTGTGTGCTATACAGACAAAGCATACCTTTCATAGAGAAGGAAATGAAAGAATGCAGAATGTAGTGTTACAGTCATAGCTAGGATGGAGAGAAAGATCAATTTAATGCAAGATAGGTCCATTCAAAAGTCTGATGGCAACAGGGAAGAACAAAGAAAGAACAAAGAACAAAGAACAAAGAACAAAACAGTAAGGGAAACAGGCCCTTCGGCCCAACAAGCCCACGCCGCCACCCCGATGTTCCCACCTCTACCCATGATCCCTGTCTATGTTTATAGATCTATGAATTAAAAACCAAATTTGAGACAATTTAGAAGCTGTTCTTGCGTCAGATGGTACGTGCCCTCAGACTTTTGTTTCTTCTTCCCAACGAAAGAAGGTAGAAGAGAATATGTCTGGGGTGCTTGGGGTCCTTAATTATTCTGGCTGCTTTGCCAAGGCAGCGGGAAGGATTAATGGATGGGAGGTTGGTTTGTGTGATGGATTGGGCTACATTCATGATCTTTTGTAGTTTTATGCGGTCTTGGTCAGAGCAGAAGTCATACTATGCTATGATACAACAAGAAAGAATGCTTTCTATGGTATATCTGTAAAAGTTGGTGAGAGTCTTAGTTGACAGATCCAATTTCCTTTGTTTTCTAAGAAAGGTGGGCTTTCTTTACCATAGTGTCAGCATAGGGGGACCAAGACAGATTGCTGGTGATCTGGACACCTAAAATCTTGAAGCTTTTGACCATTTCTACTTCATCCCCATTGATGTAGATGTTCTCTTCCACACTTCCTGAAGTTGATGACAATCTCCTTTGTTTTGTTGTCATTAAGGGAGAGATTATTGTCATCACATCTGTTTACCAGAATCTCTATCACTTTCCTATAGCCTGTCTCATAATTTTGTGATCCAACCTGCTACGGTGTGTCACCAGCAAACTCGAAAATGGAGTTGGAGGAAAATTTGGGCACACAGTCATAGGTATATAAAGAGTATGCGCGTTCTCCCCGTGGTTGCGTGGGTTTTCTCCGGGCACTCCGGTTTCCTCCCACAACCCAAAAATTCGGTCTTAGGCTGATTGGGTAACAAATTGTCCCTATGGTGAAAATTTTCCATATTAGGAATAATATATATATTATTATATAGGAATATTAAAATAGGATAATGTATTTGGTATGACGGCGGCGCGGGCTCGTTGGGCCGAAGGGCCTGTTTCCCGTGCTGTGTTGCTTAATAAAAAAAAAGTATAGTAGATAGCTGAGAACACAGCCTTATGGGGTACCAGTGATGAGGATTATCGTGGAGGATTATTTTGCCTTCTGGGAATTTGAGGTGCTGTGAACTGATGTCTGCAACTAACAGGTTGTGTGATATTTCATGCTCTATAATGCCGCCCTTTTTTTCTTCTGCCCTCTGAAGTCCTAGATCTGAAGAAAGAGACAAGTGTAAGCATTAGTTAGATGGATAAACAAAGACAGGCATGATTTCCAAAAGCAAGTGTGGACAGCAGATTTAAATGAGAAAGGAACAAGGGTAAGGTGGTGTAAATGTCTACAAGGTGACTTCCAACATAACCAGATACCATGCTCTGACCCGCTTCTTACCTACACTATCTATTACTTGTTCTTTCATGGAGGAAAGCAGTTGGACAAAGTGTGAGTTTCCACTCACAGCTGCCTTTATGCTATCCCTGTTAATCTACATCGGTTTGCCTTGCTGGAGGGATGGGCATGCATTAGTCTTAAAGTAGTTAGATGTTTCACTCATAAATTTCAGGATTAAAGTGAGTCACTGACATCTCCAAGGTGGAAGAGATGTGAGTGGCTGAAAAAAGTATTAGGGAGAAATTAGTTGGTGCACGATGCTGCAGTAGAAGTGAACGGATGATAAACTAGAAAGACTACAGCAAAGATTTGCTACGATGCTACTGGGATTTGATAGTTTGCGTTGTAGGGAGAGGCTCAGACATTTTTCCCTGGTGTGTGGAATGCTTAGGGGTGATCTTATAGAGGTTTATAAAATAATGAGGAGGATAGATAAGGTAGATAGTCAACATCTTTTCCCAAAGGTAGGGGAGTCCAAAACTAGAGGACATAGATGAGAGGGAAGAAGTGCAAAAGGGTCTGGAGGGGCATTTTTTTCACTCAGAGAATGTGAGTGTCTGAAACAAGCTTCCAGTTGCAATAGTAGAGGTGGGTAAAAATTTGTCTTTTAGAAAGCATTTAAGCAGTTACATGGGTAAGAGTAGTACAGAGGGATATAGGCCAAGTGCAGGCAATTGGTAAAAACTGTGCAGCATGGACAAGTTGGGCCGAAAGGCCTGTTTCCATGCTGTAAACCTCTGCAAACAGGTAAATCTAAAGGGAGCAAAACCTATGAGGTGGTTATGACAATCCAACAGCATTCATGATTATTTTATTCCTGGTGCAGCAGCAAACTATCAAATTAATTCAATTGAAGATTAATTGAATTCAATAATAACAATGAATTTAAAAATTTTGGGACCATGATATTTTTAAGTATTTTTGTTTAAAGTTGTCACTTCCTCATGAAACCAATTGATAGGCAACAAAGAAAGAATGGCAGACTGCCACGAGCAGTGCCTGACTTGAATGTGTTTGAGGTCTTGAAGGGCTGAATAGCCTACTCCTACTTCTAATTTCTATGTTTCTATGTATGTTTGCTATCATTCTACATATCAAAAATACAGTTTTGTTAATTATGTAGAAACCTGTGCTATCGTTTAAAAATCATCTGGGCCTATTATTCTCAACTGCTAAGTTCACGTGTGAAGGCTTGAAATCTATGCAATACATTCCCCTGTTTACTATTTTCAGGCTCAGTCTCTTTATTCTAAATAGTTTACAACAAAGCATCCAAGGATACAATTTGAACGATCAAACATAATTTTGTGAGCTTCCCTAATTTCAAAAAAAAATCCTCTAAATCAGCTTATTTTCAAACTTTTGCAACTTTTCATTTCCCTTGGAATGTAAGAAGAATTTACCTAACCAAAGCTAAACACATAAGGTAATGCCTATATATTAACAGTGTTCTGATGAAGAGGAAAATCTGAAAACAGATTTCAGCTATTTTTAATGCAAAATCCTTATTTTGATCTCACCTTCAATCCTGTTTTCATTTTTTAAATTCCAAATCCAAATCCCTCTGATTTTCCTTGAATCCCTCAATGGGCGGCCTATTTCATTCATTGATAGCTACACATGATGAGTGGTTAAGTTGAAAATGACGCAAGTTGTGTTTATAATCATGTCTCCTTGTAGAGTAGAATAAAATCCCTACACTGCAGAAAAGGGGACCATTCAACCCATCGAGTCTACACCAATAACAATCCCACTGAGGCCCTATTCCCACAATCACACGTATTTACCCGCCTAATCCCCCTGACACTAAAGGGCATGTTAGCATGGCCAATCAATCTAACCTGTACGTCTTTGGAGCATGGGAAGAAGTTAGAGCACCCAGAGGAAACTCATACAGACTCAATGGGAATGTGCAAACTCCACACAGACAAAGACCAGAATTGAACTTGAGTCCCTGCCGCTATGAAGCAGCAGAGTTAACTGCTCTGCCACTATGCCATCCCTAAGATTTGAACTTGGATTGCTGGGTTCATAGTCCAGAGTGCTGACCACTACACCACAAAATCCAGAGGTTCCCACTGAAAGATTTAGCTTCCACTACCTTTGCTCTGCAGCTCAACAATCGAATGTCCTGAATCAATCTTGAAGACCTTCATTGAATTCTTTCACTGTCCTTAACCTTTTCTGAACATAGTGACCCTATTTAGATGCAATATTCCGCAAGTCATTTCATGAATGGTCATGAGTCGAAGAATCATGCATTTACCTTTGTATGAAGTTACCTATACATACTCGCACTTTCTTTGCAATTGTAATCACTACCTTGAACTAAAATGATACTTCAGGTCCAGTCAACTATCACAGATACTTTTTTTTAATGATTATGGTTTTGTAATTGCATTTATAATCTCCAACAACATTGCATGTTGCTCTTCAAGTATCAGTTACCAACTGACAATAAACTGCTTTGCATTTTATCCAATTCCCTAAATATTGTCTTCTTTCCAACTTTGCATATTTGCAAAGTTTGATCATTTATAAATATATACTGAACCATGCAAATCCAGATTGAACCTTGAAATATACATTGGTCAATGTTGCCCAATTAAAATCATGAAAATTGATCACTATATGTTCTTTCATATTATTGAGTCATGGGCCACTTTGCTACTTCATTATTTATTCCAAGAGCTTTTGCTTAGGTTTTCTCACAACAGACTTGTAACTAATCAAAGGACCTCTGAGCAGCAAGATATGCAACATGCACCAGTATACAACTACCCAGCCATTCCACTACATCCTCCATTGATTGTAATGTGCTGATGGTAGGTATGACTTGCCTTTCATGTATCTTTGTTAGATTTGAATTTTTGATGGATGTTTTACATTTGGTGAGATTCAGGTGCAAATAAACGGGTTAACACCTGGCTAAGATAGTGAACAATGGAATGTATGAGGGTGTCTACCATTCACTTCGAGGACTGATAAACATAACCCCTTCTATTTACTTTTGAAGCGTTTAAATTAATTAGTTTTCATACAAGTTCAATATTTTTCCTGCTCTAGGTATTGAACTAACAGTTTTTTAATTTTCAGGAATTTGCTTTTGAGCTTATATAAAATTGGAACAACATTTGCTGTTTTATGCTTTTCTGGCTGTTGCTTAAATATTGTACAATTACAGGTCACCCTTTTAAAGTATTGAAAGCATACAGTCTGCTCTTGTTTCCTTTGATGTGGGGATGCTGGTGTTGGACTGGGGTGGGCACAGTAAGAAGATTTGAAGGCAAGTAGTGGGGATGTGGGGATGGCCTTGGTGAGGTGTTCATCTTCATCTGAATGTTGAAGGTTCTGAAGAAGATGTCATCGCTTCTCCGCTCCGGGAAAGTACTGGACGATGAAGGGTATTCTGCCGGCTGTGTCCTGTATTTGTCTTCTTGTTTCCTTTAGAATTTTTGAATGTTTTGGATGAGAAATCAGGCTCATTGTCACCCATGATATGATCACTGTAAATGCCCTTACAGCTCCAAAATGTCTTCTGCAATGTGTACATACATTTTGGGGGTGAATTGTGCTAAGCATCATTTTAATCAATCTTTTAATCAGAATGTTAGCACGTACACAATGAATGCTCATTGGTGTAGTAGAGGTGAAAGACGCAGAGGTGAAAGACAAATGAAAAGCTTATTTAGGTAAGTAACTCTGTACAGTGATATAAGGTCTACCCGTCCTCCATGGTTGCAGACTTCTAACTGGCAAGAAAACCCTTCCAAGATTCACACATTATGATCCGGTTGGCCCAATGGCTCACATGACTTTCCTAGCACCTGCAAGCTACCACACGCTGGATGTATGCAGAGTGAGTAGATAATGACATGAATCAGTGTGTGACATTGCATTGGAGCTAGTGATGCCATGTTGGAGATCAGTGCTCCAGCTAATGCCTTGTCCTAACCTTGCACAACTAAACACACATTCAGCAATAGGATAAATCACAACTCAGCACGATTTAAATGGATCATCAACTACTCGCATCCTATGTTGCTGGATTGATCCCTTCTAGTTGTTTCTGTGATTCTCTCAGTGTTTTGTGGTTCCTAAAGTAGTTTTGGATTGCCAAAATCTAGGGGAAGTGGTTTGGCAAATGCTTGGGCATATTTTGCTGCTTTAAGGCTTTTATACAAACCACTTGCTCCCAGGCGTGGGTATATGAGACAATATTCCCCTTTAAATATATCATGACTTGCACAATGAACAGAGGTCATGCAGAGAAAAGCAAGCTGCTAGAAGAGAGTGAGGGGAATGAAAAAGGAGGGCTTTCATCACAGGTGACACAGTGGTTAGCACTGCTGCCTCACAATGTCAGGGACCTGTGTTTGATTCCCAGTTTGGCTCACTGCTTGTGTGGAGTCTGCGCGTTCTCCCTGTGTCAGCATGGTTTCCTCCCACAGTCTGAAAGATATGCTGGTCTTTCTAAATTCATTGGTCATGCTAAATTCATCCTCAGTGTACCAAACAGATGCAGGACAGTGGCGACTAAGTAATGTTCATAGTAACTTCATTGCAGTGATAATGTAACTGCATTAAGTGCACAGTCTGTCACTACTTGTGACACTGATAAATAAACTTTAAACTTTATACCCGGCCATGGTATACATAGTCATTCCCCGATTTGAAGCTCAGCAACAACAATGTGTGAGATCATAGAATCAAAAAATCCCTATCGTGCAGAAGAAAGCCATTCAACCCATCAAGTCTGCACTGACTCTCTAACACTACCCTGGCCCACTACCCTGCCCTATCTCATGCCTAATCCATCTAATTTACAATAAGGGGAAACTTAGCATAGCTAACGACCCAACCTTACATCTTCGGACTATGGGAGGAAAACAGGGCACCTGGAGAAACCCATGCAGACATGGGGAGAATGTGCAAACTCCACACAGACCTAAGGCTGGAATTGAACCGGAACTCTGGTGCTGTGAAGCAGCAGTGCTTGAGGTGCTTAAGTGCCTGTAACACCCACAACTGCAAACTCAGAATAGGCAAGGAACATATTGTCAGTTACCGTTAAGGTTGGTGTGGCAATGAATTTTTGTGCATCTGATTCCTTTCTATCTGGAACTGAAGATATTTACCGCTTACAGTTTGTTGTTTACTGTTCCATATGGGAAGCCACTGAGTTTCTTGGTTAGATGAGAACTAATTACATTTTATTCCTTCTCACCAGATAGAAGCAGGTATGTGGTTTCACTGGATTTCCCACAGTGCAGAGTACAACTGAATGTAAGCAAAACACTTTGCAGAAGGCGAATACCTTATGGGAGAACTAAAAAGAATTTCATTCCCTCAGCATTTCACGGGGATGAGAGTAGGTATCAGATCATGTAGAATACTCTTTGGTATCCTGCAGCAGTTATGAAACCTTCATTCTACAGCAGCCTGCTATTCCAGCTACATTGGAGACATCATAGCCATGATGTAGAGATGCCGGTGTTGGACTGGGGTAAATACAGTAAGAAGTCTGACAACACCAGGTTTAAATCCAACCGATTTATTTGATAGTAAACTCACAAGCTTTTGACCCTCTGGCCTTCGTCAGGTCGTTGCCAGGTGACGAAGACCAGAGGGTCGAAAGCTTGTGAGTTTACTATCAAATAAATCGGTTGGATTTAAACCTGGTGTTGTCAGACTTCTTACAACATCATGGCCAGCCATAGGATGACCACAAGGGCAAGGTACAGCTATTGACTTTCCTGCACAGATTCTTGTTCAAGTGTGTTGCATGCATATAAGTCAAACTGCTGCACAAAATATGAGCAAAATATACATTAAGGGGTGAATTTGTGATTTGACAAAGGGTCATCTGAACTCGAAATGTCAGCTCTTTTCTCTACTTAGAGATATTGCCAGACCTACTGAGATTTTCCAGCATTTTCTCTTTTGATTTCAGATTTGAGCATCCGCAGTAATTTGTTTTAATTTTTTACACAAAATAGGAAACAGCTAACAGTTAGTATGCTGAAACAATGCCTGGATTGTTGTGTAAGAGCTCTGCAATTTTCTGCAAAGAGGGTGTTGGGATGTGTGATTGTCCACTATATGCTGTCCGACCTCACTATCATCACCGTCCTTGCCACCAGCTGTATGGTGAATATGTCAGGAAAAGGTGGAGGAAAAGAGGTAATGTAAACAGCCCCTTTCTGCCCAGAGTCTCTAAGAAGGACTCATCCAAATGTGACTTCATTATCCACAACACCAATTTCCCACTCACCCACAGACCTATATCTTACCATCCCTCTGTTACTGACCGTCATTGTGCGCACTTGGCCACAAAGTAAAAGAAAAACCAACCACAAGATAAAGTCATGAACCAGATCCATAATTAAAATCATTCCATATTGCATACAAATGACAATTAACTATCCTTGTACATTCCCTTAATGCATGCCTTTCACTTGCCTTTGCATCTTCTTTTGCTCCTATCTTACCCCAGTGACTGTGTCATGGCTGTGGAAAGCTGCAGACTTTAAAAGGAAGACCGCCTTGGAGACGATTTCACTGTTGATCAGATATGGCATGTGAAGGTTGATTCACTGGCCTTGATCTCTCATTAAACTTGAGATGCTACATTCAGATTTTTTGGGTTTAACTCCTGGCATTGGCCTCCACAGACCATTGTTCCTATTGCCTTTTGAATGTGTAGAATGGGGCTTAGCACTGCTGCCTCACAGCACCAAGAGCCTGGGTTCAATTCCGGCCTCAAGTAACTCTGAGTCCGCATGTTCTCCTTCTATCTGTGTGGGGTTTTTCCCTCCCACAGCCAAGGATGTGCAGATTAGATTAATTGGTCATGCTAAATTGAACATTAGTGTCAGTGGGAGTATCAGGGTGGGACTATTATCAGTGCAGGATTTGATGAGTTGAAGAGGTTCTATTATTCCATCATTCTACACCCTGACCCCTGAAAATACAGGACATCTCTCCTTCATTCCGCCTCGAAGTCTAGTGCAGCATCTGAAAAGCATTTAGCCCATTTTTTTCCCCATTTTAAGCCATTTATTCAATGACTTCCAGGTCAGATTTACTTCTTGCATGACTGCCAATTCCAGCTCCAATCGCTGTGGCCTTCCCTTCTGAGAGGTTCAGGCTATCTTTAAGCAATGCTGACTAAGTTAATTGGTCCTAGCAAGCCGTCATTTTGAATCTCTGCTGATGCCAAGAATAGCCCTGTTGGTTGAAAGCAGCAATTATACAAAGGAGTCAGCACCACAAAGCTAATGCAAAATCTGAGTCACATTGAAAGGGTGCGGGATTGGTCATTACACCTTGAAACCCCTGCATCTGTTTCAGAAGCGGTCCAATTTAACCCCTTCCATGCCCAGTAATAATCTCTATGAACTCAACTCCATTAACCAAGACTTGACAGTGTGGTTTTACTTCACAGGTACCAATAACATAAGGTAAAATAACATGGGTTGGTACCATCAAAACAAGTCACTCTATCTTAGTTTGCCAGTAATGCATTGATAAGAACACATTTTTCATCATATCTGAAAGATTTGACTTCCAACATACCGCCACTTTCAGATTAAATTAGATGTGATTGATAAAATGGTTATTGGTCACACTGAAGTTTTCAGTCATGGATAATAATTGTCATTTTTTTTAAGCCTGTCTTGTGAGAATATGATGGATGAGGCCTGAGGGTTTATTTTATGATTTATTGGCCCAAATTTGGGCTCACAAATCTCAAGCCTGGATGCAAAGATCTCTGAGAATGTGTGTCTCTTTATATGATCTCAAACTATGCCCAGCAAGAAAGCAAAGATGATTAAATATGCTTATGAATGTTGAATTATTTGCCTTTGTAAAATTCCGTGTCTTTACCTCAAATTGTTTTGGGAAAAAGGTGGGATAATCTAATTAAAAAGTGCTCGTTGATTTAGTCCGATTGAATTATCTTCCACCTTCTCAGATTTTGGGTGTGTTAGAAATTCAGGTTTGACGTTGCCCTCAACCTGCAAATTTATTCAGCTTCAGTCTTGTTGTCATAAGCCCCATTGGATTTTGCCTTTGTGCAAATTTAACCTCTGTAACAGGTAGAAAATACAATGTGAGTTTAAAAGTGTTGTCATCTGTCGAAAGCAAATAAAGCTCTTTCTGGGCCGCAGGAATAAGAGATAAGGGAAGAAACACACTCTTTTGTACTGCATGAATTTTTTTCTTGTAGTTTTCCATCTTAAAGATGTTGTAAGACTCCAGGTGTTTTGAGCAAATGATTGCACATTAATGAGAATGAAGCTGGTTGCCCAAGGCAGGTACAGACAAGGAACAGAAAATACTAATGCTTTACCACCTGCCATTTAAGATCAGCTATGAAGATAGGATTGCATAAACACTCCTGCTGTGCAGACGCTGACATGTAGCACCCTGTCTAGGCTGGAAATGAAAGGATAAGAAGTAAAATGATGCCCTAGAATGTTCCATTGCATTGCTGGTCCTGAACTCCACATTCGGTAAAGGCATGTATCAATTTTCACTGTGAGATAGACCAAGTTTTGAAACGAAGAAACTCATTCGACAGTTACTTCCTGGGACACAAATGATCTTCCATAAGATTTCATTTACATAGGAAGAATTTATGTTGAATAGATCATAAGATTTGAATGCCCTAGAGCTTGTGTATTTTCTAGTAGGATATGTGTAACATTTTACGAAGCATTACGCTGCTAAATTGCCATAGTTTTGTAAACTGATGAAATAGGTGAAGCGATTAATTTAATAAGATTTATAAATAAATAAATCTTATTTGGTAGGTAGAAAATAGATGATCAATTTATGAACACTCACCTCAATATTCATTTTTTGGTGGCTTACTATCATATCTTTTCCGTTGTTGTGATTTATCAGCCTCATATGTGTTAAGCAGTTTAGAAGATGAGCTGGATGCCTTCTCTGGTGCCTTTTTAAATTTGATTTGATTTATTATTGCCACAGTATTATAAAATCATCAAATCCTACAATGCAGAAAGAGGCCATTCAGCCCATTGAGTCTACACCAACCATAATCCCACCCAGACTCTATCCCCATAATCTCATGTGTTTATCCCAGCTAGCCCCCGACACAATCCATCTAACCTGTACATCTTTTGGACTGTGGGAGGAAATTGGAGTATCCAGAGGAAACCCATGCAGACATGGGGAGAATGTGCAAACACCACACAGACAATGACCCAAGCCAGGAATCGAATCCGGGCCCCTGATGTTGTGAGGTAGTGTTAACTACTGAGCCACCGTGCTACCCTATATTAGTATACAGTGAAAACTACTGTGTTTTTGCATGGTATATAGATAAAACATTCTGTTCATGTAGAAGCAAACAAGAGAGTGCAAAATTTAGTGTTACAGTCATAGCTGGAGTTTAGAGAAAGATCAACTTAATGTTAAATTGGTTCATTCAAAAGTCTGATGGTAGCTGTTCTTGAGTCAGTTGGTACATGACCTTAGACTTTTGACTTAACCATTGTGGTCATTGCTAATACAAGAAGCTCAAAAGCAATGCTGTGGTGATAATTCTTCAATATTTCTGTATATCCACATTGATAGATGCCTGATTTCTGCTCAGTGGCACCAATGCAGCAGCTAAATTGGAATCAAAAAGTTACCACCATTACAAGCTGATGTTTACCATACAATGGTATACCACAGCCCACAACTCTGAGACCATCACTTGCATAACTAGGGCTGACTCATCAAGAATTTGTACCGATTTTGGACATTGGAGAATATCTACTTAAGTGATATATTGAAATAGTTTCTATGCATTATCAGAATTATGCTTTATTGAACCTGATTATGGGGCATTCTACATAATACTGCCTCCTGTTCACACAAGTTTAAGGCTGGCAACCAAATTATTTATTCAGTCGCCTTTGTATTTTTGAATAGCACTCAAACATTAATGAGTAAATTGCATGAAAATATATGATTTGATATTAATAAATAAGAGTAAATAACTTCATGATCATTCCCACGGCTAAATGACTCAAATTATTCACTCACAAAAGCAGACACATCAACAAATGTGTAGAAAATAATCGATATTTTGATTAAAGTTCAATGTGACAGTAGGCCACAAAAACAATTCTAGGCAATCACTGCCTACCGGTGATATCTATTTAAGACATTGCACTAAAATAATGATTACATAAAGGTAATATTTATAGGGCGTGGTTGTGTCACATGTCAATGCTTGTACTGTTACTGGTAACCCAACAAGAATAGGTGCGCCTTAAGAAGTATAAATACTACATTCAGTAACACCCCTGCCAAAGATGTTTGTTGACCTGCAAAAGAAGATTCATTCATGTAGAGAGCTGGATTTCAAACATATGATTATGAGATACAACTTCAACAAACTGAAGTTAGGAGTTTACTTTCAAAAGAATTGGAAATCATTGTACAATAATCGTACTTAATAATTCTGAGCATTCTTCTCATTGGCCCTACCTTTGCCTGAAGCTGTCAAACTGTCTCACTGAAATATCAAAGTTCACAAAAGATTTTCGCTAAGTGATTCCCTTAATATTACAAAATTGTGTTTATTCAAACTATTTAGTATGCATCCATTCACTGAATGGAATTTTCAATGATATAGTGATTCCAACAGGCTAATAAGCTCTGAATGTAGCTGAGCCGTGTGTAACTGGCAGAGAGATAGACAAGTGAGAATTAACAGGCTAGAGGACTATTTTGGGAAAGAAGTGTTCTTTTTAATGGGACATTGGAATCAATCCTGTGACAGGAAGGAGCTTTATCAATGGGACAGACATGCATTGTGTGATGACTGTGTATGTGAGAGAGAGTTGAGTGTGTAAGTGAGAAAGGGGGTGAATGTGTTTGTGAGAGAGAGGGCTGGTGAGTATATGTGTGTAAGAGAGGGACGATGAGTGTGAGTGTGTGTGAAAGGGGGTTGAGCGTTTGTGTGAGTGTATGCCCTGTGAGAGAGGGTATCAATGAGTGAGTCTGGTGCGTGTAAGAGAGAGAGAGGAAGGGCTAGGTGTTTGTGTGAGAAAGAGTGAGGATAGAGCTCTGGGGCTCTGCTCCATTAGTCTGATCTGCATTTGCTCCTCTTCCCATTCTCTTTGGGGTGTCTGCTATCCTTCTCCCCAAGGCTTACCTTTTCAAAGGTCCCAGCTCTTCATCCCAGGCAGATCATTGCAGTACCACTTCTGGCCACTGTAGCACTGTGTCTGGCCAGATTGAAGAGCTGTTGGTCAATCAGATTGGCCAACAAGTCTCTGAGGTGCGATTTCTTCCAATGGCAATGGAAGTCCTGCTCACTGCCAATCAATACTCAAGTGAAAGTGAAATGGAAGCGGGAGTTAAAAAGTCGGTGGCTGCATGTTAGGCGCCTACTCTCGTAATGGCAAGTGCCAATTGCTTGCTGTCCTTAAAACTTGACTCTATCTTTTTGAAATTTGCTCATTGCCTGAACTCCTAATTCTCAGTGTGAGAAAATTGAAATGTGGATTCCCCACATGAAAAGGTTGAACAAGGAGAAGGATCAATGAGAAATATAACAAGTCCAAATATAAATGTAACAAGAAAATAGAAGATAGGATGGATTAAACTAATGGAGTGCGCTAATGGCCAGGGAAGAAATAGAGTTAAACAGCAGGGAACATGAAAAAGATGATTGAAAATAAAGTGAGAGAAACAAGTAATGAAAATGAATTAAACTGTCTCTACAATGATGCACATAATGTTCTGGTGAACCGGAGACAACAATACATTGAGGAAACACAGATATAGTCAGGCTTACACTTGGCCACAGAAAAATCAGGGCTGGAATTAAACATTAAAGCTTTTAACATATTTAGGAAAGATAGAGACAAAATAAAAGGAGGTGAAATAGTTGCATTTATTAAACAGAACATAATTACAGGAGAAATAATTGTAGACATCAGTAACACAGAAATAGAATAAACATGGGGGATGAGAAATGAGAGATAAAAGGAAATGGAGGATCAATCACACCTTAACAACTAACTGGAGGAGGAAGATCCACAAATATCCCCATCCTTAATGATGGGAGAGCTCAACATGTCAATGAAAAGGATGAGAGTGAAGCATTTGTAACCATCTTCAGGCAGAAGTGTTGAACGGATGATGTATCTTGACTTCCTCCTGACGTAGCCAAATTCACAAATCCTGTTTTCAGCCAATTCAATTCACTTGACTGACATCAAGAAATGGCTGAAAGGCTCTGCATAAAGCAAAGTCCACCGACATTTCAGCAGTAATATTAAAGACTGTGCTTCAAAATTAACTGTGCCCTTAGCTGAGCTATTCCAGCTATTCCAACACTAACATCTATCTAGAATGTGAAAAATTGTTTAATTATGTCTTGTCCACAAGAAATAGGACAAAGTAGGGTGGCATGTTGGCACAGTGATTAGCATTGCTGGCTCACAGTGCCAGGGACCTTGGTTCAAATCTGGCCTCAAGTGACTGCCTGTGGAGTTTGCACATTTTCCCCGTATCTATGTGAGTTTTCTCCGAATGTTCCAGTTTCCTTCCACACTCCAAAGATGCGCAGCTTAGGTGGACTGGCCATGTTAAATTGCCTCTTAGTCTTGGGGGACCAGCCAGGTAATGCATTTATGCTGATAGGGTCTGGATGGGATTGTGGTCATCATAATCATCCACTGTCTATACCAGTGGCTCATAATGGCAGCATTGTGTGCCATATACCAAGATGCACCGCAGCAACTCATCAAATCTCCACTAATAACACCTTCCAAACCGATAACCTCTGTCACTCGAAGGAAAAATGGCAGCAGATGCATGGGAACACCTGTGCCTGTTAATTCCTCTTTAAGCCACACACCATCTTGGCTTGTAATTACATTTCAGTCCATCACTGTCACTGAGTCAAAAACCTGGAACTCTTCTCCTAACAGATTGTGCCTTCATCACATGGGTGGCAGCAGTTCAAGAAGGCAATTCACCACAACCTCCTCAAGGGCAATTAGAATGAAAGAGGTAGTCATAGAATCCCTACAGTGCAGAAGGAGGCCATTTGGCCTATCAAGTCTGCACTGATAATAATATCAACCAGCCTCTAGCCGCAATCCCCCACATTCCCCTAATGCAAGGGGGCAATTTAGCAATTAACCTAACACGCGCATTTTTGGAGTGTGGGTGGAAACCAGAGCATCTAGATGAAACCCACACAGACCTGGGGAGAATAAGTAAAGTCCACATAGGCAGTCATCCCAGAATGGAATTGAACCCAGGTCTCTGGCAGTGTGACACAGCAGTGCTTGTCACTGTGCCACCTTGTTGTTCCACTTCTGATGAAAGATTTTTTTCTAAAAGAGGTATTGAAAAGATCACGTAATAGTGGAAAAAAGGAATATTTTTGATTTGGTTTGAATTATTAGTGTCACATGTACAGTGAAAAGTATAGTTTCTTTTCAGACAAAGCATATCGTTCATAGAAAAGAAAACAAGACAGTGCAGAATGTAGTGTTGCAGCCATAGCTAGGGTGTAGAGGAGATTAACTTAGTGCAAGGTAAGTCCATTCAAAAGTCTGACAGCAGTAGGGAAGAAGTTGCTCTTATGCTGGTTGGTATGCGACCTCAGACTTTTGTATCTCTTTCCTGATGGAAGAAAATGAAAGGGAGAATGTCCGGGGTACTTGGACTCCTTAATTATGCTTGCCAAGGCAGCAGGAAGTGTAGACAGAGTCGATGGATGGGAGACTGGTTTGCATAATGGACTGGGCTTCATTCACGACCCTTTGTACTTTCTTGCTGTCTTGGGCAGAGCAGGAGCCACATCAAGCTGTGATACATCCAGAAAGAATGTTTTCTATGATGCATCTATAAAAGTAGGTGAGAACCATAACTGAAATCTGCAACAAATTAGGAATTGAGTAAAAAACTTAGAATAATAATTGTGGGGGATTTCAAATATGAAAAAGGGAATATGACAGCTTCAATTTGTACAGGAATCCTTTCTAACCGAATATTTAAGAAGTCCAGCAAGGGAGCTTTTGAATTTGGATCCAGTAATTGGGAATGAACCAGGGCAGATGAAAAATGAAAACACAATGACATCAAGGCAATAGTTCCCAAATATAGTACAGGGTATGTTCAAAATAAGCCATGAAAAGAACATTATCATGGCAAAGATCAGGATGAAGACTAGAGAAAAACTGATTTTGATGTGCCAACGATAGAACATGAGCAAACAAAATAGACAACAATATTGGGAAACAATGATGTAGAATAAGAATGGGAAGCATTAACAGTTTAACAGAGGCTGGGAAAATATATTCTGTCAAGATGCAAGCAGACAGTTGTGGGACACTATGGGCAAATAGAGACATTAAGCAAGCTTCAAAAGTAAGGAAGGGGATATACACTAAGCACATGGACAGAGGGGAAAGCACAATGAGGAAGAATACAAAGAAATTATGAGAGAATTTAAGAAAAGAAACATGCAAATTTCCACACCTTTTAACATGCAGCTGCCCCCAAGAACATGCCTAGACTAATGTATATTTGTTAAAAATGTCTTAGGCCAAATGGTCATATAAGAACTACTATCAGAGTTCAGGAGTCAGTCCAGTAGACATTTCTAAGAAATTCAGGGCTCTTAAGGAGTGATTTTACAATTTTGCACAGCAATTTGCACACAATATGTTTAATGAGATAATGGCCAGGTAATCTGTTTGTAAGCTTGAGGGATAAATGGCAGCCTGGAAAGGGGGGTCACCTAGAAAGCATGCCGTGGGACTTTTTTTTCTGCCAACCAGGTGGTGGCTTGCTTTAACATCTTGTTGAAAGAGAGCACTCAACTGTCAGCTAAGATTATTTGTTAAGTGTCCTGGTGTGGGATTCGAACCCAGAACCTTCTGATGCAGAGGCAAGAATTGTACCACTGAGTCACAGCTAAAAGCAAGAGAGCTACAGAAAACTTGACCAGTACAAATGGTGTGAAAGAAAATAGCTTAAGAGGTATATTTATTTTCCAGAGTGTTACATTTGCAGCAAACTATGTGGATACTTGTAGGAAAGGTGCAAAATGTCCTTAGGGTGTTGTGCATATTACATTCTTATTAGTTCTAGCAGACAACTTGTGCTGACTTGTAAAAAAGTAATAACTTCTTTCTGCATTTGTAAGTCAGTTATATTGTTAGCATTTTTTTACATTTTCTACTTTTCTGAAATAAATAACTGTGACTTTAGCTCTGAGTGTGATAGATTATCATTTGCATTTAGTAATAACCTTTTCTCATCAGAATGTTTATTTAAAAAGCTGAACTCCTTGGGTATTGATCAAGACCATTGTGCACCACACAATGACTCCTCAACAGAACTGCCTGGATAAGAAAAAAAATTACATCTGACAAGCCTATTACTGTTACAAAACCCTTTTCCGCAACTTAAACAAGGGCACACTTTCACTCCTGCTATTCTGATTTACATTAAATTCATGTGCATCATTGATACATTATAACAAATATAACAAAATCACTGTTCAAATGTCATTGTCCATAAGCACAATGCACCAATTCAAATTCCTGTCTTGACTATTCCATCAGAGACAAAAAGCCGTTTAAAATAACTAGGATTATGCCTTGCATAAAAATAGTGAAGAATAGAATTTGGCAAAAGTGCATCACTTAGAACATAGAACATAGAACATTACAGCGCAGAACAGGCCCTTTGGCCTTCGATGTTGCGCCGACCAATTAGGAACAAGCAGTGACCCTCTAACCTAGACCATTCCCTTTTCATCCATAACTTCATGCAGTTAACTCTGCAAAAGTATTATCTACCATATGGTTAATCATATTTCCTCGTTATAAATTTAAATAATGTGCTTCAGAACAAATGGCTTCAAAGAGAAAACTAACACACATTGAGCTTGTTCACAGTTGCAATTTATCTCTAACAAATAACTTTGAAAAAAACATCTGTTGGATTTAATGATCAAAATGTTTAAGGTCTCCTGAGTATTTATTTTTAATTAAGTGCTCAATCGCACATATTTGATGTTCACATCTTTGATCTTATTGAAACTTTCTCACCATCTTTCCTAACACTGTTGACTCCTTGCTGGGATTCAATGGATTCTGGTGGTTTCTTAGTAATAATGTGGAGATGCTGGCGTTGGACTCATCCCACCCACTATCTGGAAAAGACTCCAAACCTATGTTAGAGTCAAAGACTTTGGACAGTTCTGACTTATTTACTGGAATGGCTACCCAAGAAATGATGATGTGAAGATGCCGGCTTTGGACTGGGGTGGGCACAGTAAGAAGGCTCACACCACCAGATTAAAGTCCAACGGATTTATTTGGTAGCATGAGCTTTTGGAGCACTGCTCCTTTCTCTCATCTGATGAAGGGGAAGGGGCAGCGCACTGACAGCTCGTGCTACCAAATAAACCTGTTGGACTTGAACCTGGTGTTGTGAGACTTCTTACTGTGCCTACCCAGGAAATGTTAGACTGAAAAATCTTAGGATTAAATGCCATGGGAGGATGCCCTCACTGCCCCATCCCCCCCAAACCCCTGAGCTCCTCTCCCCACCTCACTGTGGAAGCAAAGTTGATGGGGAGCAAACCCACGCTACACCGGCCAACCCTACAGTTAAAATGCACTGTGAGTGGCACTTCCACCCCTCACTGGGGAGGCAGTCCCGATCTTGAGAGCTCCCACTCAAACCAATTGGCTGGCAACTGTATTAGTCCTGACAGCATCAAACCAGGCGTTAACAAGATGGCAAGAGGAGGAAGAAGAAAGGCCCATGGTTTCCCGTAGACTGGTAAGTCCAGGATCTTGGTCAGGGAGAGTCTGGGCATGTCAGGGAGATGTTTGGAGGTTGATGCATGGGTTTGACATTATGATGAAATGGGGAAGATTCTATTTTAAGAGGGCTGCCTCCCTACCCCTTCGGCAAAGGGCAGCCCCAAAGCTCCTTTCTTCCCACCCTTTGAAAAGGTAATTTAAACAATCAGGCTGCCTGCTCCCTGCCAACTGTCCATGCCAAATGTTTAATGCCATGAGCAGTGTATTGTCAGAGAGAGTTAGCTTGGTAATGAGCCAAATTGACTCTATTTAAATATAATGAATAGGCTAGCATTTTCGCTATCCAACTATCCACTGTATTATGAAGGTAAATGCAAAGGCAGGTGGGAAGTTGGTGGGTGGGCATTTGCTCTAATTTACATGTTCCCCAAACCACTGAAAGCACAGCAGTGCAGCATGTAATTGCAGCCCGTAGTCTAACTCCTGGGTAACTACACTGACCTCGAGTTACACTCTCAATCGCTTTGACCCTGCTTGACGCCCTCTGAACCCCAACTTCTGCTGTTGTCTCCTAATTGCCACTTGATATAAACTGACTAGATCTAACCCCCCCACTGCCCAGAACATCTCCCCATCTCCCCTGGTGTCCTAGCTCTCCCTGCAGTCCAATCCCATTATCCTGCTCAGCTATCACCATCTGCACTTAACTTATCCAACTTACTTCCTTATCCTTATCTCACCCCCTTGCCCCATACCTTACACACCTTATCCTGTTACCCATCCTACATCTTACTGCTTCCCTCACCCACTATACCCCTTACCTACTTACCTTTTCTAACATATCACCTTGCTTCTAACACCCAGCGTACTCTGTAACCCCTTACATTACACACCAACAACCTTACCCGCCATACCTCTTACCCCACACATCTTATCCTCTTACCCACCTTCTGTCCTTATCTCCTTAGCTTGCCCACCTTGCCCCTTCACCCACTTACCTTCTCTCTGTAGTTTTTTAAAGAGGTTCTGCAACAGTTAAACTCTTATCAAAAGGCGGCATCTAGTGCTATTAAAAGGGAGTTTGGTTTGCCTTTCTCCAATGATCCAGTGCTATGAAGTAGCAGCTCCATTTCAGGTACACTCTGCAATACGAGACAGCCAGGATCAGAAGTCCCAGACTCAAATCATTGAATCATAGAATCTCTCCAGTGTAGAAGGAAGTCATTTGGCCCATTGAGCCTGCACTGACAACAAGCCCACTCAGGCCCTATTCCCATATCCCCCATATATTTACCCTGCTAATCCCCCTGATGCTAAGGGGCAATTTACTATGGTCAATCAATTTAGTTTGCATATCTGTGGAGCTCCAACGTGGTGCAGAAAATAGGAGAGGACTTGGATTCCAATGGTAATCATTACTCCTCAGAAGATTCAGGCCATAAATTATAAAAATGATAATGGTTCCAAATTTCCCAGTTTCTAGATGGTCAGAGAGCAGACATATTCTCTAAGATGTGTCACGGGAAGTCCTAGTGAATGGAGACCATGAGAATTGCCTGGAGAGATTGAACTTCTAATGGGCAATTCCCTTGCACCCCCCTGCTGCCCCACCACACCAGTAAAGTTCCAACTTACTTATTTGGATAGTTATCCAGGAAATATTAGAAAAATCTCAGTCTACCTCTTGAATAACTATACGGCTGATACCCCTAATCATTCATACTGAGTCCTCGATCCCCTGACCACTTCCTCCCTGACACCTCAATCTGAAGCCATGGGGACATTTCAACTTTTCGTCTGCAGAATATGGCAGCCAGTGCAGTAAATAAAGCTTCTGCACAACTTCTCTCCAGTACTTCAGTCCGAGGTCTCCTGTGCTGAGTCGTATCTTCCATCAGAAGATTGCCCAGAAAAATCGGAAGAAGTGAGTATTTTTTTGACTGATCTGGGTTGGAAATAGGCATTCTGATCCTGATTACAAGATTAGAACCAGCTATCTAGGGAAAACTCTTATGAATCCCATAACATTCCCATATTGATTATTTTTGAGTTGACTAAGCAATTAAACAAGGAATGGAAGAATTAACATTTATTTATTATGTGGGCTTCCTGTTTTTTATCTTTTATTTAATAAACTGCTTTAATTTATTTGGGTTATCTTACTTCAAAAGATCTGCACATGATTTGGAATTGAAAATTAGTTCACTTCAGTTAGATTTTTTATTATATCCAGAAACAAATAAAATTTGATACAGTTCAGGATTCACTTTACCGAAACTCTCAGTCTTGCCAAATATGCTGGATTTGAAGCAATATCTGAAATTTAATGGCAATAACAAGTTCAAAGATTTATATCCATCCATCATATCACATTGTTGGCATTGAGCCAAAACACATTTAATTATTTTGCCTGCATTAAGGACTTATATTTTCTATTTTCTCTGCTCCATTATATGTTCAGACATTTTAATGGGTGGCATTTTATGGCCTCACTTGTCCCAAAACCATAAAATCATGCCCAAAGTCAACGGAACTTTCCCTTGTCCACTCCGATTCCTGTGACAAGCGAGGTGATAAAATTCTGGCCATTGAGTTTCTTAGGGCTGGATCTTTTAATCTTAAGTCAATGGCTATTTGCGTTGCTCGCTGGTTGTCTTGCTAGAGAACATGTTGCGAAGGGGAGAGTGGGGGTGCCCTTTGGTGGGACTGAAAAATCCTGCCAGCAGGAACAGCTGGCAAATCCTGTCATTTATGTTAAATTTGTGATTCAAAGAATATCAGACTATCCAAACCTGATGATACTTCAATCTACAAGCTAAAGGAACATTCTCCCATCATGACACACTAACATTTTGGCATGTTGGGTTGAAAGATTTGCATGTTGGCCATTTTGCGGGATTTGCATATGCGTTCCAATGCACGCACATCTCCAACTGCTGGAAATCCAGCGTGGAAACCGGTAGGAAGACCTTGTCTAGACCCAATAGCATCTCCCACTCCGCCAGAAATATTTCACTCCTCTAAATGGGGTTTAGAGTAGCTTTTCACATTTGGGGAACTAATAGTATACCCTGCTGGAGCGAAGAGGGTAATTGGAGCCCCACAGGGGGTCGGGCAGTGGGGGAGGTGGTGCCCCTGAGCATGGGCATCCTGGTAGTGTCAGCCTGTGCCCCTTGGCATTTACCAAGGAGCAAAATGCCCATGCCCAGGGGCACCTTGGCACTGCCCAATGGGTAATGGGCAGTGCCAAGGGAATGTGGCCTGTTGTAGGCAGGACTTAGGGGTACTCGGTGGAGATGGAGAGTCTGCATGGGGGGTCAGCCAGGGTTGGAAGGAGGCTGGAGGGGGTAGACTGCCAGGGGATCTGCCTCCCATGGGAGGGGAGTCTATTGGGATGAGGGTGTCTGCCAGGGTAGAGGAGGAGCATCACTGCTGGGGTGGGGGGGGGGGGGGGGGGGGGGGGGGGGGGAGCGAGTCACTAAAAATTGGGACGCTCCGTGATGAGGTGGGGAACTATGGGGATGCAGGAATGGTCGTGCGGGATACGATCGGGCCTTGGCAGAGTTGGTGGGATGGTACTGAGGGGGTCATGGGCTACCCAGAGATTGATCTGGCCAGCAAACGGGGAGACTGACAGCGCAGGCCACTGTGCATGCGCAGAGTTCTGGAACAGTCAGACTTCAGTGTGAATAGGCCCCGCCGCCCTGAGCTTTTAATGATATTTATAATTGTGACCTCTGCATTGCACAGAGTGTGAGAGGTTCGAGCCTGAACTCCCCTGAAAAATCAATCATAAAGTAGATCAGTTTTCCCGCAATGAGCTGTTGAGGTCTTCCTTTGTACCATGTTTTGGAAAGAACATTTTGAATTTCAGTTCAAAATCTTTTTTCCTCCTTACCTTCCTGAATGTTGTTATTCATATGGTTCAGCGTTTCCTCCACCCTTTGGCATCTTCCTGAAGTGCATTCTTTGCACGTGAGCCAAGGTAATAAACATTGATCTACTGTTCAACTGGCTGAGCTGTCACAGCCGAAGTTGTTCTGTTCTCACGCAGGTACGAGGAAAATACTGCAGATGCTCGAGCCTACAACAAAAACAGGAAATGCTGGAAAATCTCAGCAGGGCTAACAGCATCTGAGGAGAGAGAACAGAATCCGGATGAACTTCATCAGAGCAAGGCAAAGGGTCATCCAGACTCAAAATGTTGGCTCTATTCTCTCTCCACAGGTGCTGTCAGACCTGCTGAGATTTTCCAGCATTTTCTGTTTTTGATCTGTTCTCACGTGATAAGGACACACACACACTCACATTCGTACACACACACACACACACACACACACACACACACACACACACACACACACACACATATACACAAATGCATGAGTATGAACCATTTTTCCTTCTGTAGTAAAGCAATGTTCAGGCAAATGTTATTTCCTTTAACATTATCATAGCATTTGACTAAATGTTGCATCAAGGAGCTTAGCAACATTGGAGTCAATGGAAACCAGAGGTAAAACTCTCCAATAGTTGGAGTCATACCTAGCACAAATGAAGGTCATTGTGGTGGTTGGTGGTAAGTCATCTCAGCTCCAGGACATTACTGCAAGAGTTCCTCAGGGTAGTGCCCTAGCCACAAGCATCTTTGTTTCCTTCATCAATGAGCTTCCTTCCATCATATGAATCTTAGAACCCTACAGTGCAGAAGAGGCCCTTCAACCCATCAAGTCTGCACCGAACACAATCCCACCCAGGCCCTACCCCCATATCCCCTATATATTATATCCACTAACCCTTTAAATTATGTATCCCTGGACACTAAGGGACAACTTCTTAGCATGGCCAATCAACCTAACCTGCACATCTTTGGACTGTGGGAAGAAACCGGACCATCCAGAGGAAAGCCACACAGACACAAGGGGAATGTGCAAACTCCACACAGACAGTGACCTGAGCTGGGAATCAAACCCAAGACCCAGGAGCTGTGAAGAAGCAATGCTAACCACTGTGCTACCATGCCACTATGGTTAGAAGTGAATGTTCACTAATGAATGCACAATATTCAGCACTTTTCACAACTCCTCAGATACTGAAGCAGTCCATGTTCAAATGTAGCAAGATCTGGACAAGATACAGACTTGGGCTGGCATGTGGCAATTAACGTTTGTGTCACATGAGTAATAGGCAATGGCATCTCCAATAAGAGAATCTAGCCATTGCCTTTTGACACTGAATGGTATTGCCATCACTGAATTTCCCACTATCAACACCCTGGAGATTGCCATTGACCAGAATCTGAACGATGCTAGGCCTGCAAATATTGTGTTACAAGAGCAGATCAGAGGCTAAGAATCCCATGGTGAGTAACTCATATCTGCAAAGCCTGTCCACCATCTACAAAGTACAAGTCAGGAGTGTGATTGAATGCTCCCCATTTGTCTGGATGAGTGCAACTCCAACAACACTCATGAATCTTAACACCATCCAGGACAAAACATAATGAGATCTTCCCTGCCTCTGCTGACAAGTGTCTGGGCCTGATTTCCATCAATTTAATTTTATTTAAATATGCAGAAATGGGCTTTACACACTAGCTTCTGGGTTTCCCACATATTCCGCTGCTACACCTCACCACCTGTCGGTGTGACACTACGCCAGCCGGAACCACTACTAGTTTCCAGAAATGGAAAACATTCTGGGGGCTCTGAGGTGAGCATATCCCTCAGGTGGTGAGGAAAATAGCTGGGCAGAAACCTGGCATTACCTCTGGCACCCTAACAGTGCCTTTATTGAGGAGAGAGGGGATGCCTGTCTTCTTTGGCGGGGAGAGTCCTCTGATATCCCAATGCTGGTGATAATGAGTGAGGGTGGTCTTTAACTTCAATTTGAGATTGGGGTACACTTTAAAACATGGAGCCAGGCCTTGCCCCTCTGAATGATATCATAAAATGCATCCCTTTTCTTCTAACAAATTGCCAGATGGTCTGGGGGGAAAATCTACCTGTTCTCTGGGGAGAAATACATAGGGTTTGTTCTCAAAATCTGACGCTTCTTGAGAAAAGTTCCACCCTTTATGACTGATCTCATGACAGGAGTATTTACTTACTTTGTAGCTTAATCCACCATCAAACAATCTTAATAAACTGGCTAACAAGCAAAATAGCTTGAACTAGTGAAGCAAATGTTTCTACTGCTTTACCAGCAAATATTTCCTTTGAGGGGAATGAGTGAATTTCATTATTTATATTCCCTGATGCCATAATCAGCTTGAAGTGCTTGTACATTTGGTGTCTATTGTCAAAACATTACAGGTACGCCAAACACATCAGCTTTACAGCAAATATTAATGTAAGGTTCAGCTTTCACAGTAATTAAGATATTTATGTCCCATCAGCATTTTGTCACATCTCCATCCATGCCCTTACAGAGCAGAGCAATAAATTGGGCCTCAGTTGAGACTCCACTGATTGGTCAGTGTGTTTAACCTATTTCCAGTTCTTGTTGAAGTGGTTAATTTTATCTGGAGTCGGATAGGACGTTATCTCTTCCATTTAGGAAAGGAATCTGACCAAGTATTGATTTCAGTTGGATATCATAGAATCATAAAATCCTGATAGTGCAGAAGGATGCCATTCAGCCCATAGACTCTGCATTGACTTTTACCCAGGCTTACCCTGTAATCCTATGTACTTATCCCACTAATCCCCATAACCAATACATCTTGGGCACTAAGGACTATTTAGCATGGCCAATCAACCTAACCTGCGCATCTTTGAACAGTGAGAGGAAAATAGAGCACCTAGAAGAACATAAGAACATAAGAAATAGGAGCAGGAGTAGGCCATCCAGCCCCTCGAGCCTGCTTCGCCATTCAATAAGATCATGGCTGATCTGTAGTGGTTCAGTACCACTTTCCCGTTTTCTCCCCGTAACCCTTAATTCCCTTGTTAATCAAAAACCTATCCACTCTTGACTTGAACATATTCAGCGAGGAAGCCTCCACCACTTCATCAGCAGAGAATTCCAAAGATTCACCACCCTTTGCGTGAAGAAATTCCTCCTCAACTCTGATCTGAACCGCTGTTCCCCCCCCCAAACCCTCCCACCCCCACCGCATCCCCCCCCCCCCCCCCCCCCCCCCCGCTCCCAATCTTGAGGCTGTGCCCTCTAGTCCTGCTATCTTTGCTAAGCAGGAAGAGTGTCTCAACCTCTACGCTCTACCCAATCTCTAGAAACCAATGAATACATGGGGAGAGCATGCAAACTCCACACAGGCAGTGACAAAGCCAGGAATCAAACCCCGGTTCCTGACGCTGTGAGGCAGCAGTGCTAACTACTGTGCTACCCTAAAATAAAGATATACTATTGAGTAGCAGCCAAACATTTTGGCTTGGCGTAAGTGTCAGAGGCCGGGTTCAATCCATCGACCTCTGGGTCGTGGGCCCTGTTTTGGACCACTCTGCTACCAGTTGCTAGCAGTCAACTAGCCCAATAACCATCTGTCCTTTGAAGACGATCTTAATGAAACATATTAAATTCTTCAAAGGATTAATAGGGTAGACACTCACAAATTGTTCCCCTTTGCCTGGAGATTCTTGAACTCATAATCTTTGGGCAAGTGATCAGCCATCTACCGCCTGATGAGGAGAAATTAGAGAATTTAAATCTTGGTAACGTTTTAACACAGAGAGTCAGGTGTTCAGTATATTTAAGACTTAGAGCAATAGATTCCTGGGAACTAAGGGAATCAACGGATGTGAGGATGGAGCAGAAAGGTGGAGTTGATCTGGAAGTTCAGCCATAATCTAATGGAATGGTGCAATTGGGTCTCGGGTTATTGTAGTCTTCTCCTGCTCCAAATTTGTATGAGTTTATTGTTGGGACTTGCAATGATGGTCACGTAGCTAATTTACTGTATGGGAAACAACTAAAACTTACATTAATAAGACCATAAAACATAGAAGCAGAATTAAGCCACTTGGCCAATTAAGTCTGCTCCACCATTCAATCATGGCTGCTATTTTTCTCATCCCTATTCTTCTGTCCTTTCCCCATCCCTGATCCTCTTATTAATCACCTTATTAATCATTTCTGCCATGTTCTGATTTAATGCCGAGTTGAAGAGATCACTTTAGCCTATTCATTGAGATAATAATTTCTTTGAGCTGAGAGATGGTAACAGATTACTTGCATGACTCTATTAGGCCAAACGTGGACAATTGTGACTAGTTTATGGTAAAAACTGGACGGCATGGACAAGTTGGGCCGAAGGACCTGTTTTCATGCTGTAAACTTCAGTGAGACTGACTCTTTGGCTGAACTTATCTATCTCTGTCTTAAGGACGCACAATGATCTGGCTTCCACAGCTTTCTGCGGCAAAGCGTTCCACAAATTCACCACTCTCTGGCTGAAAAAATTCCTCCTCATCTCTGTTTTAAAAGATTGTCCCTTTAGCCTGAGGTTGTGCCCTCTGATTCTAGTTTTTCCTATTAGATATTTGGCTCATGAGCTATTTTTTTTTTAATTTAATTTAAGCAACACAGCACGGGAAACAGGCCCTTCGGCCCAACGAGCCCGTGCCGCCGTCATACTATATAGTAGCAAATACATTATCCTATTTTAATATTCCTATATAATAATATATATATTATTCCTAATATGGAAAAATTTCACCATAGGGACAATTTGTTTCCCAATCAGCCTAAGAGCGAATTTTTGGGTTGTGGGAGGAAACCGGAGTGCCCGGAGAAAACCCACGCAACCCACGGGGAGAACGCGCAAACTCCCGCAGACACCGGCCCAATTCCAAGTGTCTGCACAGCCACATCGATAGTCTCTGAGCTGTCATGGTGCCCTTCAGACGGTCCACATAAAGCACTCATTTACGACACGAGGTACCAGGCAACCCATGAATCAACATCCAAGAGCTGTACCCGCACCACCTGCCGAATGCATGCTCAAAGTATGGACCGAATTACCTGTGGAAAAAAGCTGTAGTTAAACAGTCCTAATATATCCCTCTATCTGCATACCGCTCATGTGGCTGTCCAAGAGACTCTTAAACAGCCCCAGCGTGCCTGCTCCCACCACCTTACTCGGCAGTGCATTCCACACCCCCAGTACCCTTTGTGTGAAAAACTGCCCTCTAACATTCGTCCTATACATAGGCCCCCTCACCCTATGGCCATGACCCCTTGTCCTATCCATTTCTAAAGGTGGAAAAAGTTTACCTCCATTTACTCTATCTATACCCCTTATAATCTTATACACCTCTATGAGATCCCCTCTAAGCCGACGTCTTTCAAGGAAAAACAACCCCAGTCTATCTAATCGTTCCTCATAAGACAGTCCTTCCATACCAGGCAGCATCCTGGTAAACCTCCTCTGCACTCTCTCCAAGGACTCCACATCCTTCCGATAGTACGGAGACCAGAACTGGCCGCAGTATTCCAAGTGAGGCCTAACCAAAGTTGTATACAACTGCAACATCAAACTCCTACTCTTATATTCTATACCCTTTTCTATGAAAGCTACCATACTATACGCCTTCTTTGTCACCTTCTCCACCTGTGAGGACACCTTCAGAGACTTGTGAACCTGCACCCCCAAGTCTCTCTGCGTCTCTATGCTCCGTATAGTTTTACCTTTTATACTATAACTCTCTTCTGCATTTTTCCGGCCAAAATGCATCACCTCGCATTTATCCGGATTAAATTCCATTTGCCATCTATCTGCCCAGTCTACCAACCTGTCTATGTCCTGTTGTATTGCCTGACACTGCTCTTCTGTACCCGCCAATCCAAGCATCTAGTGCTATTAGTGGAAACATTCTCTCCAAGTCCACTCTATCCAGGTCTTACAGTATCCTATAAGTTTCAAAGAGATGCCCCTTCATCCTTTAAACTCCAAAGAATAGAGACACAGAGTTCTCAACCGTTCCTCATATAAGTTCTTCATTCCAGGGATCATTCTTGTGAACTTCCTCTGGACCTTTTCCAAGACCAGCACATCCTTCCTTAGATATGGGGTCCAAAACTGCTCACAAAACTCCAAACGGGGCCTAACAGCCTCTGAAGTACATCCCTGCTTTCTTGACAGAAAAAGAGAAAGCATACAAAGTGGTAAGGATTAGTGAGAAGACAGAGGATTGGGAAGCCTTTAAAAGTGAGCAGAGGGCAATTGAAAAAGCAATAAGGAGGGAGAAAGTGAAATATGAGTGTAAGCTATCTACTAATATAAAAGAAGATAGGAAGAGTTTTCTTTTCAAGGTATAAAAAGCAAGAGAGAGGCAAAAATAGCCATTGGACAATTGGAAAATAAGCTGGAGCAGTAACAACAAGAAACTAAGTAATGGCAGAGGATCTGAATAGTTATTTTGCATCAGTCTTCATGGTGGAAGAAACCAGTGAAATGCCAGAGCTCCAGGAGAACAGAGATGAGTAGGGCCATTACCAAGGAGAAGGTTCTAGGGAAACTGGAAGGTGTGAAGGTGGACAAATCACTTGGACTGGATAGACTACATCCCAATGTTCTAAAAGTGATTGTTGAGGAAATTGTAGATACATTGGTGGTAATCTTTCAGGAATCACTGAAGGCAGGGAAGGTACCAGAGGACTGGAAAGTAGCTAATGTAACACCGCTGTTTAAGAAAAAAGGGAGGGCAGCAAATGGGAAATTATAGGCTGGTTAGCCTGACTTTGGTCATTGGCAAGATTTTAGAGTTCATTATTAAAGATGAGATCGCAGAGCATTTGGAAGTGCATGACAAAGTAGGACTGAATCAGCATGACTTTATAGGGGAGGTCTGACAAATCTGTAGGAGTTCGTTGAGGAGGTAACAAGGAAGTTGAATGAAGGAGAATCAGTGGATGTGATTTATTTAGATTGCCAAAAAGCCTTTGACAAGATGCCACATCGAAGGCTGTTAAATAAATTAAGTGGCCATGGTGGTAAAAGAAAGATCCTGGCATGGATAAAGGTTTAGCAGACTGGCAGGAGGCAGAGAGTGGGGATAAAGCGGTCTTTTCCAGGATGTCAGCCAGTGACTAATGGTGTGCCTCAGGGGTCAGTGCTGGGACCACAACTTTTCACAATATAACGAATGATTTGGAGGAAGGAACTGAAGGCCCTATTGCTCTGTTTGCAGATGATACAAAGATACGTAGAGGCACAGATAGTGTTGAGGAAGTAGGGGAGTGGGTGGTGGGCTGCAGAAGGACAGGATAGGTTAGAAGAGTGGGCAAAGAATTGGCAGATGGAATACAATGCGGAAAAGTGTGGAAGGTGGAATGGAGGCATAGACTATTTTATAAATGGGGAAAAGCTTAGGAAATCAGAAACACAAAGGAACTTGGGGGTTATTGTTCAAGGTTCCCTTAAGGTTAATGTGCACATTCAACCGGCAGTTAGGAAGGCAATACAATGTTAGCATTAATATAACACCTTCAATGTAAAGAAATATCTGAAGGCACTTCATGGGGGCATAATTTCAAAAAAATAGAGCAGTTGCAAAAGAGACAGAAACAACATACACATTCTCCTTCCCAGGCATTGACAGGCAATGGAACATCTTTACATTCATGATATTCAATCTCAACAGCAACCATTTTCAGGCAAATGAAATATACTGACTGGAACCCCACAAGCAACAAAACAAACAATTTTGCTCAGAATTTCTTGTGGTTGAGAATTCAATACCCTGGAGGCTTTATTCCCTGGAATCTGGCCTGGAGGATACAGTCTACTGGAAGTAATTCAAGCAGATCGACAATGAAAGGTTCACTTGGCATCCTTGGAGCATGAGGTCCAAAATCCAGAAGACAAACTAGTCATATCTAGATTGAGGAATTCATTTTACAGACTGAAGAGAAACTTGCTCTCTCATGGTAAAAACTTTGAGAGCTCTTACTGAATAACCTCCTCACAATGCTGAATGTGCTGCATTAGGAGTGTCCAAAATAAGGCCAGTGGGTCATAAAGCCCTGAGTTACAACAATCCAAGTAACTCAGTCACATTTATTTATTTTATTTAAGTTTAAAAGTTTATTTATTTATTAGTGTCCTAAGTAGGCTTACTTCACTGCGATGAAATTACTGCGACAGTCTCTTATTCGAGTACACTGAGGGAGAATTTAGAATGTCCAACGCCCATAACCAGCACTTCTTTCAGACTGTGTGAAGAAACCAGAGCAGCTGGAGGAAATCCACACAGACACAAGGAGAACATGCAGACTCCTCACAGGCAGTGACCCACGCCAGGAATTGAAACTGGATCCCTTTTTTAAAACTATCCCAAGTATTGGGTATTCTAGTCGCTGTGCTGGTTATAGGGCTGTCACTCACAGTCATAATGTTCAATCCATCCCTTGAGACATACACAGAGCACCAGCAACATGCTTGTCCTGCCATTCAGAAAGCACTTTGACACGATAAAAAGTTAAGAAGAAGGGTAATTACATTATTTGGTCACCAAGGGAAAAGCACAGTAATGCTTTATCATATAAACATCATGTGAGAGATCCAGCAGAAACTAATTTTCATTCTCATAATTGCGGAAAGATTAACAAGTGACTACATCCAGAGTGGAATAAGACATAAACTGGAAAGGATAAAATAGATAATCGGGCTGCTGATATTCCATAAGATAAGAAGATGAAAGGAAAGAATATGTTGAAGAAATGAAGAGGAAGAGCTGTCAACT
This sequence comes from Sphyrna mokarran, assembly GCA_024679065.1. Lineage (NCBI taxonomy): Eukaryota > Metazoa > Chordata > Chondrichthyes > Carcharhiniformes > Carcharhinidae > Sphyrna > Sphyrna mokarran. The sequence continues at coordinate 19,277,101 of JAGIQG010000023.1, read as the reverse complement.
GCAGAATATAGTGAATGTATGATATTCCAAGCATATTATTTCAATGTGCGTAGATACATCTCATTTAACCATATCACAAAAAATGCATTACCCACCACATATAATTCTTAAATTCATAATCCCAATTCAATATTTCATTGTCCGAGTTCATGTTGTTAACATGCAGCAACACAGACTAACTATTTTCAGGCTAGCGTTCTCAACTTTTACAAGTAAACAGCAGCACGTATTAAGCAACTAATCTTTCACGCCTTGTAAACGATGTTCCTTTGTTAATCATTTTATATGCAGTCATAAAAAAGGTGTTGGGGTGTTGTTTCAGTGTAGACCAAGTTTCAATAGTAATGATTAAATAGGCTGGTGTCCAAGCCCTGCCAGCTAGTAATTTTTTTATATGTGCAATCTATGTGATTGTTGGTCAAATGTAAAACTTCTTGACAATCTACTTAAGCTTTTAATGGGATGTTCCATAGTGTAATTGGCAATTTCATGGTCCACAGCCCTCGTGTGAGGCTTAAAAGTGAGAATTTGAATGCATAATGGTCAGCTTGACTAAGCGGTTTTGGAAAATATATTTTCCAATGTATTTAGGTTTCACTGTTAGTTGCATGGCCATACAATATAAAATATCTCAACGATGATGGGCTCCTGGCACCCTTGCATTAAGGTTAAGACTGAACTGGGCCATGACTATAGATATCCTTCATTCAACTGTGACATTTCCTGATTCTGTGTTAACCTTTATTATTTATTTTTTACTGACAGTCAGTTCCTTTAGAATTTATCTCCTGTTTGTCAGGACATGTTTATTAACATTTCCAATCATACCTCAACAGTATGCTTCAGTTGCAAAGTTCACTGTGCATTCAGGAAAGAGGGACATCAGTATACTGAAGAGCGAGCTAGCTTTAAAGATAATAGGCCAAGCAAAAGGTGAATTGCGACTGCAGTAGCTTTTCTGATGTAGCACTCTAGAACAAGAGGAGAGAGGTCTTGTGCCCACTGGGGGACCAAAATGCTCTTGAGGTGAAGATTTAGAAGGGATTAGGCAAGGTCAGTGTGAACAGTCTGATGACATCGTGCCTTTAAGAAATGTATTAATATCATATTTCTTGTAAGGGGTATGTTTAAAATTCAGTTCTGTTTTACGTGGTGCTAATTTGCCTGGACTCCAGGCAGCTCATATGCTGAGAATGCAGGCCAATGATTAATTTTAGCTAGGGTTGCATTTGTTTAAATCTGTGTTAATGCATTGTCGTTTATTTTGTTTTCTATGGGGGTTGCAGAAAGGTTTTGATGATTGACAAAAACTGTCATAAAGAACAATACAACACAGAATCAGGCCCTTCAGCCCACCAAGTCTGTGCCAACACAGCTAACACTCTAATCAAACATTTTCTTACCTCAACATGTTCCATACTCCTCTATTCCTTGCCTATTCATGTATTTATCCAGATGCCTCTTGAATGTTGGTGTAGAATCTGCTTCCATCACCTCCACCGACAGCGCATTCCAGGCATTCACCGCCCTCTGTGGTGAAAAAAATGCTCCTTACATCTCTTTTAAATTTACCCCCACAACTTATGCCCCTGAGTAATCAATCCTTCGACCTTGGGAAAATTACTCTGATTATCCACCCTGTGCAAAATTGTCATAATCTTATGAACCTCAATCAGGTTCCCCCCTCCCCCTTTCTCTGACACTCTAATGAAAACAATCCAAGTTTGTTCATCCTTCCTTCAACGTCCACATCCTCCAAACCAGGCAACATCTTGGTAAATCTCTTCTACATCCTTTTCAATGCATCAACATCCTTCTGATAGTGTGGCGACCAGAATTGTACACAACAATCGAAATGTGGCCTAACCAAAATTCTGTACAGCTGCAACCCAATTTTCCAATGCCTATACACAACACCCCGACTGATGAAGGCCAACATGCCATATGACCACCTTGTCCAACTGAGTTGCCACCTTCAGGGAATTATGGATCTGCACGCCCAGATCCCTCTGTATGCTAATATTTCTAAGGGCTCTACTACTTACTGCATACTTTCCTTCTGCAGTAGACCTTCCAAATCACATCTCACATTTGTCTGTGTTAAACTCCATCTGCCATCTTTTGGCCCAGGTCTCCAGCTATTTATATCCTGCTGTATCCTTTGACAATCCTTCTCATTATCCATTACACCCCTAATTTTTGTATCGTCTGCAAATATACTAATCAGACCCCGACATTTTCCTCCAAATTATTTATATATATTACAAACAAAAGGTGCCCCAGCACTGATCCTTGTGGAAAAACACCCTTACATTGCAACTCTTTGTTTCCTATGCCCAAGTCAGTTTTGTATCCATCTTATCAGCTCACCTCGGATCCCATATGATTTCATTTTCTGTATCAGACTATCACGAGGGACCTTATCGACAGCTTTAAAGTTTACAATATCCACCTGCCACTTCCTCAAAGAATTCAAACAAGTTTGTGAGACACAACCTCCCCTTCACAAAACCTGCTGCCTATCACTCTTCCAGATGCGAGTACATCCTGTCCCAAGAATCTTCTCCAATAATTTACCCACCACTGATGTAAGGCTCATTTGCCTGTAATTTCCTGGATTGTGTTTTCTGCCCTTTTTAAAAAAAGGAACAATGTTAGCTACTTTCTAATCCTCTGGAACTTTGCCTATGGCTAAAGCAGATATGAAGATTTTGGACAAGGCCTCAGCAATATCTTCCCTGAGTATTCTGAGGTAGACCCTCAGGCCCTGGGGACTTGTCCACCTCAATGTTTTTCAAAACCTCCAATACCTCTTCCCTTTTTCTTTCAACATGTCCTGGAATGTTAACATTGTCCTTTCTACATGCACCCTTCACTCATTCTTCTCCTTTATGAATACTGATGCAAAGTAATTGTGAAGGACCTTACACACCTCATCTGGCATCACACAAAAATTCCCTCCATTGTTCTTGAGTGGTCCCATCCTTTTCCATCTCTTTCTCCTTATATACACATAAAGAGCCTTAAGGATTCTCCATAATCTTGCCTGCCAAGGACATTTCATGGCCCCTTTTAACCCTCCTAAGTCCCTGTTTAAGCTCTTTCCTGTTCTCTTTGTATCCTCAAGAGCCTTATCTGTTTTCAATTTCCTTAAATTTATGTATGCTTCCCCTTTCACTAAGCCCACATCTCCCTTGTCACCAAGGTTCCTGAATCTTGACATTTTATCCTTCATTTTTACAGGGAAATATTTGTCTTGAATTGTTAACAACTGACTTAAAAGATTCCCACATATCCAATGTGGATTTACCCTCAAACAACCACACCAGTCTACATTCCCTAGCTCCTGCCTAATATTGTCATAATTAACCCTCTCCCAATTTAGTAGTTTCACTCTCGGATTACTTCTACAAGTATCTTGAAACTTATAGAATTGTGATCACCGTTCCTAAAATGGTCCCCCACTGAGACATCAATCACCTGTCTGGGATTGTTTCCCAGAACTAGGTCTAAGATAGCTTCTTCCCGAATTGGATTATCTTTATATTGCGTCAAAAGCATTCTTGGATACATTGAATAAACTCTGCCCTGTCCAAGATTCTGGCACTAAAGGAATCCCAGTCTATGTTGGGGAAGCTAAAATTGCCCATCACAACAACCCTGTTGTTTTTATATCTTCCCATAACCTGCTGATATATCAGTTCCTCCAGTTCATGCTGGCTGTTGGGAAGCCTGGAGTACAATCCCAACAGTGTGATAGCATCGCTTCTGTTCTTGAGTTCTACCCATGTGGCCTCATTGCATGGTCCCACCAATGTGTCCTCCCTCTGTATAGCTGTGACATCCTCCCTAATCAGTGAAGCAACACCCCAACCTCTTTCATCACCCTCTCTACCTCGCCTGAAGCATCTGAATCCTGGAATGCTAAGCTGCCAGTCCTGCCCTTCTTTCATCCAATGCTCTGTAATTGCCACAACATCATAGTCATGTGCTTGAGGGAAGATGCTAATTTTCCAATTCTTGCGGTGGGTGGGACAGTAAAATCCTGATCTAATGGGTAATTTGGCATGGCCAGTCAATTAAAAGCACATCTTTGGAGTACGGGAGGAAACAGGAATACCCAGAAGAAACACATGCAGTCACAAGGAGAATGTGTAAATCCCACACAGTCACTCAAATGAACCTAGGTCCCTTGCACTGTGAGGCAGCAATGCAGCACCGTGCCACCGTGCTGCCCAGAAAGATGAACTGAGAGGTAACTTAAAGATGAACCTTATTGTGAGTGGATATTACTTCTTTCTGTCCAGAGTGAAGGAGATAACACGAAGTTTTGTTTTTGAAATTTTAAGTGCTCTCCATTCTTGGCATTTGTAAACCATGAAAACAGATTTGTGCATGACGGGCAAAGAAAGAGAAATGTCAATTTAGGTTTGCACAAAGAAGAAATACGCTCCCTTAGTTGTAAATTGTAGCCTGTGTTGATCACAAAAGAGGTATTATAATCCTTAGGGTTTCCAGTAAAATGGACAATTCACAGGCACTGGTTAAAAGAGCTGGAATTTTTCTGCAGCTGCCATGACCTGTCAAAACCACTGGAATTCAAGCAGGATGCAACATGAAAGTGTGTCTTACTTCTTGGGACAATGCACACAATACTAGCTGCAGGGCAAATCCAGCCTGCAAAGAACATTCCTCTGTTTTCGAAGACTATTTACAATATATCCTTTTGCAACCCCCTCCCCCTCCACCACTGTAACTAAGAAACATTACTTAGCTTATCGAACAAATTCAGTTAGTGTAAAACAATCCTTCAGGGGAATTACACAATAAATAAACAACCTTTTTTTAAAAATAATTTCAGCAAAACAAATGAGCTTTCTGTTCATTATCTTCTGTCATAGAGTTGCACGCAACTTCAAAACTAAATTCAGAAGTCACCCTTTATTATGATAAGTAGAATTCAGAATTAATTAACTTTACTTCAGGTAGTAATAAAATATCAACATCTAATCGGTGTTGCAGGATATAACTAAAAAAAATCCCCAAAGGGGACAAGCTGATCAAGAATAAAGGATACCCCTACAACTTGCAAATGAGAACATTGTGGTGATGAAAGCTATACTTTATTATAGAAATTCCTTGAAACTTTTCTTGATTCTAGGTAGATGTGTAGCAGTTGAACCATGCGTCCATTCTCAGCTAACCCTTACTAATATTGTCTCAAATAGATTCTTTTACGATATTGAAAACAGCTAATGTCTATCGTATGATATGGTTCTAAGGGTGTGACCATGGGCATAATTCAGCAAGACTTGGCCTGCTCTCCTTATAGTTTTGTGTTTCCTTTTAGTGTATTTTTTCTGAAGCAAGCAAATAGTATGGCTGCTAATCAATAAGAAGTTTGCTGACTGCACTAAGTAATAGGTCAGATGCTGGAGCAAGATTGTGAAATGCTGGGAGAATGGCAAAATGCTTATCCGTTGCTACTTAATTCACCAGAAGTAGGAAGGAAGTAATTCCTTTTTGAGGAATTTAAGAGGATTTTTTGTCCTGAGCCCTGTCAATTGGATCGAGCAGTTTTCAAAGGAATGCACCAGAAAGCTTAAAACAGCATAACAATTTTTCACAATGTCCTCAACTGTTTATTCACTGCCTTCTCTCAGTGTTATTTCTTCACCAAAGTTACAAAATATAACCCAACATCCTGACTGCTTCAAACCAGATTGTCTACTTAATTATATGCTGTTTTAACTCCAGCAGCTACAACTGAGCTTAATGATCTCGGGTATCTGTCTGTCTATCAGTTTATTATGCCAATATTACCCTTGAGATTGCCAATTAGCTGCTGTGGATATGTACTCATATGTTACTTTACTGCTTCAGGGAATTAATTACATGTTGTCACAATCAGGTGGACCTTACAGTGATGCTTTTGTTCCTGCTTCACACTGCTTTGGGGTCACTTGTTTTGGGTCAGTTTTCTTTAAGACCTCCACATTTAGATAAAGGTAACAAACCAAGCCAGTGTTATTTATAAATAGCTGCAAGATAAACCTCCTCAGGTTCTTTCCCTTTGGAAAGTAGGACCCTTCTACTTTACGTTCATTTATTAGTCACAAGTAGGCTTGCACTAACACTACAATGAAGTTACTGTGAAAATCCCCTAGTTGTCACACTTTGGCGCCTGTTTGGGTATTTCACCTAATGCGTGGCCAATTCACTTAACCTGAATATCTTTGGACATGGGAAGAAACCGGAGCACCCAAAGGAAACACACACAGGCACAGGAGAATGTGCAAACTCCACACAGAGAGTGACTGAAGCCAGGAATCGAACCCAAGTCCCTGCCATGTGAGGCAGCAACGCTAGCCACTGTGCCATGGTGCTACTGTGTTGCCCGCTTTAGATTAGCATTTTAGATTTAATTCTGAAAAAGCTATTTCCAAGATCTGCAATTATTATATAACTCCAGTTATCCCAAGAAGGTGACAGTAGGTTGACTTCTTGAGCTGCTATTCTTCATAAAATTGAGTTGCCTGATTGTATTAGAGTCAGCTCTATTGGTGTAGGATTGGATTTATATAGGCTCATCAGTTTGAGGAAAAGATAATAATGTGTAATTCAGACCCAGGATAATCCCACCACAGCAAATAGTGTGATAAATTATCTGGTCTGGCCTACACGTGACTCCAGACCCAAAGTGATGTGGTTGACTTTTACATGCCCCCTCAAGGGTAATTAGGGATGGGTAATAAATGCTGGCCCAGCCAGCAATGCCAACATTCCATGAAAGAATGAAAAAAAATTACTGTCATCAAGTTTCCTTTCCTAAATTCTATGACTGCACAAACATCTTTATTAACACTTGTTGTCTGGAATTCTGCAGCCATTCATGGTCCTGCAGGATTCTCCGGTCCTGCCTGCAGTGCACACCTAGCTCTAGGTTTCCCACTGGCATGTGGTGACATCAGTGGGAATTCCTATGGACAGCTGAGGGATCAGAGAATCCCACCACAACAAACAACGTGCCACCTCCCACCAATGGGAAACATGCAGCTGGGAGGTCAGAGAATTTTGCCTGTTATTTATTTTTAAACTAATTTCAATGTAACAGGCTTCCATATCTTCAAGTTAACTGCTGAGTAACCTAGGCCCTGCCCTATTATATGCTGTACCTATATAAATTAGTACAATTACAATGTATAGTTTGCACTTAAAATATATTTCCACTTTTTCCAGAGCATCATTTTACCCTTTTAAACTTATTCTCATTCATGTGATCTTTTATTCATTTCTCTACTTCACACTTCAGAAACAATCTTGGACCTACAATTTCAGTAGCAATTGCTTCAACAACCAGGTCTTTCTATGTGACGCAGTGGTTAGCACTGCTGCCTCACAGAGCCAAGAACCTGGGTTTGATTCCTGGCTTGGGTTACCATCTGTGCAGAGTCAACGTTGACCCTGTGTCTGTGTAGTTTTCCTCCCACAGTTCAAAAGATGTGTTGGTTTAGATGCGTTGGTCATGCTAAGTTCTCCCTCAGTGTACTCAAACAGGTGCCGGAGTGTGGTGACTAGGGGATTTTCACAGTAAATTCATTGAAGTATTAATGTAAGTCTACTACTGACACAATCTTGTCACCATTCAGTTCTTGCCTAGATTAAATCTATAATCTCTGTGTATTGATAGTCCATCCTCTGACTATGGTAGCCCCATTCCCCTATTCTAAATTTTCATATAGATTCTCTGACAAGTTTTACTGATGCAGCTCGTGAGATAAGGATCTTTCATGATAGAGTTTGCAGTTAGTGGGTTTTGAATTATTTCATGTGGAAAGTCAGTTATAGATCTGTTTAAGAGCCCTGGGTGCATATGAATTGTTACAGAATGCAATTGCTCAGTTTTGATAGGTTGCTCTTTACTAATTCTTTTGTTTTTATGGATTTCTAATCTATATGATTAATGATTTAATGAAAGGCTTTCTGTACTTAAATGACTCTAAAATTAATTTTGTCTTTAGTGATACTGCTGTAGTTCGCTATATTGATCCCAATTTGTATTTAAAAAAATGGCAGTTCAAATGAAAATTTGTCAAAGTACATTATGCAACCCATCTGCTTTATGTCACCTCTTGGTGTATGAGCCACATTTGATGAAGTTCATTTTTATTATTTACCACTGTTACAGTACAATGGACGGCAATTACACAGAGGTGAAAGATCACATATCATCACAGCAAGCGAACATAGCATCGGTAATGTGCCATGTACTTTTTTACCCTCAATGCATTGTTTTATGGTTTGTCAAGACTTATCGACACTTTTTTTACACAAGTCAAACAGCATCCTTTCCCTTTACTTCACATGCTTCAGTTCATTAAAGGTCAGATGAAATGCTTAAATCAAACCTTTAGATTGATTTGACTTGAATTTGAGTTGGTGTTTGTAAATAAGAATGAGAAACCTCTATCATGCAATTACAAATGTCTAATCAAGTATCTTTTCTGTTGCTATTACATTATTCATCTCACATTTTCAAATCACAAAAAAACTTCTCTAAAATGAAGAGGACATGAAAAATTGTTGGAGATATTCAGGAGGTCAGACAAATTTTTCAAAAGAAAAAGAAAGTTCAGTTGACGCTTTAAGTATGATTTATCGGCTTTATTCAGAACAATAACCCAATAGAGCGAGGAGCCTGATCTAAGTGCTGAAGAAAATCAGACCTCAAATCTGGTTCCATATCTTTCTGTCCTCTCTTCCCCAAACCTCCACCTCCCCCCCCAACACTTCCCCTCCAAAATTGTTTTCTCAATTCTAATTCTCCTGAAAGTCTAGTGGGAGAATTAATAGGCAATAGGGGCGAGATTTTCCGGCCATTCTTCCCCTAGAATGGAAAGTTCCACCAAAGGTCGATGGGCCTTTGCACAGTCTTGTCTTGCCCGCTACAATTCCCGTCATGGGCAGGGCAGGAAAATTTCAGCCCAGGTGTGTGATCACTTCTAAAGAAACTCCAAGACCAGCAGATAGATGTCTGGTCATATTGAAAAATGCCACCTCTTACGCATCTCTTATCAGAACTCAATAATATAATTCACAGTAAGACAGTCCTATGTGGTTGAGACCTTTCATAGCTACCACACAATGTAAAGTACAGAGATGCAAAATAATCTTGTGTAAATTTAGGCAGTGTTTTGGAAAATAATGACCGGGATTCTCCAGCCGTTCACACTATGCTGCCGCTGCTAGCAAAAATGGAAAATGTGACGCTCAGCCAAATCTCCATACACTGGAAACATCGCAACTGTGGGGTGAGGTTGGAGAATTCAGCTCAATATCTCAGTAGGGTTTTGCTCCATTGCATTTCACCTACTGTTTGTCAACCGTTTCCAATATGAACATGCCTTCAGTGCACATGATCCCTTTGAAAAATAAACAATTCCCATTAGGCATAAGTGAGCAGATTGAATTTCACTTGTCTTTCCAATTATCAATTTCTTTGAAGTAAAGTTCTTTCATCTTCCCTTCCATTTAATTTCACCAATTTGTTGTGTAACTTTCTCAAAAAGACAATTTACTTTCTTGGCCTTTTTCATTGAGCCATTTGGCCTTGTGGAAGTGAAACTGATATGGCATCAACTTCTTTAATATGGTGGCCAACCACACAAGAGTATAAAAAGCTAAGTAGGAGTTGACGTGGGAACCAAGCCACAGGATTTTTGTTCTTGAAAGAGAAATCAATTGTAGTTAAAATCACAAATTTTAAAAGTGCAAACATAGATTAAAGACATGTGTGAAGGCTTTGTAGCATTACATTGTGGCATACAGAATGTTTCCTTTACTAGTTTGGAGGCAGCATTAACTAATTTTAAATAAACCTGTAAGTGTCTGCATTAAAATATTTTATAGAAGAACTTTTTCACAAATTCACTGGGGGCGGGGGTGAAATGAACACATAGTGAATGGGGAATTGGTTTTATACACCAATTTCACCTCATTTAACATTAGGCACTCGCCAATAGTTTTATTCAAACTGTAGGTTTGTCCCCTGCAGTGTCACCCACTTCAGAATTTTCTCCCTCAAATAACTTTCCTTTCTTTAAAGTTTAACTCATAATAAATTGATTTATTCCCACAGAGCTACACTGATATATTTGCCTATTAAAAATTTAATTCCTCGCTTAGGAATTCTCAGTGGAACACATATTAGTTTATTTGTTATGTGTCAGGTAATATTTACCCTTCCTAAATAAATTACAAACTCCTGTACAATTTTTAAAAATTAGTTAATGCAGTGGATTTTTTTTCTCTGTTTCAGTTCTTGTGTAGGCCGGCGGAGATTACAGTCAAGCCCATATCTCACTACCTGATATCACAAAATATTTACAAAACCTATTCATGATCAAAATGTGTTATTTGATTTTTAAAAAATGGTTAAAAACTGACGGAGCATCATTAATTTGGTGGATTACAGTTACCAGGAAACGTTGCAAAGGGCGGGTATTTAAAGAGTTAAGTGGTGTCCTCCTAGTACACGATCTAACATTGGAATGTCTTGGATGTGTTAGAACTTGCTGGATTCTTTATTTGCTTGCTCTCTGGCTCTGTGTACAGCTGCTTTGCTCTCATACATACAGATTCATTGTCAAGGAAGAAAGACAGCTAAAAAATGTTGAAAACACTACATGCTGATTAAGTGAGTGATTGTGCACCATGGGTTGGATGTCTGAAATCTGAATTGCTACTTTGAATAACTTAAAGAGAAAATATCTTAAAATCTTTCATGAGATGACTCAAAATTAATTTGATGTATGTCTTCATCTGTGGAAATCTCAAAATGATAGAGCACAGCAAAACACCATTCAGCCCACTGTGTCTATGCTATCTCTTTGAAAATCTCTCGTATAAGTCCTTACAGTCAAATCAATGAGATAAGTAATAGTCATCAAATATTGAGGAGTACTATGGAGTAATTAAATGGAAATGAAGGTTTAGTTCCACCTGCTGGACAGGTATAACAAAGTGCAATGGTTGGGAAAAACTGAAGTGTATATGGGTGGAATCTTATGGTAACCCTGCACTTGTACCAGCTATAGTCCAGCTCAGGTGAAAGTGACAGAGATGTCAACTTCCTGCTCATCCCCACCAGAAGATTAATCATTCTCCTCACACATGCATAAGTAATGAGCTGACCAGTACAAGATCACATGTGGCTAGCTAACTTAAGCAGAAACCATTCTCACCACTCCCGCCTCCCAACTTATACTTCTGATCTGAAGATTCTACCCAATATTTCAATGAGTTAATCATAGAGACATTGGCCAAGCTTCCAACTCATCTCACCTATTTGCTCAGAAGTTAAAATTAGGCTCATTGTTATCACAGGAGAGATAGTAAGCAAGCGTAACAGTCTTAATTTCAACTTTGTCTTATTTGGGTATCATATTAACAATGCACGATGGACTGTTTGAATAATCTAATGGGGCCTTGTGGAGAATATGTCTACTGTTGCTCTCTAACCACCTACTGTCTTTTCATAATTAGTTTACCATCTGATGTAATAGTTTTCCTCTGTTAAACCTCAGATATTGTACAGTGGCTCGTTGAAGCTTTACAAGTGAAAAGTAAAAAGCCTTATATATTACTATTACTTCTGCATAACCACTATGGAATTACTCCCTTTTTCAATGTACAAGTGCCACAAGGGTTTGCCATTTAAGGTAGAGATGAGGAAGAATTTCTTCTCTCAGTATGTTGTTAAATTTTGGAATTCTCTACCCCTAGAGACCAGTGGAATCTGAGTTATTGAATATATTCAAGGTTGAATCCTGCAGATTTGTGACCCAAGAGACAGTCCATGTTTATAGGGGTCAGGAACGAAAATGGAGCTAAGGTAGTAATCAGATGAGCCATAATCATACTGAGTGGTGGAACAGACCCAGCTGAAAAGGCCTACTTCAGCTATTCCTTATGTTGTGTTAGATGGAGTGAATTTCCCATACATAAGAGCAGATTAATGCAGCATAACAGAGTCGTCAAATCTAATAGCAGCCATTTTCTTTGGAATAAGGTGTGGATTTAAAGTCTGATGCATATTTACTGCCAGTTTTAACTGCCAATTAAAATAAGATATATGATGAGTCTGAGTCAATTCAGCTAGGAAATGCAATAGATAATTTATAAATGGACTTCAGATTCAGTTGCATTAATGTGTGAATGTAATATCCACTTGAAACACAAGGCAAGACAATAGTGAAGACAACAGAAGATAAATGTGAGTTATCCACTTTGGTCGCAATAATAGAAAGGCAGATTATTACCTGAATGGGAGAGGGGAATACTCAGTGAGACCTTGGTGTCCTTGTGCATCAGTCACTGAAAGTAAGCACAGAAGGCAGTAAAGAAGGCAAATACTATTTGAGTATAGCAATAGGGATATTTTGCTGCAATTGCATAGGGCATTGGTAAAATCACACCTGGAATATTGTGTGAAGTTTTAATGTCATTACCCAAGGAAGGGTGAGTTTTCTATAGAGCGAGTACAATGAAGGTTTACCAGGCTAATTCCTGGGAGGGCAGGTCTATTCATAAGAGGACAGCCTAAGTTGGTTAGGACTGTATTCACTGGAGTTTAGAAGGTTGAGAGGGGATTTCATAAAAACATATAAAATTCTAACAGACTTAGACAAGGTATATTCAAAAAGAATGTTCCCAATGATGGGGGAGTCAGAACTAAGAGTCATAGTTTGAGGATAAAGGGTAAATCTTTAGAATTGAGGTGAAGAGAAATTTCTTCACCCAGAATGTGTAGAATTCATGAACAACATATAGTTAAGGCCAAAACATTGTGTGATTTCAAGAAGAAATTAGACTAGATATACCTCTTAAAGCTAAACGGATCAAGAGATTAGGAGGAAGGAGGGACTAGGACATTGAATTCGATGATCAGCCATGATCAAAATGACTGGAGGAACAGGCTCAAAGGATCGAATGGCCTACTCCTGCTTCTAGTTTCTATATTTCTAACATTAAAATCCTTCGGATGCTGAAAATCTAGCAAAACACTAAAAATGCTGAGAGGTAATGTCTGTGAAGAAAGAAACAGAATTAAAGCTTTTACGACAGCATCTATGGAGAGAGAACTGAGATAACACTTTCAGTCTGAATCTGACTCGAAACATTAACTCAAGTCTCTCTTGACAGATACTGTCAGACCCGCTGAGATTATTAAACCTTTTCTATTTTTGTTTCAGATTTCAGCATGTGCAGTAATTTGCTTTTATATTAAAGTTTCAATATTTTTTGTAACAAACAATCATCAGTTTGAAAGGTTAATTTGTGTTTCTTTTTCCACAGGTGCTGCCTGATCTGCTGAATATTTTCGTCATTTCATATTTTTGTTATAGTGAAAAATATTCAACATGTCAGACCTATTCAAAACTTGAGTCAATCATCGATGTCTTCCTAGATTCACTGGTGTTAGTCACTTCCATAATCTTACTCTACACACTGTTAGGGTACCAGTCAGAAACTCTAAGTTTTACTATGAAGCCAAACTAGACCTCAACAATTTTGGCATCAATGTGAGGATATAATGTTTCACTCCAGATTCTACTAACAAACTAGGAAGTTTTTATGAAAACAAACTTTATTTAATAACACAGTTTAATTACAACAAATGAATTAGCTTAACTTTCAACAATTGAACAATACTTAAACACAACAAGGTACACGTCTTAACTGCTAACCTCTCACTATAAGTTCCAATTCAAACAATATTCCTCTTATAGACTTAAACCTTCTCTCTTTAAAATTACTTAGCAAAACACAGGCAAACTTGTTGTGGCTAAGGTTACTAGTCCTAGAGCTTCCAGAATTTCTCTGGAGAGAGAGCGACAGAGAGAGAGAGACACTTGTTTTGTTCAAGTAGCAAGTGTTTGTATCTTAAAAAAACAAAAACAGAAACAGCATTTTGCCTCGGAAATCTTAGCTTCTCCTATTAAGTGCATGACCTGGTCTGAAAACACAGGAGAACCTCAATAAACAAAAGGCCCATTAACTCTACAAAGAAACATATCCCAAGCTAGCCTGCATTTCTTTGTTAGCCTGCATTCTTAGCATCTACTGTATGTTTACCAAACAAATCGACTCTTAAAAACAAAATATTGACTCTTAAAACAACCCCAGCTTAAACACAAGTTATGTCAAAATAGCACAGTGGTATCACAATACTCACATTTTTATTCTAAATTTTCCATTAGTGTCCAAAGATGTGCAGATTAGGTGGATTAGCCAAGTAAGTGTGCTGAGTTATGGGGATAAAGCCTGGGGGGGTGGGGAGGGGGAAGCAGGAGGATGGAAGTGGTCTAGCTAAAGACGCTCTTTTGGACAGTCAGTGTAGGCCTGTTGGGCCAAATGGGCTCATTCTGCACTGCAGGGGTTCCTTGGTTCTATGGTACAGAGGTTTACTCAGAGCGGTGAATATCTCCTTGTGTTACATTGTAACCCAGGAATTTAACAATGGGCAGAATTTTCCCTCTGGGTCCAACAAACTTTTAATGAGACCAACTAGTCACAAATCTTCAACCTGCTGTATTGCATCGACAGAACAAACAGAGCATAAGTTATGGTTTTACGTACGTTTGGTTTTACATAATCATACAGAAATAATGAACATTTTATTAACAGCAGTGAAGGTCATCAAGAAAAATATTGGAAATATTCAAATCAGACAACAGGTGGAGAGTAAAATAGATTTTCCAACCATTCCCATCGGTGGGATTTTCCAATCTCACTGATAGTGAACACCTATCACATATTCCCTGGTGACAGGGGACTGCAAACAACAAGGAACCTCATTAGCAGTGGGTAGACCAAAAGATATCAATCAATGGTGAGCCATCTCGGCTGCCATGAAATACACCACGATGGGTGTGGAAAATCATTTTTTATGTCAATGACTTTACATGAGAACAAGAACAGAAGCAGCAATATCAGGAGTGGGAATGGTGGAGAAACTAAGAGAAGATCTGTGATCGAATCAAAGGCAGGGGTGATTAAACAACTAAAGAAATGATGATACAAGGCAAAATGTAATGGGACAAGTAAAAACAAAACAGAAGATGGATCTAGAGGGGTGTAAAGAGGAAAGCAAACTCATCACCAAAAACTGCTGTCCAAAAAGAAACGTGGGTGCAAGGGTTGTGATGAAATTATTGAATCCAATATTGAGACTGGAAGCTTGGAAAGAATCTGATTGAATGATATAGTATTGATTCTAAGAATGGGACAGCTGGATGGGGTGAGTCAAAGGCATCTTCCAGTTGGGCACATTATAACCTCCTGGACTCAACATTTGAGTTCAACAATTTTAGACGGTAAACTTCCCCCTCCATCTTAGCCTTCCTTATCCCACCCATCTCCTTTTGTAGTTTGGTGTTTTTCTGTTCCCTGGCCTGTCCCAACACAACATGAAGGAAGGGCTGTGGATGTAGTACCTATGGACTTTAGTAGAACGTTTGACAAGATCCCACTGGTATCAGATCGGTACAAAAACTGAAATCACATGGGATTCTGTCTGTCTAGATAGATGCAGAAGTGTCTTGGCTATCAAAGACACAGCGTATTGGTGGAAGGAGCTTTTCAAGATGGAAATCTGTAGCTAATGGCATCCCGCAGGGATCAGTGCTGGGACCTCTGTTACTTGTAGTATACATAAATGATCTGGAGTAAAACATTGGAGGTTTTGATTAGTAAGTTTGCGGATGACACGATGATTGGTGGATTTGCAGATAATGACAAGTGTTGTCAGAGGATACAACAGAATACAGATAGATTAGAGACTTGGGCACAGGAAAAATAGATGAAGTTTAATCCGGACAAATGCGAAGTGATGCATTTTGGAGGATCAAATTTAGGTTTGGATTATACTGTAAATGGCAGAAGCCTTGGGAACATTAACATACAGAAAGATCTGAGCATGTAGGTCCACAGTTCCCTAAAAGTAGCAAAACATGTGGCCAAAGTGATTAAGAAAGCATATGTCGTGCTTGACTTCTTCAGTAGAGCATTGAGTACAAAAGTTGGAAAATCATGTTGCAACTATATAAAACCTCGGTTTGGCCGCATTTGTGTGTAGTTCTGGTCACCACACTACCAAAGGACATGGAAGCTTTGGAGAGAGTGCAAAAAAGGTTCACCAGGATGTTGCCTGGTCTTGAGGGTGTTGGCTATGAGGAGAGATTGAATAAACTTGGATTGTTTCCACTGGAAAGACAGAGGCTGAAGAGATAGCTTATTATAAGAGGCATAGACAGGGTGGATAATCAAAGACTTTTTCTGAGGTTGGAAGTGTCAGTTACAATGAAGCACAGGTTCAAGATGGAGGGGTGGGGGGGAGGTAGTTTATGGCAGATATGTGAGGAATGTTTTTCTTTCAGAGTGTGGTGGATACCTGGAACGCGGTGTCAGAGGAGGTGATGGAAGCAGACATATTAGCAGCATTTAAGAGGTTCCTGGATGAGTACATGATTAGGGAAGAAATAAAGGGATATAGACTGAGGAAGATCAGAGGTTTTTTTTTTAAATTTAGTTAAACGTTTTCATGACTTAGAGGGCTGGAGAGCCTGTTCCTTTGCTGTACTTTTCTTTGTTCTTTGTTTGCCTATGACCATGTGCCCCTTGCTGTTCAGTTGCTCCCAGTAGCACATTCTGCTATCTCACCATTTGCAAATATTAGAACCCTTCATCCTTTAATGGCACCATTAACAGACCCTTTAATCTTATTTCTGCATCAAATGTGCCCATATCGCCATGTCCTATCCCCATTTTTATATTCTGCTCCACCTCCCCCACCTCTTTTCTAGCCGTATTATCCATTGCATTTTTTCAGTTTTGTAAAAGAGTCATTTAATGTTGGGGGCGATCTTGAGCCCACTCCTGCCATCGATGAAATGCCAGGGAGTGGGGAGGGGGGAGGCGCTCAAGTTAAAGAAGTTGCATATCTTGCCAGCAAGATCATGATTTTGGAACTTCCCCCACTTCTCACCAACATTCACAATACCTGTGAATCTAATTTACATTAATTAAAATATATTTCAATATTTTAACACACCCCCTCCCCAGATATTGCCCTCCCCCCCACCATACGTTCAAACATAACATGAATCCATCATGAGGGTCGCCCGGAGATATAAAGGTGAGAACAGCCCCGGAGGTGGGGGTTGTGATAAGGGTGCCCATTAAACATGGTGCCCTGCTCTCAGTACAGCCGGGATTTGCTGGCTTGTTTAGGCCATGTGTCCCTACTTGATGGCGTGAAATACATCTGATTGTTTTGGCCAGAGTGTCATAAGATATTGAGAGAAAACTGAACTGTTTCATGAGAGGGACACACAAAGGTTTTCTTACCGGAAACAACAGTCAGCTTGTTCTCTCTGTATCTCTCCAGACATGCTGTCAGGAGATCAGGTTATTGAATTTGATCATCAGCAATGAACAAAATGAATGGTGGAGCAGGCTCAAAGAGCCGAATGGCCTGCTCCTACTTCTAGTTTCTGTGCTTCCATGAGTTTGTATTTATTTCTAACTTCACTAGCAATGCATCTTTCTTTTGAGCTTGCCCCCCACTCTTTCTAGCTTTCAGTTTCATACACCCTGACTGTGCATTGCCCTGTTTCAAAAGCTTTCCTTGTTTGTGTGCCTGCCTTTCTTGGCTCTCTATTCGCAGCCATTAAAAGGGGTCAAAGACTTTTCAATGCAGTGAATGTGAGGTGGTTATCAATTACCTAAACGAGCTAACAGACTGCTTTATGATTTCCAGTTTATGGAGAAGCAGCTCATTAACTACTTATCAAACTGGCCTCTTTAATAACTTCCATGCAATATTTTTCTTTAAAACATTTTGTGCAATAATTTTTATAAATTCTTTTCCCTATAGTGTGGAAGGAGGCCATTTGATTCATTGAATCTGCACTGACCACAATCCTATCGGTCCTATCCCCGTAATGCTACTTATTTACCCTACTAACTCCCTGACACTAAGGAGCAATTTAAGTATGGCCAATTAACCTAACCCGCACACCTTTGGAGTGTGAGAGAAACTCAGAGCACCTGGAGGAAACTCGTGTAGAGATGGGGAGAATGTGCAAACTCCATATGGACAGTGACTCAAGCCGGGAATCAAACCTGGATCCCTGGCACTGTGAGACAGCAATGCTAACCACTGTGCCACCCTGCCATCCTTTTTTTGTGAACAAGTAACTAAAAAGTACTGACATGTGGCAAATTTCTCTTCTCCTTCTGGGCAGGTCTGCATCCTGTGCCTTATTTACAAAGATTACGGGTGAGGCTTTCCAGTCGTGCTCATCCCAAGGCCGGAAAACCCTGCTTGGGATCAATGGATCTTTCCGCTACGATTCCCATGGTGGGCAGGATGGGAAAATTCTGCGCTATGTGCACTTCACTTGGTGTGCCTGCAAAACCGCAATTCTTCCTGGTTTCTGTGTGATCCCTGTACAAAACTCAGACTAGGGGTATTTTCCTGTTTATACAAACATGAGTGATCTTTCATCACACTAATCCTTCACTAGACCATCACATTGCACCACCACCATGTACAATAATGAAAGAACCAGCAGCACGTCCCAATCTCTTTAGTTCTGTCACATATACTGAAAATAAAATACTAAACTATCTCTACTAACTAATAATCTCTTACGTTAGGCTCAAATATGACTTCCTGATATGTGTTGGAAGATTTCTAAGAAACTGAAAGTGGATGTGGCCTGCCTCACCAGTTTTAAAACACCTGATCACATTCTCTTGGCCATTTTTTTTCAGAGTCAACCTGGGACAGGCTGAGCAGCTGACTTGCAGATCAATCTTCTGTCTCATGGGCTGAGGCAACTCATCTTCCAACTGTACAGCAGCAGACTTGAACTCAGGAGGCTTTAAGATGATTAGCTAACGTGTCTAACTGCTCAAGAGGTTTATACCGTGATCAAGGAACCAGATTCCTAAATCTCCTCAAATCTATCCCTCAGCAACAAACAGTTCCAACTATCTTTATAGATTCTCTCTTGCAGTTTCTTATATTCCTGCATCTATGATTTGGCCATTCAATTTTAAACTCTGGCAATAACACTGTTTGCGATATTGTAGTCCACAGGATTGGCACAAGAAAGTAAAGAAATATAGAATCCCTACAGTACAAAAGGAGATCATTCGGCCCATCAATCTTGCACTGACAACCATCCCACCCAAGCCCATAACCCCTACATATTTGCCCTGCTATCCCCCCACATCTAAGGATGCTAAGGGGCAAGTTAGCATAACCAATCCGTCTAACTTGCACATCTGTAGACTGAGAGACGAAACTGGAATGCCTGAAGAAAACCCACGCAGACATGGGGAGAATGTACAAATTCCTTACAGGTAGTGATCCAAGACCGGAATTGAACTCAGGTATCTGGCACTGCGAGGCAGCAGTGCTAATCATCGTGCCACTTTTATTCCTGTCTGGTGATGACTCTGGGCAGCTGGCCCATTTGTATTTTGTCCTTTCTTTCCCCAGCAGCCTGACACCTTCTCCCCCCTTCCTTCCTCTCCTGTAACATGGTTCCCCCCGGAATCCAAACTCCCTTATAAGAAACTGGAGGCAGTTCCTTTCTGCGGACCCAGAGACTGCCTCCCCCACCCAGCTCTCAATGGGAAAATGTTATTGAGCATGTGGGTTATTTTGCAGGAATCCTGTGCAGTCCTGGCTGTGTGTGTTTTTTTATTCCAAATCTGTTTTCAGTGTTTCAATATTTGAATAAATCTATCAATATTTTATCACTCCTTCAAACTTGGAATTAATTTCTATTGTAATGAAATGGTAAGCTCAAAATCCTGTAGCACATTTATTTGCTATTGATATGTGAGTTTCTCAGATGCGGTCGAGAGAGTGATTGCTCACTTCTTTCTGATCCTGCATAATCGCTCCTTCTCACAGCATTGTAATGACATTGTTGCCCTTTTCTGTTGGTCTTGAATTCATATTGTTCATTGTCTTTCTATTCTAAGGTGCTCATGTTCTAATTTGAACTCACACAGCTCTAGTCAAATATTTTCTTTTGCTTTCCCTTCAGCCTCATGCTACTTCTGTTAGTCCTCAGCTGCCAATCACGCTAAAACAATTTCTGTTTCTCTTCATTTCAGGGAACATGACTATTTCTGTTCCATCTATTTTTACATTTTGAATGACATTCACCAACAGTGTTATTTCAGGAACAGCCATCGAGTGTTGCAAACTTGATCTGCCATTGGTACTTTGCGGACTGTTGAGCTAATTCACCATCTTCTTACCTCTGAGTTCACTCACGCTGTATTATACACTGAGCCAGACATGTGACACCAGAAGTCTTGTGGCACAGTCGTTTTAACCAGAAACTCTGAGATTAAGGTCAGCACAAGGACTTGCTGGCCACTGAATGAGCATTAGTAACGTGGTTCAGCAGGCTGACAATTAGCTTGGGAAAAATAAGGGTGGTGCAGTAGTTAGCACTGTTGCTGCACAGCGCCGGGAAGCCAGGTTCATTTCCAGCCTCAGGTTATTGTCTATGTGAAGTTTGCACCTTCTCCCCGTGTATTTGTTCTGGGTGCACCAGTTGCTTCTCAAAGTCCAAAGATGTGCAGGTTAGGCTGATTGGCCATGTTCAATTGCCCCTTAGTATCAAGGGGATTAGCAAGGTAAATATGTGGGGTAACGGGGATAGAGTCTGGGTGGGATTGTTGTTAGTGCAGGCTGGATGAGCTGAATGGCCTCCTTCTGTACTGTGGGTTTCTGAGATTCTATGAATAATATTTTGTTTGATATCTGGAATGGATGTTTGTGTTTTACGCATGTTATTTCTTTGTCCTCTCTGCAGGTGGGCTCAGCAAGCTATTGCTGAGAACTGATACAAATTGTTTATCCAATTTACATTCAAATTAACAGTTACATAATAAATTTTATAAATAAACTATCCTTTAAAATAAGCATGTTTTGAGGAGAAAATATTCAGTGTCTACAGCAGTGGGAGATAGCTATCAACAACATATGATATTGTTCATCGAAGAAATATTACATGGAATTTTAATCTTTGTACTTATTTAACAAGTGGCCTATATTTTTGTACATGCTTAATCAACATACTTTGCAGAAATTTTGAAGAATAACTTCTTCGATTAATTGTCTCTATTCACTGATGATTATGCTGTGAAGCAATTTCGATGATTTCAGACGCATTGGGGCGTATTTTACTATTCCCAGGATTCAGAGTGGGTGAAAGGCGGAATATGGAAAGGTCTATTGACCTCAGATGGGATTTTCCAGTTTTAGGGCGAGACTAGATGGAAAATCCTGCCCGTGATATTCTCTGATATGTAAGTATGGTGAATGTGATGTTTGGTTTAAATATATTTATATGGATGTGTTGGTCCTGACTGGCTATAACAATAACGTTGGTTATGCTTATCTTCAAACATCAATGCAGACATGATGGATTGATAGATTCTAATATTACCTGTCAGAAAAGAAGCGGGTACGAGGCTAGTAGCGTGAAGCTAAACATAGCAAAGACATAGTTAGGCCTCTGAGAAGATGGAACTAAGCAGTATATCACTGTTCTGGCAATTATTTGTCCATCGTTTGCAAACTGAAAGGCTTTTTAACGGATTTTCAAAGCTGCTGGCTTGCTGTAAACATTTATGCAGATCAGGGTGATGGGCTTAAAACGCTTGAGTGACACAACTAATGTTAGCGTCTTAATAGGCCTCCAGATGCACTTGTTCAGTGCTCTGATGTGCATCAGAACTCTAAACCCAGCAGGGCCTTTCATTTGTTTAACTTTACAACACTAAGCACTTTCCGCTGGCATTTGCATCATAATGAAATGGCTGTGACAACTGATAATATGGATGTATCATTTCGATATGGACAGCACCCATTATGCAGGTACAAAATGAACATTAATCATATCAATTTAGGAGTGGGAGAGCCTGTGCCTAATTGACATAGGCGTTCGTCCCCATGTTAAATTCATTGCGACCATGTTTTAGGTATCTAACAGCTGTTAAGCCTCAAAAATATTTTAATGAGGGACCAATGTCTATTGATGGACCGGAAGAGCAGGACAGGCGTTGGGTTTCTTTGAGTTTTTGGTTTGTTTAAGTGTTTTCTTTAGGAAAAGCAAGAACACTTGTCCTGACTCCGCAGTGTTCTTTGATGCCATCACCCACCTCCACATCTAACCATCCTCTAAAAGTACCGGGGGGCTGATGCCAGTGGTTCGAAATTCTTTGTGTTCATGGCCCGAGCTGCCACATATCCAATGCCTGTAGCTCATCCTATGTCTGCTGATGAGACCTGAGGCCCAATCTTGTGATCACCTCAGGACTCTCTCACATCAGGCCCAGAATAATTTCTCTTCCTTTGGCTCTGAACTAACTCTGAAGTAAGCCTTTTACCTTCTTGAAAGTGATGAGTATTTTACTTTTATTCTTGCAATCGGGTCAGAGGATAGGTGTATTTGTTACTCGTATGGAAGTTGTGCAAATTTTTGTACCACCTATTAATTTGATAATTGCACTTGTCAATTTAACAGTGGAGTGCAATCACTGGCCTGGGAGAATACTAGTTTTTTTGAGATTCTGGCCAGCTCCTCTGCAAACTCGAAAATAGGATGTCGTTCTTAGAGGGGATCTTCTTTAAGGAGAGTTTTTTTTTTGAAACTTTTGCTTGGAAAGTGTGTTTTTATCTTTCTTTGCTTAACATATCACTTTATCTGTTATTTTACTTGACATGAGTATTTCTTGTGGCAAGCGCAGATTTTTTTGCTTTCGCAGTTTACATTGCAAAGCTTGTATCTCCAATGATAAAATTAAAGTTTATTTATTAGTGTCACAAGTAGGCTTACATTCACACTGTAATGAAGTTACTGTGTAAATTCCCTAGTTGCCACAATCTGACATCTATTCGGGTATACTGGGGAGAATTTAACATGGCTGATGCACCTAACCTGCACATCTTTGGACTGTGGGAGGAAACCGGAGTATCCAGAGGAAACCCATGCAGACACAGGGAGAATGTGCACACACACAGACAGTGGCCCACGCTAGGAACCAAACGCACATCTCTGGTACTGGATGGCAGCAGTGCTAACCACTGTGCCACCATTTCTGAAATCTGCTGATTTGTTTATGGTGAACAAGGCAGTCACCTTGGGAATTCCTTCACCATGTATAATCCCACTCTTAGATTTGTAACAAAGTAGTTCTTGGGTGTACAAGGAAAGTGGGTAATCTCATGCTATATGAGTACTGGTTCTTTTTTGCATTATTTATCAACTGTCCACAGAAGCATCGTGAAGTCACAAAGCCTTGGATTGCAAGTAGTAATGCATTTGTTACTTTCACTTTTACAAATGCTAGGAATCCAAAGGTGACGGAGCATTATTGTTGATAGATATTTATTAGGTGCTGGTAGCAAAAGGTACAAAATAAAAGATTGGTCTAGATTAATAGTGGGACAGACTTGATGGACTGAATGAACTATGTCTGTTTTATATCCCTTGCATTCCAATGGCACCCTTGTACTGTGTAGACCATTAGGCATGACCCTTACTTCCTGCGATGTACAGGCTGAGATCTGCCCGCTGTTTCCTCTGTACTGAATTAACTTAGCTAAATGCTGGGACTGTTATGATTTGATTTGATTTATTATTGTCACATTGGGATACAGTGAAAAGTATTATTTCTTGCATTCTATACAGGCAAACCACACCAGTGATAGAATACGTAGGAGAGAAGGAAAAGAGAGAATGTAGAATGTAATGTTACAGTCTTTGCTGGAGTTTAGAGAAAAATCAACTTAGTATAAGGTAGGTCCATTCTAAAATCTGATGGCAGCAGGAGAAGCTGTTCTTGAGTCAGTTGGCATGTAATCTCAGACTTTTGTGTCCTTTTCCTGATGGAAGATATTAAAATAGAGTGTGTCCACGGAATCCTTGATTATGCTGACTGCTTTTCCGAAGCAGCAGGAAATGTAGACAGAGTCAATGGATGAGAGGCTAGTTTGCATGATGGACTGGGCTACATTCATGACCCTTTATAGTTTGTTACGGTTCTTGGTCAGAGCAGAAGCCATACCAAACATCTGGAAGGGATGCTTTCTGTATAAATTGATGAGAGTCATATTATCTCATAAACTCTCCGCAGTACAAAAGGCGGTCATTCTGTATCAACCACAATCCCAGCTATGCTTTATTTCCATAATGCCACACATTTACTCTGTCAATTCTCATGACATTAGGGTCAATTTAACACAGCCAATCAACTTAATCTGCACACCTTTGGACTGCTGGAGCACCCGGAGGAAACTTGCACACACACACACAGGGAGAATAACCTGAGGCCAGAATTGAACCTGGGACCCTGGTGCTGTGAAGCAGTAGTGCTAACCACTGTGCCACCGTGCTGCGCTGCTATCCTGTGCTCTGGGGATGAAGCTAAAGTGAATGAACAGTTGTATTGAATGTATGTGAGTTTTTAATCACCAGCAAAGTAATCCATTACACAACTGATAACATTTTGAAAATTCTGTTCCAGCCAGGCTCAGAACATGTTAGTTGAAAATGGAAAGCTGAACGCCATGGCTTGCTGAAAAATAATTTATTGAGCAACGTTGAGCACAAGGAAACCCAAAGGGTGAGTAAATTATGCAAGCATGACAGAGCCATAGTTTATCTTTGCTTAAAGCATTGAATGTCTGACATCTCTCTTTCCGAACACCACATGTTGATTGATCTTCAGAGCTTTGCTTTTTATTTAAAAATGAGACAACATAATGAGTATACTCTTTGGAGATCTGACACGGTGAAAGCTTGCCGCATACTCGGTTAAACTGCGCACTGAATTATGGTGTCCTTACAGTTCATAGATCATTTCAGGTGAAGGGAGACTGACCAGTATCTTTATTGCATAGCAATAACAAAAGGCAAAGATGTAATCATGTTTTAAATAATGAATTAAAAGAATTATAAGAAATGACTGTTCTATCAAAGGTTAAATGATTTGAATTAGTGGGAAGTGTCAACTGAAGGGAAGGACAGGAAAAGGTTACACAATTAAACATGTGACTCAGGTAATTTAACATCCATTTTAGGAACCTATATTGTCCTGTTTTCATAAATTATCCCCACCACAGACACATTTTTGAGATTCAATTCACATGTTATAAAACAGAAAACTTCAAAAATGATAATAAACTAGCCATAGACACAATAAGTGTACTAAAAAGTTTAAAATACTAATATGGATGGGAAAGGCACAGTGCTAATGCAAAATGAGTCTGACAACTGAAGAGATTATAGATGATTGATGGTACTGTAATCATTATACACTCTGTGAAAAGGCAATTAGGATTCAGGTTACAAAGCTCGTTTTCTGAGATCGGACAAATGAACTCAGAGTGAGTCAGGAGTAAGATTGTGAAAGCACTTGAAAACTGAGGTTTCTCATGTTTCCTTGCCTATGGAAAGCAGATAAAAACCTTATTTGAAGTTAAACCTTATAATTGAACTTCAATTACATGACACTACAAATTGGGGGAAGTGGAGTTACACGGACCACAATCACTGAAATGGGAGAATGCAGAGCCGTTGTAGTGTATTCCCAATGGTATGAAATCTTTATTTTTAAAAATAACTTGCAGGATCGTTGAATCATAGATTCCCTACAGTGCAGAACCATTCAAGTCTGCACTGGCTCTTATTCAGGCACACCCATAACCCCATATATTTACTCCATTAATCCACCTAATCTTGGAACGCTAAAGGGTAATTTTACCCTGGCCAATCCACCTCACCCACACATCTTTGGGAGGAAATGAGAAGAAACCCACATGGTCATGGGAAGAATGTGCAATCTCCACACAGATGGTGATCCGAGCTGGGAATCGAAGCCGAGTCCCTTTTGCTGTGAGGCAGCATGCTAACTAATGTGTCACCCTGATGTCTTAGAAGCTACAGCACCAAGGGAGGCAATTATAGCAGCCTGAGGATACCCAGGTGCCCTTTCTAATCCCACCTTCCTGCAGCCCAGCAGATTTGCCTGCTTTATAGAAAAAGCCCTCTGGTAATTGGATTCATTCTCCAGTCAGTAAATTGCTTCAAACACCAACGCAATCCAGTAAGCAATGTGTTAAATGTGCCTGATGAGAGGGAGCGTAATCAGCCTGAATGCCGAGCACAAAACATTAAAAGAATTTACCTCTTTTTAGAAATTGAGGGCAGCTTGGATTTGATGAAGTGTCCCTCTGTGTAGGCGCAGTACTGCTTTCCATATCCCACCACAAATTTCCTGTCATTCTGGCAGCTGGCAGCCAAGCGGGCATATGGTGTCTACGTCTGGAGGAACAGTACAAAAACAGGTTTCCTTTTGTGTGTGAGAATCATTTCATCCTTTGTTGTCTAGAGAGGAAAGCGACAGAGAATTAATGTTCTCGTTCCTAATGATGAAATAAGTTAGGACAAATGTTTCTGCTCTTTAGCAGTCTGGGCTACATGCAAGGGACAGGCAATTCAGTCTGTGGCCAAATATTGGCAGCTTGGGGTGATGATGCAGGGGGAAGTGCAGTTTATGTTTTCTGATCGTCTGTTTGGAGGAATCAGTTTCTAAAAAAATAAGACTACATGTTGAAGTTGTCCAGAGTTGAAACTTATTAATAGAATAGAATTGTAGAATCCCTACAGTGCAGAAGGAGCCCATTCACCTCATTGCCCTGCACGGATAACAATCCCATCCAAGCTCTATCCCCATCACCCTACATATTTACTTCATTAATCCCTCTAACCCATGCATATCAGGACACTGAGGGTCACTTTAGCATGCTCAATCAACATGCACATCTTTGAAGTGTAGGAGGAAACCGGAAGACCCAAAGGAAACCCACATAAACACAAGGAGAATATGCAAACCTCATACACATACAGTGACCCAAGTTGGGAATCAAACTCAAGCGCTTGGAGCTGTGAGGAAGCAGTGCTAACCATCGTGCTGCCATGGGGCCACTGCTCATTGATTGTATCCAAGATATGGACGCCTCTTACGATGATATTGGAATATTAATGCAATTCATTAAAAGGGTAGCACTCTGCTTAATTTAAAATTAACACTTGGAATTTACCTTAAGAGCAGCAATTACGTCATGGGTTAAAACTTTACACTCCCCTACTGGCAACATTTTAGGTGGCTGTAGGAGTATAAGATTGAAAGGATGGGATTGACTCCAAGTTTTCACTTGCCCTAATCACACAGCAATTTAACGTTTCGGTGGGCAAGGCTTCAAACAGGAAGCCTACTCTTGCCTCAGTTAAATGCCATTTTCCCCTCAATTCATGGGGTGGTGGGAAGATTGAACTCCAATCAAGAAAGCCCTAGACAGTTGTGAGCCTTTTGTACTTTCTTCCTGTAAAAGTGGTGGAAGCAGAGTCCTTGAATATTTTTATGCAAGAGTGGATAGAGTCTTGGTGAGCAAGGGGGTAATAAGTTATGAGGGGTGCAGGGCTAGGCAGGATACAAATTTGTAGTTACTATCAATTTAGCAGTGATCTTATTAAATGACAGAGTAAGCCTGAAGGGCTGAAAGTTCTACCCCTGCTCCTTATTCATTTGTTTGTATGTTTGAGAAAGAACAGTTACATCTTAGGTGGGAAAGGGGATGGGGAGCATCTCCATTAGAATCCCTCTTCTGCAGTTGGGTGCACCCCTCAAATTAAGGTCATAAGGCCTCTCCCTTAAGACCCTGTTCGCCACCTTTGTCGTTGTCCATCCACCCCCACTTCCCATCGCCATCCTCCTTCCAACTCTCTGTACCTGCACACGCTTGTACCCCTTGAGCCGACAAGAGCCTCTAGTGCTTAGGCCTGAGCTTCAACATTCTCCTGCATTTTATTTTTGCCCATTGCAGCGCTGTTTCTGAAGGGACTGGAGAACTTCCAGCCAATTAGATTGGCTCATTCAAGCGTGTAATAGCTACAGGACACTTGGAACTTCAGATGGTGAATAAATTCCAGCCACTGTGTTCTGTTTGGATTCTTGGTAGTATTGCATATTATGGATTAATTTTTGGGGAGATGCTGGAATGGAAGATATGCATTAAAGAAATAATCTTCAGATTACCTTTCTGGAGTGGAACCTTTTTTGTTTGAAATTAATTTCTGTAAATCATGCCTCCAAATTAAAATCATTGGAAAGTTTGAAAAATTGCAGGAAGCAAGTGCTCAAATTCCCAATATTCACACCTTTCACTGGGAGCCACTTTAATAAAGTTACCTTTAGTTTTCTGTGCTGTTTTGAAATCATTCTGTGACTGTTAGCAAAACGTGGTGCTGTAAAACAACAGCAGGGTAAGAATTGTGCCCCAGCTACTTGTTGAGTTCCCCAGACAAAACCTCAACTGAATCAGGCAGAAGGTACAAGCTTAAATCTAACAATTAATCATAAAATCCTACAGTGAAGAAGGAGTCTGCGCCAACCACAATCCCACCCAGGCCCTATACCCACAACCGCATACATTTACTCCAGCTAGTCCCCCTGACACTAAGGGGCAATTTAGCATGGCCAATCCACCTAACTTGCACATCTTTGGACTGTGAGAGGAAACTGGAGCACCCGGAGGAAACCCACATAGACACAGGGAGAATGTGCAAACTTCACACAGTGACCCAAGCAGGGAATGGAATCTGGGTCCCTGGCATTGTGAGGCTGCAGCGCTAACCATGTGCCACCATGCCACCCCGAACAGTTGAACAGAGAAGGAGAAGGAAAGATTAGAAAGAACCACATGTCTCTAATCATGTTCACATACTTGTTCACAAGTGACATGCGAACCTGTAAGTATGTTGTCTCATTGAAGTGCAGCTTTGGGGAATAAGAAAGTATAACATTACTCAGAAAAAGAAAAGTGTAGTGCTATCCTAAAAAAAATATGCACAGGTCTGCAAATGCTGCAGACTTCATCGTAAATTACCTTTTGTCAAATGCATCCAAAATATATGTTCAAAATATATGTTATATTTTGTACATGAATGGCAGAAATAATTTATTCCTAAAATAGCAATGGAACAATTAAGTGTTAGCAGTGAACAAGTAGCTTCTTTAAAATGATACAGATTTTGTTTCCCTTTTGGCAATAAACCTCTCTGAATAACAGCATTGGCCGATCACGGGATTTTCCTATTTATAGCCTTACTTCACAGGGATTAGCTGGAGCAGATAGAAGAACAGATTTTTGCTCCAGTCTATTTGGACTTTGTAGCCTTGAAGGGACAAGTTTAATTAACTACATCTCCAAATTAAGGGCAGACAGGTTTCTTCAAGATAGTCACTTTGCAGCTATTGGGAAAGGATTATCATGGACTGAACGTTCCCTGATTAAATGCGCAATAGTTTGTACATTCAGTGATGTAGTGCTCCAGTTATAAAAGTACTCAGTGTATGGGGGCCCAGTGCCATGGAGAACCATCAGTTTCTTAAAACAGCTTGATCATACCCTTTGGGTGATCAGGCCTACAGATCAATTAAATTCTGCCACAAGATGGTGCTATTGATATTTCCGTACTTAACGGAAGACAATCAAAATGTTTTCACCAGTCCACATGTCAGTTTATTGAGGTAGTGGTAGGATTCTCCTCGTGAAACTTGAAGTTATCTTCAAAAACTACTTTCAAAAAATGTTTTTTTAAGGTTTGTTTTTTGTTTTCCACTTTATAATTATGTGAGAAACCACAACGAGACAAATCAAAATGCAGCGTAAAGGATTTTCAGTAAATAAACCTACTGGGTGGGATTTTATGGCCCCGCTCATTCTGAAACCGTAAAATCCCACCCGAGGTCAATGGACCTTCCCATTGTCCAGTCCTCGCACACTCTGATCCTTGTGGTGGGTAGGGTGGTAAAACTCCGGTGATTCACTCCATATCCTTTTGCAATGGAACTTCTCATATAGACATTGAAAAGAAACATCCTTCTTTATACAACACTTTTGGACCACTTTGCATTTTGGACAAAGTGTGACCAAATTATCTCAGAGCGGGAAACGGCCGGGCTGCTGTGTGGATGAAATATATCCTAGTTCGATATTACAATTAATAACTGTTCATGTCAGTGTCTGCTGCTCTTTATAACGGTCAATTTAATTTCAGTTGCAGTTTAAATTGGAAATGTCGTTAAGCTTTCTGCCATCATTAGGAGCCATTGCAGCTACCGCTCAGCTATATAATGACCAGAACAGTTCACCCTGGTATTAAAACTCTCAATTGATTTCAGCAATTCCACTTGTGAACTTGTCTCATCATTTTCCTTCTTTTTTCCGAACTTCTTCTGTAGCTATTGTTGCTCGTTTACATCCCTTCTCCTTCAGATCACTATAAGGAATGGACCTATTTTTGAATTTTCTAACTTCTGCCTCTTAACTGGAGTACATTTTCACAGCATTTGGCAAGCATTTAGTACCTACAGCACTCAGTAGTTCTCCTATGTGAGTCAGGGCCATGGAGATGGATCGTTTAGTTGGTTATGTGGATTATCACTGGCAAGCTCTAATGCTTTTCTTTATTTGTGGAACATGGCATCACAGGCCATCGCATTGCCCATCACTAGTTGCCCTTGTAATGGCTTGCGAGGCCATTTCAGAAGGTAGTTGAGAGTCACACATATTACTGTGGCTCTGGTGTCACATGTAGGCCAGACCAGGTAAGGACGGCACATTTCCTTCCCTAAGGACATTAGCGAACCAGATCAGTTTTTCTGATAATGGTCATCAGTAGATTCTTAGTTCCAGATTTTGTTTTATTGAATTAAAATTCCACCATCTGTTGTGGTGAGATTCAAACCCGGGTCCCGATAACATTAGTTGAGTTTCTGGATAAATAGTCTAGCAATAATAGTTCCTTGGGAGAACTGAAGAGAGGCAACGATTTGCGAGAGGAGAGCTTGTGGGTGAGTAGAGCGATTTTTAAAACTAACTTTACTAGTTCTTTTTTTAAATTTTAGACCAAAGCTGGAAGGTGTTGCCAAGAAACGTGGGTAGAGTTTTTTTTTAACCTTACTATAAATTGGGGCGGTGAGGAATCCCAATACTCTACACAGGTAGAGTATCCCATCCCTCTCTCCTCTAACCTAAAAAAGAGAGAGAGAGTGAGAGCAGGTAAGTTTGTTTTTGTTTTTGTGTGTGCTGTAAGGGCTTTGGCTCACAGGGCCTAAGCAAAAAGGGTGAGGCAAGGTAAGTTATAAGTTTTTATTACTTTTTTGCTCTGGGTTTCTAAAAAGGGGCAAGTATGGGTGTGAGGCCGGTATGTTGTTGCCAGTGCAATATGTGGGAGGTCTTGGAGGCTCCTGGTCTCCCAGACATCCATACCTGTGCTCGGTGTGTGGAGCTGTAGGACCAGGTTAAGGAACTGGAAATGCAGCTTGAGGACCTTTGTCTCATTAGAGAGAATGAGGAGATAATTGATAGGAGCTATCGGCAAGTGGTCACACCAGGGCAACAGGAAGAAGGCACGTGGGTAACTATTAGGAAGGGGAAACCTCAGGTGATGGAGAACACGCCGGTGGATGTCCCCCTTCAAAATAAGTAGTCCTACCTGAGTACTACTTGGGGGGGGACAGCTAATCCAAGGGAGGCAGCGGTAGCCAGCTCTCTGGAGCTGAGCCAGTACGTCAAAAAACTAAGAAAGAAAGCAGCAAGGCAGTACTAATAGGGGACTCCATAGTGAGGGGTTCAGACAGGCAGACGGGAGTCGCGGATGGTGGTTTGTCTCCCTGGAGCTGGGATGTCTCTGGATGCATCCCAGACATCCTGAAAGGGGAGGGTGAGGAACCAGAGGTTGTAGTTCATATAGGTACTGCTGACATAGGCAGGAAGAGGGAGGTGGCCATGAAAAGGGATTATAGGGAACTGGGTAGGCAGCTAAGAAAGAGGAAAGCGAAGGTAGTAATCTCAGGATTGCTGCCTGCACCTCGGGAGAATGACAGCAGGAATGGAATGAGGTGGAGGGTGAATGCATGGCTGAGGGACTGGAGCAGGGGGCAGGGATTCCGGTTCCTGGATCATTGGGACCTCTTTAGGGGCAGGTGTGACCTGTTCAGTAAAGATGGGTGGCACTTGAATCCCAGAGGGATTAATACCTTGGCGGGAAGACTGGCTAGGGCTACTGGGGGGGTCTTTAAACTAGAAAGGTTGGGGGGAGGGAATAGTGATGAGGAGACTGAGAGCAAGGAGGTTAGCTCCCAGGTAGGGAAGGACTGTAGACAGTATGAGAGGGAGGTTAGACGGGTGGTGGAGAAGGGAAATATCCAGACTGAGGGGCTGAGGTTGTGTCTATTTTAACGACAGGAGTGTAGTAAATAAGCTAGATAAGCTTAGGGCGTGGATTGCTGCTTGGGAATGTGATGTGGTGGCCATTACAGAGACTTGGATGTCTCAGCGACAGGACTCGGTACTTCAGGTATCAGAATTCAGATGCTTCAGTGTTGGGGGCAAAAGAGGAGGTGGTACGGCACTGTTGATCAGGGACAGTGTCATGGCTGCAGAGAAGGTGGATGCTGTGGAGGGAATGTCTACGGAGTCTCTGTGGGTGGAAGTTAGGAACAGCAAAAGGTCGATAACTTTGCTGGGTGTATTCTATAGGCCGCCCAATAGCGACAGGGAAGTTGAGGTGCAGATAGGGAAACAGATCCTAGAGAGATGTAGAAATAACAGAGTTATCGTGATGGGAGACTTCAATTTCCCAAACATCGACTGGAATATCCCAAGGGTAAGGTGTTTGGCTGGGGAGGAGTTTGTTAGGTGTATTCAGGAGGGTTTCCTGACACAGTACATGGATAAGCCTATGAGAGGAGAGGCTGTACTTGACCTGGTGCTGGCTAATGAACCAGGATAGGTGTTGGATCTCTCGGTAGGAGAGCATCTTGGGGATGGAGATCATAATTCTATCTCCTTCACGATAGCATTGGAAAGAGATAGGATCAGGCAGGCTAGGAAGGTGTTTGTCTGGAGTAAGGAGAAATATGAAGACATCAGGCAGATAATTGGACGAATGAACTGGAAGGAGGCGTTCTTGGGGAAAAGTACAGAAGGAAGGTGGCAGATATTCAAGGAATGTTTGTCTGGAGCTCTGCACGACAACGTTCCGATGAGACAAGGAGGTTTTGGTAGGACACGGGAACCGTGGTGCACGAAGGTTGTGGTGAACCTAGTCAGGAAGAAAAGAAAGGTGTATAAAAGGTTCAGAGAGCGAGGAGATGTTAGGGAACTAGGGGAGTATAAGGCTTGTAGAAAGGAGCTTAAAAAGGAAATTAGGAGAGCCAGAAGGGGTCATGAGAAGGCCTTGGCGGGTAAGATTAAGGAGAATCCCAAGGCCTTCTACAAATATGTGAAAAGTAAAAGGATGAGAAGAGAAGGGACAGGACCTATAAAAGGTGAAGGGGGAAAAGTCTGTATGGAACCAGAAGAAATGGCAGAAGTGCTTAATAAGTACTTTGCCTCGGTATTCGCGGTGGAAAGTGATCTGGGAGGTTGTACTACAGGTTTGCGGCAGACTGAAAAGATTGAGTATGTGGATGTTAAGAAAGAGGATATGTTAGGACTTTTAAATTCAATCAAGATAAACAAGTTGCTGGGACCAGATGGGATGTACCCCAGGTTATTGTGGGAGGTGAGGGATGTCATTGCAGAGCCCCTGGCGATGATCTTTGCATCGTCGATGGAGACGGGAGAGGTTCCGGAGGGTTGGAGGATTGCGGATGTGGTTCCTATTTTCAAGAAAGGGAACAGGGATAGTCTGGGAAATTACCAAACGGTGAGTCTGACCTCAGTGGTTGGTAAACTAATGGAGAGGCTTCTGAGGGATAAGATTTATGAGCATTTGGAGAAGTTTAGAATGATCAGAAATAGTCAGCATGGTTTTGTTAAGGGCAGGTCATGCCTTACGAGCCTAGTTGAGTTCTTCGAAAATGTGACTGAACACATTGACAAAGGAAGAGCGGTGGACGTGGTGTACATGGACTTCAGCAAGGTGTTTGATAAGATCTCCCATGCAAGACTTCTTGAAAAAGTGAGAGGGCATGGGATCCAAGGGGCTTTGGCCTTGTGGATCCAGAACTGGCTTGCCAGCAGAAGGCAGAGAGTGGTTGTGGATGGGTCTTTTTCTGCATGGAGGTCGGTCACCAGTGGAGTGCCCGAGGGATCTGTTCTGGGACCCTTGCTGTTTGTCATTTTTATAAATGACCTGGATGAGGAAGTGGCAGGATGGGTTAGTAAGTTCGCTGACGATACGAAGGTCGGTAGTGTTGTGGATGGTCTGGAGGAATGTCAGAAGTTGCAGCGGGACATAGATAGGATGCAAGACTGGGCGGAGAATTGGCAGATGGACTTCAATGCGGATAAATGTATAGTGGTCCATTTTGGCAGGACCATTGGGATGAAGGAGTACAATATCAAGGGTAGGAGTCTTAGCTATGTTGAAGAGCAGAAGGATCTTGGGGTCCGAGTCCATAGGACTCTTAAATCGGCCTCGCAGGTGGAGGATGTGGTCAAGAAGACGTATGGTGTACTGGCCTTCATTAATTGAGGGATTGAGTTTAGGAGTCACGAGGTCATGCTGCAACTTTATAAGACCCTTGTTAGATCCCACTTGGAGTACTGTGCGCAGTTCTAGTCACATCACTATAGGAAGGATGTGGAAGCTATTGAAAGTGTGCAGAGGAGATTTACAAGGATGTTGCCTGGATTGGGAGGCATGCCTTATGAAGATAGGCTGAGGGAGCTAGGACTCTTCTCCCTGGAGAGACGAAGGTTGAGAGGCGACCTGATAGAGGTTTATAAAATGTTGAGAGGAATAGATAGGGTGGATTCTCAGAAGCTATTTCCCCGGGCTGAAATGGTCGCTATGAGAGGACACAGATTTAAGGTGCAGGGAAGCAAGTACAGAGGAAATGTTAGGGATAAGTTTTTCACTCAGAGGGTGGTGAGTGATTGGAATCGGCTGCCGTCGGTGATGGTGGAGCCGAACTCGCTGGGGTCTTTTAAAAGACTTCTGAATGAGTATATGGGATCTAATGGGATTGGGGATTATAGATAGGTCTATGGTTTGGAAAGTATAGATGTGATTGGCACAACTTGTGGCCGAAGGGCCTGTTTGTGCTGTAGTGTTCTATGTTCTATGTTCTTTAATACCACTAGGCTATTAACTCCCCTGTACCAGCACATGCATATTCCAGCAAGTCATTCAACTGGAAAGCAGCACAGAGCCCTTGATGGTCATACTCCCCTCTACCCAGAATGTTAAAACTCATTGGAAAGTCCAATAACCACTCTGGTAAGATCAGGAAATGTCACTACTTCAACTTACTGCCATTTTATCTCTATTTGTGCTGAGTTCCTTGTTAGTTAATGATTAACATCTGCGACTGTCAAGCGGGAGACTGGGGTTCAATTCCCAGATTGTGAACTTAGAAGTTGTGTAGGCAGTTGCAATGTGTTGCTACATTGATATGTCCCTTTAAGGGCAAAACAGCAAAGTAAGGCCTGGGTGACCAATCAGTGTTCAGAGTGGAGAATTGTCCCAGGGGAAGGAGTTCTTCTTTGGTAGAGGTATTCTAGAATTAGCTGCAAACATGCTGCTGTTCTCCATGACTTCTCGATAAATCCTTTGGAATCTCTGAAAGTACATCATTACATCTTTTTTGAGCCTTATATACTGAATCAGTGGAGAAGTCCATATTAAGACATTGATCCACATCTCTGTTTTCAATCTCCTAATTTTACCATATGTTGGATTAATTTTCAAATCAGTCAACACATTGACACATTCTGTTGATTTAAATTACCCCTTCCAAATCCATGCAGTGATTAGGTGGGAGGTCAGGAGTTTCTTGCATGTCAGTGCAGACTTAATGAACCAAAGGACCTCTTCAGCACTGTAAGGTTCTGTGATTTTATAATTATTGTTCCATGGTCTTATTTTGGCTATTGAGTGAAAAAATTATGGATTAAGTGGGTGCAGTTCCAAGAGGAGTGTGCTTATAAGCCTGAATATAGTGCACAATTTTGGTCCTAAATGCTGATTTCCACTATTTAAACTTGCTTGGAAATACTAATCTAACAATCTGCAGGTTTATCACACAAGCACTGATCAAATACAATTTTTGTGGAGCAGCCTATATAGTTCTTCACATGCTCTACAATCACATCCTTGTATCCCTCACATCCCAACTCTTCCTACCCACCTTCAAGTTCTTTCTATTCTTGTTTGTCCCCTCGTTCAGTCTGCAGCATCCAAACACTAGAATGGAAGGGTAAAAAATCGATGGGAAGGCTCTTTCAAATGTTGTCCTCCAAGTCATACACGATCCTGTCTTGAGAAATATATCGTCATTTCTTCATTGTTGTTGGGTCAAAATCCTAGGATTCCCTACCTAATAGCCCTGCAGGCATACTATACAACATACCGCAGTGGTTCAAGAAGAGGACTCATTATCATTGGGCATGGAACAGTGATAAAGGGCAGGGCCTAGGTACGATTGGTGGGGGTAGGGAATCCTGCCACCACTCTGCATGGGGATCTTTTGCAGCTGGAGGAAAGCCAGCCATCAGGGGTAGCTAGAGGGGCAGGGGGTGTTAGTCTGCTAGAGTGGGGACGTTCTGCTTTCAGGGGGTAGTCTGCCTCCTGTGGGGGTGTCTGCTGGGTTGGGGAGGATCATTACTGCTGGGGAGATGGGAGGTATCATCGCTGCTATGGGGTGGGTGTTGCTTGAGATTGGAACAGAGAGGAGTGTGATTCAGGACTGCCCAGGAATGCTCGTGAGGTCATTAGGCTATTGAATGGATGGCATTTGGTGCAGGACAAGATGAGAGCCATTAAAGAGGCTCTAACTCCGTGGAATCCCACAGAATTAAAATCCTTCCAGGGATTAGTGAATTATTATAGGAAATTTATTCCAAGTTTGGTTTCTTTACTCATTGCCTTGCATACCCTACTACAAAAGCGTCAAAGGTGTTGTTGGAGCTACTTAGGTGGAGGCTTTGAACAGCATTAAACAGGAGTTTTTTATCCTCTAATTTATTGACCCATTTTGATCCCAAAAAGGAGATTATCCTGACATGCGATGCCTCCCCTTTGAGATGGCACTGGCACACTGCTGCAAAGATGGAACAAAGGAGCCTATGCTTGTCAGACCCTCTCGGAAACTGAGCATCTATATTCCCAGGTTGAGAAAGAGAGGTTGGCAGTTGTCTTTGGTGCTTAAAAAAAAATCCGTCAATATATGTCTATGATAGACAATTCAATATTGTGACTGACCATAAACCTTTGCTAGGACAAGGCACTAACCCATTGCCTTCAACCGGATACAGCATTGACTCTGATACTAGTGGCTTATAAACATCTCCAAGCCGGAGGACCCAGATAGCTAACACCGATGCACTAAGTTGTTTGACATTGCCCATAAACCAGGCTTTATTAGCAGCTGTAGAAGAGGTTATGATGACCCTCAATTGTTTGGACTCCCTGCAAGCTGTCTGCAAGGCTAATCAAAGGGCCCATTTGTTCACACATGATATTTACTGGAGCATTCAGAGGACTGCTCTCAGATGAAATAAAACTCAATCTGTTGAAGAAAAATGAGGTCAGTGTTGAGGATCGCATAATTTGCTGGGGATCCTATGTAATTGTCCCTCGTCCAAGGTGATATCCGGCACTTATACACTAGCACCATGGTAACCTGCGATTTCAAAATGGAAATCATAGAATCCCTACAATGCAGGTGAAGACCATTCAGCCCATGACAACAATCCCACCCAGGCCCTAACCCAATAAACTTCTGATAATCAACGTATTTACCTTGATAATCTGCCTTACAGCCAATTTAGCATAGCCAATCCAACTAAATGTCCTACATCTTTTGAGTGTAGGAGGAAACCAGAGCACTCGGAGGAAACCTGCACATTGGATGTGTGGGGCATTGAGAGAATGTGCAAACCCTACACCGACAGTAACCTCAGGCCAGAATCAAACCCAGGTCCCCGGTGCTGTGAGGCATAAACAAATTCCACTGTGCCACCATGCCACTCAGAAAAACATGGCAAGGAAAAATTTTCCAGGAGCTGCATATGGTGGCCTAGCTTTGACACAGGCATTACCAACTTGGTTAGAGAGTGTGAGTCATGCCAAGAGAATCAAAACATTTTTCCCTCAGTCTTCCTATATCGGTGGGAGTGGTCTGGTAGGCCCTGGGTGCAAGCGAATGTAGACTTTGTCAGACCTTTTATGAGTTTCATATTCTTAATTATGGTTGATGCACTTTCCAAATGGTTGGAGATACACCACATGACCTTCATCACTTCCCAAGCTACCATTGAGAAACTGCATGCATGGGAGACCTGAAGTTCTGATCTCTGACAATGGCACTGCCTCTACCAGCACCGAGTTTCATTGAATGGGTTGGCTAAATGGGCACACTTTTAAGCTTGGTATGAAGAAGCTACCCGCAGCATCCATACAATCCAAATTGGTGTAATTTTCGTTCAACCATAAGACAATCCCTAACACAATGATAGGAATTGCTCCAGTGGAATTGTTAATGGGACGGAGGCTTTGGACAAGATTAAGCCTACTATTCCCAGACTAGCAGAAGGGTAGAATCCCAACAAGACAGAAGTGAAAGGATGAGGATTCTGGAAGAACAGAAAGAAAGTTCAAAATCTGGTCCACATGGGGAACTTTGGGAACTGTCTCAGTTGGGTTATAACGTATTATAATGGAAAAGCAGGGTCCATGTTTTATATGGTCCAAGTACAGGGCAAAATTGTAAGGAAGCATCTAGACCATCTCAACAATCGAGAGACAGGCTTCATTATAAGCTATAGGGACGGCCGCTGCCAGGTTGGACTTAAGCCTACCCTTCCAGGTGATAAGGAAACAGATTTCAAAATAGAAATGGAAGAGACCAGCGCCCCAACTGAAGCAAGACCTCAGGAAGAACTAGCATTAGTGGTTTCACAGTGAAAGACTCCAATCCACTTCAGAGCCTTTGATCCGGTCTTTCCTTCAGGATACCCCCAGGCTGATAGCCAAGCAGTGAAAAAGGCCCTCCTGCAACAAGAGCGCTGGGAAAGAAATGGACGTGAAGAGGGAGGCACGTTATAATGGCCACAAGACTATCACTAGATCTCCCCATGGGAAGCATTGAGTACAAACTCTCTTATTAAGCGAGTGGAGTAGCTGGGATTTTAGAACCAGCTGGCTACACTCAAGTCGAAGGACTCCTGGACTGGACCAGTACACTCTAGTCGCAGAAACAATACCTAACACACATTGTAAGTAAAGAGTGTTGCTGATGGAAGACTAGACTTGACGAGATTATTACACCTTCACAAATTTCAGTTTACTCAAAAACATTGCTGGTGATACTGTATGCTGCACCAACAACACTTTCCCCTCCTCATCACCCCAGATTTAAAATTCTTTGCCCTTGTTTTTAATTCAATCCACACCTTTCTCTCTCGTTAACCCTGTCATTTCATAGTCCTTGAATTTTTCATTTGCTGCAGCTGTTGTTACTCCAACCTCCTTCCTTTGCTCTAGAATTGTTGACAGTGCCTTCAGCTACCTAGGTCCTGTTGCCTTTTGAGAAACTCATTTTCCTGTATAACATGATAGGAACTGGAAACTTGGGTATTTTGCTTTCAGTACTATTATTTAGACAAATATTGTGAGCTAGAGCCATCAACATTGCTGTCTGGAAATAATCAATTATGCCATGGTGGCAGAGTGGTTAGTGTTGCTGCCTCACAGCGCCAGGGACTCGGGTTCAATTGTGGCCTTGGGTGCCTGTGTGGAGTTTAAGAACATAAGAAATAGGAGCAGGAGTAGGCCAGCTAGCCCCTCGAGCCTGCCCCGCCATTCAACAAGATCATGGCTGATCTGAAGTGGATCAGTTCCACTTTCCCACTTTCTCCCCAGAACTCTTAATTCCCTTGTCTATCAGAAACCTATCGATCCGTGACTTAAATATATTCAACGAGGTGGTCTCCACTACTTCAATAGGCAGAGAATTCCAGAGACTCACCACCCTTTGAGTGAAGAAGTTTCTCCACCGATCTAAACTGCCCCCCTTATTTTGAGGCTGTGCCCTCTAGTTCTGCTACCATTTCTAAGTGGGAAGAATCTCTCTACTTCTGCCCTACCTATCCCCTTCGTTATCTTAAATGTCTCTATAAGATCGCCCTCAGCCTTTCAAACTCCAACGAGTACAGACCCAGTCGATTCAATCTCTCCTCATAGGCTAACTCCCTCATCTCCGGTATCAGACCAGTGAACCTTCTCTGCACTCCGTTCAAGGCCAATATATCCTTCCACAAATGCGGTGACCAAAACTGCACATAGTTGTGGCCTGACAAGTACCCTGTACAGTTGTAGCAAGACCTCCCTACTTTTATATTCTATCCCCCTCGCTATAAAGGCCAACATTCCATTCGCCTTCTTGATCATCTGCTTCACCTGAAAACTGGGTTTTTGCGATTCGTGCACAAGGACCTCCAGGTCCCTCTTCACCGTAGCATGCTGTAGCTTTTCGCCTTTTAAATAATAATCCCTTCTACTTATTATTTCTAACCGTGCCTGCATGGGTTTCTTCCCACAGTCCAAACAATTTGCAGGTTTGGTGGATTTGACATGCTAAATTGCCCTTAGTGTCCAACAATGTGTGAGTTAATTGGATTAGCAAGGTAGGTTCATGAGGTATGGGCATGCTCTGTTGGAGAATTGGTGCAGACTCAATGAGTCTCTTTCTGCACTGTAGGGATTCTATGATTCTATAAATGATCGATGCTAATTTATTATACAAGTTTTAGATTTTTCCTTCATCCTTTGAACTTTTGCATAATTCATAACTTTCTTGTGGGTCCTCATCAAGTGTTTCCTTTAGTTCAGGATATGTTAATATCAACCTTACTTCTATCACATAGCAATCTGTTTACAACCTGAAATGAAAATGTTGGCTGGGATTCGACTGGTCTGCCGCGCTGCCAACCATATGATTCAGAAAACCAGCTCTTCCAAGGGACTTCAAAGAAACAGGTGCCTCTGCTCCTCACTGGTTCTCTGCTGACTCCTGCTATGATGCGGAGAAGCCAGTATTGAACTGGGATAGGCACAGCAAGAAGTTTCACAACACCAGATTAAAGTCCAGCAGGTTTATTTGGTAGTATGAACTTTCAGAGCACTTCCCCCTCATCAGGTGAGTGGAGAATTGGGTTCACAAATAGGACATATATAGACACAAACTCAATTACAAGATAATGGTTGGAATGCAAGTCTTAACAGATAATCAAGTCTTTACAGGTGCAGACAATGTGAGTGGAGAGAGAGTTAAGCATAGTTTAAACATGTGAATTGTCTCAAGCTAGGATAGTTAATAAGATTTTGCACGTAGTGTGACATGAACCCAAGATTCCAGTTGAGATTATTCTCATGTATGCGGAGCTTGGCTCAGTTTCTGCTCGGCGATTCTGCATTGTGATGTGTCTTGAAGGCAACGTTGCAGAATCCTTACCCGAAGATCAGAGGATGAATGTCCTTGACTGCTGAAGTGTTCCCGGACTGGAAGGGAACACTCCTGCCTGGTGATTGTTGAGCAGTGTCCATTCATCCGTTGACATAGTGGCTGCATGGTCTCCCCAGCGTACCATGCCTGGAGACATCCTTTCCTGCAGCTTATCAGGTAGACAACATTGACTGAGTTGCAGGAGTCCTGTTGCGAGTCCTGTTATGTGCAACCCTACCCTGCAAGAGCGAGGTAAGAATTTCAGTGAGTTTTTTTCAGGGTGTTTGGAAAAATAGTTGGAGCCATGTGGAACCTGAGAGATTGCATTTGAGACTGAGAACGTTGGTAAGTGTGTGAGGATAAGATGAAGTATTTGAATGTTGGGTCTGAGTCCTGAGTGCAGATAAGTGAATAATGGGGTATATTGTTTTGAGCAGAGTGTTAGATTGGTGGAGCAATGGATGAAGATGAATTCACTGACTAGGACCAAATATGAGAATTTATTGAACTTCCTGTTTCACTGCAGGCAGGTCTTTGAAGCCATTATCCTCAGAGGGACATTTGCGTTACCTTGGCAATATGCATGTGGACAGCCTCCTAGTCCCCTGTGAAAACACGACCTCTCTTCTTTCTGTCTCCTGGGCTAAGACCCTAGAACTGCAACAATGAAGCCAGGAATCATAGAATCATGGAATCTCTGCATTACAGAAGGAAGTCATTTGGCCCATGGTACCGATAACAATCCCACCCAGGCCCTATCTCTGTAATTCCACATATTTACCCTGTTAGTCCCTGTGACATTAAGGGACAATTTAGTATGACCAATCAACCTAATCTGCACATCCTTGGAGTGCAGGAGGAAACCAGAGCATCTGGAGCAAACCCACACAGACACAGGGAGAGTATGCAAACTCCACGCAGACAGTCACCCGAGGCCAGAATTGAACCTAGGTCGCTGGTGCTGTGAGGCAGCAGTGCTACCCACTGTGCCAATGTGCCGCCTATGGAGCCTTCTCTCCGGCCTGCTGCTCTGTTAAAATTGTTCCTTCTGTGAAACATTTATGGAGACATCATTTTTACCACCTGCTGTAACTTGGATGCATCTCTCTTTCCTTGAGAACGGGATAGTTGTAACTGGTGTTGGTTACACGTACACCTGGTCCCCTTGTCGAGCATGCAGCCAGGCAGCAAGAGCCATCAGTGCTAGACCACACACCACAATCGTTGGAATAAGCAGTTGCTAACCCTGAGCTTAATTTAATTTTTCGTATGTTATCTTAAAATGGCCAACTGGTCTCCTTTCCTCTTTCCATTTTCTTTTATGTCTCTCTTTTAAACATTTCAATTTTTACCTGTACCCTATAAAAGGCGTAAAAATGAAAAATATAGCCTGAAAAACTAATCTAACAGCTTTTGAAAATATGTGGCACGGTGGGGGTGTGTTGGGAAATAAACAGTCTCGAGCAATTGGGTCAGAGCTTAAGGGTGACAGGAATTGATACTATCACTTATGGCTGTAAAATGGGGCAGGAGATTCTTGCAAAGGTTACTATTAAAATGATGATATTTGATCATTGATTGAAACTGCCTTGGCAGTGTAATTTAGCAGCTAATAACACTAATAAAGTTTATTGGAAGGCATGTTAGTGTGAGCCCAAGGAAGTAATGCCTTTCTGTAATGCCACGGTTGAGATCTTTAGACCCGTCGGATAACATGCTAGCTA
Source organism: Sphyrna mokarran (assembly GCA_024679065.1). Classification (NCBI taxonomy): domain Eukaryota; kingdom Metazoa; phylum Chordata; class Chondrichthyes; order Carcharhiniformes; family Carcharhinidae; genus Sphyrna; species Sphyrna mokarran. The sequence continues at coordinate 19,233,752 of JAGIQG010000023.1, read as the reverse complement.
CGATTATCATCAGCACGACTTTGATGTCATATATGGTTGTGCTACTGCAAGACTATTTTAAATGAGCTGTCAGAGTTCCTAAGCATCCCTTTGAGGCATTGAAGCAGAGAACTCAGAATGCAGCACAGGAGGCTTCCACCCAATGCTCCCATAGCAACATAGGAAAGATTCATGAATGTGATACCTACATTTAGGCTCCTCAGAACATTTGCACCCATTAATTCAGCAGCTCCACATGCCACTACCATCCTGGCTTGAATGTCACGTGCTGACTAATGTCATGTCTACCCAGATCCCATTACAAATCCATCCAGTAATCATCAATCACAATTGGATGATTTTATTTTGTTTAATTTATCAAGGAAAGGATTGTCAGAACGGTGAAGCCATCCTTTTCTTTGGAATCAGTGTCCTCATCAAGTTCTCATAGATGATTTACAGTATGGTCAAAGGCATTAATATTGTGTGAAATGGCAATAGCTACCAACAGCGGCTGAGTGCTTATCAAGAGTAAATATTTAAGCAAACTTTGTCATTTTTATGTTTTGCTGTCTCCGTTCAATTAATAATCTCGGTCAATATTCTTGCACAATTAAGACACTACTAGATATCAATATATTTTGATATATTGACAATGTTTTACCTCAACATATTAAATTTTCTGTTATTTATGTGCATCCAGGTTTTTATTTGACATCTTGATAAATGTTGACTTTGCAGATGAGAAGAACTCTGATGTAAAAGAACTTGGAATGTTAATACTGAAGTCTGAAACTTGTAAAGCATTTATTGCTGACTTTAATAAAAACAAAACCTGTTTCAAAATATGTTGACATCCATCGCCATTATGCAAATCCGATTTTTTTTGCACCATCTGTTAAATTCTGAAAATAAGAAAAAGGCTCAGAAAAAGTTGTGACACACGAGAGGCCGTTATCCAAGAGGAAAACGATCCATGTAGTGATCAATACATTATAAAAAGAGACACTATACGATCTTACCAGCTTGCTGCACCAGTCGGTGAGCATGGTGAGACGGGAACAAAGCATGAGAAGCCAAAATTTTGATTCATGCTGGGTGCAAATTGGATTGTTATCTTCCTGCTCTCTTTTTACAGGCAAGGACGGCTTTATGCCCAGAAAGAGCGAGAAACTCATTAGCATCAGAGTGCCTGGAGCTTCATTTCATTAGCAAGCACAGCACAGCTGCCCCCTCCCTCCGGAATGTTCCCACCTCTCCGGCAAGTGGTCACACCAGAGCAATTCACAACTGATCTCCATCAAGCGTCATGGCCGCTGTGGGGGGATCAGAGATTTTTGAAGCTCCCTGGTCGCTGAGGGCATGATGTACATGGCAGAGAGTGCCTATTGGGCAAGACCTGCTTAGCTGTGCCAGTTGGGCACCGTAACTTTGCCAGGGACAATATCAAGAGGGTGGGGCCCAGTGAGGGCTTTGAGCGACAGAGTTGTGCATTCTGAAGACTGCCTATGTACACAGGACCTATGCAGGGGAGGGGGGGAGGCGCGGTATGGAGCACCATGCTGGGGTGGATTGTGGAGGAGATCCTGATGAGGAGGATGATGTTTCCGAGATCTGTCAGGGGATCCATCAGAAGGGCACTGATGTCTCGATCCTGGCAACCTGTGTTGGTGTTAGGGGTGGGGGGGTGTTGATAATGTCGGCGTGGAGCAGGAGGGGCTCCGATGTCTGTAGTGGGGGCTGGAAGGTCAGGGCAATCTGTCGATTGGCTTCACCGACTGTGCTACACCTCCTGCACCACCCCCCAATCCCCACCTCCACCCCCCCACCCCAAACCCCATACCAAGGCAAAGCTGCTAGCTGTCAAGAAAAATGATAGGGGGCAATTTTTCCTATTCCACCCTCCACGGGGATTGTAGTGGGTTAGAGATGGGCAATGGGTGGGTTTGTTGACCTCAGGTGGCATCCTCTGGTTTCGGGAGTGGGCGCAGCCAGAATATCCCATCCAGAGTGTCAGAAGATTGTGGTGCAAAGCTTGGTGAAAAGATCAGCATGGAGGATTCCAGCCTCTTCTCCATTATGATCCTTTTTTGGGAAAATTCTAATCGACTTCTAATCGATGGAAAGCGTTACACAGCAAGCTTCAGGTTTTTTACAGAAAGGTTCTTCTCCATGAAATAATTAGCACAACCCAACAATTCTTTATGATCCATTTTTATGTTACATCATTTACTCACACTTTCTCTCTCATCTCTGAAATTGAGGGACGAAATTTCCCATCCTGCATGCCACGGGAATCGTTATGGACGGGACACGGACCATGCAAAGGTCTGTTGACCTCGAATGGGCTTTTCTGGCGTTGGGGCAAGCACGGCTTAAAATCCCACCTTGGGATTCTGTACCTAGTGAGACCAGCTGCCCTTCCTTTTTGTCAAGGAGTGAAAACTAACACTTTCTCTAGGTTATCTTATCAACCAACTCATATGAACCTGTCTCTCGTCAACATTCAGAATGATTTTGTCAATCCTCATTCCAAGACATTCTATTTTTAAATTAAAGGAGGTCATAAAAACATGGCCATCATATAAAATCTCCCGTTTTGTACAGGAACAATTTAGCCTTAACATAGATTAAGCTCTTGGACTAATGTCCTGTACGTTCAAATGCATATGCAGATATCGTATTTAAATACAGTGAGAGTTTCTGCCTCTTTCAGACAGTGAGCTCCAGACCCTCACACTCAAAGAATTTCTTCACTTCCCCTTTAATCCTTGTGCTAATTACATCAAACTTTTGCCTTCCAGGTTATTGGCTGCTCTGCTGTGGGCAATTAATAGGACTTCTTTTCATCAGCTATTTACCTCCCCCCCGACCATCTCATTTAAATTTCCCTCAATCCCTTTTGTAGCAGCCAAAGTGAGTCCATCCTACTCAGTATTTCCCAGAAGCTAAAATTCTCCAATCCTGCAACTTCCCCATGAATTGTTTTTCATGTGATCATATTTGTTATACTCTTGTGATGCCAAAACACTAGCAACCAATGTAGTATTTTTAAAGCTTAGGTATTGTGTAATATAGAAGCTATGCGTGGAATTTTCTGGCTGTGCTCACCCTAAATCTGAAAAATCCTGCCGAGGTAAATGGACATCTGCATGGTCCAACACCCCCACCCACCCACCCCACCCCTCAGCAGCTCCCCCCCGCACCACCACCGCCTACTACGATTCCCATGGCGGGTGGGAGGGGAAAATTCCCCCAAAGGTTGACAGCCAGTTTATACACAGCCTGTTCCCACAAACAGAAATGAAGTTAATCACTTTGTTTTAAGTTTTGGTTAGGGATGGGTTGTGGCAAGGCTACCAAAGAAAAACATCTGCCATTCTACAAATTATGCAAAATGTTTTTTTATATACATTCAGCAGAGCTGCCAAGCCCTTAATTTAAGGTCTTTTCTCCAAGATGATTCCTCCAACAGTGCAGCACTTCCTCACTACAAAGGAATATCAGCTTAGGGTATGTGACTTGGATAGGGAGGATTCAGTTGAACCCACAAACTACTGACTTAGCGATTAGGGTGCTACCACTAAGCCCAGGTTGGCAAGTGAAGTTTGTATCAATGTTTGAATATTATGAAGTTATTCAAAATTAATTAATTTATAATTCCTTCCATTACATAATAAACAGGAACAGTTAGTTCATGATAATGTTGTATAATCTGTCTAACTGGCCCGTTAGAAAGAAGAACTGAGTAACAGTAACAATTCACAGACTGTGAAGAAGGAGTTGAGCAGCCTTTGACTAATCTTGTACGAACAAAGGAGGGGTAATAACATGAAGGAGGTATTTCAAATAATGAATGCAATTGCAAAAAAAATGAACGTTTAATAGGTTCTTTGTAATGAATGCAAAGTGTAATGTAAGAAGCAATGTTTCACGGTATGGAAGAAAAGATTGAGCTGAGAAAATTCTCCTGACAAGAGGATTGCAAAAAGAATGAACTGCCACAGCGTGCAGTTAATGCGATAAGTACAGAATCGTTTAACAGGAGTTGATCATTTTGTCGCAGAATGGATTAGAGGAATGTAGGCGTAGGATCAAATAAAGTAAATCAAATCTGAGATTGACTTTTAAATGGAATTACGTAGTAATTGGAATAGTGATTCGGCTTGAATGAAGCAAAGGACTAAATGAAAAGGGGTGTCAAGGGTATTGATTTGATGGGCTGGATTATTACAGAATGTGCTATTTGAGTTAAATGGTGTTTTCCTTTTCCTCCTTTCTTCATATTTTGTTAATGATCCAAACAGGAAACAGACTTTGCATTCTATGAAGGATTTTCATTTGCATTTAAGATCTCATAATGTGCTTGCATTTTGGCTTCATGCTGAAATCTCTTTCAGATAATAACCAATTGCAGTAGGTAGCACAGTGGTTAGCACTGCTGTCCCACAGTACCCAGGAACTGGATTTGACCCCCAGCCTGGATCACTGTGTGGAGTCCGCACCTTGTGTGGGTTCATTCTCCAAGTGATTGCATGAGTTTCCTCTGGGTGCTTCGGTTTCCTCTCACAATCTGAAAGACATGCTGGTTAGGTGGATTGGCTGTGCTAAATCCTCCGAACAGGTGCTGGAGTGTGGCGACTAGGGGATTTTCACAATAACTTCACTGCAGTATTAATGTCTATTTGTGTCATTAATAAATAAAGCTTCATGTGTGCATTGTGCACTTATCATTGATCATGAATGCAGTCACTGTCTGTGTGAAGTTTGCACGTTCTCCCTGTGTCTAGGTGGATTTTCTCCAGAAGTTCTGGTTTCCTCCCACAGTCCAAAGATGTGCGTTAGGTGCATTGGCCATGCTAAATTTTCTCTGAGCATATCCAAATAGGCACTGGAGCGTATTGACGAGTGGATTTTCACAATGACTTCATTGCACTGCAAATGTAATTCTACTTGTGACTAATAAATAAACTTTAACTTATAATAAGTTACTGATGCCAGCTTCCTCCATTCAGGATTCGGAACAACAGCTATTGTCAGTTTTTGAATGGAGGTTGTTCACTTTTTCAAGGATCATCAGAAAGTTACAAAACTATCACTTTTGAAATACTGGAAAATTGTAGTGTGGCAACTTCCACTTTGCAAAGTCAGCAGAATGCTTGGGAGCTGAATCAGCAACTTTGTATTTTGATCAGAGAACTAAAGCCATGCTTAGTTGGAAGGCTCGCACTCCTCATTTTACAACAAGAGCGATATAACTTTGGGTGTAAAGCCACACTTTAGCAGCATCTAGCGGTATCTGACTGACAGAATAGTCACCTGATAAAATAACTGCTTTATTGTGCGACTGGTGTCTAAATGGGCTTTTTTGGAGGATTGTCTCTTCTCCCAAAGTAGACTGTTCAAATCTGGAGTTCCCTAAAGCCTTTATTCGCAGTAAGTATTTACATTTTTGGAGCTCTACATAATGCTGGAGATTCTTTGCCTTCCAGCTCTTTCTTTTTTCTCAGTCATTGCATCAACATCAAGCCTGCTCCTGATGTTAACCCTTTATCTACACTCTCCCAAAGTCTTTATCCCCATTGTGTTTTTATCTTCTGGCACCTCTCCCTAAAATCTCAGGGAGTGATCTTACCAAAGAAATTTGAAGTGCTGAATGAGTATAAAAATAGAAGAAAATCATGTCGACTTTTGGTGAGTAAAAAATTAAAATCTTATACCATTTAGAGAAAACGTTGAGGCAAAGTGTGATTCGCACCAGTAGGGGGAGCAGATAGAGTCTATTCTCACTGGGAATCCGGTGGCTGCTGGAGGGCGCGATTGCACACACAAATGATATCTAAGTGAACGGTGTAAAGTGTACACATTTAGTGCACTGGGAATCTGACATGTTCCCCCCATCTCTCCAATCATGGATCCCCACCCTATCATGGCCGCCTTCAACTTCCTGGCTGATCATGGCCCTCCCCCATTCAATTCCCCAGCTGATCGTGATCCTTGTTCATGTCCCCACCGGTCAATTGGCGCTCTAGATCATCCCTGATTGCAGAGTGCGCAGCTTCCAAAATGCAGCTCCCTCTTCAAGCCCTGCTCCTCTCCCACCTTGGGTAGTTAAAGATCTGAGCCTGGTTGCTTCTCCTCTCGTTTTATCCTCTTGTGGTCGTCCATGATGATATTGAAAGCTGTGTTCTCAATCGCCTGCCTGTTAGTGACTCTAATGGAGTGGAGAGGTCCAATAACTCAAAGGAGTTAGATTAAAGTGTTTGTTTATCTTCAATATATTTTTAATGGTTCGCATCTCTCTCTAAGTTTTTCTGTTCGCTTGAGGAAAGTAAGGTGAACATGGATTTACGTGAATTAAACCATGTTTCTTGTAAATATTAAAGAATAGCTTATTAGCAAATTGTGACTGATGGTCAGACATTATAATGTCCAGGACGTCATATATTGTGTAAATACTGAGGGATTGAATGATTGCTTCCACCATGATTCAGTGTAATCGGTTTACTTCAATGCATTGAGAGTAGTAATAAATGGCAATAAGGAAGGTTTTCCTCTTAAAATCAAATTAGTCTATTCCCAGGCACTTCCACTGTCTTGTTGGAAAAGTAAAAGGTGATATTGGTTCATTTTGTTCTTGCCTTTCTATGATATAAGTAAGATGGCTAGAAATTATTTCTTTAACAGAATGAGTAACGCTTGGCCACCAGGCTGATTGCTGTGCTCTCACGCAACATCTTGTTATCCCTTGGTGAAGTCTTTGAAAAGTATTAGGCTGAAGTATTCTCAGTATGATGACTCTCTCATTGAAGAATAGTGAGTTGTCAGTAACACTGAGGTATTTGCGCTATTCAAAGTGCTGCCACAGTACTGGCTTAATGAGGATATAGCCTGTCCATCCATCCAGACAATATTCTCTGATTTGGAAAAATTCTTCAACTCATGGTTCGGGTTGATGTCCTTCTTGCAAACTTTGCAAGAGCAACAAATGTTGAGTGATTAAAAATGTATCTGTTTCCACCTCTTTGATGAAGTATAAATTTTCTTGTTTGCTTCCTTCTTATAATATTTGTGACTCTGATGATTTTGATCGCACACTCTCTATCTGTGGGATTGACAGTGCATGCTCAAAATCCAGAGAGTGTGATTTGCACTGGCAAGTTTCCAAATTTCCATCTTACCAACACCTCGCCAGTGGAGTGGTGTGAAACATGATGCGGGACTACAGAAAGCTCATTTAAATACATTAGCATGTCATTAGTGAGTACTTCACTGGGACTTTCTCCCTCACCAGATATTCAGTGGTAATGCCGCAACGCAGATACGCTGATGCCATTTACAACAGGGTCACCTAGATGTGGACCTGTTGTGGGGGTCTTCCAGAGATTGTAAAAGTAAGTATAGCCTGGGGGTGGGGGAGGCAAGATGGGGGGTGTGACTTGGGCAGTGCCAACCTGATGGTGCCAACCTGTGTTAGGGGCAGACCCCAGTGGGAGCCTCATGGAGGGAAGGATTTGTGAAAATCTGATGGTTGCCGGAAGCGGACGGAAAAGAATGGGATGGAGGGTACTATTATTACACAGGCCAATGTAGACACGAGGGATGGGGGATTGGGGAAATGGGGGGGTGGGGGGGGCAGTGTGGGGGCAGAGATGAGTGCTTAGAAGTGCAAAGAAGCCTATGATTGGGAGAGAGGTGGGGAATAGAACATAGAACATAGAACATTACAGCACAGAACAGGCCCTTCGGCCTTTGATGTTGCGCCGACCAATATAAAAAGCAATGCCCCTCCAAACTAAACCATTCCCTTCTCTTCCATATACTTATCAACTAACCTCTTAAACGCCACCAAACTTGGCGCATCTACAACTGCTGCAGGCAGGGCATTCCACTCCCGAACCACCCTTTGGGTAAAGAACCTACCTCTGATATCCGTCCTATAACTATCACCCCTTAATTTAAAGCTGTGTCCCCTCGTGCTAGCTTTCTCCATCCTAGGAAAAAGGCTATCACTGTCCACCCTATCTAAACCTCTAATCATCTTATATGTTTCGATAAGGTCCCCTCTTAGCCGCCTCCTTTCTAACGAAAACAACCTCAAATCCCTCAGCATCTCTTCATAAGACCTGCCCTCCATACCAGGCAACATCCTGGTAAACCTCCTCTGTACCCTCTCCAATGCCTCCACATCTTTCTTATAATGTGGGGACCAGAACTGCACACAATACTCCAAGTGCGGCCGCACTAGAGTTTTGTACAGTTGCAATATGACATTGCGGCTCCGAAATTCAATCCCCCTACCAATAAAAGCTAAGACTCCGTATGCCTTCTTAACAACCTTATCGACTTGACTGCCTACTTTCAGGGATCTATGCACAAATACACCAAGATCCCTCTGTTCATCAACACTATTAAGAATCCTACCATTAGCCCTATACTCTACACATTTATTATTCCTGCCAAAGTGCATTACCTCACACTTTTCCACATTAAACTCCATTTGCCACCTCTCGGCCCAGCTCTGCAACTTGTCCAAGTCACTCTGTAAACTATAACACCCCTCTTCACTATCTACCACTCCACCGACTTTAGTGTCATCTGCAAATTTACTAATCCATCCTTCAATACCCTCATCCAGATCATTTATAAAAATTACAAACAGCAGGGGCCCCAAAACAGACCCCTGAGGTACACCACTTGTCACCGAACTCCACGATGAATATCTCCCATCAACCACCACCCTCTGTCTTCTATCTGCTAGCCAATTCCTAATCCAATTAGCTAAATCACCCTCTATCCCATACATCTGCATTTTCTGCAGAAGTCTTCCATGGGCCACCTTATCAAACGCCTTACTAAAGTCCATATATACCACATCAACCGCCTTACCCCCATCCACCTCTTTGGTCACTTTTTCAAAAAACTCAATGAGGTTAGTAAGGCACGACCTACCCTTCACAAAACCATGCTGACTATCCCCAATCAATTCATTTCTCTCTAAATAACTATAAATCCTATCCCTAATAATTCTCTCCAATACTTTGCCCACAACAGAAGTAAGACTCACTGGCCTATAATTCCCTGGAAGGTCTCTCTTCCCCTTCTTGAACAATGGGACCACATTCGCTATCCTCCAGTCCTCCGGAACCACACCCGTAACCAACGACGACCTGAAGATCAGAGCCGTACATCAGAATGTAGAGAAGCTGATGATCCTGGGCAGGTAATAGAGAAGTGCCAGCTCCAATTAAGGGCTGGGTAGGAGGCCGCACCAAGATATCCATGGTGGCTGAGGAGAAGATTTACTCAGGTTCTGATTGGGACGCCCCAACCTCTGAGCAGTGGCGTTTTGCCAGCATATTGGGACTTGCGCCCCTGTTATAGTAAGATCTGAAAAGAAAGCTAATCGGTTTCTCTGGTGAGACACATACCAGTTTTCTCATTAGAAGCAACAGTGCTAAGATTTTGCCCAGTGTGTCAACCGCTGTTGATATTTCCCTTACACATACTCTGTTACAGAGTTATATCTCGTTAATCTTAGTCTGAACCATTCAATTGTGGCTGGCAGCTTTGTAATTTCTTTCATATGCCGACGGGTGGTAAAGGGTGGTCTGATGCAATTTTGAAACACAATCCTTTAACACAGCTTTAAAATTTCATGTTCATGTTGCTGCCTACATTTTTTCTATCGCAACATTGTTGTTGTATGTTTACTAGAGAATGCGAAGTATAGTAAAATGGTTTATAATTGCTTTCTTTCGGCACTTGATATAAAACTTCCCCAAGACCTGTAGCTGATGCATCTGTATCTAAGTATGGTGCATTTGTATCTAAGTACTAAATATGATTAGTATGGTTAATAACTGTAAGGGCCCTACTCTGCAGAAATCATGCCACCATTTCTTTCATGGCTCCTTCTGTCTCCACAGGAGGAGACCAAGCACAACACTCATGAGAGGGCAAAGACAGGGGGTGATGAGCCAGACCTCCAAGTCCTCACAGTCTTTGAGGAGCAGGCACTGGAACTCTCCAGAGAAGAGGAGGAGTGGGCTGTGAGTGACAGCATGGCCAGGCTGTCATTCTTTCAGTCACTTTGAGGCAACTTCTCAGGGGCATGAGTTTTGAGTGGGAGGGGCAAGGTTTAAGAGGGATGTACGAGGCATGTTTATTTGCAGACAGAGGGTAATATGTGCCTGGAACTTACTGCTGGGGGAAGTTTGTGAATAGGACAGTGAGCTTTAAGGGCATCTCTGCAGCTATGTGAATAGGATGAGGATAAAGGCATATGGCTCTCGGAAGAGCAGGGGGTACAAATGAGATGGACTGCTTGCTTGCTACAGGCCTGGCAGGCCAAAGGGCCTGTTCCTGTCTTGTAATTTTCTTGGTTATTTGTTTTAAGTTCAATGGAGAAATGTGAATCATGTGTTAGGCATCCCAGATTCCTCTCCCTCCCTTGCGCTTAACCTTTTGTCCTGCATTTCAGAGACAGATCCAGATATCCCAGAGCCTTTTGAACTACAGACCTCTGCTACAGCTCCTATCCATCCTGGTCCAGACAGCTCGGACGAGTCCTCGGAGGGTGCGGGTGAGGGGACCTCCAAGAGTGGCACTGTTTTGGCGTCAGTTGCCATATGACAACTTATCATGTCGGTGGATCCAGTTAGTGTTGAACATTCTGGGTCACTCTCTGATGAGCACAACACATCTGATAATGTACATCAAATTGCATCTGCTTTTGAGTGTGAAAACTTGGTAAAGTCAGGCGTGAGGCAGGTACCTGGAGGAGGGAATGTCCAAGGCCTCTGGCATGCTCTGTGATCACTTCAGTGCTGAGACCTGAGTCCGTGCTCCAAGCCGGACATTAGAGACCCTGCAGAGCAACAGCCCCCACCCCTCCCCCCACACACTGGCAGAGTTGCCACTGATACGAGATAGAAAATGGCTACAACAAATGGACACCTGTAAGTAGCAGAGGGCCATCGGACGCTATGCATTTACCTCCTTACTAACCCTTACAGATGGAAGGCCAGAATCGGATTTTTATTGGATAAATTCCCAATTGGCGAACGCAGTGGTAAAGGGTGAAGTGCTGGTAAATTTGGAAGTCTAGCCATTAATTAATTTAAACACATTCAAATGCCTTTAAATTGTCAACATGCCCGTTTCAGGTGCATTCCCGATCGCGGCCATTTTAAGTGCCTGGTAAAGGGAAACCGGCATGGAGGTGGTTATGGATCGCACTATCCGCCTCACGCCTAACTTTACCAAGTTTTCATGTCCAAAAATGAATGCAATTTGATGGTAAAGTTGGGCCCAAAAACCTCCAGACACAGAAAAGGACTTATTACCAACATTAGTAGCCCAAATTTGATACTGTCCCACATCCACAGATAATACATTTCCATAAATGGAGTGTGTACTTGTGCCAAGCTTTCCAGCACCCATGAGAGAGAGAGGCTTTGTGACTCAGTACGTAGCCTTTGAGCCAGATGTTCGGGAGATTTCGTCCATTTTAGGACTTGTTGCAGATCTCTTTAAGTAACCCTGCTGGCCCCTTCTTTCTATACAAGATTAAGAGAGGGCATTGTACTGGAGAATTGGGGCAGGATTCTCCGGCTGCACTTGCCTGAAAACCAGAGATTCCTGCCTGGCTTCAATAGACCTTTACATGGTGTTCCCCCCTGCTAGAATTCCAGTAGCAGGTGGGATGGGAGAATTCTGGCCCTGATGTCAGAAATGTCAAATCAGCATTATGCACCAACTGATGTTACAACCTCCCTTCACCACATTATTCCTGCCCGTGATCCCAAAGTCCATATTAACAACTTACTAATTGGGGTACATGTTCATAGTTCCTTGAAAGTGGAGTCACAGGTAGACCAAGTGGTGAAGAAGGCATTCAGCATGCTTGGTTTCATTTGTCAGAAAATTAAATACAGGATTGGGACATTTTGTCGAAGTTGTTCAAGACATTGGTAAGGCCACACTTGGAATACTTTGTGCATTCTGATCATCCTATTATAGAAAGGATATGTATTAAACTAGAAAGAATGCAGAAAAGATTTACTAGGATGCTACTGGGATTTGATAGATTGAGTTATAAGGAGAGGCTGAATAGACTGGCACTTTTTACTCTGGAGCGTAGGAGGCTGAGGGGTGATCTTATAGAGATCTATAAAATATGAGAGAAATAGACAAGGAAGATAGATAGTCAATATCTTTTCCCAAAGACAGGGGAATCTAAAACTAGAAGGCATAGGGTTAAGCTGAGAGGGTAGAAATACAGAAGTATCCAGACAGGCAGTTTTTTCACACAAAGGGTGGTGAATGTTTGGAAGAAGCTGTCAGAGGTAGTAATAGAGGCGGGTACAATTTCATCTTTTAAAAAGCATTTAGATAGTTACATGGGTATAATGGGTATAGAGTGATATGGGGCAAATGCGGGCAATTGGGATTAGCTTAGAAGTTTTAAAAAAATAAGGACAGCATGGACAAGTTGGGCTGAAGGGCCTATTTCCATGCTGTAAACCTCTATGACTATGACTCTATGACTCTAATTTAGAACAGCTTGCATAAAGAGTGGTCATGCATAGCATGGATGCCCAACATAAGATGGGATGCCATGGAAATATTAATACTACACAACTGAATTTTTGTGGTCTCTGTCTTCAAACAATATGCCAAGAGGAGATAGATGCCAGAACTATCTCCACTCTCTACAGTAGTTATTGATTCTTGTGTCCCATGGAGAACACCATGGGAATTCTAGCAGGCAAGATAGAAAATTCAATGGGCATTCAGACGTCAGTTGAACTTGGACAGGAATGTGAGATATGTGTGACCAGAGAACCCTAAACAATTTGAATAAAATGCCACCAAAAAGTCAAAGGAGATATAAATATTTTCAGGATCTCCTCTGAGAAAATGTCTAGTGATCCGTGAGATAACTTTTCTACCCCCAAGATAGGTTTGGTTCCAGTGGGAAATCTGGCTGCCTGCAGTTCTGTAAAGAGGAAATGTGAAACCTTACTTACAATACAATTTTTATTGTATTGTTTTTATGCAATTTTTATGCCTCTTCATACTGTTTGTAGGAAAGCTAGTTGAAGAGAACTGGATGAGGAAGGGCATTCTGCTATCCAGGAACCTATCCAGGAACAGCACAAACTGTCTTGACTGCTCTATTTGCTTATTTAAGCTTTTTGTTTTTGTACTCCATTAGTCTGAAAAGTAATTTCAAATATTGACCACTCTGCATAAAGAGGGATTCCCTGATATCAGTCTCAATTTTGCTTTTTAGCAGATTAGACCTTTCTCCCCTTCACATATTCCCATAATTCAACTTAAAAGTAAACCAGATTTACTTACTTTTAATTCATTCCTGGGATGCAATTGTTATGGGCAAGGCCAGCATTTATTGCCCATCCCTAATTGTCCTTGAGAAGGTATTGAGCTATTATCTTGAACTGTTGCTGTCCATGTGGTGTAAGTATACCTACAACTCACTGGACTGCCTCACAGTGCCAGGGACCTGGGTTTGATTTTAGTCTTGAGTCAATGTCTGTGCAGAGTCTGCATGTTCTTCCCATGTCTGCGTGGGTTTCCTCCGGATGCTGCAGTTTCGTCCCACAGTCTGAAAGATGTGCTGGTTAGGTGTATTGGTCATGCTAAATTCTTTCTCAGTGTACCCAGATAGGTGGCAGAATGTGGAGGCTAGAGGATTTTCTTAGTAACTTCATTGCAATGTTAATACAAGCCTACTTGTGTCACTCATATAAATATATTATATTTATAATAAATAAACATATCAATAAAAGCACCCCAGTCTTTGAGCAGCTGGGCTGGTAGGGCAGCTTCACGTTCTGCATAAGGCTTTTGATAAGGTGGCCCATGGAAGACTTCTACAGAAAATGCAGATGTGTGGAATAGAGGGTGATTTAGCTAATTGGATTAGAAATTGGCTGGCAGATAGAAGACAGAGGGTGGTGGTTGATGGGAGATATTCATCGTGGATTTCGGTGACGAGTGGTGTGCCTCAGGGGTCTGTTTTGGGGCCCCTGCTGTTTGTAATTTTTATAAATGATCTGGATGAGCTTATTGAGGGATGGATCAGTAAATTTGCAGATGATACTAAAGTTGGTGGAGTGGTAGATAGTGAAGAGGGTTGTTTTAGTTTACAGAGTGACTTGGACAAGTTGCAGAGCTGGGCCGAGAGATGGCAAATGGAGTTTAATGTGGAAAAGTGTGAGGTAATGCACTTTGGCAGGAACAATAAATGTGTAGAGTATAGGGCTAATGGTAGGATTCTTAATAGTGTTGATGAACAGAGGGATCTTGGTGTATTTGTGCATAGATTCCTGAAAGTAGGCAGTCAAGTCGATAAGGTTGTTAAGAAGGCATATGGAGTCTTAGCTTTTATTGGTAGGGGGATTGAATTTCGGAGCCGCAACGTCATGTTGCAACTGTACAAAACTCTAGTGCGGCCGCACTTGGAGTATTGTGTGCAGTTCTGGTCCCCGCATTATAAGAAAGATGTGGAGTCATTGGAGAGGGTACAGAGGAGGTTTACCAGGATGTTGCCTGGTATGTAGGGCAGGTCCTATGAAGAGAGGTTGAAGGATTTGAGGTTGTTTTCGTTAGAAAGGAGGCGGCTAAGAGGGGATCTTATTGAAGCATATAAGATGATTAGAGGTTTAGATAGGGTGGACAGTGATAGCCTTTTTCCTAGATGGAGAAAGCTAGCACGAGGGGACACAGCTTTAAATTAAGGGGTATGAGTTATAGGACGGATATCAGAGGTAGGTTCTTTACTCAAAGAGTGATTAGGGAGTGGAATGCCCTGCCTGCAGCTGTTGTAGATGCGCCAAGTTTGGTGCCGTTTAAGAGGTTAGTTGATAAGTATATGGATGAGAAGGGAATGGTTTAGTTAGGAGGGGCATTGCTTTTTATTTTGGTCGGCACAACATCGAAGGCCGAAGGGCCTGTTCTGTGCTGTATTGTTCTATGTTCTATATATTTAAGTGGTTAAGAACAAAGAGAACAAAGATCAGAGAAAATTACAACACAGGAACTGGCCCTTCGGTTCTCTAAGCCTGCACCAACCATGCTGCCCAACTTAACTAAAACCCTGTATCCTTCTGGGACTATATCCCTTTATTCCCATTCTATTCATGTATCTGTCAAGATGCTCCTTAAAAATCACTATCGTATCCATTTCCACTACCTCCCCCTGCAGTGAGTTCCACGCACCCACCATCCTCTGTTAAAAAGCCTGGTGGGTTAAGGCGGGTAAATCCTACCTCACAGTTGCTGCTAACACCAACGGTAAATGCTCCAGTTTTTCTGCTGGCAAGAGCGCTTAGAGCTGATTAGGGTGAAGCATGCCCAAGATTTTTAGCACGAGAAAGGATGCTCTTGCTATACAGAGAGTGCAGCACAAATTTACCAGGCTGATTCCAGGGAAGGCAGATCTGCTAAATGAGAAAAACTAAGTCGGTTAGGATTATATTTATTGGACTTTAGCAGGATGAGAGGATCTCATAGAAACGTATAAAATTCTAACAGGATTAGACAGGGTATATTCAGACAAAATGTTCCCGATAGTGAGGGAGTCCAAAACTAGGAATCATAGTTTGAGGATGAGGAGTAAACCTTTTAGGACTGAATTTTATTCACCCAGAGAGTGGTGAATGTGTGAAATTGACTACTACTAGAAGTAGTTGAGGCCAAAACATTGTGTGATTTGAAGAAGAAATTAGATGTAGCTCTTGGGACTAAAGGGATCAAGGGATACGGGCAGAAGGCAGGATTAGAATTTTGAATTTGATGACCATAATGAGTGGGCTTGAATGCTATTCCTGCTTCTAGTTTTTATATTTCTATGTTAATTGTACTGTATAGTGTCAACTGACCACCACAAAGTCTTGACAATGATTCACAAATCTTCTTTAATCCTTTTCAGCACCCTGAATAAGCATTATCCGCCCCAGAAAATATAATATCTTTATCCTATGTTTCTGCTTCATTCATATCAAAGTCACTGAGGTAAGATAAATTTTTTATTGTTAAAGAATGGCAAGTGGCTCATGTCTTCCTCTGTGAAAATTTGGAAGAAATAACCTACCTGTTTTAAATGGCTGATTGAAGTAGTACAGAGGAATTTCAAATAAGCTTTCTTATTCATATGCTTGTATCCTATGGCATATGTTCAGGACCAAGTTCATAGATCCCTTACAATGCAGAAGAGGCCAATCAGCACATTATGTCTGCATCAACCCTCTGACAGAGCATCCAACCCAGGCCCACCCACTGCCCTATAACCCCACATATTTACCCCATGAATCCACCTAACCCATTCAATTGGAACATTAGGGGAAAGTTAATATGGCCATTCCAGGTAACTTGCACATCTTTGGACTGTGGCAGGATATGAGAGCATCCGGAGGAAGCCCACACAGACATATGAAGAATGTGCAAACTCCACACAGACACCCGAGGCTGGAATTGAACCCGTGTCCCTAGTGCTGTGAGACAGCAGTGCTAACCATTGTGCCAATGTGCCGCCTCCAAGTTAGCTTAATATGCTAAGCTAAAATATTTCTAGGCTTGAACTAAAGCCTTGAGATAATTCATTCTGTTTCAGTCAGCAAATTTGCAGATATGCCAAAGAAATGAAGACATGTTCTTCCACAGTGAAATGAAACTGCTGTCAAGTTTCAATTTCAACTAATTGAAGAGTAATTACAGAACCAATTCTTAGCTTAATGTCTGCTTTCAAACCACAAGCGCTCTTTTAAAACCTGGAGCACCATAAAAAGCAGATTTAGCTCAGTGTTCTCTAATTAAATTCATCAGATTAGGATTGTCATACAGCTGCTTGTGTTATTGTACTGCCATTCTTTATAATTTATTTTTCGTTCTAAACCATTGACTAACAAACCATTGTTACTCCATTAATTTGGAGGTTATCTGCGCCATTGTGAATAACCACAGCTGTAAAAACAGATTATTTCCTTTGTTTCTAGAACATAGAACATAGAACACTGCAGCACAAACAGGCCCTTCGGCCCACAAGTTGTGCCGAACACATCAAAACCTACCCAGCCATAGACCTATCTATAACCCCCAATCCCATTGGATCCCATATACTCATCCAGAAGTCTTTTAAAAGACCCCAGCGAGTTCGCCTCGGCCACCACCGATGGCAGCCGATTCCATTCACTCACCACCCTCTGAGTGAAAAACTTTCCCCTAGCATCCCCTCTTGTACTTGCTTCCCTGCACCTTAAATCTGTGCCCTCTCGTCGCGACCATTTCAGCCCTGGGAAATAGTCTCTGAGAGTCCACCCTATCTATTCCTCTCAACATCTTGTAAACCTCTATCAGGTCGCCTCTCAACCTTCGTCTCTCCAGGGCGAACAGTCCCAGCTCCCTCAACCTGTCTTCATAAGACATGCCTCCCAATCCAGGCAACATTCTTGTAAATCTCCTCTGCACCCTTTCAATAGCTTCCACGTCCTTCCTATAGTGAGGCGACCAGAACTGTGCACAGTACTCCAAGTGTGGTCTGACAAGGGTCCTATAAAGCTGCAGCATTACCTCCTGATTCCTGAACTCAATCCCTCGATGAATGAAGGCCAGTACACCGTAAGCTTTCTTAACCACATCCTCCACCTGGGAGGCTGATTTGAGAGTCTTATGGACCGGACCCCAAGATCCCTCTGCTCTTCCACACAGCTAAGACTCCTACCTTTGATAGTGTACTCATTCATCCCATTGGATCTGCCAAAATGGACCACAACACATTTATCCGCGTTGAAGTCCATCTGCCACTTCTCCGCCCATTCTTGCATCCTGTCGATGTCCTGCTGCAACTTTTGACATCCCTCCAGACCATCCACAACACCACCGACCTTCGTGTCATCGGCGAACTTACTCACTCATCCCTCCACTTCCTCATCCAGGTCATTTATGAAAATGACAAACAGCAAGGGTCCTAGAACAGATCCCTGGGCACTCCACTGGTGACCGACCTCCATGCAGAAAAAGAGCCATCCACAACCACCCTCTGCCTCCTGCAGGCAAGCCAGTTCTGGATCCACAAGGCCAAAGCCCCTTGGATCTCATGCCCTCTCACCTTCTCAAGAAGTCTTGCATGGGGGACCTTGTCAAATGCCTTGCTGAAGTCCATGTACACCACATCCACTGCTCTTCCTTCGTCAATGTGTTCAGTCACATTTTCGAAGAACTCAATTAAGCTCGTAAGGCACGACCTGCCTTTTACAAAAACCATGCTGACTATTTCTAATCAACCTAAACTTCTCCAAATGCTCGTAAATCTTGTCCCTCAGAAGCCTCTCCATCAGCTTACCAACCACTGAGGTCAGACTCACCGGTCGATAATTTCCAGGACTATCCCTGTTCCCTTTCTTGAAAATAGGGACCACATCCGCAATCCTCCAATCCTCCGGAACCTCTCCCGTCTCCATCGACGATGCAAAGATCATCGCCAGGGGCTCTGCAATGACATCCCTCACCTCCCACAATAACCTGGGGTACATCCCATCTGGTCCCGGAGACTTGTCTATCTTGATAGCATTTAAAAGTTCTAACACATCCGCTTCCTTAATATCTACATACTCAATCTTTTCAGTCTGCCGCAAACTTGTAGTGCATCCTCCCAGATCACTTTCCACCGTGAATACTGAGGCAAAGTACTCATTAAGCACCTCTGCCATTTCTTCCGGTTCCATACAGACTTTTCCCCCTTCACCTTTTATAGGTCCTATCCCTTCTCTTCTCATCCTTTTACTTTTCACATATTTGTAGAAGGCCTTGGGATTCTCCTTAATCCTACCAGCCAAGGCCTTCTCATGACCCCTTCTGGCTCTCCTAATTTCCTTTTTAAGCTCTCTTCTATAAGCCTTATACTTCTCTAGATCCCCAACATCTCCTAGCTCTTTGAACCTTTTATACACCTTTCTTTTCTTCCTGACTATGTTCACCACTGCCTTCGTGCACCACGGTTCCCGCATCCTACCAAAACCTCCTTGTCTCACCGGAACGTTGTCGTGCAGAGCTCTAGACAAGCATTCCTTGAATATCTGCCACCTTCCTTCTGTGCTTTTCCCCAAGAACACCTCCTTCCAGTTTATTTGCCCCAACATCTGCCTGATGTCTTCATATTTCCCCTTATTCCAGACAAACACCTTCCTAGCCTGCCTGATCCTATCCTTTTCCAATGCAAGGGTGAAGGAGATAGAATTATGATCTCCATCCCCAAGATGCTCTCCTACCGAGAGATCCATCACCTGTCCTGGTTCATTAGCTAGTACCAGGTCCAGTACAGCCTCTCCTCTCGTAGGCTTGTCCACGTGCTGTGTCAGGAAACCCTCCTGAACACACCTAACAAACTCCTCCCCATCCAAACCCCTTACCCTTGGGATATTCCAGTCGATGTTTGGGAAATTGAAGTCTCCCATCACAACAACTCTGTTATTTCTACATCTCTCCAGTATCTGTTTCCCTATCTGCACCTCAACTTCCCTGTCACTATTGGGCGGCCTATAGAATACACCCAGCAACGTCACCGACCCTTTGCTATTCCTAACTTCTACCCACAGAGACTTCGTAGACATTCCCTCCTCGGTATCCACCTTCTCTGCAGCCATGACACTGTCCCTGATCAACAGTGCCACTCCACCACCTCTTTTGCCTCCCTCCCTGTCCTTCCTGAAGGATCTGAATCCCGGGACCTGTAGTACCCAGTCCTGTCCCTGAGACATCCAAGTCTCTGTAATGGCCACCACATCACAATTCCAAGCAGCAATCCACGCCTTAAGTTCATCCACCTTATTTACTACACTCCTGGCATTAAAATAGACACAGCTCAGTCCCTCAGACTGGACATTTCCCTTCTCCCCCACTCGTCTAACCTGCCTCTCATCCTTCCTAGAGTCCTACCTACCTGGGAGCTAACTTCCTTGCTCCCAGTCTCCACATCACTATTCCCTCCCTCTAACCTTTCTAGTTTAAAGTCCCCTCAGGAGCCCTGGCCAGTCTTCTTTTATTTGGTGATTAATTTTTGGGTATTTTCCAAATAGCTATCAGACATACTGTATATATTGTGCTTGTTTTTTTTTAATATAACATCAGATACAAGAATAAGTGCCTGTGGTCCAACATTCCAACTTGCTTACATAAAAATCTCAGTCTAGTCTTTGAGTCTCTGCTAACTACGACATTTTTTCAGATACTAATTTGATCAATTCACCCATCACCTCTTCCTTTGATGCCCTAGCTCCACTAAATCTCACTCTGTCGCTCTCACCTTGACCATTCCCGCAATGTCCACTTCATGTCCACTTCCTTAATTCTAAGGGGCGCTTTGTTGAACAATTATGCTGAACAAATGCTTTAGCCATTCCCAAAACTTAGTTGGACCACATAAAATATTACCAAGTCCTGGGGCTCATTTGCAAAAAACTGCTCAGTATTCCAGGCTGATCATGGCAGGCAGTGATAGCACTTCGGCTTTCCTTATCTCCATTGAAAACTGACTTCTCAATTCCCTTGTCTTATCTCTTGCACTCTGACCTCTAACAATAAGTGTGAGGAACTCTATAGCTTTCTTTGTCGCTATAATTAAGAGCATCCGCTGCTTCTATCATTTCTCCCCTTGCCTTAGCCCACCAGGCCAAACTTCTTCCAAAGTTCCCCTTACTCTCATCCTGATCTCACATCATTCCCTAGATTCTCTTCTATCTCACCTCAAGTCATTTTTCTGCTTATATTGCCAATGGAATTCCTCCTCCTCATCCTGCTCCCTCAACTTCATTCCTGTTAAACTGCTGATCATCCAATTCCTTTCCTGCTTTTTTCAATTTGACTTGATTTGATCTGATTTACTACTGTCACATATATTGGTATACAGTGAAAAGTACTGCTTCTTGCACGCTATACAGACAAAGCATACCATACATAGAGACGGTGGAGGAGAAGGTGCAGAATGTAGTATTACAGTCATAGTCAAGATCAGGTTAATATAAAGTAGGTCCATTCCCATGTCAGCTTATATTATTAACAGTTTCCTCTCACTAAGTGTTGTTAATATCTCCTTCAAACTTCCTGTCATCATCTCTCTCCTCAATAACCCAACCCTTGCCCCTCCTTGTTCTTGCAAATTACTGTCCCATTTCCAACCTCCCATTCTTCTCCTCTTGAACTTTTCCCCCCCCCTCCAAGTTCTTGCCCCTCTTTCTAGGGATTCCAAGGAGTGTCCACATTTCTACACCATTATCATGAAGAACACCTCTTTTCAATATCACTGCACCTTCTGACTATTATGCCCTGCTGTGGCTGAAAGCCTTTCTGTGCCTCTGAACTTGACTATTCCAATATGTTCATGGTTGGCCTCCCACATTCTATCCTCTGTAAGATTGAAGCCATCCACAGCCCTGTTCCCCCATGCCTTTACTCGCACCAAGTCCCATTCACCCATCCCCGTGCAGTCACTGACCTATACTGCCTACTTATCTTGAATTTTATAATTCTCACTCTTGTTTTCAAATCCCTCCATAGTCTTGCTCCACTTAATTTCTGTAATTTCCTCCAGACCCTCTGAGATATCTGTTCTCCTCTAATGGTCTCTCGTATTTTCATTCCTTCACCATCGTGTCTACGCCTTTGCTACCTAGGCCATAAGCTCTGGAACTTTCTGTCTAAAACTTCTCAACCACTTTACTTCTTTTTGTTCCATTAAGACTCACCTTAAAATCAACTGCTTTGATCCAGCTTTTACTAACTTTTCCTTATATTTCCTTATATGGCTGGGTGCCAAAGTTAGCTTTATGTGAAGTGCCCAGAAACATTTCTCTAATGCAACGTGCCCTACAAAAAAATATATGTTGCCTTTGTTACTGTGAGACAAGTTCCAACTACCAAAAACAATCCTGCTTGTCCCCTTTCTCTACACTTATGATATGAGGAAGTTATTTTGAGGTCTTGTTCAAGGTACAAAAGCCACACTGCATTACTTCACCCAAGTGGCCATTCATAATGCATAAATCTATAAATTCTTGGAGAATATTCAACAGAGTGAATATCACAGCTCAGCTTACTCCCTATCGACAAATTAATATTTTTCAACCGGACAACAGTACAGTTAGCACTGCTGCCTCACAGCGCCAGGGATCCGGGTTCAATTCCAATCTCAGGTCACTGTCTGTGTGGAGTCTGAATGTTCTCTTTGTGTCTGCGTGGGTTTCCTTTGGGTGATCCAGTTTCATCTCACTCCAAAGATGTGTGGGTCAGATTGATTGGCCATGCTAAATTGTTCCTTCGTGTCAGGGGGATTAGCAGAATAATATGTGGATTAAAGAGGTTAGACCTAGGTGGGATTGTTGTCGGTACTGGCTCAGTGGGCTGAATGGCCTCGTTCTGCACTATAAGAATTCAATGAATCTATGAACTGGAGTGGCTGGGCATTAGACAGTGACAAAACAGTAAGAGATAGTGGTATAATGGATAGGATGAAATATGATAAGCAAGGTGTAGAAAAAATTGGCTATGCTTAGAGTAGGTGAATCACATGCTCTGGATGACTTTCGTCCAAGGTTGCTAATGGAAGAAGAGGTGAATGTAGAATCATAGAATCCCTGCAGTACAAAAGGAGGCCATTCAGCCAATTGAGTCTGCACTGACTGTCTGTCTGTCCTATCCAGACCCTCTCCCTGTAATCCCACACATTTACTATGGCTAATCCACCCAACCTACACATCTTGGGCTAATAAGAAGCAATTTTACCACGGCAAATCCACCTAACCTGCATGTTTTTGGACTGTGGGAGGAAACTGGAGCATAGAGAAAATATGCAAACTTCACCTGGTCACCAAAGACTGAAATTGAACTTGGTTTCCTAGTGTTGTGATGTTGCAGTGCTAATGACTGTGCCATTATGCTTCTCATAATCTTCTCTATGGAGTCAGTTGCCAGAGGTTTGGAGAATGGCAAATGCATCCATTTGTTTCAAGAAATGTGTAAGAACATTGTTAATAACTACAGGCCTATCTGTTTAATATCAATGTTGGCAATGTATTTGGAACATTAATCAGGGGAAAAATACCAACAAGTGCTTGAATAACTTTTGCATTAGGAAAGATGAGGCAACACACATTTGTAAATGGCAGATCATGCCAATCAAATTGAACTTTTGATGAAGTAACTGAATGAGTTAATGAAGGGATTGCAGTGGATGTTGTCTATGGATTTTAAAAGTGCTTTCGCTGAAATGCCATATAAAGCACAGTGACACAGTGATTAGTTCTACTGCCTCACAGCTCCAGGGATCAGGGTTTGATTCTGGCTTGGGTCACTGTCTGTATGGAGTTTGCACATTCTCCCCATGTCTGTATGGGTTTCCTCTGGGTGCTCTGCTTTCCCCCCACAGTCCAAAGATGTGCGGGTTAGTTTGGTTGGCCATGCTGAAATGCTTTTTAGTGTCCTGGGATGCATTAGAGGGATTAGCAGGGTAAATATTTGGGGTTGTGGGGATAGCCACACTGCACTACTTCACCCAAATGGCCATTCATAGTGCATCGGTCTATAAATTCTTGGAGAAAATTCAACAGAGTGAATATCACAGCTCAGCTCATTCCCTATCCACAAATAAATATTTTTCAACAGGAAGGCATAGTGATTAGCACAGCTGTGTTCACACCACCAGGGACCCAGATTCGATTCCAGCCTCAGGTCACTGGCTGTGTGAAGTCTACACATTTTCCCCGTGTCTACGTGGGTTTCCTCCAGGTGCTCCAGTTTCCTCCCACACTCCAAAGGTCGGATTGATTAGCCATGCTAGCTGTCAGGGGGATTAGCTGGGTAATATGTGGGATTAAAGAGATAAGACATGGATGGGATTGTTCTTGGCTCAATGGGCTGAATGGCCTCCTTTTATACTGTAGGGATTCTATGATAAGAAGCTGATTAATAAAATCAAGACTCATGAAATAAAAGCATCAATATGAGGTTGGGTAAAAAGTTAAAGAGCTCTTGCTGCTGATGTTTTTTCCTTCCTTCCTTTTAGGGAGCACAAGAACTTTGACTTTCCATTCAATCATCCCAATTATTGTCCTGGCTGAATTCAGAACAGAACAGACTTACGATCAAACCTTCTTGTTTCTTTAACAAAGAAGTAGTTTATATGTACTATTCAACCCCTTGCCTTTTTTTTTTATTACTTATTTTATTGTCTCAGCTCTAATCCTAGGGAATTGCTAAAGTTCATTCAACAGAAAACATAATCCTCCCTTTGCAATTCTAGAGAGTTTGGTTGAGTGGGATGTCAATGCAGATCAGCTGAATCATTCTGAAGAACTACATTGGTATCCACTGTAAATGGAAGTGGGACCCACACTTCATAAAACAATTTGTAGACATAAGTTTGCTACTATTTCTAATATCATGTTGACTTACTGAGCAGGCATGTCTCTAGAGTTGCATTTGGTAAACATGTATTTCTTGGTGCATGTGCAAAAATTGCAATACATGATTTTCAAAAAGGGCATCGTTGGAGTTCTTGAATATAAACCCTGCAGGATTCTTATCCAAATGAAGATGTCTAACTGATTTAATAATTATATGAAGTAGAATAATATGTGAGCTGAGCAAAAATAGGTACAGCTAAGTACCAATTCCACATTACCTGGGGTGATTTAAATTGCTTTTGATTTGAGGGCTTTTTTCATAATTACTATTTAATGGCATCTGTGTAATAATATAGATTGAATTTATTTGAATTGATTGGAGGGTGAGATTTTACAAACGTCTAGGTGAATATTCTCTCAAGCTTCATCCTGGCTGTAATACTCAGGTCTTTTTCCCCCGATGGATTTCAATTAATTAATGCTACATTATCTGGAGCTAAGTTAAAGAATGAAATATAATGGCCCAATGGCACACTGGCGTTTCAGTGCACCTTGTCATTGAACGGCAGGATGCAATCCATCTCAGTGATTCCCAAACCTGAGCTGACATGGCAATGTTTCCGGTGGGAGATGGGACCGCCTCGGCAGACAGACAGGAAAACTGCAGAGCGAGACACCCCAGGTCATTTTTGTGAAGTGCTTACTGCTGACGTTTCTTAAGCACAGAAGACCTAGCAAGTTGCGCGTCTAATCCTAGTCAATTTGGAACAAAAGTTCAAGAGGGGGATGGAAAAATAACTGATCGTGGGTGGATAATTTTAATTTTTAAGTTATATCTAATGAGTGTTGATTCATTATTGAGACTGTGGGTGGAATTTTGCAAGGTTTTTTTCTAAGTGTAAAACTTGTCTGAAAATGGGAGAGTTCCAGATCTGCTTTTCGGGCAAGATTTCATGCCCAATGCTTATGCACTGTCTCTGAAAAGGTGGGCTGGTCAGTTTCTAGTCAGGAAACAGTGAGTGGGGCTTAACTCAGCAGGCAGCCTGTAGAGGGAAGTATTGCATATATCTAGACCTCTGATGCTGCACTTGTGCATTATCAGTAACAGGGGTTTGACAGATAGAGTGGGAAAGCTGTCCGGCCCCTGCTACTGCAGGCAGCCTCAACTAACTCCACCCCCCTCTGCAATCACGAAGGCTCACGCCCCAAAATGCTATCCCCGCTGCCTCCCCAATGCTTTACATACAAATTGCACTCCTCCTCCCATCCTACTGATCGCATGCAGAGCGGCAGCGAGCCCGCCTTGCACCCCACCCCCCCACATTGGCTCCGCCCCTGACAACACCAGAAATCTGCACCAAGCATGATCCTAATTTCTTGGCTCTCGTGAAATTTTACCAGTTCGCTCTGCTCATCAATGGGCAGAACGAACTGGTGGAATTCCACCCTGTGCTTCAATAAAGGGGAGTATTCACTGTAATTCTTCCTCATGTTTGGTATTTAATGAGGCACAGAAGGTGGTAGAGGCCAGGCCATTGAGTGTATTTAAGAAGAAGTAGATAGGTTCCTGATTGGTAAGGGGATTAAAGGTTACAGGGGAAAAGGTGGGAGAATGGGGTTGAGAAACATATTAGTCATGATCAAATGGCAGAACAGACTTGTGGGTCAAATGGCCTGATGCTGCTTCTATATCCTATGGTCTTATGAGGTTAGCCTCTTGAGGTATAAGCTCCCTTATTCAGGTCATAATTGCTGGCCCAATCAGGCAATCTCATTGGTATATAAAACTGGGAGTGTCAGGTCTTTCTGGCACTCTGGATTCTGACTTTGTACATGAAACACTGTAGGAGGGGAACAGAGTTGGTAAATAAAGGGAATCTGGGGAAAAGACACCAGCTTCTGAGGAGTTATTTCACTCTCTCCAACCCATCCTCCCCCTCATTCCATAGCTCTGCTTCCTGTCAGGTCTGCTTGCGCTAATTCCTCAGCCAAGAAGGCAGGATGTTAGTCTTACAATCTGGGCTTTCTATCACTCGTCAGCTTCTGTCAGCAAGCAAGTGCTTGTTATGAACCAAAACATGTCTCCTCAGTAGATTGGGTTTAGCACACTACAAGCAGACAGTGAATTTGATTATCAGTAATACAAAAGGTATGAAAGTAACTAGTGACACATGCACTCGAAATAGTGTGGTTTAAATCTGTAACATCACCGAAACCAACGAGAAATAACACACCGATAAACTTTCATCAAATTACCAGCTGGATTTTATTAGGAAGTAAAATAATGGAAGCAAGTTGGATCAGTAGAATGCCTTCACTAGTTCAATTATTGTCCAGTACTTTAAAGCCATTCTAAAATGATGGAGATGTCAAATCTTTAATGATTCCAGCACTTTTCTATCGCAAGTCTGTGAAGAAAAGGTTTTACGTGAGTAGAAATCCACAGCCACCATTTGTTCTGATCTATTTAATTGGATAGAAAGAAGAAATCCAGAGAATAAGTGCAGCCAATCTGTCTTAGATGTTTCACTTCCTTTTGATCCAGAAGGAACAAAAGTAGAAGAATATTGTTCACGATTAACTAAAATTGTCCTTCAGATAGAATCAAATTTCACGCTGCAATAAAACTTATGAAATTGGGGCATACAACTTTCCATCAGAGGTGACAGACATAGCTTCTCTCAATCAGACCAGTCCCTTATTTTCAACATTTCCTTCTGTGCAATGGACACTTCTACATTCACAATACTTAGGTCAATATCAGGAATTTATCTAGAATCATAGAATCACTGCAGTGAAGAAGGAGGTCATTCAGCCCATGGAGTCTGCACGGACTACCCAAGTCCTATCCCCATAACCTCATGCATTTACCCTAGCTAGCACCCCCCCACCAGATGCCAAGGAGCAATGTAGTATGGCCAATCCATGCACCTCTAAAGAAGGATCTATCTGAATTAATTAGTATCCCACCACAATATGGTGCAACACTTAAGCACAGCACTACATTGTACAAATGAAAATAAAGGTCAGATAAAGACAAGCAAGATCATTGACACTTTAAAATAAACTATGAAGTCTTCAGTATATGAGTTAGTAGAGAAACAACTGGCCAAATAAATGGCAAAATTCCCCCATTTTGATATAAAGCGTGCTGGCGGATGGCTTTGGCTGTGCTTGTCCCATTGGCCAGAATGGGGCAACATGGTAGCACAGTGGTTAGCATTGCTACCTCAGAGCACCAGAAATGCAGGTTTGATCCAGCTTTAGATGCCTATGTGGAGTTTGCACGTTCTCTCCTTGTCTACGTGGGTTTTCCCTGGGTGCTCTCACATTCCAAGATGTGCAGATTAGGTGGATTGACCATGATAAATTGCTCTGTAGTTTCCTAAAGTGTATAAATTGGGGGATTATCAGGTAAATGTATGGGGAAAGGGTAGGAGATGGATCTGGATGAGATGCTCTTTTGGAGCTTCTGTGCAGATCTGAAGGGCCAAATGGTTTCCTCTGCACTGTGTGGATTCTATGAATAGTAGGTTCCTGTCCCAAATTTAGCTTCATTAATTGTGCACAACTGATTGTCCTGCTGGACTGATGCACCTGCCCACCCTCACTGACGGGTGTGATGGTCCCGGCACTATATTAAAGTACCAGTCCAGCATACTCATACCACTCTCTCCAGCTCACCTGTTTTGACCAGACCATGCAGGATGTCAGTAACTCAGAGCAAAAAGAATAGCAGCCTCAATAAATAGTCTGTCCTTGATACAACCATCCTCCACCAATCTCTATTACCTGTATGACACCTTACTATGTTTAATTCCATATAAACTTTTGCAAAACGTTAGAGAATCAGTAAACTCATGCTCCATGTAGAGTCTTAGTTATTGATCCTTTAGTGGTTTCTGAATGTGTATTGTTGTGGGTATCTTCTACTTTCTAACCATCTCCACATATCCACTAAAGGAAGCTTATTTCACACAGTATTTATTTAATCACATTGCCTTACTGCAAAGTGTAGCAAAATGATGTCAAATTGCTGTCCAAATATCTTTCCTGTAAAGTTTTGTATTGAGACTGAAATACTGAAGCAGTGATGCTTCTTTCACTTGTCCGCCAATATTCACTGACTGTGTTTAAACACAAACCTTGGGCAGCATGGTGGCACAATAGTTAGTACTTCAGCCTCACAGTGCCAGGGATTCGAGTTTGATTCCAGCCTCAGGCAACTGTTAGAAGTTTGCATCTTCTCCCTGTGTCTACATGGGTTTCCTCCTGGTACTCTTGTTTCCTCCCACAGTCCGAAGGTGTGTGTCTTAGGTTGATTGGCCATGTTAAATTGTCTCTTGGTGTCAGAGAGATTAACAGATTTGGTTGTAGGGAGAAGCATGGGTGGAATTGTTGTCACTGCCTCCTTTTGTACCATAGGAATTCTATGATTTCATCTCCCGGCTAGCTCAATAGGCAGAGAATGAAACTCTTAATATCAGGATTGGGGGTTTGAGCCATACATTGGGCACCATTGTTTGAGATGGCACAATGGCACAGTGGTTACCACTGCTGCCTCACAGCATCAGGCGCCCAGGTTTGCATCCTGGCTTGGGTCGTTGTCTGTGTGTAGTTTGCATATTTTCCCCCTGTTTGTGTGGGTTTCCTTTGAGTGCTCTGGTTTCCATCCATAGAAAAAGATGTGCAGGTTAGATTGAGTGGCCGGGGTAAATTGTCACTTAGTCTGAGGGAGATTAACAGAGTAAAAAGTGGGGTTATGGGGTTAGGGCAGAATTGTTGGCAGCACAGACTCCTTTTACACTATGCAAAATGATTCTATGATTTTATGATAGAAGCAAGAAATCACTATTTTCAGGAGAGTACGGGTGTAAATTGGAGGGCAAAATAAATAGCACAATGCTTATTTTGTTAAGTTCATATTCCAAGCCACATAGAAATTTAGTCATGAAATGATTTGAGGCTCAAAACTTTAATTTCTGTTCACAGGTACAGAGCGATATTCATAGAAATGAAATTACAAAGCATTGTTCAAACATGATTGAATCAGACATTAGCTGTGTATTTCCTACAGCTGTTTGTTTCTTTTTGTGTAAGGTCTCTCTTGACTAGATATGTCACACATATATATCAATACATGCACACACATACAGTATAGCCACAAACAATTGAATCACAAAACAAGTTATCATGCTGTGACACATATCCTATTTCACAGCTTCGACACTGCATTCCATAACTCAACCAGAACGTGGTTCTGTACATTATCCCAGAGTTCTATTTGGGAACTTGTGTGAGATATCATTCAACACCATTTAGATATAGACATAAGTCACTGCTCGGTAATAGTACAGAAATATGTAAGCATCCACTAATTTTTGTACATTCACCCAGCAATCTATTCACTAGCTAGTCACTATTCTGTGCATCAACTTATCTAGCAGAATGATATTCAATGGTTTACTATTATATAATTCAGTGTCTTGCTGAGAATTTCACTGTAACGCTTATCCATACCACCATTCCACAACATACCAAGTGTCAATGCCGTGGATTTTGGCAGCCTTGAGATAATTGAAAAAAACACGGAGAATTCCACAGGAAGACAATACTGAACTGTGGCTTGAATTTTGCTAAGTATTTATCTTTAAGTGATGATAATAAATAGATTGCCACACTATCTCTGTCAAAACTGCCAGGAGTCCAATCTGCCTTGGAGCATGACAGTAATGTTATATTTACTTTGCATGGCAGTGCCCATCAAGTTTCTTTTGCATCCGTTCTGGAACAGGCTCAGAAGACACAAGAGCAAGAAGTATGAATCATACTTGTCATACAATGGAACACTGTGAGGTTTGACAACTGATAAATGACAGAGAATACAAACTAATTGTTGGAAATGGTGAGGCGGAGTTTTTGTTCCGGGGTTAGGGCTCAAGTTCAGATGTATTTCCCTGACCTGACTCTGCATCGCATTGACATCAGAACTTCAATGCGACAAGTTGACCAATTAACGGCCAGGGTACATGTTCATCACCTAATTAAGAATGGCGGGTGTATTCCTGAGCTTAATGACCAAAATGCGATCCTATAACAGTAAGACAGAGGCAGCCCAACCAGGCAAAGAGCATATTCCTGATCTGGGTAAGAGAGATCTCTCAAAGTGAATAAAATTTCTTCAATAAAAACTGGTCACAGTCACCAGTTCACTATTGTGCAGGGGGATACTGGGAGACTGACATCCCTCCGTGGCTGGATTCCAGCCATCGTGATGATATTATAATGATATAGAATCACTATCACGTAGAAACCTATCGAAGCCTATTTAGCCTATCGAGTCTGCACTGACTGTCTCCAAGACAGCATTTTACCCAGACTCTATCTCCATAACTCAATATATTTATTCCAGTAATTCCCCCTAAACTGCACAACTTGGAACACCAAGGGGCAATTTATCTTGGCCAATCCACCTAACCTGCACGTTTTCGGAGTGTGGGAAGAAACCAACTCTGACACGGAGAGAGCGTACAAATTCCACACAGTCACCCAAGGCTGGAACTGAACCCGGGACCCTGGCTTTATGAGGCAGCAGTGCCAACCACTGTGCCACACTGCCAATCCCCACTAACAAACACTATTTTGATCCTAATTACTGAATACCATTATTTGAAGTTGACGTAACTAAATCAGACGTCTGCAAGATTAGCACTCAACTACTGATTGGGTGCAATTTTCGTGGGGCAAGTTATGTAGGCTCCATTCATTTTCCTCTGCAGTTGTGGTGCTCTTTGGCTGACATTCGGTGGTAGGTTTCAGGATGGTTCAGAGACTGGGATTCTGGTCATCTAGAGGTTCTTGGTTCTACTCTTGGAGGTTTCAAAAACCAGCAATGGCCAAGTAAATTACTTTTAAAAGGTGGAAGAGCGTTGGCCTCAACCTGCTGAGAGTGAGGAGCTTGCTTTGTTCTCCATGTCCCTCCTGTTCCCTTTTCCTATAACAGCTGATACTGCTCTGTCTGCCCTGTATCTTTCTCTCTTACCTCCTGAAGTGGCTTCCTAGCAATTAACATTCTCTTGGTGACTCCTATAAAGTGTCTAGTAAGATATAATAGCTTAGCACTTACTCTTTTTAGGTGAAGCATTTGGAAAATTTCCAGGATAATTGTCAACTGAGTCTTGACAAAGTGTCCCAGGTAGTCATGCACTGTGTTTAAAAAGAAATCTTGAGAAACAGGTGAATAGTAAAAGGTTTAAACTTTTAAATTCTCAGCAATTAATGATTTATTCCCAATTAATTACGTGCTTTCAGGAGAAGGTGTCAGGTCAAGCACCAAGCACTAACATGCCATTCAGCCACTTTAATGAGCATTATAGAAAACTTAATTTTCAATCAGTCCTTTAACAACTCTCAGGACAGCCATTCTTAGTGTGCACTTCAACCTTTCTAATAAGATGGCGACTACTGTTAAACATGGACTAAAGCAGCTTTGCAGTTTAAGATATAGTGGCACAGTGATACAATGGTTAGCACTGCTGCCTTGCAGCACAAGGAACTTGGTTTCAATTCCTGTCTTGGGTCACTGTCTGTGTGGAGTTTGCATGTTCTCTCCATGCCTGCGTGGGTTTCCTCCCACAGTCTGAAAGACGTGTTAGTTAAATGCATTAACCCGAACAGGCGCCAGAGTGTGGCGACTAGGGGAAATTCACAATAATTTAAATGCAGCGTTAATGTAAGCCTTATTTGTGATGAATAAATTCACTTTAACTTTTAACTTTATATGTTATCCTTTAGTTCAGAGCTTCTTTTGTACCTAAATTATCTGGGTAGAAATTGATCCAAACTTTACTGTTTCAAAATTATAGTCCATGTAAGTTTAAAACTCTGTTTTCTTTCTAAGCTGAAATAAGGGGTGATAGAAATTCCCTGAGGTTCTTCAAATCTCTCACCACATTAGTGATGGAGAAACAAAGCAAAAACGTTTAAGGCCATTCATGCCATTTCTCCAATGATTCCACTGGATTTTTAATGGGAGAACTCCTCTGTAAATTCTAGCCAAAGAGGTTTCACACAGTTGAGATATGGAGTTTTACCTCAGACATTTAAGAACTCAATTTTCAAGATAATTGCTATCACAGGATGACTTCTACAACACATCTGCTTCACATATTAAGCTCAGTGAATATTTATATATTTTCAACCAGTATTTGATACATCTGCTGCATTTAGACCAAAAGACTATATGACTATAAGACATAGGAGCAGAATTAGGCCACTCGGCCCATTGAGTCTGCTCCACCATTCAGTCATGGCTGATACTTTTCTCATCCCTTTTCCCCATAGCCCCTGATCCCCTTATTAAGCAAGAACTTATCTATGTTTGTCTTGAAGACACTCAATGACCTAGCCTCCACAACCTTCTGCAGCAAAGAATTCCACAGTTTCACCAATCTCTGGCAGAAGAAATTCCTCCTCATCTCTATTTTAAAGGGTTGTCCCTTTAGTCTGAGGCTGTGCCCTCTGGTTCTAGTTTTTTCTACCAATGGAAACATCCTCTACACATCCATTCTTTTCTGGTCTCGCAGTATCCTGTAAGCTTCAATAAGATCCTCCTTCATCCTTCCAAACTACTTCAACAAATACAGTATCCTCAACCATTCCTCATACAACAAGCCCTTCATTCCAGATGTTTTTGGATGTATTTAGCACGTTTGGAATATTGTGCACAGTTTTGATCTCCACATTAAAGGAAGCTTGCATTTGAGGCAATACAACAATTGTTCATTAAATTGGTCTGTGGGATGAGTGGGGTTGTTCTCTGATGAGAGATTGAGTAAATTAGGCTTATATTCCCTGGAGTTTAGAAGAATGAGAGGCAATCTCATTGAAGCTTGCAACATGCTGAGTGGGCTTGATAGGATGGAAGTTGAGAGATTAGCTGGAATTCTCGAGCCCAAACCCATTGTGGGGCTGACAAACCATTGAAACCTCCATGCACATCAATGGGACTGGAAGATCCCAGCGTGAAGGGTTGGAAAATTCTGCCCATTTATCAGTGAATCTAAAATAGTGGGGCACAGTTTCAGGATAAAGGGCTGATCATTTAGTACCGAGATGAGGAGAAATCTCTCCCTTCACAGGGTACTTAAGACAATCTTTAGCAATCTCTATTCAGAGGATTTTAGACTTCTGATCATTTAAAGCTGGGATAGACAGATTTTTGCTCACTCATGGAATGAAGGGATATTGGCAACAGGCAGGAAACTAGAGTTAAGTCCAAGGTGCCATGATCATAGCCAATGATGAATCTGTCATGTGATCTAACCCTGCTTCAATTTTTTCTATTCTTTAGCATAATCCACGAAGAAATGACTATTTCTTTTTTCTCCCAGGAGTCCAGGAATTAGCTTCTAGCAATTATTAGAACTTTACCAAGCTCCACTATTTCCAAACAGTGTTACCTCATTCCCTTCTCCCTTGATGGAGGGATGCTTTAATTTGTTTAATTATACTGTTCACAAAGGCACTACTGAGAAAAGCTGGTACAGTATAGTGAGCAAGAGTTGGTTGCTGTAATAAGAAATATTCCAAATTTTTCCAATAATGGTCCATGACTGTTGTACAAAATGCTTGCCATGAAACAAAGTGTTCTGAGGCAGGTACAATTTTGTCCTTTAAGAAGCATTTAGACAGTTACATGGGCAACATGGGTACAGAGGGATATGGGCCAAATGTGAGCAATTGAGACTAGCTTTGGGGCTAAAAAAGGGGCGGCATGGACAAGTTGGGCCAAAAGTGCCTTTTTCTATGCTGTAAACCTCTATAACTTTAATTCGCAATAGCTAACCTTCTACATATATCCACCACAGTCCCACCAATGTCCCAAAGCTAATCAGCTAGATTCAAAGATTCTGAAATACGTGGTGCAGGTTTGATAAGGGCTATAGGTGATCCTGGAGTTCATAACAAAAAAGTGACAGTACAGAGACGGAGAGTGCAGGGTTTCTCTTAGTGAGGCCCTTACGAGCAATGAGTGCTCAATCACAGTTTGATCTGAAAGTGTTGCAAAGAAGAACAATAAAGATGGGATTATCTTTCATCGCATGACAAAGCATTGATCAGGAAAGGGACATTTCTAACCAATTGCCACGTCTTTTGCAAAGCTACGAAATACCCTCACAACAAAAGATTTGAATGATTTGATCTGGTGTTTGAGATACAAGAACTGGTGAGGCAACACACAAAAAAAAACTAATTTCTGCAATTGCACTGCAATGTTAATAAATGGCTCAGAGACTCTGTAACAGGATATTTAATTGAGTTGAAAGTTATGAATTATAATATTTGTGTTCTAAATGAAAGAAATCCATGGCTTGTTTGAGTATCTGGGGAAATTAAGTACGTATCACCATGGCTACTGACACTGAAATGTAATATTGAAGAATATTAAAAATGAGGGGGAAAAAAAACCTCTCTCCCCATGTCACAGAGCAAATTAATTTATCGAGATCTTAATAATGTTCTGACTGGAAGGGTAGGACTTGGTGGAAAAAGGCTGAGAGTTTATATTTTCTCCCACTCTCTGGTGCCCCATTACTGTCGATTGATTACTTGCAACCTTTTGTGAATCACCCATTAACATTTAATGTGCTAAAATGAATGTGGTTAATAAACTTTCTCTGCGGCAGCGCCAGGAACAGTCAGGTTTGATTAAGTATTCCTTTTAAAACTTACACTGGGTAGAAGTCTGACTGCGGCCTGCCTTCCTTTATTAGTGACTACACAGTTGTACTTCACCATGACCACCACCCCTCCTCCGACCCCCACCAACACCCGCTCCCCCATTCCTTTCATGTGTGAACTGGTAGGAGGTCTTCACAATTTACACTTTGCAGTTTTGCTTATAAACAGAAGCATGTGCAGACAGCTCAGTCACCGATTTATTACTTTAGCACTGATTAGGAAGTACTGGGGAAATTGAACTTCTGTAAAATTTGCATTCGCATTCAGTGACTAACGAGCACCAGAAATGAGCAAAGCTTTGAATTTCTCAGTTTTCTATGATTTTACATTCACAGTGAAAAAGCCCGGTAATATACAGCCTCACTTTTAGAAGATGGGATCTTCTGCTGTGGCGGTATAGCTTTGAGTTTCCTCCGTTTTTCACATTTCTGCAGAACAAAAATAAAGACCTAAGAAGAAATAAATGATTAAGAAGTGCAGTAAAGGATTAAAGTTCCATTCCTGTGTGTGTAGAAATCAAGAAGGAAAAAAATCTAATAAGGCCTCACAACGTGAAACATTTGCTCCTTCTAATCTTTGCATTTTTAAGCACTCTACATCTTCTCCTGTAAGGTGATTTTTGAAAGCTATCTTTATGCAGAAGGAGGTCACTTAATCACTTAGTCTGTACTGACTCTCCAACAGAACATCTTGCCTAGGTCCCCTCCCTGTCCTTTCCTGTAATCCCACACATTTATCCCCCTATCCTCCTAAACAATACATCTTGCAGCACTAAGGGGCAAATTAGCATCGCTAATCCACCTAACCTGCACCTCTTTGAACTGTGGAAGGAAACCAGAGCACCTGGAGGCAACCCATGAGGACACGAGGAGAACATGCAGGCTTCATATAGACAGTCATTCGAGACAGGAATTGAACCTGTGTCCCTGGCTCTGTGAGGCAGCAGTGCCACTGAATCACCCTATGATTTTTTTTATTTTTCTGATTACACTCCTTTGAAACTCACTTGGGAAGTTTTGCTGAATTAAAGGTGCTGTATTATTGCAAGTTATTGTGCAGCTCTGTAGCTAGTTATAATAAAGTTCACAGACCTAAAGACAACTCCTGACTCTAGGACTCTGTCCACCCATCACTACTGTCTCATATCCACATGGCAATATACCCTTTAACTGGGTATTCAGCATTGGAGTTTAAAAGACATCTGTTAGTGTAGGTTGCTGTGAACTCCACAAAGCATGGAACCAGCTGGGTAAGGACAAGTACAGACTTGGTGATGATGAGTTAGATGAAATTGTGGCAATCCCATGCAATATTTTTCTGACTACTACAACCATATCATTCAAAAACTCTCCTGCTGTATTTTGTTGATGTGATAGAGGTTTATCTTCATTTAGATTGAAAGTGAAGAGAACTTTTTTCACCTCAGAAGACTATGTGAGACCTTGAAGATATCCAGGACAGAGATGGGTAGATTTCTGGGCACTAAGGGACATAGAGACAGGGTGGGAAAATAGCGTTGTTGTTGGAGATCAACCATAACCTGACTGGAGCTGGCTCAAGGGGGCATATTATCATCAGGGTGGCATGGTGGCACAGTGGTT
Source organism: Sphyrna mokarran (assembly GCA_024679065.1). Lineage (NCBI taxonomy): Eukaryota > Metazoa > Chordata > Chondrichthyes > Carcharhiniformes > Carcharhinidae > Sphyrna > Sphyrna mokarran. The sequence goes on along the minus strand of JAGIQG010000023.1, from coordinate 19,197,007 downwards.
GGCACGGCTGCCTCACAGTGCTGGGGACCTGAATTCAATTCTGGCCTCAAGTCACTGTCTGTGTGGAGTTTGCTCATTCTCCCTGTGTCTGCGAATGTTTCCTCCCACAGTCCAAAGATGTGATAGTTAGGCTAATTGGCCATGCTAAATTGACCATAGTATTAGGGGAATTAACAGGGTAAATATCTGGGGTTATGGGAATAAAGTCTGCGTGGGATTGTGGCCAGTGCTGACCCGATGGGCCAAATGGTCTCCTTCTGCACTGCAGGAATTCTATGCATTCTATGATCTACTTTGCTTCCATTTCTGCACAGGAGAATGATAAATAATATCACAGCCATAATACTTATGCATAGTTATTGTTGCATTGCACAGATGTTATCAGTTAATAAATGTGTATAGAAAAGTATCTCCTGGAGGATTGTGCATGCCCTAGCTAAACACGCTGTCGAGGTTCATGTTTCTCAACTTTAGTTTGGTTCAGTGAGTTGAATGCAAATGCGAAGGGGTCTGTTCAGCCTCCATTTAATGATGAAACGTTCAGTACAGTAAGAATGGGAGTTGCCATGGTTACAGCTGGCACTTGCTGGCGTTGAAAGTGGGATCCCAACATTTTATATATTTTTAGTTTTATTTTTCTACTGCTGGAGACTTATGGAAAGTTTTTCTGGTTTTATTATCTAACAACTGAATTCTATAACTAGTATATGTGCGGTAACAAATACTTTACATCATGTTGTTATCAGCAATGTCTCATGTAGACTTACTTGCAGGTAATGATTTGAGATCAGAACCAAGCATTTTAGTTCTTACCTAAGGCCATGTACATAACCTGTTTCCTGTAAGGAGTAGATAGCAAACCTCATGTGAACAGATAATGGAGCTTGGCACATAATCTTTTAGCATCAGGAACTGTTGATCTGACTTCTAATATTTAAAAATAATCATACAAAAACACAGTGCTGCCTCACAGTGCCAGGGATCAATTCCGACTTCAGGTGACAGTGTGGAGTTTGCACACTCTCCCTGTGTCTGCGTGGGTTTCTTCTGCACACTCCGGTTTCCTCCCATAGTCCAAAGATGTGGGGGTTAATTGAATTGGCCATGCTAAGTTGACCCTTCGTGTTGGGGGCTCAGCAGGGTAAATATATTGAGTTACGAGGGTAAGGGACCAGGTGGGATTGTTGTCAGTGCTGGCTCAAAGGGCCGAACAGCCTCCTTCTGCATTGTAGGGATTCTATGATCGTATGAAAATGTAATGCATTGTCAAATGTGTAGGATTTGTTCAAATGTTACTTTGCTTCTGGTTGGAGTTGCACTGCTGCCAGTGTGACCTTAAAAATATAGCACCCTGATCTGAACTACACAAAGGCCCCCTGCCCTCAAACCACAATGAGAGCAGAAATTTCCAACTGAATATTTATTTCTTAGTGTCACAAGTAGACTTACATTAAGATTACAATGAAAGCAAAAGAAAAAATGCTGGAAAGTCTCAACCGAGCTGGCAGGACCTGTAAGGAGAGAAAAGAGCTGATGTTTTGAATCCAGATGACCCTTTGCCAAAGCTACATTGCAATGAAGTTACTGTGAATAGCCAGGTATGGAATTTTCACCACTTTGGCTATTACAAGGAAATTGTGCCATGTACTTTATTGGCCGATTTTAATCTATAAATCAAAGCACCATTTATTTCTTATTGTTTACAAGTGTAAAAATAACTTGTCTCTTGCCTGCTTAACTAGAAAGCTTATGGACACTTGCACAATGCACATAACTCCTGTTGAGGAAAATGATGGCACTCCTCATTAGTATTATTGACTTTTCACAATATTGTCTTCATGTATTAGGAGTTTACCTAGGTTAATTGCAAATATTTTTGTTGTACAGAACTTAATTTGTTTATGAAATCCCTGAAAACTTAAAGAGCTTTCACCAGTAAACTCCACCAGATATTTGGAAGTAGCTATTAAAGTGGGCAGATTAAATGAATTGCATTTGTAAAGTTGCAAACTGTAAGTAAGATCATTGTTTAAATGGATAGCCTTAGTGTGATATAATTCTGTACAAATAATATGGAATAAACTAAGCATATTTCATATTCAAGAAATCAGATGGCTTAATTTCCCCTAATGCCTTTTAAAGAAAAGAACTACAAATTCTGTACCATCCATACTTCCAATAATGCAGCTACTGTTTTGGGTCCATGCCAGGCACACCTCTTGTGCTCCCATGCTGGACAGTATTTGGTTGAGAGCATGGGGAGCATGCAGTAGAGGTTTGAAGGAAGTAAAGTTTATTTATTAGTCACAGGTAGATTTACATTAACACTGCAAAGTTGCGAAAATCCCCTAGTTATCACACTCCGGGACCTGTTTGGGTACACTGAGGGAGGATTTTAGTTTGGCCAATGCAGGTCTTTCAGAATGTGAGAGGAAATCCATGCAGACACAGGGAGAATGTGTAAACTTGGCACAGATAATGACTCAAGATGGGAATCGAAGCCAGGTCCCTGGCACTGTGAGGCAGTGGTGCTAACCGCTGTCCACCTCCCCACCTGCCCAATACATATTTAAAGGGATCTGGAAAAAACTTTCCCACTGATTTCTATGGGCTACTGCTGAATTGGTATGTGTGCTTGGAAGTTTGTACTGCAGCCTATATTTAGTATAGTCTACAGAGAGCGGTGTGGCATGTGATAAAGATCTTTGCTTCCACTTTAAAGGTTCTCCCAGTTGTAGTGTTATAGTTTCTATCCTCCCTGACCTGCAGCATGTCGGCGAAAATGAGAAGAGGCAACACCAAGAAAAACAAGGGGGGGAGGGGGGGTGCATCTTATCATTGTGCCACACCAGCCAATGGAGGGAGATCAAGTTTGCACACAAGTTCTCACTTCTTGTGATCTTACTGGCACCAGATATCTGGCATGATCAGCCTTGCCCTGAAAAGGATACCCTGGTACTTCTAACCTAGCATACTGGCAGTGCCCATTGAGCATCTGGGCACTTGGCGGTGCCAAGGCAGCGGGGTGGGCCAATTGAGGAGCACAGTCAGACCTCTGCAGTAATGATTGATGGTGGGATGGGCGTTGTGATTGTACTGGGAGTCAGGGGGTGCTGGCTGGACCATGAAGGCCAGCTGATAGCAGCAGAGGCAGTGACAAGTCTCCGTACTCTCAGAGTATAGAAAACCTACATATGCGCAATGGTGCCCTCTGCTGCTAACAGCTGGCTTTTGGGCAATTTAGACCCTACCCACTCCCTCTGCTGATGGAAAACAGATCAAGTTTTTTTTATTGCAGAGAGTGCTGCACAGACTTGCGACCTCACCAAAATAACAGATCTGAAACTCTTCTGCTTTCACCCTTGTTCTGGATTTTGAGTTCTTTTGGTAAGGTCACCCCAAAGCTGTTCAAAGAAGGAGAAGAGGGATAAGCATTTTTGCTTAGAGGCCACTTCTGCGCAGGGTCTTCAAGGAATAATTCTTCCACCATAAGAACATCATGTGCAACATTTCATTTTCAATAAGGATACTCTGTTACCTGCTGCCAAAGTATAGGATGAAATTTGCATTGCCAGTGGCTGTAACGTTACCAATGGACTTGAACCACTTCCAGAAAAGCTCCTTCTAGATTGGAGCAGGTGGCATCTCTGACATCTCCAGGTTTGCTTTCTTGTTGTATAAGAAAAGTCACTGTCATTCTGTATGCAAAGAGAGGAGAATATATTTCATTCTCTTTTGCCAGAGAAAGCATCCAGGAAAGCTTCTTCATGGTGACAGATACCACTGATTGTGTGCATTTTAATTTGTGGGCATCATGTGCAAATTCAAAGCTGTGCCATAACAAAAAGGCTTCCATTGCTTCTAAGTTCAATCCGAATGTGCATGATGAAGGTCAGTGGCTCTATGCTGGTAGCAGTCACAATGCATTTATTGTGTGCCAGCCCACTGTACCTTCAGTATTGTCATTAGAAACAATAGAGTGACTGCTAAACAACAGTGATCTCATACCCAATTCCTCATTCAACAATAGTTTCTCACTTTACCTTTCCTCTGTTACTGACCATTACAGCATCCTGTTGGCAACAACACTGAAATAAAAGCAACCACAAAACAAATATTCCAAATCAACCAATATTCCAGACAAAAGTCATCTAAGCACACTTGTGCGTTCCCATTTTGCTGATCTGTGAGTCTTTTCCTGACCTTCTGCTCTTACACATAATTACCCAGGTAGCTACCATGGTGGCTGCTGGAAGGTTGTTAACTTGCAGTGGAGGAGGTGCAGATGCAGGTGACCTTGCATTGCACTGGCTTTCTGGTGGCCTGACAATGCAACAAATGCATAACCATCAGTCTTTCTGTACTTTGTCCCATCACAGACCTTGTCCTCTGCAGCAGAACTCACATTTAACCTCATCCTCCAGGTAGTAAGCTCCTGAAACTACACTTCAGCTCTGTCCTGGCCACATACCTGATGTCTCACCATATGTAGATCCTGCTTCTAAGGGGTACATATTACAGAATGGGGGATGGGATGAATGGCATGTGTCTCCCTCCATACCTACCACACCCCAACTCTCTCCTCTCCCTCACCATACATGCATAAGTATCTCATAGAATCAAAAAGCCCTACAGTGCAGAAGGAGGCCAATTGGCCCATTGAGTCTGCACAATTCTATCCAGGTTCTATTTCCATTTACCCTGTTAGTCCCCCAGGCACTAAGGGGAACTGCCCAGCCAGGACATGTGAAATCCAGCCCTAAGTTACACTCAAGTGTACAATAATATTGATTTCTAAACTGGTTGCTGCAAGTGTGAGAGCATGTGACAATGTCTCTTCATCATCAGCTTCTTCCTTTTCCACCTCTTGTTCCTGCACCACTGATAGCCTGGTTGCTTGATTACCTAAAGAGAGAGAAACACAAGGGTTGGGTTATAAAAAGGGAATGGAGGTAAAGGATTCATTGTTTCCTCTATCTGCAGCTTAGAGATCATCAGAAATTGTGGAATGAGTGGAAAATAGGATTGAGAAGGAGAATTGAGGATGGGAACATGGCATTATCTTTGATCTTTTTGGCCTGGTGCTGACCACGATCTCAGTCATGGCTACTCTAATCATGGCAAGCAAGACCTCTTCCTTTGGGTTGAGGACACATAAGCCTCACCACTTACTATGTCTACCCTGTCCTGAGAAACAGAGTAAAGTGTGTTAATGAATGTTATATAATGCATTTGGATAATGTGTCTGATGTGCTTGAATAGCTGTAAGTGTGATTGAGCCATGAGATATGGATGTGAGGCTTTCAGCTGTGCTAAATGTTTGACAATGGGGTTAATCTCTGAATGTCATGTATAAGTCCTGCTTGGTAGGTGACTGATGGCAGTAAAGAGTATCTGAGCAATTTCTAATGCTAGTGGGTCAGCTCATTAGATATTGCACCTGAAGACACATTCACTGAACTTGACTACTTGTTTCATGGTATTGAACCTCATATAAGCATTGAATCCAGGTCCTGGCATTGGCCTCCATAGTTATCTACTCCCAATGCCTTCACCATGTTTGCATACAGAGGACATCTCCTCTCTTGTCCGCTGTTACAGCAAGGCCTTCAGTGCTCTGTCAGAGAAACGTGGAACCTGCTCTCTGCCATGTTGTGCCATTCTTCTCGTGTCTTTCCCAGCTCAACCTCACTTCTGGATTGAACTGTTGGGCCATGGTGAATCTCCCCTTTTAAGAGATGCATGCTAATTTTAAGTAGCACAGGCCAGCTTGAACCTGTGCTGGTATCTCACTACTTTACAGTTTCATGTATGCAGCCACTCAATGCGATGCTTAGCATTGTGTGTGGGCTCCAATAGTGTAAATGGACAGGAGGCAGGAGGTATATCCATTATCAACTGTGGAAGGAATGAATGCTGTTTCATCACTTATTACAGTTCCCTGCCTGCTTGTAGGTCTGATTGAATTTTGCAGCCCTGCTATCAGTGGAAATTTGTGCACAGCATTCTCCATCATTTATTATTTTCTAATATCCATCTCTCTCTCATATTATAGATGTCACGATTCAAAATATCCTTGTGACAAGAATGCCAGTCATTTTATACTGTTTTAACTGTCACTGAGTTGGCAGCAGACAAACACTTTCTCATCGTAAACGTCACTCACCAAATAGTGATTAACCTTTGATTGGACTCATACTGTGTTTACTTTTCGGAAATAGATTGTTGCCATAAAGGGCAGTTTCAGTCTGGCAGCAGAATAATATAACTTGGTATACATGGCATGGCATTTCTGGGAAAGGTTCCTACAATGTTACAATAAATCTCTAATGAATACGGGCACTCTTTGAAATCCTGACTCGAAATGAGACAGAAATGTCAGATCAATAAAGATTTGATTTTTTTTAAAGCAATTGGTACTTTTTAGAAAAAAAAAAGCAGGTTATTTGGGCAGGATCTGAATGTTAACTATGTAAAGTTTCACAGCTTTAAGTATGATACATGACTACTATGAACTGGGAATCAATTAAATATTTAGTAAAAGATGCCAGCAAATTCTACACACTATTATAAATGCCATTTTGTTATAATGCTGTCATCTACTGGGATGGGTTATTACATTTTGTGAAGATTTAAGATTTATTTTTACTATTTCAGATACCCTCCATGTATTTTTGCTTAGAATTTCCAAGAAGCCTGAAGAGGTAACGAAAGTGAAATGTTGTGGAACTTGTACCTGCCACTTGACATTGCTCTCTGCCAACTCAGGAAGTGGAGCAATATGAATAATTGAGGCAGTAGACAAAGTCCATCCTGCTTTATTGTTGAAATCTTTCTACCCTTAATCGGGAAAGTGATGGCCTAATGGTATTATCCATTGATTATTAATCCAGGAACTCAGCTAGAGTCTGGGGATCAGGTTCAAATCTCACCACGGCAGATGGTGGAATTTGAATTCAATTTAAAAAATTTGGAATTAAAAATCTACTGATAACAACAAAACCATTGTTAATTGTCAGAAATACTCATCTGGTCCACTAATGTTCTTTAGAGAAGGAAATCTGCTGCCCTTATCTGGTCTGGCCTCCATCTGACTCCAGAGCCACATTGGTTGACTTTCAACTGCCCTCAGGCAATTAGAGATGGACAATAAATGCTGGCCATTCAATGATGTCCATATCCTATGAATGATTTTTTAAAAAAAGGATCCCTATCTAAGACCTTAACTGCAACAATAGCTTGCATCTAGATAGCATTTTTAATATAGTAAAACAACCCAAAGTGCTCCACTGGAGCATTAACAAAATCTGACAGTGAGACACATAAGGAAATATTGAGACAAATGGCCTAAAGCTTTGTAAAAAGAGATAGAAAATGGATATCTTAAAGGAAGAGAAAGGCGCAGGGGTCCAGCGAAGGAATTCTGGAGCTCTACACCTTGACAGCCGTAATCACAGCCAACAATGGTGGCATAAAGGAAATTGGGGATGCAGCAGAGACCAGAAGTGGAAAAAAGTAAAGATCTTGGAGGATCGTAGGCTGGAGGAAGTTACAGAGATTGGGAATGATGAGGCCCTAGAGGGCTTTGGACGCATTTAAATAAATATTTTTCATTCCACACAGGAAAAATCAGACGATAATCAATTCCTTTCATCTTTGAACTAACTTCTGGCCCACAGTAGAATCTATATTCCCTGTTAGTTCATGTGCTGGATACACTGAAAGTAAAATATCCTTCTCCACTGCTTAATCTGCTCAGCTCTAAAAGTCTTAACATTTCACGTATATCTTCTAAACAGGTTTCAAAGACATTTTAAAAGAATAAACTTTTTTTATTTACTTAGAATTATTTTATCAAACCCCTACAGTGCAGAAGGAGACCATTCAGCCCATCATGTCCTCACTGACAGAGTATTTTACCTGAGCTCTATCTCTGTGACCCAACATATTTACCATGGTGGACCCCCTGAGACAAAGGGACAATTTATCATGGCCAATCAACCTAACCCGCACATCTCTGGAGTGTAGGAGGAAACTGGAGGAAATTCATGCAGGCACAGGGAGAATGTGCAAACTTTGCCCAGAAAGGCACCTGAGATCAGAATTGAACCCAGGCGCCTGGTGCTGTGAGGCAGCCGTGCTAACCATTGTGCCTGCATTGTGCCACTTTGGATGTTCTACTTGGAATCAACTTGTCTGATTCAATATGTGGACCTCACATCTCCTATGAATTGGAGTGTATGTTACCTGCATAATAGCTAGACAAATTATAGCAATCTATGGATTGCTACATAGATTGAGCATAGATTCCCTGGCAATTGCAGCCTTCTTATTGAGATGTGTAACATGCTAGCATGAGTTCCTTCTCAGCTTCAGTTTGCCGATTGAATGTACACTATTATCAGAATTAGGCTAACTTATTTAATATAGAACAAAATGATAAACAAATGATTTTCAGTTAAAACAGTGCATTTGTGTTAATGAAAACAATGAAAGTACAGATGAAAGATGACTGGCAATATTGTTTTTCTGCATCAGAATATGTTTAGGAGAAGACACAGGTCAAATGAGAATTTACTTTTGAGAACACCCTCAAACCGACATGAGGAGGAATTTCTTCAGCCAAATGGTGGTGAAACTATTGAATTCATTACCATAGAAGGGTGTGGGGATCAGGTCATTGAGTGCATTTAAGATATAAATAGATTCTTGATTGGTAAGAGGATCAAGGGTTACAGGGAAAAGCCGGAATAACGGAGTTGAGAAATTTATCAGCCACGATTGAATGGTGGAGCAGACCTGATTGACCAAATAGGCTAATTCTGCTCCTATATCTCATGGTCTTACAATGGTTATGTTATTGGAAAATAAATGAATGGGAGTGCTGTGATTATCAAACAAGGAATCTGAATCCTAGCTCAATATTCCAGAAATGGAGCTGCAATCCTTCCCCATGGCAGAAAAATCTTTGGAGTGCTACATTCTTCTATCCATCATAAATGTGAAAATGATATGGCAAGGACAGGTAAAACAATAACATTTTTCTTTCTTACTATATATACAGAGTGTTAACTGTTAACTTAGAGACTGGGCGTATTACTGCTGCTATAAACTGAGTGCAAAGCCATGGGATTATACACCACATCCTTCCTCCAAGTGTTTAAGAACCATTGCCAGAATTCTCTGGTCATTCATGCTGGCAAGATTCTCCAGTCCTGCCAGCAGCGCAGACCTGGCTGTGAGTTTTCCCGCCGGTATGGGATGACGTCAATGGGAACTCCCATTGACTATTTATTTTATTAGTGTCACAAGCAGGCTCACATTAACATGGCAATGAAGTTACTGTAAAAATCTCCTAGTCACTACACTCTGGCATCTGTTTGAGTACACTGAGAGAGAATTTAGCATGGCCAATGCACTTAACCGGCACGTCTTTTGGACTATGGGAGAAAACTGGAGCACCCGGAGGAAACACATGTAGAGATGGAGAATGTGCAAACTCCACGCAGACAGTGACCCAAGGCTCGAATTGAACTTGGATCCCTGGCACAGTCAGACAGAGGTGTTAACCACGGTGACACCATCAGGACGAGAGAATCCTGCCGCTAGCAAACAACACGCCACCTCCCGCTGGCGGGAAACACACGGCTGGGAGACCGGAGAATCTCATCCAATGTCCTTAAAGGTACATGTCCCTCATATCACAACATTTCCCCCTTTTCTCTAAACTATAGGTTTGTCCCTGGAGAATCAAACTATTTATGTGTAAATGAAAGAAAGTGCCATTATGTCTGAATATATCTCGATAGAAAGAAATAACTTCCAAGTTTCTGAAATATATCAGTGATTTGCTTATCAATTATGGTAATCTAGGCTGAAGACTGCTGTATGTTTTCAGAATGCTACTTAGGAGTGCAGTCCTTTGTGTTGTGTCTTAGACCATGATTTGTTGGCGATAGGATTACGCGGTGATTCTGGTTGTGGTTTTGTTTTGATTTGACAACTGTTTTGTCACAGTGTCATACCACTTGGTGTTCATACATGATACAATCATGGTTCTGGACATATGCTGATGATTTCTGTTGGATTCTATGTGCCATCAGTTGAATGTTAACTTAGATAGTGGGAACATCGAGGTGGCAGCGCAGGCTCGTTGGGCAGAAAGGCCTGTTTCCCGTGCTGTTTTCTTCTTTGATATTTTGCCTCACATTCAAATTAGCTAATTCATTAACTGCTTGTTGGTCATGGGCATCTTTTATCTGTCTGTGTTTTTCAATTATGAGTGCATCTAGTACTCCTGAAAGTACTGATGAGTATTGACTGGGAAGGGTTGTCTGCATTAATCCCACTTTGGTTCTGCAGTACAGTGAGAGATTTGCACATTCCGAATGGATATATATATCTGGTTCCAATTGTGCGACTCAGCCGATCAGCTGATAATTGATCAGTTACTGAATTAGGTGTATTGTAGGTAAAATAATACTTCAGACTGTTAGTGAATCAAAATACAGTGGTTTTTATTTCAAAACTCTGGGGTTTATTCCAGAATTTTGGGAGAAGTAGGATTACAGACTTGTCATAGAACACAAACACAAGTGGGCATTTATACATCATGAGTCTTAGTGTCAATCACAACTCCAAGTTTCCCATTCCAGCCAGAACTCCGAGTCTTCCCTCCTTGGTCGTGATATGGCCCAGATTTAATCACAATTTCACAGTCCAGCTGGCAACTGCAGTCATGACACACGGTCAAGATTCAAAACCTTTCTGCAGCAGTACCACATTCCTTTCTTTGAAGTTACTTGTGTGTTCGTGGCTGTCCAGCAGGACTCTTCCTGTTAAAAGCTGGTATCGTAAACAACCTCTGTGTAACAATGTCCAACTAAGACAAATAGGTAAGATTTTCAAAGTCTACAAAATAACAGCCACATTAAACTGTCTATATACAAATGAGAGTTAAAGCATGTAAGACATGAACAAATTACTTATATTTAATGCCAAGAGCAGTATAAGCTAAAGGAGATCAGTCATGAGGCAGCATTATGTTTGTGACATATTCCAGGTACAAAATCCATTAACCCTTTCTCTTCTATGGGTACAAAATGCATTCACCCTTTCCCTACTTCAAAGTGGCCTTTTCGTGATTTAGGTACAAGTTTTCACTGATGCTCCTTGTGATCTGGGTCCTCATCATTGCTTTTGTTGGAGGATGGATGGTGACCTGTACATGGATAGGCCCGCGATCACTCGGTGGATGATGTCCTCAACTTAAAATATTTGGGTGGTCAGGGTGAGCTGCTGGAGCAACACTCAAGTGTAATGGATCGGAGGAATGGAACTTCTGAGTCATTGTACATTGGAACATAAGAACAGAGGAATTAAAAACATAGGAGTTAGGAGCAGGATGAGGCAATTCAGCCCTTTGAGCCCCATCCACCATTTAACATCTTCATGGCTGGTCTTATCCTGGTCTCAACTTTCCTGCCTGCTCCCCATAGCCCTTTATCCCATTTCTCATCACAAACAAATCTATTTATTTCTGGAATCTGTTGATTGATTTTGCCTCCACTGCATTCAGGAGTACAGAGTTCCATAGATTCACAACTCTCTGAGTTGTATAGCTTCTGCTCATCTCAGTTTTAAATCTACCCCCCCCTCACTCTATGGCTGGAATTTTACCACCTTGCCCAGCATGGAAATCGGTGCAGGCGAAGGACGGACGATGAGAAGGTCCGTTGACATGGGATGGGATTTTACAGTTTCGGGACGAGCGAGGCCATAAAATCCCACCATATATCTATGACTTCTTGTTCTAGACTGTCCCACAAAGAGGATCATCTATTCAACCTTTACCTTAACAATCTCCTTTAGCATTTTATAGACCTCAATCATTTTTCTGAACTCCAGTGAGTACAAAGCCAAACTATTCAACCATTCCTTATACAACAGCCCTTTCATCTGTGAAATCAATTTGGAAGTTCCTGTGAATTCCAGCCCTCTGTCCCACCAGCCAACTCAACTGCCGACATCAAGATGTCCACCTATTCTGACCCCTCAGAGCACCTTCTCTCTCCCTCCCCTGTCCCCTCACCTGGAATTTACCTGAAATGCAGTCCTAGGACTTTGATATAAGCGTGTCACTGCAATACCTTTTCCGGCCACAGCGGCAATGTGCCTGGAGGTTTCCAAAATGGACCTTCAATCCAAGGGCAACAACTGCTATTAATGCTCCATTGAGCATGAAATGATAGCGGACTTGTCAGAATAGTGGGTTGTGTTCCCTGGCCAGTATCAGAAGAGCAGGCACTGAGCACTTACCACCCTGAGAATTTAGGCTGATGTCTTGATTGTCTCATTTGGTAATGTGGAGATATAGAAAACAGACTTCCATATATTGTTGGAAAATGTAAACTTAGACAGGATATCCACTGCATTCCAATTGAATTTTTGAAGTTTTGTGCAGGATTTTGGAATGTCTGAGAATAGAACATCTATTCACGCTATCCTTTTTGGTCTCTGAGTTGTAGGATCTTAAGTGACTTTATAATAGAATAGAATCATAGAATTCTTACAGTACAGAAGGAGGCCATTTGGCCCATTGAGTATGTACTGACCACAATCCCACCCAGCCCCTATTCCAACAGCACCAAATATTTACCCTGCTAATCTTCTTGAAACTAGGGTCAATTTAGCATGGCCAATCAACTTAACCCATATATGTGGGAGGAAACCGGAGCACCAGGAGTGACCTGAAGCATTATGAGTCCTGCTTTCTGTGGAGTTCTACTTAAAGTTAGACCACCTAGAGCCCAGTATTTAAATATGTGTTCTTGCACAAATTACAACAGCAAAAAGGTTTAAACTTCTTAAGCACTCCCAAGTTTGAACAAACCAGGATTTGATGCCTCTTGGATTGAGCAAGGTGCAATGTCTCAGAATAAAGCACTGTATGCATAGAGTATAGGGTAAAATTATCCCCGATCCTCTGCTAATTTAGGCAATGCCTGATACAACCACATATAAAAGCCCTGGCTATAAAACTACCCATCAACTGACTATAATTAATCATTTCTTCTGCCTGCTCTTACAGTTCTCAGCTGTAATTCCATCTGTACTTCCTGCTGCCTCAGGAAAGCAGCCAGCATACTAAAAGACCCCACACACCCCAGATATCTTCCACCTTCCTCTGCCAGGAAAATGATACAAATGTCTGAAAACATATACCAATTGACTCAAGAACAGTTTCTTCCCTGCCGCTATCAGACTTTAGAATGGTTCGATCACATATTAAACTGATCTTTCTCTTCACCTGTGACTGTAATACTATATTCTGCACCCTATCCTTTCTTTCTCCCCTATGTACTCTATGCACAGTATGCTTTGTCTGCATAGCATACAAAAAATAATACTTTGCACTGTATGCTAATACATGTGACAATAATAATAACAAATCAATTCAATTCAGCTGCAACTCAAAACTTAGCACACCAGATTTGCTTTGATCTTTAAAATGTGTTTATTTGTTAGTCACAAGTAGGCTTACATTAAAATTGTAATGAAGTTACTGTGAAAATCCCCAAGTCTCCATGCTCTTTGGGTATACTGGCAGAGAATTTATCATGGCCAATGGACCTAACCAATACGTATTTCGGACAGTGGGAGGAAATTGGAGCACCCAGGGGAAACACACATAGACACGGAGTGAAGACTCCACACAGACAGTGATTCAACCAAGAATCAAACCCGGGCCCCTGGTGCTGTGAGACAGCAGTGTTAACCACTGTACCACCGCACTGCCCCAGATAACTTTGCACTATTGTTCAAGCACCTGTGAAGACAAAAGAAAAGATATTACCAAGGTATAGAACCTTTAATTACATAGATTGGCCAGCATTTCAAAGTATTAGGTCACAGACATTACTGTTTTTCAGAAAACAAGATTAACATTAAAGTGATTCATTAATTAATATTCCTATTATGAGAAAGGAAACAGGACTCAGAAACTGGGATGTACCTTTCTGTGCATTGAAGAAGCAACCTGTCACTGAAGCTAGAATTAAACCTGTGTGCGCTGCAGTCCATAATATTAAAAAAAAGCCATCAATAAACTAACAAGGACAAAAATGTTTCATCTTTGTCGCAATCCCCATTATCAACTCCTGGTCATTTGCTCATAAGACCTAATAAGAAAGCAGTAAATAATTTGTGAACCAAGTCGCTGCATTATCTGAGAAAGTTGTATGTTACTTCAAAGAAATTTTGTCTCCGCGTGCAATGCAAATAATCTGTTTGGCTTTTGTTGCCATTTGCCTTGAGCTCCATTTATATTAATTAAAGATCTAACAACACTCATTCCCAGTAAATTAGCCTACCCCACAGGCATAGCTTCAATGAATGTACGGTTGAAAGAAAATTGCTCCAATTGTAAAAGCAATAAAGGAAGCAAGATGGGAGGACATTCTGCTTTCGTAAGATGATGGACAGAAAAGCCAAATTACTACAGAATTCAGGTGGATTTTCATCAGGCTACAAGATAATGGGGAGCAGACAGTTCAGTGGCTTACAAATGAAATTTCTGCTGTTGAGCCCATGCCAGAGATGATTTTCCTTCTATACTCACATTATGAATATCATGAATTAAACAGTGTTATGATTAGGAAACCAGAATAAACTGAAGGAGTATAATGAGCGATCATTAGCATCCATTGTTCAATCCAGTCACATTGTGCAGAGTGTTATGGCTCTTCCCGCAGGCAGGAATTTCCTGTCCCACTGAAATCAACGAGCTGCATTTTCCAGTCCTGCCAGGTAACAATGGGGCTGTAAAATTCTGCCCCTTATTGCAGACAAATTACTGAGTAGTTATATCCATTGTTGGATCCAAATGGTATATCAGAAAAGTTCACATTTCACACGTGTTTAATCACCTGCCAGTAAACTAATCAGATTAACACTAAATTGTGTAGATCTCTTTAGCCAAGTCTGTTAATAATCACTCGGAAAGTATAATAATAGCGCTCTGCAACCAAGTAATTACCCGAGGACAGTACCAGCAGGTTAAAAGAGAATAATTCACAATTCAGAGCTTTCTTACAATAACTTATTGAGCTATATATCAGGGTAGAAACTGGTTTAGGACCTGTATTCTCCCAAATGGGAGGCCAATTTGCATTAATTGAGTGAGCTGCCAGCATCTGTTGTGCTTCTTTGAAAAGAATATCCAACTGACTGCTTCATTGGCAATAGTGCAAAGTCAAGTTCTGGGAGGGGGAAGAGGGAGAGTGCTGTTGACCAGTAGGCAGTCTGTGTCAATATTGTGTCTTTCAACGTGTCCCTTGTGTTGGACTTCATTTTGCCTATTTAAAGGGATCAATTTTACTTCTGCGTGTTTTGAGGTTATGTTGTTATTACAGCTCTTACCACTGGTCAAAGGATTAAAGGATAAAAGCAAATTTCTGCGGGTGCTGGAATCTGAAGCCAAAAGAGAAAGTTCTGCAAAATCTCAGCAGGTCTGGCAGCATCCGTAAGGAGAGAAAAGAGCTGACATTTTGAGTTCAGCTCTTTGTTAAAGGATTAAAGGGTTTTTTTTTGTTACTTGTCTTGTAAAACAAAGAACAAAGGAAGTTACAGAACAAGTCTGCACCGACTATGCTGCCTGACTGAACTAAAATCCCCTTCCGGGGACCATATTCTTCTGTTGCCATTCTAACATTTATTTGTCTAGATGCCCCTTAAAAGTCACTATCATATCTTCATCCATTACTACTCCCAGCAGCGAGTTCCAGGCACCCACCATCCTTTGTGTAAAAAAACTTGTCTCATTCACCTTGCCCCTTGCGCCTTAAACTTACGCCCCCTAATAATTGACTCGTTCACCCTGGAAAAAAGCTTCTGACTATCCAGTCTGTCCGTGCACCTCATAATCATGTAGTTAGTGTTCTGTTAGTGATACCAGTCATTATCCTTATGTTCATCTTACATTTAAAGAGATCAGGTCAGGAACTTTTATTGAATCTCGCAGTGCATACACAAACAATTGCATTGAGATAAATTGCTAAATTTACTAATTATTTTGTATTTAATATTAATCGGACAAAGAGGAATTCAAAGATATGTAATGTATAAACCGACCAGAAAACAGCACAACAAGACTATAGCAATTTTACCCAAGTAGAATGGCATACACTTTGGTTCAATAGCCCATGAAACTGCTCCAAAAAGCCTTTTGGTTTCACATCATATGACAGAATTTTCCCAAAATATTTGTTGGGTGAAATTTTCTGGCTGTGCTCAGTAGACCATCTGAGAGAGAGATCAGATGGACCTTACTGTGATGAGGTCCTCCCTTGCCATCCAGTCCTGCCGGACTCTTGCCACTGCTGCCTGTCCTCCGGCCCCTCATTGCCTCCTTCCTATGCAGGAGCATCCGCCTAGTCCTTGCCCTCCTCCAGGATGCCTCCCCACCATTGTGCCAGGTTGTGGAGCCCACAGCAGACTACAATGACATGGGAGGTCCTCAAGGGCCTGTACTGGGGGGCCCCAAAAGAGCAGTCCAAGCAGTGAAACTACATCTTCAAGTACCTGATGTACTGTTTGATGATGGACCAGGCAGCAGGGTGGGCCTCATTATAGCGTGTCTCTGCCTCAGTCTCAGACTCCACACAGGCATCAACAGCCATTATGACAGCAGGTAGTCTTTGTCCCCCATAAGCCATCCTAGCAGTCTGAGGTGGTCCACAAAGACCCTGGAGTGTCCAAGCTCTGCATGATGTAGCCATTGTACAAGGTCAGTAGGTGCCCTGCACACACCTCCATGCTATTCATCCGGTGGTCATGGATAATCAGCTCACTCGGAACACCTCAATGGATATAGGGCACTCCATAAGTCCATGGGGCCCGCAGGGTGACTTGAGTGCTGTCTATAGCCCCCTACACATGGGACATCCCAATGATGGCAGCGATCCAAGATTTCTTGTTGGTCTTGATCTACACCAAAATGTTTATGTAGTTGGCTACCCAGCCAAACAGTACATCAGTTGCCTCATGGAAACATTTGGATGCAGACGAATAAAAGATTCCATAGCAGTCCCAGCTTGAGACCTAGAAGAACCCAGACACATAAAAGTGGAGGGCAATCAAGACGTTCGGGGCCAAGAAGAGCAGGCATCCTCCTGCCCCATGAGGTGCCTGGTTAGTGTTGCACTGCTTCCTTGCTGTAACATTGTCTGCAGCAGTACACAGTATTCAGCAGCTCATTGTCAGACATGCGAGTTGCATAGAGGTAGAGTTTCCATCTTTGCAACCCTCTGCCTCCTCCCTCACCACCCCCCACCACACCACAGTTGTGGCCTCAAGCCTAGATTGGCCTCGTCACCAGCCTCCACAGCAACACCATGACAAATCAGAGCTGAAATGCCTTGTTTGAAGTTAAGCTTGGCAATTAACTATTCCCTGGTGAATTCTCCATCGCAATGTCTCTACCATCAGGGTCCACTTGATAACCAACCAGCATCATCTCCTCAAGCAGTATAAATTATTCTTTTGGGATTTGGTATTCTTCCCTGATGAGTGCAAGACAAAAACCTTCAACAATTTGTCTCTCTTTCGTCAACAATACTCAAGATTGGTATAGCCAAGTAACTAAATTTTTTATCCAGTAGATTTACATTTGCAATTGGGAAATTTTAAAAATCCTGCTGGATCTTCTACCTCTTTTCCATTTATTTATTTTGTAAATCTTTCGTTTTACAGAAGTTCGCTGATGTTCTTCAGGGAAGAAAATCTGTCATCCTTATCAGGACTGGCTTCTATGTGACTCCAGAGCCACAGCAATGTGGTTGATTCTCAATTGCCCTCAAAGAGCAACTAGGGATGGGCAATAAACACTGACCAGCCAGTGATGCCGATGTCCCACGAATGAATAAAAAAACCTTATCCTTACAAAGCTACAAATATTCACACTGAAACAGTGTCCACAAGCTTGCCAATTGAAATAATTTCATAGAGTTCTACATGTTAAGGAATCATTTGCATTGTTATCAGTCGACCAGACCGAGTTTGACTTTTTGGCAAGTTTGGCATATGGAGTCTTAGCTTTTATTGGTAGGGGGATTGAATTTCGGAGCCGCAACGTCATGTTGAAACTGTACAAAACTCTAGTGCAGCCGCACTTGGAGTATTGTGTGCAGTTCTAGTCCGCACATTATAAGAAAGATGTGGAGGCATTGGAGAGGGTACAGAGGAGGTTTACCAGAATGTTGCCTGGTATGGAGGGCAGGTCTTATGAAGAGAGGCTGAGGGATTTGAGGTTGTTTTCGTTAGGAAGAAGGCGGCTAAGAGGAGACCTTATTGAAACATATAAGATGATTAGAGGTTTAGATAGGGTGGACAGTGATAGCCTTTTTCCTAGGAGGGAGAAAGCTAGCACGAGGAGACACAGCTTTAAATTAAGGGGTGATAGTTATAGGACGGATATCAGAGGTAGGTTCTTTACCCAGAGGGTGGTTAGAGAGTGGAATGCCCTGCCTGCGGCAGTTGTAGATGCGCCAAGTTTGGTGGCGTTTAAGAGGTTAGTTGATAAGTATATGGAAGAGAAGGGAATGGTTTAGTTTGGAGGGGCATTGCTTTTTATATTGGTCAGCGTAACATCGAAGGCCGAAGGGCCTGTTCTGTGCTGTAATGTTCTATGTTCTATGTTCTATGTTTTGTTGCAATTTGACCTGAGTTGACCCTTGGTCAAATCGATTTGAAATCAAATACAAACCATTGAAAGCACCTCAAAGTCGAAAGTACAATTAATAATCTGGTTCACTGCCTGATGGTTGTTTCTGTTTTGTGCAGGTTGAGGATTTGCATTTCTTGAAGTTTACAGAATGTTCTTTTCTTTTTCACGAGAAACCTGAGCCCATGTGAGCAAGCCACACAAGTTAAAGAAGTTTAGCTCCTGAGTCCAAAACCACGTTCCTTATTGCGAAAACAATGCTCGCATCTCCAATAACACAAGCCAGCCATATGCCTCTCTTTAAATTCACAGCAACATTTAAGTGGAGAAAACAGTGAAACCTGTCCTTCTTATCACCTGCATTATTTTAGTGATGACAAGCTCTGGTGAAGTCTCCCCTCCTGCCACTCTTTCCCCCTATTTTATCCCCCTTTTCCTTACCTTTTCTCCCTCTTTTTCTTCCTCTTTCCCCTTTATCTCAATTTTCCTTCTCTCCTACTCATCTCCCGCCTCCCCCCAATTTTCATCTGTCATAGCTTACCCTCTGATTTCAGCTTCTCTGCTATTCGGCCATTTACGCCTTCTATTCTCTCTTCGGACTGCCATTAGCAGACTTTCCCCTTGTTTTTGTGGCTATGATTCATCTTTCATTCCTTTACCTTAGAGTATAAATATCTTCCACTTTCTATGCCTTTCAGCTTTGACAAAGGGTCATCTGGGCTCATATTGTCAACTCTTTTCTCTCCTTACAGATGTAGCCAGACATGCTGAGGTTTTCCAGCACTTTCTCTTCCGGTCTCTGGTAAAATAACTTGCAAGGGCATTTGTTCTTTGGTCAAATCTTAAAGAAAAGTATGGAGACCAACATCTGCAATGAATAATCCCACAATGTTGCAACTGCGCAAATTAATGCTAAGAACATTATGAATTAAATATTCTGTGATTATATAAATTTCTTATCCTGCAAGAGCATGGGGTTTATTTCAGTAGCTTGTCTCAATTGTATCTTCTATCTCATGGCTTTAGAATATGATTATAAAAGTCATTTGTGTGGCTCTCAACTGGAACAAATTCATTTTTAAAAAAATCAAAATCCAATTATAGAATTTCTTGAAAATCATGATTCAGAGCTTTCCGAGTCACAGTTTTTACTTCAGCCTCGAAGAGCTTCCATTTGCCAGATTCTGCTCCTGTGATTTGGGTTTGATGGCAAATCCCCTTAGTTTAAGTGTCCAAGCAGAACAAATGAACAACATTACTCTTCTCCACATGAGGACTGCTCTGTGATATCATAATTCAGTTGTGCACTCAGTGATATGATGATCATCAGTCTGCCACTGGATAAATGCCTTGTTATGAATCTCCTTTATCCTGATTCATTGTGCACGAAGAGTGTGTCATAGCTAACAGTGAGGCAAGAGGAGTACTATCACAATTAAGGCAGACCAAGAAGAGTGAAGGTCCACTTCAGAAGCAGAGTGAACAAAAGCTGAAAACCCTGAAGAATTTCAGCAGGTTGCACAGGATCTGTGGAGAGAGAGTACAGCCAATGTTTCGAGTCTGGGTGACCATTCATCAGAGCTGAAGACAAGGAAAATCAGACAAGATTTTATACCAAAAGGGTGAAGGACGGTGAGTGCTGGAATTGATAGGACTGGCATAGATAAAAAGGCAAAGGAAATGTAAATGGTGATGATAAAGGCTGAGAAATCACAAAAACCAGCCTCTCATCCATTGACTCTGTCTACACTTCCCACTGCCTCGGCAAAATAGCTAGCATAATCAAGGACCACACAAAGCCCAGACATTCTCTCTTCCACCTTCATCCATCAGGAAAAAGGTACAACAGTCTGAGGTCACATACCAAACAACTCAAGAGCAGCTTCTTTCCTGCTGCCATCAGATTTTTGAATGGACCTACCCTGCATGAAGTTGATCTTTCTCTACACCCTAGCTATGACCTAGCTACATCGTGCACAAGAAACAATATTTTCACTGTATGCTAATACATGTGACAATAATAAATCAAATCAAATCAAGTCAAGTAATGGTATTAAATGCATCCATTAAGCAATTGGAATGTGTGAATGGCAAAACAAAGATATGAAGTGTCAAAGGACAACATGAGGAATATGGCACTTAGTCCTTGTAGGGTTGGGGAAGGGGGAGGTTTTGGAAAACAAGATGAGAAGTGAGATTTTGGAAGGGTAGAATGAAAATAAGTACATAAAGTAATAAAATGGATGAATGAGATTCAAAGAAAAAAATGAAATAAAATAAATAGAAATGAAGTGAAGATGGGTGTCTTCAGCTGTGATGAAGGCTCATCCAGACTTGGAACATTGGCTCTATTCTGTCTTCACAAATGCTATCTGACGTGTTGAGATTTTTCAGAATTTTCTGTTTTTGTTTCAGATTCCAGCATCCACAAAATTTTGCCTTTATCATAAGCAGAGGTATTCATTACCTGACAATGCTGCTAAGTCCTGCTTATGGCATGACAAATTATTTTAATGAACATCTCTGCAATTTTTTTCTTCAATTTAGAGAAACCTGTTGGCAGCATTTTGAGGCTCCCATATCATGAGGACAATACATTATTTCCCTGTCCTTCAACTGTTATCATGAATGTTATAAATATGTGATAAGCCAAACTGAAATTTTAAATGACCAGTCTTGATCTAAGAAACATCTTCTGAATATTCTATAGTCTCAGGAATAATTTACATTAAGTCCTTCTTTTGAGTTCATCTTCTATTGATTCTGCAGCTGGTCGATTAAAATATTAGAACTATACCAGTGAAAACAGTGCCAGCATTGATGCTTTTGTTTTTAGAGTGAATTTTATTTTCACAAATTCAATTGTAAAGTTATCATGGGGGAAGATCTTCTTTATTGTTTGTGAAGTTGAAAAAGTGTGCAGGATATATTCATGATCTTATTACACAGAATAAATAGAAAAAGACTATCCTTTTATGTTAATAGTCATAATACATTTAGCTGAGCTAGAGTTAACTGTTACCATGGCTTCTTGCAAGCTTTTAGGATAGAAAGAGGTGATGCCATAGTGGTATTATGGGTAGACTATTAATCTGCTGATGTTTTGGGGACCCAAGTTCAAATCCCACCATGACAAATTGTGAAATTTCAATTCCATAAAGAGTGTCTTAAATTAAAATCAACTGATGACCATGAAAGCATTGTCAATTATTGGGGAAAAAAAAACATCTGATTCACTCAGATCCTTTGGGGAAGGAAATCTGCTGTCCCCAACTGTTCTGGTCTACATGTGATTCCAGAGCCACGACAATGTGGTTGACTCTTAAATGTCCTCTGAACAAGGGCACTAGGGATGGACAATAATGTTAAAATTTATTTATTAGTGTCAAAAGTAGGATAACATTAACACAGCAATGAAATTCCTATGAAAATCCCCTAGTCACCACGCTCGGGTGCCTATTCAAGTACACTGAGGGTAAATTTAGAATGGTCAATGCAACTTACCAGCACATCTTTCAAACTGTGGAAGAAACTGGAGCACCCAGAGAAAACGCATGCAGATATGGGGAGAATGTGCAGACTCTGCAAAGACAGTGACCCAAGCCAGGAATCAAACTTGGATCCATCCCTGCGCTGTGTGACAACAGTTCTAACCACTGTGCCACAGTACCATTCCCATGCTGGCCTGTAGGTGATGTCCATGTCTCATGAATTAATAAAAAAGTCGTCATTTATTGAGCAATTGTATTCCATAACCCTCACCATCCTGAATAAAATCAGTGAAATTGAAGCATCTCATGAAGAGGACATCATCCAGCTAATGCTTAATGTTTTTTATGGTTGATTTTTGTTTTTGCTCCCACTTTTGTTCCCCACTTATTCAAAACACCCATGGAATGCATTAGATGTTGTGTAGAAATGGTGCTCATACATTTGTCAGTCATGCATGACATGCCAGGGACAAATCACAAGAGTCCGAAGGCTAATTGCACATTATTTTACACCACCACACACATTTATTCAAGATCCTGCTCTCCAGAGATTGTGTGAATAACCTTGAAAACAGCAGTTCTGCGTGTTCTATGATCAATATCGTCAGAGCAAACAGGCAAAGGCCCAACATGAACTTTAAAAGCACGACTGAAAAGTTAGGGGGGAAGAAAAGGACTATATTGCTCGTCCTGCTTTTAATCTCTTTTGTTGAATAATGAGGCAGAATTGACTTACTGATTTTTCCATTATTCACCTGAGAGGTTTCTGCGACCCCAATATATTATAATTGTTTATTTGTCTGGATAGATGGCTGACTGCATCACGCTTGGAATAAAGTAACATAATTAACTTTAATTAGCTTTATAATAGGTGAGAAGAGACATTAAAACAAAATTAGCAAGTTTATTCACACTTTCCTTTTCTTTCACTATTGATTTTTGTGTTTCTGTGACTGGATACATTCAGAATCATTCATGTTTGCACATGGGTTCACCCATAATAATGTGAATATAATTAAGCCTTTTTACTTTTGTTTTGTAATTAACGGTGGTCTCTAATTATGTTATTCATAAAGTAAGCTGTATATTTTTTCTATCTCTTCATCTGTGTTTGGTTTCAAAATTCTCAAATTTTTGAACTGTCAAAGGTCTAACACTTCAAATTAGAAATATAGAAAATAGGAACAGGAGCAGGACATTTGGCCCCTCAAGCCTGTTCCCTAACTCAATATGATCATAGCTGATCATATCAATTCAATTGCATGATCCTGCTTTCTCCCCACATCTGTTAATCCCTTTTTCTTCAAGAACTATATCTAACTCCTTCTCGAAAATGAACAAAGTTTTGGCCTCAATAGTTTTCTGTAGTAGTGAATTCTGTGAGCTCACTAAAGAAATTTCTCCTCATCTCAGTCTGAAACAGTTTACCTTTATCCTTAGACTATGTCCCCTGTCTCTGGACTCCATTAGGAACATCCTTCCTGCATACGTTCAGAGTAGTTCTATCGGAATTTCAATGAGATTCCCCCCTCAATTTTTCTGAACTCCTGCAAATATAATCCTAATTGATTCAGTCTGTCTTCATACATCTGTCCCATTGTCCAGAAATCAGTCTGGTAAACTTTCTTTGCAACCCCTCTCTGGCAGAGGACATACTTCCTCAGTTTAGGAGATCAAAGCTTCAGACAATATTCCAGGTGTGGCCTTACTTAGGCCTTGTATAAATGCAGCATGACATCCCTGCTCCTATACATGAATCATTTCACTCTGAAGCCCAATATACCATTTACAATCTTCACTGCCTTTTGCATCTGAATGCTTGCCTTCAGTGACTGGTGTATAAGGACTTCCAAATTTCATTGCATACCCCCTTCTCTCAATATATAACCAGGCGGATAATAACCTGCCTTCTTGTTTTAAGTCTTTTAGTGATCCTGCAATTTCTAAGGAAAAGATTTGCTTTTTCCCTTTTGACTCACAGTTATGGGGCCAATTTGATAAAAATTAAATGCTACCTTGATATAAACCCTGATTTAATTGAAAGTAAGACATATTCTACATTTGGTGTTCAAAATTGCATACACTGGTTTTAAAGTGACAGCCTGCCTATAACTATCTGCGCAATTACTCCTTTCCCTCCCTCCATTAAATCATTTTTACCCCATAATTGCTGTATTAACAATCTGGGCTTATACTCACCTGTTAATCCATCCAATTGCCCTGATCTAAAATTTTGTATGATTACTGAATTGTCTCTAAACATTGGAGCGGCATGATGGCACAGCTGCCTTATAGCGCCAGGGACCCAGATTCCATTCCAGCCTCCGGTCACAGTCTGTGTAGAGTTTGCATGTTCTCTCTGTGTCTGTATGGGTCCCCTCCGAGTGTTCCAATTTATTCCCACAGTCCAAAGATGTATGGGTTAGGTTGATTGGCCATGCTAAATTAACCCTAGTGTCAGGGGGATTAGCAGTGTAAATATGAGGGGTTACAAGGATAAGCCCTGGGTGTAACTGTGGTTGGTGCAGATTCGATGGGCCGAATGGCCTCTTTCTGCACTGCAGGAATTCTATCAATTATTTATTCAGGTCTCGGTAATGCCTAATTGATATTTAAATAAAGTGAAGTTACTCTATCCTTGATCACATGGATTGAGTCAGGTGAGAGATCGATGGGCTGCATTTCAAGCTCATCCAGCTTGCATCTGCCCAAGTGCCATTTCCCTGGGAAATTCCTGCCTCCATCTTCTGCAGAGTGTCCACCAGTGAGTGACCCAGAAGCATATCTAATTATTGGATCCACTGAGATGTGAGTATCTACATGTGCTAGGTGTAGGTGACAGCTGCCATGCCTTTTCAATGATGTTGTTGAAGAAACCCCCCTCAGAGCTGCTGCAGTTCAATGGGTCCGGATCATGAGGATGATCCAGCCTGTTCTGCTGGTCAGCCGGCAAGAGAAGGTTGGCTTTCAAAATGCGTAAGGGTTCTCAGCTTGGGCATGACTCCAGCTGGCTGTGCCCTCTCACCCTTACTATGATTGAGTTTGTGCTGCAATGACACAGGGAGGGAAAGTGTAGAGGGAGAGTAGAAATGTAAAATGGTGATGAAGTGTGGGAACCTTGGTGATTCTGGGGGATTCTGTGCCTGGTGTTGGTAAAGCCGAGGCGGCTAAATAAGTGAAAGAGTTTGGAGTGTGAAGGGTGTGTGCGGGGTCCAGTGGGTGACTGGGGGTAGTTCATTAACCTTGGTTGAGTGAAGAAAATCATTCCCCATCCTCCATGCCCCATCTTCCTCTGGAGTGCACTTGCAATGACCAGAGTTGTCACTGCATCCCAGCTGGGAGTGGTGACCCTGCTGGAAGGTTGTCTCCTGAGCATGGGTAGATAGAATGTCTTCTGCTTATGCTCCATAACATCCAAGGGCTCCCTCCAAGAAGCACGGTGCTGCCTGTTGCCTGCCATCTCTTGCAGCTCTTGCAAACAAGGGCAGGGGAACCATTTATATGGAGCTCCCCAGAGTCTACAATTACGTTGTTGAAACCCATGAGCGTAAAAATTATCGCTCATGAGGCATGCAATTCAGTCCAAAAACATGCCAGCACCATCAAAGGGAAACACTTCGGCTGAACCAACACTCTGCCATTTTTTGGAAGATTTCTTCCTCTATCTCTCTTGATAATGTGATGTATGAATAACACTGTGTTCAGACTTTTTTAAGGTAAATGTGTGAATAAACCATCTTAACCTGGAAATCTGCTGTTGTTAGTTTAAATTGACTAGATAGCAAAGAGAGTTTGGAAGTCCATGTGGTCAACCTTTCCAAAACAACCACCCTGATAATGGGCACAATGAGAATTGAATTGGAGGTTTCAGTTTATGTCTCCTCCTCTGTCTATAACACAAGCCCGTATATGTCACAGAGGGTAGGATAGGAGAAGAACCAAGGAAGCAGCAATTCACATGTGAATGTAGGAGGCCTAACATTACAGCAGTGGAGTTCAGTCATACTATTAACATTAGTTGAGTTCTTTATACAATTTGCCAATTTGTGGTGGCAAATTGATAAGTTTTTGAAGCTTGAGTGTTTCAACATAAACACTATTATTGGTAGGCTTTAACTATTTACATTTCCAAACATGACCTTGCATGGTGATGTGGTAGACATGCTGCTTACAAGCTTCTTCTAGACTGTTCCCTGACCATGTGATTGCCATGTGGTACCACTCTTCATTCCCACATTAATCCATACTCTGCTGCACATCTTACATTATAATGCATGCAGACACATATCAACACAAGTTCCAGCAGTGGTAACAGCAAATCAGGTAGTTGAAAGTCCAGGCCTCTCGTAAAATCCTTACAGTGCAGAAGGAGGCCATTTGGTCCATCGAGCCTGAACAGACATCAATCCTGGTCAGGACCTATCCTTATAAGCCTATGCATTTACCCTGCTAATCCCCCTGACAATAAGGAATAAATTAGCACAGCCAATCAATCTAACTCGCATATCTTTGGATTGTAGGAAGAAACCGGAGCACCCAGAGGAAGTGCAAACCCCACACAGACAATAACACAGGCCGGAATTGAACCTAGGTGCCTGACATTGTGAATCAGCGCTGCTAACCATTGTGCTGCCATGCTGCTGCCCAAATTCTCATTGAGTATTAACAGGGGAGAATGGCGTATTGATCAAGCTCACCAGTAGAAGGTGTTGGTCTGCTCGACATTGTTTGTCAGTGTTAGTTAGTTGTCAATCCAAGGCTATCGGGCTGGTGAGCGCTGGTGCATTGGCAATTTTTGATCAGCGTTGTTTGATGCTTTGACATTAGATGGTGCAGTGATCCTAGAGACAAAAGAGGGAGTTGGCTTTAAGAAGTCTGGGGCATGTTAGTTTCACATTTTGATGTTCTGTTTGGTTGACATCTACTGAGTTAATCAATAACAAGTAGGACAAACAATATTAACTCCTACTGAGATCTGTGGTAGTTGGCAAGAGTTAGATGTCCAAAATGTCATTCAATCATATCATTTCCAGCAGAGAATTGATGATCCCACATGGCATGTGTCTATTTCCACATCAAATAATTGGGAAAGAGCTCCATTACTCCAAGAGTTTCAATCCGATACTCCAAAATTATTGTAAGAATATTTTGTGAAGCATGTACGTTAAGTTTAAAGCACTCCTTCTCTCCCTACTGAGCGTTTGCCCTTTCAGTGATTCCAGCAGGGAAGACTAAACCTGACTTCTAACTATTGTGACATTATAACCATATCATTACTAAAACAAAAATATATCAGAGGAAATCATGGACTCCGGGGAATGATTAAAAGGCAGTCATTTTGAAGATCCTCCTGATCATAAAGCGAGAGAGTTGAACCATAAGATGATTGCTCCATCAATTCAGCTTTCTCAAGAAATTATATGATGAATGTTTTATTTCAAATGGATTATTTTATGATTCTGTATAGCTAACACTGTTCTGTCGAGTATAAAAAGGATTATTTCTTTCAATAAAAGGTCATCATTATTATTGTTTAGCAAATGTCATCCACAGTAGGTAGTTAATTTATATATTTATGGCTTATTCACTAAACCTGAGGAAAAAAGTTTCAGATTGAATTTATATGCATCTACCTGGAAAAGTTGCTTTGAGCATTCAATCTCCGAGCCCCAATTCATGAAGAAGCTCTCTTACTTATTGGCTTACTCAGGTGAACTGAGGTTAGATTTCCATTTGCAACACAGAACAGGAATAGAGCTGCGACACTTTGATTTGATTTATTATTGTCACATGTATTGGGATACAACAAAAATTATTGTTTCTAGCAGTCTATCAAGACAAAGCATGCCATTCATAGAGTACGCAAGAAAGGAGACAGTGCAGAGTATAATGTTACAGTCGTAGTTAGGATGTGGAGAAAAATCAACTCAATATGAGTTTGGTCCATTCTAAAGTCTAATGACAGCAGGGAAGAAGCTGTTCTTGAGTTGGTTGATACATGATCTTAGACTTCTGTATCTTTTTCCCAACAGAAGATGGAAGAGAGTGTATCTGCAGCGCATTATGTCCTCGATTATGCTGGCTGCTTTTCCGATGCAGCAGTAAGTGTAGTATAGACAGAGTCAATGGATGGGAGGCTGGTTTGGGTAATGGACTGGGCTATGGTCACAACCCTTTGTAGTTTCTTGTGTTCTTGGTCAGAGCAGGAACCATACCAAAGCTGTGATACGTCCAGAAAAGGTGTTTCTGTGGTGTTTCCTTGGTTACACTTGGTGGGAAAATCTTACTATGCTTTACATGCTGCCAGTCTACATGTTTCCGCAGAGATTGCTTCTCCTACAATGGATCTATTTATGTACGTTCAGTGTGATTTGAAGTGAGGAGAATGTTGACTTACCCTGGCAGAACAGATGAGATCATGCATGCTCTTCCTGCACTAGATGATTGATTTCCTCTGGGTTGAGTTGGCAATGGTCGTGTTGGCTATCTGCTCCCAAGTTGCAGTGGTGAGCTTTGTGGACCTCCTCTGATCATGGGAACAGAGGACATCCTAGCATGCTGTGGCATCCAAAAATAACCCTAGTGCTGCCATTAAACATGGAGGACTATTCCTTTTCATGTTGGAGGGCCATCTATCTTTTCCAGCAGTCTGGGATTCAGACACCGAAGATTGCACGTGGGTAAGGTTTAAGTATGATACATGGAAAAATAATCTGATTAGGTAACAGCAGGGTAGGCAATTCACAGCCTGCCCAGTCATGATATCTGACATCCTTCTTCCTTATGCCATATAATGAGAACAATCTGGCGTGGAAACCCACCGTTATGGATGGTGCTATGTTACCTGTCACTGCATCTTGTCCATGGAGGGGATATCATTCCCAATATTTCTGAGGTTTCTTTTCCTTTATCCTGAAGTTTAACTATCCTTTAATTTTCAGTCGAATGTCTCTTGTATCGTGGAGTTGATGGCTGAAGGAAGTCTTGCTTAGTCACTGTTATGTGGTGTCTGTAGGAATTGAAGTTACTGTTTCACTATCTAATTTGAAATTTGCTTTGTCTGTTGATCATAATGTCTGCGCTCTCATATGTTCCATTGGATCCTTTTATATCTACCTAGAATGACACTTCATTATCTTCTTCATCTTCAATTGCTTGAATGCCACACGGTTTAAGTTGTTTCTCCTTTATTTTATGTGCAAGGTGCATTTTGCTGTGACATACTGATTAAAAAATGTCCCCTCGTCTCACAGGAATAGCATTCACATCTTCAGAGGGGCATTCTTTGTACCAATGCAATTTTCTCCCACCACAGCAAGAACACTGAATATTGGCAGCTACCACACCCTCTTTGTTCTTTCTCTGTTTTAGATTAAGTGCCCTGCTACTTCTGGATCTTACTAACTGCACTCGGTCAGCTGTTTTTCACCACTAGATCTCCTTGTTATCTCGAATGAATATTTCTTATGGTTTCTCATCTCTGTCTGCCTTGTTAATTGTATGGTCTTCAACAGGGTTAAAGTTTCCCTCAACTGCAAAAAGTCTGACAAAGTCTTCTAAAGCTTCAAATAACAATGAAAACCAAAGTAAATTTTTCAGAGCTCCATATTTGCAACGCTCCATTAGATGATATAAAGCGTTAAAGAAGGAACCTTTGAGTACCTATCAAATTCTGCCTTATCCGTTATGCTGTTCTTTTAAAGGTTAAAATCAGTATTAGAGGCTTTGGTAACCTATTTTCATGTTATCCTCCCTTTGTTTATTCCTGTCTGACCATTACATAGTCTGCACTACTGGGGTGTAGAGAAGGGTTCTGACTTCTTCCTTGCTAGTCTTCTGTACCTATCCCAAATCTGTTAAGCCTATGATATAGTTATTGTGTTCTGGTAAAGGTAGAATTTACTCCATGGCTTTTCTTTGAGTTTTGCTGATCTTATTCCCATATTCTCCTTGTCTTGCAGTCATTTCTCTTGCTGCATCTTGCAACCACTGGCTTTTCACTTGTCGCTTTTTCCATCTTGTTTTCCACTGTAAACACTCGTTATCATCCAGTGTCTTGCATGACTTTGTCCATAGTAAGGATTTGTGGATACTGTTGAAATAAAAACTGTTACTAAACTTTACCTTCTGATGAATATTCTACTTATTATGTACAGTTAGGGCCCAGCATGATACAAAAGTGTTCAGAGGGGCAATTTTTTTCACACAGAGGGTGGTAAGTGTTTGAAGCAAGCTGCTGGAGGTGGTAATAGAGGTGAGTACAATTTTGTCTTTTAAAAAGCGTTTAGATAGTTAGATAATAAGATGGATATAGAAAGATATGGGCCAAATGCAGACAATTGGAACTAACTTTGGGGTTTTAAAAAAAAAGACAGCATGGACGAGTTGGGCCGAAGGGCCTGTTTCCCTGCTGTAAACCTCTATAACTCTATGATGCTTTACATAGCATGATGTCTCAGCACACGTGTTGCCATGTGTTGTACAAACCTGAATGTTTTAACCTATACTAGCAAATAAAGATACAAAGTTGACTTTAGATACTAAAATACAATTTCCTTTATTTTGTAGCTACTTAAACAATAGAAATACTTGCAATGCATGAAGTAAATACTCATTAACTTTTACGTAAGATTAATTTACACTTGCACATGAAACCTAGCCAAGATTTTACGGCATGGATATCAATTTTTCTCTTCTTTCCAGATGTTGTCTTCTTTCTGTGAGTTTGTTCCCTGGTTTCTGGGGGCAGCTCAGTGGCACAGTGATTAGCACTGCTCCCTCCAGTGCCAGGGACCCATGTTCAATTCTGGCCTCAGGTCACCATCTGTACGGAGTTTGCACATTCTTCCTGTGTCTATGTGGGTTTCCTCTGGGTGCTCTGATTTCCTCCCACAGTCCCAAGATGTGCAGGCTGCGTTGGTTGGCCATGCTAAATTGCCCCATAGTGCAAGAGGACTAACTGGGATGAATGCACACGGTTGTGGGGATAGAGCCTAGGTTGGATTGTGGTAAGCGTAGACGCTTTCTGCACTGGAGGATTCTATGATTCTTCACAATGCCACAAGACATCTTGTGTTAGCATTATTATAGAATCATAGAACCCTACAGTGCAGAAAGAGGCCCTTCAGCCCATTGAGTCTGCAGCAAACACAATCCCATCCAGGCCCTACCCCTATATTATACCCATTAATCCCTCTAACCTACACATTCCTGAAAACTAAGGGGCCATTTCTTAGCATGGCCAATCAACCTAACCCGCACATCTTTGGACTGTGGGAGAAAACTGGAGTACCTGGAGGAAACCCACACAGACACGAGGAGAATGTGACCCGAGCCAAGAATCGAACCCAGGACCCTGGAGCTGTGAAGTAGCAGTGCTAACCACTGTGCTACCATGCCTCCCTATTATACATTGGCTTTTTTTTTGGCCAAATCAACCAGTCAAAAAACTGATGAGAAATTGCATTGTTTCAATTAGACAAATCAGATAGATCCTGGATAGAGGTATTCGTCCCTCCAGATCCCATCATGATTAGACCTTAAATGCATATAGCTCACTTTCCAATGTCCCCATGAGGAACACTGGCTTCAAAAGTCTGTAGTCAACTTGTTTCTGCTGGCAACAAACTGGTATCTAACACCTTCCAAGGATTTTTCTCATTCCTCCTGCCACATGAATCATAATGAGTGGGAGGAAGGGGGAAGTGCGGACCATGCAAATGAGCATTCACCTCAGGCACAATTTTTCAGTGTTGGAGTTAGCAGGGCCGGAAAATCCCACTTCGTGTTCTTTGATAAGCTCTGGGCCAGCTTGACCACAGGAAATCCCAGTATATTAAAAAAAGCTTTAACGCAAGGTTTGCTTGACTGAAGATCTTTCAGCATAATTAAAAAATTAAATCTCTGGGGGCTATTCAGCCACACTTGTGATTTGAGATTACTGATGATGAACACTGTCGAGTTATATATTTAACATTGACCCTTCACACTATAAAAAATATAGTCTGGAATATATTTCATTTTACATATTATATATTGATTTATATTTTTTCAAATACTAGGGCTATCATATAAGTTTATTTTGGAACATGTTTTTCAGCTCATCTCACACCAATTACATAATCCACTGGCCTAATAGTATGTCGCAGCTTTTTTATAACTGCATTGTAATGCTTACGTCATAATAAAAAGAATATTTAGTGCCAATCACAAGTTATAAGAGATAGTTTCAAATAATTGCATAAAATTATCAGTTTACAACATGTTAAATGTTGGATTCTTTTCCTGTCAACATGTTAAGGTCAAAGCAGAACTACATAACTTCATGATTCTCGGATCAGAAGCAGTACTACTATCTTAGGCACATACTAATATCGCAATTAATACACAGAGCTTAATATGTATGATCTCGTTATGTGCATCAAATGAAGTGACATCACGTGCATGTCTGGTATTGATCTTTAATTTCATCTGTTGATCAAATATATATTGAATTGTTTTGAAGGGACATTGGAAAAAGCAAGCAAAGGTATATCACACATCATATTGAAGGGTTAAGCACCTGATTAGCATGTAAAGAGTGGACACAATGGCATTACATTTAAGATGGCTGTCATTAGTCATCTGATGCCTGATATTAGAAATTGGCCAGTTTCTGGAAGGCCCCTACATGGTAAAAATTAAGGCATGCCAAAACTTATGGAATTTCACATCTGCTGACGTCAATAATTACTTCAAATATTTATTGAAATTTTATTGACCCTCACTGTGTGCACTTCCATAAAGCTACTTTTCTAGCAGAGATAGAAAGTCAACAATAGCTATGTCAGTGTTATTCTTACCTCATCAAAATGGAGTATAGATCATTTAGGAAGTAATGGCTAGAACATTAAAATGACTAATTGCTTTGGTCATGTCAATAACCAAAATCAGTTCTGACATGAACTGATCATTTACCTCTTGGTATCATTACCTATGATCAGAAAACTTGCAAAACCTTTTACTGCAAAGCCCCAAAAGAGTGTGAAAGAAACCTGACAATGAGGCAGTAAAACCATCTCTCTCTCTCTCTCAAGTTTAAGATGTGGGGTGGAATTTTGCAGCTCACCAGTCCCAAAACCATAAAATCCCACATGAGGCCAACAGACCTTGCCATGGTCCATCCCTCACTCATTCCCATGATGGGCAGGACAATAATATTCTGGATGCTATCTCTGACACATTTGGGAGCTACCTCAGAGCTAGAAAAATTCCATAGAAAAGAACCTCATAGACAACTGAACTGACTTTAGGAAAATACAGATTATAGTTTATGCATGTGGATCTGTGTGTCCGTGTGTGTGTGGCAATCAGCATGAACAGGTATTGAATTAATACCTTTATCCTTGAGACACTCTATTGTGATCAATCAAGAAGCAGGAAAGGAAGGGAAAGTACTGACAAGTATCCTTACTTGGCAGATCACACATCATATTGAAGGGTTAAGCACCCGTTTAGCATGTAAAGAATGGACACAATGGCATTACATTTAAGTAAATCTGAGTAAAAAGAGGGACATGCATACTAACTAATACTAACCTTCAGTCATGGCTCTTGAAATCACCACTTTACGTAATGTCTGCCCCATGGAGACTTCCTTGCAGTTTCTACCAGTGGAGCAGTTGGGGGCAATTATTTTGGGTGGGTTGTGTGGAACAGGGTTGCAGGAACTATTTGTACCTCTCTGAACCCACTGATTGTAACAGATTGGGCTCACATGTTCCTCAAAGCAACAGAATAATTCTAGTGCAGCTTCTTCGCAGCTGTTTTGAGATGGTAACCTTTAAATACTCATTTTACTCTGCTTTGTGTCCAAAATACATTTCAAAACAGGTTTCACTGTATGATTTATGTAATAAGAAAAGCCACGCGCTTTCTGCAGGCATAAATTATCCTAAAGAATGAACTACTTGAAGAATGAACTGTCGGCAATGTTGTTACATTGAGAGCTCACATACCAAGCAATCAAATGATCAAAATCAAAAATTCTCTGCTCCTAATTAACCTGAATCCTTACAATGCTAAGTGGAAATAAATTACACAGAAAGAGAGGCAATAACATAATTAAAAACAGAAAATTGTCGGAGCAAGGGGAAGAAAAACAATGGAATTAAAAAAGACAGTCCGGAAAATCAATTTGGGATGTAAAATTTAGAATATACGCTCAATTCTGACAAAACATCACATCCTTTAATGTTGTTAATTTTCTCTGTTGATAAGAGTATGCCCTAAGTAACTCCACAGGATATTTGCATTCAAGTGTTTATTTGTGTGTCTGAAATTCCTCTTTGATATTTTAATGTGAATGTTAATTCATTTATTTTAAATATGATTATAATTCAGGTCTAAAACGCCAAAGTGTTTTGGCCATAGGTTTTACACTTTGAATTTGGCTAACATAAGCATGATATGCTTCACCTCAGGTATGATTCAAATGTCCCATTAGAGAGCTTTTATCAAACAAAGTTTATTTAAGAAATTAGTTAACATGAACGGAAAGGAAATTCGCAATAACACTAATCAATTACAAAGAAAAACAACCATAATAATATATAACCCTTAACGAATGTGTGCAAAATGTTCCAATCAAACAGTAAGTTCCCATTGACAAAAACCCTTTCCACAGATTTAACACAGCAAAGACTAATGCTCACATGATACTGGAACTGAGTCCTTTGGTTAGAGATCTGGAATCCTGACTACTCAGCCTTGTAACCTCTAGCAGCCCTCTGGATACATCCAGAACAATTTGAAGTTAGAACAGCTTCTGAGAACATCAGGGAGAGATTCTGGTCAAGCTACCAATGCAGATATTCTAGTCCAAGAAGGCAAGAAGCCCACCTTTCGGTGATCCAACAGAATTTCCAAAACCAAGGAGAGTGAGAAACATTTCTTTTCAGCTTGATGTCCCTTCTAAAACTAAAAACTGCAGTCAGCCAAAACAGAAAATGAAACTTTAAATTCACTAGGAAGAGAAAAAACTGTCCAAAACACATGACATCCCTCCTAGCAATGCAGGATCATAGAAGATCCCAGAGTAAAAATAAATGATCCCATTTAAACTACTGAAGGAAAAATAAAAACATTTCCAGCATTTTACCCAGCAGCAATGAAACCAAAACAGCAGAGAACATGATTTTAAAAAATTCTTGAAGGTACGCTAATATCACATAGGTTTAATATCATTTTTAAATCAGCAATGAGGAATTTCACATAAATATGTAAACAATTATACAGTGGAATCCCAGAGCAAAGTTTCAGGATAAAAGCAAATTACTGAGGATGTTGGAATCTGAAACAAAAACAGAAAATGCTGGAAAATCTCAGCAGGCTTGATAGCATCTGTGGAGGGAGAAACATAGTGAACATTTCCAATTTGGATGACCTTGGCCAGAGTTGAATTTCAGGATCTTGTTTTCTCATTAATAAAAGTGGTTTACTCTGACGAATTTACCTTTGGTTTCACCCATTATCAGAACTTCTTTACACTGAAACTCTGAAAGTAGAGGTTTATTTTTTTCAGTCATACTTTGGTCTCAATAACTGTTCTATTTCTTTCAGATCAAATTAATTTACAACATCCTCCCCTCTCCCAATTATGAGCAAATTATCTCAGTTTTTATTAAAGACACATTACAATTATCAGGAGCTAAGGTTAATGTGAATGTTCGACAAAAGCCTTCCAACTTACGTTTGCTTTAAAAATATGATAACTACATAAAGAGGCTTGTCTGGTATCTATTTTTTTGACTGTTCTGAAACACATTTAGATGATGTTTTGTGTTAGAGAAGTAATACAAAGGAAAGTTGTTGGACAATTACATGTCTAATGCAATGAATGCTTATTTTGGCAGGGGAGTCACATAATACAGATGGGTAGTGCTCATCCTACTACCTTCCTGCTAACCCTAGCAATATGGGATGGGGTGAGGGAAATAGATTGATATCAACATCAGCAGTACACCAGCCATATTCAGCTTGATAATTAAGGGTCAATTAGATTTGTTACCAAGATGATTGACCCGGATAATATGCTGTCCATACCGTAAAATAGTTCGAATGGGTAATCGAACGAAAGTGGGCAGCCTGAGTTTTAAAAGCACCTTCAAAGGATGGGAAGAAAAGGTGAGGGGAGCTGTCCTTTCCAGATTGCGGGGCTGGCCACCTAAGTTGGAAACTGCCCCTGTCAGAGATCCTTGGGTACCAACAACATAATGCAAACTTAGTCGACTCTTAACACAAACAGCGCTGGACACCATGCAAGGTGTTTAATTATTGCTGCACAAGGAGAATTCCTCTCCCTCCATCAAAATAGTTGGAGTGGTTCTGATGTTACAGAGAAACAACTCATCAGTTCTAGTCAATTACAGCAAATCAGGAACAAGCATTTTGTTCACATCCTTCACTAATTTACATATTTGACAATTAAATCTTGGCTTTTTGCCCTTTCTCATTCAACGTAAAATTGACGTCTGTTAATTCTTCATTTGCATAGCATATCCCCATATCTCGGCGTTGGTATTGCTTGTTGAAAAATCGGGTCTTCCCACCTTTCAGTGA
Organism: Sphyrna mokarran; assembly: GCA_024679065.1. Lineage (NCBI taxonomy): Eukaryota > Metazoa > Chordata > Chondrichthyes > Carcharhiniformes > Carcharhinidae > Sphyrna > Sphyrna mokarran. The sequence continues at coordinate 19,160,197 of JAGIQG010000023.1, read as the reverse complement.
TGGTCAAAAAGCAGAATGTTATGTGGCCTAGTCTGAAGCAGACAGATTCCCTTGAAGGTCCTCAAGTGATCACATTCTCACAAGCTGTCACAAAGAGGCATGACTTTTTTTTAAAAAATCTGGGAATTTTAACTTCCACATTCCCTTTCTTTTGACCTGCCTGCTGCCTAAATCTGTGCAGCAGGTCAGCTCTATGCCAACTTTGCCTCTGAGAACTGATGGGGCCAATGAGCCATAACTCCCTGGTTTCTATCCTTGCAACACCCGCCCCCACTCCATCTCGTATTCTTCTGCCCTACAATTATGACAAATAATCTCTTGAATATTGCTGAAAAAGGAAACATGCTTTTGAAACTTTTCATCTTGCACTCATCAGGATAGAATTGCAAGAATACCGAATTTAAAACAAAACAATTTGTAATGCATGAACAAAGTTCAGTGATTGGTTGGCAAATTCATAATAACATGCTATGGACAATGCATCAGGAAACAATTATCCCCAAAGCTTTTGCTTAAATTAAATCAGGCACATTGACTCGATCGTTTGAAGCATTGCCATGGGAAATGTATCAGACAAACAGTTATCCTTTAAGCTTTTGTTTAGCTGAAAAAGGTTCATTCAGCTCCTGACCTCATTACAAACTTAGTCTACACATAGACAGAACTGAACTCCAAAGGTGAGGTGAGCATTACTGCCCTTGACATCAAGGTAACATTTGACTCAGTGAGGCATCAAGAATACTTGGCAAACCTGGAGTCAATGGGAATTAGGGAGAAAATTTTCCACTGGTTAAAGCCATGCCAGGCATATATAAAAGTGGTTGCGGCTATTGAAGGTCAATCGTCTCAGTCTCAGGATATTACTGCAGGAGTTCCAGCTGCTTCAGCACTGATATTTTTTCAATCTTAAGGTCAGAAGTGAGGATGTTTGCTGATGATTGCAAAATGTTCAGCACCATTCATGACCCTTTGAATACTAAAGATGTTGATGTCCATATGTAGCAAGACTTTGATAACATTCTTATACTTGATTTGATAAATGGTAAGTAACATTCACAATACACTAGTGCCAGACAATGACCATCGCTCACAACTCAAAATGTAATGGTAGCAAGGTGACACAGTGATTAGCACTACTGCCTTACAGCTCCATAGACCTAGGTTCAATTCTAGCCCTGGGTGAATGTCTGTGTGGAGTTTGCATGTTCTCTCCATGTCTGGGTGCTCCAGGTTTTTTTCCCACAGTCCAAAGATATGCAGGTTAGATGGATTGGCCATGGGAAATATTTGGGGTTATGGGGATAGGGTGGGCAACAGGTTGTAAGTTAGCTACCCAGTCAGACAGTCAGTGCAGACGTAATGGGTGAAATGGCCTCTTCTATATTGTGGGGTTTTTTTTGATATTCTGTGATTTGATGAAAACCGCCTCTCCATGATATCCAAGGATATCCAAAATTGTTAAATTCCTCACTATCAACATCCTGGAGATTACCATTGATCAGAAATAGCCATATAAATACTGACCAAATACTCACCAAAACTCCTTCAACAGTACATGCCAAACGGCAAGATCTATCACCTGGAAGAACAAGAGCAGAAGATGCTGGAAACATCTCGAGGTTCCCCTTCAAGTCACTCACTATCTTACTTAAAACTACATCACCATTCCTTCACTGCGATGGAGTCAAAATACTAGAACTCCTTTCCCAACAACGTTGTGGGTGCACCCACACCACATAGACTACATGGGTTTAAGAACTTGCCATTACCTTCTCAACGGAAATTAGGAATGAGAAATAAAATGCTAGCCTAGCCCACATCCCATGAATGAATAACCATCCAGAACAAAGCGACCTGCCTTATTAGCACTCCAGCCACAACTTTAAGTATTCAGTCACTCCACCATCAGTGAATGTGTGCCATCTACAAAATGCATTTTAGCACTCACCATCCTGGCTTGAAAATATATCACCATTCCCTCACTGTTAGTGAATCAAAATCCTGAAACCCTATCTCTAACAGCACTGTGGGTATACCTACACCATATGGGCTACAGTAGATCAAGAAGCTCACTTCCTTCTCAAGGGCAAATAGGGATGGGCAAAGAATGCTATCCTAGCCAGATAACCTCACATCAATTAATATATTTTTTAAAAATCCTGGAATCCTGCCTAACTGCTGTATGGATATACCTACATCACATAGAGTAGAGCAGCTCATCACCACCTTCTCAATCAATGACAATAAATGTTCCCTTGCAAACGATGACCATGTACTGTGAACCAATAAGTAAAAATAACAGTGAATTTCTGATCAGAACATTTCATCTAAGTTTCACAGATTTTTGTTATTGGAATATAGTGCGCAATTAACTGAGGTTGTGAGTAGTGGGGTGGTTGGAACTGATGAATTCTGAATGTCAAAGTAATCTACACAATTTGAGACTACATTTCCCGTCATCAGTGACCTTGTGTATCTCTTCTGAAAAACCTGCAAAAATGAAATAAAGAAATGATTCTGATAGGTTACAACCACATTTCTTGAAAGAATAAGTGTAGTGATCGGCATGTCGGGATCCGAGCCTGGTTAATTCTCATCACTCAGTCAAACTGATGAGTTTACTCCACATGTCACATTTCATACTTGTTCTTATCCATCTGAGAGAGAACAGAGTAACCGCCGAATGCCAGGGGTCGATGTGAATTCAATCGAGGCTGGAAAAGGCCATGAATGAAACATGATTATATAGACATGTACATAGGTGTAGGACAGGTGAGTAGATGTAGATGGATGATAGGGAAGAAAGCAGGAAAACTATGTTAAGAGAGGCAAGCCAGCCAAAAGGCAAATAAGTTTCTAAATAATTTTACTTTTCACAGTGAAAGTAATCATTATGCACTAAAATCATAACCCTAAAGTTCATTCACAAGTGCCTCAACTGGCCCAAGTTAGATACCTTCTAGCTTCTGCCTCTGCAGGCAGATAGGCCGAGGAACAAAATGGTTTCCTATGTTTCATTGTTAGTTTTCTGCTATCGTTGTTGATGGCAAGTGAACTGTAAAACATTCCTTGCTCCTCTGGGACTTAACATTGGATTCATGACAGCTTAGTTAAGACCAGGAGGAAGATAGGATGATGGCAGTCCGAATCCATGCAGACGATAGTGATGTTAAGCCTTAACGTTAAGCTTAGTCATAACACTCCTAAATATATAATTTTGGGGGCGTGAGCTTGGCACTTGCAAAGAAAAATTGCTGGTGCATGCTGAATATAACATTGCTCATTAACATATCGTTTGATTTCTTTATCTTTCCCCAGGCGACAAATTTGTCTATGGATGAAGTTGGTTGCATTTCAAATTATGCCAGAATTATTGAGTGCAACAAATCAACTCAGGTTGATTTGTTGCACACTGTATAAATGTTTGAAATAAACATTTTAAAAGGACATTTTAGAGGAGCTTAAGGAGTATTAGGGAGAGGCACAAAGTTTGTCAACATCTCGTCTAGCTCATTAAATATGAGAGCCCATCAAGTATAAAAGTGACAGATTCAAATGAGCATTTGTTTTCTATTTCTTCTCTTATACTACAAACCATCTGTGCCTAAGAGGGTGAGCGGGGCTGTTCCCAAATCTGTGCCAATGTTGATTTAAAGCTATTGATAGGAGTTGGATGAATGCTTTCTGATAACGACTGGACCGATTTCCCATTTTGCTCTGGAGAAGTCTATGGCAAGGTAATTAAGGCTAGGATTAAGAGCTTGGTGTCCTATAGGATCACACGTGTGTCAGTCATGACTCACTGGTGGCCAAACCACATCATATCACCACATTCTTTAAGGAGGATCTATATTTAATTGGAGTGGTCTCAGATGTATATTGGGATATATGTGGTTCTGCTATTTAAGAAGGGTTGGAGAGACAAACCAGGGAACTACAGATCAGTGAGTCTCACATTAATGGTAGAGAAACAATTAGAGAAACTTCTGAAGGAGAGCACCTATCTCCACTTGGAGGGGCAAAGCTTGATCAGGGATAGTCAGCATGGCTTTATCATGCCTAACAAGTTTGACTGCATTTTTTGAGGAGGTGACCAAGTATGTAGATGAGAGTAATGCAGTAGATGTAGTTTCTACGTATTTCAGCAATTTGACTAAGTCCCACATGAAAGACTCGTAAATAAGATGAATTTACATGGGATACAGGATGATTTAGTGTGTTCAAAATTGGCTCAATTGTAAGAGATTGGACAGGTGGTTAACAGTGAGGCCGGATGTCTTGGGTGATGAGAAAATATAGAGGGAATGGTCAAATCGGCAGATACGTAGTAGATGGAATTTAACCCTGAAAAGTGTGAGGTGATACACTTTGATAGGAGTAATTTGATAAGAAAATACTCAATGAATGATAGGACACTAGGGAGTTCTGTGGAACAAAGGGACCTTGGCAATGTTTCCCATGAGGTTGTATTGATGTCAAATTTTTTAGTTGTCTTTGTTACATACAGGAAGCTGTATGATGTCCAAGTGGAAGGAGATATTGATGATGAAATTGACTGCATAGATCAGAGAACCAGAGCTGTCAATGAAAGCAATGAAAGCTCAGGTGTTTCAATAGGCTAATGGATTTCTGATCTCTCAGCCAAATCTCATTAAGTATTCTTGGCTGAGAGCTCAAATGTTCATTAAAGTACTAAAACACTGGGAAAATGGACTTGAAGCTCAAGATCAGCCAAGATCATACTGAATGGCAGAGGGGGCCAATGGACCATCTGGTCTATCCTTGATCCTATTTCTTGTGTTCTAATGCTCTTATTCTTGACTTTTCAGAGAGTCTCAATGATTGACACTTTTATTGGTAGTAAAAAAGAAATTTTAAGAAAGCAGAAAGTTATTCATTTTTTTTAACCACTGGGTGCATTAGTTCAATACAGCTTACAGTTGATGAATAAGCATTGTCGTGATTGCTTGGCATGGGGGGAGCTGTGGGAGGGGCAGGGGAGGCTGAGATTCAATGGTTAACATTACTGCCTCACAAGCCCAGAGACCTGGGTTTAATTCCAGCCTCGGGTCACTGTCTGTTGGAGTTTGAACATTCTCCCCATGTCTGCGTGGGTTTCCTCCGGTGCTCCGGTTTCCTCCTACAATCAAAAATGTGCAGGTTAGGTTGATTGGACATGCTAAATTGACCCTGCTGAGGGAATTAGCAGGGTAAATGAATGGGGTTACAGGAATAGGGCCTCAGTGGAATTGCAGTTGGTGCGGACTCGATGGGCCAAATGGTTTTCTTTTGCACTGTAGACCTTCTATATTAACCAGTATTATTGTGAAATTTGTGCAAACAGTCAGAGTCCTATTCACTACCAAATATAACTGGCATTGGAACATTTTTATGACTGACACTTGCATTGTAGGAAGTTTATTGCATCCAGCAGCTCACTTGCAGTTTGTAATGCTGAACATATCCATATGAGGACATGGAAATAGCAAGAATGCTTGTGGCTCCTTATACTGACATCACGAAATTTCCCAAATATGGAGTGATGTACACATTTTACAATCAGCCTTGTGTGTCACTTATTTCCTTAAAGCACTCAATCAGCTCACATACAATCTGTTAAAGGATCTGTTCAACATAAGGATTGAGTATAGTTGTTCCTTAATTCTTCCATACTACATAAAATTAAATAATTGCTTCATGTCATTTTTTAGTCCATAACCAAAGATGGGTGTTTTCTAAGAGACAAATCAGAATTAATTGAGTTGTTCAAATAGCATAGAATTATTTATTTGGAAATACTCTGAATGGCAAAGTCATCTGTTTTCTCCCTCATGTACAAAGATATAGATGATTCAACAAAGCAATCTAACTATCATTTTGTGGTAATGTTACCAGTTCCTCTGCAGTTAATGGGGTGTTTATTTTGGTTTGAACCCTACTTTTGGTATGATTATCGTACAGTCACATCATCAGTTAATCACAGGCATAATGTACTGCCACCCTAGGAGAAAATTAGCAAGCTGTGGACTTGACAAATAAGCTAACCAGTAATTCTATACATCAAAGACGAACATTGGATTCATTTTGCATGGATCACAATCTTAGTAGCTACAAATAGCATCCCCTTGAGGGTTCCACATCTTGTCATAACCTAAGCATGAGATCGGTAGAAAGTATGGTGAAACAGCAGAAGCTTGATTGTGTCACGTCTTCAGTATCAATTTTCCTTTCAGGCACCAAAGAAATGCCACCTGACCAAGCAACGGTCAGAGAGCGAGAAGGCAGTGATAATGAAGAAACATCATCATTCAATTTCACACTCACAGCCTCCAGCTACTGACTGTAATTTAAATGATAGTTTGAGATGGGATATGCGTGTGGTGAAACATCAATGAGGAGTGGCCTGCAGCCAGGGCAGGCGGCAAAGGTAACTCAGAGGCCAGCTCCCCAGAAGCCAAGATTGCACGTAAGCATTGTTGCAGAGAATTCAGATGAGGACATCGACAGTGCAGCCTACAGAGGGAAGAAGGCTGATAAAATTTGTTTATTAGTGTCACAGTCAGCTTACATTAACTATGTAATAACTTACTGTGAAAATCCCCTAGCCGCAACATTCTGGCGCATGTTTGGGCACACTTTCCCGGTGTGCTAAAAATAGGACGTTTAGCATGACCTATGCAATTAATCAGCATGTCTTTCTGACAATGGGAGGAAAACCAGATCATCCGGAGGAAATCTAAGCAGACATGGGGAGAAAGTGCAGACTCCACACAGACAGTGAATCAAGCTGGGAATTGAACCCAGTTCCCTGGCACTGTGAGGCAGCAGTGCTAACCAATATTCCACCGTGCCACCCCTCGTTATACCCAATTAAATATTTGGTGCATTGGCAAGCCTGATGGACAGGCTATATACAATGCCAAGGAGGGTGGAAGGGGCCTGTACCAACTGGGAGCAGGGCTTTGGCAGAATTTGGAGCCTATCCTTGCCAGTATGAGAATGATGATGGTCTCCAGTAGCTCACATATGGACCAAACAATGATGCACCAGTTGTCTCAACTTTTATTGCAGCAAATCAAAAGAGGAGTTTTCCAATGTCTGGGTGATAAATTGGAAGCTCAGATGTCCATCATATAATGTTAGATTGCTATAATGCAGACTCGTGGCTGAGGATTAAATTTTTCGGAGGGGCTTACAAGGTCCATCAACATCCCAGCAATCTATTCTCCAACAGATTACTATATTTCCTGAGGCACAGCCTCAGGGGATTGAAAGACACTCGTGGAGTATGACTCTCTTAGAATGACAGCATCTGTCCTTCTTCCATTGCCAATCTACCAGGGGACTTACTATTTCCTGTCTTCCTAATAGCCCAGACTGCTGCTGTCCAAGCTGACACAGTGCTGTCCAAAGCCAGGCCCTTTGAGGTCGAGAGCTACTAAGGACATACACTAAAACTATCTGCAATCTCTCCTTGAATAGCAATAACTTTCTACAGGCATGCTGCCATGGGATTAGCCCTGGGAAAGACAAAGGTACACACAAGCCAGGCACTAAGGGATTGAGCAAGGATGATTACTTGACAATTGTATGCAATGTGAAAATGTTTACTCATAAAATCAATTTGGAATGTTAATTTGGTATTCTTTCAGCATAATGATGGTCAGTAGCAGAGGAATGTTGTGAGGCTGGTGGTGATGGATTGTTCATACACAGCCTAGTCAAAAAGGGTTAGATTTCCTCCTTTTTTCTTTTCTGTATTCTTTTGCCATCATTCTTTCCCTTATTCCTCAGCTGCTTGCTGCATACCTGGCAGCAAGGAACATTCCCTTATGATATCAAAGTTGTGCAGCTTAAACAGCAGACCAACAGGAATCTTGACATCTGCTCTGCCGAATACTGCAGGGCTTCTCCAGAGTGGTTTAAATCATTTCAGTGCACAGGTGGTCTGCTTTATCACATTTTGCCTGACAGTAGAGTTATCATTGAATGCTACAGTATCATGAGCGATGTGGTAAATAGATAGTCCTTGATACACAATGACAATTTCTTGGTTAATCACAGTGGATCAAATGCAAATGTGGGCAGCAGTCGGATGTAGAGCATTAATTTTCATGATACAGTAGAGGAAAGGGAGTCATAGCGGAGGGGGCAGGTTTGGAAGGGAGGGAACGGGGGGAGAGTTCAGAGTGGAGGGGCTTTTGGAGCAGAGGCTGGGGTCAGGAATGTGTGTTACATATGGACTCTGCTCATCCACTCCATTCCCACCTCCTCTTCTGTATGGGACAACCTCTCCCCCCCCTCCATCCATGGGTCCATCCTCCACTCCTACTCCCAGTCCACCACCCCACACCACCTCCCCAAACTCCCACCTCCCATCCTTCCCACTGCCCCACCCCCGCACCTCCCACCACCCCCCGATTCTTCCATCACCCCCCACTCCCCCCCACCCCACCAAACCCCAGCCTCCCACCCGAGCCTCATCCACCAACTACTCCCCCACCACCCTCCCACACACCCCTTCACACAGCCCCCGCAACACCCTCCAGCCCCCACCACTCCATTCTCCCACACACCCTCCACACCCTCATCCCCCTATCTCCTTACCCCCCCCCCCGCCCCCTCACCACCCCTCACTGCCTGCATCCCCCTCTTTTGATATCCCTATGATGCTATCATATGACAAAGGAAGTGGGATACACATTAAATCTGCCTCTCCAGGTTGAAAACTCCTGGAACTCATTCGAGGAGTTTAAGTTTTAAAGTTTTTTTAAGTTTCAGTTTAAGTTAATTTATTAGTATCACAAGTAAATTTATATTAACACTGCAATGAAATTACTGTGAGAATCCTCTAGTCGCCACACTCCGACACTGTTTGCGTACACTGAGGGAGAATTTAGCATGGCCAATGCATCTACCCAACACATCTTTCAGACTGTGGGGGGCAAAGGGAAGCCCAGAGGAAACCCAGACAGACATAGAGAGGAAGTGCAGACTCCGCACAGGTAGTGACCCAAGCCAGAAGTCAAACCTGGGTCTCTGGTGTTATGCCACTCATATTATTATACGTTTATGAATGCATTGTAAATCTGCAGTCTTTTGCTTATCAAAGTGATGCTATTTGATATGAATTAAATAGATGGCCTACATAGATATAGCACTATCGATATCATATACAGTATTTGAAAACCATCAAGTTGTTCACTCCATCTGAATTTTATTTGCCAATTATTGGTGAGAAACTATAAAGTCAATTGTTCAAAAATAATTCTTAATCTAAAATCCAACATTCTTTATCTGTACTGATGTGGTCCTGATTTAAAATGAGATAGTATGCCACATAAAAAGTTGGTGAAATATTTTATATGATACTTCTGAGCACCTGTTTTGCAAACTGGCAAATACTGTTAAGGTGCTACCTCTTGGGTTATTTGGTGAATTAATGCAAGTTCTAATAAACTTGAGGGGGAATATATTGCTCAATATATTGCTCCTTGCTGAATGAAGGCTGGGAGCCTGACATACCTGATTTAAATAAGAAGCATGAGGCTTCCTGATTTAACCTTCAATTAGAACTCATTAGCCTGTTCATACTCGAGCAAGCCAACCTCATTAGCCTGGCTGAAGTCATCACATCCTCACAATTTGAACATCTCAATCATGTCACCTCTTCAGCCTTCTCTATTCTAAGGAAAACAACCTCAATCTCTCCAACTCTCCTCATAGCTACAATTCTCCAGCCCTGGCAACGTTCTAGTTAATCTTATCTACTATATATTGAGGGGGGTAGAGAAGCAAGAGTTCTTGGTGTACAAGTGCAATACAGGTAGATGAGATTGTAAAGAAGGCATAAGGAATAGTCTCCTTCATTGGCAGAAGTATAACATACAAAAGTCAGGGTATAATGATGAAAACTATATAAGACACAGGTCGGGCTACAACTGGAGTATTGTGTGCAGCTCTGGTACCATATTATAGGAAGGACATAATTGCTCGGGAGACGGTGTAGATAAGATTAACTAGAACGTTGCCAGGGCTGGAGAATTGTAGCTATGAGGAGAGTTGGAGAGATTGAGGTTGTTTTCCTTAGAATAGAGAAGGCTGAAGAGGTGACATGATTGAGATGTTCAAATTGTGAGGATGTGATGACTTCAGCCAGGCTAATGAGGTTGGCTTGCTCGAGTATGAACAGGCTAATGAGTTCTAATTGAAGGTTAAATCAGGAAGCCTCATGCTCCTTATTTAAATCAGGTATGTCAGGCTCCCAGCCTTCATTCAGCAAGGAGCAACTGGAGAGTTGGCTGTGTACAGATGTATGGTGTAAATAAAATAACTTGGTGACAAAACTTTCGCCTCCATTGAGTTACTACAGAGAGGTAGGGAGAGAGTAAACAGAAGGAACAAATTTCCCTTGGCAGAGAGTTCAAAAACCAGGGATCTTAGTTTCAAGCTAAGTGGCAGAAGGATTAGAGGAGACATGAGGAAAATCTTTTTTTACGCAGAGGGTGTTGGGTACCTGGAATTCACTGCCTAAATTGATGGTGAAGACAGAGAGACCCTAAATTAATTTTAAAAGTTTCTGGATCTACATCTGAAGTGCTGTAAGTTTCAGGGCTATGTGATATGTGAAGAAGATGAAGGGCATCTAGGTGTCTCTGGGTTAGCAAGGACAAGATGGGCCAAATGGCTCACTTCAATGCTGTATCATTACTATGGTTCTATGGAAGCTCAGCCACCCCACGATCAGTTATCCCAACTATATCTGAAAGAGCAACAAAAATGATATTTATGTACCATCCTCCATAATTTCAGCACATCTCAGATAAATACTTCTGAATACAGTTACTGCCAATTAACTACTTTTGAACAGTATTGCAGTCAATTAAATATTTTTGAAGAACACTTACAGTTGTAACGTAATGCCTTGTGGATCATGTATTCCTACATCTTGCAAACGTGGCTTCTGAAACATTGGTGACTCAATTTCTTTGCTCTAGTATACCTTATATCCTCATTATTCTGTTGAACCTTCATTGGTCTGAATATTTAGAGAGGGTTTTTATACCACTCTTGTCTTTTTGATGGATATACTCCAAAACTAAAACACAAAAATCTATTAATATCAGCAGCTTGAAAGACATCCAAATTAATGAAAACACAGAGTTGCACACCAGCCTTCACAACCCCTTTAAAGCAAGGAATGTCCCGACATGAAGCGAAGGTCTGTTCTATGAGTGACCCCTTCTGACCAGTCCCCCTGAATTGATGATTCCGGGACCCCCATCCTTGGCCCAAGTTGAAATTATCGTTGTTCCTTGAGTCCTTGTCGGTGCCTCCTGAGCAATACACACTGCAGAGGGTGCTGGCTGCCTGAGTGACCACCTGCGCAATCCCTCTCAGAGGTGAAGGCACCAGATTCACACTTATGTAGAGCTGATGAAAATGATGCCAATGTGATGTCACGTCGGCATCTGCTGAATGTCCAGTGAGGGGGGTATAACAAGACATGACTGACAGACATTGATAAGTTACTTGGGGTGCAGAAGGCAAATTAATGAAAGTTGTTTCTCCTTTAAAAATAACAATTTATCATTAAAATGACATGGAAAATAAAAGCGACAAGAGTTGTTCTTTCCAAAGCTCGGGAACAAAAATGAACATAATGGGCGTGGTGCTTTTGTTTTATTCACAAACTGTTTCAACACTGGTGCCAACGGCAAATGCATCCCTGTCGACTCTGACAGGGCCACTGCCACTTTACACTCAATTGAGTGCCAATTGTTTGGGAGAGATCACTCACTAATGAGTTTTCTGCTGTCCCAAGGCATGTTTCATATCACTCTGCCAGCAAGGGAGCTGGAAGATCGGAACTTGGGAAACTCGCTGTTGCAAAATCACGTTTTCAAAGTCTCTCCAGATCTTAAGTACTTGCCACCATTCCTGTGGATGATGAGTGCAGGCTCAAAATCGCTCCCATTGCTTTTCTTATGACGTTATGTAATATAATGCTGCTGGCACTAATCAACAACTGCTGGATTGAGGAGTTTTTACTTTGAGTTTCTTTTACTGGATTTTGAGTTGATGATATTACTATTAACAAGAAATTTGATTAACAGAAAAGTAAATTACGCATCAATGTTTGGGTGGTAAATATGACTAATTATCCTGCATTTATCAACTAAATAATCTAATGGGTACATCAGGATTATTCTGTTGAAATCAAACATAAACAATGGTTAATAGTTCAATCTTCATTATAATTAGCAAAATCTGCCAGAATTATGTACAAAATTTCCCTAAAGGCATTAATAAAAGGCAATAACAATTTATTTTTATGGTACTTCAGTCGTCAACATCATGCAAACTCATCTGGCCTTTCCATTTGGTATTTGTAAGTGCATTGGCATACTGGGGAGCAAGTTATTCCCACCTTAAGACTTTCAGCAACAAACTTCAATAACTAATCTCTGCAAGGTGATTTATTTTAAATCCATGTGGTTTTGCAATCGATTTCTGTTTGTAGAGATGGTAAGTTCTGGTCTGATATGTCACTTCAGTTAATGAGGAATGTAATTTATTACCTTGCCTCTATAATTCTTTAATGTTATGCACACTCTCCGTTATCTTGCAGCGCTGCCATGTTGAACTGATGTTGAAAGGCAGCCTTGAGGCAGTCATTTTGAACAAAACTCCCCCTGATGTGACATCATTAATGGGAACAGTAGGTTGTGGGCAGTATTCCCAGATTGTCAGCGAGCAGCAATTCAAATATTCAAACACAGTAACAAGATATGACTGACAGACACTGCTAAGTGCACAGAAATATTTCTGTTTGTTGCTTGGGGTGCAGAATGCAAATTATTAGAAGTTGCTTCTCCTTTAAAGATAACGATTTATCATTAAAATGACATGGAAAATAAAAGTCACAAGAGTTGTTCATTTCCAAGAGTCTGGAATAAAATGGACATAGTGACGTGGTGCTTTTGTTTTATTCATAAACTGCCTCATTTGCCTGAATTTTCAGGATGACAAGCACCAGCGCCAATGGCAAGTGCATCCCTACTGACTTTGACAGGCCTGCTGCCATTTTATGCTCAATTGAGTGTCGATTGGCAGCAGTTGGGACCTCCATCCACTCTTTCATGGAAGTTCTGTCTCAGAGAGCTGCTGGCCAGATTAACCAACAACTCTCCAGCCTCTCCATGCGCAGTGCTGCAGTGATCAGAAGAGGTACTGCAGTGCTATGCCTAAGCCTAAATCCCAAGACCCCATTTCAGCTAAGTACCAGGGGCCCAGAGGGAGAGAGAGTTGTGAATGCCCCAAGGATTTTGGAAGAGGTGTGTATTGGGTGGGGGGGAGGGCGTGGAGCAAGTCATGCCACTCTATCTGTAACCCTCACGACTTGCCTGGACTTGCAACATCTCACTAACTGTCATGTCTGAAGATAATGCGCATGTCTTTAACCTGTGCTTAATGGTCTCTCTGCTCAAATTGTCTGTAAATTTAAGATGTTATTACCTGTAAAGACTCGCATTCCAATCATTATTCTGTAAGTTGAGTTTGTGTCTTTATATACCCTGTTTATGAACAGAACTCCACTCACCTGACGAAGGAACAGTGCTCCAAAAGCTAGTGGTGTTTGCTACCAAATAAACCAGACTTTAATCTGGTGTTGTGAGACCTCTTACAGTGTTTACCCCAGTCCAACTCCAGCATCTTCACATCATGACTTCTTTCTACAGTTTTTGTTTTACTTTTCTCTGAGTCCACACCCAGGCTCAACCAATCAAGCACAACGATTACTTGGTTGTGGCAAGTATGATCAAAGCACATATTAACTCATCTAATCAAATCAATTGAACATTACAACAGCTATGTGTATGCTTTGTATCACCAGTTAGGAAACAGAATTGGATCTCTGAATGATTTTGTTCTCACCCTAGACCAGAGTTCCTCTAATTAATTATAAACTTAAGCTTCTATTAACCAACTCAGTCCACGAATTAAAACTGGAAACTTGTGGTCTGAACAACTTACTCATTCAGTAGGCAATCTCTTTATCCGTCATAAAAGCTGTTCAAAATAATATTTACCGTTGTATCTCAGTGATAGTTCAAGTCAAACTTTTTCCTAATTGGAGATTTAAGTTTGTGGTCTACTAAACAAATATTTTCTTGATGTACACTCGATGCTATTCTTTTTGATGCGGTCCATGTATTTTGGTCAAATGTCATATTGTAAGCCTAGATTTCTTAACTGTTATAGAGAATAAATATTTTTAAAGGTATTGTATGGCTTATGTTCTGACCAAGACCACAATAAATTACAAAGAGATGTGAATGTAGCCCAGTTAATCAAACAAACTAACTTCCCATCCATTGGCTCTGTCTACACTTCCTGCTGCCTCAGAGAAGCAGCCAAAAAAAGCAAGAACCCCATGCACATCAGACAATCTCTCTTCCACATTCTTCCATTGGGAAAAAGATACAGAACTCTGAAAATACATATCAAAAGACTTAAGAACAGCTTCTTCCCTGCTATCACCAAACTTTTGAATGGTCCTACCATGTACAAAGAACAAAGAACAAAGAAAATTACAGCAAAGGAACAAGCCTTTTGGTCCTCCAAACCTGCACCAACCATGCTGTCTAACTTAATTAAAATCCCTTATGCTTCTGGGGACTGGGTCCCTTTATTCCCATCTCGTTCATGTACTTGACAAGACGCCCCTTAAAAGTCACTACCTTATCCGCTTCCACTACCACCCTCGGCAACGAGTTCCAGACACCCACCACTCTCTATGTAAAAATTCTGCCCTGTACATCTCTTTTAAAAAATGCCCCTCACACCTTTACCCTGTGTCCCTTAGTAATTGACTCTTCCACTTAGGAGAAAGCTTCTGATTATCCATTCTGTCCATGCGTCTCATAATCTTCTACCAGGTTCCCCCTCAACCTTGTCACTCCAGTGAGAACAAATCAAGTTTCTCCAACTTCTCCTCATAGCTTATGCCCTTCATACCAGGCAACATCCTGGTAAATCTTTTCTGTATCCTCTCTAAAGACTCCATACCCTTCTGGTAGTGTGGCAACCAGAATTGAACACTACACTCCAAGTGCAGCCTCACTGAGGTTCTATAAAGCATCAACGTGACATGCCAATTTTTAAACTTAGTACCCTGGCTAATGAAGGCAAGCTTGCTGTATGCTTTCTTAACTATCTTCTCTGCTTTGCCGCTTTCAGTGTATACCCTGTATACCCAGATCCCTTTGCCTATCAATACTCCCAAGGGTTCTGCCATTTACTGTATATTTCCTATCAGGATTAGACCTGTATCAAGCTGATCTTTCTCTTCACTCTATCAGTAACTACAACACTATATTCTGCACCTTATCCTTTTTTTTCCCATATACTTTATGAACAGTATATTCAGCCTGTAAAGCATGCAAAAAAACAACACATTTCATTGTATCCCAGTACATGTGACATTAATAAATCAAATCAAATCATGATGGCAACATACAATTCTGAACCATTAATTAGGCAAGTGTATTATTTGAATTGTCCAGGTATATTCCTGATCCTGTGAACTTCTTCAGTTCACAAAGGAAGAATATGGTGGTTTTAGAGAAGGTGTAGAAGAGGTTTATCAGGATGCTGCATGGATTAGAAGGTATGAGCTATAAGAAGAAGCTGGACAAACTAGGTTGCTTTCTCTGGAGTGGCAGAGGCTGAGGGGAGACCTGATAGAAGTCTATAAAATTATGAGAGGCATCGATAGGGATGACAATCAGAATCTTTTTCCCGTGCCGAATAGTAGGGGACATACACTTAAGATGAGGGGTTGAAAGTTCAAGGGAGATGTGAGCAGCGAGTATCCAGGTACCAGTGATAGGTATCTGGAGCACATTGCCAGATGTGGTGATGCAGACAGATATGAAAAGGGCATTTAAGGAACTTTTGGATAAGCAAATGAATATGCAAGGAATAGAGGGATATGGACCAAGGGCAGGCAGAAGGGATTAGTTTAATTTGATGTCATGTTTGGCACAACATTGTGAGCCAAATGTCTTGTTCCTGTGCTATACCATTCTCTAATCTATGAGTTCTAATATAATGCAATGTGAGAAACATTGTGCTGTTCCCCAAGGTAAGTAGACAGGTTTCCTCTTATGGAAATCTGCTTCCCTTATTAGAGTTCCAACTGTTGCAAAGTTTAATACATAACTTCTGCAAACCCGAGCGAAGGCAGTCAACTCTGTTTTCAGAACCGCAATACCAAACTACTTTCCTGAATGTGGAGAGAGATAATTGTATTAGTAACTAGCCTTAATTGGCCATGATGGTAACAGAAGAGTTCTTGTGGGAACAGAGGAAACAGAATAGTGCTGATCCGAGTAAATGTTGCCTGGAATGGGAATGCGTGTTTTGCAACCAGGGGTAGAGGAACAGATGGTGATTTTTTTTTCTCCCTGAGCTGAATCTTTTTTTTCCATGGAAGGCATTGCTGACAGGAGCACAGATGCCACTGAATTTATACTCATTTGGCTTTGAGATTGGCTGTGAGATTTTTTTTTCATGAGAAATTAAAATTCTGTTCTAAAATAATATGCTAAAACCAGGCCAAAAGAAATCAGTCTGCACTTTACAAATATAGAAAAACGCTGAGACTTTATCTGGCTGCAGTCTAAGTGTTCTATTAATCTTCATCCAATTTGCTAAACAGGATTCCAATGTGGCGAGCATGGCTAAAATACAATTAGTGCTTAAAAGGAGAACAAATCCCCGAGGTTAAGCATATTTATTTTCCAAAGATGCTGAGATGCTAAGAGGTAAAGGGTTTTGCAAGACACTAGCTTTGTAAACAGACAGCAGTAACGAAAACCAATTAAACCACCATGATAGTGTCATACAGTCGGTGGTTAGCTATAACTTTGCGGTATTTGATTACAGACAAACATCAAGAGGGAAAGGAAAAATAAATCAGACATTTATGCTGTTGTGGACATAGTATCATGCGCACCAACAATGAACATGTTAGATATTGGAGGAATCTGTTGGCTGCCTGTTTTCAGGGACTTGCTCTGCTTGAAAAAATCCCTATTGCAATAAATGTGTCTTTCATATTATTCTGATTTTATCAGGAATAAAACTGCACGAGTTGATTGTTGAAATTTCTGAGACGTTTGGCCACAGGCAGCACATGTAAATTAGAAATATTTATGCTAAAAATGCAAATACAAAGGTTCTTTTCATCTTTCTGTGTTTCTCCTATACTGGATTACCATGGTTGAGTTAGCAAATAGTAATAACTCCTTCAGGGTTTTTACATGTGTCGATTCATGACCATCTGCTTGAGAATGTGGAAGCGCAGCCCACGGTGACTCCCTTAATTTCCTTTACTTCTTCCCTTGGCCTAGCCAAGGTTTAGGATTTCCCCGTGATATATTTGCTAGGATTGGGAACTCGCTATGTAAGGGAAGTCATGAACTTTTGCCACAACCCCCGCCCTGTAAGAAAAATATATTCTAGCCCAATTTCAGTATGCAATGTTGCTCTCAACTCCTTGGGCGGATTTTCAGGCTATGCTCACCCCAAGGCTGGAAAATAACGCCTGAGATCATAGAGTCACAGAATTATAGAGATTTACAACATGGGAACAAGCCCTCTGGTCCAACTTTCCATACAAGCCTCTTTATTTAACAACTGGGTAAATCCCAATTGCCTGCTTTTGGCCCATTTCCCTCTATATCCATCTTACCCAGTGTAACTGCCTAAATGTTTTTTAAAAGATAAAACAGTACCTGTCTCTACTACTACTCTGGCAGTTTGTTCCAGATATTCTCCACCCTCTGTGTCCCCCTCTTATATCCATCAATGGACCTTTGCATGGTCCTGTCCCACCAGTTGTGATTCCCGTGGCGGGCGGGAAGAGAAAATTCCGCCTTATCTCCTTTGAGTTGGTGGGCTGGATTTTACTGTATGTGCTAGCATAGAGGTGCCTAATAATATGTTGGAAACAAAGAAATATCTTAAACATGCCCAGCAATACCTTTTAAACACAATAACTTCATTGGCATTTTTATTTCCAAGTTTCCTGTCCAAATAGCATCGCCAGGTCTGACGATGGCCTGGCCTGAGATAGCAAAAAATGCAGTGGGCCAATAAAGGAATGATGGCAAAAATGGGGATGGTTTGCTCAAAGCATTTTCCATTTCTGACCCATTGCCCATGTACTCATCAGTCAGTGCATATTACCTGGTCTCCTGATGGCTGCGTCTGGCCCTCTGCACAGGAGCAAGCTATCTTTGGCAGGACCTCATGGGTTGGAGGAACGGGTGACTAACCTGTTTTGTAAAGGTAGGTCAGTCAGTTTAATGACACTGCATGCCTAAGGTCATATTTCGAACACTGGCTCACTGGCTTTCCCAGACCTCAGAAAACCTGATAGTTGAAGGCAACAAGAGAACACTAAACTAATTATCTCTAGAATCAGGCTCAGAAACACAGGAAATAGGAGGAGAAGGAGGCCATTCAGCCCTTCAAATCTGCTCCACCATTCATTATGATCATGGCTAAACATCCAACTCAGTAATTTGTTTTCACTCCCTCCCCCCCATATTCTTTGATCCCTTTAGCCCCAAGAGATAAATCACTGAATCCCTATAGTGCAGAATGAGGCCATTCAGCCCATTGACTATGCACTGACTCTCTCTAACAGAGTATTTGACTCAAGACCTTTCTCCCCCCCCATCCCTGTAGTCTCACATATTTACCCCATTAATCCATCTAACCTTCATATCTTGGGACACGAAGTAGCAATTTAGCATGGATAATCCACCTAACCTGCACATCTTTGGACTGTGGGAGGAAATCGAAGTACCCGGAGGAAACCCATGTAGACATCTGAAGAGTGCCAACTCCACCCAGAGAATGACCTAAGGCTGGAATTGAACCTGGGTAAAGGCACTGGCGAGGCAGCGGTCTAACCATTGTGCAACATGCCACCCTAACTTCTTGAAAACATGGCTATCTGGGTGAATAAATTTCTTCTCATCTCAGTTCTGAATGGTTTATCCTGAATACTTAGACCTCTGGTTCTGGACTCCCTTGCCCATGAGAAACATCTTTGCTGCATCTCTGCTGTCTAGTCCGGTTAGAATTTCATAGGTTTCTATAGATCTCCTTTCATTCTTCTGAACTTCAGCAAATATAATCCCAAGCGACTCTCCTCACATGTCAGCCCTGCCATTGCAGGAATTAGTTTGGTAAACCTTTGCTGTACTCTTTCCATAGCAAGAACATCCTTCCTCAGATAAGGAGACTAAAGCTGCATTCAAGGACCCTTGACTCATAACCATGGATGAAACTCCATCTATATCTGACTCCATCCCAATATCCAATCCCTGTGCACAGTTTAGTGCTTCTGGACTCACAACCTGATAAAAATCTATCCTCTCAATTTGGCTGTAACCTGGTAACAAACACAAAAGAATTAGTGTTAACTGCTCATGAGTATTAACTCTCCTTAAGCACTTTTTCCTCCTTCTCTGTCCTATTTTTATTCGGTCTTTTATTGGTGGCACAGTGGCTGGTATTGCTGCCACACAGTACCAGGGATCCAGGTTCGATTCCAGTCTTGGGTCACTGCCTGTGCCGAGTGTGCATGTTCTCCCTGTCTCTGTGTAGCTTTCCTCTGGATGCTCCAGTTTCCTCCCACAATCCAAAGATGTGAAGGTTAGGTTGATTGGCCATACTAAATTGCCCCTTAGTGTCAAAAGGACAAGCAGGCTAAATATGTAGGGTTACAGAATGTGAGGCCTGGGAGGGATTGTCGCAGAAGCAGTCTCACGGGCCAAATGGCCTCCTTCTGCAAGGATTCTGTGATAGTTACTACTTCATCTTGAACGATCTTGTTGCATGCAGCATTCTAATTTTACAGAATACTATTTATATTTCTGGGAAAAGCAAGTATTAAAGTGTTAATTAGCACGAAAACTGGCTCTGGAATAAGAAATGAGCAGCTGATCTTCGTTTGACCAGATTGTTGCATTGTCAACTCAAACAGTGCTATTTATATTTCAATCAATAAATTATTTGCGGCTTATTAACTAGTTCTAAATGTTACATTTTTTTCTGCCCCATAATATTACAGCGAAAAGTTAAAATCAAAGTGCTTATCCACAATTCCACAAGTCATAAAAGAATTATTTGAAGATATTTAATTATCACTGGTGTTTTGTCAAATAAAATAGAATTACATGGCATAAAATGAGGCCATTCTAGCCACTATAACTGAGCCAGCTCTTTGAATGATCTTTCTTCATTGTTCAGTAAATATTTTCTTTTTTTCATTTATTCATGGGACATGGATATTGCTGGCTGGCCAGCATTTATTGCCCATCCTAAGTTGCCTGAGGGCAGTTGATGGTCAACCACATTACTGTAGGCTACATTGACTCTCAATGTAGGCCAGACCAGGTAGGGACAACAGATTTCCTTCCCCTAAGGGACATTAGTGAAGCAAATGGGTTTTTACAATAATCAGTTTATAGTCATCAGTAGATTTTTAATTCCAGGTTTTTTTTAATTGAACTTAAATTCCACCGTCTGATGTGACAGGATTCGAACCTAGGTCCCAGAACTTCAGCGTTAGTATTCTGGTGATAATACCATTAGGCCATCACTTTTACATGTATATGTCAAGCTTGTTTTTGAAAATAATTATTAAATTTGTTTCCACCTTACATATGTAGATGAGGGGCTAAATTTTTTTTTAGCCACTTCCCATGGTAAACTGGATTCTGCACATGATTCTATAGCAGTCACTGCAACCTAAGCAATAACTGGCAACAAAGGATGTGCTTAAATTTACAATAATAAATCTTGTGGAGCCAGGAGGAACAGAAGTAATTCCCTCAAACACAATATCCATAAATCCCTGCCTACTTATAGCCACCATACCCCTTCCATCGCAGCTGGAGGACTACCAACTCAATGAAAGATGCTCTGGGCCCTGTTTGAAACTTTCTGGTCTTCTGCTGTGAAAAATTGTCCACGACTGAATGTTACATCCTGGCGTATTCTGCCTTCCAGGACTATGTGCTCAGGGGTGCACTAAGGTAACCTCTGTAGAGACACAATGGGGAAAGACAATAGTCTACTGTGTACCAATGGGATAGAAACTGTGGGATTCCTGAGGCTGGTATGCAAACATGGAATGCAAATCATTACTAGCAAATGTAACACAAGTTGTATCCCAGAATTGTATCTCATTTAGCAACATGCTGTCTGGTGAAGTTGAATTATTCTACTTACTGTAATATTTAATTGGGAATGTTTTAGAATGTACTTTTTATAGATGTTTTAAATAAAGCATATTTATGGAAAAGGCATTAATTAATGTAGGAGTTACTGAAGGTGATGGACAAGAGACTTATAATACAACAAACTGGGGTCAAAGCAGACAATAACAAGGTCTGTCGATGATGCTAATTAAGTCTCTTCCACAATCCTTTTGTGTATATATTTCAATGTAACCTTTGACTTTAAGTCATGAAGGCATTGGTTTCAACTTGTGAAAAATAAATTTAGAATGGCTTCTGGGAGGAATTTCTTCACACAAAGTAATCAACACTTGGAATAGACTTTCAGATAAGGTGAACCAGGTGGAAAACTCAGTTAATCAAGATGCATTTAGATCTTATACTGGGAAGACTAGGCTTATATTTCTCCTTAGCTAAACTAATATAGATTGAATAGCCTTCTTTTTTTTCTTCTAATTGGCAAAGTGCGTTTCTCTCCAAATTGTAGAGTAAAAAAGTGTGCTACAACTTGTTAATGTTTTGCCTTTGTTATTTCAAACTGCAAAATTGCATGGATGTAATCATACTATTAATATTCAAATCACAAATTATTAGCGTTATGCTGCTGATTCAACTTTGCCCTGTTGTAAAGAAATGGATAAAAAGAAACTTCAAATTCCTGCTATTTATTTTCAAGCTACAAATACCATGTTGCAGTCCTGTTGATTTTGTTTCTCGCAATGTGATTGATCTATTTTCCTTTAAGGTCAACAAGGATTTTC
The DNA here is from genome assembly GCA_024679065.1 of Sphyrna mokarran. NCBI lineage: Eukaryota > Metazoa > Chordata > Chondrichthyes > Carcharhiniformes > Carcharhinidae > Sphyrna > Sphyrna mokarran. The sequence continues at coordinate 19,138,110 of JAGIQG010000023.1, read as the reverse complement.
TAAGTGCGCAGAGCGGCAGCAACGGGAGGTGAGCAAGTCGCAGCATTTCCAAATACCTCAAGTCCAATCCATTAAACAAAAGTGGCTCTCACATCACCTTCCTATCGTGAGACTATATTTTGGAAAATGTTGCTCATAAAAGTCAGTCCACTTACTTCAATTCATAGCCAGTCATCCAGAACTTGTTTCCTTTTCAGCTCCTACTCCACGCTGGGTTATTGGATATTCTGCTCATGCTTTCTTTCAATATTCCCTCTGCCTGGCTTAATTTTAGGTGGCTTTGCTTTCTACCAAAAAGCAGACTGTTATATAATGGAATCCTTGCAAAAAACTGGTTCAGATCTAACAACTGGAAAAATTTATGCTTTCTGTTTTTGATTATACTTTGCTAAAATTCAGTCCTTTATGTATTGTCACTGCTTGATATTTCTATTATTTTTATGCCAATGCTTTAGTGAAGGCCTGGTATATAGGGTGACATGGTGGTGCAGTGGTTAGCACTACTGCCAGGGACCCATGTTCAATTCTTGGCCTTGGGTGACTGTCTCTGTGAGATCTACACATTCTCCCCGTGCCAGCATGAGTTTCCTCCGGGTCCTCCAGTTTCCTCCCACAGTCTCAAGATGTAGGCGTTAGGTGTATTGACCATCTAAGTTGCCCTTATTGTTTAAAGATGGATGGATTAGCCATAGAGAATGTGTGGGGTTACAGGGATAGGGCTGGGGAGAGGGCGTAGGTAAGATACCATCATCGCAGGGTCAGTGGGCTGACTGGCCTCTTCTGCACTGTAGGGATTCTATGATCAATTAAAAAAGAAAGTCTCATACATCTGGAGTCTTATGACAAAGAATGGAAATTCCAACTGGACATACTATCTTCTCATTAAATTGTATCATCTTTTTATAAGATAAAACTGCAACTACAAATTCAGATTCAACCAGGTATTATCTAATTAGTTATTTCATAACTCTGTGGATCACAAGTTCAAGTTCCACAGTTGCCGTGTACTGAAATCCATCAGTCAAACCTGTCATGACTACCATCCACTCTTGGATAAGCTGCCAGGCACCGTACAAACAGGAATCAGAATGTGTTGGATCTGTCCTGTCTTGCAGCACACTGGCTTCTCACCTCAGTGGAATTTTCAGCTCAGTAGGTGCAACTGTACGAGTGACATTTAATTAAGGTTTTGACATTGCACTTCCATCATCAAGTGCTCCAGTCACACCAGCTTCAAAGTAAAAGTCACTGCCAGCGGCATAGCTCGGGATAAGAACAACACTCAACGCAATCCCGAGAAAATCTTATTAGCTAACAAATTTCAGAAATCAACATCAAAATGTGCACTTTTAAAAAAGGATGGCGGTAATTTTCTTTTGTCTGATGAACTGACTGTGCAAATGCAAAAATGGAAGAGAATATCACTGATTGAGAGTTGAACTTTCAGAAGAACACAGATTACATTGCTTGTGTTCCGACGCTTGCTGTAAATATTATCAGCCAAGAGAATGCACATTAGGCCAGAATTTACTGGAGATCCTGAGCAAATGACACCCACCGTTCATTCAACTTGATTTGGCACATTCAAACCTCATGAGTTTTAGCATAGTGCATTGCTGTTAGTGGGTGAGAAAAATGGTGCAGTGCACATGGGACCTACATAAATATAGCAACCAACTGCATGTTCCTTAATCACTCAAAATCAAGATTTGATTTTGATTGATCATTGTTATGATCTCAATAGAGAACAGTAACTTCTTTTTGAAGTAGATAAAGCTCAACATTTCCAGTTATTTACTAAAAGAACCAGACCATAAGATTCCACAGTTCGGCAGTATGATGGCATAGTGGTTAGCACTGCTGCCTCACAGCACCAGGGACATGGGTTCAATTCTCAGGTGACTGTCTATATGAAATGTACATATTCTCCCCATGTGCCAAGTGGGTTTCCTCTGGGTGCTCCGATTTCCTTCCACAGTCCAATGATTAGATTGATTGGCCATGCTCAATTGCCCCTTTCTGTCAGGGATAATAGCAAGGTAAATATGTGGGGTTATGGGGATAGGGCCTATGCAAGATTGCTGCTGGTACAGACACAATAGGCTGGATGGCCTCTTCTGGAGATTCTAAGATTCTATGAAAACAGAATCCTTATATACTATGCAAAAGTCAACAAAGCAATCTTTGTCAAAACACAGAGGGTTGTAAGGCAGTGGAATAGATCATCATAGTGGACGTTTAAAGCAGAGATATTAACATTTAAGATTAGATTAGCTATTTGGTGAAGGAAAAGCTAACAACATATACAGGAACATGGCAGTTACATGGGATTATAACTACAGCTCATGTGAAACACAAGCACCAATGTGGCCTGATTGGACTGAACAGGTTTCCCTTTTATAATTTCGGTGTAATTCTGAATGTAGTTAACACCTGCTTTGCCAGATGCAGACTGTGCCATTAACAGCCTCAGCAACACAAGTGTTCTATTAACACGGACCTTGTCTGCCTATTGGATGAGTCACCAATGTTCATGCAATTACAACAGGCAAAGCACATCTTTCAGCGATATCAAGTACATACAATATTTAATGGATCTGATAATTTGCTACTTAGATTCTTTGTTGCCAATTTTCTCTAGCTGATGCTATGTCAGTGTTTTCGTGCACTGAAAATACCTCTCAAGTTAACAGAACTTTTTTTTTTCGAGCTTGTCAGCTACTGATACTTGTGTTAACAATTCTAAAATTAAAATAAATGAGAACTGAAAATAAGGGGCAGGATTTTCATCTTCCAAGCAGATCACTGGTTTGGGAAGTTTCCCAGCTCAGCACACTCACAAAGTTTGCATTTGCATTCTGTGTTGGAAAGGTGTGCTGGAGTCAGGTCTCCAACCATTGAAAACGTTAAGAGGCAGCCACAGGAGCTGCCAAGTGTGGGGGAGGAATTGCGTAAAAGGCTTATCTCAGAGTCTTGGGGCTTTGTTCTACTTATAATAATAATAGTAAGGCCTTCTAGCTCTCACAATTCCTTACCCCCACATTATCCATGTCATTGCAATCCCTTCTGCGCCCCCCATAGCCTTTCATATCTCCCATGCCCCTATGGACTTCTATTTGCACACTCTGAAGAGACATTTGAACCTTAGAATAGTAATAGAAAGTGATGATTTTTTAAAAAATATTATTCATTCATAAAACTTACATTTTCTACAGGCAATGAAAGTATCAATCAGCCAGACCCTTTAAAGTATCAATTGCAGAAACTGAAAGCACATGAAACCTCATAACCTTGTATAAATTAACATTAGCAAGACATACTTGTCAATACCAACGTTTTCCCTAGGGCACAGCTTTCCCAGTACTCGAATGGATTTCCAAGCTCTCAGCCAAACCTCATTATGTATTCATGGCTCAGAGCACCCAAGTACACAGTTATATGCCAGAGGAAAAATTGTTTCATTGTCAGATCTGGCTTTCTGACCTCAATTTTGCAAGACTTACTTCCACAACATAAAGAAGCTTCACGTGTTGTTTCTGCAATTAATATTTTAAGTGTCTGAATGATTGACATCTTTATTGACCCTTGGTAAAACAATTTTTGTGAATGGATGACCTTTTAAAAAACTTGTTGTCACTGTAATGTTCATTGGTTCTATACAGTGTGTACAGTGGGTGATCGGGCAAATGCCATATCTTAATATGGAGAGAATGAAAGGCCATGGGGAGGTCAATGGAGGGGCACTGCTTGGTGTGGAAGAACATGGATAAGATTTTTAGAACTTAACTTTCAAAATGTTTCTTCCTCCAGATCAAGACATCAAAGTACTTCTGGGATGTGCACACCTCAACACTTTGAAAAGTTGGGTCAACTCAATGAACATTGTGGAGGACTGGGACATACATATCCTCCAATGGTGTTAGCAGATTGGTAGTGCAGGGTGGAGTCTCTTGACCCAAATGAGTCCACACCCTTTAACTGCACTGCTGAAGTTGTGAATCCTAGAATTGGGTCTGGTAGTCATTTCCACCACTCCATGGTGCCTCCCCATTCAATGAAAATCCAATCCAGTTGTATGCTGCCAAAGTGTTGACCTAGCCTGAACCTCAAAGATATTGAATCGTAGACATGGACTGCTGCAACTCATTTAAATTTTAGGGGCATTTTCACCATAGGAGATTTTTCACGGTAACACCATTGCAGTGTTAATGTAAGCCTACTTGTGACACTAATAAATAAGCTAAACTAAACATAAACTGAACAAAATGTAATAGAGTTCATTTTCACAACTTGGTGGATGATGCAGCACATTTACCAACCTGTCACATGTGTGCTAATAAGAATATTTCAGTAAATATGGAAAAAAGGAGCATAGGAAATAAGAACAAGAGTAGGGCTACAAAGTAATACAATGGTTAGCACTGTTGCCTCAAAGCACCGAGAACCCGGTCTGTCTATGTGGAGTTTGCATGTTCTCCCATGTCTGCGTGTGTTTCTTTCCAGTTTTCTGCCTTAGTCCGAAAGATGTGCAGGTTAAAGTGGATTGGCCATGCTAATTGCCCTTTCGTGTCCCAAGATGTGTGGATTAGGATGATTATTCGGGGTAAATACATGGGGTTACTGAGTTAGGGCTTGGGTAAGGTGCACTGTCAGAGAGTCAATGCAGATTTGATGGGCTGAATGGCCTCTTTCTGTACTGAAGGGATTCTATGATCCTATGAATAGATCATTAGGCTCCTCACACCTGTGTTTCCATTCGGCTAGATCATGGCTGTTATTTTACCTCAATACCATTTACTCCTTTAATATTTTTAACATCTAGAAATCTCAGTGACAGACGGCCCAATTTTATCACCGTGTTGCACCCATTTTCAGGCGTGGAAATTCTATAAAGTTGGGCACAAGATGAGTATCGCGATCCGCGCCCATGTCTGCGTCGGTTCCCCTTTACCGAGGCCCAAAAATATCTGTGATCAGGACTAGCCCCAAGCGACGGCCATTTAAGTGTATTTGCGTGCATTTAAATTAACTTAATGGATTGCATGCCCAACTTTACTGGCAATTTCCTCTTTACCACTGCATTCAGAATTGGCGTGAAACAGATGTTCTCCATCAAAGTCCAATTCGGGCACTCCAGTTAGTGAGGTGGTAAGCATCCGACAGCAATGGGGCGGGGAGGGGGAGGGAGGTGGGTCTGCTGCCACTCTGATTGAGATCGGTGGGGGAGAGGGTGAAGGGGGCGGGGGGCGTCCGCTGCCACTCTGTCTAAAATCAGTGGCAGGGAAGGGGTATCCAGTGTTACTCTGGCTGTGATCAGTGGAGGTGAAAAGGGAACCTGCTGCCACTCTGCCCATCAATAGTGGAGGGGTCCATTGCTACTCTGCCTGATATCAATGGGTCTAGGGAGGGAGTGGCCCATAATCTTTTTAGGTGGTGGAGGGTGTGGGAGGATGCAAGGGTCAATAATATTGTGGGGTGGGGCAATGCCTGTGGGGGTGCCAGGGGGAGGGATTATCCAGCCCAGGATGGATGTGGCAGGGGAGCAGCATTCTACCATTTTTCTCTGTACCAATTGGAGTTACAGGGTTTCAGGTGCACTAAGCCCCGCCCATAGACTTATTGCAGCGTGATTTGGACTCACTGATATTTTTTCAGGCAGAGTGTGTATGGGGGTGCCTCAGAATGGGTCTAAAAGTTGGATCTGAAACATTCCCAGTTTCAAGTCTGCCCAGCACTTAGGATCAAGATGGTAAAATAGGACCCAGAGACTCCCCGGCCTTCTTGGGTAGAGAATTCCAAAGAGTCACCACCTTCTGAGTTAAAAACTTTCTCCTCATTTCAATCCTAAATGGACCACTCACCATCAATCCAAGCAATGTCAAACTCTGCTTGTCGACACTCTAAAGCCCTTCTCACCAACATTCGGTGCTTGTGCCAAGATTGGGAGAACTGTCTCGCAGGCTATACATGTAACAGCCTGACATAATAACCCTCATATACCTTACTGACACCACCATACCATCCTTGGGCACATTCTGTCTCACCAGTAGGCCAGAACAATCAGAGATGGCAACACAGTGGTATATAGGCAGGAGGGAGTTGTCCTGGGAATTCTCAACATTAATTTATGAAATCAGGTTAAGCATGGGGAAGGAAACTTCATGTTAATTATTACAAACTCTCTCAGCCGATGAATCAATACTCCTTCATGTTGAACAACGCTTGGAGGTCGTACTGAGGGTGGCAAGGCTGCTGCAGAATATACCCTGAGTGGGGAATTTCAATACAGCACAGAGTGAACTGACCATGTCCCAAACAACATACCTGCCAGACTGGGAATGCAGCAGGAGATGGGAGAAACAAATGGGGGGAGTACTCGCCCTCATCCTCACAAAGCTGCCTGCCGCAGATTCATTTGTCCATGGTAGAAGTGACCATCTCACAGTCCTTGTAGAGGTGAAGTACCATTTCCACACTGAGGATACCTTCCATTGCATTGTGTAGCACTATCGCCATGCTAAATGGGATAGATTTTGAGCAGGTCCAGTAACTCAGGACTGGGAATCTATGTTGCACTGTGGGCCATCTGCAGTGGCAGAATTGTAATCAACCTTAATCGGTAACCTCAAGAACAACATTGCCAGAATTTTATCATCTCGCCTGCCCCAGAATCGGGAAGTACAAGGCTCACAGAACGATCTCCATCAGCCTTGTGTGGGATCTTACGAGTCTCACCTGAGGAAAGTCATAAAATCCCACACCATATCTCTAACTCCACCAAACCAAGGGATCAACTATTCTTCAATAAAAAGTGCAGGAAGGCATGTCAGGAGAAGTTCTAGACCTACCTGAAAATAACATGTCAACTTGCTGAAGATACAACACAGGAATATTTGTATATTAAATAGCTGAAGCAGCAAATAAAGCTAAGAAATCCCATAACCAACAGGTTAGATCGAAATTCATCTATGAAAAACAAACGAGGAATCTAATGGAATACTCCCCACTTGCCTGGATTAGTGAAGCTCCAAGAACACTCAAGAAACTTGACACTATCCAGAACAAAACAATTAGTTTCATTCGCATCCCATCAACAGACATTCATTCCCTGCACCACTGATGCAAACTGATGTGGTGTGTCACATCAACAAGATCTACTGCAGGAATTCTTTAATTTGATTTGATTTGATTTGATTTATTATTGTCACATATATTAATATACAATGAAAAGTATTGTTTCTTGTACACTATACAGACAAAGCATACCGTTCATAGAGAGGGAATGAAGAGAGTGCAGAATGTAATGTTACAGTCATAGCTAGAGTGTAGAGAAAGATCACCTTAGCGCGAGGTAAGTCCATTCAAAAGCCTGATGGCAGCAGGGAAGAAACCATCCTTCAGTTGGTTGATACATGACCTCAGAGTTTTGTATCTTTTTCCTGATGGAAGAAGGTGGAAGAGAGTCTATCTGGGGTGTGTGGGGTCCTTAATTATGTTAGCCACTTTTCTGAAACAGTGGGAAGTGTAGAGAGTGTCCATGGATCGAAGGCTGGTTTGCGTGATGGATTGGGCTACGTTCATGATCTTTTATAGCTCCTTGCAGTCTTGGGCAGAGCAGGAGCCATACCAAACGATGATACAAATGCTTTCCATGGTGCATATGTAAAAAATGGTGAGAGTCATAGATAACGTGACAGATTTCCTAAGTCTTCTGAGAAAGTAGAGGCATTGGTGGGTTTTCTTAATGCCAGCATAGGGGAACCAGGGCAGGTTGTTTGTGATCGAGACATCTAAATATTTGAAGTTTTCGACTATTTCTACTTCGTCCCCATTAATGTAAACAAGGAGATGTCCCTCACTATGCTTCCTGAAGTTAATGACAATCTCCTTCATTTTGGTGACATTGAGAAAGAGATTGTTGTCATCGTACCAATTCACCAGATTCTCTATCTCATTTCTGTAATCTGTCTCATCATTGCTGAGACCTGACTCATTACAGTGGTGTAATGAGCAAACTTGAAAATCAAGTTGGAGGGAAATTTGTGACCACACAGTCATAAGTGTATAAGAAGTACAGAGTTTATGTTCTCATCAAGCATAGTGAGGCTGTGTCCTCATCAAGATTCCTTAGGCAGATTTTTCCAAACTCATGATTGCTACCATCTAGAAATACAAAAGCAACAGGTATTCAGAAACACCACCACTTGGAGTTTCCCCTCCAAAGCACTCACCATTCTGACTTGGAAAAACATTGCTGTTCCTTCATTGTTGTTGTGTTAAAATCCAGGAACTTTCTCCCAACAGCACTGTGTGTGTACCTACAGAACATGGACTGCAATGGTTCATTAACACTTTCTCAGAGGGAATTTGGGATGGATAATGAATTGTGGCCTAGCCAGTTATGCTGACATTCCAGGAATGAATAAAAAAATGCATTTTATCATGAAAGTGTGTCTCCTAGTTCTAGAATTCTCAGCCAGGGAAACATGCTTCCTGCATAATTTACACAATACTGTAAGAATTTTGTATGCTTCAATGAGATCTCATTCTTTTAAACTCAAATCCATCAATCAAAAGAACTGAAACAGATTAGCTGGTAGCTTACCCCATTGTTATCTGTGGGATCCTGTTGTACACAAATTTGAGGAATCCTTAGAGTCCTTGTAGTGCAGAAAGAGATCATTTATCCCATCAAGTTTGCACTGACTCTCTAAAAGGGCATCTTCCCCAGGGCTACCCGCCCTATAACTCTGCATTTTCTCAATCACTGCTAACAGGATATTGAAACAGGTGCAGGAGCAGGCCAAGCTTTGAGTTTGTACCATCATCCAATATGATTGTGGCTGATCCTGCACTTTCAGCATCATATTCCCACTTCCTCTCCATACCCTTTGATCCCTTTAGCTACATGGGCCAAATCCAGCTCCCTCTTGAACATATCTAATGAAGTGGCCTCCAACAGCGCTTTGTGGTTGAGAATGAATTCCACAGTTTCACAGTTTTCTGAGTGCAGACAACTCACTATCCACAAATCACTCTGGCGAACAATTGTTGCAATCCCTCCAAGGTAAGTACATCCTTCCTTAGTTTAGGATGTAGTCAATGATCATTTCTGATTGTTTAGCAGCATGAGTTATACTGGGTGTGAAATAGTGAAGCTTGATGCTAAGAGAAGTCTGCAATAAAGTTCTAAAATATTTACTTTCCACGGATTGGCAGCAGCACAATCATTATGAAACAGTATATAAAGGCTAATTATTGAGTATTTTAGAAAGTTAACAAGAGAAAATACTTCATGTTTCCTGATGATATGGCAGCTCAACAAGAATACAAAACTTTGGTCATCCATAGTGGGTTTAAACTCCACTCCATCACTCTTCAGCACTTCGCATATGGTGACGCTGTTAAAGATGTTTCTGATGGAATTCAGGCCAAAGTCCCATTTGACTTTTCAAGTTGGTGTAAAAAATTCCTTGGTGCTATTTGAAGAAAAACAGAGTGGTTCCTGCAATGGCTCGATCCATCAATCAAAAGCACTGAAACAGATTATCTGGCTGCTTACCCCGTTGTTATTTGTGAGATCCTGCTGTACATAGATTTGAGGAATCCTTAGAGTCCCTGTAGTGCAGAAAGAGGCCATTTAGCCCATCAAGTTTGCACTGAGTCTCCAAAAGGGCATCTTACCCAGGGCCACATCCTCATAACTATGTGCATTTGTCATGGCTAATCCATCCAACTTACACATCTTTGGACAAGAAGAGGCTGTTTGGAATGGCCAATCCAGCTAACCTGCACATCTTTGGAATGTGGGATCAACCAGAGCATCAAGAGGAAACACAGACATGGGGACAATATGCAAACTCCACTTGGACAGTCACCCAAGGCTGGAATTAAACCTGGGACCCTGTCTCTGTTAGGCAGCAATGCTAATCTTGTGCCACAGTGCTGCTCAATATAACCTGCAAAACACTTTGGGACACTTTTAAGATGCGAAGCGCACTATATAAATGCAACATCATTTAGTTTATAAATGCAACATTGCTATGTTAGGCAAGAGATCTCTGAATCTATCCAAATCACTGATATGGATTTTGAAGGAATGAGGGCAGATGAAATGGATTGCAGATGGTGTTCACTATAGGAAGCAATTTATACTTCTAGGTACAAAATGGTAGAATATCAAAATGTGGCACATGGTTATGCATTTTGTTGACAAGATGCTCATTGTAGATGGGTGATCTCAGAGATAAATAGAAAATGGATCAAAGCTATTTAGTATATTCACAGTTTGATTGTGATTTTTGAGAGAGATTATATCAGCTTGTTACTGTTATTATTATTTATGTGTCGTACGGGGAAATCAGGCATCAGAGCACATTTCCTGACAAGAATGTTTATCATCTAAGACATGTAATCTGGCATGAATATCTAGAGGGTGTCAGCTAAGGCTCCATTAATAATATTAAATGAACCAGGGGAAAAGAAAATTAGTATGGACTTAACCTTGGCTTAAGTAACCAACACAACATTTCTGAGGATATCGTAAAGAAATAACTGTTGCTGTTATGGGAAGTATCCAATGCTTAATTACACTGTATTTCCTGACTTAGAGTTCATATGATTTTAGATGTTACTATCAAACAAAACCTACCTCTCCACAAGAAATGGTAGAGCAGGTAAGCAATGAGAGTGATTTTCATTTAACTCGCTGTGTAGAAAATGTGTAGGATCAGCGGACTCCAGTTTCATATCCAATTAAATATCGCTCCTATTGATCTCAATGGAGAGGAAGCTCAGACATCTGACGGTCAGTTTTTCCATGAATTAATTGGGTCCAAATTGCCCCCATTTCTTGAGGTATGATTTCACATGGTTTTGAGAAACAAGTCAGGATAGTACGTGATTGGAAAGGTAACGCATTCCCATGCTTCTGTTTCCTTGTCCTTCTAGGTGGAAGAGGTCACAGTTTGGAAAGTGCTGTCTAAGCAGCTTTGTTAAGTTGTCACAGTGCAACTTGCATACAGTAACACATTGCTGTCACTGTGCATCAGTAGTGGATGGATTGAATTTTTAAATTGGTGCATGGGATGCTAATCAAACAGACTCCTTTGTTTTGACAATGTTCAACTTTTTGAGTGCAGCTGGAGCCAGTCAAATGGAGAATATTTTATCACACTGTTTCCTTGTGCCTTTTAGATAGTGGAGAGGTTTTGGGAAGTCTGGAAATGAGTTACTTGTCCCAGCATCTGATCTTTTCTTTGTAGACACAGTACATACATGGCAAGTCCAGCTCAGTTTCTGGTCAAAGGCAACTCTCAGGATGTTGATAGTTGAGAATTCATCAATATTAATGCTATTAAATGTCAAGGGGAGATGGTTAGATTTTATCTGGTTGGAGATGGTCTGGCGTTTGCACTTGTGTGGCACAAATGTGATTTGACACTTACCAGCCCAAACATATTATCCAACTGAAACCATCCTGCTTTGTATTTGTTACGACTCCAATCATTGGATAGTTTTCTCCTGATTCACATTAGCTTCAATTTTTGTCAGATCTCCTTGATGGAACTCAATTTCAGACTTAAGGGCAAGACTGAAAGAAGCCATATGTGATTATTTCTCAGCCTTTTATTCCAAATATTGTTAATTTTTCTAATTCACACCTCCCCTCATGAGTTCAGCTTTTTTATCTATGTTTGGACTATCAGGGACAGAACCATGGAGAAACTGGGAGCAAATTCTCACTGTTTAACTGTCATTTGATCCATCGTTTTTTTGTAATTGTCCTGATTGGCTTGAGGACAAGGTACATCTGGCAATATTCCACATTGTCCCATGGATGCCAGCATAGTTTTACCAGGAAAGCATGCTCAAGTCTATGGTTAGTTCTGGAACACAGATCTGCTATACTATTGACAGTACATTGTCAGGTGCCCTATGCAGTATCTAATGTTTCAATCATTTCTTGTATTTGCTGAAATTTGACATCTGTAATGCTGGGGGGCTCAAGAAGAAGTGAAGATAATCATCCACTTACACTTTTTGCTAAAAATAGTTGCAAATGCCTTTGTCGTTTTCTCTTTCACACTGATGTGCTGGATTCCCCCATCATTGAGGATGGAGATATTTGAGGAGTCTCATTCTCCAGTTAGTAGTTATTAAATTGCTCAACATCATTCATAGCTGGATGTGGCAAGGTTGCAGAGTTTAGATTTGATCCATTGGTTGTGGGATCGCTTAGCCCTGTCTGTTAGATGCTTCATTCACTGTTTGATATGCAAGTAGTCCTGTTTAAATAGTCTTATATTGTAGCTTTGTTGACATCTCATTTGTTTGGTATGCCTCATGTGCTCTTGGCATGACGTCCTGCATTCTTCATTGAACCAGAGTTGATCCCCTGGCTTCACAGTAATGGCAGAGTGAAGGATATGCAGGACAATGAAATTACAGATAATGGTTGAAATCTGTTGCTGCTGATGCTCACAATATCTCATGGATGCCTAGATTTGGGTTACCAGACCTGCTCTGAATCTATTCTATTTAGCAAGGTGGTAATGCCACATAATACAATGGAGGGTGTAGTCAGTGTGTAGATGGGACTTTGACTTCACAATTACTATGTGGTGGTTACTCCTTCCAATATTGTCATGGACAAATGTATCTGCAGCATGTGGATTGGTGAGGATAAGGTTTAGTAGATTTTCCTTCTTATTGGTCTTGTTGGTTCCCTCACATTTAATTACAGGTCCAGCCTGGCAGAGACATTCTTTAGAACTCAACCAGCTTGATCAGGAGTGATGTTACCAAGCTGGACTGTGCTATCGCAGAATATATTATGTCTCCCTGACACCCCAAGCTTCCTTCAAGTTGTACTCAACATGGTGGAGTAAAATTCATCAGCTAAAGGAGGGCACTGGGAGGTAGCAGGAAGTTTCCTTGTACATGTTTGACCTGAAGCCATGAGATTTCAAATGGTCAGGAGTTAATATTGAGGATTTCCAGGGCAACTCCCTCCCACTGAGCCCCCACCACTAGTGGGTCTGTTTTGTCATTGGGACAGGACTTACACAAGGATGGGGATGGTGTTGTCTGGGACATTGGATATAAGGAATTGTCTGCTGTGTATAACTATGTCAGATTGTTATTTGATGACTCTATGAGGCAACTCTCCCAATTTTGACTCAACCTACCCGATCTTAGTAAAAAGGGCTTTGAGAGGTCAACAATTTGGTCATGCCACGGTCATGTCAAGTTAATGCCTATTTGCTCTTTGGTTTTATCCTTTCTGCCTTCTCTGTAGCAGCTTGGCACAACTAGGCCATATCAGAGGAAAGTATAGATTTAATCATATTGTTGTAAGTCTGGAGTCACATGTAGGCCAGATCAGGAAAGGGTGGCAGATTTCCTTTCCTAAATGACGTGAGTGAACCATATGGGTTTTTACACCAAGCAGTGACAGAGTCTTGAGAACACCAAGTCACCAAGTTGTGAACAGTGTTACTCAGAATAAGACATTTAACAGAAATGGAAACAGTGGTCAGAGAATGGAGATTGCTTTAGGAACCATAGAGGGCATAGGTTTAAGGTGAGAAATGAAAGATTTAAAAGGGACCTGAGGGACAATACCTTCATGGAGAGGGTGGTGCGTATACGGAATGAGCTGCCAGAGAAAATTGATGACACAAGTTCAATAGCAAATTTTTAAAGGATTTGGATGAGTACATGGAGGGGAAAGGATTAGAGGGATAGAGGCCAAATGTGGGCAATTGGGACTAGCTGGGAGGTACCATAGTCAGCAAGGACTGGTTGGGCTGAAGGGTCTCTTTCCAAGCTGTATTGTTTAATGACTCTTTTAGAGAATTTTACCCGCCATGGGAATCAGAGCAGGAAAGGGGCAGAATGGAAACATCCATTGATCACGAACAGGATTTTATGGTTTCAAGACAAGCAAGGTCATAAACTTCTGCCTTATGATTCTATTATGGCTTCATTCTTCACCATATTTAATTAACGGTGTGTTAGAGCAAATTATATGAATCACAATACTGTATTGTTCTTATACTATTAACAAAACACAGTCTGAAAGATGTGCTGGTTAAGTGGATTGGCCTCGCTAAATTCTCCCTCACTGCACAGTTGCCAGAGTGTGTGGACTGGCGGATTTTCACAGTAACTTCATTGCAATGTTAATGTAAGCCTACTTGTGTAAATAAACTTTAAAACATTTCAAATTGTGAAGCTTTAATTAGATACAGAAAAACAAGCAGCTCCATGCATGTTAATTTTGTCATCCAACAGGATTATGCACTATTGCTTGCTCAATAAACCAATCATATAAAGTTAGGCTTTTCTGAGTCCAACGATACAACAAGAGAAAACTTTATTAAAGGTTTTACAGATGTGAAAAATAAGAACGTTTGAAATCAGAATTTGTTACATGCTTGGTTATGTTATTTGGTTACCTTCTACTGCTGGTATTGTTACACATTCTTTCTCTTGCTATGTCTTACAAGTAGTAAAATTGATCAAGGTTTCAACAAATGCTGATCAACAACACAGTAAAATTACCCCTGAGGTCCTAGAGTTTACAACCTCCAACAGCACAGCACAAAATTTCCATGGGATAAGCAGAAACAACAAGTTTCTTCATTGCACCATTTACCACATTTAAGAGGTGCAGAATTTTCTCCTCTTTATTACATTCAAAGTCATCTAAATGAATAAGTTGATGTCGCAGCAGAAAAGCAAGTTCTGTAACTTGAGGGCTAATATTTTTTGAAAGAGTCTGCTGCTGCTGTTTTCACATGTACAACAAAAAGGCAACTGCTGAATTTGTTGGATTTTGGTTAATGGGATCGTAATTGAAGTATGGGATTCATGATAATGCCGTCAGAAAAAAAAACTGTAATGTACAGAACAGAGTTTGAAGCCTTTCATTTCATTTATTCATTGACATCTACAGCTGCCTAAGGGACATCAGGACATAATAACCTCATATCCGTTTGTAATAACCTGTAGTATCCTGTAGGAGGGGCCATCGTTCTCTTCCTCTTTTTGGTCTGTCCTTGCCTCTATTGGGATTGTGAACAATTTTTGCTGCAGTTTTTGAGGCTAGACCATGAAAAAAATAGAGAAGATAGATTGCTATCTTTAATTAAACTGTTATATAAAACTTCTTTTGCTTACAAATTTGAAAAAGAAATTATGGTGTAACCTCCTCGGGGAAAGAAACTCAATTTGCACAAAAAAAACCTGCCAGTTCTATTTGTGCTGCATTAGCGGTTGGATTGCATTAGTTAAGGCCAAATACACAGCACAAAGTTGTGGTGAAGTTAAAGAGAAATGATTGTCACCCAAGGGTACAGATTTCAATCTGCTCTGCATTAAGGTAATTCAACCTCTGGCTACGTAAAGAGCCTGATAACACTTAGGCAGGCAAAGTGATCTGTAACACATTGGAGTAGGAAGGAGGTAAGCTTTTATTTTCATCTTTATCATGGCATGACCTTTGAGTAGGGATAAGTTAAAACTGCATTTGCATTACTGTTGATGTGGAGACATAGTTATGTAATTTTGTCTCGTATCCAGAGTCAGAAACAAAATGTGATGCATTCTATCGAGAGTAAATTGGCATTGAAATTCAGCAGGCAAAACAGCAATCAAACAATTGGCCAACCTTTAAAGAAGAAATGGTTCAGAAACAATTGTGTTACATCCCCATGAAGGGAAAGGTAAGACGAAGCAAGCACCCAAAGCAATTGAAAAGGGTTAAAGAGTAAGATGATTCTGGAAAAAAATAATGTCCATGTCATGGCTGTCAGGCAGATAATATAAATGTGAACAAGGCTGAATATAGAAAGTTCAGAGGGGAAATCAAAATGTAAGAGGAGAGAGTATGAGAGACTCACAGTTAACATGAAACAGAATGCAAAAGGGAAGTGAAAAAGGAAAGAATAGGAGCAACAGGACACTATGAGGAGAGACTTGGAGGAAAAATGAGAGACAATCAAAAAATCTTCTACAGCCATGTAAATGGTAGAAGGGTGATAAGAGATGTGGTCAGGCCATTTTGGGATGCCTATGAAGGCCTGAACATGGCCGAGGCAGTAAATGAGAATTTTGCATCTGTCTTTGCCAAAATCATAATGACTAGATGGGCTATAAATAGACAGAGTGGGGCTATTAGAAAAGCTAGCTGTACTTCAAGTTGATAAGTCCCCACAACCAAATGAGATACATCTGTGAATTCTGAAGCAAGTAAAGGTATAAATTGCAGAGATACTGACCATGATCTTCCAACCCTGCTTATATATGGGAGAGGTAGAAGTAAACACAATAAGAAGTCTCACAACACTAGGTTAAAGTCCCACGTACCTGAAAAAAGAGCAGTGCTCCAAAAGCTAGTGACATTTGCTATCAAATAAACCTGTTGGACTTCAACCTAATGTTATGAGACTTCTTACTGTGTTTACCCCAGTCCAATGCTGGCATCTCCACATTAGAGGTAAAAGTGCCAGGGGACTGGAAAATTGCAAACATTACACTTTTGTTCATAAGAGGATGTAATGACAAACCTAGCAATTACAGACACAAAAAAACAAAGTGCTGAAAAATCTCAGCAGGCCTGACAGAATCTGTGGAGTGAGAATAAAGTCAATGTTTTGAGTATGGATGACCTTTCATCAGAGTTAAGACCAAAGAAAATCAGACGAATGGACAGGATGAAAGAGATAAACAGAAATTTTTCAGAAAGAAGAGTAGTACTTCTTCAAAGAAGGCATTCCTAGAAGAGAAGTGACAGTGAGTTAAACACTAAGATGAAGGCAAAATACTGCAGATGCTGGAATCTGAAACAAAAATAGAAAATACTGGAAAATCTCAAGAGAGCATCTCTGGAGAGAGAATAGAGTCAACGTTTCAAGTCTAGATGACCCTTCGTCAGAGCTACAAGCAAAGAAAATCAGACAAGTGGACATCTAAAACAAAAATTAAGTTTAATAAATTTGATTGGATTTACTGATGAGGTATCAGAAATAGGTAAAAAAGGTAATGGTATAAGGATTTCCAAAAGGGGTTTGATAAAGTGCCACATAGTAAATTTGACAACAAAATTGAAATCATGAAAAAAAAGGGACATTGGCAGCATGGATACAAAGTTGGATAAGGGACAGGAAACAAAGAATGGTAGTGAATGGCTATTTCTCAGACTGGAGGAAGCTATACAAGAGATCCTTTCCAATGTCCATGTTAAAACAACTGCTTTTCTTGATACATGTATATATATAATTTGCACATTCTTACCGTCTCTGTGTGTGTTTCCTTCGGGTGCTCCATTTTCCTCCCACAGTCCAAAAGATGTGCAGGTCAGGTGGATTAGCCCCTTAGTGTTTCAAGATGGTAGGTTAGATGGATTAGCCATGGTAAATGTGTGGGGCTGTGTGGATAGGGCAGGGGAAAGGGTCTGGGTAAGATATTCTGTCAGAAAGTCCATGAAGACCTGGTGAGCCTAATGGCCTCTTCTACACTGTAGGGATTTTATGGTTCAATGAATTACACAATTTGCAGAAGACATAAAAGTTGGAAGTAGTCGAATTGTAAGAATTGTGATAGGTTTCACAAGGACATAGACAGACTGATAGAATGCGTAAGCACGTAGCAGAATAAAATTTCATGCAGGAAAATGCAAAATTTTAGTAGGAAGAACAAGGGAGGTAATATAATCTGAAAGGAACTGTCCTAAAGGGGTTTCTGGTACAGAGGGACATGGGGCTATGTGTGTATAAATTAATGATGATGGCAGACTAGTTGAGAAAGGAGTTAAAAAGGCAGGTGGGATCTTGGGCTTCATAAATAGAGGCAGAGATTATGTTAAAGCAAGGAAACGATTATGAATCTTTATAAGACATTGGCTCAGCCCCAAAAGGTGTATTCCTGGCCACCATACTTTATAAATAAATTGAAGACTTTATAAAGGGTGCAGGAAAGAAATACAATGATTCCAGGGTCAGACACTTCATGGATAGATTGAGAAAACTGAAGTTTGTTCTCTTTAGAGCAGAGAGGTTTGGGCAGAGAATGAGTAGAACTGGGGTACCTGGGCAGAGTAGATAAATATAAGCTTTTCCCATTGATGGAAGGGTCAAGAAAAACCAGAGGGCACAGCTTGAGTGTCAAAAGAATCAGAATGGTTATAAGAAAAATGTGAGTGGTTAAGATCTGGAATACACTGTCAGAAGGCAGGTTCAATTAGGGTTTTCAAAATGAAATTAGACAAAGCATGGTGGCACAATGGTTAGCAGTGCTGCCTCACAGTGCCAGAGATCCAGGATCAATTGCAGTCTCGGGTGACTGTCTGTATGGAGTTTGCATGTTCTCCCTATGTTTGCATGGGTTTCCTCTGGGTGCTCTGGCTTGCTCCCAGATGTGTGCGGGTTAGGTTGATTGGTCATACTAAATTACCCATTAACGTCAGGGGATTAGTTAGGGTTATAGGGATGAACTTGGGTAGGATTGTTGTTGGTGCAGGCTTGATGGGCTGAATGGCTTCCTTCTGTACTTCAGGAATTCTATAATTGTCTGACCATATGGCGGAAAAACAGTACTTGGCTACGTGGAAAGGGCAGGGAGTGGGAATTGCTTGTGTAAAGCTGGCAGAGGTTTGATGGGCTTAATTGTCTCCTTCAGAGCTGCAACCATTCTATTCTTTGAAAATCCAGAGTATGAAGCATTGCTCTGCTTTTTTTGGAGCCAGGTCAGACCACTCTGGTACTGGATAATGATTCCTTAGTGATTGAATACATTCCTTATTGATTGAGTACATTCAAGTGAACAAGGATAGTAAGTGCCCATGTTTATATCAGCCACTTAGAGATGATCCTTACTAAGGGAAAGAGCAGATTATTTTGGAACCAGGGGAGGTACTTATACAGAAGACTTTTTTTCTCAAAAAAAGAAAAAAGCTAAAAAAGTAAAAGTTTGGGACACAGAATTAAATTTTGCTGTAACTTCTGCTCATAAGATAAAGCTATTAGAAACTGTCAAATAAACTCTGGATTGACGCTGAACAATTAGATTTCCAAAGAACAAGCTGTTATGTGCTGCTACATTTTTAATCTAACTGTATTCTGACATCCAAGCTTTTGTACTTTCCATTAAGGTCCAGTTAACAATTTTCTGCAGTAATTGTACAGTGATTTGGACCTGATGGTTTGGTCAATACCTGTAGGTAATAAGATTAAATCTTTATTAGCTTTATAAGTGAAATATAAAACATAAATTGAAAAGTCAAAATATCATAATCTCCTAATATTCACATTTTATTTATATTTGATGGATAAAAGGGCTTTTATGAAATCTGAAGATGCTTTTCATCTTGCACTCATTAGTACAAATAGTAAGAGTACCAAACTGTAAACAGAATAACAAAGTGTACTGCATGAGAAGAGAGTACTGATTGGTAAGCAAAAATGGACTTTGATTAATTGAGGAGTTATCATGGAGAAAGCACCAGTTATCTATAACTGACAGTTAACTGCAAGCTTGGCATTCTGATTGGAAGAGATAATGTCACAGAGAATACATCAGTTAACTGACGACTGACAGCTTAATTATCAGTTAATTTGTGCATTCTCCATGACGATACTACCATTCAGAGTCCACTTGTGCACAATCAATACTCTCTTCTCATGCAATATAAATTGTTGTTCCTTTTACAGTTTGGTATTCTTGTGCATTATCCCAATAAGGGTAAGCTGAAAAGCTTAGATAATAGGGCAAAGTTTACCATTCCATCTGCCATGGGAATTGTACAGGTGAGGGATGGATCATGGAAAGGTGCATTGACCATGGGTGGGATTTTCCAGTTTTGGGGTGAGCAGGGCTGGAAAATCTCACCCAATAGGTCTGTTTTAGTAATATTCAAGAAACAAAATGATTAAGTCTGAGAATAATTAGAAGTTAGATTAGTTGTGCCATATAGCTTTCATACTTTGATACAGCATCCACCATAATCACAGACAAAAAATGCTGCAAAGGCAAATAATAAAGAACAGAGAACGCATATCCTTACAACATAGTATGTATGGAAATCAGAAAGATTCATTTGTACTTGTTTGTGAGTGCAAATCTGAGCAGTGGCTCTAAAACTGATGGGCAAGATGACTACACAATATTTGTCCTTCTTGTATCTTCAGGAGGCAGCTAGCATTATGCAGGTACTGGACGTTACAAAGTGCACCAGCTAAATAGAGCTTTCAATAAATCTGGAACTGGGAGGGTTGTGATCCGGAGAGAGCCCTCTAACTGCCCACAGTTTAGATGGAGGAGTTGGAAGAAGCACTCACGCCATAGTTAGACCACTGTAGAAACAGCACAAACTCTGCCAGTTTTTTTTTTCTAATATGGCAGAAGATTTCTGCAACTGGAACATGATTCATTCCTCTTGGCATATTTAAATTAGGCCAATGCTGTTTTCAGATGACCACAAGAGATGCTTGAAAGCAGTGTGATCCAACATGGCGACGGCTATCACAATATATACCATCCAGAGGACCTCACAGACGGCAGGATTGAAAATGGGCAAAAATGCTTATCACATTCTATCCTGAAGATCACAATAGTATTGAGTAGGAAGGATGAAGGGATTCCATATTCAATTTTGATTAAAATAGAATAAGTATTTGCCTTGTATTGCATCTAGATCCTAGATCATGATATTTACTCCGCTTCTGCCTGATGCAATCAATCCAGTGATCACATTTTGAAACATAGCCATGTCAGAGAGAACTTAATGTTTTGTTGGTGATGATGAGGAATGTTAATTGTATTAAATTGCACAGTGGCAGGATCATTTCATTCGTAGCCATAGTCATCATGGACTAGTTATAGGATAAAGTCGTTGATCTTTCCTGGAACAATATCATTCAGAAAATCAACATCTACAACACCATAAACAAGCCAACTTCCAGTGTTAGCCATCTTTAGGTCCTCTACTAAAACTAAAAAAAAGCAGGATTTTAGCCTTTAAGTCATGACCCAATTGTCAGGGTTGAATACGAGACCCCAATCTTTTATGCCAGGAACAATCACCCACAGTGATGATTTCTCTCAGTTGACCAATTAGTGGCTAGCAGGCGAGCTAGTTGTACAATAAGGATGGTGGGTGGATTGTAAAAGATCAAGGGACAGTAAGAGATCTTCAGGCATAAAAGGAGTCTCAGCTAACCACTGCTTGTTAGGGAAATAGAGGGCTTCTCCTTCATATCTCTGCAACAATTTCTCCCACCCCCGCCACCCTGCAACTGTTAAGCCTTTCCAATTACAGAGTGGCCATAACTGACAGGCTGTCATTGTGGAGAGAGAAATCCATCCACATAGTGGTGCAACATTTGTTAGGCGATTGATGAGGGCCTCAAAGCCTACTTGGAGCCATCCTTCCCCCCCCCCCCCCCCCCCCCCCCCCCCCCCCCAGCAACAGACACTGAGCTGGCAACTCGATAACTAGGGACTCTGTTCAAACTGCGGGACTACCACCTGACACTGCTACTATAGACGGTACTATACTGCAACTTGACACTAGTGCACTTACAACTACTTTATACTGGAACTACTCGTAGGACTTACTTATCACTTGAACTAGCTTTCATAAACGTACAACTAACATAGACTGGGAACAGAAGCATGACTTGGCTACTAAAACCTAGACGGACTTTAACTACACTGCTAGCTACGCTGTAACTTCTAAGATCTTACGTTAAATACGGTAGTACGTCATAATAACTTTTCTATACTACTAGCCTCTACTCCTTTATTCTGACTTTGAGCCCATACCGGTGACTACCTATAGTCAATGTTACTCTACCACTCCCTATACTAAGAAACTCCACTGCATAAAAAACGAGGGAACGATCTGAACCTTACTTTATCCTAACTCCATTCTTGTACACATGACACTTTCACTTTATATACTTCCTGAAACATGGACGCACTCTCCTACTTTTTTTTCCCCTTTCTTCAACACTACTGAAAAGGAATCTGAACCTAAATGGATACCTAAGGCTCTGATCTAAGTATCAACTAGTTAACTCGACTTACTTAAAGAGTAAGTTTTACTACTAACTAGTTATTCCTAAAACTTACTAGAACTGACTCACTAACTACATGACTTTTGACTACTTACCAGCAAACCAGATGTACATTCTGCTGCTGCTGGATAGGTCAAGTCCAAGCAGCTGACCTGTTCTGGATATTACGGAGGGCCCATGGGCAACTGGAAAATTCCACTCAAACTCTGACAATTGGCCTTTCACTCATTGTCTCACCATCACATGTAGGTAGGTAGTCTGGCCTTCCACCTCCAATTCCACTCCTGAAGGAAAGGCCCTGGTGGGAGATTGTGCTGCTGGTAAATAGGCAGAAAGATGGACAGTGTAGGATTACACACCCACCCAACCATTCTGTCCTAGTCTCTATTGGCCCAGGAAAATCCTGCCTTGTGTCAGTTTACTTGACACTTTGCCTTAAAATAATATTGCCTCTAGTCTCATCTGGAGCTGAATTACAGACAGATGGATGCGATTGCCTGCTACAAATTAGAAACTAGTCAGAGGTCTCCTAAACTCGCAATTATATTGGCAGAGAGAACAACCTTTCATTTTATTTGTTTTCAGCTGAATTCAACCCTGGTTTCAGGGGATCAGAGGGTGCAGTGTGCTCACAATGTGCAAATATTACAGTTCAAATACTGGTATATATCCTGCAAAAAATCTATCAATACGAAATTATATTAAACATACAAGTACTATTATATGTTAATTTAATAATTACTGTACAGAAAATTTAACATTGTTTTTATCTCTTTCTTAAGTATAAGTTTATTCTTTTATGAGGCATTGGAGTCGCTGACAAGGCTAGCATTTATTGCCCATCCCGTGTCGACCAGATCAGGTAAATTGGACAGATTTCCTTGAAGGCGTTTTGGGAAGTATTAGGCAAAACAGTAATTTCAGAATACAGTATTATAGTACAATATTCTGACCCTGTTTTCTTTTCTCCAATTGACACAGTTTGATCTGATTTCATAACAGAAAATAGTATAATATTATCTTGGATTATCCATGTGAATTTGTGTCTCTATATTCCAGTAGTTTCCTGTATAACAAGGGCCAGGACATTCTCCTGACAGGTCTCATCATTTTCAGTCTGTGTTTGAACTGTTGAAAGGTTTACAAATTGTCAGAAATTGGATCTTATTTTCCTTAAACAAAGAACTTTATTTGAGCCGTTGTAATATTCACAGCATGCAAGAGCAAAAGAACGTATGGCGGGTGAAAGCAAATCCAAGTTAAGCAGTAACGGAGACAAAGAAGACAGGCATTTGGAGAAAATAATGATGATATTCTAAAATTTATCCTAAATATCAAACAAACTTAAGGAAGGCATAATGGCACAGTGGTTTGCATTGCTACCTCACAGTGCCAGGGACCTGGCTGCGATTCCCGATTCAGTGTGAAGATTGCACATTGCCTGCGTGCGTTTCCTCCAGGTGCTCTGGTTTCCTCAAAAGATATGTGGGTTAGGTTGATGGGCCATGCTAAATTGACCCTAGTTTTGGGGGGATCAGCAGGGTAAATATATGGGATAAGCTGGATTTGTTGTTGGTGCAGGCTTGATGGGCTGAATGGCCTCCTTGTGTGCTGTAGGGATTCGATGAGATAAGTTTTAAAGAAAGGTCACAGACCAAAAATGTTAACTGTGTTTTTCTCCACACAGATACTGCTTGACCTGCTGCCTATTTACAGTATTTTCTGTTGTTTTCCCAGTATCCATGATGTTTTTGTGTTAAATAAGGAAGAAGCTGGTGCACGTTACAGATATTCTTGCAAAGTGAAATGTTATCATGTCAGAGGACTGATTGGATTGGCGAATGTATTATTGTTTCATTGTAGGGATTGGCCAATAGAGCTGAAATTAACCATTAAGAATGCGAATTGGATGGGCAATAAATCAGAAAATCAACTGAGGGAAGTTCTTTCCCCAAGTATTTTTGGCCTTTGATCTTTATTCTTTTGTTTGCTTCTCCCATGGCAATGTGAAAAGGTAAGTGTCCAATCATTGTGCTCCAGCCAACCTAAGTGTGGGGCAGGCTAAAAAGTCCAGCTTGGCCTTTCACTGACTACCATTTTTGTATGTCCTTGAATGATTCATTCTCACAGATGATGATGAGAATATGAAGCATCAGAAGTGATTGGAAAGTTCAATGGGGTATTTTATCAACAAGGAACATTTGATTCACAAAGAGCTAAAATTCATTAAAGCAAAATGTCAGCATAGAGAGTTTGCAGAATTTCTACGCTTCATGGGTTAGTAGAATGCTGTAGATGTTGCCAAGTTTTGTCCAAAGAAGAAATGATAAATGAACAAACCACCAATGGATATTCTCAATGACAGTCTGACTGAATGCCTGCAATTAAACCTAAATCTGATATTAGAGACAATGATTCAGTAGTGCAGAAAGAAGAAACAGGACAGAACAAAGGACAAAGAACAGTACATCTCAGGAACAAGCCCTTCAGCTCACGAAAACCTGCACCGATCACATTATCCTATCTAAATGCACCACCTATATTCCTTTATTCCCCGTCTATTCATGAGCCTATCCAGATAAGTCTTAAATGTCACTAACATACCTGCCTCAAACACCTCACTTGGTAGTGCATTCCTGGCGCCCTATGAAAAACGTATCCCACAGATCTCTACTGAATCTTTCCCTCCTTACCTCAAACTTGTGACCCCTTGTAATTGTCATTTTTGCCCTGTTCACCTTATCTATGCCCCTCATAACTTTAGAAACCTCTATCAGGTTGCCCTTCAGCCTCCATTTTTGCAGCAAGAAGAACAATCCCAGTTTATTCAATCTCTCCTCCTAGCTAGTATCCTCCATGCCAGGCCACTTTCTGGTAAACCTTTTCTGTACACCCTTCAAAGCCTCCAAGTCTTTCTGATAGTGTGACAAACAGAATTAGACACAATATTCCAAATGCAGCCTAACCGATGTTTTATATGATTGTAACACAATTTGCCAACATTTTTACTCATTGTCCCACCCGATGAAGGCGAGCATGCCATAAGCTTTCTTCACCACCTTTTCCACCTTTGAGCCATTTTTAAGGATTTGTGGACCTGTACTCCCAGACTTCTCTATGTGTCAATGCTCCTGATGGTTATGCCATTTATTTTCATTACATGATGTTTATCACATTAGTTATAATGATACCCATTCCTCAACATTATCAGTGCACATGCATAGACCTTAATAATAAAGGCAACAATTATGGTATCATGGTGGTACAGTGGTTAGCACAGATTGGGCATGAATCCATTGAAGCTCAATTTGAAATGTTTAAGATCTTGAGGAGACTCGACACCTAACCACTGTCCCACTGTTGTCTCACAGCGCCAGGAACCCCGGTTTAATTCCAGCCTCAGGTGACTGTCTGTGTGGAATTGGCACATTCTCTCTATGTCTGCACAGGTTTCCTCTGGGTGGTCCAGTTTCCTTCCACAGTCCAAACATGTGCAGGTTAAGTGAATTAGCCATGATAAATTTCCCTGTTGTGTTCAAATATGTGTAGGTTAAGGGGATTAGCAGGTGAATATGTGGGGTTACGGGGACAGGACCTGGATAAGGTGATTTTTTGGAGATTTGAAGGGCTGGTGGGCCTTCTTCTACTCTTTAGGAATTCTGTGATTCAATAGGATTTTGCAAATTATACCAAGGAAATATCACAGAAGTGAATTTTGCTTCAAAATGCATCTCGAAGATTTGCAAAATGCTGGCAACACGGATATAAATTCAGGGCAGACCCAATAACCTGATTAGATGGCAATAGTTGAGAACTGACTCTTGCCTAGGGTGATAGGAGGCATTTCCTACTCTTCTTTGAATAGTGAATGGCACACCACATTCACATAAAATGCACACTGAATCGTCTGTTAATATCTTGTCCGGAGGAAGCACCTGTGACAATATGTAGCTGACTTAGTCTTGTACTGGACTATCAATTCAGCTTATGCATTCAAGCTCCTGCTAACCTCCTGATAAAAATTACACACAAACTTAGAGGAATGATGAGGGTAGAACTGACAGCCCGAGTGTGGAAAATGCATGTGACGCAATTCCCTGAAATTGCAGTTAAACATTGTTTACTCACGTCCACATTTGGAGCACGGTGGATTCAAGTCTCGACAATTTACTAATGCAGCCCAGTGCTTATTATTATCCTAATGAAATAGGTACACTGGAGTGCATCTTAAAACACATATTTACATCAAATTTATACCATGACGTTAATAGCTTCATTCAACAAGCAGAAACTTCAAATATTCCACTTTGTCGGTGTTTCTCGATTAAAAACATTTAGATATTTTTATGCGCTCATCCAAGAAATTAAAGCTTATTTTTGCTAATCTTATTATTAAATTTGTTGTGCTTCAAAGTAATTGCTGTTATTCCACCACTCATGCACCCAAACCCCTGTCACCCCATCCACGTTCAAAAAGTTTTTTTTATACTTCCTTCGCATTTTCACATTGAGTTGCTTCTTCTGATTCCTTGTGCTCTCTATCTCCAGCATCATAGAGTTGTAGAGCAATATAGCATGGAAATAGGCCCTTTGGCCTAACTGGTCCATGCCAACCATGATGCCCTTCCAGCTAGTCTCAGTTGCCCAACTCTGCCCAACATCCTACTAATCCTTTCCCATTCATGTACTTATAAAGATATTATAAAGTGACAGGATGGGATTTTGCGGCCTCATTTGTCATTAAAACCATAAAACCCTACCCAAGGTCAACTGATTTTTCCATTGCCAATCCCTTGCCTGTTCCAACTCCCATGGCAGGTGGGACAGTAAAATTCCAGCAATAGAGTTTTTTTAGCAAAACAGCACAGAAACAGGCTCTTCAGTCCAATTGGTTCATGCCAACCATGGTGCTCTCCCAGCTAATCCCAATTGTCCGAGTTTGGCCCACATCCTTTCCCATCCTCATTCTTATCAAAAATGCTTTTTAAATGTTGCTAACATATCTGCCTCAAACATTTTCTCAGACATTTTTATTCCATGTAAGCACCATCCTCCGTATGATGAAGTTGCCTCACAGATCCCTTTTAAATCTGTCCCCTCTCATTTTAAACCTATGTCCTCTAGTTTTCAACTCCCCATCCCTAGGATAAAGACTATGGGGGGAATTTTCCTGTCCTGCCCACCATGGGAATTATAGCAGGCCGAGGGGTGAACCATGCAAAGGTCCATTGACTTTGGGCGAGATTTTCCAATTTTTGGATGAATGCAGCTGGAAAATTCCACCATATTTCCATTCATCCTATCCATGCTCCTCATGATTTTATACACATCAATAAGGTCAATGGACTGAAAAGTGGCATTTGGCGATATTGACTAAGTCCTTAAATCAACTTCCATTGTTAAACTTTCAATACAAGTCAGAATAGAATGGAAGAGCAAATTAATCCAGGATTACAGCTACACAAATCATCAAAAACAGTGACACAGGTTAACAAAGCTATCAGAACAGGAAATCCAGCACTGGCATTAATTTTAAAGGGATGGAATTGAAAAACAGAGAAGTCATGTTAAACTTACATAATCTTGTTTGGAGGTCCGAGGTAGGTTCTTTAGTAAGAGAGTGGTTGGGTTCTGGAATGCACTGCCTGCTGTCAGAGTGGATTCGGACACTTTAGGAATTTTCAAGCAGTTATTGGATAGGCACATTGAGCACACCAGAATGATAGGGAATGGGATAGCTTGATCTTGAGTTCGGACATATCTTGGCACAACATCAAGGGTTGAAGGGCCTGTACTGTGCTGTACTGTTCTGTGTTCTATGAATGGAGTTCGGGTTTCCATATAATAAAATAGAGATATTTGAGAAGATATATAAAGATTTGCAATGGATAATACCAGAATTGAGAAGATACACTTACCTGCAAAGACTGCGCAAACTGAGATTCTATTCTCTGGAAAAGAGAAGGCTGCAAAGTGACCTGATCAAGGTCTTTAAGGTCATAAAAGGGGAGACATAGAGAAAATGTTTCCATTTGCAGGAAAGTCCAAACCAGAAATCATAAGTATGAGATAGTCATTAATTTGAAATCCAATAGCGAATTCAGGAGAAAGTGCTTATCCAAAACACAGAAATGCAGAAATATTACAGCACAGTGGGAGACCATTTGGTTCATCATGTCTGCAAGGGGTCTATGACTAAGCAAGTGCTATTCTCCCACCTTTTCCTCATAAGTCTGTACATTCTGCCTAAGTAGTTAGCTGTCTAATTCCCTTCTGAGAGCTTCAGTTGAATCTGCCTCCACTGCACTCTCAGACAGTGCATTCTAGAACTTAACCACCTGCTGTGTTTCCTCATATCGCTTCTGCTTGTTTTACCAATTACTTTAAATCTGTACCCTTTCATTCTTGACCCTTTCATGAATGGGAACAGTTTCTACTGATCCACTCTCTCCATAAACACCTCAGGATTTTAAATACCTCTATCAGACCTGCACTTAGCCTCTCTTTCCTTTAAGGAAAGCCGTCCTAACTTCTTGAATCCATCCTCTTCCCTAGAACTATTTTCATGAATTTTTTTCTGCACTCTGTTCAATGCCTTCAAATCTTTCCTCCAGTGCGGTGCTTAGAACTCCAGCTGAGGCTGAACTAATATCTGAGATAAATTTAGTGTAACCTCCTTGCCCTGTACTCTATTCCCCTGCTACCCCAGGATACAGAATGCTTTGTTAACTGCTTGCTTTACCTGTCCTACCACCTTCAATGATTTATGCACATATACATCCTGGTTCTTCTGCCCCTTTTAGTGCTGCACTCTGTATTTTATACTATCTCTCCATGTTCTTCCTACCAAAATGAATCACCTCACACTCCTCTGCATTGAAATTCATTTGCCACCATTCCACTTACTTCAATTATTGAAGTTCAACGTTATTCTCCTCACAGTCCACAATGCTTCCTAGTGTTGCATCATCAACAAACTATGAAATTAGGCTCTGTTCACCTAAGTCTAGGTCATTAATATATATTGGAAAATACAAAGGTTCCAAAATTGACTCTGGGCAACTTCACTGCAAATATTCATCCAGCCTGATAAACTTTCATTTACCAATACTTTGTTTCCTGTCATTCAGATAATTCCACATCAATTTTACTATTGCCTCTTTGTTCACAAGTTTGTTGTGTGGTGCAGTATCAAACAAGTTTTAAAAAGTCCACGTATACCTCATCAGCCCTCTTAGTCTTGCCCTTTGTTACCTCTTGAACAAACTTCAGTCAGTTAAACATAATTTTCCCTTTTGGAATCCATACTGGCTTTCTTTAATTAAACCACATTTGTCCATGTGTGAGAAAATGAGCCTTTAATAAGTGAGCATTTTCTGCATTTTATAGGATTTTCTAAAGAGCATTGATTCTCTCACTTGAATACTTTTACCTTTGTATGATCTAAGTTCAGACTACCATGTTGACTCTTGAGTTACTGGATGGCATTTTATGCATCCCCTTATCTGTGCAATTGTTTATAAAGGACCAGGATATTTGTAGTAACTTCAGTGTTGAATGGGAATTTGGGCTTTTGGAGCTCAATCTCCCTGATTGAGATCATAATTACCTCAATCAGAGAGTCTCATCAGTATACAAAACCGGTCTTCTGACACTTTGGATTCTGATTTTGTGCTGGAAGCACTCCATGAGTGGAATAGAGTTTATAAATCAAGGAAATCTGGTGAAAAATATTATGATTCAGGTCAGAAACTCCAAATTTGATTTATGAAGCTGGCTGGATCATAAGTTTCACACTTGAATTTGGCTAGGATAAACATGATGGATTTCACTTCAGGTACGATTCAAATGATCCTCCAGGGAGCTTTCATTAAATAAAGTTTATTTAACAATATATTTAACAGGTATAGTAAGAATATTAGCAATAATTTCTATCAATTACAAACAACACCAAAACAGTCACAATAATAAGATATCCCTTAACAAATATAAGAGCTGTCCCAATCAAACCAATCCTATAAACAGACCCTTCGCACAGGTTTAATACAGCATAGACTAACACTCATATGATATTGGAATTGAGTCCTTTGGATGAAGTCTGCAGTTTTCTGCATAGATTCAGAACAGTTTGAAGTCAGAACCTCCTTATAAACAAACACCTGCCCCGGGTTTAGCATAAAAATAAGAATGCTCACGTGATTTTGAAACTTAATCCTTTGGTTGGAGAATTGAATCTCTGACTTGCCAGCCTTGGAACTTCCAGCAGAACTTGCAGTAGAGATAATGCTACTTTTGTCTCTAGACTTTAACCAGCAAACCATCGCAAGAGATTGAGACAGTTCTTGCCTCTAGTTACCAGCTAACAAACCACTGACAAAAGAATTTTCACTCCAGAGAGTGGCAAGACAAACTTCTTCCAATATAGCAGAATTTCTAATACCAGAGAGAGAGGCACAGAAGTATTGCCTTTCAGTCTGAAGTCCAAACATCTTCTAACTAAAACAGCAGCCAACAGCCCAAACTGAAAGTGAAAGTTCTCTTGGAAAGAAAAAATCTGTCCCACCTGACTTGTCAATTATACTTCCCATAACCATTCAAAAGGTTGTAAAATCCAAGAAAGTACATTAGACCCAGATTAAAAGGAAACAAAACTCCATTTAAACTATTTAAGCAGAAATAAAAGGATGTCTAATCAAGACAGCCGGTCCCACAACAAAAACAAAGGCTTGCTTACAAACTGCAGAGACCATGATTAAAAAATGCATTTCTTAAAGGCACACTAGTGTCACTTATCCTACTGAAATTGCTTTTCTTCCAGTTAGTTATTCTTACCATGGACCGTTTATTGAATATTGCACCCTAAATATTGTCCTACTGATATTTGATTCATTTGGCCCACCTAATTTCCAAGAACCATTGATAGGGATTGCCTCCTGTCACACTGGACTGGAATGGAGGTGATGGCATAGTGGTTTTGTCACCAGATTAGCAATCCATGGATCCAGGTTCAATTCCCATTATGTAACTGGTGAAATTTGAATCCAACAAAAATTTGGAATTAGAAGCCTAATGATAACCTATAATTATCTTAAAAAACAAAGAAGGAAACCTGCTGCCCTTAACCTGGTCTGGCTGACATG
Source organism: Sphyrna mokarran (assembly GCA_024679065.1). NCBI lineage: Eukaryota > Metazoa > Chordata > Chondrichthyes > Carcharhiniformes > Carcharhinidae > Sphyrna > Sphyrna mokarran. Next base: position 19,106,888 of record JAGIQG010000023.1, on the reverse strand, counting down.
TGACTCCAGGCTTAAATGCAATTCAGACCCACAGAAATGTGATTGATTCTTAAATATCCCATCATATCCCAGTTCAAAGGCAATTAGGGATAGGCAATGAATGCTGGCCTTGCCAGTGACACTCTCATCCCATTAATGAATAAAAATAAGCAAACTGCTGGAGAATTTTTTCCTGAACAGAATCTAGGAAATTTTGTTTCTCTCTATCTTTTACTATCCCAGTCTATTTTCAGATGATTAAAAGTCCCTATTATAATTACCATATCAATATGTAACCTTCTTGGTTGATTATCATTAGGGGCTACTGCCATGGAGTTGCTTAAAGCCACATGGCTCCAATTGATTGCACGCTTTCAGCTTTCCATCTTGGAAAGGCTGAAAGTGCTGCAAAGCCATTGAATCTCACAGCTTGGCTATCTTCATCAAGAGCAAGCTCACATAATGTTGCGCCTTGCTGTAAAAGGCATCTGTCATTTCCTTGACACATCTGTATGTTGCAGACTGCGAGATGCCATACAGGTACCCTGTAGATCTCTGAGGCGATCGGCAGGCAAAGAAACTGAGCATAGCGGTCATCTTTAAATCCACTGACAGGGGATACCACAGGGCATTAGGCCTTAATGTGGCAGCAATGAACCACCAGAGCCTGAGACAAATGCTGACATGCACAGCATTGTCTCTCATTAATCTGTAATCCCAAAGAGTCTTTTCCAATATACAGTAGATCGGGCAAGTTGCTTCCGTTACCTGGGTCTAGTTTCCTGACTCTCATGCTCTTGCTGTGACTCTCCTTGACCTTGGGCCTTGAATTAGAAGCCACAAAAAAGGCAATATTGAGCCCTGGATCTAAAATTGTTTTATTCTTCTTTCTCAGTTGAACAGTGAATAGCTTAATGATTAACGGATGCACACAGCGGAGCTCACCATCTGCTCCAGTAGCAGTTTTAATGGTTTCAGTCCCACTGGCCTTATCGCTTGGTGTATCGCTCGTATATGAAGCACGAGCAGACACATCAGGTGACCATCTCTGAGATTGCACAGAGGTTCGGAGAAGATGTGAATGACATGTGAGACCTAATCTAATCTCTGATGTGATAGACTAATTAACAAGAAGTTGCTCAAGATTAATGACTGAACGCCCTTTAAGTCATTATGATTGACAATTCTGGAATGCACATAATAATTCTGCATTGATGGGATGCTGCACTTGTGCTTCCTTAACAGTTGCCTGCACTGCCAAATGTCCCCATGCTATGTGTTAATGCTAAGTCACAAGACTCCTACATTTCTCGGTTATAGCATTGAAAAATTCCAGTGGGCATCTCCTGAAGGGGATCTTCCCCCTTTCAGCTCAGAATCCAGTTTACTCTTGTGGCACCAGCAAGAATGAGAGCATGCCTGGAATGGACCTTTTAGTCCGGCAACATGCTTCTCTCACATTGCCCCAGAGCTCTCTATTCACATTTGCCTCTACTTTTGATTTTTAACTACACCATTACACATGCAAAATGGTGTCCTCCACTAATACTTCAAGATCAGATTTGATGTTCCCTCTCTCACTGTCCGTATCACATATATTTATCTAGAGCCTGCAGATAGAGCTCTCTTTGATAATTCTCAGCCTGTGTTCATCCTGCAGTAAGAATAGTTGTTAGGGGTTGTTACGATAGTCTTCTTGTTGTACTTAAAGCTCTCATTCCCTCAAATAGCAGATAAAGTAACAGTGGTATCAAAATGAATTATTTGTTAGTGTCACACAAAGGCTTACATTACCACTGCAATGAAGTTACTGTAAAAATCTCCCGGTCACCACACTCCAGTCCTGTTTGGATACACTGAGGGAGAATTTAGCATGGCCAATGCATTAATCAGCATATCTTTTGGACTGTGGGAGGAAACTAGAGCATTCAGAAGAAACTCACACAGGGTAGAATGTGCAGTATCTGCAATTACAAGTAATTAGCATATACCAATAGATATATAAGTTATCTCTATCCAATCATAGTTAAGATTACATCATGCATGCAAAAGAGTGCAATGTCCAGTTAAAATGTGTACATGTTATACCATCAAGAAATGATAACTACATCTATGACCAACTTTCTCAACTTTCTATTGTTCCTTGTTCTAATGGGCAGATATGAACTGCAGTCGCACATCATTCAATTAGACGGCCCTTGAATTAGGGAGAGCAGGATGGGCCAGGCAGACACATCGATGTTAGCCTAGCGAGATCCAGGAGGCCAGTGATCGATGTGGTGGGGGGATCAGAAAGTGAGTGATGGGGGAGTCACAGAGCTGGCCAGCGATCGGGAGGCTGGCAGTGCGGGGCTAGTCCTCATGTGCTGATCTCTGCTCTGACAGATTGGCACATGTGCAGTGGTCTACTCAGCATTCTGCTGCCAGCCTCTCCCATGGGAATAGGCCCCATCTGCTGATTTTTAATCTGAGTCTGAGGTGTTGAGAGTGTCAGAGATTCATTTTGAAAGTCCCGCTTAAAAAAATGGGATTTCCTCCAGTTTTTATGTGAATTCGGCACTCAGAATATTTTTTGGGAGAATTGCCCCCACTATCTAAGAACCCCTAACATGGATTATAATGATTGACAGATTAGAGTGTGTGCTTCTGCAGATCTTTAAACTTAATTTAAAATACATTCACCAAATGTTCCATTTCGACATCTCCAAACCTGAATGGATTTAAATCACAATGATTTTCCTTGGCAGCTGTAATTATTTTGATTGGTGTTATTGACTATAACCAGAACAAATCTCAGATAATGTGCAAATTTAAGAGAAAATTGCACGGTGGCATAATGTTTATTTCAATAAGAATGAAGCTAACTTTTTTCTGCAGAATTTTCAAATGTTTATTTCGACAATTTCATAAAATGTACTTTTGTTTCTGAAAATTAATAGTTCGGTAATTAAAGGCTGTTCTTTGGTGCTGCATCTGTCACAACTCTTCTTGTTGAACGTGCAAAAATAAGGATTGCATAAGAACATAGTTCAAAAAATAATTAGATTCTGCAGTGTTAGAATTAAAAATGGATCAGCGTTCGAGTTACTGATGAACTAAATTGGAATTGAATTTCAAATGCTGTTTACAGTCAAGTTCTCGATTATGGTGTCAGGTTGTCAGAGAAGAAAATGATTTTGTAGTTTTTCAAACTAAGCACAGACACTTATTTTTGATTTCTCCTGTGATGTTTGCGAATAATTGGTTGTTACAGGAATATTGATCCCAGGGAGATTGAAGTGCTGGATATCAATAGTGCTTTTTTTGTCATGTTCATTCGGCATACTAAGTCAAAATGGATAAGTCAAGCCAATGGACATCTCTTCCATGGATACCATCAATGCCAGGTCTTGTTCATGTATGAAAGTCAGTCCTACAGGGTAAGTAGAATCAATCAAGGGAACCAATCAAGGGCATGCAGTAGCACAGTAGTTAGCACTACTGCTTTACAGCATTAAGGACCTTGGGTCGCTGCCTATATGGAGTTTGCATAATCTCCCCACATCTGCAGGAGTTTCTTCTCACATTTTGAAAGACGTGCTGGTTCAAGTGCATTGACCTGAACAGGTGGCAAATAGAGGAATTTCACAGCAACTTCATTGCAATGTTAATGTCAGCCTTACTTGTGACTAAGAAATAAATTTTAACTTTAATCTCCTTTAACGGTTTCAGGAGGTGGCATAAATAATTGATACTGGACATTGAACTTCTGGAGGCTATAGGTCAGGATACAAGGAATAGGAATAGGTCATGCAGCTCCCTGGGCCTGATCCATCATTCAGTAAGATTGTACTTTGCATCTGGAACAAGGAAAAGTGCTTTTATTAAATTTGGCATTGGTGATTGTTTGGAGAAATTATACTGGCTCACTAATGGATGCCAGGGTTAGGATTTTACAGCCTTGCTTGAGTGAGACCAGTAATTCCTACTTGCCATCAACGGGCATTTCCATTGTTGGTCCCTCACCCGCTCCGATTCCATGGTGGGTGAGGTGGTAGAGTTCCAGCCCAGATTCTCACGGTTTGATGAATTCCATCAAATTCAACAAATGATAATATAACTGTAACGTAACATGTATAATTGTAACTATAACATGGAAGCTTCTGCACACTAGAAAGAGTTCCATTCAATATTCCATTCCTGTCTGAGACACAGTTCCAAAGGCAGAACAAACAGTGTGTAAAGCACTGTTCTTCATTTCTTTGAATAAAGCTGTCAACATTCAATAAATCCTATCCCCAAAGACATTAGTATGGTTAGAAGCAGGAAAACTACATCTGTAACAAGACCATAACTTTTAAGTTATCCAGCAACAATTTGGTTGTGTATACTAACATTGCACTGGGGAATCCTGTCCAGACATTCTCCTGCAAGGGTTTGCCCAAAATTGCAAATTTCCTTTGGACAATCTCCCAACACTGGAAACCATTCGAAAATCCCAGACTGAGATAGTACTGATTGTGTTTTACAAATGATTAACCAGAGAAAGTTATAAGAATTAAAATCCCTTCTAATTTCTGGGTAACTATTATACAAATCCACACTAACCCCATTCACACAGGATTTCTCCCACTGTCCCAATCGCACAAGGACTACCCTCATCACCAGACTAGCACCTCTGGTCCATGAGATACCCACCCCCAACCTGTCTTGAATCCTTCCATATCAAACCTGATACCCAAACATCCATTACTGATCCCCCTGCCGGTGCTGATCCCCCACTGATGTTCAGCCCACACCTTCCTTCTCCTTGGACACTGATCCACTTTCCAAATCTGTTTTCAATCCAAAGATCTGATCCATTCCCTCTAGGGCCTCTCCTTGAAGTCTGACCCATTCTCCCCAACTCTATCCCTCAAGAGTCTAATCTGCACCCTCTTAGACTCCTTCTTCAAAGTCTGACACACTTCCTCCCAACAGCCCCTCAACATCCAACAACCCAATGTCTTCCCATAAACTCCACCAAGGTCTGATTAATCCCTCTCAACCCTGAGTTCCCACCCATCAGCACCCCAAATCCTTGATCTCCCACCCAAGACCTCTGATTCCCCTCCACCTCCCAATTCTACTTCCCTTCTACTTGACTCTCAAGGGCTGTTAAATTTCAATGGGATCTTTAACTTCATAAGAAGTCTCACAACACCAGTTTAAAGTCCAACAAGTTTATTTGGTAGCAAATGGCACTAGCTTTTGGAGCACTTCTCCTTTGTCAGGTGAGTGGGAGTTCTGTTCACAAACAGAGCATATACAGACACAAACTCAATTTACATGAATAATGATTGGAATCAATGAATTAAGTCTTAGAGGTATAGACAATGTGAGTGGAGAAAGCGTTAAGCACAGCTTAAAGAAATATGTATTGTTTCCAGCTAGGAAGTTAGTGAGATTTTGCAAGTCCAGGCAAGTTGTGGGGGTTACAGATAGTGTGAACCCAAGATCCCAGTTAAGGCCGTTCTCATGCGTGTGGAACTTGGTTATCAGTCTCTGCTCAGTGACTCTGCACTGTCATGTGTTGTGAAGGCTATCTTGGAGGATGCTTACCCGAAGATCAGAGGCTGAATGCCTGTGACTGCTGGAGTGTTACCCATCAGAAAGAGAACAGTCTTGCCTGGTGATTGTCGAGCGATGTTCATTCATCCATTGTCATAGCGTCTACATGGTCTCCCCAATGTACCAAGCTTCGGGACATCTTTTCCTGCAAGTATCAGGTAGACAATGTTGGCCGAGTTGCAAGAGTATGTACTGTATACTGATGGATAGTGTTCTCACATGAGATGATGGCATCCGTGTTGATGATCGGACACATTTTGCAGAGGTTGCTATGGCAAAGTTGTGTGGTGTCATGGTCACTGTTCTCCTGAAGGCTAGGTAGTTTGCTGCGGACAGTGGTCTGTTTGAGATTGTGCAGTTCGATTCCAGACTGTGTGGAGTTTGTACATTATCACTGTCCTCTGAGTGCTCCAGCTTCCTCCCACAGTCCAAAGATATGCAGGTTAAGTGGATTGGCCTTGCTAAATTGACCCTTAGGTCAGGGGATTAGTAGGATAAATATGTGGAGGAATGGGGAAAGGCTTGGTGGGATTGTTATCAGTGCAGATTTGATGGACCGAATAATCTCCTTTTGCACTGGAGAGGTTTTACAATTCTTGAAATTTGGGAGCCTCATCCAAGGACCGGTAACCACAAAACTCATCCTTATTATCAACGTTTAACAATTTATCAAGACCTGATGTAAACCCACCTGCAGTCTGTTGGGAAGATCACATTCCATTCACCGCCTGAATGTTACATGCTTTACATCCCAATCCCTCTTATGCGACTGTCTAAACCTTAACCTGGGTATTTATCACTGTGCATGATTTCTCACAAAGTCCCCACATCCAGATTATCTCTGCCGTTTCTTATCCATGCTCGGCAAGCTTTACTATTTTTCTATGTTCCAGGGGATCGGCTTCTAAATCATCACTCCCAGGAGAGAAGAAAAGGGAGCGGCAAAGAGTTCAAATGCGCTGACAACTTATACAAAGAGGCAACTAATCTGCTAAACAGGTATTTAAGAGGTTTAAAGTGCTGCACACGACACAAAGGTTATCCAGTCAGCTATTTGAAAAGGTAGGAACATCGAGACAGTTTTCTTTTTCTTCATTGATGTAAATTATTTAGTAAGATTGTGTGCTTCATTTCTCATGCTCACAAGCAATAATATAGTAGAATAAATCCATTATCAGCTGTGCATTTGACATAAAAACTCACTTCAGGAGTGCTGCAGTTTTTGATCTTAGCATTTATCCAATATGTTTTTTTTTAATGTATCACCTCAGAAAGCGTTCTTTTCTTAGTTATTAAATGCTTTATTAAAGCATTATTAAGTTGCCTCTTTGTAATAGTTGTCTGTGCTTTTGAACTCTTTGCCTCTCCCGTTTTTTCTCTCCTGGGAGTGACGATTTAGAAGCGGATCCACTGGGACATAGAAAAATAATAAAGCTTGCCGAGCAAGGATAAGAAACAGCACAGATAATCGAGATATGGGGACTTGGTGAGAAATTGTGTGCAGTAATAAATATTAAGTTATTAAAAGCAGGTGCAAAAGAATGGTTAACTGTACATGTGTTTTACTGTTTCACCAGTTTCCACCTTTGTAACATCACTCAGTTTCACCCTGCCTTAATTCAGCTGCTGCTGAAATCTTATCCATGACTTTGTTACAGTGATGCATGAAGCTTGGGGTGTGGACTGCTCCTTTAAGAGTACAGATCAGGTGACCGTGAAGCTATTATTTCCATTCAGATGAGGTAGTCTTACATCTAACTGTGAACAAGTGCACATCTTCAGCTCCCAGTATTCAAGCCTATCTCATGATTCTTTATGCTCTTTAGTCCACAGGACCATGCATAATAGCTATCTCCATACATAATAGTTACTATTTCAATGCACTACTGTCTGGTCACCCACATTTTATCCCCCTAAACTTGAGGTCATCCAAGAATCTCCTTCCCATTTCTTAACTTACAGTGAGATCTATTCCATGTTCACACTGTGCTTGTTGACCTACAATGACTCCTGGTTAACCTTGAATTTTAAAAAAAGTCCTTTTTTTTTTAATCCCTCCAGGTCTTGCCTCCTTCCCTGTCTTTGTAATCTCCTCCAAACCCATGAGGGATCTGCATTCCTCTAATTCTGATCTCTTGTGAATTCCCAATGTAATTGCTTCATCCTTAGTGGCTGTGTCTTCAATTGTCTTCACACCAAGCTCTGGAATTCCCCTCCCAGCATCTCTCCACCTTTCTACATCACATTCCTCATCCTCTTAAAACCTAGGTCTTTGTCCAAACTCCTGGTCGTTTGACCTAGTACATCTTTAGTCTGTGAGGCTCAACTTTGATCTAAAATGCTCCTATGAATATCTTGGGACATTTTTGTTTCATTAAAGGCACCACAGAAATACACATTGTTCTTGTTGTTAAAATCTTCATCATGAAAGGCAGCACAGTAACAGATTAGTTAGCACTGTTGCCTCATACCTCCAAAGACCTGGATTCGAATCCTGGATTGAGTCACTGTCTGTTTGGAGTTTGCACATTCTTCCCATGCATCGATTCCGTCTGGGTGCTCTGATTTCCTCACAAAGTTCAGAAATTTGCGGGTTCGGTACATTGACCATGCTAATTTGCCCCTTACTGCCCTGGGATACATAGTGAGATTAGTGAGGTAGATTTGTAGGATTACAGGGATAGGGCTTGGCTGCGATTGTTGTCTTTGCAGGCGCAATGGGCCAATTGCCCTCTTTCTGTATTATAGGGTTTCTATGATTTTCTATGAAATGTTTAACACTATTAATTTGGGAAAACCATGTAAATTTTAAAATCTGGCCTATTGGTCAAGGCATGTTTTTCTTCTAATAGATGAGGTACTGGGGTTTATCCACTATTTTTTCTGTATTGTTTTAAATTTCAATTTTAGAATTTCATCCTTTGATTGCCGTATTTTACCCATTTCTATATATTTCTCAGAATGTTAAAATTTACAGAGAATTATATTTATTGCCTTACCATAAACCAATTAAAATATTCAGTTCTCTTGTCAGATGAATTGCTCAATATTCAAATCAATCAATTAAATTTCCAAAATCTGTCAGTCAGATAGATATTACTTTGTCTGATAGCGACTGTTCCTATCCACTTCGTTGATAACTCTTGGCAATAATGGAGAGGACAAGCCTTCAACCAAGAAAATGTAACAAAGCAAAGCTATTTTTAGCAGATCACTGAGTGCACAGTTATGCAGTACGGGTCAATGCGATTGAATTATTACCATATAATGCAGCTTTGCTCTGCACTGATTGTGGCATGGTTTTGAAATGTATGCCTATTATCAACATATATTTCAACATATGCTGCTTGTTTGTACTGAATTGAGGACAGTTCTTCAAACTTATTTTCTTCATCACAAATAAATACAAAACAAGCACAGTGAAAGTGATCATGGAAGTTTGGGAGACTCAGAAAGATTGCTGGGGGTACCATTTGGAATCACTATGGGGTTAGAATGGAAGGGAGGCAGGGAGATCTGTGGAATCCCCAAAGAAATGGCATAAACATCTGAAAATGGTGGTTTACCCCCTTTTGCTGGGTTTTCTGCAAATCTTGCACCAAAGTTATGATAGGAGATTGGGAAACCTCTCGAGATATCCTTCCATTGTGTGTCACAGCTGTACTGTGTAATGATATTGCGACTCTTTAAAAACTATATTTTTAAAAGTCTAGGAGAGCAGTCAGACCAATTTGTGCATCTGACCTTGTTTATCTGTTGACTGGCCAAAGGCACTGGCTGTAGTGGAGGGGCAGGGGGGTTAGCGGGGAGCTGTTTCTGTTCTTGCCTGTGGCAATGATATAATGGGTTTGGCAACTTTAAAATCAGAAACCCTATTTCTATCAGTTTAAATATTATTATGAGGCTTCAAACCTAATAGTCCCTGTTCATTAAGTTGTCCATTCATGTCAGTGTGGTGAATCACGAGAAGTCCCCCTCAATGTGCAACTAGCAAGCAGAACCTACCAGAAGGCACACATATGAGTACAGCTTCCAGGGGAGAGAGAAGGTCATATCCTGGCACTGCCCTGCACTGCCCCCAATACTGCCCTGCACTGCCCCTTGGTATTGTTAGGGCTTACTACCCAAGGTGTAAGAGATATGTTCCATTGCAGGAAGGATTGTTGCGTGGAGTGGAGGGGTTGTTTCAATGTGTATTCCTTTACACAATGACACCCTTTAAATATGATGCCCCAATCCTTTGATTTGCTGACATTGTGGAATTGCCTCTTTGATTTTTTTTTCAGCAAAGTGCTTAAAAATACAGTACGAATACTCGCCAATGTCATCAGCGAATTACTCTCCTTTTTTGCCACGCTGGGTGACATGTTGCCAAAAAATGTCTAAAGTACACTCACTAGTTCATATTTTACAATCTTGTTTGGGCGAGGGTTGTAAAATCCCAGCCAAGGCCAAAGGACAATTCCGTTCTGTGGTAAAATTCCGGCCACTATTTCTGATATTGACTTTTGCGAGATAAACAAAACTCCACTGACATCTTCTTTGTAAAAGAAATGCAAACTTGCCCTTTCAAGAAATAAAGATTTTGGTGAAGTGAAGTTACAGGTGGCATAAAGAATCTAACTGCCTAATGGATTACCACAATACCTTATTTGAACCATAATGCAACACTGGTGTCAGGTCACGTGATACAATGGTCATCAATGTTCCCTATTAAAAAGTAGCAGAGAAAATTCAGTAAGCTATCTTCAGATTTAGATTGTTTTCCATCTGGTATAGAGAGAGAGAGAGAGTTCAACATTAAAAGACATGGGGATACTGTGGTCAATTGGCCAGCTAAAATGGTATGGTGGCACAATGGTTAGCATTGCTGCCTCACAGTGCCAGGGACCAGGTTTCAATTCTGACCTCGGGTTATTAGCTGTGTGGACTTTGTACATTCTCTCTGTGTCTATGTGGGTTTCCCCCAGTGCTCTGGTTTCCTCCCACAATCTGACAATACTGGATGAATTGCCCCATAGTATCCCAAGATATATTTGTTAGATGGATTAGCCATGGTAAATGACTTTCTTTCCAAATAAGAAGAGGGGAAGATAAAGAAGTCTTAGCCTGGGGAAAAGCCATAAGGCAGACATTGGGTTGATTTGTGTTCTGACACTCAGACACAGCCGAGATGTTGAAAGAGAGTTGAGACAATATGCAATTGATGCAATTAAAAACCTCATACCGATTAGCTATTATAATTGAGCAAGTGTAAGGTGATTGTGATTGGTTTTAATACCTGAATGATGTAACATTAATCAATAATTGAGTGGATAGAGGTAACTCCTAAACTGTGACTGGTATATACTAATTATTTGTAACTGAATTTGAAACTATAACTGCTTGTGCATTCCTGGCAGTGGGCTGGCACTGCCTGAGGCTGTTCAGGGACCAAGCTACTGCTTGTTTAAAACAGCTTTTAAGTGAATTCTGTGATATGGGCTGGTCACATGAGGGGTAGAGTTGTGATCAATTAAAAGGCTGAAATCAAAGCCTGCAACGTATTGATTAAGTTATGAGTGGGAATCCATTGCTTTCCCCAAGTCATTATGTCCAATGGTTTGTCCTAGAAAGTACGCAAGTGGTTATCTTCATGCTTTAGTAAAAGGATTAGAGTCAGTCCCCCCTTTCAAGGCCGTTGTTCCTGGTGTGGCTTTTCGGGCAAGTTGTTTCCATTTCAATGCTTTTTTGGAATGTAGATGTTGCAATTCTACAAACGTGCAATCATTATTGTCTATGATCACAAGTCACTGGAATGTGACTTCGGTCTTTTTTTTAATCAGTTGGAGGTTTACAGCCAAATATTCAAAAAAATGAGATAAAGCAGGATGTTTTATTCATTCATGGGATATGGGCTTCACTGGCTGGTCAGCATTTATTTATCTGCTCAGATGAGGAGGATCACAATTGACACTTAACAGACACTGAAAGATGCCCTCTTTAGAATAGGATACGGTGCTCGACTCATCGAACGACAATTTGAATGCGCCTTTACGAAAAACTGCACCGACTTCCTTAGAAGACAAACACAAGGCACAGCGGACAGAATATCTTCATCATCCAGTACTTCCCCTGAACAGAGAAGCTACGACCTCTTCTCCAGAGCCTTTAACATGTCAACATGTTTCCTCCTCATTGTTCCCTTGGAGCAGCACGGAGAGGCAGCGATTTGGGAAAGCGTGAAGTTCGAGTGTTAAGTAGTTTTTTAACTTTTCTCTTTGTTTAAAATAGCGAGCGGGGGTAGTTTTTGCCGTTTTTATTTAAACTAACTGGAAACCGGAAGTCATCATTAGGAGGCTGCCGGTAGTTGTAGTTTTCTCTGTCTCTATAAATTGGTCCAGAGAGGAAACCCGATACTCTACCTGTGTAGAGTATCCCACCCTCCCCCCTCCTCTAACCTAATAATAAAAGTGTGTGGGAAGTTTTTTTTTCTCTCTCCTTAAAGTAAATTAAAGTATCAGGGATGGCAGTGCAGGCAGTACGTTGCAACTCCTGTAGTATGTACAAGGTGAGGGACACCAGTAGTGTTCCTGCTGATTATACCTGCAGGAAGTGTGCCCATTTGCAGCTCCTTGAGGATCGTGTTAAGGAGCTGGAGCTGGAATTAGAGGAACTCAGGATAATTCGAGAGGTTGAGGAGGATATTGGCAGGAGTAACAAAGAGATAGTCACTCCTAAAAGTGATTCTTGGGTAACTATTCGGAGGAGGGGTAAGAAGCAATTGGGTAGACAATCCCCTGGGGCTGTTCCCCTCCAAAACAAATTTTCTGTCTTGGAGGCTACAGTTGAGGAAGAATCAACTGGAGATGACCAAAGGGAGCAGGTCTCTGGGGGTGAGCCTGCTGAGAATGCTCAGGTGGGTAGGGGGAATAAGAGATTGGGCCTAGTAATTGGAGACTCCATAGTTAGAGGGACAGATAGGAGAGTAAATAGTAATAAAAGTGACTCAGGGCTGGTGTGTTGCCTCCCAGGGGCTGGGGTCCAGGATGTCGCAGATCGGGTTTTTAAGATTCTTAAGGGAGAGGGGAGTCAACCCCAAGTCATAGTTCATGTAGGGACACATGATATAGGAAGGACGAGGGAAGGGGATATTAAACAGAAATTTATGGAGTTGGGGTGGAAGCTTAGGGCCAAAACTGGCAGAGTGGTTATCTCTGGACTCTTGCCTGTGCCAAGGGATAGTTTGGAGAAGAATAGGGAATGTTTGAACTCGTGGTTGCGGGGATGGTGTAGGAGGGAGGGGTTCAGGTTCCTGAACAATTGGGACTCATTCTGGGATAGGTGGGACCTCTACAAGAGAGATGGTCTACACCTGAACCAGAGGGGAACTAATATCTTGGGGGGAAAATTTGCTAAGGCTATGCAGGGGGCTTTAAACTGATTCGGGGGGGGTGGGATCCTAAGTAGTTGGGGTGCTAAGAGGGATGAGAGTAAGGGGGTCATAGAGGAAAGCCGTAAAACACAGCAGCATACGGGTGGGGTAGGGCATGGTTTGAAATGCGTATACTTTAATGCAAGGAGTATTCGCAATAAGGGGGAGGAACTTGCAGCTTGGACCAGTACCTGGAACTTCGATGTTGTGGCCATTTCAGAGACTTGGGTAGAGCAGGGACAGGAATGGATGTTGCAGGTTCTGGGGTACAAATGCTTTAGTCGGAGTAGAGAAGGGGGTAGAAGGGGGGGAGGAGTGGCATTATTGGTCAAAGACTGTATCACGGTGATAGAAAAGAAGTTTGATGAGGACTTGTCTGTTGAGGTAGTATGGGCTGAGATTAGAAACAGGAGAGGAGAGGTCACCCTGTTGGGAGTCTTTTACAGACCTCCTAATAGTTCTAGAGAGGTTGAGGAAAGGATTGCGAAGTCAATTCTGGTTAGGAGTGAAAGTAGTAGGGTAATTGTTATGGGGGACTTTAACTTTGCTAATATTGATTGGAATAGCTATAGCTCTAGCTCGTTAGAGGGGTCAGTTTTCGTACAGAGTGTGCAGGAAGGTTTTTTGACTCAGTATGTAGATAGGCCAACTAGAGGTGAGGCTACATTGGATTTGGTGCTGGGCAATGAGCCAGACCAGGTGTTAGGCTTGGAAGTTAGTGAACATTTTGGTGATAGTGACCACAATTCGGTTACGTTCACCTTAGTGATGGATAGGGATAGGCATGAAGCTGGGGGCAGTAGTTATAGCTGGGGGAAGGGTAATTATGAGGCCATCAGGAGAGAATTAGGGTGCATAGATTGGACTAGGAAACTACAGGGACTGGGAACATCTGGAATGTGGAGCTTATTCAAGGAGCAGCTGCTGCGAGTCCTTGATAAGTATGTCCCTGTCAGGCAAGGAGGAAATGGTCGAGTAAGAGAACCTTGGTGTACGAAAAAAGTTGATTTGCTGGTTAAAAGGAAAAAGGAGGCTTATGTCAGGATGAGGCTTGAAGGCTCGGTTAGTGCAATGGATAGCTATAGATTAGCCAGGAGGGAGCTAAAGAGTGAATTGAGGAGAGCTAAGAGGGGACACGAGAAGACTTTGGCTGATAGCTTTAGGATTCTCCTTAATCCTTTCTTTAGATATGTTAAGAATAGAAGATTGGTTAGGGCAAGATTAGGGCCAGTCATAGACAGCAGTGGGAAGTTGTGCGTGGAGCCTGAAGAGATTGGAGAGGCACTGAATAAATATTTCTCTTCGGTATTCACGCAGGGTGATGTAAATGTAGTTATGGAGAACACTGAGGTACAGGGTTGCAAACTGGAAAGTATTGAAGTAGATAGGGAGGATGTGCTAGATATTCTCGAGGGTTTGAAGTTGGATAAGTCCCCTGGGCCGGACGGGATTTACCCTAGGATTCTCTGGGAGGCAAGAGAGGAGATTGCAGAGCCTCTGGCTCTGATCTTCAGGTCGTCGTTGGTTACGGGTGTGGTTCCGGAGGACTGGAGGATAGCGAATGTGGTCCCGTTGTTCAAGAAGGGGAAGAGAGACCTTCCAGGGAATTATAGGCCAGTGAGTCTTACTTCTGTTGTGGGCAAAGTATTGGAGAGAATTATTAGGGATAGGATTTATAGTTATTTAGAGAGAAATGAATTGATTGGGGATAGTCAGCATGGTTTTGTGTAGGGTAGGTCGTGCCTTACTAACCTCATTGAGTTTTTTGAAAAAGTGACCAAAGAGGTGGATGGGGGTAAGGCGGTTGATGTGGTATATATGGACTTTAGTAAGGCGTTTGATAAGGTGGCCCATGGAAGACTTCTGCAGAAAATGCAGATGTATGGGATAGAGGGTGATTTAGCTAATTGGGTTAGGAATTGGCTAGCAGATAGAAGACAGAGGGTGGTGGTTGATGGGAGATATTCATCTTGGAGTTCGGTGACAAGTGGTGTACCTCAGGGGTCTGTTTTGGGGCCCCTGCTGTTTGTAATTTTTATAAATGATCTGGATGAGGGTATTGAAGGATGGATTAGTAAATTTGCAGATGACACTAAAGTCGGTGGAGTGGTAGATAGTGAAGAGGGGTGTTATAGTTTGCAGAGAGACTTGGACAAGTTGCAGAGCTGGGCCGAGAGGTGGCAAATGGAGTTTAATGTGGAAAAGTGTGAGGTAATTCACTTTGGCAGGAATAACAAATGTGTAGAGTATAAGGCTAATGGTAGGACTCTTAATAGTGTTGATGAACAGAGGGATCTTGGTGTATATGTTAATAGATCCCTGAAAGTTGGCAATCAAGTCGATAAGGTTGTTAAGAAGGCATATGGAGTCTTAGCTTTTATTGGTAGGGGGATTGAATTTCGGAGCCGCAACGTCATGTTGCAACTGTACAAAACTCTAGTGCGGCCGCACTTGGAGTATTGTGTACAGTTCTGGTCCCCGCATTATAAGAAGGATGTGGAGGCATTGGAGAGGGTACAGAGGAGGTTTACCAGGATGTTGCCTGGTATGGAGGGCAGGTCTTATGAAGAGAGGCTGAGGGATTTGAGGTTGTTTTCGTTAGAAAGGAGGCGGCTAAGAGGGGACCTTATCGAAGCATATAAGATGATTAGAGGTTTAGATAGAGTGGACAGTGATAGCCTTTTTCCTAGGATGGAGAAAGCTAGCACGAGGGGACACAGCTTTAAATTAAGGGGTGATAGTTATAGGATGGATATCAGAGGTAGGTTCTTTACCCAAAGGGTGGTTCGGGAGTGGAATGCCCTGCCTGCAGCAGTTGTAGATGCGCCAAGTTTGGTGGCGTTTAAGAGGTTAGTTGATAAGTATATGGAAGAGAAGGGAATGGTTTAGTTTGGAGGGGCATTGCTTTTTATATTGGTCGGCGCAACATCGAAGGCCGAAGGGCCTGTTCTGTGCTGTAATGTTCTATGTTCTATTAACAATGAAGATGAACATCTTGCCAAGGCCATTCCCACACCCCCATTTCTTGCCTTCAAATAACCGCACAATCTCAGAGACCATTGTCCGCAGCAAACTATCCAGCATTCAGGTGAATAATGATGGCAACACCACACAACTCTGCCACATCAACCTCTGCAAGATGTGCCGGATCATCGGCATGGATGCCATCTTCACACTTGAGAACATCGTCCACCAGTACACTGTACATACTCTTGCAACTCTGCCAATGTTGTCTTCCTGATACACTGCAGTAAAAGGTGTCCTGAGGCATGGTACATTGGGGAGACAATGCAGCCTCTATGACAATGGATGAATGAACACCACTTGACAGTCACCTGACAAGAATGTTCTCTTCTTGTCGGGGAACACTTCAGCAATCACAGGCATTCATCCTCTGATCTTTGGATAAGCATTCTCCAAGTCGGCCTTCATGACCATGGCAACACAGAATCATTGAGCAGAAATTGATGGCCAAGTTCTGCATACATGAGGACGGCCTCAATCAGGATCTTGGGTTCATATCACACTATCTGTAACTCTCAGGATTTGGCTGGGCTTGCAAAATCTCACGAACTATCCTGGCTGAAGACAATACACACCTCTTTAATCTGTGCTTAACCCTCTCTCTGCTCACATTGTCTGTATCTTTAAGACTTGATTATCTATAAAGACTCGCATTTCAACCATTATCTTGTAAATTGAGTTTGTGTCTACATATGCCGTTTGTGAACACAACTCGTCACCCACCTGAAGAAGGAATGACACTCCGAAAACTTTTGCTACCAAATAACTTTTGAACTTTAACCTGGCATTGTGAGATTTCTTACAGTATTTGTTGCACGTACTTAGCTGCCCTTGTAAAGGTGATGGTGACAATTGAGTGGCTTGCTAGGTCATTTTAGAGGGCTGAGAGTCAACCACATTTCTTTGGCTTTGGAGTCACACATAGGAGAAACCACATAAGGATGGCAGATTTCCTTCCCTAAAGGACATCAGTGAATGAGATGGATTTTTCTGACAAAAGGCAATGGTTTCACGGTCATCAGTAGATCCTTAATTCCAGATTATTTTAGTGAATTCAAATTTCACTATGTAGGATTTGAACCCAAGTCCCGAAAACATTAGCTAAGTTCCTGGATTAATAGTCCAGCAATTATACCATCACCTCCCCTGTGAGTTTGCAATACTGAAAAATAAGGAAAATGTGCAAATATTAAAGCTGGGGGTAGGTGGTTTTGTGAGTGTGTGTGGAGTAGGATCCTAGAGAAAATAATGGGGAATGATTCCTAGTGTGAAGCAAGGTAACTAAGGAATGGTTAAGAATGCTTTATTTCTGCAATTGATATTTAAGGTTGAATTTCTCTGGAAATATAAAAACATCTAACTGATCTTTTTAATATTCATATGATGTCACCATGGTTTTTATTTCCTGAGTTAATGTACTGGGCAAACATGGTCTAGAAGTTTATAAGTCCTCAAGGGTTTTGCATGCTACTTAAAGTATCATTATGATCAGCGAATATGTATCACATGTCAAATTTAACCAATTTCGAAAATACAATGCACTGTTATTCTCTTTTGCCGATGAATTATTTCTGTGGCTTGGAACGGTCTAGCCAAGAAGAAAGATTTTCAGATATATCCTTTACAATGGGTAATTGAGAGTCAGACAGATATCAAGTATTCTGCTCAAAAAAAATGCAGGCATGTTCCATCAAACATTGCATAGCTCTCGAGGATTTGAATATGAAAAAAAACATCCGGCGATATTCACATCAACGTAATGGAATTACGCAAGGAAATTGGCACACATGCTGAAATGAAAAGTTTAGATTTTGTGGGACATTAAGCAATTTTTAATACTTCAATAAACAATATACTGTATGAAATGACATACAAAATTAGATTTTGTATCCTGTGGATATTATTCTAAGGAACATTAACTCTCTTGATTTACAATTGAAGCAGATCTTGCAGAGAAAAAAGAACCCAATTTCTGCAAATTCAAACCTTAAGAAAAACTGCATGTAAATCTACCTGTTGGTTGTGTACTCATTTATACGCCTAAGGTAGGTAAAACTGTCGGAGAGTGATAGGAGCAAGAGAGGCATGTCATTCATCAGTGCAAGCCTAGCGAAGATTAATGTTTATCCGGCCTGGGTCATGAAATGTAATTAGTGTACCCAACCTCAACAGAAAGCCTTACTTCATAAATTCATCATATATGGCAGAGAATTCACATTTATATGTATTTTCTGCATGCATTATACATGCCTATTTTTATACAACTTTCACTGGGCTCAGCAAAGGAATCAGGCAGAAGACAGTGCAAGAAAGCCATCTGTTTGAGTTAGACTTCCCCCTCTCCTCCTCCAGAAACTCCCCCTAACCCCTTGGCTCCATGTTCTTTAAATTTTAAATTGGGCATTCTGGAAGAGAGGTAAAAAAGATCATTAACACCATCACCAGTATTCAGAGGCACGCACAGGGGAAGGTAATCTATCTTTTAGTTTTGTTCTTTGGATTCGGGTGAAGCAAAATTTACCATTCATCTCCAGTTGCCTTGACAACTGACTGACTGGAAGGTAACATGAAAGGGTATTCATAATGTGGAGGCAAAATCATACAGAGGTTAAAAATAGAGTTGAAGTGTCCATTTTCCCGGACGATGCTAGTAAACTATTTGGCTTTACAACTACCTAGCAATTGTCATGGCCATTTTTTTTTTTGGGTGCCAGTTTAAATATTGTCTTAAATCTGATTCGAGAGCTTCATCTGCCAAAGATGTGTAGGTTAGGTTGATTGCACATGATAAATTGGTACTTAATGTCAGGGGAATTAGCAGGATGAATACATGATGTTATGGGGATGGGGCCTAGGTGGGATTGTTGTTGATTCAGCCTCGAGAGGACAAATTGCCTCCTCCTGCACTGTAGGAATTCTATGATTCATTCCTCAGGACAGAGATTGAACACAAAGAATAAAGAGCTGGCCTGATATCAGCATTCCTGTATTTCAGCACAATCCTGCTATGATGGCTCCATCCTCCTGCTCCTCTCTGGGGAAAGAGGAGCTACTAAGTCCCCTCTCATGCAGGACAGAGCATCTGTCTCCTTGCAGATTCACCGATGCATGGCAACCTGTTAGCACCCTCCACTGCCCTCCACCCCCACCCTGGCCCTGATATGGAGTAATAAAATCATTGGGTGGGATTTTATGGCCACAGTTGTCCCAAAACCATAAACGCCTGTCTAAGGTGGAGGGATGTTTCCATGGTCCGCCCCTCACCTTCTCCAATTCCCGTGGCGGGCAGGACAATAAAATTCACCTCTGAGTCATAGGCCAGAATTTTTTTGCCTCACCCACCATGAAATCGGAGTAGGTAAAGGGTGGACAATGGCACTGGCAGCCCTAATTGAGTCCAATTTTACAGCTAGATAATCATAAAACGTGTCCATTCAGCCCAACAGCCTAACCAAACAGTATCTGGTTAGTTTCTGCATTTTTAATTCCTTTTGCTCATTGGGATGGCACAGTGTCACAGTGGTTAGCACTGCTGCCTCTCAGCACCAGGGACACAGATTCAATTCTGGCTTTAGGTGTCTGTGTGTGTGGAGTTTGCACATTCTCCCCATGTCTGATTGAGTTTCCTTTGGATTGTTTCCTCCCACAATCCAAAGAGGAGCGGGTTAAGTGAATTAGCCATGGTAAATGTGTGGAATTATAGGAATGAGGTAAGTCTGGATAAGATGCTCTTTTGAAGGGCTAGTGTAAACTTAATGGGGCCAATTGGCTTCTTCTGCACTGTAGGGATTCTATGGTTTTTATGGACCCAGCATGTAGTCACAGCATTCAGAGCTTTTCTTCTTTTTATTGCAAAAATAAGATTGTTCTCACTGGATCAATGCCTTTTAAAGGGGATATACAATTCAGAACAAGTGAGAGGGGCCCAATCTGTAAATAGGCCATTTGAAAAAGAAATCAGGAAATACTTGTTCAAAAGTTTGTAGAAATTGGCAACTTGCTCCCCTAAAAGCTGTAGGTCAATGAACATTTAGAAGATGAAGACCAGTAACTTTTTGTTCAGATGGCCCAGGGACCTGGAACAAAGATGGCTAGATGAGATACAGATCGGCAATTATCTAACTAGATAGCAGAAATAAACTGGTTGACTCCATTTTCGTCTTTTCAGGTGAAAATGCCTATTTTGGGGCATTTCCTTTGTTGAACGGCGTGCTTTTGGTGCAACTATGTCTCTTTCTATGAGATGGACAATCCCATTCTGGTGTGGCAACCACCAGTGGAGTCATTGGAACAATGGCAACACCTCACTCAAAAATAAGGAAAGATATTCATTAAGTTTAAGGAGAAATTGTTGGTGTCTCCAAGCTGAAAAAAAAACAGAGGGTAGTTTATGCTGATGGCCTAGAGGCTAAAATGTGCAGCCTGTAGGATCATAAGTCACATTACCAGGGAAAGTTCAAGTTAATAATCCCAGGGATGTTTAAGGTTGTCATGTGTCTGGTTTTTGGCTTAACAGGTTGTGATTTTTTTTTGAGCAGGCAACACGTTTCACTTTTAAATGCAAATTGAGCGCTGAAAGACCAGACAATGTACAATTATTTTGTTTGGTTTTATTTCTTTATTGTGCATATGGGTTTATGCATGTGCATGTGTGCGTGCATATGTGTGTGTATGTGGTGTGGTAAAATTTACAGTGAAATATCAAAGCTGGACGCATTCAAAGAGTCCCCGTGGCTACAAAACTACCAGTCCCTCAAAATGAAATTCAATGCTTCTAGCAATGAGAGTCAGCTTGTCCCGAGAGTTAATGGTGCGGCACCTAAATCCACAGCCTCCAAACAAAGAGCTGGCAATCAGGCAATAACCTTCCTACAACAGTGTGGAAAAGAGACTGCATTGAAACAAATGCCCCATCTGTACCAGGTGAACACAGTTACAGCTGTAGAATTACTAAAGAGAAAAAAAACCCATCTGAAAAACATTTTTATGAAGTATTTTTGTAATATTTGCCTGTTGCACTCCCACTCTTTAAGTGATTTTGGATTTGATAGCAGGTAGTTAGTTACCTTAGGAGTGCTCGGGCTGATCTGATCTGTTTTGTGTGTGTTTGTGTGTGTATGTGTGTCTGTGCGTGGGGGGGTGGTGCAGTTGGCGGGGGGGGGGTGGTCGGTTGGCGGTGGGGGGGGCGATGGCAGCGTGAAGGGCAGCAGTGAGGAAGATGGGGGTGCGATGTGCAGATTAACATTCGCTGTCAGTGCCAGTGTTAATGATGGAAATTGTGGACTATCGGATTACTGCCTCGGTGGGGTAAACGGAGAAACAGTTGAAGAGATGTACCAGAATTACATTTTTAAAAAATTTATTTCCGTCCTTCAGAAAGATTGAAGAACCATTCCTCGTCTCTCAAACAAATGACGGGGACATCAGGGGAGAACAAATCAATATCAGTAGAGGAAACGTTATTAAGAAGTCAGGAACACTGTAAGCGAATAAACCACCAAAGGATGGTGGCTTGCACCCAGCAATTGAAGTGAATGAGGATGCTTTGCCAAGTGCTCACTAGCTCATTAAAATCCGAAATGATACATGAGATTTGGAAAGTAGCTAATATAATTTTTTTTATAAATTGCATAGACATTAGCTAGGAGCTTACCTTGACGTCCGTAATAGTAAAAATGTAGCACAGCATTAAAATGCAAAATACAGATTGATCAAATTGAAAATAATAAATGAATATCAATGTGAATTGAAGCGAGGATTATGCATCGTGAGCTTAGGATAAAATGTAACTAAATTGTAGCACAGAAACTCAGCGAGTACATTTTGGGGTTTTACACTGATCTTTCACAATAAGAAGATCTGGTAAGATTAGGTGAAAAAAGATGAACATCTGGGTGATGTTAAATGCATTATCCAGTCTTAGTTGAAGCCAATAAAGTGTGACATTGTAGTTGTTCCTTTTAATCCTGGGCTAGAAAGGGGAATAGTTGCCCAAGGTTCCCATTCTTAGTTTTTGTCTGTACTTCTGCTGATAATGTAATTGTGTGCTCACAAAATAATATATATTCATTCACAGGGACAGGGCACTGCTGGCTGGCCAGCATTTACCGGTCAGCATTATCTCACTAACTGTCCTGGCTAGAGACAGTACACATCTCTTTAACCTGTGCTTAACCCTCTCTCCACTCATGTTTAAGACTTGATTACCTATAAAGACCTGCATTCCAATCATTATCTTGTTAATTGAGTTTGTGTCTTTATATGCCTTGTTTGTGAACACAAGTCCTCACTCATCTGACGAAGGAGCTTGAGATTCTGAAAGCTAGTGCTGCCAAATAAACCTGTTGGACTTTAACCTGGTGTTGTGAGACTTCTTACAGCATTTACTGCCCAGCCCTTGTCGCCTGGGGGCAGTTGAAAATCAACATTAATGTGACTCTGCAGTGAGGTTGCACAGTTGACCAGTGGTTAGCACTGCTGCCTCTCGGTGCCAGGGAACCAGCTTCAATTCCAACCTCAGTTAACTGTGTGGAGTCTGCACGTTCTCCACATAGCTGTGTGGGTTTCCTCCTGGTGCTCCGGTTTTCCCCACATTCCAAAATCCTGCAGAAGATGGAAGTGTGACCAACCAGTTCTCTGGATATGTGTAGTCTTTGGTGACACTGATTTTTGGGCATCTGCAAGTATGAGGAGTGCTATCCTGGGTCTGGCAAAGTACCTATGAATGATGTCTCTCGGGTTCATCCTTTGCATGCAGAACAGGCCCTCCCGCTCCTTTTTCCTGTCAATTTTGATTCTGTTTTTGACAAACCAAGAACCATCATTGACGTCTTTTTTTTTGTCCTCACCTGCCTATAAGTGAGAAGGCAGAGAGTGAAATCATCAGGCTCCATATTCCAGATGGTCTCCTCACTGCATTATCATAGAGAGCCTTTACACTCACCATTTATCGGTGTAAAAGTGAATTAGTGGATTTGGTAAAAGGGAGGATAGATCTAACACCCCTATATGGGAGTAAGATTATGTGCTAGTCAAATGCTTTAACCTCAAAGTCCTGACATTAGCAGATCTTGCCAGCTTAGCTGTTTATTTTTTAGAAGATCGGACTGTTTTCTAGATACAAACAAACTTTTGGGTGAAGGTTTAATTATAAATCCATGTAAAAAAACGATCAGAATTTTAAAACCATGTTCTGTATATTGAACAAATGGTACGAGCAATCTGTATCTATGATGAGGGCTGTATTAACAATGCCATCCCTGTGATTGCTGTGTTAGAGAGCCTTCGCTAGTGCTGTTGGAGTTATATGAGAGGGAACTGCTCCTCCAGGGGTTTCTCTAGAGTAGTTCCCTCCACATTTTAATCATGAATAAACAATTGTTAACTATCCCTGGGTCTCCTATGATTAATTGGAAGAATTCCACCAACATAAATTGTGAAGGACCACTCTTTGTCCAGCCATTGCCTGTCTTTCAAAGCTCCTTGACTTACGTCCTAGCCACAATATTGATGACTAGTGCTTAGTTTGTATGCTAGATGACCAAGACCTGACAATACATTACCAAGCGCCTTCATCCTGAGGTCTCATCTCAGGCACAGGCATTGTCCTAACCCTCAATCTAAGGTTGTGTGTTCAGCTTGGCCCAAGTGTCAATGGACACTTCAACACCAAGTGAAGGATTATCCTTAGACAGTGTGCCATTATTATCTTTCTAATGGGATGTTGTTGCTTGCACAGTCCAGCAATGGAACAACCACACCAAAACAATTGAATTTGAAATCCACATGCCAAGGTTTAAATGCTGAACAGCAATCATTAACACTCTCTCACGGAAGTGTTCCTTCAGTAGGAACAATTGTGTTAGTAGTCTGGCTCTGAGCACTTCAATTAAGCCCAAGCTAAGCCATCTCAGCTGCAACAATACTTTGACGCATTTTCCCATTTGCCTTGCTCTTGTCTTCATCCTGTCTCCATATGAACCGCCCCTACTGTGATTTCTCTGAATCTTCAGTCCATGCTAACTCCACACCACCAACTCCCGCCCCCATTGTGTGGTCCGTACTCTGGGCTTTTCTTCCCTTCAGTGATATCAATTCCTGGTACCACACGGCAGCCACAAAAAAGCTGCTATGCCGATTTGCTTATAGCCCTTCCCCCCATCCTCCCCTCTTCTTTGCCCCAAGATTTAAAGTGTAACGCCAAATTGCACTCACCTGTGAACTCCCCTCAGAATAATGGATCCAAACAGATCCTTGGAGAAAATCATCATCTTGCATACTTTAAAAAACATCCATCCACCATTTCCCTTCGCTTCCCAGCACTGAGGCAATTTTGTGGCCATATCACCACTTTTCCCTTAATTTTATTCATCCTTCTCTCATGCAATTTCTTGAATGTCTTCTGAAAGTTCATCGCCACGACGTCCACTGCAAAACTTGATCAGAATTCTCTGTTTGTTCAGCAAAGAATTAATTCAAGTAAATCAGGTTTGATTTGCCTTTGACAAATCCAGTGTACCTCCATGAACAACCCATGGCTTTCCAAATGAAAATTTATTTTGTCCCTGATAATGTTTTTCCAATAACTTTGTTATGTCATATTAAGCTGACTGTTCTTAAGCTTTCTCATTTATTCCTTGCTCTTTTTTTTTGAATACTGGTATAAGTATTAAGAGTCCTCCAGCGCTCCATGGTTACTCCTGTATCCAATGGGAATGGAAAATTTGTGATCACTGCTTCTGCACCCTCAGGTTCAAATTTGAGTCAAAAGCCTGCAGTTGTTGGGAGTGCAATGGTTTCGAAGAGCACACTGAGATTGGTCTCTTGGAGCATGAACTGCCTCATTATTGCTTGTCCCCATCAGAGAGCCTTTTCTGTATATACAACTGGGAGAGTCAGATCTCCAGATGCTGACTCAGAACTTGTAAGACTCTATCAAGCATAAATAAAAGGGAATCTGTTGAAGGGATACCAACTGCTGCTGACTTATTTCAGGGAGCAATAACTCAACTCTGATTGTTCTCAAGTTAGTTAATTAATGGAAGGAGTGCTGACCTTAGCATCCAAATAAAGATGCCTGGCAGGCTCCAGGTTCTGGAGTCCTATTAAAGCCCTGGTGTTCCTGGAGAGGGTTGACGCGGTGTCTGTCAGTCTCCCAAGACCTCCTATGTCTGATGGGCACTGTGATGTTTTATTGACCCCATTAATTACATTTTTGTTTCATTTATTTTTAATTTTCCTTTGTGATTTGTTTTTGTTTGATGCAGTGTCCCTTTGAGAGATTGCTGTTTAAATTGTCCCTTGATTTAAAAGGCCAAACCTAAGAAAGTATTAGCTATGTTGAGCTGTTCTCTTTGCTTCCTGCGGACTCTGGAGAGGAGGGACTTTTGCTGAGCTGCTTTCTTAAGGTAAGAGAAAAAAAATCTATTTTTTTCCTTTAAGGAGAGGGGAAAACGTCTAAAAGCTGAAGGGTCAGGGGGAGGCTTTCCCACTTAAAAGCAACAGTCGGGTAGCATTTAGTGTCCATTTGATGAGTGGCGATTTCCTGCACAGAAAGGCCTATAGTTGTTGTTGCACCAGTTGGGTGTTGGGGCTCGACGGTCAGAGAGTGAGGGGGGGGCTAAACCTGCCTGACATGCTGGCCCTCCCCTCAAGGCACCTACAATGCCTGTGGAAGGAACCACAATGCAGCTATGTGTACTGGGACTACCTGTAAGCACTTGACATTTGACAATACGCCTCACAAGAATATTAATTAGCTGAATAGGCCGGTTCCCTCAAACCCAAGTTCAGAAAAGAGCTCAGGACTGGACTAGAGTCAATGAGCCTGGTGACATCAACTTCTGTGCCTGTCTGGCTCCATTCCTGCCCCTGGCAGGAGCAGGATGGCACAATAGTCAGCACTGTTGCCTCAGGGTACCGGGGACCCGGGTTCAATTCTGGCCTCAGCTGACAGTCTATGCGGAGTTTGCGCATTCTCCCTGTGTCTGTGTGTTTTTCCTCCCCACACTCCGGTTTACTTCAAAATGTGCAGGTTAGGTTGATTGACCATTCTCAATTTCCCCTTCTCATCAAGGAGATTATAAATACATGGGGTTACAGGGGTAGGGCCTAAGTGGGATTGTTGTTGGTGCAGGCTTAATGGGCTGAATGGCCTCTTTCTGTACTGTAGGGATTCGATGAAAAATCCAACCCCAAGTGAGACTTATACTTGCAAACAAATATAATAAATAACTAAATTCTGCTGTAAACTGAGTGAGTTTGCCAATATCTTGAAAAAAAATAATAATTCCAAGAATTCTGACCTTGAAATGCATCACCTTTTCAGAGTCTTAGGCCCATTACCCGAGCTCCAATATTTCCTGCTTCTGATTTCCATCTTCCAAGCGTATACAAGAGATCTGGATTCCTCATTCTTATTTTCTGTCGAGTGCCAGCATTGTGTATTCACTCTAGCTCTGCCACACAAAAAAATCCTCCAAGCAGCTTGTCCCAGTGGCTGCAAGGCTTATTACAAAGTCAGCTGTGAACGTGTGGTCCCAAATGCCTGAGCAGCCTGCCAGCCGCCTTCGAAAATGTATTTCCCTTCCAACCTCTGCCTCCAAATTTACATTTTCCTCAGCCAGCTGTAAATTTTTAAAGATTTCGCCTCTCTGCTGCAGCCGTTTTAATCAAAGTTGTGTCCTACAATAGAATCCTTTTTTATCTATTTTACCCACCTACCCAGTCCCCTGACTCCAATCGGCCTGAAGTATCATCAGCTACAATCACTCTGGAAATTTTCCCAAATGCCTTATCCTGCCCAAACTCCCAAACGAGGAGGCGGTTGTCAGTAAGGCCCCCAAAGTTAAATGCGTGATTATTCCACACTCCAAAGTGATGTAGGCGGCAGACAGATTTGGTGAATGTGCTTCTCAGAGGCTGCATTAACTTCTTCTCAGGAGCCCGAGATCGCACAAGGCTGTCACTATGCTACTTAAAAGCTTACTGATATTTCTTAAAGGTGGAGGAGCATTCTAATTGCAGCAGGAATGGAATTGGTTAAAGAAGAATTGAAGACTTTGCCCGAGTTTTTCACCGTGACAGCGTTCGCAGTTGGGCAAGTGGTGGGCAAGTCAGAAATCCATTGACTTTCAGCGGGTTTGGAGCATCCCAGTGGTGGGCCAGGTTGGAAAATCTTGCTTTAGTTAGAAGCTTTAAAATGGACGCAACAAGTCAGAGATCTTGAGGATTTAGAGATAGCTGTGTAGGGGATACGCAGACGGAGAGAGATCCTCTTCCCCATCTGGACACCAAGAGGCTCTCTAGAGAGACAGAGGGCAGCAGGAGCTGTTGCTGTCAATGCCAGCAGTTTAGTCTCAAGGATCTGGATATATTGTTGATGAAGTTTCCCATGTAGTCTCTCCCATATATTCAGTCAGTGGAAGCATTTTCAAAAGCCTCTCCTTCAAATTGCATCACTCCCCTCACACACTCTCCAATCACCACACCTCCTTGATTTTCCTATCTTTAATCTCTACGAACCTTGACTCGAACCTCCCATTCATAGCCTCATTCATCCTCACATACAGTTCTTTGATTCAGCAATGGTTAGCAACTTCGGTGATATGGTAGACATATCATTTGTTCAGACTTGAAAGAGCCTCTCTTGAAGAAATTTAGGGTCACTACCTGGTTCCAAGGATTAGCAGAGTTCTGTAGTTCCAATCTTGTCCAGGTCGAAATCAGACAAATGCTCCTGGAAGACCCTATTTACGTAAAATCTTTGGCTAGTAGATCCCCTCCTGCTCATCCTCCTACAATCTGTACAGATTGTCTTCTGTGCTCCCTCTCCACCTCTTTCCTGGTTGTAGTCTGGGGGTAGTTACGATAGCCTCTGTGACTGGAATTAAGTGGTGTACTCGCAGCACTATAGTCACAACCAACTATCCCTCCACGCTGACACTATCACCACATCTCTACTTCCTCAGAAGACTAAGAAAATTTGGCATGTCCGCTATGACCCTCTAACTTTTACAGATGCACCATAGAAAGCATTCTTTCTGGTTGTATCACAGCTTGGTATGGCTCTTACTCAGCAGAGTGATTAGCACTGCTGCTTCACAGCACCAGGGACCTGTGTTCAATTCCAGCTTCAGGTCATTGTCTGCGCGGAGTCTACATGTCCTGCTTGTGTCTACGTGGGTTTCCTCCTTGTTTCCTCCTTGACTTTCTCCCAGTCAGAAAGATGTGCTGCTTTGGTTCATTAGCCATGCTAAATTCTCCCTTGGTGTACCTGAACAGGTGCTGGAGTGTGGTGACTGGGGCATTTTCACAGTAACTTCATTGCAATATTAATGTAAGCCTACTTGTAACTAATAAATAAACTTTATATTACTTTAAGAAACTATAAAGAGTCATGAACAAAGCCCAGTCTATCAGACAAACCAGCCTCCCACCCATTGACTCTGTTTATACTTCCCACTGCCTTCAAAAAGCAGCCAGCATAATTAAGGACCCCATACACTCCAGACATACACTCTTTCGTGTTCTTCCTTCTGGGGGAAAAAATACAAAAGTCTGAGGTCACAAACCAGCCGCCTCATGGACAGCTTTCTCGTCGCTGCCATTAGACTTTTGATTGGGTCTAACTCACATCAAGTTCATCTTTTTCTGCATCTTAGCTGTGACTGTAACACTACATTCTGCACCCTCTTCTTTTCCTTCTCTATGTACGGTATGCTTTGTCTGTATGTTGTGCCTGAAACAACACTTTTCACAGTATACATGTGACATATAATAAGTCAAATGAGTGCCTTCTCCACATACAGAATTGCTCCTGCGGATTTTACCAACTCCTCAAAACACCAAGTACTCAAACAAATGCAGCAGAAAACAATCAGGAATTAACAAGAGTACTAATGTCTACATTAACAGTCTCACCATGATGCCATCTGGCACTTGCCAACCCAGCCATGGGCAGAAGCAGTGTGAACTTTGAACAATTAACCAGCTCCTTACTGCCAAAACAATCAGTGCCACAGAGACAGATTTTGGGGCCTGAGTCTCTCACTGCACTTTTTCTTCCTACAACCCTTCTCCAATGCCAAGTACTTTTGCCTTCAAACTCTTCCTCATTGTCTCACCGTAACATTTAACACATCACAAGCAATGCTAGTGCATTTTAACACTTTCAGATGATGCAGCTAATACAGTACTGACATTCCAATGGCCAACTGCAGTATTTGCCTGAGCAACTTTTACCTCTTGGTGGGAAATGGACCTATTGTTAGGTCCACATCTGCTGCACTGGGACCTCCACTGCAACATCAGTAAATGGGAGTCCTGGCAGGAGGTACCTATCACAGGAAAGAACCCAAAACCACGACAAAACTATGTTTAAAACGCACCATGCACTTTGCTACTGTTTACGTAGACATTCAATCCATGAGGATTTCACCTGCTAAAGTGTGTGAGCTGCCAAGTAGTGAATGATACTTGCACAAGAGTAGCTTCCCCAGGACGTTTAATTGAGGCAGAGGTATTAATAGTTTTGGCCTGATGCTACTGACATCAGGTAGACATCTCAATGACCTTGTTGCCTGTTGCTTGCCCACCCGATTTGCTATTCAAGCTGGAGATAACAAGCTGATAAGTAATTATACGAGAAGCAGGTAACGAGAGGACTTTTGAATTTTCTCCAGTTCTGCTATGGAGACATTTTGTTTGTAGAAGCACCTCTTTCGAAACAAAAGTAAGAGCCCCTTCTCGTACCCACCTCTCCCAGAAGTAATCGGAGGGAATAGACGGAAAGCTATAGAATTGCACCATTAATTTGGCCTTTCTCCAGGAATGTACAGAACTCTTAGAGTGACTTATTAGGTTCACTAATGCAAGATATTATGAACATACCGAGATGTCAGAATGCTCTCAAGCTAATGATCTGCCAAAGAAACAGATGAACAGCGTCTCCCCACTGGTACACCTATAGGGACGAGCTGTTATGTTTGATTCGAGTTCTATCAATACGGCATCCAAGAATCTCGCTACCCTGCATATGGCCAGATTCAACTCTTCTTTGGATATATTTCAGGACAAATTAAAGGTACATTTCTGGTATTCAATGACAATGATACACAGCCTAGATTAATTCTTCTGTCTCACTACAAAGTCATTAATCTGATTTGTGTGGCATTCCTAATTAATACAAAATGTATGTCCCCAGAAATGGCTTTGTTTATGCTGAATTTAGTAAATCCATGAATGCTGGCTCACATTTACCATAATATTGTCATACCACCATTGTCAAACAGTTAATGACCCACACAAATGTGCTAGCTACCTTGCAATCCAATTTTCCCACTTGATGTTGCTCTTTTGTTAAATTAATCCATCAGACCACGCAAAGTTCATCTGTGGGAGAATCTCTCTCTTTGCCAGTTTTCATAGCATTGGACTGCAGCAAGTTTCCAACACTGTGCTGGTGCTCTCTCTGCTTGTTCAAAAAGCACTTGGCAGAGGAAAGTGGCTGTTTCTGATGATCATTAAAGGATGCAGATTTGTGTCACTTTCACCCATTCTTCACCACTTGATCCTTTGACACTATTACAGAATCATAGATGCATAGAATCAAAGAATCCCCATAGTGCAGAAGAACGTTATTCAGCCCATTGAGCCTGCAGAACAACAATCCCACCCAGGCCCTATCCTCATAACCCCACATATTCACCCTGCTAATCCCCCCGACACTAAGGCTCAACTTAGCTTGGTCACTCATCTTAAACCACCACCACCACCACCAACCCACCACCCACCACCACCCCCCCCCCCCCCTCCCCCCCCCAACAATACACACACACACATATCTTTGGACTGTGGCAGGAACCTGGAGGAAATTCATGCAGACATGGGGAGAACATGAAAACTCCACACAAACAGTAACACAAGCCAGGAATCAAAAGCAGGTCCCCGGCACTGAGGCAGCAGTGTTGACCATTGTACCACCCCACAATGAGGAATATGAACTCCAAATAACTCAACCTTGTTTGAGGGCATTTACTACTGGTGACAGAGCTGGATGTCATTGCAATACAAGCAGGTTAGGACTTTTGGGTGCTCTATTGGAAATAGGGGACCTACATTGCATGGTTGCATGAAAAATACCCCTGCCAAATTCAATAGTGTCTTGGGTGCACATTCAGGTTCAGTGCAAGCTTTCGTATTACATTAGCCCAAGTTTCTGGATTAATAATTTGGTGACAATAGCACTAGGCCTTTGCTTCCTATCAAATTTCTATTTGATACAATTAAATATTGTATCAAATGCAAATATTTACATTACCATAAAATTATCTAAATTTAAAAGCAAAAGAAATTAAGGAAATAACAGCATGCTGAGAGGAACTGCAGCTAGTCTATTAGAAACTGAAGGTTAAAATTAATTTGATATAGTTCATTCAGCTGTATCAAAGGGTTGCGAAGTGGCTAATATGGTCACAAAAAACATAAGGATCCTTGAAATTAAAGTCTTCTTATTTTGGCATTCACCCATAACAGAAAAAATACTGGATTCTATTACAATACAAATTCAAAAACATCTCCTGAAAGCAGAAGCAATAAATCGAAGCTAA
Source organism: Sphyrna mokarran (assembly GCA_024679065.1). Lineage (NCBI taxonomy): Eukaryota > Metazoa > Chordata > Chondrichthyes > Carcharhiniformes > Carcharhinidae > Sphyrna > Sphyrna mokarran. The sequence goes on along the minus strand of JAGIQG010000023.1, from coordinate 19,075,274 downwards.
CATGAGCTCAGGAGAAGTCGGTTGTAACAAAAGAAATTTATTGTCATTCGTTGATGGTGTAAGATTTGTGGTTGCGAATAAAGATGATGAATATTAGATCTCTTGACTTTTGGAAGCATTTGACAAGGTCCATTCAGAGAGTGTTTTGGCTAAACTACAAACTCAGGGGATCCAAAATGAGTTGGATGGCTAATTGGCTGGATAATAGGGAACAGAGAGTATTTATCAGTGGTCACAGTTTCAGTTGGGCAGCTACTCTGAGTGTTATCCCCAAGAGATTGGTTTTGAGATCCGCCACTATTCATAGTTAATAGTGGTTGAAACAAAAAATATTGAAAAAATAATGTCTGTCTGTGGCTGACAAAACACTGTACAGCATAAAGGATGTCCTGAGAAGATGAATATCATCCAAAGACACCGGACGGCCAAGAGATGAATTGTAGATGTTACTGTGATAAATAAAGCATTTGCAGAAAATTGAAGCTCTAGATGTAATAATACATCTCAGAGGTCAGACTGACAATATCGTATTTAGCCATTATCTATATTGCTGGTCACGATACTTTCAAATAGACATTGGTGGACAGGGAACAATGCAGATAATACTTATTGTGAGTATTTAGTCAACTAAACAATGATTAAAATCTTTTTTTTTAATTTTTAACTTCACTATAACCAGTGTCTTGCATACTGAATTGATCACAGATGGGGTATAGGAAATGTAAACATGCAAGCTTTCCCTCTACTGCCTCAAGAAAAGAAAACATTTGAGATGGAATTTTCCAAAAAATTGGCCAAGTGTTAGGTTGTGACTGAAAATCTACCCAGAAACATGGCCTAGTTTTATGAACAGATCTGTTTAAAAAAAAACAATCCAGGGCATGGTTTACGCCACCACTCTGGTGGGATGGAGTAAAGGTGGCGAGGCTGGCTCCTCTGAGATTTTTAAAGGGCTCCCTGCTCTGCCCAAAACTCCGACTCCCATTCAACCATGGAAGACCCCAAGTCCTCCCCATATAAGCTACGGGTGACACCCTTGCCTCTATCATTGAAATCTGTGGAGATACTCTCACCTCTCTTCCCTCTCCGCTTTGTTATTGGCATACCCCCCTTCTCCCCACTACACACAAGGGGAATCCCCCCCCCTTTCTCCCTCCATCAATGGAGGAGGGTGACCCACTGGCAGTGTCCAACTCGCTGCCAGGGGGCATTGTCCAGCCTTGACTCTCGACCTCCAGGCACCGCCACACCCCTCAGAGTGGGCATCTCACCTGGTTATTGTTATTGAAAATCAGTAGTGAATCACGCCTGCGTGACTTCACAATGTCACAGGGGAAATTCCACAGGCCAAACGCTACAGTGTGAAGCTGTATAATTAATTTAGATTCATGCAAATCAGATTCACATCCATTCTGGGCATGAACCTGATTACATCGCTGGTGGGGGTGGGGGCACAGGGGGTTGGGGGTTGGTAGTGAGGTAGATCTCAAATCAAAATGTCACTGGCACAAATCCAGTTAGCAGCCTCCGGCAAACGGACCTGCTAAATCTTGCCACTAGTCTTCAGTTTTTCCTTAATTTTCCCATTTTTCCTCTGGTTCTCCTACTGCACGGTGCCTTACATGGTGATTCCATGTTTAATTTTGAGTGAATTTCAATGCATATTCATACTGATTATATCTGTCTGTTTGGCACATCTCAGCAACTTTTCTTTTGCTGCTTCCTTGGCCAGCCTTAAACACATTAGATGACAGTATTATGTTCATCTCATTAAGTTCATTTTCCATCCCTCCATCTGATGAAACAAAAAGACCCGTGTGTTTCTTTTTCTTGGTACATTACCTTTTAGCAAAGTGTTTTACATTCATCTTTGCATTTGGCTGTCTCAGTATGTTTGCTTTCTTGTTTGCCCTACCTTGTTTTTTGTTGTATTCCTGATTGCTCACAAATTATAACACAATAATCAAGATTATCATTGCAACCACTTAATATCTGAAAGCATTGATCTACCAGGTGTGGCACAGTGGCCTCACAGCACCAGAGACTTGAGTTCGATTCCTAACTTGGGTCACTCTCTGTGTGGAATCTGCATGTTCTCCTTGTGTCTGTTTGGGTTTCTCTGGGCACTCCAGTTTCCTCCCACATTCTGAAAGATGCACTGGTTAGATACATTGACTGGAGCAGGCACTGGAGTTGGGAACTAGGGCAATTTCAGAGTAACTTCATTGCAGTGTTAATGTAAGACTTATTTGTGACATGTAAATAAACTTTAACGTTTTAACTTCAATGGTAATTCCATGTTAGGTGGCTATCTCCCACCATTCACAATTCTCTACGTTCTTCTTTGTTACTTTTTTTTATCTTGGAGCCTCTTGCATGGCATGTTTTTTCATTTTTTATGTTCTGTGGGTTGTGGATTTCAAACTGAGGGAGAGAGTGAGGGTGCAATGTGTGCGACTGCTTGAACCATCTCCTTCTCTATTTCTCTTGGGGATGGGTTCATTGTCATGGTGAACTAACACCAATGTTTCATCACCTCTTTAAGGTTTTCTCCTGGTGGAAACTCACAGAATTTGTTTTGCATTATGGGGCACCTCATTGATCCCTTGGTCTTAAGAGCAATAAAGGTGCTTATGCAATATGTTTCCTTGCTTTTGAAAGCTCCATTATTCTGTCTTTCCACCCAGAGTCTTATCTGAATAAGCCAGCACACATTGGGGATGTGGTAGCAGTTTGGGAATCTTTTGCAATGTGAAGCAATCTTTGCCCTTAACTCAACCACTTCCAAGTTTCCCGGCCAATAAGTGAGTGTGGAGCAGATGATGTGACAAGGGAATGATTTGCAGTTAAAGGAGCCCTGGCAGGGATTAGGAAACCTATAGTTCAAAATTACTGTTAGAATTGCATCCGCAGAGTGCATACTTATACGAGAATTTGGTGTCAGAACATATTTTAAAGTGCATCATTTTTGCATGAATAAATGTCCTTGTTGATTCAATAAATTTATTTGAGAGAGAACATTGATGTCTGTGCCTTCAACTACCGCAGAAATGGAATGGAGATCTCGGAAGACTGCCCACTGAGTCTCAGATAACTACTTTGAGGTCCGATTGTGGGAATTGAAAGCTGAAAGGATCTGATATTTGTCAAGGACAGTCAGAAAACACCAACCCTTCATTCAAACGCTACATGGAAGTTTGCAGCTGGATTGTAGTAGGAGATCCTACCACAGAGAGGTTCAAGGACCTCTGGGAAACAGGAACAGCTACAAGCATCTCAATTTGAGGTGCCAAGCTACATTTTGAATTCCTCAGCATTCCCCCAGACCAACACAGTTTGCAAATGCACTCATTTTACTCTCAAGGCATCTCCTCACATCCCCCATTTACATGGTAAACACTGATGAAATCCTGAGGTCTCTGGATTATTAGTCCAGTGGCACCACGTGCCACTGCCTCCCCTAACTGGGTGCAATCTCTTTCTAGGAGCAACAGGTGTATCTCCCATAACATTCCCTCCTCCCACAGAATCCAAACTTCCAGGGCATCTTTTGGATGCTGGGAGCTCTCCTAATTCTGTGCCTCTGACATGAGAATTGAAATTTGCGTCCAAATGTTATCGTGTCCAAATATTGTTGGCAATGAAATCTGCCTGCTAAGGGGAATAGGATGTAGTGAACACTCTCTTAAATAAATTTTAATACTGAATAAAATTATAATCATGACCTTTAGAATCAATAAGGACATTTGTGTAAAAATGATGCATTTTAAAATATGTTCTGACACCAAATCCATGTGTACAGTATGCACTTAGAGGATGAAATTCTAGCAATTATTTTGAACTATCGGTTTCCAATTTATTTATTAGCCTTGCTTCCTTTTAGGCAATGACAAATTACTGCAGTACTTTGCCAAGCAAAATCATAGAATAATCTAATGAGAGTCCATGGTTGCCAATGCCCTCTTTTGGGCAAGGTTCATTGAGGAGCCTCCTGGTGTACTATATTTCTTTCAAGTATCATACCTTGTGCCTTTAGATTGCTCTGAAAATTATTTTTACTTGCTTTAACCTACTCACTATCTCTATTGTAAAATGCATTTGCTCTGAGCTTCATTTGATTGATGTCATGGGTCCAAATCATCCAGTCTTCAACTCATCCGAGACTGGACAAACCCTCAAGATGCACATTGGGACCTGCAGAGAGATCAGCCCAATGTATCTATGGGAATTTCTCAAAGTTTGAATGTTATCTGCTCCCAGGGATCCAGCTGGTCAACATCTCAGACAGATTTCAGGCACATTTGTCTTATTTACCTGGATAGCTACTCAGAAAATGTTGGACAGAAAAATCCTAGTCTAATTCCTGGATACACTGACACCACTAACTCACTCATTGCCCACTTGACCTCTTAATTCCTTCCAATCTAACTTGATGAGATCCAACCACCCAATTTCCCCTGACTTCAACCCTCCCCAACTTGCGCCAATGCAGCATGTTTAACCCCAACTACCCAATATCACACTTCCAGCTGTAGCTCCACCCAACCCAGTTGCTACCTTTCCTACCTTCCACTCCACTCTCCTAGTACCCTACCAGCTGCCACTTTACCCATTTACCAAGTTACACCCCCTACCTACCCACTTACATGCCTACATACTCACCCAATGAACCTATTGAAAAGTTAGGAACATTTACGTGCTTCTCAGAATAGGGTAATAATGCTATGAATGATAGAGATGGAGGAAGATATAATATAGATTCCCTTTGCTTTCTGGGAGGATTCCTGTGCTGAGGGGGATCTGCCGTTTCTTCCATTGGAAGTTGGAGTCTTTTCCACATGTGCAGGTAAGTGTTCAACTGAGTTAGACACAGATTCAGACACTGGGAGCTTTAGGCCTTTGCTCTACAATATTGCCATGTAGGCAAAATGAGTGTATTGATTTGCAATTATTCAAACAATATTATGCCCTTTGAAATGAATTTTGGGCTAGTACGGTAGCAGAGTGGCTGGCACTGCTGCTTCATAGCTCCAGGGATTGGTTCAAATCTGGCATTGGCTAACTATGTGGAGTTTGTATGTTTTCCCTGTGTCTGCGTGGATTTTCTCCAGGTGATCCAGTTTCTTCCCACATTCCAAAGACATGCAGGTTATGTGGATTGGCAATGATAAATGACTCTTTAGTGCCCCAAGCTGTGTAGGTTAGATGTTTTAGCAATAGGAAATGTGGGTTTATGGGAAGATGGTGGGGGAGAATTTCTACAGTGCAGAAGGAGGCGATTTTGGCCTATTGAGTCTGCATCGACCACAATCACATCCCAGACCCTGCTCCCTTAACCCCATATATTTATCCTGCTAATGTCCCTGGCACGAGGGTCAATTTAGTATGGCCAATCAACCTAACCCGCGCATCTTTGTAGTATTACAGTCACAGCTAGGATGTGGAAAAAGAAGTTCTGTCAGAGAATAAGTGCAGACTTGATAGGCTGAATGGCCTCTTCTGCACTGTAGGGATTTTATGATTCTATGATAAGTTTAGAATCTGCAGTCAAAAACACATGAGAATAATATAAATTTTGCAGGACAGTATTCATGAAGAGGTTCTGTCAAGTGACAAGAGAAAATAAGTGAAGATTCACAGACAAAGAAAGGTACTGTGGGCTTGGAATCGGCCTGGGCAAGTTTTCAAGCATCAATTCAGTCTACAGAATTGTGCCCAAAGATGGGGGACTGTGAGAATCTGGTCCTCACAAATCATCAAAACAATTGCTCTGAGTCGCTGGCATCTGTTGTTTTCCTGCTGGAAGAACTTGCTTGGAGGCCATCTTGCTGTCTGCCACCCTCAGGTAAAGAGGGATGCCAGGGTGGAGGATAGTGGAGATCACAGCAGTCAGCAGCCAGTGAGTGTGTGCTGTGGATAGAATTCCAAAGCCAACCTGCTTAGCTAGATGATGATGTACGAGAGCAGCCTGCCAGCAGGAGCAGAAAAAAAAAAGGAAAATAAGTGCAAAATAATAAATGCGCCATTCATTTTCAGGTTTTGTAAGCCCTTTCGTATTGACAGTTATCCAGATAATTTGTGAAATCCATCAGTGACACATGATTAATTGCTCCATGAATCAAGTCGATCAGATAAGTCCCGAACAACAAAGTGCTGAGGAAATTCTGATTAAGGCCTTAAGTGGAATGTGTCTTTCATATCTCACCCCTCCTGTGCGTGTTCCATTTGTGCTGCACCTTTGAAATATAAATTTGTGTTAGCAATCATTTATAAAACCACTTGGGGTTTTGAAAATATGAAAAATAGAACTAGATTTCTCAACGTACATGGACGCTATATTCCGGATACTGAAATAGCCAGAGACCTTTGCTCAGTGGTTTAAATGTTAATCTTGTCATGTTAGCTGACTGAGGATTAACATTTCTCTTCAGTTCTGAGGCAGGAAGTGATACTAATGCACATAAATTTAAAAGAAAGGTACCTTGTTTAAATTTAGAACGGAAAAGGAAAACGCCAAGCTTAATATTGCCCTTGCTGTTTAAGTTTCATTTGCACGACACAGACTTCTGCTCTAATTTATAATTGCTATCGATAAAATTAACTTGAAAGCACCCATGACAGAAATGAAAAATCTCATCATTAGCAATAATAAAATGCTAAACCTTTATTTCCAAATGCAAGTGATGGGTAAAATTAGCTTCAATAATATTATTAAAGTATGAAAAAAGCTAAGTTGCTGTTATTTATTCAGAAAATGTTGGATCACTGGGAGGTCTTCCAAAGAGGATGGGACCTGTACAAGAAGGGCGGTTACAGCTCAACTGAAGGGGCTAGCAGGTTTGCTCATCTGGTTCGGATGGGTTTAAACTGATGTGGCAGGGGGATGGGGATCAGAAAATAGGTCAGCAAATATAGAGACTGAGGATGAGCATGGGTCCAAGACAAGGCTACCTAAGAGGAAGAGCAATCTGGAGGAAGATGAACTCAGTGAGCCTGGAGGTCTGAAGTGCATCTGCTGAAATGCAAGGAGCATAACAGGCAAGACAGATGAACTAAGAGTCTTAATGCATGCGTGGAACTTGGATGTGGTTGCAGTGACAGAGACGTGGTTAAAAGAAGGACAGAACTGGCAGCTGAATATTCTGGGGTGTAAGTGTCTTAGGCGAGACAGAGGACAGACTAGAAGAGATGGGGAAGTAGCAATACTAGTTAAGGAGCATATTACAGTAGTACAGAGGGTGGACAATTTGGAAGGATCACGTAATGAGACTCTGTGGGTAGAGCTCAAAAACAGGAACGGCGCAGTCACTTTGCTGGGGGTATACTGTAGGCCTCCCAGCAACCCACAGGAAGTTGAAGAATGGATGTATAAGAAGATTCTGGACAGATGTAGAAAAAATAAGATTGTTGTATTAGGGGATTTAACTTCCCTCATATAGACTGGAAACCCCTTAGGGCTGGGGGTCTGGATGGGGCTGAATTTGTAAAATGTGTCAGGAAGGTTCTTTGGAACAATATGTTGATAGTCCAACTAGAGAGGGGTCATCAAAGTTTCAGTGGGGGAATAAGTGGCAAACAGTGACTACAATTCTGTAAACTTTCAGTTAGTCATGGGAACGGACGAGTGTTATCCTATGGGTAAGATGGCATCTGATCTAGATTACTGAGGGAGACAAGAGATGAAATTGCTGAGCCTCTAACACAAATCTTTGTTTCTTCATTAGACAAAGGTGAGGTCTCAGAGGATTGGAGACAGCAAATGTGGTCCCATTATTTAAGAAGGGTAGCAAGGATAACCTGGTAATTACAAGCCAGTGAGCTTGATGTCCATGGTAGGGAAATTGTTGAAGATTCTTAGAGATAGGATGTATACACATTTAGAACTGAATAGTCTCATTAGTGATAGACAACATGACTTCTTACAAGAAAGGTCATGCCTCACAAATTTGGTTGAATTTTTTGAGGGAGGTGACAAAAATGATTGATGAGGAAAGGGCCGTGGATGTCATCTACATGGATTTTAGTAAAGCATTTGATAAGGTCCCTCATGGCAGGCTGGTACAAAAGGTTAAATCTCACAGAATCAAAGGTAAACTAGCTAGATGGGTACAGAACTGGCTTGGCCATAGAAGACAGATAGCAGTGGAAGGGTCTTTTTTTGATTGGATGTATGTGACTAGTGGTGTTCCATAGGCCTCTGTACTGGGATCTCTGCTGTTTCTGATATATATAAATGATTTGAAAGGACTCATAGCTGGTTTGATTAGTAAATATGCAGACAACACAAAGATTGCTGAAGTTGCGAAGAGTAATGAACATTGTCAGAGAATATAGTAGGATATAGATAGACAGGAAAATTGGACGGAGAAATGGCAGATGGAATTTAATGCAGATAAATGTGAAATGATGAATTTTGGTAGATCTAATAAAGTAGGGGGGAACTATACAATAAATGGCAGAACCATCAGGAATATAGACACACAGAGGGACCTGGGTGTGCAAGTCCACAGATCCTTAAAGGTGGCAACATAGGTGGAAAAGGTGGTGAAGAAGGCATATGGCATGTTTGCCTTTATTGAACAGGGCATAGAGTATAAAAGTTGGCATATGATGTTGCAGTTATATAGAACATTGGTTAGGCCACATTTGGAATACTGCGTCCAGTCCTGGTCACCATACTACCAGAAGGACATGGAGGCTATGGAGAGAATACAGAAAAGATTTACTGGGATGTTTCCTGGTATGGAGGGTCTTAGCTATGAAGTGTGATTGAGAAAGCGTTGTCCTCTCTGGAAAGACGGAGGTTGAGGGGGAAATCTAATAGAAATTTATAAAATTATGAAGGGCATAGATAGGATGAACAGTTGGAAGCTTTTTCCCAGGTCGGAAATGACAAACACAAGTAGTCACAAGTTCAAGGTAAGTGGGGGAAGGAGAGCAAGGTTCAATACAGTTATACAGGGAACGTATTTTACACAGAGGGTGGTGGGGGCTTGGAATGCACTACCAAGCCAGGTGGTTGAGGCAGACACGCCACATGATCAGACTGGGAATAGAGGAATACAAGTGGATGGTCTAGTTAGGAACACATGATCGGTGCACGCTTGGAGGGCTGCAGAACCTGATTCTGTGATGTCTTTTTCTTTTCTTTGTTCTTTTGTGAATGTTTATTTTCCTTTCTGTACCAAATTTGATACAATTCACTAACTCTAATTTACACTGCCATTGCAATCACCATGTTCTAAATGTCACAGTCTTTCAGTCTGATTGGTTAAAGAGATACACAGTTGATTATTCGGTTTGCTCACATTCGAAATGCCTTATTTCCTCACTGCATCATTATCAGCAAAGTAGTGGGAGTCGATGTTTTGACCTGAAGAATGCAGGGGCAAATCTGACAAGTGGAAGCAAAACATGCCCCGTGAAGAAGCGTGCAATTGAATAACATGTTGCCTGAGAACATTATTCATTACCTCACGTTCAAATGCAACAAGGATAGACGGGATGACATTTTCATCTGTTTGATGACTGCTAAGGGTTACAAATTAACTGATTCTGAGCAATTTTCAATTTTGTTCTCAGCGAGTACAAGCTAACTTTGCAAACCTGCCTACACAACTCTCCCTTAGTACCAAAAAAAATCTGACAATTAAGGTCTAGGTACTCTGTGGAGCACCCAAGGAGATTTTTATGTATGCACACACTAATGTTGTTTACCTTGATACTTATATTATCAATGTATATGTGTGCTACACAGAAATGTGCATGTGGTGTGTCAATGTATGTGCACACACACACACATTTATATACATAATGTACCTCATTATTTCTTTCTGTATACAAGCATCCCTTAGGAGAGTGAGATGTGTTTTGTATTACTTTACTGCTAATCGAAAAATCAAGAGAAGGGAAAGGATTTTTGTCAGAATTAATTAATATCTCGGGGAACTAAAGTACACAGTAATCTCTTTTCTCTTCGGGACCTCATTACAAAACCACAAAAAGAGAAGAAACTGCCAGAACATTCTCAGATCTATGAGGAATTGTCTAAATTAGTCGCTGCATATTTCACACCCACAGGCATTGCTGTTAATATCTACGTGCTATTCACATTCATACCTGACACCAAAGTGTACAGAGGTGCCATCCTGTTATTCCTGTCCTCAAAATTAGAATGATAACCAAGGTTACAGATGTCATCAGGTACCTGCGGATTTCATCTGCTCAGAATGCTGTTGTTGAAAATCAGCTACTCACACTAAACATTTAATTATAAGTCTTAATTAGTATAACCATGTGGATGCAATTCTATTCCAGAAGCAGTGCAGAAAAATAAATTTATTGTTGCAATATGTAGCTTACAAGTGTCAGTAATTGCACAGGCATAGCAACTATTCTCTGTCTCTCACCATTCATTATTGTCACATATTAGTATACAGTGAAAAGTATTGTTTCTTGCATGATTTGCAAAATATAATGTACATAGAGAAGGAAAGAAGGTGCAGAATGTAGTGTTACAGTCATAAATAGGGCGTACAGAAAGATCAGCTTAATGATTTTATGATAATGTGATAGGTCCGTTCAAAAGTTTGTTGGCAGCAGGGAAGAAGCTGCTCTTAAGTCATTTGCTATGTGACCTCAGACTTTTGTATCTTTTTCCCAATGGAAGAAGGTGGAAAAGAGTATGTCCAGAGTGAATGTGTCCTTGATTATGTTGGTTGCTTTTTCAAGGTAAGACAGAGTCAGTGGATGGGAGGCTGGTTTGAGTGATAGACTGTGCTTTGTACATAACCTTTTCTACATACTTACGGTCTCAGTCAGAGCAGCTGTGATACATCCAGAAAAGATGCTTTCCATGGTGCATCTGTAAAAGTTGGTGAGAATTATAGCGGACATGCGAAATTTCCTGAGCCTTTTGAGAATTTATGGCACTGTTGTGCACTCCATCAATAGAAGGGATAGATGTGGGCAAATCCAAAGTTATGCAGTATGTTCAGCACAAAGGTGCCATTTAGGCAGTTAGCTCTATGTTCTAGTCAGTGATGTACAAAATGAGTCTTGGTGCAACCAGAGTCAAGCTTTCCTGTAGCTATTGCTCCTCCCTTCCGAAACAAAAAATAATTCATCCTGGGTCAGGGTTCTGAATAAAGATGCTGCAATCTCTCTAATGTTAATACCTCCTATTTTACTCTGCTAGTTGTCTTGGGGAGGGAAGAGTGACTTATCGGGATACCTGGCAAGGTAGAAAAATTGATTTCTGCGCAGCACCCAAATTCTAAAGTTATAACTTGTATTTCAAACAGAGTAAAGAGATTGTGGAGGAGAAACAAAATCATTTGTGAGGTTAAGGCAATGTATGGAAAATGGACTGGCAGGGAACATAAAAGGAAACTACAAAGAATTTTATAAGCATATGAAGTGAAATCAATAGTTAAAGCAAGTGTTGGGGCAATTAGAGATGAAGAAAGAGATTTTATGGACAATGAAGGAAACTATTTGTGTAATGTGCTGAAGAATTCACATTAGGTCATGGGTGTGGGAATGAAGAAGAGAAGATGAAACAACTAATAATTATTAGACGAGAAAGTATTGCTGAGGATCTGTACCCTTATTAATGAAGAAAATATTGAAGAATCTGATTATAACCTTTAACACTTCCTTTGTTATAAAATCATAGGATCCTACAATGCAGACGGAGGCCACTGAATCTGCACTGACCTCAATCCCATGCAGGTCCCATCCACATAATTCCATATATTTACCCTAGATAGTCCCCTGACACCAAGGAGCAATTTATCATGGCAATTTGCTTTATCGTAAGCAAAGTGCGTGACATCTGTTTCAGCATGCCTACACTGGAATCTTCTACAAATATGGCTGGTATCATGTTACCAGCATAGTGTGTTTTCTTACCATTCTGCAGCATGCGATAATGCAGAGGGACCTGGGGGTCCTTGTGCACGAATTGCAAAAACACAGTACGCAGGTGCAGCAGGTGATTAAGAAGGCGAATGCAATGTTGGCCTTTAAAGCGAGGGAGATAGAATATAAAAGTAAGGAGGTTCTGTTGCAGCTGTATAGGGTGCTGGTGAGGCCGCAGCTGGAGTACTGTGTGCAGTTTTGGTCGCCGTATTCGAGGAAGGATATATTGGCCTTGGAGGGGGCGCAGAGAAGGTTTACTAGGCTGATACCAGAGATGAGGGCATTGGATTATGAGGAGAGACTGAATAGCTCGGTTTGTACTCTTTGGAATTTAGAAGGCTGAGAGGGGATCTTATAGAGACATATAAGATAATGAAGGGGATGGATAGGGTAGAGGTTGAGAGACTCTTCCTGCTTAGAAAGATAGCAGGACTAGAGGGTACAGCCTCAAGATTGGGGGGGTGGGGGGGTTCAGATCAGAGTTGCAGAGGGGTTTTTCACGCAAAAGGTGGTGAATCTTTAGAATTCTCTGCCTGATGAAGTGGTGGAGGCTTCCTCTCTGAATATGTTCAAGTCAAGAGTGGATAGGTTTTTAATTGACAAGGGAATTAAGGGTTACGAGGTGAAAGCGGGAAATTGGTACTGAACCACTACAAATTAGCCATGAATGACGGGGCAGGCTCGAGGGGCTGTATGGCCTACTCCTGCTCCTATTTCTTATGTTTGTTATGATTTTACACCCATTCTATGCCTGTAACAAATATCTGGTCCAATTTGGCAGTGAAGATAAAATGTTGATTACAAAGATTGAAAACATAAAAACATAAAAACTAGGAGCAGGAGTGGGTCTTCTATCCTTCGAATCTGCTCTGCCATTCAATAAGATTATGGCTGATCTTTTTGTGGACTCAGCTCCACATACCCGCCCATTTCCTAGGATGGAAAAAGCTAGCACGAGGGGACACAGCTTTAAATTAAGGGGTGATAGTTATAGGACGGATATCAGAGGCAGGTTCTTTACCCAAAGGGTGGTTCGGGAGTGGAATGCCCTGCCTGCAGCAGTTGTAGATGCGCCAAGTTTGGTGGCGTTTAAGAGGTTAGTTGTTAAGTATATGGAAGAGAAGGGAATGGTTTAGTTTGGAGGGGCATTGCTTTTTATATTGGTCGGCGCAACATCGAAGGCTGAAGGGCCTGTTCTGTGCTGTAATGTTCTATGTTCTATGTTCTATATTCACCATAACCCTTAATTCTTTGCTGTTCAAAAATGTATCTATCATTGCAAAAAATTGATTTTTTTTTTCAGACTAGAAGGAGAAATACAGGACGTCCCAACAGTCAGTGTTAGCCCTATTTCTCTTCTCAGTAAACACAGATATGTTGGTTTCAGGACATACCGCATTGAAATCTGCAGACGATGTAGAAATGCTGAGCATGTTATACTGTCATATCTGAGGTTTCAGGAGTATATAGACAAGGCAGTAGATTTGGCAGATAGGTATCAGATTAAATCTAATATGGCAAAATGTGAGCGTAATACATTTTAAAAAAACAGAATGATAAAATATAAACATCAAAGGTAAATTTCTGAAAGGATTAGTTGACAGTTTGAGTGATTCAGATGCATACAATTAAAAGAAGGAGGAGGATAGAACTATTTAAAAAAAAGCAACTAAATCCTCTGTTTTATAACTGGGGAATTAAGTACAAAAACAAGAGGTACCATAGAAGCTTTACAGTGCAATAAGGAGTCATTCAGTCCATCATGTATGTGCTGACCAAAAAGAGTAAAAAGAAACTAGCCACTCATTTTAATCCTGTTTTCCGTAGCCTTGCAGGTTCCAGCACTTCAGATGTTAATGCCGGTACCATTGAAACATGTTGGCTGGTTTAGTCTCAACCATCAGCTTACACAATGAATTCCAGACAGCCACCATCCATTGGGTAAAAACGCTTTTCCTCTTGTCCCATTTAATCCTTCCACCAATCACCTTAAATCTATGCCCCAGTAATTGATAGCTCAACCTGGGGAAACCAAGTCTTTCTTGTTTATCATGTTTAGACCCCTCATAATTTTGCACCCCTCAATTAAGTCACTCCTTAGCTTCTTCTATTCTTAGACAAACAACGTAGCTTATCCAATCTCTCCTCATAGCTGCAGTTTTCAAGCCCACACAACATTCCTATAAATCTCCTCTGCACTCAAACTGGAGCAATTATGTTCTTTCTGTAAATGTAACCAGACCTGTACACAAAACTCCTCCTGGAGCCTAACCAAATTTTTATACAGTTCCAATTTTACACCCTGGCTTATATATTCAGTACTTGGACCAATGAAGGAAAGTATTCCATTGGCTTTCTTGATCATCACCTTATCTGCCTACCCTGCCACTTACAAGGACCGTGGACAAGCACTCCAAGATCTATCACTTGTTCAAAACTTTTCAATTTCTTTCCCATTTGTTGAGTATTCCCTTGTAATGTTTGCCCTCCGCAAACGAAGCACTTCATACTTTAAATAAGTATTACTAAGTTAATACAGAATATTAATATTTTGAGTCCAGTTTTAGATGTTCTACTTAAGCAAAAATATCAAGCCAATGGAGAAATTGAAAAACAAAAGGTCGTGAATGAAGCCCAGTTCATCATGCAAACCAGCCTCCCATCCATTGACTCTGTCTACACTTCCCGCTGCCTTAGAAAAACAACCAGCATAATTGAGGACCCCATGTACCTTGGACATACTCTCTTCCACCTTACTCCAATGGAAAAATGATTCAAAAGTCTGAGATTGCATACCAGCCCACTCAAGAACAGCTTCTTCCCTGCAACCATCAGGCTTTTGAATGGACATGCCTTATATTAAATTGATCTTCTTCTACACCCTATCAATGGCTATAACACTACATTCTGCACCCTTCCCTTTCCTGCTCCCCTATGTACTATAGGAATGGCATGTTTTGTCTGTATTGTGTGCATGAAGCAATAACTATTACTGTATCCCAATACATGTGACAAAATAAATCAAATCAAAAAAGAAATTTCAGCCATGATTTTACGGATGTTCACAATTATGGGTAAATTTTCTCCATCTTCTAAGTGATCTTTCGACTGCCTTGCTGGGTTTGTTTGATGTCTATGCTTTTTTTTCCACTATATTTTCAAACATTTAGGAGAAATAAAATGTTGTGTTGAGCCCCACAACTCAGTGCCCACTCAGCTAGCAACTTTGAACCCTGGGAGAAAGCAGAACTTGATCAAAAAAAAAGTTGCAAGGAATCTCCTCCTCCCTTCACCCTTCCATGAACACAGCCCCCAATCCCTCCACTCCATAGACAGGGAACCCATCCAGGGAAGTCCCTCCACCATGGACATTGGACCCCCTCCATCAAGGTAACCCCCCCCAGCTCCCCCCCATCTGGAACCTCCCCAGTGGAAGCCCCATATGGTAGCGGCGAATCACTGCCTAGGTATGACCCTCTCCCTCTGGGGTCTGTAATTATCAGTGCGCTCCCAGCAAGGACCATTCACCAGGTTACTGTTGGGGCAGACTAGTTGTAGACCCCAGAGGCAGTGCAAATATGAAGGAATAATATAGTGAGGAAGTCCACCAATGAGATATAAACATCTAGCAATGGGGTCCCCAATTTTTCATGGCCAGAATCCTGTCATTGGTGGGGGGGTTCTAGGGGCATCCTGAATGATGAATCTGGTTGATGTAAAAGTCATTTAGGGACCCCTGTTGGATTCTCTGCCTCCACTGGATTTGCATTCCCAATAATCCCAGTTTCTGATGAGATAAATAAAGGAAAACTGTTCCCACTAATACATGAGGCACCACATTTAATATCACCACCAAAAGCAAAACGGAAAGGTCTCAAGAATATTGATCCATTGGAATAGTGTTGCTGGCACCTAGAATAGAAATTTTAAAGGCAATCCATAATAATTTCCAAAAAGCGAAGAAGATAAATATTTGAAAGATGTAACTTTAATTGGATATTGGGAATAGGAATAATTGGATAGCTCTTTCTGAGATTCAGTACGAACACAAACTGGAATGGCTTTCTTCAATGCTGCAAATGTCTATAGCCAGTTTGTTCCCACTCTGCCAGCACTGCCTGATCATTAATGTATTGGAAATTCTATTCATAAAGACAAACTAGCTTTCCTCAGGCAAAATTACACGACTGAGCAGGCGTAACTCCAAGGAAATTCCTGGCCATTTTTTCTACAAGTGGGGCAGAATTTTCTCATATTTATCAAAGTGTTGGTTCTGGTGAGAACTGGTGTTGTCGCTGGAATATCTCACTAAATAGTGAACCTCTCTAACAAAATGTTTTATTTCCCCCTCGTGTCCTGCTAGCTCATGGCAACTTGCCTCAGATTCACTTGCCCCAGGAAATCTTCACCTCTGCGATCAGTAGGACACTCCTCTTAAATAAACCCCATGCTGATAACAAGGTAAAGACACACTGTTGGTGGTATGTCCCTTACCCCCGATCCTCCTGTCCCACCAATACCTCCGCTCTCCATAATCAAGGAAAGTTACAACTGCCACCCTCCATATCTATACTCAAGCCTCTCATGCCTGCCTTGGACACAAGGTGGAGAAAATCATCAGGAACCCCGAACTTAGTACTAGCTGAGATTTGTCATCCAGTACCTCTGAACCCTATAATAGACCTATTCATTGGTAAGGTGCGTTCAGCTCTCTGTCAGGCAGGAGTCAGACATACTGTTGAGGATGAGGGGAGCATCACTCTGTCCTCAGTGCAAGTCAGCATCATTCTCTTGTGGCATCTGACAATTTGCATTATCACCCTTCCCGTGAAGATAATCACCATCATGATGACCTCCTGCAGACTTGACAGTTGTGTGTGGGTGTCAGACCCCATGATGGGGGACGGTTTTCATACTGTCGTCTTGGTCATCCCTAAACCAAGAAGCTATGAAGGTGTTCCGAATCCATCACCCCTTGCGGGCTCTAGCCATTGCCATTCAAGGAGATGCGAATTCTTCTATTTCCTCCTGGTTCAGCTGTTTACTCCTCTGCAATGTCAATTGTGGAGACCAAAACAGACAAGAATAATGCAGAGGACCCTGCGGGGGCCATCGCACACATTGACACATGAGTTTCGTTGTTATGAGTCTCAGCAGTTGTTTGGAGCATCTGCACTAGTGCCAACTGCCAACTCCTGAGGGGCCATCTGTCCCTGAGGAGCCAACCGATTCTTCAAAGGTGATATCATGGTTATTCCCCAGGAGGTGGGCACACACATGCATGATGTGCGTCACATGGTGACTGATGATCTGGACATTGAGAGATTAGTATCACTTGTGGTTATTTAATGATACTCTGTCCCACAATGCACACTACAGAGCCACCATTGGATGGCAACAAAGCATGGCCAGATGACAAGTGAGGGAAAGGAAGTGAAAGATGTGCAACTGCAGCCTATTAAAGAAGCCCCACTGTGCATCGCAAAGAGCATGGAGGGCATTTCTGTGTCTCAGACTGTGGGGCTCCAGCCCTGGGGGGAATGCATGGCTTTGGGCGATCCAAGCAGTGATGGGGCCAGAGTGGAGACCATTTTGAGGTCATGGATGGCAGACAAACTCTCATCACTGCACATTGACTGAATCATTAGGGAGGGCTAAGCTTCCAATGGGTTAAAAACAGGGTGCTTATCAGTGGCACACATGCTTTGCACTGCTAGCTTAATTAAAACTATTGACTTATCAACTGCCTTCCTTTTGTAGAGGGCCTGATTCATGTGAAGACTGCAATTACCACATCAATTTCATCCTTAGAGGGCACCCTCATTCCTTTATTATACAGGGGCTGCAAATTAAACCAGTCTTCCATCTGGAACAGCCAGCTACCCTGGCATTAATCCCTGACAGTCTCACCTTCAAAACTAGTGGCTTTGAACTTCAATATAGCTCATCCTCTGTGGCTTCACACTGAGTGTAGGGGTTCATTTTCCCGACAGTCATCCTCTCCCCACTAACGCCACCCGCTTCTCCCCTCCCCCAAAGAAAGCGGATCTTCTGGCCTCACAAGGCAAGAAACCAATCCTTGTGAGAGCCCCCCAGTCTCCCCATGCAGCCTGGCCTCTCACGGGACCCTCCTCACCCCACCTAGAGAACTTCACAGTTGCCCCCAGTGCTGACCTGATGGATTCACCTGCTACTACCCACTTTCTGGCTCCCACTCTGGAAGAGCAATCACCATGAGCCCAGCAAGGGGTGCATGGGAAGCACTGCTTGCGTACCAATCACCTGTTCCATTTAAACAGAGAGGTGCCTACAAATAAAGGACCACTAAGTTCAACAAGCAAATTCTCGCCCCAAGATATCACTGAATGTTCCCCAGCCTGAGTGCAACCTATCTGTGTCCTTCACATCCTCTCTATGTCGCCTTTGCGACTGGCACCCTGGACAATAGTGGCACCCTGAGTGCTCAGCTCCAATATCCCCTTTGCAGGTGAGGTCACCAGTTCTCATTTTTATACAGCTGATGTAAATCATGCTAAAGTATTAAAATGAGATTGCTGGCCTGCCATGACAGTTTCATGGTGGTGAAGGACCTCGAAAATTGGAATTTGTGATCTCACCAGAAAGAATCACATTTCCCAATTCTCACAGAATTTTCCGCCAGCATCAGCATTTCCGCCATTGGCAACGTGGGCAGAAAATCACACACGATGCACGGAGATACTTGCAATGAAGTAACCAAACTATACCAGTCCACAATCCGAGAATAGTCCTGCTTTGCAGACAGACAGGAAAAACATGTAAGCATGCTTTTTAGAATTAATTCAAGGAACGTGGGCACCACTACCATTAGCTGCATTTATTACCCATCCCTAATTGTCCTTAATGCCATTTCAGAGGGCAGTTCATAAGAATTGCTGCCTGCATGAAGTCACATAGATGTCAGACTGGTAGGGACAGCAAATTTCCTTCCCCTCAGGATCATTATCTTTTTATGAAAATCCGCTAGGTCTCTAGTCGCCGATACTGCTACCAGCTTTTTCATTCCAGGTTTATGTTAATTACAGTAGCTGAATTGAAATTCCCCTGTTGTCATGTTAAAATTTCAAATCTTGTCTCCTGATCATTAGTCCAAGATCTTGGATTTTCAGGCCCATTAGCATAAAACCTGGGCTACTGTTCCCTTTTGCAGCAGCTTACACTGGCAGCCATTCTTGCACATTTGTTGTAAGTTGTTCCTCCCTCTTGTCTGAGCCTTGAGAATTCTCGGCAATGGAAATGAGCATTTTCTCTTGCACAGATGCATTGGGCGTACGGATGGCTTTTTTTATGTTTAATTATCGCAAATGTAAATCTTTAATACTTAATGCTCTAATTCATAATATTTAATAATTTACTTGACAACTCTAATAAGAGCTTCTTAATACTTTATGAGAGTGAAACCACTTCATCTTACTACACCAACTATTTAACGCATTTAATTATTTAATGAGCTGTTAATATAAAAACAAATCTATAACGTCTAAATAGATTTGTCTTCAAATCTCCAATTGGATACATTTTCCAGTGATTTTTCAATTCGAATTATTTCAGTAAATTATCTGTGGATCCTGAATGGACTGAAAGACAGTTTGTGATCAGGCAATAGTGAGGAAATGTGTACTCACATCAATTGTGTCATTTGCAGGGCTAACTTTATTCACAAAGTCAGTTTCCAGTCTACCTGGGGTCTATTTTCGAAAATTCATAGAGAGGGTGGGAACAGTCTCTTTGACAGAAGTGATAATTACCTTTATAATGATGTGGTCCAATTAGAGCAGGGGCTAGTTGCGGAGGAAACAACATTGTCCACAATTGCAAAAGGTGCTAAGATTTTGACTTTATATTTTTCATTTGCAAATGTTGGCTTAAGAAAAATGCCAGGCAAATCCCAGTGGCTGGAAGAGAAAATGAGAGGCAAGTACCTGGATGAGCACTTGGTACATTATAACATTCAAGCCAAGTGCTGGTAAATGGGATTAAATGGGAGTTCAGTTGTTTCTTGTGCACTGGTGCAGACTTGATGGGCTGAAGGGCCTCTTCTGCACTGTATAATACTATGATTCTAAAGTGGATGCTGCTGGAAAATGTGATCATTGAGGGGTGGGGGCGCCATTTGGGAGGAAGAAGGATGTTGACCCTATTTTCTAGTGCAGGCCATCCTCGGCACAGAGCAGCGTTATAACATGCCAGGAAAGCAACAGTGCAAGAAGACTTGCAGGCATAGCTTACCAATTTTGTCAGCGTCAGTCCTATGGTGGCTGTTCTCGCAGCAGATAGTACGGTTATTTATCCAGCTGCTGGCAACCAGTTACAAGTGGCTTTGGGCTTGTAGCTGGCACTGCTTGTAAATGTGATTAAGTGGAGACTGGTTGGTTGGAATAATCTCTATTTGGACAGGCTGCCTTGCCTGCCACCTTTTCATTTCTTCTTTCCTTCTCCAAAAAAAATAAAATTTAAATAAAGACAGATGCCATGGAGATAGACATTGGTCTGAAATATCAGGTATGCCAAAAAAAAGGTTATCCAAAAAACTCGCTGGCAAGCCCCCATATGACTGGCAGTGCCAAAGTTGGTCATCTATGTCTTCAAGTCCTCTTGCCCCATTGCTTTCTTGGCGAGTTACAATGCAGAAGATGGCCTGGACTAGGAAATGGGGCCACTTTACATCAATGCAGGCTTTTCAACACTGCACCGATTAGTTTCCACTCTTACTATGCTTATCCTTTTTATTTTACATATGAGTTGATGGGCCATCCTTAGCTATGATAATAGTGATGAAATGACCTTACAGACTTCTATCCTACATTATTCTAATCTCCTTAAGGAAATGTGGAGTCAATGTGTATGAACATTAGGCTTGACACAGTTTGGTTAACTTTTATTGCCTCTCCCTGATTCATTTTTTAAGACACTAAGGAAAAAATAATGGATTTGCTCCTTAATAGTTTGAATTTGAAGTCAAACATAAAAATCTAGGAATAAGAAAAGACCAATTCATTAACAATATTATATTCTAAAATTGGAGAGCAATTATGTATTTTATAGAAAAGCATGCTTTTTTGAGGTATAATTGTAAAATATCATTGCTGCTTACATTTATGTATGAAACGTAGGCTTGGATTTTTTTGTAATGACACAGAAGCTCCCTGTCATTGTGAAAGTGATAGAAGAGATTGCAAATCAGATGTCCCAATTGCGAGCATGACACCAAACATATTTGCAGGGGTGGGAATAGGTCAGGATTTATATGTGTGTATTTCCTAGAGTCAGCTGCATGAAAACAAAAGCTGCCTCCTTTCATGTCTAATTTTGTTGACCCCAGTGGTTAAAATATGACATGTGCAGATATTGTTAGTTAGGAGCAGGTCTGAATTTTGTGGAGTCCTTTGGAGAGATGGGGTACCTTTTCAGAGAAGTAGGGTTCCCATCTGAATATGGTTCCAAGGGCACCACTGGGGGGGAAGACAAGTGCCCTTTGGAAGAGATCCGATGCCCCATGGGATTGTTAAAGAAAGGCACGAAAATGTATAAACTCATTAACTGGCAAGCACAGTCAGGGACCCCATTTTACCCTACTTCATTCTAAGTGCTCAATCTGGGTGCAATTCAGATCCGACTTAGAAAACAGCTCTTAGACGTCTCCATACGCACTTAGCCTGAAAAAAAATCTCGAGTGTGAATCATGTTGTGGATGCAGGCTTATCACGCCCAAAACACTGCAGCTCTGATCGGACCTTATAACTGCGCATGCACAGTGAAAAAATAATTTGAAAAACGCATCCCTATCACATCACTCCCGGATCATGAAAAGCAGATAAAGTATGGCCCGAAAGCAAAAAGCGGGAGCGATGCCCCTCACAGACGTTGCCCCGTCCTCACAACATAACTGTCTCCTTTATCCGCCCATCCTTCTGCTACTCAGGCTGATCACGACCCTCTGCCCTCTTTTCCCCCTCCATCAATTGCCTGCAGAGTGGTAGCAGTCCCCCCTGCCCCTCCAGTACCACCCCCACCAGAAATCCATCTGGCCCACCTTCCTCCTCCTCCTTCCCCTCTCCCACCTCAGAATGATTGGGCCTCCCTCGCTCCCTGCCCTCCCCCCGCCCCCCTCCTCGCCAACAGCATTTAAATTGCCATTGTGCCCTTTTCGGTTTGGATCGCTGCCATTTTTGGGCCTTGATAAAGTGGGTATCTGCAGGGACATGGATGCCTCACATCTGGCTTTAACAAGTTTTCGCGCCCAAAAACAGGAGTGACGCAATGTTAAATTCAGGCCCTAGAACTGTTAAATGTGTCAAAATGAATTAGCATAGGCAACTTTCAAGGGCAACTATCAAGCTGTCAAAGCATTTAAAAATCCTGCCTTTAAATCTTAATTTAAAAAGTTTTTAAATATCATTGTTTGCTATCTTGCTCTTTCTGATGACATATACATGAAGGTTGCCATTACTGGATTAATGCTGCATGACTGACTTCACACCCTTCCATTATCACAATAGGGTGACTTCCATTTCACAGTTTGGTGACAGCCTCAAGCGATTACCAATTTTTTTTAATGTTTGCTTTTATAACGGATTACATGCTTGAATAAAACATTTTTTATAAGGATATTATTTGAAGGAATGTAAGCACAGTGAATGTCTTTTTATGACAAGTTTTTTTTTAAATCTGCAATGAGCATTTCAAACGTTAATTTATTAAATCTCAGCATGGGTCCTCAGGTCCTCATATGGTGGATACGAGGTGGGTTGGCTTGGTAGCTGAAAGGGAAATGGGTGGTGGGTAAAAGGAGCATTGGTTGGCATAAGAACCATAAGAGACATGAAGGTGAGGACTATGACATGACTAGGCATAGGTTGTACATCGAGGTGTATGATCGAGTGGGGGAGAGAAATGAGGGCTATTTTTTGTTTTATTTATATTTTGAAAATCTTGAACACAGTAGTGGAGCACGGAGGCAGATCTTTCTTCCAGCCCATCTCTGCTCCAGAATCATTCAACTGATTTGCTCTAAATTGTTTGTAACACATTAGGGGGAGCGGTGGCATAGTGGCATTGTTGCTGGATTAGTAATCCAGAAAACCAGAGAAATTGAACCTGGGTTCAGATGCCACCATGGCCAATGGTGAAATTTTAATTCAATTTAAAAAAAAATCAGGAATTAAAAGTCTAATGAGATCCATAGAACCATTATTGATTGTTGTGAAAACCCATCTGATTCACTCATGGCCTTTAGGGAAGGAAATCTGCTGTCCTTATTTGGCCTGACCTACATGTGATTCCAGACTCACAGCAATGTGTAACTGACCCTTAAAATGCCCTCAGGGATAGGCAATAAATGCTGACCCAGCCTGTAGCACTCGCTTTCCATGAACAAGTGAAAAAAAAAAGATTCTGTGCCTCAGAGATGGTGAATTAGTTTACATCTTAATGTAAATTTAATGGCAGATCTTCTCTGCATTCATGAACAAGCTGGGCAGACACACTCACAAATTCCAACAGTAAGCCTGTGGAGTCAGATGCTGCGCACCATATTACCAGATCAATAACGTCAAACAGGGAAAACAAAGAACAAGTGCAACTCTTACTTCCTGTGTTTGCAGTGTTCCAAGGGGCCAGACCTAATATAAACTAAGCTACAATGCAAGTTGTATTTATATAGCACCTCTGACATCATAAAATGTCCCAAGGCACTTCACAGGCTCTTTACAAAATATGAAAGCACCAGATGTTTGGCAAAATTGTATATTTTAGGTCATTTTCCGAATTATTACCTGTGGACATATCAGCAAATCTTAATTTGAATAGACAAAGACAGTTGAGATAGAAATTTGATACATGCGAGATTTTGTCATTCATAGAATCAGAGAAGTCCTACAGTGCGGAAGGAAGCTATTTGGCCCTTTCCCCATCCCAGCCCTGTAACCCCACGGATTTGTCCTATTAATTCACACAACCTACATTAAAGGGCAACTTAACATAGCCAATCCACAATTTAGCATGGCCAATCCACCTACACTGCACACCTTTGGACTGTGGGAGCAAACCCAGATACAAAGAGTCCAATAGATAGCTAGCTGAGGCCAGAACTGAATCTGGGTCCCTGATGCTGTGAGATAGCAGTGCTAACCGCTGTGCCATCCAATTTCATTCTATTGTAAAAATGTGGACTGTGATGGATAATATTTTGTAAGATATTTTGTAAAGGTCCTCTGTCCATTTCTCTCCCCACATCCAGTTTCTCTCATTCAGGTGCTGAATGCTGTTGGAGCACTGGAAAGTTAGCTTTCAAACAAATATAGTATTAATGGTCATTATCAATAACCCTGACAGTCAGAAAGTTCACCAGTTAATGGGTACAGTCAATTTGTTTTCCATAAATAGCTTTTCCCATTTATATTGGGTGTTTTAATTAATAGAGAAATAGATCCTTCATGTGTGGGTAAGTACATTGGTTGACTGGAGAGTGAATGCCATATTATGTTCCCAAATGTAACTAATGTAGGTATCACAGAGGCAATGATTAAGGCAAAAACATATGTTTGGTGAAGCCATTTTGAAATGAATACATTAGAAGTGAAATTATTATCCTGATGAACGTGACACAAAGATAGTATTTAATACAGGTAATCAGGATCTCTCCAGTGAACTGGACAGTCAATGAGACCCCCTCATTGCTCCCTTTTGGAGAGAGCTGCTCAGTATTCAGTGTTTCTCGGGCACTTCAGTGACCAGCTACAGGTCTTCCTCATTCTCCAAGAGCTTCCAGCCAATGAGAGGCTGGCTGCTGCCATGCAGGGGCCTCAGGAGAGTTGGCAGCTGCCAGCAATGCACCCAGGGTGAGGCTTGGCATCACCAAAGGACTGAGACCGCAGGTGAGTGAGGGTGGGCGGAAGTCACGGGGTGGACTGGGGTCACGAACAAGGATAGGACATTATCATTTAGCAATGAAAATGTCTTCTGGTAGAATGGTGGGCAGAACCCGACACGTTGGCCAGGAAAACATGACTTTAGCTATTTTCTGAATTGAATCAGACAGCAAGGCAGCTCAATTGTGTTAAGATGGTTAGAGACATGCTAGTACAAAAATGAAGTATAGAATCCAGGAGGCCAAGGAGCAAAGAACCTGTGACAGACTGGATGGTGGTAGTGGTGGTGGTGGTAGTGGTGAGGGGGTGTGGGGGATGTGGTGGTGGGGCGGGTGTGGAAGGGATGGTGAGGGGGCTGGGGGAGGGAGGTCTTTGAATTAGAATGACACTGGAAGAATGCAAATTGGTGACCAATTCTATTCAAAGTGTTTCATCCTCCAACTCAAATAAAACCAACTCAAGCTGCAAAATGATAAAAACAATTTGAACTAAAACAATTATTTTCATTTTTAGAGCTGGAAGCACAGAAGCCCAACAGATCCTAATTTTACTTCCCCCGCTCAGATGCAGCAAGAGTAAATAGTGTGAAAATTCAATTTTGCCGATCATTATGTCTGAATTCCACTTTCTGGTTTCCATTCTGCCAACAAAAGCGATTTGCTTTCAATGGTGCAATGTTTCCTATCAGAATCAGAACAAAAATCGGTCCCTATGCATAAACCAATGTCTGGCTCTTTGTAGTAGTACAACAACATTTTAATAAGGATGGAACTGTATTCACATTTAAGATCAAAATAAAGTAACCATATTGCTAATAGAATAGCTAAGCCATGTACTTTATGTACTTCAGAGCTACGTTTTCAGCAAATTGCTGCGTAGCTTAGATGCAACTTTATTCATTAAGAACCGAGGAGGCTGTGGCGTAGCGGTATTGTCGCTATACTAGTAATCCAGAGACCGAGGGTAATTCTCTGTGATTCAGATTTGAATCCCACCACGGTCAATGTGAAATTTGAACTCAATACAAAAAACCTGGAATTAAGAATATATTGATGAACATTAAACAACTGTCATAAAAACCTACCTGGTTGACTAACGTCCTTTAGGTAGGAAGTCTGCCATCATTAACTGGTGTGGCCTACTTGTGACTCCAGATCCACAGCAATGTGGTTGACTCTTGAAATGCCCTCAGAGATGGGCAATAAATGCTGGCCTATCATTGTCCATATTCCCGAGAACGAATAAAACAAAATATTGGATTTCACATGAGGACAGCTGATGTTTGTATTTTTTAATGTAATGACACACATAAAGATTTCTATTTGTAACCTTTTAACTAGTTTCTCGTGATACAAGAAATTCTGTTACAATCACCAATAAGTCAAAGTTTTCCTTGACCTTCGCTGCAATGTGAATTCTCTGAAAATCAGTTTTTAGGTTACCCAACTCTCCATTTACCAAATTTCATCCCGCACTGAAATATTGCAACCATTATCAATTTTAGTTGCAAGCATTCTGATGCATGGATAAGGCTGATAAGGTATTTAGTAGTGAGTTCTTTCAGACACACATTTCTACTGAAGGAAGTAGGAAATAAATCCCCATCCTGTAGTAATGTGAGTATCGTACCAGCAATGTGCAAAGCACTCTGCAGGTAGCAAGAATCAATATTTTTCTTATCAAAATAACCTTATTTCTGCTGTTGTTAAACCCTAGCATATGCTCAGACAGATACATTTAAATGAGTTCGTTGCGATTCTCCAGCCCAGCAGGAGTTGTCAGGACATGTTACCACAGTTAGATTTTAATGAATTAGAGGAATTAGGTTACAGTGCAATGAAGCAGATCTGACTGTGTCTGTGTCAGCCTAATTATTTATCCTCTGGTAACTCTCATATCAGCATCTGATTTAAAAATAAATTCCTTTTTCATCACCACCCCCCCCCAACAGTTTTAATACACGGCTGTGTCTAGCACTAGTTATCTTGCCAGGTGTAAAGCGTCTTAATAATTTAAACATTTGGAGTGAAACTGTAAATAAAACTTAGCAGTGTGACAAAACTGTACATGACTGATCTGGTTGCAATGAATTTTCTATGAGCAATCAATTAGGAAAGCAAAGTACCTTTCTAATTGACAAGTCAAGGGAAAGTAACTACTGAAGTTTTACATACGTGAGTAGCATTGTGTGCAATGTTTCTTTAGAGGTCGGCACATTTTTTTCACCAGGAAAGAAGGTGCAGCCAGAAAGACCGGATCATTCACTCATCTGATCATAGACTGACACCACACAGAAGGATGCCATTTGATCCATCATGCCTGTGGCAGCTCTTTGTAAGAGCTAGCCAATTAGTCCCACGACACTGAAAAATCTTGCCTTTATGCTTTTATCCAATTTCTCTCCCCAACTCCCATTATGAAAAAATGATGGGTCTCTTTTCATACAGAAGAATGCAAAATTCTCAATCTGCATTTGGATTCCACTTGCATTAATGTTCTGTGTTAGAATATCACTCTGGAATCAATTTGCAGGAAGCTTTTACACCTTGCCGATTTAGATTATTTTTGGACTTTGTGAATTCACACCTGCTTGAGGTGTACTTTTAACTCTTCCCTCAGGGAACATATCCTATAAAGGATATAGAATATTCTATTTTTAGGTACAAATAGAGGTTGAAGTCACTTCCAAAGCAACCTTGACTTGGTATTGTAACCATAATAAATTGCAAGTTGCAGACTGCAATCAGCTGGACCCCACCTCTCAGAAAAGGTCCTGAGTCAAGCAGGTTTGGACATGCTTGAATTAATGTCAGTGTGCTATGCCAATGGATTTGACACAAAAAAAAATATTTATTTTCCTCAGCTTTCTACTTCACCCACCTATGGGGCTGTCACTTTCTGTAGGCACCTTGGGTGAAAGATAAAGTTAAATCCTACACAGCAGGAACAAAAGATGCAGAGAAACAATTATGTTTCCTATTGACTGGAGCAAAAATACCAGAGGTTTGTTAACATTTTAATGGCCAAACACAGCAACATTGTTGCTCAATAATCCGCAGACACTATATAAATTTTCTCCCGTATGTAGCATGCAGCCATTCTTAAGTGTGAATAGAGGCAAACTTAGGTTATTTGAAATCCTGAAATAACTTACGATAAATTGTGGTTAGATTTAAAGGAATGGTAATTCTGAAGTAGATTTATTGAGTGACCTTCAACTGTATTTGAAAATATGGAATTATCCCATCCTGTCCACCACAGAAATCATAGCTTGTGGGAGACTGTACAAAGATCTGATGTCTGTGGGTGGAATGTTCCAGTCTTGGGGGCAAACATGGCTGGAAAATCCCTCCCCATGAGTCTGACACAGAAGGACATGTTTACAATTATATGAGGCAAATAATCATACAAGTCACATTTTGTCTACCATTGCCTTCTCACCAGTACTTAACCTTTGCACCATCTGCAATTTGCCACATCCTGCAGTTTATAAAATTTTGCCCTTTCCGATGATAAATGTATTCTTCCCATTTCCACTCTTCTTTAGCCATAATATTGTCTGCAGCGCTTGTCACTCACGCTTTAGAAGACAGCTTATCTAGTTCTTATGCCCTCAGGAACGTACCTGACCTCCCAAATGATTCTACGATTTTTCCTACAATATAGCTGTAGGTGTTTTCAGTCTGCATACTTCAAACTATTCATGCTCACTAGATTTGTCACTCCTGGTGCATGCATCAGCTGTGATATATTGCTTTGGGTCTCTTTGACAGAGACTGCAGGTATCCCCTCAGAGACACTTACAGCTCCTGTAGCCAGTGAGCTTTGCTGTCTACACACAGACCCCAAGGCTTCCCTTATATGGTAGAGACCTCAAGGAACCCCATCGTGAGTACTAATATATTTTAACACTGGTGATCCGAGAATCCCCAGTGCATGCTATAACCTGTCTACCAGACACATTCCTCCCATTTACCTCTTAAATCACAAGATACTCACTCTGAGGGTAGTTTTATTTATTTCATCTTAAAAGGTCACAACCCATACTTCTCAATTTAGAGAACTCCTGCTGTATTTCAACTTGATTGAGCCAAACCTTTTTTTAAATGTTCGCTGCTGACTTTCACCTATCCAGGAACAGCATGCTCATAGACTTACACCATATATATTTGCATGTTTAACACATAAACAATTCATCGCATTCAATGGAGACCCCCACCTACTCCAATCTCACCACAATTCTACCCTATAGTGGCAAGGCCTTTGATGGGAAGCCCATCCTTGAAACAATTTAGACCCTTAAATGACAAATTAATGCTCAATTAAGGGCCATTTTCCACCCAGCTTCAAATGTAAGGCTGGCAGTTTGAAGATCTTTGGGGGAAACCCTAATATAAAGAAAGTTCAACTTTGGGCAGGAGGAAAGAGACATTCCTACTAAAAGCTTTTGTTCTGACCGAGCCGCTTTAAGGCCTACAGACTTCCAGACGATCCCCCACCCCCACACCCTCATATTCCCTGAGACTCCAATTGTCTCCTTCATCATCTCCTCAGGTTTTCCCTGCCCTGTCCCCTTATACTTACCTGGGTTTACGGTTCCCAGGACTTAGTCTCAGGTAGCTCTGTGCAGTTCCTCTTCTGGCCAGTGCAATGCTGTTGCAGTCAGATTGGCCAGCAGTTCTCAAGGGACTCCCGAGTGAGAGATAGACGTCCTGCCTAATGCCAATCAACTGATATCGGAGATGAGGGCATTGGATTATGAGGAGAGACTAAATAGGCTAGGTTTGTACTCATTGGAGTTTAGAAGGCTGAGAGGGGATCATAGAGAGACGTATAAGATAATGAAGGGGATGGATAGAGCAGAGGTTGAGACACTCTTCCTGCTTAACAAAGTTAGCAGAACTAGAGGGCACAGCCTCAAGATTGCAGGGTGGGGGGGGGGGGGGGGGGGGGGGTGCAGGTTCAGATCAGAGTTGAGGAGGAATTTCTTCATGCAAAGCGTGGTGAATCTTTGGAATTCTCTGCCTGTTGAAGTGGTGAAGGCTTCCTCGCTGAACGTATTTAAGTCAAGAGTGGATAGGTTTTTGATTGACAAGGGAATTAAGGGTTACGGGGAGAAAGCGGGAAACTGGTACAGAACCATTGCAGATCAGCTGAGATCTTATTGTATGGCGGGGCAGGCTCGAGGGGCTGGATGCCCTACTCCTGCTCCTATTTCTTATGTTCTTCTGTAACTTCAAATGGTGGGGTCTCTAATCTGGGAAGTCAAGTCATAAGAGTGAAAATTGAGCCTGAAATCGGATGCAGGGATGTAAATATGGGATTATCCCATGGCTGAGCCATGAGATGTAGGATCAGAATTAGGGCATTCAGCCCATCGAGTCTGCTCTGTCATTCAATCATGGCTGATGTGATTATCGTCCCCATTCTCCTGCCTTTTCCCCATAACCCTTGATCCCGTTTTCATTCATTCAGATGATTATAACATATAGCTAGCAAGAAAATGTGTTGGTGAGTGACTGCACAGTTGAACAAAGAGCGGAAAATCACAAGACACCAGTACAAACAGCCCATATTACTTAAAGCCAGCTTGAATGTCTTAAAGTGGTTACAGCATCATAAAGTCTGAACCAACTATCTTTAGGAGCACATTGCATTTTAACTGAAAAAGCAATTTTTAATTAAATAAATAAACCCCATTATAAATAGTATGAATAAATATGCAAATTACAAAGAAACCATTAAAGATTACTTCTTGAGTCCAAGATTCAATGATTGATTTTTACGCTTATAGTCAAACTGTGTATAATTATTAGGTGGGGGTTGGGGAGGGAGAACACATCTGCATTTTGAGTAAGGCTGGCTATAGTAATATCCTTCAGACTCTAATCGTTAATTGAAAAATTAGGAAGTCTCACTGAAAAACAGAATCTAATTAAAGGTAAATCAAATGAAGTCTCTTCCAGTGCTATGCCATCTAAGTAAAACAGACCCTGCTTGTCAGTATTCATTGTTATTGTCCATTAACCTTCTCCAGACACACAAACACACAAGCACACTAGGCACATGCTTTCAGCTGATACAAATATTCTATCATGGAAACTTTTGAAGTTTAAAAAGGTTTTTTTTATTAGCGTCACAAATAGGCTTACTTTAACACTGCAAGTAAATTACTGCGAAAATCCTCCAGTCAATCACATTCCGGCATCTGTTTGCGTACACTGAGGGAGGATTTAGCATGGCCACTGCACCTAACCTGCATGTCTTTCAGACTGTGGGAGGAAACTGGAGCACTCAGAGAAAACCCACATAGACATGGGGAGAACACGCAGACTCTGCACAGCCAGTGACCCGGGCCAGGAATCGAATCCAGGTCTTTGGCACTGGTTAACACTGCTGCTTTACAATGTGACACCATGTCAAAACGTCTTTGCTTTACTGCAAAAGATGGGTTACACAACAATTCTGATCATTAATTTGTTAATTTTCTATACTGAAACTCATTGGAATGTTCAGAAGGTTGGGAGTGGGGGGGGGGCGGCGGCGGGGTGGTGGGAAATGGACCATCAAAGGAAATCTCTGTATGGGACAAACAGCAGCAGTGAGGGCAGCCAATGAGTAATCAGACCATGTGTAATTGCAATAGGAATTCAGTAATGGTATTAGTTATCCTTAGTTGTCTTCCATACAGTCTGTGCAGGTGAAGACAGGGACAGAGTTGGAAGGGTGAGTGCTGAGACCCCCACCCCTGCTGAATGTGTTTCCGGCGGGGTTGGGGGGGTGGGTACGTAAAATGTGACAAATGGCTCGCACCATCTTTCCATCCACTCGCAACCTATTCCGAAAATACGTGATCCACTCATAACCTATTCCTAAAATACCTTGGGTGGTTAAGGTGCCCATAAGCCCACCCATCTATAACGACCTATAAAAGGCCGTTAAATGCCCAATTACATGGCAACTCAGGGCGTCATTGTTAATGAGTTGACAGAGACCAGAATTAGCTGAAGCTAGTCTGTTTTAACATGGGTTTATTCACAAAATTTAACATATGTCGATAAATGCTTTTCCTTTTCACACAGTTGTGCCTCCACAACGGGTTGAAACTAATTCGTATATATGTGCTCTAGCCTTTCCCCAGTTAGTATCAGCTGACCTTAGATTACGAGAGCATGCACACGCTAGTCAGCAAAGTGATGCTCATTGCCACTGAGCTCATAATCCACAGACCCAGGTTGATGCTCTATGGATTTCAATTCAAATTCCATCCCAGTAGATAGTGAAATTTGAAGACAATAGACATTTGAAATCATGGGGGCAATTTTCCCAAAAAGGTCTTAAGTACTGAATTTGTGGGAAAATCATGATTGTTTTTTCAAACCACCCCTTCCCCCAGCAATGATGAGAATTCAATCCTGAGCCCTATAATCAGATTTAAATAACATTAAAATATGATTTAAACCTGCTTACCTGCTGGTTCTACCTATTCTCTGTGTGGTCCTGACTGTGGTGGATACCTGGCACTGGGATATGCGCATGCATTGGGAATGCATATCTGGATCCAGCAAGTTGGCACGTGTGCGAATCCCTTAGCCCAAGACACCAAAAAATTAGCAAGTCGAAATGGCAGAATCACCCCTATAAATTTAAGGATGACCATTGTCATATAAAAAAAATTCCACTGTCACAACATTTGCAACATTAACATCAAGCCGCATCCACTGCCATAATAGACTAGACATTGGAAGATAGACAAAAGAGGGAGTGTCCTATGCACATTGGGTGTTCTCTGCCTTTGTGTCTCATCCTGTCCTCTAAAAGTCAACTCTCACCCTTGCCCCTGTCCCTCGCTAGTGTGTCCGCAATCCCTTCCCGCAAAAAAGCCCTGACTCTCGTACTCCAGTTTCCATGTTGCTTTTGTGAATTGCTTGCAGTCCCAGTAGCACCAACTACTGAATTTTGATGAGCTGATGTCCCTCTCTATACCTTTGTGAGCTGGCGTTTTGTATAGTCAGTACTGGAAAATCGAATTGGGGCAAAAGCGTTATAACACATCCACCCCCATAAATTTCACCCCACAGGATCATTTATGATATGAAAGAGGTTGCTCTGCCCATCATTGACATGCTAGCTCCCAACGGAACGATGAAGCCAGTCCTATTTCCCACTCGGTGCTGATTTTAAGATCGGAGGTTGAATGATAACATCATTTAGATTTGAAGATAGCAAAGTACTTGCACCAAGCATAGAAGAAATATTGCAAGAACTAATCACAGCAGACAGGAACACTGGAATGGAAGTGAATATTAGCAATATCAAAGTGATGCACCTCTCAGAATCATTGAAAATATTGATCTAGTCATAAAAGGAAAAGAACCAATACAGAGGCAAGAATTCTAATATTTAGGAAACAAAATATCTGCAGATAGGAAGTGCAGGAAAGGCAGAGAGGCTGAATAAGGCAAATAATATTACTACAGTGCAGAAGGATGCCATTTGACCCATCACATCTACACTGACAACAATCCTTCTCAGGCACTATCCCAGTAACCCTGCTTATGAACCCTGCTAATCCCCCGACACAAATAGTCAATTTAGTATGGCCAATCAACTAACCCACACATCTTTGGGAGGATGGGAGGAAACTGGAGTGCCTGGAGGAAACTCAGAAAGAATGTACAAACTTCACACAGTCAACCAAGGCTGGAAATGAACCTGCATCTTTGGCGCTGTGAGGCAGCAATGCTAATTATTGTGCCACTTTGCCACTATCTTAAATGGAAATGGGCAGAACAAAAATTGGCCAGAACTTACTGGCATTGATGCTGGTAGGATCTTCCAATGGGCTTCCTGGTGGCAAGGAGTGCATTCAAAGAAAAACCCCAGCTGCGCCAGAAGATCTCATCACCAGTCAATGATGGGTCACCCCTGCCACTGTGAAACATGTAACAGGTTATGCAGAAACTCTGCCCCCTCCCCCCGCCCCATTATGGAGGAGGATTTCAAGGAAAAAGAGGGAGAGTAAGGAAGAAAATGTCAATGGTGGGTGGGTTGAAAATTGATAGAAGCTACTGCAAAATGAAGTGTACTGCAGAATAAAGAAAGCTGGGAAAGACTGTGAGTCAAGAACCTGTCCATAGCTAGAGCATACATCGTGATCATGATAAATTATTTTGTTAACAAAATGACAAAGAGGTCAAAACCCACTTTTAGCTATCAAGGAAGCAACCAATTGAGCCAAATGGACAGTTATCAGTCAACCTGTGGTTAGGCACAATTTTACTCTCTGCAGTGGTTTGGCACAATTTTACTCTCTGCAGTGGTTAGGCACAATTTTACTCTCTGCAGTGGTTTGGCACAATTTTACTCTCTGCAGTGGTTGGCACAATTTTACTCTCTGCAGTGGTTAACACTCTGCCTCACATAGACCATAGACCGGGTTCGATTTCAGCTTTGGATCACTGTTTATGCAAAATCTGCATATCCTCCCATAGGGTTTCCTATGGCTTTTCTGGTTTTTCCTCCCACAGTCCAAAGATGTGCAGGTTAGGTGGATTGGCCGTGGTAAATGCATAGAATTATGGGGAAGGACAGGTGGAGTATGTCAGGGTGGAATGCTCTTTTGGAGAGTCAGTACAGACTCAATGGGTCAAATGTACTTGTTCTGCACTGTAGAGATTCTATGGTATCTAAGGGTACAGTCAAGAACTACATCCTAATATTTTAGTGCATAACTGAGGGAATGCTGCATTGCTGCAGGTACAGTTTGTGTAAGATAAAATGTTAAAACATTGCCCCTATCTCTACTCAGATGAATGTTAATGATTTTATCTGAGGAAAAGCAGGGACCTTACCTGACATTGACAATCCACAGATTGGTTGACATGTTTCGAACATTGGAACAGGAATAGAACATTCAGCCCTTTGACCTGTTCTAGTTTTAGATTAGTTTAGCATTGGATCTGTATTTTAACATTATTTGCTTACCTTGGTTTCATGCGTCTCAATGCACTCCCCAAACAAAAATGCAGCATTAGTGGTTCTGATAATTTCAATTGGCTTATCTTCAACTATTGGTTTATCTTGTGAGGGAGACTTTAAGATTCCCATCATTGTCTGTGTGAAAACGTGTTTCTGACATCAACCTAGTATGTCCTAATTCTAATTTTAAGATCATGCTTCCTTGTTCTGAACTAGTTCCCTTCACACCGCCCTCCCCCCCGCCTCATTTAATCACATATACTCTGAGGACTACGATCCTTGGGCAAAATTTTCAATTCACAGAGTCTATAAGCAGCGGGTAGCCAGTTAAGCCAGTTAAATGTCTTAGGATGGCATGGCATCACACTGCTGTCTCACAGTGCCAGGGACACAGTTTTGATGTCGGCCTTGGGTGACTGTCTGTGTGGAGTTTGCACATTATAGAATCATAGAATCTAAGGTGCAAAAGAAAGCGATTTGGCTTATGTTCTTCCCATGTCTAAACATGTCAACCAATTCTCCCCGTGTATGCGTTAGATTCCTCCTGATGCTCCAGCTTCCCCCATAGTCTGAAGGTGTGTAATATAGATGGACTGGCTGTGCTAAATTACCCCTGAATGTCCCAAGATGTGTAGATTATGAGGATTAGTGAGATAACTGTGGCTAGGGCAGGGAATGGGCCTGGCGGGAAGCCCTGTTGAAGAGTTGGTGCTGACTCAATGGGCCAAATGGCCTCCTTCTGCATTGTAGGAATTCTATGATTCTATTAAAGCCCTTGGCAGAATCCAGAATGCAGTCCCTTGACTCAAGCCAAACCACAGTCAAGAGATGGAGGTGGCCTCCTGTTGGCAAACGGGTGTGGGGCGCTGGGTGTGCGGGGTTGGGTGTCGGTGGTGGGGATTGGGTATATGGGGATGAGTGTGTATGAGGTGGGTGGAATTGGGTATGTGGGGATGTGTGGGGGAGGTTGGGAATGTGGGGATGGATGTGGGAGTGGTTTGAGTATATAGGGATTGGTGTGGGGTATGGAGGATGTTCTGTATCCAGCAAAGGAATGTCTCCCCAGGCCTGATATGGCCGTCAGACCACAATTGTAACACTGTCAGTGCAATGGAGTGCTTGCACCTCCAGATGGTCTAGCTGGTATCTGTGCCCTCTTTAAATTGAAAATGTTTTGCCTTCTCTTCATAAGTAAGATTGGTACAGAGGGATAAGGGCCAATTGCGGATGATTAGGACAAACTTACTGGTATAAGATGAGCTGAAGGGCCTGTTTCTATACTGTAAACCTTCACAATTCTCTTACATTTCTTTCGTCAAGCGTTCGCTCTCTCCTTCTTGCTCTTGTTCTCGCTCTCACTCTGTCTCTCTATGACATACATTGACAGCTCCTATCTCAGATATTGGGGCTGGCAGTGTATCATCAGTAGAGTGGCCATAGTCTATAACCTCACAAACCTGTGCACTATCCAGCAATGCATACCCTAAGAACAATGGCCATTTGTTCTTAGGGTGTGCGTTGCTGGATTGTCAGGATTGTCAAGCATTTGATGCTGCCTGAAAACTCGCTCAATATTGGGGCCAGGATCTCCAAGCAAGAATCCAGCCCCTTGTGTCTGCAATCTGTCTTCATGATTTAACCACATATCCCTGGTATCCTTCTGTTGACCCTTTGCTGCACTTACATTATTATATCCTTCCTGAGAAGCAATACCCAGAACTGAATAAAATACTCCAGATGCATTTGGAGTATCTTCTTAAAAGTTTACTAATTAGTGTCACAAGTCAGCTTAATTTAACATTGCAATGAAATTACCATGAAAATCTTCAAGTCGCCATATTTAGACACTTGTCTGACTACACTGAGGAAGGATTTAACATGACAAATACACCAGCATGTCTTTTGGACTGTGGGATGAAACTGGAGCACCCAGAGGAAATCCACACAGACACAGGAAGAATGTGCAGATTCCACATAGACAGTGGACCAAGCTGAGAATCGAAGACGGGTTCCTGGTTCTGTGAGGCAACAGTGCTAACCATTATGTCAGCCTGTCTATTTTACTATTGTATGACTTCGTACTACGTGTTTCCTTGAGGTAAAGACGAGTATTCTGCCTACCTGTTTAATTATATTTTTACTTGTTCATTAGATTTCATGATTTTTGTGCATGGTCCACTAAATCTTTGCTCCTCAGCAGTTCCAAGCTTCTTACATTTAGAAGGTACTCTGATCATACTCTCTGAGGTCCAAGATGGCTACCCTCCTACTTCCCTATACTGAAATCCATCTGCCACTATGCTATCCTTTTCCTTTATCTATGTGTCTCTTTAAAACATTCTGTTTTCATTTCCACTACTTGCTGTTCAACCTTAATTTACAAAGAACAAAGAGCAACACGGGATTCTCTGACCTAATTCATGGCTGGCAATCTCCAGTCCCTCTGCAGTGAACAGAGTTTTGGCTGAGCTCCAAATTCTCAGTGATAGAGGTATGAAACCAGAGAATTCTGACCTCAGTGTCACCAGCACTCTTCTATATGTGCGAGTATGGATGGAAGAGCTTTTGACAGGAATCGGCACATGTCTTTTAAAGGCATTCCCAAAAATCAGGCAGATCAGGAATGCAGTCAGGAATCTCGGAATTGGGATCCATCCGCCATTTTTAAAGGACTGAGTGAAAATCCAGTCAATGTACCTTTTAAAAATCCATGCTGGCTATCCCTAATCAACTCATATCAAATACATATCATTTCTTCCTAATAGCAGCTTCTAGTAACTTCCCAAACAGATGTTCAATGACTAAGTCTATAATTTCCTAGTTTCTCTCTCTCCCAACCTTCGTAAATAATAGAGAGCTATTGGCAATTCCCCAATCTAAAGGGATAATTCTGAAATTAAGACAGTTTTTGGAAGATCATGAATAAAGCATCTGCTATTTCTTCACTTACTTGTATGATATGATGGGGATAACAATTGGCTCCTGGAGATATTACAATCTTTAGTCTCATTATTTTCTCTATTAATATTTTATTGCCATACTAAGTCTAGCAGATTCCTCCTCTTAATTTATTTTCAGTTTCCTCTGTGACTCTGGCTGGTTAAGTTTTTCCTCAACTGTGAAGGCATAAAGGGATTTTGTTGTCTTGTGAAGTATCAGCCAGGTACATACAACATTCATCTGCAAATGCTAATCCACTGCTTCTTATTATTAACGGCATGTTTAAGTAAGCAGTAATGAAGTTGTTGACTAAGCAAATGATTATGGCTTGTAATGCCATGATGCAGATTTACTATCAAATAAATCGGTTGGATTTAAAATTGGTGTTGCCAGATTCTTACTCATAATGCCATGACAGAGAAGGCCAAGTGGTTAATAAAATGGGCAGGATTTTCCAGCCACGCTCCCTTCTAAACCGGAAAACCCCACCCGAGGTCAACAGATCTTTGCATGACTCCCCTTCGCCTCCCTGGTCTGCTATGATTCTCGTAGTGAGCGGACGGTAAAATTCTGGTCCTGCTATCACATATGAAATAATAAATATGTCTCTATTTTTGATATTAATTGAGTTTTGGCTGATTTTTGTAAAATTATTTTAGTATGAGCTCAGTTTCCATGATTTGGGTAGATGTCACAGGGCAAGAGCACAACACTGGTGCTTTCCTTCTCAGAATTACTAATAATATATTCCATAAAGTTGGCTGGAGAGCGCCATTGTGAAGGAATAATTAACAGAGATGTTGCATTACTCATATGCGAAATATAGATTGCAACATTTTTACGAATACTTAAAATGCAATTAAATGTGAATTTGATTCAATTAGTGGGTTTGCTCTGTAAAGAGCCACTATGCTGAACAGGGAGCATGACAAATAGGTAGCAATGGGGTTTTGTGTAGCATCCATTTTGAATGTGCTGACATCTTAAGGAGGCAGCTCCATCAAAGTTGTCCATCTTCAGATGATTGACTGCTTTATTTAATTAAGAAAGATGAAAAGATGATTCAGCTGGTCCCATTTTATACTTCAGCGTTGATTGATGGAATATCTCTCCCAGACCCATACTCTAGTTCATCAGTTTGCCTGAGCTGATTGAGATGAATAGCGGAAAACTTAGGCTTGGATTCTAATCGTAGAATCCTCACAGTGCAGCAAAGCAGAAGGTCATTCAGCCCGTTGAGTCTACATTGACCACAATCCCATCCAGCCCCTGTTCTCATAGAAACACAGAAACATAGAACAGCACAGCGCAGTGCAGGCCCTTCAGCCCTCAAATGTTGTGCCGAGCTATGTCCAAACCCAAGATCAAGCTATCCTACTCCCTATCATTCTGGGGTGCTCCATGTGCCTATCCAATAACCACTTGAAAGTTCCTAAAGTATCCGACTCCACTATTACAGCAAGCAGTATGTTCGCATCCCAACCACTCTCTGAGTAAAGAATCTACCTCGGACATCCGTCCTATATTTTCCACCATGAACCTTAAAGTTATGCCCCCTAGTAACGGCTACATCCACCCGAAGAAATTGTCTCTGCATGTTCACTCTATCTATCCCCCTCATCATCTTATAAACCTCTATTAAGTTGCCTCTCATCCTCGTCCACTCTAAAGAGAAAAGCCTCAGCTCCCTCAACCTTTCCTCATAAAATCTACCCTCCAAACCAGGCAGCACCCTGGTAAATCTCCTCTGCACTGTCTCCAATGCTTCCACATCCTTGTAATAATGAGGTGACCAGAACTGCACACAATATTTCAAATGTGGTCTCACCAAGGTCCGGTATAGCTGCAGCATAACCCCATGGCTCTTAAACTCAAACCCCCCATTAGTAAACGCTAACACTCTATAAACCTTCTTCATGGCTCTATCCACTTGACTGGCAACCTTCAGAGATCTGTAGAAATGAACCCCAAGATCTCTCTGTTCCTCCTCATTTCTGAGACCCTACCGTTGACCCTGTAATCCACATTCAAGTTTGTCCCACCAAAATGAATCACCTCGCACTTATCAGGGTTAAACTCCATCTGCCACTTTTCAGCCGAGCTCTACATCCTATCAGTGTCTCTTTGCAGCCTCCAAGAGCCCTCCACCTCATCCACAAATCCACCTACTCCACCAATCATGGTGTCATCAGCAAATTTACTAACCCACTTTTCAGCCCCCTCTTCCAAGTCATTGATAAAAATCACAAATAGCAGAGGAGACAGCACCGATCCTTGTGATGCACCACTGGTAACTGGCCTCCAGTCTGAAAATCTTTCCTCCAGCACCACCTTCTTGCTTCTATGAAACGACCAATTACTTATCCAATTGGCCAAATTTCCTTCTATCCCACACCTCCACACTTCCGTCACGAACCTACCGTGGGGAATCTTATCAAACTAAAATCCATGTATAGGACATCAACTGCTGTACCTTTGTCTACAAACTTAGTTACCTTTTCAAAGAATTTAACCAAATTTATGAGGCAGGACTTACCCCTCATGAAACCATGCTGGCTATCCCTGGTTAAACTGCAATTTTCCAAATGGTCATAAATGCTATCTCTCAGGACCCTTCCCATTAATTTACCAACCACAGAAGTAAGACTAACTGGCCTATAATTACCAGGGTCATTCCTATTTCCTTTCTTGAAGAGAGGGACAACATTCGCCACTCTCCAGTCCTCAGGCATTATCCCCATGGACAGTGAGGACCCAAAGATCAAAGCTAAAGCCTCCGCAATCTCATCCCTTGCTTCCCAAAGTATCCTAGAATGTATCCCATCAGGCGCAGGGGACTTATCAACCCTCAGGTTTTTCGAAATTACTAATACATCTTCCCTCAGAACATCTACCTCCTCCATCCTATCAGCCTGTCTTACATACTCATCCTCAAAAACATGGCCCCTCTCCTTGGTGAACACTGAAGAAACGTATTCATTCAACACTTCACCTATCTCTTCTGACTCCATGCACAAGTTCCCTCTACTATCCTTGACTGGTCCTAACCTTATCCTGGTCAGTCTTTTATTTCTCACATAAGAGTAAAAAGCTTTGGGGTTTTACTTTATCCAAGGACTTCTTATGCCCCCTCCTAGTTCTCCTAAGCCCATTTTTTTTAAACTCATTCCTAGCTACCTTATAACCTTCAAGCAACCCAACTGAACGTTGTTTTTCCATCCTTACATACACTTCCTTTTTCCTCTTGGCAAGACATTCAAGCTCCTTTGTGAACCATGGTTCCATCTCTCGGTCATTTCCTCCCTTTCTTCAAGGGACATTCCTATCAAGGACACATTGAAAAATCTCCACTTTTCATTTGTGTCCATACTTGACAGTTTCTGTTCCCATCTTATGCTCTCTAATTCTTGCCTAATCACATCATAATTACCCCTGTCCCAATTATAAATCTTGCCCTGCCAAGTGACCCTATCCCTCTCCATTGCAATAATGAAGAACTTTGAGTTGTAGTCACTATCTCCAAAGTGCTCTCCGATAAACAAATACATTTGGCCCGGTTCAATGCCCAGTACCAAGTCCAATGTGACCCCACGTCTTGTTGGCTTATCCCCATATTGTGTCAGGAAACTTCTTGCACACACTATACAAAAAAATGTCCCATCTGAACTATTTGACCTGTAAAGGTTCCAATCAATATTTGGAAAGTTAAAGTCATCTCACAACCCCACATATTTACCCTGCTTACCCCTCTGACACCTCAGGGATTCAATTTAGCATGGCCAATCAACCTAACCCGCATATCTTTGAACTGCGGGAGGAAACTGGAGCACCCAGAGGGAACACACACAGACACAGGGAGAACATGCAAACTCCACCCAGACAGTGGCCCAAGGCCAGAATTGAACCTGGGTCCCTGACACCAGTGCGCTACAATGCCACTTCTCTGTCATCATGCCAATCTTATAGTCTAATAGCAATCACCTCACAAAATCGTTATGGTGTGGAGGGAGGCCATTTAACCCATAGCATCTCTATACAAGCATCATGACTTAGTCCCATTCCTCTGCCTTTATCCTGCACATTATTTCTATTCAAGTAATTATTTATGGCCTATTGAATGTCTCAAATGAACTTGCCTCCACCACATTTCCTGGGGCCTAACCTGTCTTACGAGCTTGTGATTGAAATATAAACTATCAATGTTTTTGAACAGGGTTGATAGATAGTTGTAAGAAAAGAGAATAAGGTACATGGGAAAAGAGCAAATTCATGGGATTAAGACTACTATGAATGATTACCAATGTGTGTAAGTGAATAATCAGCTGTATTTTTTAAGTAATAGCAATCGTTTTATGTCCTTTATTTCGTTCTCAGGGAAAAGGCAGCAATGGCAAGGCCAGCATTTATTGTCCATTCCTAATTGCCATTAAGATGGCATGATTTGAAACATTTCATGAGGTGAAAGCATTCCTACAATGCATATGGAGTTCTTGGAATTTGATCCATGATGATGAAAATGGGCGGTGGAGGGGTGGTGTCTCCCTTAAAAGGGGAGACCACCCACAACAAAAAGAAAGCATAAAAGCAATTTAAAATATCAAATTAAAAGGATCCAGTCCCTCAGTGCCCAACAAAAGTGAAAGATCCCAATGGTGCCGGTGGACATCAGATGCTTGTAGTCCAGAGAAACCCAGCTGTATATGTAGTTACTGTAGCAGGACAGACGGTCAGGTCTGATGACCTCCTTGTCACCTGCTGACAATTTTTATGCCCACAAGTTTCATATATACATGTTATATATGTAACATATATAACATATGTCTACGTTTTATATATATAACATACATAACGAATATGATATATACATTATACCATGGTATAACATATATATTGACTTAGAACCCCTACAATACAGAAAGAGGCCATTTGGCCCATCGAGTCTGCACTGACCACAATCCCACCCAGGCCCAATCCCATATCCCCACATATTTACCCATTAATCCCTCTAACCTATACCTCTCAGGACACTAAGGACAATTTTAGCATGGCCAATCAACCTAACCCGCACATTTTTGGACTGTGCTACCATGTCACCCAGGTAATATATGGCATACATAATAACTTGTTTATTAGCAAGTGTGATCACCTACAACAGTTGCTGCCGTGGTCTTCCAATCAAACTTTATCTTTATTGTTGCATCAGTCATTACTTCTAGCCTTATAGTGCTTTACTAACAGCTTATTGACAACTCATTAAGTATGCAGAAGAAGCTTTCCAGATTTAAAAAAGAATATTTGGATAAATTTAAACTTGATTTAATTTAGCTGTGCGTGACCTAATTACTGGATCTCAGATTAAATCTTTAACCTACTTCAGTTCAACAGAGATTAGGCAACGACTCAGACACGGGGTTATCAAATAATCCCAATTGAATAAAGAAATTAAAATAACAAATAAAGAGCAAAAGAGCAAAATACCACTAATACATGGCAGACATCTTGACTTATTTTGATGATTAGCTCCAGAAGAAAGCAGAAAATAAACTAAATCCCTGTCGCTGACAGGAATTCTGTTTTGGAAGAAAATCGCACCATCCAGGATCCATATTAATGAGGATCCATCTCTATTCCTCAGCCCAGTATTATGTTACACATTCTCAGGAGCATTACTTCTGTTCCTGAAAAGATACATGACAGATTCTGTTAATTTGGTATTCACACATTCTGGCATCACCCCACCTTGATCCAAAGTTAATAGTCAATTAGTCAATAGTGCTGGAAGAATTAATTTCATTGGATTTGCCTACCTATGGGCATTGCCTTAAAATGAAGACAATGGAGTACTTTAAGATGATTTCTTTATCTTAAACTCTAGGGGCAAAATCTTACCAAAAAATGGCAAACTGTTGGTTCTGGCATGAAAAATGGACCGTTTCCTGCCAATAACGCTGGCATGCTTTTGAGCCAAACCTTACACTCATCAGTGACAATTTTATGCCCATGAGTTTCATGCCATTCCAGTGAGTGTTCCCTCTACTATGCCTGCCCTACAATGACTTAACTGCTGCAAGCCTTGGGGAGCTTCATAAAAATGGCTCCCAAGCACTTGTTCCACAAGGACTGCAGGGGGTGGCAGCCAAGGAGGTCACACTGTGCTTTTTGGAGATGGGCCCTCACAAGGGTGCCGCGTAGAGTGGGATCAGAGGTGGGACACATTTTAACCCTGCACCAGCGGACGTCCTTCCAGTAGATTCACCACCCTTGCCTGGGATGCAGTGACAGCCCTGGTCAGTGCAAGCGCACTCCAGAAGACGATGGAGCAGCAATGCCAAACAAAGATGAATGGCTCAGTCAGGGTGAATGAACCACTCCCAGCCTCTCTCTGGGATCCCACACATCCCCAATTCTTTCTCTCATTCAGCCACTGAGCCCTTTCCAATACCAGGCTCCTCCCTCCCTCCCAAAGTCACCATGTTCATCCAGTGCGCTATGCTCCCCGCACTCCAGCTCCCTTTCCCCCCAACAAAGCCCCACACCTGCCAGAATTCATCACCATCTTAAATGTCAACACTCCCACTTGCACTCTTCCTCTCTGTGCCATGGCAGGACAAACCCAACAACAAAGAGTGCAAGTAAGCACAGTCAACTGGAGTCATGCCTGAGCTGAGAACCCTCACATGTTTTGAAGAGTGAGCCCTAGAATTGGCTGGAGAGGGGAAAGAGCGAAGTGAGGGCAGCAGAGAAATTTGAGAATTCTCCACACTTTAGTTGTCATTTCTCAAGACTCATGTGAGTAATCAATGTTCCCTCTATATCCTCTGCTAATGTAATGTGCTTTTGCAGGCAGCTTAGAGGAACAGGCCAGAATATCCTTTTGACCCTTGGACCCATCAATTCCACCGTTGAAGAGGCATCACCGCTGTCACCTATACCTGGCAGCAATGCAGATACTCGCACCGCAGGAGGTTCAATAAGTAGGCAGCCTTCTGAGTCACTCACTGGTGAGCAGCCCACAGCTGGAGATCCACAGCAGGCAGAGGCAGGGTTGTCCCAGGGAACCAATACTTGGAGGGATGC
Organism: Sphyrna mokarran; assembly: GCA_024679065.1. Lineage (NCBI taxonomy): Eukaryota > Metazoa > Chordata > Chondrichthyes > Carcharhiniformes > Carcharhinidae > Sphyrna > Sphyrna mokarran. Next base: position 19,030,446 of record JAGIQG010000023.1, on the reverse strand, counting down.
CAGAGCCCACGACTCAGCTGAAACTTTGCCAATGATATGCCCCTGGGTCTGGTCAGCCCACAGCTGTTGGAGCTGCAAAGGCATATTCACGATCATCAGGAAAGGGTGACACTAGCCCTCCTCGGAGTGCGAGGCTGATTGAAGGGATCTCATCACCTTCTATCTGCGGAGATGGTGCCATGATGGCCAACAGTGAGCGGAGGGCGTCTGCAGTGGAGATCTTGATGAGGACATGCACTCCGTGACAGGACATGTCCATACCATGATGCAGATGACACACTGCATGGTGCACACACCGGTGGGAATCCACGAGTGTTAGCGCCAGAGGACAGTGGGCCTTCTGGTTTTCAATCCAGCCTCCACACCATCCCATGGAGGAACACAGGATCCCCGAGAACTAAAAAGGAAGGGAGTTGACCAGGAGTACAGATTGAAGACCTCCAGCCAGGGGATCCTGGGTGCCTCTCGCCCATTTGACATCTGCCTCCCTGTGAGTGACATACCTCCAGCCTCTGTTACTGAGGAGTGAAGCAGTCAAATAATTGTGTTGCCTAAATGCAGGCCTGAACCCTCAAAATTAATTGCGCACTCCCTCCAAAATCCCCCTGGGACGTAAAAGTGCAAGGTTCATTCTTATGTCAAGCTGTTGTAAATGGCACTGATGTGATGTCACGCTTGCTAATGACATGCTATTGCATTAAAATGACTCTGCGATCCTGTGACATGTTTCACACCACATAGTGGTGCTTGCTGCTGCCTCACAGCTCAGGGGACCTGGGATTGATTCCCAGCTTGGGTCACTGTCTGTGCAGAATCTGCATACTCTCTCCATGTCTATGTGGGTTTCCTCCAAGTACTCCAGTTTCCTCTCACACTCCAAAAATGTGCACACTAGGGGTATTGGCCATGCTAATTTACCCTTGGTGTCCAAGGGTGCGTAGGTTAGAAGGATTACTGGGGTAAATGTGTGGGGTTGTGGGGATAGAGTCTGAATGGGATTGTTGTCAGTGCAGATCGATAGACCAAATGGCCTCCTTCTGCAATATAAGGATTCTATGACCACTCCATCGACAAGGAGTCAGGAAGATTAGAACTTGGAAACTCACTGACGTGAATCCGTTCTCTGAATTTTAAGCAAGCACTGCTTTTCCTGCAAACAGAAGGAAATAGTTTAGATAAAGAGAACCTCCATTGTCTTCACATTTAAGGCAATGTACATTTCTTATTCATTAGGGACACAAGGACAGTGTGTTGCCAAGACCATGGTGAAATGATGCAATTGCTTCCACAGTCTTCCCACAGCATGTTAAAGTATGGATTGTCAAGAGAAAATCAGAAATAAAACATCTGATTAATGATTTATTTTTCAATTACAGGTTAATTGAAGTACTTCTAATAATTATCTGTTGTTGGCCGGTGCCTTCTTTACAACAGTAATGGCTAGTTTACTAAAGTGTCACATTGATTGACAGTAGGTATTCAAATCACAATTTCAGATTAGATGTTCGTACAAAATGTAAAAGCCTTTCAAAAATTGTCAAGTTAAGTGGACAAACTAAACTCGATAGCGCTGACAGTCAAAATCTTTTTCCCAGAGTTGAAATGTCTAATACCAGGGGGCATGCACTTAAGGTGAGAGTGGGAAAGTTCAAAGAGAATATGAGAGGCAAGTTTATTACAGAAAGAGTGGTGGGAGTCTGGAACGCTCTGTCAGCGGTGGTGCTGGGCGCAGATACGATAGGGGCACTGAGGTGCTTTTAGATAAGTACTTGAATGTGCAAGGAGTAGAGGGATATGGGCCAAGGGAAGGCAGAAGAGATTAGTTTAAATAGGCGTCATGTCGGGTACAACATCTTAGCTGAGGGGCCTGTTCCTGTGCTGTACTGTTCTTTGTTCTATGTAAACTCTATTAAAATAAAATCTGAAATCCATACCTGATTACCCCTTCCCTAGTGTTCCTAACGAACTGGCTACCAAATTAAGCAGTCGGAGTCTATGTTCCCTGCCAAGTAATTGTTTTGCTATACAGCCCAAATATAGTATGGTATGTTTGTTATTTTTGGAGTACTTTCAGTGAATTCAATTATTTGAATTTGGCCAGAGTTCTATAACTTCTGACTTAGAGTCATGTCCAAAATGTGGAGAAATCAGAGTAGTGGCCATTGACCTGGAAGAAGCAACGCTGCAGTAAATGGATTTTGCTGCCACTTTGAAGAATCACTTAAAAACAAGAGCCTCATCTGCACTATGGCAGGCAATCTGCACTCAGATGGAAATAAATAATGAAAAGAAGGGGAGATGTGTCTATCCTTGGAATAAGATGTTATTCTGCCTGAAACTATGCCAACGGTATTGACAAAATCAGGAGGACTTGGGTACAGTTGTGAGACAAAGAAGACATCCCTTAATAACCACAGACAGTTCTTTTGTTGAAAACTGCTGAGCTGCTCAAAGGAATGAATCAAATATCAGACTTATTTTTATGAACTGAGTGTTATTGAAGGCAATTTTAAGCCTTTAATGTTTTTAGTTTTCTATTACTTTGGAATGAGATACTTGCCTAAATGCTCCATATTTAAGTTCAAATTCTAGCCGCACCTTAAGAGTTTTAATGAGTTTAACTGCTTCTCGGTTAGATAGCTAAAGAGAAAGGTGGAGAACTTGAAAAAATAGTCCATTAGCAAATCTTCTAACACTCATTAGCTGCACATGGCAGACTTCTTGGCAACCCAGGGTAGGTCCGAGGCCCAGAATACAGTGCTTTCCTAATCAAAGAAGTAAATATGGCAATGAAAATAAAAGTCATGGCCACAAAACTTCCCTAGGAGGCCTGCCATGCAATTGCAGCTCCCTGCAAAAGGACAGCCATCTGCTTCTCACTGAATCTGAGAATGTTCTTTTGTTCTTGTAAGTTATTACAGCCACATTTAATCTGTACATGAGCAAATCAGAGACTCAGACATCCTATTACTGAAAGGTGTCACTTTACTGCCCCATTCAGGACCCGAGGCAAACCAGGATTTTCAACATTGTGGTGGTGTAGGTTTGTTAAAGCAGTGCTGGGACACCAAGAAAATTGTAGATTTGTTTATATTTTTAAAAAATAGATCTGATCCCTTCATAGAATCCTTACAGTGCAGCAACACTCCAACAGAGCATCTTATCTAAGCTCATGCCCTGTTCTATTCCAATAATCTCACATATTTAACCTCACATAACCCCCTGACCCACACATCTTTTGGAGCGTGGGACAAAACCAGAGAACCCAGAGGAAACCCAGAAATCTAAGGAGAATGTGCAAACTCCACACATACAGAGTGACCCAAGGCTAGAATCAAAGTCAGGCTCTTGATGCTGTGAGGCAGCAGTGCTAACCACTGTGCCATCATGCCAATGAGGCTGAGGAAAAGATCGTGAAATCTAGAGTTCCTCATGAGTAATGTCAAAATCAGAAAAAGATTTATTTTCATTATGTCATCCCAATTAAACATACTTTTCTCTAGAAAGTCAGAAGACTTAATCATGGGGTTTCAGTAGAATCTTCACCTGAAGCTCCACAAACTGTCAACAGTGCCTCTAATAAGGGCCTAATTCTATCAAGATTGCCTGTACGTACACTCCACTGCAACTCTTTGCCATTGAAATATCAGCAATGAATGACTAAATTAAGCTTGAGCATTGTGAATGAAAAGCTGAAAGAATTCTGCATCATTTCATTCCCAACAATTTTGGTACAGCAAGATTTATCATATATCCCAGTAATTTATTGGTACCAGATGGAATCTTGTGTCCTTTTTTATGATGAATTTGGTGGATGGGAAAATCTTAACCAGGTGGAAGATTGGCAGAGGGCCCTGCTACCTTCTTGCCTCCATCCTGATTAAGTCTGTGGCAGGATTGCCTGTTAAGGCCTGCCTGTCCCACGCCAGCTGAGGGCCTGTTGTGATTATTTAGTGCTTCATGCCACTGCTGTTGGTAATAACTCAGAGATGGGTGAGAGAATATGACAAACAAACCCTGTTGGGGTTGTTTGCTGGCTCCAAGGGTACCTGGGAAGGGAGGGTCTGCTAAGAGACAGTCCTCCCCTCATGCTAACAACCCACCATCACTGGCCAGTGACTATCTTAGGCCTTGAGTGGGCATCATACCATCAGCACTCACCACCTTCCCATTGGTGCTGCCATTCAATGGAGTTGGTAGCTCTGGATGGGTGGCGCTTCCAGCTCCCTGATGTTCTTAACTCTGGGGAAGACTTATTGCTTATCTGCTTGAGTGGAAGAAGATGCAGCAGCCTTCCTTCAAAAAGGCAATTGGGAACTCCTGTTGACTGTTCAGCCAGTGGCTGAGATGCCTATGTCCTCCTCAAGATTCCACCCACTTATTCTAAGATGAATTTAAGTTAAGCTTTTGAATTGTTATATCAATGTATCATAAATTCACTGCAATTGAAGGATTATGTACACATCCAAAATGTGTGCGGCTTTAATTATTTTTATGATTTGAATTCCTACATCTTTTCACATTTTACTTTAATATTTACATATTTTCCCAATTCAGGGAACAAACAATCTGACTTGACTCAATTGCAATCTTATTCCACAAATAGACAACATTAACTATACTATTTACCCTATCATAAGATATATTGTGTTATTTCTCCATTAATCAGCAAGCACCCAAAGTTCGAAAATTAACCAGAAGTTCACTGGGTGAGTATTCTGTTAATTAGTTTTGTGTTTAAACATAAGTCATTTATGCTCCCCAGTTTAGAATCTACTTCCTCCTGATAAATGACTTACAGTTCCTGAAGGTGAATCTATTTATATAAATAGGGACATGGACATTCTAATACTGGCAAGAGAGTACATTTACATATGAAACTTTTCATACGCAAGACACAATACCTTTCACTGTATACTAATACATGTGACAATTATAAATCAAATCAAATTATTAGTGCTTACATTAACACTGCAATGAAGTTACTGTAAAAATCCCCTAGTTGCCACACTCTGGCATCTATTCCAGTACACTGAGGGAGAGTGTACACTGAGGGCCAATGTGTCTATCCAGCATGTCCTTTGGATTTCACAGAGGCCCCTCTTTAACTTTGAAAATAGAAAACTTTTAAACTGCTAACCCTAACGTCCCAATTTTAATCTGTGTTCAGAAGAAAACAGAGGAAAACTTAAATCCATGTAAGAAAATCCTGCCAGACACAACTTTTGGAAAGTTAACTATGTAAATTTGCATAATGCGTACAATGCAACAGTAACAAGAACTTTTAGATGATTCAAAGGAACATCATAACACTGTTTGCACGTAAACCAAAATCAAAATGACAGCTACCCCAGTGATACAGAAAAGCGTTTGTGAGTATTTGGGCAGAAACAGGCAAAGCACTTAACACTCTTTCTCAAAGCTGCAGTCTTTGCTTTCCAGCATTTGCAGTATTTTGCTTTTTGTTAATTTCTGATACAATATTGGATTTATGGTGAACATCGATTTTGCAGCAAGCACAGACTGGTTGATGAGTTAGAACTCTAATATCAGATAGTTAGTGCATTCTTTTATCATCAACATTGAAAGTGGGAGGAACTGGCTGAAGCTCGCACAAATTCCATGAAGCAGTTGTTTGTGATGCCTATCCTGTGTATCAGAGGATGATTTGATAGTTGCCTGCATTAATTATGAGGTTGATTAAAAATCCAAAGTGAGCACTTGGGCATTTGCCCAGTCACATTGGGTGAAAATAATTTTTTCAGTCAAATCAACAACATCTGTGTACTTGTGCCTAAATAAAATTCAATATCTCTAAGCCAGTAGAACCCATGCTCTGAATCCAGTCATAAACAGAAAATAAGAATGCAGTGTGTTAAAGCACACCTTTCACCTTTGATATCTTGGATCTGTTGGGATCGATTGTTTCTTCTGTGACAACTTTAGCCAGTTCCCAGTCAACATACAAGTTGCAAAATTGTGTGCGAGGATAATCACACTCAGAGACTCGCCTCTCACCTCCCTAACTTAGCTGTGATTCCAAACCAGAGCAAGGCAATAAAGGTTTCAGGTTTTTTTTTATAATCTTTAGAGGTCGCAGATGCAATAAATCTGAACATTCACAATCCAGGTGATTGTTGAATCGCATTCCATGGTGTAAATCTGTCTCAGAATTTGGCAGTGATACAGCAGTCTTGCTTGGAGCAGTGGAAGAAGCAAGGTTAGAGAATGTTAAAATGGAAATGTTAGGAAGTGCAAATGATCACTGTCTGTGAGACTGGAATGTGGGTTGAGAAATTTATGATTTTAGCTGGATATTATTATCTCAGCTCAATGACATTAATGTTTGTGGACTCGGAAATTTAGCTTGTTTAACAGTTTATCTCAGCAGACAAATGGCCACAAATTGTCATTCTGCTAATAGATATTTCTAGCTCCAACCGATGCTATTTCTTTTAATTGATAAAATTCTGGTGGAGGCTGGTGTAATTAAGGAATTTGATAGGGCATTAGATGGTTACTTGAATAAAAGCAACACTACAGCTGGAAAAGGCAGGGGAATGGCATCAAGTTATGATGCTCATTTGGAGAGACACGATGGGCCATATGACCTTCTTCTGTAACAATTCAGTGGCATTTCCAACTCCAACTAGTGCTAGTTCTTTCAACTTGAAAAAATCCTCTTGGAATTGGTTTAGATAGGGTGGCACAGTGGTTAGCATTGCTGCCTCACAGCACCAAGGACCCAGGTTCAATTCCAACCTCAGGTCTCTGTGTGAAGTGTGCACTTTTTCCCCATGTCATGTGAGTTTCCTCCAGGTGCTCTGGTCTACTCCCACAATCTAAAGATGTGTGGGTTAGATTGATTGGTCATGATAAATTGATCCTTGAAAAAATGTTAGGGAGTTAGCAAATTAAATGTATGGGGTTATTGGGAATAAGGCCTAGGTGGGATTGTGGTTGGTACATACTTGATGGGCCAAATGGCCTCCTTCAGGGCTGTAGGGATTCTACGATTTTCACAGACTAGAATTTTGGTTTTGAAGAAAGCAGCAGTGTCAGTTAATCATTTTATTCTTTGCCCTTGTAATAGAACAAATTATATAAATAGGAACATGGATGTTCTGATGCTGGCAAGAGAGTACATTTACATATGAAACTTTTCGAGGATATATTTGATATGCAAAAAAGGGACCAGATAAATGAACTGTACTAATTAGAACCAATTTCTATAAAATTAAATTAGTTGCAGAATAGACTTTGCCCTGTAGCACAAGCCAGAAGTTCTTTACATGTTTATGCAATAAACTGGGAATATTAGTTGTGCTAAAAGGAAAATTTATTAAAATGAGTTTATGTGAGGAAATGAATTCATTACATTTATCCTGTGATTCAAATGTATAATATTTGGAAGATACATTAATTGACTAAAGTATAATGCCTCAATTAATTAAGCCATTTAAACCCAAGTTTTATATGGAGATTATATTGATTAAAAAAACATTTTCGATATTAACTAAATGAGTTTAAATTCATGTTACATGGACAAAGTATGTGAAATCAATATGTTTTCTAGATTCAACATCAGTAACATTGTTTCAGAAAATAAAGCTTTATGAGCTTTTGATGTTTCTAATTAAAAAGGAGCATTCTCTTGCGATTTTTACCTTATCACATTCATTACATTGTCATTTTTGTTGTTTGCAGCACACAGTATTCACTTTGCACAGCTGCAATGATGAGCCATCTGGTGTCTATCCAGGACCAGAGACTTTCCGCGGGAAATGTGCCAAACTGTGTTCAAAACTGAATTTGTTTTAAATGGTAAGAACTGGTCTTGCAAGTGAAAATCTCTGCCTTGGTGGAACGTTGAGTGAGCTGATGGATTTCTGGCTCAGATTTCTGCTCATCTCTGATTACACCAGTGTGCTCTTTCCTTCGCATGAGACTAACGTGATTTCATGTAAAGAGTAATTAAAAACTGATGGCAAACAACTCCACACCAACGCCCCTGGACTAGGGGAAGTGAAAAGCAGCCAGGTTTCTTTCCTGAACATTACCTGGTGGCTCCCACTGGATAGAGCAAGACACAGAAGCAGATGCTTGATGGGTTGGTCATATTACTGCATGCAGTATGTCAGCCAAGCATTAAGTGCAGTATCAAACTCCTGTTTCTGACTGGTGCATCTGGTCAATTGCTTGTTCTCTCTCTCCCTTTTCTATCTCTTTTCTCTAACTAGAAAATGCCTGTGTGCTTTTCAGTCTTTGGACGATTTTATGACCATTTTGTGGCAGGAAAATGTCATAAAACAGGTCGTCATGTGAGCTGGACACTTAGAAAAAAATCTTATAAATTTTTGCCCTTTATGTTTAGTTTAAGTTTATTTATTAGTGTCACAATTTGGCTGACATTAACACTGCAATAACATTATGGTGAAAATCCCCTAATCGCCACATTCTGGCACCTATTTGGGTACACTGATTGAGAATTTAGCATGGTCAATGTATCTGACCAGCACATCTTTCAGACTGTGGGAGGAAACTGGGCAACCAGAGGAAACCCACGCAGAGACGTTGAGAATGTGCAAAAGACGCACAGTGTTCCAACCTGGGAATTGATCCCAGGTCACTAGTGCTGTGAGGCAGCAGTATTAACCACTGTGCCACCGTTCAACCCTCACAGAAGGTAAAGACCCAAAAATTATAAACCATCAATTCACTTCACAGATGCTGATTGTTTGGACAACATTTTCTGATTTTTATTTTACATTTCTAATGTCAGCAGGTTTTTTTCCCCCTTTTTCATATTAATGTCATTGTAATGATGGGAAAATTGCACTTTCTGTGTTAAACATGGGAAAGTCATGGCTTACCAAAAGTTTCTGTGGTAGATTTTCCTGGCAATTATGAAGTGAGCTTTGCATGCATTCGAGTGATCTGGCCTGAATAAATGTCCTGTCACATCACCTAACTCTAAATTGGAATTGAGTTCCCAGCAAGTAATTTGCCACTCTCACTTTGTTGACTTGAGAGCAGGATACTTATCAGTGCAACATCTATGTGAAGGAGAAGTAGAAATTGGCAATGAAGACAAGAAGAAAGATTGTGGCTCTATTGCTGCTTGCAATGATCTTAGCCATTATCTGGGGATAATGGCTGACAGGCATCTTCAATGGTACTTCCTCCCACCTATCCCCCCACCCTATTGGGAGATTGCCAGAGGGGAGCTTTATTTGCATGGCTCATGCATCTCAATACCTGAATGTTATCCGGTCTTGTTGAAAGGCACAAAATGTCAAACAAAAACAAGATGTGAGATGAAACCTTTGCAGAATTTGTAACTCATCTCTTCACTTCAAGAGCTGTAAAGTGTGCAGAGGCAGGCAATGAATTTGATGTAGCTTTCTTGGACTTCGGCTAGATTTTTGATGAAGTCCCATGTGATAAACTGATAGCAAAGCGATACACGAGATCCAAGAACAGTTGGCAAATTGGAGTTAGCTGAGTGGAAGAGAGTGGAGGGAGATGGGCGAGGAAGTGGAAAATTGTGCCCGGTGGGGTCCCACAAGTGATTAGAATTGGGACCTTCGCTGTTTGTGGTTTATATAAAGGATTTAGACTTGAATGTAAGAAGGATGATCTGTAAATTCACAGACAATATGAAAAGTGGTAGGATGACAAGTATGAAGAGGTTAGTCTTAGATTACAGGGCAATATCAATAGGCTGGTCAAATGGACTGATCTGTGGCAAATGGAATTCAGTCTGGATATGTGTGAGGTGATGCACTTGGGAAGGGCAAATAAGGTAGGGTAATAAATGACAAACAGCATGACCCTAGGAAACACTGAGGATAAGATGGACTTGGTGTGCATATGCACCAGTCCCTTAAGGTAACTGAATAGGTGGATAAAATGGTCAAGAAGACATATGGTATGTTTGCCTTTATTAGCTGAGACATAGCATTTAAGAGCAGGGATGTTATAAAATAGTGGTTAGGCGAAAGGTAGAGTATTGTGTGCAGCTCTGAAATCTACATGATAGGAGGGATGTGATAGCATTGGAAAGGGTTCAGAGAAAATTTACCAGGCTATTCCCTGGACTGAAGTGATTTAATTATGGAAAGAGATTGGTTAGACCAGAGTTGTTTTTCTTGGAGCAGGAAGACCAAAAGAGGAACATGACTGAGATGCTTAAAATTATGAGAGGAATAGACAAGAAGAAACTTTTTCCTTTGGTGGGAGATCAATGACCGGTGGAATAGATCTAAGGCAAGGGGCAGAAGGTTGTGAGGAAAAACTTTCCACCCAAAGGATGGTGAAATCTAGAACTCACTGCTTGAAAGGTGATGGAGGCACAGACCCTCATAACATTTAAGATGTCTTTAGATGTACATTTGCAAATCTGAGGCATATAAGGCTACAGGCCAATTGTTGAAAAATGGGATTAGTATAATTTGGCGCTTTGTCATTGACTGGCACAGACGTGATAGGTGAAAGGTCCTTTTTCCAAGTAGACTTCTATGATTCTATGGGGGCAATTTTACCATTTTTATTCTATCCGGCACTCATAAAATGGTGCTGGCCACAAAATCTGGAGACGATCATGCTAGGTACTTTACCATCCACTTTACCACCACATCGCGCCCAAAAATGGGCAGAATGTGATGGTAAAATTGCCTCCTATGACTATAAAATGGCAGCGGTGTTGTTTCCAGTGAAATCAATCCATTTTCTCTCCAGATCTTATGACACTCTGCCAAAAAAATCAAGGGGATGTGGGCCCTCATCATGCCAGCAAAATCCTGCTGCTCAGAGACCAGGGCATCATCTTTAAAGGGAGTCCCGATCAGAATGTGAATAAACTCTCCCCAGCCCACTATGGAGTTCTCAAAGCACCTCACTCCCCTATCCCCCATCAGTGTCGGCACTTATCTAACTCCTCCCAATCACTGGGCCCTCCCTCAGCACGCCCACTCTCAATCATCAGCCTCTTCTCCATCTTCTCCCCACAACCACACTCCTCCCTGCCCCCCCAAATTCTGAACTAGCACAAATCACTCTCTCTGGATCATGGCAGGTTCCACCATTCCCCCAGACGGCGATTATGGTCTCAAAATTGCCCCCCTCACCCTCTACCTCACTGAGTTTGTCTTTGATTAAGTGTCCATTAACACTTAAGATTCACACACAAATATTGACCACTGGAACAAGATACCCCAGGATAATTAGCTTTCAAGAAATTTAATGTGGCGAGGAGTCAATGAGTTCAAAGTATAGGAGAGTGATGAAGAAAGTAAGTGGAGAGATTGATGAGAATTTACAAGGAAAGTCCCAATAACTGTTTTGCAGCCATCTCCACCTAAGTTTCATGCATTTAAAATACATCAGGCAGTGTTAAGCAATTACCCAGGCAGGTCTGAAATCAATAGTGAGTTATGAAAGCAGAACAATAATTTTCACAATCGTACATTTCTGTAAAATGTTATTTTTAGAACTTTTTAAAATATCTGCTTTTGTAGTTTATTCACTTTTTAAACGCGTGCATGGAAAGCACGATAAGGTACAATTTAAAAATCCATTAGAACAGGCCGGTCAAAGACATTTGCCTCCATAGAATCAATACAATTAATAGTGAACTGGTAATTGTTGGATTCGGCATCTTGATTATTACTGAACAAATCAGCCCAGTACATCTTGTCTAGATATGGCGCAAAACCAATATATATTTTTATGTTCTTACTTAAGTTGTGGACAAAAGTAGGTACGGGAATGTCACACACTGATGTTCCATAATCTGTTCTATAATTTATGCTAACTATGCAGCAAAATGTGAACAAGGGTCTCTACATAAATTACTGCAGAAATAGTATTAACCACTTAATTTATTATTGACCTGTTTTGTTAGTTTTTGTGACATGAATCAAGATGCAGTTCTTAAAAACATCGGCTGATGAATGGCTTGTCATCTCCAGAGAAAATGATGGTCTGATCTTTACTGGATGTTGGAGAGAGCTGCAAAATTCAGCTCCCTAATGCCTGTGGTTTCACAACTGTGGGCACTATTTTTGTACCAAATGTTTTGGGCTTCAAGGGTCGGGTCACTTTTCCCAGGCAAGTGTGCCAAGGTTGGTGTCCCCTTAGCCTGCAGCATGAGAAGTAGGTGGAGGAAAGGCAACATAGTGTTCACAAGGTGAGAGAGGGAGAAGAGTTCTCTATATAGGAATGTAGCAGCAGGAGTAGACATTCAGCCCACTGGGCCTGCTCCCATGTTCAATTAGTTTATGGCTGATTTATCTGCCTCAATGCCACTTTCCTCCATGATCTCCATATCCTCAATGTCATTAGTTTCCAGAGATCTATCAGTTTCTGTTTTGAACGTGACCAATGATTGAACTTCCATAGCCCCCCAGAGTAGAGAGTTGCAAAAATTCACAACCCTCTGAGTGAAGAAATTTTTCCTCAGCTCATTCTTAAATGGCCTGCTTCTTATACTGAAGCTGTGGCCGAAATTTTACTACTCTACCTGCCATGGGAATCAGAGCAGGAGAGAGGTGGACAATGGAAAAGTCTGTTACCCTCGGGCAGGATTTTGGGACGAGCGAAGCTGTTAAATCTAGCAGTGTGTCTTCTGGTTCTAGACCCATCAGTCAGGGGAAATATCTTATCTACATCCAACCTGTCACGCCCAGTAAGAACTGTGTACATTTCAATGTGACCAGCTCACATTCTTCCAAACTCTAGGGAATATAGACCCAGTTTCCTCTCTCCTCTCTTCTCATAAAATAATCCTACCTTCCCAGGAATTAGTCTGCTAAATCATTAAGACATTCCCTGATTGGAAAATATATCCTTTCTAACATAAAGAGGTTAAAACTGTACAATACTCCATATGCAGGCTTTATACAATTGCAGCATACTATCTCCACTCCTGTACCCCTTGCAATGCAGGGAACATACAATTTGCATCATTAATTGCTTAGTGCCCTGGCCTGCTAGCTTTTAGTGATGATCTGGAGATGCCGCCATTTGACTGGGATAAACACAGTAAGAAATCTCACAACAGCAGATTAAAGTCCAACAGGTTTATTTGGTAGCAAAAGCCACTAGTTTTCTGAGTGCTGCTCCTTCATCAGGTAAGTGGGAGTTCTGTTCATAAACAAGGCACATAAACGCACAAACTCAATTTACAAAATAATGGTTGGAATGTGAGTCTTTACAAGTAATCAAGCCCTAAAGATACAGGCAGTGTGAGTGAAGAGAGCGTTAAGCACAGGTTAAATAGATGTGTATTGTCTTCAGACAGGACAGTTAGTGAGATTTTGCAAGTCTAGGCAAGTCATGGGAGTCACAGATAGTGTGACATGAGCCCAAGATCTTGGTTTAGGCTGTCCTCATGGTTATCAGTCTCTGCTTAGCAACTCTGTGTTGTGAGTTGTGAATGTTGCCTTGGAGAATGCTTACCTGAAGATCAGAAGCTCAATGCCCATGACCACTGGAGTGTTCCCCAACAGGAAGAGAACACTCTTGTGTGGTGATTGTCAAGTGGTGTTCAGTTTCCCGATGCAGCAAGAAATGTAGGCAGAGTCAATGGATGGGAGGCTAGTTTGCGTGATGGATTGGGCTACATTCACAATCTTTTGTAGTTCCTTGCAGTCTTTAGCAGAGCAAGAGCCATACCAAGCTGTGGTACAACCATGCCTTCTATGGTGCATCTGTAAAAGTTGGTGAGAATTATAGCAAACAAGCCAATTCTCCTTTCTCTTCTGAGAAAGTAGAGGTGTTGGTGGACTTCCTTAACTATAGTGTTGACATGGGAGGACCAAGACAGGTTGTTGGTGATCTGGACACCTGAAAACTTGAAGCAAGTGCAAAGGAGAACATGCGCCTGTCTACATCAACTGGGATAAAATAGAAAGGATCAAAAACTTCAAATTTTTAGGTGTCCAGATCACCAACAACATGACCTGGTCCTCCCATGCCGACGTTGTAGTTAAGAAAGCTCACCAACGCCTCTACTTTCTCAGAAGACTATGGAAATTTGGCAATTTGGCATGTCTGCTCTGACTCTCACCAACGTTTACTGACACACTATAGGAAACATTATTTCTGACTGTATCAAAGCTTGGTATGTCTCCTGCTCTGCCCAAGACCGCAAAGAACAGCAAAAGGTTGTGAACGTAACCCAATCCATCACACGAACCAATGTACCATCCATTGACTTTGTCTACACTTCCTGCTGCCTCAACAAAACAGCCATAATCATTAAGGACTCCTTGCATCCCGGGCATTCTCTCTTCCATCTTCTTCCTTGGGGAAAAAGATACTAAACTCTGAGGTCATGTGCCAACTGATTCAAGAACAGCTTCTTCCCTGTTGAGGTCAAACTTTTGAATGGGTTTACTTTGCATTAAGGTGATCTTTCTCTGCATCCTAGCTAAGAATATAACACTACATTCTGCACTTTCTCGTTTCCTTTTCTGTGAACAGTATGTCTTTTCTGTATAGCACATACGAAACCACACTTTCACAGTATGTTAACATATATGACAATAAAAATCAAATCAAATCAAATCAGCCAGCATAATTAAGGACCTGACACACCTCTGACATACTGTCTTCCACCATCATCCACTGGAAAATGGATACAAAAATCTGAGATAACGTACCAACTGACTCAAGATCAGATTCTTCCCTGTTGCCATCAGATGTTTGAATAGACCTACCTCACACTAAGTTGATCTTTCTCTGCACCCTAGCTATGACTGTAACACTACACTCTACACTCTCTTCTTTCCTTCTCTGTGAACAGTATGCTTTGTTTGTATAGCACACAAGAAACAATAAATACTTCTCACTGTATATTAATAAATGTGACAATAATAAATCAAATCAAACCAAATCTAGAATGGTTTTGATCAACCTGAATGCACTTAGACTCACATCATCTGATTTAATGTGCGGCACACACTGTTGAGGAATGAATCAAAAAAGGGTGAATTGAAACAATGAATTCACAGTGGAAATGTGTGCCGTATGTGCAGCCAGAAACTGCGCTTGAACTAAAATAAACAAAGGAACAATTGATCCACGAGGGTGACTATAATGCAGCGATCTGCAAAGGTGGTGTCATAAACACCAATAGTGATTTACTGTCATGTGAAATCCAAGGTGAGGTGACAACCTTGAAAATGCTTCTTGATATTTATTATTTACAATACATAGTGTTTCAGTTTAAGTGGGGAGTTTGTTCAGTTCTTGGTCACTCCTTGTGCCAGCAGCAGCTGTCAGTATGAACAGTGAGAGCCAGTGATCTCTATGTCCTTGATGCATGATGAACTCACAAGAGAATTAGCCGTGACCATCATCGCTGGTTTATCTAGACTTAACCTCAAATTGAGCATCAGGAAAATGCAACATGCAATATATATGATTTATCTAATATCAATATTGTTTGAGGCAGGCACCCACTGTTTTGGTGACTGGGAATATCTCTGTAATTGGTACGAAGGTTTCTGCCAACTCTGACAGGTTCCCGGAAAACAGTAGGCTTGAAATTTGAACTGAAACTAAAGGAATTGTAGAAATCCAAAAGGCAGCCTGCACACAATGAATTCGAGTGCTCTGGGACTTGATCTGGAGATCTTTTCAATTACCGGAATTAGTGTTGGCACCTCCATTTAAAAGCAAAACCACAGTGTGGAAAAGATTAATCCACAGATATTTATTAAAACTAACTTCATTCAAGTGCATAGGATTAGCACACTGCGTAGTACAATCCTGATATGGTGGGTGTGAAGGGGTGGAATGTTGATCCCGAAAAATGGATGTGATCCAAATCCCGACCATCGATTCAAGTGCAACTACAATAGTTCTGGAGCGAGGCAATTTCTTGCTAGCTGTCCCCAGCGTACTCTCTAATTCTATCTTTTACTCTTGTCCTTTACACCCTCTCCTTTCTTTCTTCCCTATGTCTCCTATGAATGGTATATTCTGTCTGCATAGCACGAAAGAAACAATAATTTTCACTCTATACCAATATGTGTAACAATAATAAACCAAATCAAATCAATTCCTCCTATAGACTGGGTGGTCACGTGAACATTGGAGAGAGGCGCATAAAATAGGGGCCGGATGTCGGGAGAGACAGAGTACTCCCAGAATACGGACAGGGGTTCGGTATGCAAGAACTGCTCAAGTATTGTTAATAAACATCCACTGTTGTCAGTACCTGGTTGCCAATTACTGGAACCCAAGACTAGTAAGTGGTGTCTGGAGTTGCCAGAATGGCACAAGGAATTTGCCACAGTGATCCACTTGTGTTTGATCAAAATATCATTGCCAACTGGACGAAATTCAAAAAAGGAATGGCAAGATTTACTGCGCTGCTGGCCTACAGGACAAATCAAAGAAGGTACATGTTACACATGTTGGGGCAAAGCCCCTTTAAAAGAATGGGTTATATGACCTCAGGTATGGGATGAGTTTTTGGAATCCTCCAGCAAGGGCAGTCCATGTTTTGAGAGTGGAGTGGATAGACATATCAATGATCTGTATGCCTTGATTTGATTTGTTTTGATTTATTATTTATTAGCATAGTGAAAAGTATTGCTTCTTGCACGCTGTACTGACAAAGCATTCCATTTGTACAGAAGGAAATGAAAGAGTGCAGAATGTAGCGTTACAGTCATAGCTAGCATGTAGAGAACGATTAACTTAATGCAGGGTAGATCCATTTATAAGTCTGATGGCAGCAAGATAGATGCTGTTCTTGTGTTGGTTAGTATGTGACCTCAGATTTTTGTATCTTTTTCCCAACGGAAGAAGGTAGAAGAGAGAATGTCCAGGGTGCATGGAATCCTTAATTATGCTGACTGCTTTGTCGAGGCAGCAGGAAGTGCAGACGGAGTCAATGGATAGGAGGCTAGTTTGCTTGATTGGGCTACATTCAAGACCTTTCGTAGTTTCTTGTGGTCTTGGGCAGAGCAGGAGCCATACCAAGCTGAGATACAATCAGAAAGAATGCTTTCTATGGTGCATCTGCAAATATTGGTGACAATCATAGCTGACATGTCAAATTTCTTTAGTCTCCTGAGAAAGTAGAGGTGTTGGTGGGCTTTCTTAACTGTAGTGTTGGCATGGGGAGACCAAGACAGGTTGTTGGTGATCTGGACACATAAAAACTTGAAGCTTTCGACCCTTTCTGTTTCATCACTGTTTATGTCGATAGGAGCATGTTCTCTTCTATGCTTTCTGAAGTCAATGGCAATCTTTTTCATTTTGTTGACAACGAGGGAGAGATTATGGTTGCTGCATCAATCCACTAGATTATCTATCTCATTCCTGTACCCTGTTTTGTCATTGTGTGAGATCCGACCCTACGGTGGTGTCGTCAACAAACTTCAAAATCTATTTGAAGGGGAATTTGGCCACACAGCCATAGCTGTATAAGGAGTATAGTAAGAGGCTGAGAATACTGCCTTGTAGTTTTTTGTGTGGAGTTTATACATGTATGGGGTCTGATGCCTAGCTGTGGAGTACTTATTGAGAAGGCACCTCAGTACAATAGGATTTAACAGTACAGGTCTGCATACTCCGAAACTTATCAGGTCTCAAGGCAGTGAAATACAAACCCGTTACTTTTCAAATGGAGGAAGGGAAGGAGGATCCCAGAAAGTTACTGAAAATATTTCAGCGCAAATGCATGCCAGTAAAGAACATCATTTGGATAGATATACATTCCATTCAACCAACTGAAAGTTTGATGAATCTATTAAGTCATGCGCTGCCAGCTTAAAACTTTTAGCAATGAAATGCAAGGTTGGCACACTCTCAGACAAGTCAGTGAGAGGTCGCGTTGTGTGTGGAGTCCAGAGTGACATTATTTCAGGTGCAGCTTCTTCATGAGAAAGGTTTAACCTTGGAATCTGCCATCACCATCTGTTTGCTGAATAAGCAGTAAGAAAGAGGCAGCAGCAGAGTGTCAAGTTGGGAAACAGAGGTTATGGCAATGCAGCAGTCACCACTCTCACAATTCAGCTACATGTCGGGCATTTGGTAAATGTTGCAACAAGGGTGGCAAGCATTTTGCAGTCTTAACCAAAGCA
Source organism: Sphyrna mokarran (assembly GCA_024679065.1). Classification (NCBI taxonomy): domain Eukaryota; kingdom Metazoa; phylum Chordata; class Chondrichthyes; order Carcharhiniformes; family Carcharhinidae; genus Sphyrna; species Sphyrna mokarran. Next base: position 19,012,342 of record JAGIQG010000023.1, on the reverse strand, counting down.
GCCTGTCCGTGCCACCAGCCACACTGCAGCCGGTCACAGACAGGGTAAATGAATTGGAGTGTAATCAGAGAAACCAAGACATGAAGCCTCCGAAAACACTTCACTATAAGAGTGTCAACACTATTGTGCAGGCGGGTGAGATTTTCACCACATTGAACAGCAAGAAGCAAAATTAAAAGTAAAGCTCGACACAGGCATGTAATGTTCTGCCTAAGTTGTTGTTGCGAGAAATTGACCCAACACACAAGTGAACCTCGTGGTGTATTAGTGAATAAAAAAATCCACACAGAAGGCGTGGTCACTTTCTACGCACACAGTTTTCAGTTTCATTGTCTAAATCATGAAGTTGTGTTTGGGTCTTTGAGTCAGCATCACACTATGGTTAATCCCCCCTAGTCCAGATGTAGCATCAGGCTTTAGAAATGATGTAATATCAAGACCTGTTCAACTGTGACATTGGAAGCTACCCACAACATATCATGTGAGGCTAGGTGATTTGGTTTCATCTAAGGTCTGAGCTCCAAGAAGAATCCCCTTGACAATGAAGCAGAAAGCAACCAATGGACAGGAACACATGACAACACTGGGCGAGGCCACAGACTAAATGTCAGCAATAGTGGCTGCAATAAAGCAGGGGTGAGAATCTGTATTGACCTAGTGCACCTGAATCATGTACTGCTCAGACCTCATTACCCTATGAAGATGTTGGAGCCAATGTACACAATGCCAAAGTTTTCAGTATCTTGGATGCAAAATGTTCAGGTTCTAGCTGGATGAAGAAAATTTCAAATTCACCACATTTATGTCTCTGATAGGCAGATTCCATTTCCTCTGTGTGCCTTCTGGGATCTCCACTGGCAGTGAGATTTTCTAATGTTGTATTGAACAGCTCTTTGCAGGACAACCCTGCAAAATTATCATCAGTGACATCTTGGTCTAGGGTCATATGATGCAAGAACATGATGCACATCTTTGTTTAATCCCCAATTGAATCAGGGTCACTAGTTAAAGCTCAGCCCTGCTAAATGCAGATTCAGGGTCAACCAGGTTCCTCATGTGTGTCACTGCTAACAACCAATGATGTGAAGCCAGATCCAGACAGCGCAATGGCTATATGACAGCTGGCCATCTCCATAGATAAGAACATCGTTGATATTGCAAATTACTTTCCAAATTCATTCCTTGCTATAGTGACATCACTGGACCTATTTGTCAGCTCTTCCACCAGGATATCGAACGGTGTTGGCAGGAGAACCGTACTATTGTGTTCAATAAGCTCAATCAGACACTCCTAACTTCTCTAGCACTATAGTATTTCAACTTCCAATCTTCTATCAGTAAATGCCTCCCTGCACAGACTTTGGACAGTCTGCATCCGGAAAGACAGACCCAGTAACCTTCACATCAAAGGCCCTCACTGACATCGAGACTAGTTGTGACCAAATCGAGAAGGAGTTCCTTACCCTTGTCTTCTCTTGTAAGAAATTTAATGACTTTATATACAGTCATCCTGTAAGTGTTGAAAGTAATAATCACAATTACCTGAGGAAAATGTCCTTGTTATAGACAGAATACCGTGAAGGTTAACCAGGCTGATTCCTGGGATAGCAGGTCTGTCATATGAGGAGACACCAAATTGATTAAGATTAGATTCACTCAAGTGTAGAAGAATGAGAGGGAATCTCATTGAAATGTATAAAATTCTAATAGGGTTAAACAGAGTAGATTCAGAAAGAATGTTCCCGATAGTGGGGGAGTTCAGAACTAGGAGTCATAGTTTGAGAATAAGAGGTAATCCTTTTAGAAAACTGAGGTGAAGAGAAATTTTTTACCCAGAGAGTGGTAAATGTGTGAAATTCACTACCACAGCAAGTAGTTGAGGTCAAAACGTTGTCTGATTTCAAGAAGAAATTAGGTATAGCTCTTGGAGCTAAAGGGATCAAGAGATATAAGGGAAGGAGGTATCAGGATATTGAATTCGATGATCAGCCATAATTAAAATGAATGGATAAATGGCAGAGCAAGCTAAAGGGACAAAATGGCCTACTCCTGCTTCTAGTTTCTGTCAGCTGCTCTTCACTATTCTTTTCATATTGCGTCTGCACAACTACAGTGCACGATGCTCAAGTTACAACACTACAATTTCAGTGTCATCTACACACATGGTAAGGAGCTGTATTTTGCTAATGCTCTTTCCAGTGCCTTCCTACCTACCAGTGACCAGGCAGATCGTGAAGAGCAGATTGATATCATGAGCATAAGGATCCTCTGATCTAATGAAATCGAGGATCTTAAGGATACCTTACCTACTGATCTTATATGTGGGCAACTTTACAAAGTCATTATGAAGGGCTGGCTCAAATCCTCAAGATGCTTCCCCAAGAGTTCCACACGTTCTTCTCCTTGCAAAGAAAAACTAATTGTACAAGATGGGCTAATATTACATGGTTAGCAATTTGTCATCCCTAACTCTTGCAGAAGTTCTATATCCAGCAACTCCATTAAGGGCATCCACGGCTGGAGGCAACAAGGTAGAGGACAAAGGAATTCCTCTACTGGCAATCAATGTATGTAGACATGGAGAGAGAGTATCTAGATGTGAGTCATGTTATGAACCCAAGTTGGAAGAGCCAAGGAATCATTGCACCTACATGAGGCCTTGGATCTCCCATGGTTGCTCACAACAAGTGATATTTTCAATTAGAGCAGTAAAAACCATTTGGTCCTAGTTGACACAGAGAATGGTCACACCACAGTAGGATGCCATTTAGTGCAGTCTTTCCTTGCATACTTTATATTTTTCTCCTATTAAAATCGAACTTTGGTCAGCTGAATTTCCCAAACTACATGAAATCCAGTAGCTAAAGGGAGATGCAGAATTTTGGATCCAGTTGGTAAGCATCTTTTCACTTACCTCCATGAATCGCTTTACAGCCTCACCAACTCTGCATGACCAGATGTGTCACTTTCCTCTAACCCTTCTGAATTTAGTGCTTTAGTGCAATCACATAGACACGATTTGGTTAAAATTGGAGTGAACAGAGAAACTCCAGTGTTCTGATTTCACACTCTTGACAAGTCAAAAAAGATTAAAGTTCATCCAGTGATACTATCTCCGTGATTTCAAGATTCCTCACAAATGGCTTGGATAGTAAATCTGGGGAAGAAAGAACAGGGATGTCAGTTTAAAATTGGGAAACTTGGAAGAAAAACTCAAGCGTAATTGACTGTGAGATGAACTCAGAGATGTAGCTAACAGTAAAAAAGTGGTAATGGATTTCAGAAGGACATTGATAAAAGGGTGAAATTAGCAGACATGTGGCTGATGAAATTTAATATTATATCAATCCTCAGTGAAGAACTGGACTGTCTAATAACAATATCATTTCTCGTTCCTAGAACTGTACCATTTTGGAAGAACCAGTATGGAGCATATTTAAGGAACAGCTTCTGCATGTCCTTAATGAATATGTACCTGCCAGGCAGGGAGGAAGTGGTCGAGTGAGGGAACCATGGTGTACTAGGGAAGTTGAATCTCTGGTGAAGAGGAAGAAGGAGGCTTATATAATGATGAGATGTGAAGACTCAGTTAGGGCAATGGAGAGCTATAAATCAGCCAGGAAGGAGCTAAAGAGAGAGTTGAGAAGAGCTAGAAGAGGACACGAGAAGACTTTGGTGGATAGGATTAAGGAGAATCCTAAAGCTTTTTACAGGTATATAAATAATAAAAGATTGGTTAGGGCAAGATTAGGGCCAGTCAGAGATAGCAGTGGGAAGTTGTGCGTGGAGCCTGAGGAGATAGGAGAGACACTGAATGAGTATTTTTCGTCAGTATTCACGCAGGAGAAAGACAATGTTGTCGGGGAGAATACTGCGATACTAGGTTGTAGACTGGGCAGGATTGAGGTTCATAAGGAGGAGGTGTTAGCAAATCTTGAGGGTATGAAAATTGATAAGTCCCCTGGGCCAGATGGGATTTACCCCAGGATTCTCTGGGAGGCTAGAGAGGAGATTGCAGAGCCTTTGGCTTTGATCTTCATGTCGTCGTTAGCTACAGGTATAGTGCCGGAAGACTGGAGGATGGCAAATGTTGTCCCTTTGCTCAAAAAGGGGAGTAGGGACCATCCTGGAAATTATAGACCGGTGAGCCTGACTTCTGTTGTGGGCAAGGTCTTGGAAAGAATTATAAGGGATAGGATTTATAAGCATCTAGAGAGGAATAAATTGATTAGGGATAGTCAGCACGGTTTTGTGAAGGGTAGGTCGTGCCTCACAAACCTTATTGAGTTTTTTGAGGAGGTGACCAAAGAGGTAGATAAGGGTAAGGCAGTTGATGTAGTGTATATGGATTTTAGCAAAGTGTTTGATAAGGTTCCTCATGGTAGGCTACTGCAGAAAGTGCAGATGCATGGGATTGAAGGTGATTTAGCAGTTTGGATTAGGAATTGGCTAGCTGATAGAAGACAGAGGGTGGTGGTTGATGGGAAATATTCAACCTGGAGTGCAGTTACAAGTGGTGTACCTCAAGGATCTGTTTTAGGGCCACTGCTGTTTGTCATTTTTATAAATGACCTAGATGAGGGTGTAGAGGGTTGGATTAGTAAATTTGCTGACGATACCAAAGTGGGGGGAGTTGTAGACAGCGAGGATGGATGTTACAGTTTGCAGAGGGACATAGATAGTTGCAGAGCTGGGCCGTGAGGTGGCAAATGGAATTCAATACGGATAAGTGTGAGGTGATTCACTTTGGTAGGAATAACAGGCATATGAAATATAGGGCTAATGGAAGGACCCTTAATAGTGTTGTCGAGCAGAGGGATCTTGGGGTACAAGTACATAGCTCTTTGAAAGTTGGCACCCAGGTTGATAAAGTTGTTAAGAAGGCGTACGGTGTGTTAGCTTTTATTGGTAGAGGGATTGAATTTAGGAGCCGTGAGGTTATGTTACAACTGTACAAAACTCTGGTGCGGCCGCACTTGGAGTATTGCGTACAGTTCTGGTCGCCGCATTATAAGAAAGATGTGGAAGCATTGGAAAGGGTGCAGAGGAGGTTTACCAGGATGTTGCCTGGTATGGTGGGAAGGCCTTATGAGGAAAGGCTGAGGGACCTGAGGTTATTTTCATTAGAGAGAAGAAGGTTACGGGGTGACCTAATTGAGGCGTATAAGATGATCAAGGGATTGGATAGGGTGGATAGTGAGAGCCTTTTTCCTTGGATGGTGATGACAAACACGAGGGGACATAACTTTAAATTAAGAGGTGGTAGTTATAGGATGGATGTCAGAGGCAGGTTCTTCACACAGAGGGTGGTGAGGGCGTGGAATGCCCTGCCTGCAGCAGTTGTGGACTCACCTACTTTGGGGGCATTCAAATGTTCGGCGGATACGCATATGGATGATATTGGAATAGTTTAGGTTAGAGGGTCCACTGGCCGGCGCAACATCGAGGGCCGAAGGGCCTGTACTGCACTGTAATGTTCTAATAATTGTGTTAGGAAAATATGAGGAAAGGCATTCTAAATTAAATGTTAAAGGGGCATTGGAACAGCTGGACTTGAATATGTAAGTAACCAAATCTATGATGATCGCAGGACAAATAGTGTAGGCAATCAAATCAAAGGTGTCCTTGCCTAAATGAATAATGATATAGAATACAAAATAAATAAAGTATACTAATGATTTATAAAAACCCAAGTTAAATAGAGCTGGAATATTGTGACTGTACCATTATAGAAAGACTTTTGAGAGGATGCAGAACAGATAGACTCAAATGATGTTGGGCAACTTCATATTTATTTGTTCTTTCACTGGATGTGAGCATCATTGGCTAGGATAACATTTATTCCCTGTTTGCCCTTTTGACTGTCGTGGTGAGCATCCTTCGTGAACTGCTGCAGTCCACATATTATAGGAAACAGTTTCAGGATTTTAACCCAACAGCAGTAAAGGAGTGACGATGCAGTTCTGAGTCAGGATGGCATGTGGCTTGAAGGGGAATTTGCAAGTGGTGGAGATCGTGGGTTTGGAAGGCACTGCTGAAGCAACCTTGGTGATTGTTGCCATGCAGGTACACACACTGCTGCCACTGTGCATTGGTGTTGGAGGAAGTGAATATTTAAGATGGTAGAAGGAGTGTCATCAAACAGGCTGCCTTACCCTAGATTATGTCAAGCTTCTTGAGTGTTGTTGGAGCTTCACTCATCAAAGCAAGTGGATAGTCTTCCACAGTCTCCTGTATTGTATGTTATAGATGTTGAGCAGGTTTTGGAGAATTCAGCCTTTCGAATCTGCTTCACCATTCAATCAGATCATGGCTGATCTTATCTGGTCACAAATCCAGCTTCCTACCTATTCTCCATATCCCTTCAGTCCATTTTTCTTTATTAGAAATATATCTATTTCGTTTTGAAACCATTCAATGATTCAGACTTCACTGCACTATGTATTTGTGAGTTCCACAAATTCATCACTCTCTGTGAGAAGTAGTTCCCCCTCATCTCAGTTTTAAGTCTACCGTCTCTCAACCTATACGTGTGATCTCTTGTTCTAAATTACTGCACAAAGAGAAGTAGTTTACTCTATCAATCCTTTTTAGAATTTTATATACCTCAACCACTTTCATCCTTCTAAAGTCCAGTGAGTATAAGCCCAAACTGCTTAATTTCTCTTCATGCTCCAACCTTACCATCTCTGGAATCAATCTGGTGAACCTCCTGCCACTGCTATAGCTGTACTGGAACATCTTTGGCGAGAGGAACCACAGGTTGTGGAGCACAGGTTCAGTACCATTGTCAGAATGTTGTCAGGACTTTGGAGTGCCTTCACACATTTCTTGATATCGTGTGGAAGGAATTGAATTGGCTCAAGACTGGCAACTGTGATCCTGAGAACATCATTGGAGACTAACAAGGGTCATCTACTTGGCATTTCTGGCTGGAGATAATTGCAAAAGCTTCAGCTTGTCTTTTGAACTGATGTGTTGGCCCCACAATCATTGAGAATGGAGATATTTGTGAATCTTTCTCCTCCAGTTTGCTGTTTAATTGTCTACCACCATTTACAGCTGGATGTAACCGCCCTGCCGAGGTTTGATCTAAATTATTGGTTGTGGACTCTGTCTATCACATGTTGCTAATGTTGTTTTGCATGCAGGTGGTTCTCTGTTGTCCTGAGGTCGACACCTCATTTTCAGGAATGTCTGCTGCTCCTGTCATACCCTCCTGCACTTTTGAATGAAACAAGGTTGATTCCCTGGCTTAATGGTAATCATAGAGTGAAGTATATGCCAGGGCACGAGGTTACAGGTTGTGCCTGCATATGATTCTGCTGCTGCTGATGGCCCAGCATTAAGCTGCTAGCTCTGTTCCAAACTGCTCCATTTGATGTGGTGGCAGTGTCAGACACAATGGACGGTATCCTCAATGGAACGATGGGACTTTGATGCCACAAAGATTGTGCAGTGGTCACTCCTACCTTTACTGTCATGGACAGATGGCATTTTGCTGAGGAAAAGGTCAAGTAGGCTATTCCCTCTTGTTGGTTCCTTCATCACTAGACACTGTCTATCAGCTATAACCTCAGGACTCAGCCAGCTTAGTTAGTATGATGCAATTAAGCCATTCTTGGTGATGGGCATTGAAATACTCACGCCTAGATTATATTGTGTGCCCTTGTCACCTTCAATGCTTCTTCCATTTGTGGTTTAACACGAAGAAGTACTGATTCAACAGCTTAGGGGCTGGGAAAGGGGATGCAGGATGTGGTAATCAGCAGGAAGTTTCCTTGCCCACGTTGCTATGAAATTTCATGGGGTCCAGAGTCAATGCTGAGGACTCCCAGGGCAATACTGTCTCCTGGAAAGCCTGGAGGTGGAGATTGTGGTGCTTGGGACATTGTCTGGTCGACATGATTCAATAAGTGTCAGGCTGTTGACTTACTAACCTGTTGGACGTCTCCTCCAATTTTGGTACAAATCTCTAACTTATGATTAGAAGGACTTTGCAGGGTTGATAGTGCTGGGTTCATATTATAATTTCCAACACCTGCATCAATGAATGTGACCCATCCAGTTTCATTCCTTGTCAACTTTTCCTCAGTGGTTTGATAAAACTGAGTATCTTGCCAGACCATTTCAGAGTCATTTCTGTGAATCTGGAATCACGTGTTGACGGGCCAGACAAGGTAATGCTGCCAGATTTCTTTCCCTAAAGGTCATTAGAGAAGCAGAAGGGATATTTTAGCAGAGTTAGAAGTGGCTTCATGGCTATTATTGACTACGATAAGTATTTAATTCCAGACTTTATTATCAGCAGAGGTGATGCGATTTGAACCCATGTTCCTAGAGCATTAGCCTGGATCTCTGTAATGTTAGCCAGGTGGACCTAAATGTACAGTTCTTTCAAACAGGTAGATCAAGCATGATGGGCTGAATGGCTTTCTTCAGTGCTGTATCTATTGGCATCTTACATTGATTAAATCAGCACCAAAAAATTGCAATAAAGCTGAACTGCTTGCCAAATATGCAGCTCTCACCAGTACACTAATAGTGAACATTGAATTAATTTAGATGTAAAGAAAATCTGAGTCATTTTGATTGCCAACAAAGATGGTATTTAGTGATTGCACTTTGTATTGAGATTGACTAGTTAGAAGGGAGCACATTTTCAGAGGAATAGGTTACCTCCTATGCTCAACAGTTTTATACTTGACAGCTGAAAGAATTTTGTCATTGCCAATAGCTCCAGCTGGGAATTGATATCACTATGAAAATACTGCACATTGCAAATTTGTTGAAAAATTAATATGCTAAAATACTTTTTAGACAGCATATTTATAGATTTCATTTAGTTATCAAGCAATGTATCTATTTAAAGAATATAACTGTTTAAAAATAAAACAACGCTTAAATAAATGAGCATAGATCATCCATTTTATGTAAACAAGTCATTAAACGCTAATATACAGATTAAAAAGAATTGTCAAAAAGGCTAATGGAATTAATAGTGAGGAAATGTTGCTTCAATTATGCAAATCTTTGGTCAGGCCCCATCTGGAGTACTTGTTCATTTTAGGCATTGAATATATATTAGTCCTGGAATGGATACAGCACAGATTCACCAAATTATACTAGACCTTAAATGGTTAAAACCATAGGTTGCCTAAACTTGGCTTTCATTCTTTTTAATTTAGGAAGTTGAGGGATAATCTAATCAATATACTTTAAAAATTAATAAATTTGGTAAGTTAGTTGGCCTGGTGGCACTGCGGTTAGCACTGCTGCCTCACATCCTTGGATTTCAACTTTGAGTCACTGTCTTTGTGGAGTTTGCAAGTTCTCCCTGTGTTTGCATTTTCGCCACACACTCCAGTTTCCTCCCACAGTCCAAAGATGTACAGGTTTGGTGGATTGGCCACAGTAAATTGCTCCTATGTGTGTGTGTGTGTGTGTGTGTGTCTGTGTGTGTTTGTGTATGTATGTGTGTGCGTACGCATGTGTGTGTACATATTTGAGTGTGTGCACGCGTGCGTACATGTGTCATACAATCATAGAATCTACAGTGCAGAAGGAGGTCATTTGACCCATCGAGCCTACATCAATAACAACCCCACCTAGGTCCTGTCCTATCTCTATCACCCCATATATTTACCCTACTAATCCCCCTGACATTAAGGGCAATTTATCATGGCCAATCAACCTAACCCACACATATTTATTCCCTGTGATGGGTGAGCATCCCATCTTGGTTATACCCCATCTAATGCCTAGTGTCAGTTGGGATAGGCACTAAGTTGCCATGACTCTGAATTGGGGAAAGTAGTTAAGTAAAAGTGGAGAGGAAGATATGGTGGTTAAAAAGAAACCTCTTCTCCTTTGGAAGAATCCAGGACAAAGTGGCAGAATCTTATAATTAGAGCTAGGTTATTTAGAAGTGAAATCGAAAGTATACCTTCGCACAAAGGGCAGTGGAAATATGGAACTTACTCTTCCAAAAACCGTGAACGCTGAGTCAACTAAAATATAAGACTGAGATCAATATATTTCTGTGAGGATATTGAGGTTCATGGGGCAAAGGTGTGCCTCTCCCATTTGGGTGCAAATCAGCTACAATTTAATGGAAAAGAAGCTCATCCTCCTATATTTCGCCATTATCAATATGTTTTGCTGCTTCCTTCCTTTACAACTCTCCTCATTATCTTTTCTTTCTTCTTCTTGAACATCCCCCCACAGGGCACAGATTTTGTGCCCTGTTAACTTTGTGGCACTTTTTCTACAGTAAAGGAATGTTTTATACTTGCAGTGCTGTACCTTCCGATAAGGATTGAAGAACAGAGTATCTATTTCACAGACTTGTTACTCAAAGTATCACTGCTCTTCAGTTAAACATGAAAAGTTCATCAAAACTCCAATTGCCCTTATACAATACCTTCTAACATATCAGCTAGAAACACATATGAATATGAACAAATCCTCTCCCTATGGCATTCAATATTTCCTCCTATTACTATATATAGGGACAAAGTAAGTGCATTTGTAACATTGCCCTCTTCTGTATTTCTCACAGTATTGCTTTTTTTAAGAACATGTTTACGATTGGCTCAAGTATCTTGTCGCTATCCTCATCAGATCACTTTTCATATATATTTCATGAATAATAATATTAACACAGATCATGTTGCTCTTTGTTTTTTTGATGATGTCTGATTCATTCCAAGTCTCTCCTTTGGGTTTAAAAACATAGAGTGACGTCTAAGTTACTCCTATGTTTTATCCCCCAACTAATTGTTAGATAAACCATTGTACTTCTTCCAATTCCAAGTTGGTGCTACTTTTGTGCGGAACTCATAATCACTTATTATTTTTTACTACGGCTATATGTGTGCATGTTTAGGGGCGACACGGTGGTACAGTGATTAGCACTGCTTGTCTCATAGCTCCAGGGATCTGGGTTCAATTCCAGCCTCAGGTAATTGTCTGTGCGGAATTTGTACATTTGCTCCATGTCTGCATGGGTTTCTTCCAGGTACTCCTATATCCTTTCCGTGTCTCCATGGGTTTCCTCCATATGCTCCAATATTCTCTCCAAGTCTGCATGCATTTCCTCCAAGTGCTCCAGTTTCCTCCCACAGTTTAAGGATGTTTTAGATGGAATGGCTATGTTAAATTAGTGAACGGGGCATTAGCAGGGTAAATATGCAGTTTTACATGGATAGGGCTTGGGTGAGAGCATTGTCCTTGCAGGCTCAATGGGTCAAATAGCCTTCCTCTGCACTGTAGCAATTCCATGATCTTATTTTCTCTTACTATAATCTCTGAACATCAGAAACATACATTTTATGGTGTCAGCTCCCTTTGTTTATTGGCCCATCATTTTCCTCTCTGTTAAACTGCTAACTGAATTCACAATTTCTTCCGGAATAATTTTGTGGTAATATGACTGTCATGGTTGGTAAAACTCATGAAAATAAAGTTTTGTTTTGAAGTAAAGTTTTTTTTATTTATTAGTCATAAGTAAGGCTTACATTAACACTGCAATGAAGTTATTGTGAAATTCCTCTAGTCGCCACACAACAGCACCTATTCAGGTACATTGAGGGAAAATTTAACATGACCAATGCACCTAACAAGAATGTTTTTTAAACTGTGGGAGGAAACCGGAGCACTCGGAGGAAACACACACAGACATGGGGAAAATGTACAAACTCCACATAGACAGTGACCCAAGCTGAAAATCAAACTTGGGTCCCCGGTGCTGTGCTAACCACTGTGTCATCATGTTGTGCACAGTGGATGTTCCTGAACTAATAAGACATGCTAAAAGACAGTTGACAAAACCTAGTGTAGATCATATATCGTTAAGATAGATAGCTGTTGCAATTTCTAATGAAAACATTCAAAACTGAAAGAAGACATTGATGTGGAAATAGATTTGAGTTGCATCAACACTAACACTGTGCTAAATTGTACCTTAGCATTAGGGGCATTAGCAGGGTAAATATATGGATAGGGCCTGGATGCGATTGCTGTCCATACATATGAATACATAAAAAGGCTAGACATCATCCCGCACTTTATACCCAAATAGAGTAAGGTTTATGGTGCAGGTTTCCTCAGAATATTTTCTCTAATAGGAAAACCAAGTTTAAACACACTTTTCAATTCCTTCAACAAGAGAACATTGCTCTAGACATTTGAACTCAACTCGGTCAGGTGGGATGTAGTCTTTGTCTGGCTCTGTCATGACTGTTTGAATTAATTCACCTCAATAAGAAGGCAGTTTCGGTTTAGCCCTTAGTGGCATCAGTAAACAGAAATGAATTTCCCTCAAAAAAAGCACTTGGTTCTGAATCAACAATTGCTTCCTAGAGACTATGGCTCTTTTCTTTCAAACAAATATTTAGGTGCCTTGACTACACTGCTGCCATTTGGATGGGTTGAAAATGCGTGGATTGTTTTAAGATTTTCTCTTTTAGATATTTATTGGAATGGAGAAGCTTTTGACCAGGACTATTTGCTCCCAGATACCTTCCCTTCTGTTCCCCTCCCCACCCCCCGTCCCACCACCGTCCCGCTTCTGAGCTGCAGTAGGTTTCAAGCAGAGAAGGTGGCTCACCACTGGCCACCAGTGGGATCTTAGAATCCTGCAGAAGTTGAGGACTAGTCACGTTGCTCACTAGTTGCACTGCTGATCAGCCCACCTCATCAGGAGGTTGCCTTTGGTGGGACCAGGAGATCTGGACAGCGGGAAAGGCTGGAAAATCCTGTCTGCTATTTAATTTGTATTGTTTTGACATATTCCTGATTAGCGTTGTCCAGCTTATGCAAACAATATGAGTTTTGGGTAGGGAATTTGTATCATTTTATAATTGACACTGTCATTAATGGAGCTGCAATGTGGTAGACTACATCATTCTAAAGTGTGCTCAGTAAAAATGCAGATTCCGATCAGCAAAACTACGTTCTGATTCTCTTTTTAGCAAATTTCATTCAGGTTGGTTTGTGTGCAATCCTGCCTACTCTTTTGACTGTAAGATGCGTGGCACAATGAACAGTGGCGAGCATTGCTGCCTCACAGCACTGTGGACCCGGGTTCAATCCCCCATTACTGTCTGTACAGAGTCTGCACATTGTCCCCATGTCTGCGTAGATTTCCTCCAGGTGCTCCAGTATCCACTCACAGTGTTAAAGACATGCTGGTTAGGTGCATTGGCCATGCTAAATTGTCCCTCAGTATGCCCAAACAGGCACCGGAGGTGGCGACTCGGGGATTTTCACAATAATTTCATTGCACTGTTAATATAAGTCTAATTGTAACACTAATTAAAAAAAGGATGCACCAGGACAATGGCAAATCAATGAAACAGAAAGAAGAGGCAATGTTTAAGTAAACTTGTGTGTCAGGAATTTGTAGTTTCCACTAGTGGCTGATCCAGTTATTGTTAAACAAAATTCCCCACTCACCTGATGAAACAGCAGTGCTCTGAAAGCTCATGGTACCAAATAAACCTGTTGGACTTTAGCCTGGGGTTGTGAGACATCTTACTGCATCAAACAACTGGTAGTAAGTTACGTTTTGGGGTGGAGGCGGGGGTGTAGTTAGAATCCAATTAAAGTTTGGTATGGGTTCTACTGCAAAGCTTAATTGTCTCATTTACTAATTTAAATCTCGTTTAAAAAAAACAAATCAGTGTTGATTTAACATAACCTTTTATCAGTAAAATGCACCCCTTTAACTTCAGTTCATGAGATGCTGAAGAAGGGTTGGCGACTTCAAGTTAATCAGTTGGGTGGCAGTAGCTTTGAGCCTGTCAGCAAATTAATCAGCATTTTAGGTTTTGTGACATGCAGTTTGGAGAAGGAGTGACATTTTTATGACAGGTTAACCACCACCTCAGATTGACGAGGAAAATTTGCTTCATAATGATATGAGGAGAGGTTGACAGGGGCGATAAAGGCACCACGTCATTAATCGCAAGGTGAGGAAAGATTGTGGGTTGAAGGGTAATGAAGGGCTGGAGTCTGAATAGTAAGGTGTGCAGATTTAAATGCCAGTCCCTTCAAGAACAACAAAGACAATTATTGAGAAATGTCAGGACGCTCAGATCTCTGAACAGAATTCCAACAGCTTGAGTGGATAATAAGCCTTGTCACCCCTTATAAGTATTTTTTTTTTGAAATGATCTTTTTATAAGAACAATTAATCATGGAAAGACAGCTGCCTTTGAACAGTACTTCACAGGATCTGAATATTTATTATCCGAGGTTCTTAACTATCAATGGAAATTTCTGTCCATTAGAGGACATCATGGGGCTTAGGAAGACAACCGTAAGATTATCCTGGCTAAAGTCAGTCTTATGGGGACGTGTTCCTGTAATCGAGCAACATTTCTTTAAGAGCTTTTGCTTTGTACAAGTATTTTGGTTTGAATGAGGTAAACACAGTCATTCGAGTTATTAGACGTCTGCTATTGGATATCTGATCAAAATACAGTATTGATACAACTCTAAACCCACTGAGTATCAATTTGCTTCCATTAAGTAGAATTACAAAGCCAGGTATAAGTGCAGGAAGTAGTATGTTATGTTGGCTTTGAGCCAGTATCTGCATTAGTAGTACAGCCATAGCACACATTTAAGTTTTAAAACTAGCAAGGGGTTCATAACTTCTGACAAAACAAAATCCACTCTTTTTTGTGTTCCGACTTTGCTTTTCTTAAAGGGAGAAGTCTGTACTATTCTCAGCAGTGGCAGGTGGTAAATGTTTTGACATAAGGTCTGCACACTGGACCAAGCCAGCCTCGTTTCCATGGCAACAAACCCTGTGTGCATGTGCCTGTGCTCTGTGCCACAGTCCAGGGCATAAGCCAGCGCCTGCCATTCTTGAGCAGTTTCCATGGTGAAATGGAAAAAAAATATATACAGAAGAAAGCAACTGCACTGTGATGTACCTGACCGTCAAAAGGCAGAGCTGTCAACCACTTCAGGTTTGAGACACAAGTCAGACTGTCAGACAATCCAAAGCCCTCGAGTGCGTAATCATCAACAAACTCCTTGATTACCTCACCAAATTTCTCTTTTGGAAAATGTCTGATCTGATTTACGATCCCTCCACAGCACTCAGATCAGCACCAGCCTGTCAGCAATGACATCTCGTATCACTCCAACCATGGCACATTGTCTTCCTATATTCTTTCCAACCACTCATTTGATACTGTTCCCATTGCATTTTTATTTACCCATTCTCCTCAGCTGGTGAATGCATATGCCTGATTCTATTCTTATTGGTGGTAAATTGGCCACTACATCTCCTCAAACCATTCCCTCCGTCTCCTTCCTTGCAAGGTTCCTTTTGCTCGATCCTTAATGTTCCTCCTTAGAAACAACATCTATAAGACAACTTTCACAATTTGCCAATCACAACCTGCTCTGCCTCCCAAGTTGTGGCCATATTATCTGACCTGATCTAAGATGGAGCTTTTTAAAATATTCAAAATTTGTTTTAAAAATTTCAAATCTTCTTTTATGCAGTTCTGCTTGTATAACTTTAGAACCAGCTCAATCTGAACAAAGAACAAAGAAAAGTACAGTACAGGAACAGGCCCTTTGGTCCTCCAAGCCTATCCTGATTATGATGCCCTAACTTAAAAAAAAGACCTTCTGCCCTTACTCAGTCCATGTCCCTCTATTTCTTCTCTATTTATGCACTCATCCAGATGCCTCTTAAATATTGCTAATGTGTTTACTTCCACTGCCTCCTCTGCATATTTCAAGTACTCACCACTCTCTCTGTGAAAAACCTCCCTTGCACATCTCTCTTAAATTTTCCACCCTCACCTTGAGCCTGTGTCTCTTTGTAATTGGTACTTCCACACTCGGAAAAAGCCTCTGACTGTCCGCCCTGTCTATGCTTCTCATAAATTTGTAGACCTCTATCAAATCTTCCCTCAGCCTCCAAGTTTCCAGTGAAAACAATCTTAGTTTATCCATATCTGGGGGAGGGGGGAGGGATCCTCCGACCTTGTCACATTGTTAGTATGTCGCGCCGATCCCACCAAAGATCAAATAATCTGTTTCGCATCCACCAAAAAGTTTGCAATTCTCCCAGCCTCTTTCTAATGGTGCAAACTAGATTGAAGAGAGGGTGGGAAACATGTTGCCAATGTGGGCGAGGGGGCCCTAATGCCTGTGCGATGAAGGAAGGGCTCACACAGTGCATTCTGAGATCAGGTCATCCTTGCAAAACTGGCTCACCAGAGTGTTTAGGTGTCCCCCATCCATCTCCACCCCCACCCCACCTCCTGACTGGTACTGGTGCCAGATCTCCCAACTCACCAGGAAGTGACTGAGTGTGGGACGATCGGGGTGTGGAGTACGCCTGAGAGACCAGCACGGATTAGTCTGTTATTCTTGCCGTTATGACACATTTCTTTGGGAGAATTCCGCCCCTGATCGAAGGAATTTTTCTAGCTCTTGCTACCAATCTCCCTCCAAACACCTCCTAAAATCAAGGGCACAATCTTACCAACCATTCACACTATGTTACCACGACGGTGATGTCAGAGAATTTGGTGACAAACTAAATCTATTTTCACTGCAGGAAAATCCTGCAGGTGTAAATAATGATAAGATCGCAGCCCAAGTCTTTGAAAATTCTTTATTCCTTTCCACATTCTGTTCAGTACGAAACCCCGACTCCCCCTTGTAAAGCATTGTGATGAGCCTATTTACTTAATGGGCAATTTATGTATCTTGGACTTGTTTTATACATTGTACTTGTTATTGCATGTGTCTTTAATGATAATGAATTTCCACAGGATTAATGTGTTTTTTTTACTCATTCATGGGATGTGAACATCACAAGCATTTAACAAAGAACAAAGAACAAAACAACACAGGAAACAGGCCCTTTGACCCTCCAAGCCTGCACCACTCATTGGTCCAACTAGACCATTCTTCTGTATCCCTCCATTCCCAGTCTGCTCATGTGACTATCCAGATAAGCCTTAAACGATCCCAGCGTGTCCGTCTCCACCACCCTGCTTGGCAGTGCATTCCATACCCCCGCCACCCTCTGTGTAAAATACATTCTTCTGATATCTGAGTTAAACCTCGCCTCTCCTCACCTTGAACCTGTGACCCCTTGTGTTTGTCACCTCTGACCTGGGAAGAAACTTCCCACTGTTCACCCTATCCACACCCGTCATAGTTTTATACACCTCTGTTAGATCTCCCCTCATTCTCTGTCTTTCCAGGGCAAACAACTCCAGTTTATTCAATCTCTGCTCATAGCTAAGACCCACCACACCAGGCAACATCTTGGTAAACCTTTTCTGCACTCTCTCCAAAGCCTTCACATCTTTCTGGTCGTGCGGTGGCAAGAACTAGATGCAGTACTCCAAATATGGCCTAACTAACATTCTATGCAGCTGTAACATCAGACGCCAATTTTTATACTCTGTGCCCCATCCTATAAAGGCAAGCAAGCCATATACCTTTTCTATTGACCATCCCTGAGTTTATTTAAGAGTCAACCACTCTGGAGTCACATGTAGTCCAGACCAGGTAAGGACAACAGATTTCCTTTCCTAAAGGGCATTAATGAACCAGGTGGGTTCAATCGACAATGGTTTCATACAATCTGTAGACATTCACTTTCAGGTTTTCATTGCATTCAAATTTCACCATCTGCCATGGTGGGATTTGAACGCAGGTCTCCAAACCATTAACCAGGTCTCTGGATCACTAGTCCAGTGACAATACTACAATGCCACTGCCTCCCCCTACCTTGCACCGCTGATTTACGATATTATTATTACTCCTTTTTTTGTCCATCACTTTGTTAAACTTATTTTCCCTTTTGCCAGCTAGCAGAGCTTTTAATTTCCCTTTGACATAGTCCATCAGGCCTAGTTACTGGAATGGTATAGTCTACAGTTGAATTCACAGATCTCTTTATTACTGACTATTAAGCAGTTTGCTAACTCCCTGCAAAACAGTTGAAGCACTATTATTACATGTTCAATGTGATTGGATGGCTTTTATATCTTCGCTCATGGATGATGTTGTACTGCATGAAATTACCCATTTAGGCATTGCCATTTTGTTCCTCATGAATAGCTAGACTTTTATTCTCTTCAACAAAGTACAAAGCTATTGCCCTCGGTATGCTTTTTTGTCCACTCTAAGATATTCACTGGATTATGGCAAGCTTTCTGTGTAAGCTTTAGCCTCTGGCCAACTTTTAACAAAGCCAAGTCTGGCATCTTGGAGAACTTGCAGAAGGATCAGTTAATGCGATGTGTTCAGCAACTAGAGTCATATCTGTTTCACTGTTAGTTTTGAATGACAATAAAAAAAATCTGAATGAGATATTATGTCCTGGGAATTTGATAGATGTTTCACCCCAGGTTGCCCCAAGCGAGTAAATGACATATTTAATTGTGATTTTCATAGCATTTATGATCATGTTAAAATTTGTATGCTCTGCATTGACAACTTTATACAACTAGCCTTTTTATTAAATATTTTAGCATGCTGCCTGAAGCGCATTGTGATTCTTCAGCTGCAGTTTTGAAGTTGCATTAGGTAACACAAACCTGCTTAGATTTAAACAGAAAGGCCTCTATTGGCTAGGCCCCATGGAACAACAGTTCGCAATTAACAAAATCATAATGGGAAGCTATATTGGCTTGATAACCTTGGCTCAAGACTGAAACTTTCATTCAGGCATATCCAACAGATGGCAAGAACAGAAGACCAAAGGAACAAAAAAATTGCAATTATGCCTATCTAGCCTGCTCCCCCATTTTGCTCTTTATCTTCTTAATCACATTTTCTCACCCTTTCCCCAAGTCTCTTAACACTCTTACTTTCCAACTGAATGAGCCAGAAATTATTGCACATTAGCAAGACTGAAGCCGTTCAATTTTAGACAGCACAGTGTTATAGTGGTTAGTACTGCTGCCTCACACCGTCAGGTTTGACTCCTAGTTTGGGTCATTGTGGAGTTTGCATGTTCTCTCCGTGTCTGTGTGGGTTTCCTCTGGGTGCTCCGGTTTCCTCCCACATTCTGAAAGAAGTGCTGATTAAATGTATTGACCTGAACAAGTGCCAGACTCGGGCAATTAGGGGAATTTCACAGTAACTTCATTACACTTTTAATGTAAGCCTTGCTTGTGACTAATAAATAAACTTTATTTTTTTACCAGAATTTTGCTTCCAACTCAATCTGATTTCGTTGATGCCTACTCAAGTTAAATTCTGCTGCCTTGCAGTCTTGGAGCGTTTCACTCAATTCTATGTTAACCTTCAAATTCCACATTCAAACTATCATCAAGATTGCTTCTATCTCCTAAATATCATCTGTCTTTTTACCCTTACCTCAGCCCCATTATTGGTGAAGCTGTCATACACATTTTTGCCACTTCTAGACTAGTCTTTCCCAGAAAACTGGCTTCTCTTAATTTTCAATTTATCTAAGATGTAGCTGCCCACACTTTTCCTATATCTTATTCATCTATCACAATCTAGTTTAGCTTGCTTGGCTGGATAGCTGGTTCATGATCCAGGGTGATGCAAAAACATGAGTTCAATTCCCGCACTGACTTGAGGTTATTCATGAACGTTCTGCCTTCTCAACCTTGCCTGAAGTATGGTAGTTCTTAGGTTAAATCATCATGAGTTAGCTCTCCCCTTTGAGGGAAAGAGTAGTTGATAGTGACTAAATCTTTTACCTTTATAGTCCAACAGCCATTGACTTCTAACCTCCAGTGTATTGATTTCTAAATCCTCATCACACCACCCACAGTGCCTCTTCCTGTTTTTACTAACTCCTTTAGCCCTACATCATGTGGTGCCTTCTACTCTAGGCATTTGCACATTCCTCATTCCCATTGCTCTATAATCAGTCTTTGAGTATCTAGCCATTCCATCGCGCTCCCTTTGAACATTCTTTTCTTATCTAGCCACACTTCTGCCCGCTTCAAAGACCTTCATGTTTACGCTTCTCTTCTGCTTGCTCATGTCCTTCAACCCCACTCAGGTCTACATCTCACTGTGAATCATCTTGGAATGCTTGGCTACATTAAACACGGTATATTGATATAAGAATCAATTTCCATTTCAAACATTGCATTTTGATTCTGCTCCAATAGCCATCTGGGGAAGTGCATTCCCCATTCGCGCAAGCCGGGATAAATGTCACACTGCTTGAATTGGATTTCTTCAATGGGCTTCATTCTAGTTTTAAAGATTATTTTACCTTTTCCAGGATTTTGTAATTTGAATTTCAAGCTAAAACAGTTAATCATGGGCCACATTATGCTTTTGAGGTTGAAATATATGATTAGAAATGGAGAAGAGAGATGCACTGTTGTTAATGATGAGCAGATAAATAGAGAAGAAAGTGTTACAAATTTGAGAGTGATCCAGCAAAAGGGTCAGGGATTTTCACAGTAACTTCATTGCAGTGTTATTGTAAGCCTACGTGTGACTAATAAATACTATTTTCTTTTGCTTTAGGGATACAGTAAGTGTAGATAAAATTATATGTACCGGTGGAGGCTCAGATGGTTAAATTTAATGTGAAGTATGATAGTCACTGAAATACTGAAACTATATAACGAATGTGCCAAAGCAGGTAAGTAATCAAAGGTGAGGCCTTCAATCTTCTGCTGTGTCACTTAATTTCTCTTCGCAAATGTAAACAGACAGAAAATGTGTGAGCAAAGAAAAAATAAGTTGTGCAGCACACTTATCACTGCATTGATCCTTTAAATGCTGGCACGTTTAAATTACAGTTCTCTCCATAGTTAATTGAGACACCCAGACTAGAACATACTGTCAAAAACACTTTGTTGTATGGTAAATTGTACTGATGCTCAGTTAATGGCAGCTGCAGCTCAGTAGCAGCAGCTTTGCCTCTGAGGCATAACTTTGTAGATTCAAAGTCCTCTCCAGAGATTTGAGCACACAATCTGGGTTAATGACACTGCGCCATACAGTGAGAGTGCTATTGCCATCTCTCAGGTAGCCACATTCTTCCCTTCTTTTAGTATCGGGTAGTCCCTCTCTCCAAGGATTCACCTGGCACTTGGCTTTGAAGTTGAGTCCACAGGAGCATGTGAGTTAGCGAGCAGGGAGAAGGTTAAAAACAGTAAAATTGACATCATCTCAGAAAGCCATAGTCAACCTGCCGAATTCTGCATTTCACTGCAGCCGATTAGACAGTGACCATGGAGTCCTCTTGGGAGAGCTGGGTCTGCTCCTATGAAATGTTAATCACTGAATCAAAGCAATAATAGCATGTGGTCTCTATGCTAATTTTGGGTGCATGTATTTTCGTGGCTTTCTGAACCTCAGACCGGGAAGAGCACATTGACGGTTCGTGTGGAGGAGCACGTGGAAGCCAAATTGTCAATAAATGCACACCACAGACATTCGGGGGCGGCGGATTTTCCCCTCCTGCCCATCATGGGAATTGTGGCAGGCAGGCGGAGGGCCATGCAAAGGTCTGTTAATCTCAAGTGGGATTTTCTGGTTTTTAGGCATGCGCTGCTGGAAAATCCCACTCACTCTTTTCCAACTTCTTCCATTGGGATAAATATTTTGAAAGCCTGCGATCATGTACCAACTTACTCAAGGACAACTTCTTCCTTGCTTTCATCAGACATTTGAATGGATCTACTTTACATTAAGTTAACCTTTCTCTGCATTCCATGCACATGACTGGAACGTTATATTCTGCACACTCTCCTTTCCTTCACCCTTATGCACTCAATGATTGGTGTGTTTTGTCTCCAAGGTGCGCAAAAAGCAATACTTTTCACCGTATACCATCACGTGACAATAATAAATCCAATCAAAAACTTAAAATTCATAGTTGCTTTCATACCCTACATACTATTGAGAAAGGGTTTATTCACAGTATTTCTGCAGAGATGCTGCCTTCCACACTTTGCGGCTTTTTCGACATTTCGAAGGTGTCAGCTCAATTTTGGAGGTCTGTTCTGTGCTTCGGAGCTCTTACCTGCTAGATCTATGTCAGTGATTCTTACCTGCCTTATTTTGCACCTAATTGAGGTAGGGATGGGGGGGGATGGCTGGCTGAAGCATGACCTTTATAAAGGAAAGCAAACAATAATACGTGTGAATTAATGGTCTTGATATGAACTGGCTCTGGTTCAATAAGCTTGCCTTTCAAGCAGTTGATTACCTTGAGAAAAAGGGTATGTTTGGTCATGTGGGTGTCATCGAACAGACCTTGTGCCTCAGGGAATCCTGTCATTTAACAAAAATACAGTGACATGTTACATTCATAATGAAGTACATATACTAGCCAGAACCAACAAACAATACATCTGTTGCTTGCTTGATACATCACTGCATAGCTGATTAGCCAATGTTGAAATGTCCCTAGAGGCAGTAGCCTGAGATGACCATGTCGCAAATAAATTAAGGTCAGTATTAATTTTTAATGGCTCTGGCAGTGCCAGTCTTATGATGGAGCTCCAGAGAGAAAAAAAAACATGTAGCATAACTTATTTATTCTGTCAAGAGCAAAGCACAATTGCAGCAAGGGCAAGATCACTTTGGGCTACATATGTGGCTGTAAGGGTATCTGAGGATAAGGGCTGGGAGCTCCCCGGGCTGCTGATTTAGGCAGGTCCCCTCTGCAATTCTGATCCTCAACTTCACCTTCCTTCAATGACACAGATAACCGGATATGCCTAATGCAAAGACCATAGCTTGCCCTGTGAAATGGGTAAAACAAAAAAGAACAAAGCAAAAAAATCAATGTAGCTGCAAGCAACTTGATGAAACATAAAATGTAATGGACATGATTGTTCAACAGCAGGTTACAGCAACTTAGTGCAATATAGCTTCCAGTAAATTAACTTCCATGTAATAGCTCCATCTTAGCCCCAGTGTATTTATTTCCTCTCACCCTTTTGCCCCTTGATTATTTAGTATTTTTGGAATGTCATTAGTATCTTTTACTGTGAAGCTTGGTGCGAGGTGCTTATTTAACTCATCTGTCACTTCCTAGTTCCCCATGATTAATTCCCCGGTGTCAGTCTCTAAGGCCTTCACTTTGACCTTTCTCTTCCTTTTTAAGGACAGCATGGTGGCACAGTGATTAACATTACTGCCTCACAGCACCAGGGGCCTGGGTTCAATTCTGGCCTCAGGTGACTGTCTGTGTTGAGTTTGTATGTTCTCCCCGATTCTGCATGGGTTTCCTCCGGGTGCTTCAGTTTCCTCCCAACACTGAAGATGTGCGGGTTAGGTTGATTAACCATATTAAATTACTTCTTAGAGGAATTAGTAAGGTAAATATGTGGGGTTACAAGGATAGGGCTTAGGTGAACATAGAACATAACAGCGCAGTACAGGCCCTTCGGCCCTCGATGTTGCGCTGACCAGTGGAACCAATCAAATGACTCTCTAACCTAAACTATTCCAATGTTATCCATATGCCTATTCACTGACCATTTGAATGCCCTTAAAGTTGGTGAGTCCACAACTACTGCAGGCAGGGCATTCTATGTCTTTACTACCCTCTGAGTGAAAAACCTATTTCTGACATTCATCCTATAACTACCACCCCTCAATTTAAAGCTATGTCCCCTTGTATTAGCCATCACCATCCGAGGAAAAAGGCTCTCACTGTCTACTCTATCTAATCCTCTGATCATCTTGTATGCCTCAATTAGGTCACCTCTTAACCTTCTTCTCTCTAATGAAAATAACCTCAAGTCCCTCAACCTTTCCTCATAAGACCTTCCCACCACATCAGGCAACATCCTGGTAAACCTCCTCTACACTCTTTCCAATGTCTCTACATCTTTCTTATAATGCGGTGACCAGAACTATATGCAATACTCCAAGTGCAGCCGCACTAGAAGTTTTGTACAGTTGCAACATGAATTGGGTGAGATTGTTGTTGGTGCAAGTTGGATGGATCAGATGGCCTCCTACTACATTGTGGGGATTCTATATATATTTTTAAAACTGTTTTTTCTGTCCATTTTTATATTACTTGGTGGTTTACCTGCTTCTTCCTCTTCTCTAAGTCATCTTTTAATAAGTTCCCAATCCTATGGCTTACCCTTAACCTTTTACTCTCTGTTTTCTGTCCACTTCCATGGATAAGTGTAGCTCCAACAGCATTCAGCAAGCTAGACACCATGCAGGAGTATGCAGGCCACTTGACTGACACGCCATTCAACACCATCACCATATAGTCCCTTCAGCACTGTGGAAGCTGCATTACCATTAGAATCCAAGGCACTTTGGTTTCCCTCTCCAGACCAATATGCTGTGGCAGCTAGAAGGACGAGGGCAAAAGAAGCATAGCATTCACAATATCTGCAAGTTTCCCCATACTCCAATCTTCCACAATGGCTGTGCCTTCCATGTGGAGGGGTCAACAACCTGCAGTTTCCTCCCTAGCTGACTATGTGGACTGCAGTGGGGCAGCAACCTCGCACCTTTGTAAGGGCTTTTAGATACAGGTGCTGACCTTGCCATGGACACCCATGTCCTATGACAGATTGAGAGGCTGGTGAGGTGAGCGTAGAAAGTAGATGGTTCACTGACCCTGGCGGGATGGATTAAATTGTCCATGCATTTTCTATGCTACAGGGCAGTCCTGCTCTGCACCTTTACGGTACTGATCACCTTGGCAACCTCCTCTCAAACCACTATGCTAAGTCCAGTGGGCTCCTGCTCCCATCTCTGGGAAAAAGGACATTCCTCCTATCCTCTATGGCTTGGAAGAATATCTTCAGGGACACTGAATCATGAGGTTGGTGCTTGCTCTTTTCTGGAAGTCATCTTGATATTGTGGATGCCTTGCACGATTAATTACTTGCTATCTGCTGCCATTTAAATTTGATGTCCAAAAATAAAGGCGGGCATGCCTGTCCCACCACACCACGCAATATAGTCCTCAGGGCTGCATAATGAATTAGGTGAGCAATGTAAAATTCAGTATGCTCACCCACTATCCTGCAACTTCCTGCTTCTGCCACTACATGTAGGCTCGGAACGGAAAATCCCAGCATTCATGAATAAACATTTGCACGGTACTGACAAATCATCAAACACCGATTACTTTGAGCAACTATTTTGAAAAGATAAACTAAAAATGGGAATCTAATCGAGCCTGCATGGCTTCCCTTCCATTGGGTTCCACTGTAGATGCGATGCCTTCCATGCCTTATCTGCATTTCTATCAGGAACTTGTAGTACAAAGTCAAAAGTCAACCCCATTTTGTTCTGAGATGCATGTAATTAAGGCTCATTTATTAAAAACAATTCCTAAAATAAAAAGATGTTGTTTCATAGTACAAAACTCATTTAAAATGCAGTTTTATTGTTGAATCCTTGGAAAATTGTATTCATGTGTGTGGCCTTGTGTTGCCAACAATTGTGGATAAATTTGCATTCGTTGTAAATGGAACTCAATGCAATTTGCACAACTTCACATGCCAAATAAGAGTGGAAAAGAAAAGAAAGAGTTAAATGAAGTTTTACACATTGTCTGGTGATCACATGGGCACCTAGCTCATTCTTTTAATAAATGTCAACTTTGAAATGCAACCGAAATAGAATTTGTTTGACTTTTTCTTCAGATGTTGACTCATTCCATGGAATCCAAATCCTATTGTGAAATGTAAACACAAACCTTCAGTAACAGAACATGCACAATAAAATATTGTGTACCAGAGTGAGTCATTACACAGTCTGAACAAAATTACAAAAGTACCTTTATTTCAGCTTTTATCGCCGGCCCTTTAATTTCGAAGCGATTCTTTGTGACATTTCTTGTACGTAGGTGTCACAGTAAGAAAAATATAGCCAACGTACAAGGCATATTCCAGCAAAAAAAAAATGATCAGCATGTTATAATGAGCTTACCAGTATCACAGATGAGACTTGCGCCCCCAGGTACCTTTCACGATTGTCATTCCCAAAGGGAGTCAGAAAATGTCAATTGTTTCACATATCAAACAGAAAAGTCTGTCCCAATCTGATATTATTATGCCATACATGGAACAAGAGCTCAAAGACACACAGTGAACACGTGATTTTTCATTATGAGCTTCCAATGTGAGACTCAGCAGCAGCACAAAGTGAGAAAATGACCCTGAAAGTGTCCGATTCTCTGAGTACAGAAACAAAGCTTGCATCTAGAGTGATGATTTCTCTGAGAGTGTCGAGAACTTTGTATGATTTGGAACCAAAAGAGAAAATGCTGGAAAATTTCAGCCGGTCTGGTAGCATCTGTAAGGAGAGAAAAGAGCTGATGTTTCCAGTACAGATGACCCCTTGTCAAAGCTCAAGCCCACATAATCAAGGACCCCATGACTTCAGAGATGCTCACTTTCACCTTCTTTCTTCGGGATACAAAAATCTGAGATCACAAATGAACCAACTCAAGAACAGTTTCTTCCTTGCTACCATCGGACTTTTGAATGGACCTCGCATATACTAAGATATGATAAGCTATTATATGATTTGGTTTGATTTGATTTATTATGGTAACATTTACTGGGGTACAGTGAAAAGTATTGTTTCTTGCATGCTATACAGAAAAAATATACCATTCATACAGTAGATGGAGAAAAGTAAAGGAGAGGGTTCAGAATGTGGTGTTACAGTCATAGCTAGGGTGTAGAGAAAGATCAGTTTAATATATGGTAGGTCCATGCAAAAGTCCGATGACAGCAGGGAAGAAGCTGTTCCTGAGTCGGTTAGTATGTGATCTCAGACTTTTGTATCTTTTTCCCAACGGAAGGAGGTGGAAGTGAAAGTGTCTGGGGTGTGTGGGGCCCTTAATTATGCCTTGCTTTGCCAAGGCAGTGGGAAGTGTAGCCAGAGTCAATGGATGGAAGGCTGGTTTGCGTGATGGATTGAGCTTTGTTCACGACCTTTGTAATTTCTTGTGACTTTGATCAGATCTGGCGCTATACCAAGCTGTGATACAACCAGAAAAAATGTTGTGGGCTATTGTCTTTGAATCTGATGCTGTGTGTGAATGCTTTTTTTCAGTTCTGATATTTCAGTGTATTTCAATAATCAATAAATAACATGAAAAATGCAAGCAGGACATAAACAATTAATACACGAATTGACACAAAAAGCTCTGGATAACATGGCTGCACAATTGCATGGTAAGAGAAATATGACCATTCAGGATTTGGAAATAGTTCTTACTGAAGTTTTGAAAACAGCAATTGTCTTCCAAAACAGGGAATATTACAGAACCAACTTACTTGTTCTTATGAAGCAGATTAATGGTGTCCTATGGAAGCAATAGAATGGCCTAAAGCAAAGTTACAATAATAAATTGGCATAAACCGGAAAAAGCCAATTTTCACCTACCAATCTTCTTCCAAAGAAGGAATGTGTGGTTTCCAGTGCTAGCTCACTTTAGTCTGTGTAGTCCCTACCTAGATCTGGTCTCAGCAAACAGCCTTCAGCACCACCTTGAACCTTCACAGTTGCCTGAGACAACTTACCAAGCACTATCCAACCTAAAGTGAGTTGAGTACGAAGCTGTCATCCAGCAACCACGTTGGAGATTTAAGGCAATATGACCACTCAAGATTTCACACCAAAATGTACAGACAGGCTAATTTCCAATAGCCTGTTCACGACCTTTGTAATTTCTTGTGACCTTGATCAGATCTGGCGCTATACCAAGCTGTGATACAACCAGAAAAAATGTTGTGGGCTATTGTCTTTGAATCTGATGCTGTGTGTGAATGCTTTTTTTCAGTTCTGATATTTCAGTGTATTTCAATAATCAATAAATAACATGAAAAATGCAAGCAGGACATAAACAATTAATACACGAATTGACACAAAAATTCCAATAGCTCAGCTGACTCTAGTTCAGCTCTTACTATACTTAATAGAATTAACTATACTTAATAGAAAATATTGTTGACTTGTGAAGTCAAGTTCAAGAGCTAGGATATGGAGAAAGCTTTGCAATTCAATCACACCTATCTTACTGTCAGGGAGCATAAAGCCTTAATTCCACCAGAAGATGTTAATGCCAGAAACTTGGGGCAAGATCATGGCTACAACATCAGGTAAAGTTCAGTGACTTCATCTGAGTGGTCGAAGTAGGAACGCTCCTTCCTTAATCCCTGCACAAACATTCCTATCACCATTACGTATACTTTCCTTCCTATTTATCAATTTGTGCATCAGAATTGACTGTCCACCACACTCGCTTCAGTTTCACCCTTGTGTAGCCACCACTTATATTTGCCACAGGATACAAGATGTTCAACTACGATGGGCATTCTGTACAAGAGTAGATTCTTTTTCACTGAAGTTTGTGCACAATCATGGACAGGATACTACCACTGGATGGGGCTGAAAGCATCTGTACCTGCTTTCCCTCTTCAAATAAAACATGCTGAATATCATAGCCATGTGCACAATCATGGTCCAGATGAGGTGACAAAACATAGGAGAAATACTTCTTCACACTTACTCGACGGAATCCTCTGCTTCGGGAGGAAGTCTCATGGTGGGGGCTGGAGGTCAGTGGGACTGCTGAGTGTCACATGTAAATCCGTCAAGTCACACCATTTTCAACTAATTAATTATGCTTCCGTGAGATTCATATTGAATCTCTTGATGGGCCCAGCAGAAGGCTTTCCACTCTGCCATCATGTCCAGACTTGATATTTATATGAATGGTTAGCACAGCTACCTCAGAACTCCAGAGACCTGGGTTTGATTCGCGCCTTGGGTCACTGTCTGTGTGGAGTTTGCATGTTCTCTACATATCTGCGTGGGTTTCCTCTGCATGCTCTGGTTTACTCCCACAATCCAAAGATGTGCAGGTTCAGTGCATTGATCATGCTGAATTGTGCCTTAGTATTCTGGGATGCGTAGGTTAAAGAGAATAACAGGGTAAATATATGGAGTTACAGGGATAACCTAGATGGGATTGTCAATACAGGTTCGATAGGCCGAATGGCCTCGTTCTTTTTGTACGGTTTCTATGATTCTATGATTTAAAAGGCATCTGGACCTCCACCCTTGCAAACCCTCCTTTTGGATTTGTCCCTCACCCTTTTCCTTTGTGTATTTCAACCTTTCCCCCACCATCGCCTCCCCCCCCTTTCATGTATTCACCATCTGCTGCAGAATACAAAGCCAGTGCCTGGGACAGGAGTACTGCCAATGGCAAAGGCAGCAGTCAGTAGCATTGGGTACACACACACACCATGGCAAGAACTTTCTATTCCTAGTTACTGTGGGCATGAAGGTGGGCAGATGTGGAAAATATTGGCAGAAGGACAAAATTCAGTTTCACATCATCATTAACAATTGTGCGCTCCAGCCATCAACATTATTTCAATGCATTTGCATCTCATATAATGCCTGATCCTGAAATCATTCCCCCCACACTGGATTACTTATTGCATGCAACTATATCCAGGCATTGGAATTACATCTTTGCTATGGTGTTTTCCGCCAACGCTCAGGAAGCAGCATGAGGCTCGTCATGCCTTGTCTCTGTAGGAATCTGAGGCCAGCTCACCAGTGTTCTCAGCCAGGTCCTTTCTGGGTACCCTTTGTCACCAAGGAGTCAACACTGATCCCATGTCATCCCTTAAAAATGCCCGGAATCTGCAATCTATTCAAGATGTTTGAGTCGTGGTTGCTTCATGTGTGTCTGCTGCAAACCTGCACAATTTAATTTTTATGGTTGCAGACCAGCTCCATGTTGAGTGAGTGGAACACTTTCCTGTTAATGCAATGGGGTGCCTGTTGCCAGGGAGCTTTTACAGCCATATGCGTATATCCCATATGTGGGAATCCGGAAAAGCACAGTGTTTGGGCATCTTGCCTTGCTTGGTCTCTGTCGATGTTGATGTAACTGTTTGTGACCTCAATAATTCATTTGTGCATTAACACTTGAGAGATCCCACAGAGGTCTCCAGTGGAGCCTAGGAGGGAGCCTCCTGTTTAGAAGCTAAGTGTGATGGTTACTTTCATAGCTATTGGCAACAGATTCTTTCCCAGTCCCTATGACACCAATTTCTTCAGAATGTGCTTTCCAGATTCCTGGGCATAGAGTAACATTCTCAGTCATCTACAGATAGGATATGTGAGTTTTGTAAGGCTAATGTCATATAAACAGCTTATAGTCGATGAATCTGTGAGCTGGATCCTCTACATTCAGAGGAAGCCCTGATGTCCTTGGTTCTCAGGGTTTTGGCTCCTCCCTTTACCAAACCAGGGGCCTCCATTACAATCTTCTTCTTCCCTACTGCCTGTAATTCAGGCAATGATAAATGCTACTGGGAAGGGGTGACCTCAAGACATAACAATTAGGCGAAAGCAGCTGGAATTGTTATAAATTTAACTGGTAGCATGATTGCTTTAAAGGCTGATCACATGATTTGATGGTGATGTCATTGGAGTGATCCATAGGTTCCTGCTTTTATTTTCAATTTGGACTCTGAGCAGAGAACACCTCATTTAATAAATCCATTGCTGCTAGGTTGAATCTATATGTGCAAACAACATATTTTCTTTTTGTTTAAAACCCACTATGTTAGGACATTACAGGAAAATTCAGTCCAAACTCATTACTATTGTTTCCTTAATAGTGCACCTGTTCCAGAAATGGGTCCAGGACAAATCATTTGAAGAACCCTTAGGAATTCTGGAACAAAGTCAAAGGGGAGCACTCCCAAAATTACAGGACTATACACATATACAATCTGAATTCTGTAAGTTCTAGATTTGTCTATAGTGGTCTATATGTTAGTCTATATAAGCCTATATTAGTCTATACAAGACTGTAAAGCTCTATGTAGGCCTATAATAGTCTATACAGTTCTATATTGGTCAATACAAGATTACGTTGCTCTGTATAGATCATATTGGTCTGTGAAGGACTGTATTTGTCTATAACGGTCCATAGTTGTCTACACAGTGCTATATTTCTCTGTACAGGACAATGTTGATTCATATAGGTCTATATTGGTGTATACAGGGAAATTTTGGTATGTACAGGCCTTTATTTGTCTATACAGGACTGTATTGGTCTGTATAGGACAATAATTAGCTCTGTTGACTGAACAGCTGATGTGGAACAATGCCAAAAGTGTAGGCTCAATTTCCGTACCGTTGAGGTTATTCATGAAGGGCCACCTTCTCAACCTTACCCATTTCCTGAGGTGCTGTGATCCTCAGGTTAAATTAGCACCAGTCAGCTCTCTCTCAAAAAGGGGAGAGCAGCCTATGGTCATCATGCAACTCTGTCCAGGCATTGGAATTACATCTTTGCCCATGGTATTCTCCACTAACATTCAGGTAGCAGCACGAGCCTCGTCATGCCTTTCCTCTACAGGAATCTGAGGCCAACTCACCAATGTTCTCAGCCGGATCTTTTCTGGGTAACCCTTTGTCACCAAAGAGCCAACACTGATCCCATGCCATCCTCACCCAAAATCTGTGATATACTCAAGATGTTTGAGTTGTGAATGTGTCATACTTCATCCTTACCCTTTTCCTCTCCACAAGAATTGGAAATAAGCAATCACCAGATACAAAGCAGAGCAATAATAACTTGGATTCATCGAGCTCCTGTAACATGTGAACTGTCCCAAAGCTCTTCACAGGAGCATTATCAGATAAAAATTGATTCTGATCCAGATGGAGAGATATGTACACACATGGCCAAAGCTTAGTATAAATGATAGATTTTAAGCAGCTTTAATGGAGAAAGGAGAGATGAAGCAGTTTGGGGAGGGTGTTCCAGAAGTTCAGAAATAAATGGCTAAAGGAGGAGAAAGAAACAGGGATGCCCAACAGGTAAAATTTGTCAGAAATCAGACTCTGAAAAAAAATACAGTGGGAGCAAGAACTAAGGCAATTGAGAAACTTGCATGCTAGGATAAGAAACATAAAATTGAGCATTGCCAGAACAGGAAGCAGTTTTGATTAGTGAGTACATGAAAGGTTGAAGATTGACCAAGAATTGATGTGAGTTTGGATTACAGAAACAGTTTTGAATGGGGCTTGGGAGATGGGAAGACAACCAAGTGAGGATTGGATTAGTCAAGGTGGGAAGCAATGCAAGCTTGGATAAAGAAGAAGGGCTGACACAGGGATGGCGACGGGGCATATTTTGGAGATGGAAATGGACAGTCTTTGTAAGAGAGAGAGTGAATAGAGCAGGAGATTCAACTCTGGCCCAAATAGGTCTCTGAGGTGATCGTAGAATCATTGAATCCTACAGTGCAGAAGGAGGCCATTCGGCCCATTGAGTCTGAACTGACCAGGTCCTCTCCTCATAACCTCATACATTTACCCGAGCTAGTCCTCCTAACACTAAGGGGCAATTTAGCATGGCCTATCCATCTAACCCACATATCTTTGGACTGTGGGAGGAAACCGGAGCAAACCCAGATAGACGTTGAAGAATGTGCAAACTCCACAGAGACCCAGTAACCAAGCCAGTAATTGAAACCAAGTCCCTGGCATTGTGAGACAGCAGTACCAACCACTGTGCCACTTGCCACCCTATATTGACGGACAATTTAATGCAGTCTGGGACTTAGACAAGAAACAGTATTTGAAGCAATATCAATCTGATATTTATTTGACTGAAGTGTGGTTAGGGCAGCATGGTAGCACAGTGGGTTAGCACTACTGCTTCACAGCACCAGGGACTTGGGTTCAATTCCTGGCTTGGTTCACTGTGTGTGAAGTTTGCATGTTCTCCCCGTGTCTCCGTGGGTTTCCTTTGAATGCTCCGGTTTCCTCCCATAGTCTAAACGTTGCACTGGTAAGATGCGTTGATCTAAGGTGGTCATAGAATCATTGAATCCTACAGTGCAGAAGGAGGCCATTCAGCCCATTGGGTCTGAACTAACCAGGTCCTATCCCCATAACCTCATACATTTACCTGAGCTAGTTCCCCCTGACACTAAGAAGCAATTTAGCAGTAACTTCCTTGCAGTGTTGATGTAAGCCTTATCTGTGACTAATAAATAAACTTTTCTTTAAAATTTCAGAAGGAAAACTTCTCAAGGCCTCCTGTGGATGAAGGAGGTTGTATGTACAGTGAGTCACTAAACCGTCAGGATAAAGAAAATCCTTGGTTTGATCATTACTTTGGGCTGAGCTAACTGATCCCAGCTGAGGTCATGACTAGGTCAGTACCACTGATCTCAATGTGCCTGGGTTACGGAGAAGAAAATTAATTTGATCCCCCACATTTGAACGCAACAGTTCCTGCTAAAAGAGGATGCTGATGAGCCTGTTGACACTCACTGTCAAGGTTCAGAAATGAATAATGCCATTGGCAACTATTGGAGACCAAGTATTGTCTGTGCAATGCTAAGTCATCATTTTGGGAGAATGAATACTTTTTTTTGTCAGCACAAAAAGTAGAGTTCTTCAAGCAGCATTTATTTAAAATGGATCATTTTCATTTCAGCGACCTCTTTCAATTAATAGGATCCAGTTGCACACAGCCAAATTACTTTCTGACAAAGGGCCAGCAGATATGGAAAGAAAATAACCCAGAACAACTAGAAATGGTACTTTGTCAACTGAAGGATCAATATTATTTAGACATGGCCAGGGCTGAGTTGGATAAGGATGTCTTTTCACACGTTCTAAATTGTAATAGTGTTCCATTAAATACATGCTGGACTCACCTCCAGTTAAGCAATGTTTTGTTTCAGCGAGTGCAAGTTTAGAAAGTTGTTTATTTAAAAACTGCTGTTTCCCGAATTTCCTGCCACTGTGCCTCAGTGTTCACAGCATGACTTATTTTCCAATCTTCCATTAAGGTATCATTTACAAAAAAAAACAAAAATCAAATGCTGTACTCTGAAATGAGAAAATACTTCCAAGTATAAAATGTATGAGATTAGCGTGTGAGTAAATTGATTAAAATCTCTTTCTGTTTGGATATGCATCAGTGAAACATAGCACCTGTAGGGCAAAACTTTGGCATTGGCATATTTTTGGATACTGAATTGGCAAGACTTTGGTGGGGTTGGGGTTAGGGTACAGTCCTGGTTTGCCAGCGAAGCAGGTGGGGTGTTATGTCACCTCCTCATTTACATGATTATAACATTTGTCCAAGTTGGGCCTGCTCTGGCATCTGCCTGAGCACAGTAAGAAGTCAGTAGCATTTGCTACCAAATAAATCTGTCAGACTTGGTGTTGTAAGACTTCTTACTGTGTTTACCCCAATTGAACACCACATCATCTGCCTGCACGTACAGCAGGGGGCAGTGTGCATGGAATGCATATGGCTCAACCAGCCAGCTGTTCTCAAAGGCAGTCTGTCCCCTGAAAAGAAAAATGCACTGAATCGCAGGAGGCTGCTGCACAATGTTAATGCCGCAACGCTAAACTGATAAAATGGAACAGCAGGGATCAGTGAGGCTCACAGATGTAGTGCTGGAGGATGTACTGATGGTGATGAATAGGAAGGGGGAGGACATTTTTCTGCTAAAGGCCAGGAAGTCCTTGAGGACCAAAGGTAAGTAGGAAAGTCAATGCAAGGAGCCTAGTCCCGAGAATGTGACTGTCAAGTCACAAAGAATCTAATAATCTTGTGAAGGTAGTTAAGGTCAGTGAAAGTATCTCCACATGACACCTCACACACACTGCACTGCACAATGCACCACACATTTATCACTCAGATGTACCACACCTTGGCATTCCAGAATCACATCTGACATTCAAATAATCCATCTAACCCTCACACGACCAACAATGTTGCCAGTCTCATACTCAGCTCTCCCCACCTCTACAATCCTCCAATGTTTCAGCTGTGACACACACATTGTCTAAAGTGCTGCTGAATTACACATATTCTTTCTTCCCCCTTTCAAATCAAATGGTCTCACAATGGTGGGAAGTAGTTAGGCACAAGAATGCTTGTATTGCCTGTACACTATACAGTAGAAAGTTTTACACATCATGGAGACAAGTACAACAGAATCCACAGCATTTAGTATCGATGTGAATATTTGGCATAATGGTATGTTCCTTCCTTATGCACAATCCCAATTCAGCTATCTAACAAGTTTTTTTCCACAGAGGTTGGTGAGTGCCTGAAACTCGCTGCCGGGATAAATAGGTAGTGGAAGCCAATACAAATAGCGACTTTCAAGGAGTGTCTGTACAAATACATGAATAGGATGGCAAAAGAGAGATATGGCCCCTCCAAGGGTAAGGGATTATAGTTCAATCAGGTAGCATGGTCGATGCAGGCTTGGAGAGCAGAAGGCTTGTTCCTGTGCTGTAATTTTCATTGTTCTTTGTTCCATGATGTGCAAGCTGCTGGTGTTGTCACCACAGCCCTCTGACATTGTACATCATCCCCCTTTGCTCACACCAATCTACCCCTTCCTGATTTACTGCATTCAGACATGCGAGGACTGCCACTTACACAATCACAACAACCCAAGGAGGAAGATGGAGAATAGCACCACAGCATTAATGAAAAAGACTTGTCACTTGCAGGCTCACATAATGGACATGCACAGAATCTTAGAGGTTGGAGAGTGCGGGATTGGAATGCACACATGGTGAATCACCAGTGGTGAGCAACTATGCAAAGACAAAAAGGTAGTCTGTGTGCCAGCATCTCTGAGGGTGCAGTTACGGATGGGTTCGGCTATTCTGCCATAGAGAACTCAGAGTAGCATACAAGAGAATATGCTAAGGATACAGAGTGAGAAGTTTAGCTGACCTGCCAGAAAGCCTTCTGTCACCATCAAGTAATATGGAGGTGCCTTTAGCAGACGGAATCACTATAACCCCCAAAAATGCTTCCTTATTTCCAAACATTTCACATTTTAAGAAGTTATTGTAAATAAACTTACTGTAAATAAGCCAATTGGATTTTTGGCCCTGCAAAAAATACTGGCGGTGGATCCCCTTATAACTTTGTGAATTCTCTATTAAGGGCAGTAAGTAGGATAAAGATACTGCCAGCCCAACCGGAGGGCCAACTGCTCCTGAGGCTCAGTGGCACCATGGGTGCCAAGCTTCAGCAACATGTCTTTCTTTAGCAGTGTTCAAGTTCTATATGACAGAGTGACACATGTAGGCAGTAGTGTGTTTGTGTTGTCGCTGGACTAGTAATCCAGAGACTACTTGGGGTGTGATCTTACCAACTTATCACGCTGGTCAATCAGCATGGTGAGCCGGTAAGATCACGAGAAAGGGAAAAATTGAGTTCACGCCCAATTTCTCACCTCTCATGATCTTACTGGCCCTGGACTGCCCACATGATCAGCAGGAGTGAGAGTGATTCAAATACTTAAATCTGATTTTAAATATAACCAATGATGCGGCGACCTTGCTGGTGGGTCCAGTGACCAATGAGGCCTCCCAAGATAGTTGGTGGCAGTGCCAGTCTATGACTGTGGCAGTGCTAGCCTGGTACTGGATAGTGCCAAGAGGTGGGGTCATTATGGGACGGGTTCTAAGGACAAGGGATGGGTCCTGATGGGACAGGGGGAGGTGGAGTGAGCTGCAAACTGCAGTCGTCTGGAGTGAAGGGTGTTGTGTATTTGTCAATTGGTGATCGGTCAGTGGGGAGGATGCACTCCACAATCAGTGATAGAGCAGACCAGGTTTGGAAGATATTTGGGCTCCCCCGCCTCAGCGGAGTAATGCTCTGGAGAATTGGGTTTGAATCCCACCAGGGCAGAAAGTTAAATTTGAATTCATTAAAAATATGGAATTAAAGTCCTATAATGATTATGAAACCCTTGTGGATTGTTGAAAAAATGCCCTTAAGGAAGAAAATATACCATCCTTACCTGATCTGGCATTCTTGTGTCTGTGGATACACAGCAATGTCTCGGAAATAGCTGTATAAGTTCAAGGGCAATTAGGGTTGGGTAATAAATGCTGATCCAACCAGTGATGCCCACATCCCATAAATGAATTCCACATTCTCATATTAGACAGCATAATGTGTTTTGTAGAGTTGATGCATGATAAGTCATATCTGAGTAAGTCAAAGGTAAATGACTATGCATTAATTTGTTCACTTTATGTAAAGGTGAGATTTAAAAATACAACATAATTATGTTCTTTTTTTGGTACCGTAGATTGGGATTGATATATTAGTTTCAAAAATACATGCAAAATATTTAAAATGATATGTTGTATCGTGAGTTCCATTTTGGTCACTGAGAATTAATTTAAAAATATTTTCTTCCCACTTAGTTCACAATAGTTCTCCATTTCATTTCTGTACAGATGCAACTCATAGAATCTACAGAATCTTCACAGTGCAGAAAGAGACCATTCATTGGCCTATTGAATGTGTGCCAACTAGTGAAGGACCATCCCATCCAGGTTTTCCTCTCCACCTTATCCCCATAACCCTGCGCATTTGCCTTGTCTAATCCGCCCAATATACATATCTTGGGACAGTAGGGGACATTTTAGCATGCCCCATCCATCTAATCTGCACATCTTCGGAGTGTGGGAGGAAACTCATGTTGACAGAGAGAATGGGCAATCACCCAAGGCCAGAATCGAACCGAAATCCCTGGCACTGTAAGACAGCAATGCTAACCGCGGTGCCATCCGTCCTGCAATAGGGAATGTAATATTCAGATCAAGTGGCTTGTAAACAAGCTCAATTATCCATTAATAATTTTTTTAAACCAATCGTTGGAAAATCACATAAATGCATCCTGGATGCCTCATTGTGTTCACTTTGGTAACAATACTAATTCTCTGTTCCGTGTCCTGCGTTGCTATGGTAACCGAAGGATCCAGCATCTTTCACTTCTCGACTGAGGGAAGTACTTAGTATTTTTAAGTCTGAAATAGTGAAGGGGTCTGTTCAGTGAAAAAAGACAGGAACAGTATTAGGAGAAAATTTTAATGCAAAATGAAGGCATTTTGTCCATAGTATATGTAGGCCAAAAGGACAGTAGCATAAAAGTTACCCAGAACACCATGAAGTTAGATGGTGTTTTGCCTTCGTTGGAGCTTCAGTAATTTATTATCCTGAAAGGTAATACTAAGAGCAGGATTTTCTATCCTCACCTGCTGCCAGGATCATTCAGTCCCACTGAATGTCAATAAACATTTGACAAGGTCGTTAAATTTCCCATGACATGCCATGGGTCTGGAAAACCTTGGCCTAAGTGTAATGATTCTCTGACGATGGAATTGGTTGGACCAATCAGGGAAAAACATATTGGGATTGCTTTCTGTAGACTCTCCCAAGAAGTAGAAACTTCGATTCTATGTGAGAATCGAAGACTGGGAAACACACACCAGGCAGATATGGGAAACATCTATTTCTGTTAAGGCACCACATTTCCCCCATATAAGCATTGGGCTGAATTTTACCATGAGAGTGTATGGTTCCCTCCACTCCTTAACCCCCAAAGAAATTTCAGTCCCTTGTTGACCAATGATAAGTAATTGTTTTGCCCAAAAGCCATTTCACACTTTGGATGACCTTAGGTGAGACTGGGACTCCTGCTTCAAACGGGGAGGAAGTCCTGCCCTCAAGAGATGTCAGCTAATCTCTTGATCTGGCCTACATGTGACTCCACACCCACAGTACATTAGTTGACTTTTAAATTCTCTCTGAAATGGCCTAGCAAGTATCTCAGTTGTACCAAACTGCTACAAAGTCCAAAAGGGATGCAACTAGATGGACCAGTCAGCATTAAATTAATCACCGGGAATGACAACAGCAAACTCAGCTCTCTGTCAGCCCTGCAAAGTCCTCCTAATTAATATCTGCGGTCTTAGATGAAAATTCGAACAGCTGTCTCACTAATCAAACAACAGTCTAACAAACTCATAGTCACATAATCACATCTCACAGATAAAGTCCCAGACACAACCATCATTATCCTTGGATATGTCATATCCCACTGGTAGGACAGACTCAGCTGAGATGAAGGTGCAGTG
This sequence comes from Sphyrna mokarran, assembly GCA_024679065.1. Taxonomy (NCBI): domain Eukaryota; kingdom Metazoa; phylum Chordata; class Chondrichthyes; order Carcharhiniformes; family Carcharhinidae; genus Sphyrna; species Sphyrna mokarran. Next base: position 18,973,372 of record JAGIQG010000023.1, on the reverse strand, counting down.
CTATATAGTTTGGGGGGAGGGGTGGTGGTTTTTCCACAAGTTCTCAACATTGACTCCAGACCTCATGAAATCTCATCGCATCAGGTCAAACATGGGTAAGGAAACATCTGCTGATTACCACTTTGCCCAGAGGACTATATGTATACCAAATACCATAAGCGGCATAAAGTAGACAGAACTAAGTGAACACACAACCATCAGCCAAGATCAAAGGTCTACAGTCCTGCCTCATCAAGTCATGAGAGCTGGTGGACAATTAAACAACTCACCGGAGGAGGATGCTTCACAAATATTCCTATCGTCAATGATGTGGGAGCATAGCACTTGAGTGCAAAACATAAAGCTGATGAATTTGTCATAATCTTTCTCCAAAAGTGCCAACTGGATTATCCTTCTCAGCCTCCTCGCGATGTCCCAGATGCGACAATTTGAATCAGTCCACATGATTTCAAGAAACTAGATACTGCAAAGGCCAGTAGCCTTGACAATATTCCAGCAATAGTACTGAAAACATTTGCTCCAAAACTTGCTGCATCCCAAGCAAGGCTGGTCCACATGCCCGGCAATGTGGAAAATTGCCCAGTTAATTCCTGTACACAAAAAGCAGAATAAATCCAATCCTACCAATTATCAGACTATCAGTCTACTGTGGATCACCAGTGAAGTGATAAAAGGAGCCACCAACAATGCCTCCAGAAGGATGTGTGTACCAACTCCATCAGGCCTTTTAACCAGTCTATTTAAAAAGACATTGTCCCTAAATTGTCCCCCCAATCTGGTTTCCAATGTGGATGTCCATAAACATAGACAAGGCTCATGGGTGGAAGTGGGGACTCACGCTGTTAAAATGGCAGCACGGGCTCGTTGGGCCAAAGGGTCTGTTTCCCATCCTGTGTTGCTCTTTATTCTTTGTACATACTGCCTATTTCTAGGAGCGGTGTTATATTTAGGCTAATTGGTTTGTTAACCAGCCTAATTATCTCCTCAGCAGAAAGCCATAAAGTTCAGCCTATGGTACTTGGTGGTGAAGGAAATCACATTAAAGTCTATTGGTCATACTGGGGGAGACTGGCCGCCTCTAGAACGAAGTACTGATTCAATATTGTGTTTCTCATGAACATGGGACACCTCTGTGCTTTACAACCAATGAAGCAGTTCTGAAGTGTAATTAATTTGTAATGTAAGAACGGTGGCAGATAATTTTGCACAAAACAAATTCCACCAATAGCAAGCAACATGATAATGACCAAATAGTCTTAATTATTTTTGTGATGTTTATAAATAAATATTGAGAAATAAATATTGGCCATAACAGTATGGCTTCCTCCCCTGTCCTTCTGCAAAATAGACTCTTAGGATCTTTTACATCCACTTGGACATATAGCTGTAAGGTTCTGGAGTGCACTACCTGGCTGTTCTGCAATACCAAGGATTATTTTCAACCTTAGCTCTGCCTAAACGTGATCTCTCCCCTACCTGCTGAGTTCAACCTTCAACTCAACGCTGAGTTCAACAACTTTATAGTGTGAGCTTTCTTGTCCATCCTGATCCTTTTCTTCTATATCCAAAACATTTTGCCCCTATGTTAACCCTTCCCTTCTCCCATGGGGTCATCTGTCACTTGTTCTTCAGTTTTGCTTTCACTGAACACTGAATGTTTCCTATTAACACATTCTTTTACCTTACTTTTACGCCATTTAGCACCTTCAATCGCCCTTTGCACTGCCATTAACACTTCCACTGTCTCGTGATCTATACATCTTTGGTGCAATCTCTCCTAGCTCCCACCTGTTATTTATCTTCTATTCTACTCAAATTACTCTGTCCCCTCTCTTGCAATATCTAATCAATCATATTTTTCTCTCTAACTCTGAAGAAGAGTCATATAGATTCAAAATGCTAATTCTGTTTTCTCTCTCCACAAATGCTGCCAGACCTGATGTGCTTTCCCAGCATTTTCTATTTTTCATAGAATCCCTATAGTGAAAAAGTGACCACTTGGCCTATCAGCCTGCACTGATCACAGTCCCACTCAGCCCTTATCCCCATAACTCCACTTATTTACCCTGCTAGCCCCCTGACACTAAGGGGCAATTTAGCATGGCCAATCAACCTAATCCACACATCTTTGGACTTCTTTGTTTCTGATGTCTCCCCTTTTTGGATTGCCTCGCCATCTCCTGATCTATCCATAGCACCCTCCCCCTTCATTCCCAGTTGCACCCTTTGCATCTTTCAGGACCTGACTTCGGCCCTCTACCACTAAAGTATCAACTAAAAATGCAGATTCTCTGCATCAACAAAGTGTCTGTATCTTGATGTGATTTGAAGTTCAAAACTTGGTGCACCTTGGGAATACCCATTTGATGCAGTGATTATTCTTCATATCTGAATGGTGCTGGAAAGCCAACAGGAAGCAATTTCTCTGGCTAAATGGTTAAAGGTGTGGATAACATTTGTGAACTCATAAATAACTTGGATTTATACAGTATTCTTTCAAGTAGCAGAAAGCCCCAAACTGCTTTCTGTGAATGTCATTGAGTGTAATTTGACACAGAGTCGCATGTGGAGATATTAGAGCAGTTTCCCCCAAAGAAATAGGTGTTGAGGAAGGAGAAACTGGAGTGGAGTGATGGAGAGTGTCTAGAAGAGTACTGCAATTTTTAAGATCTCGGCAGATGAAGGCTCAGTTGTCACTGGTAGACCAATTAAAATTGCATAGTTGCACAAAAAGCCAGAATGGTCGAGACAGAGATTTGGATGTTCGTATGACTAGAGAAGATGACAGAGGTGGTAAAGGGTGAAGACATTGCTGGGATTTGAGAATTTAAAAACCCAGGCATCTCCAAACAGGAAGCCAGTGTCGATCAGCAATCACAACTGTGATGGGTCAGCAGGATTCTGTATGAGGTCAGGCACATGTCACAGTTCTGGAATTGAGCAGTGTGTGAGCTAAAGGTCCAACCAAGAGAGAGTTTGAATCGTTGAGCTTTGAAGTAACAAACAATTGAGGTTCCAGCAGCAGATGAGCTGAGGGCAGCTGCAGATATTTTGCTGATATTTTAGTGTTTGATTTTGTGTGTGCTGAGTGCTGTGAGTCAATCTTGTGGCTATGGTTACAGAGAATCTGAAACAAACATTACGCCTGGGTGACGGAGGCAGAAGCTCAGCTCAGGATCAAATAATGCTCCAAAGTTTATTTTTCAGTTTGAAATATTTTCTGTATTCAAAATCAAAATCGGGCATTTTCCGGAGACTGAATGTTACAATATTCTAAATAGTTACCAGAATGATTCCTGGGATGAATTTTAGCTAGAGTGTTTGGTTGGAGGAGCTAGGATTCTCCTTGGAGAAAAGGAGGGTTTTTTCTTTAATATCCTTTCATGGGATGTGAGCATCATTGATAATTGGTTGCCCATCCCTAATCAAGATGGTGAACTACCTTATTAAACTTGTCCAGTCCCTGTGGTATGGGTACACCCACGATGCTGTTAAGAAAGGAGTTCCAGGATTTTGACCCAGCAACAGTGAAGGAACAACGATATATTTCCAAGGCAGGATGGTGACTGTGCCTTGAAGGGGAACTTGCAAGCGATGGTGTTCCAAAGCACCTGCTGCCCTTGTCCTTCAAGATGATTTAATTTGATTATTGTCACGTGTACAGTGAAAAGTATTGTTTCTCGCACGCTATACAGATGAAGCATTTTGTTCATAGAGAAGGAAACGAGAGAGTGCAGAATGTCGTCTAGAGTGCAGAGAAAGGTCAACTTAATGCGAGGTAGGTCCATTCAAAAATCTGATGGCAGCAAGGAAGATGATCTTGGGTCGATTGGTACATGACCTCAGACTTTTGTACCTTTTTCTCTACAGAAGACGGTGAAAGAGAGAGAGGGTGCTTGGGGTTCTTAAGTTTTTTGACTACTTTGCTGAGGCAGCAGGATGTGTAAGCAAAGTCAATGGATGAGAAGCTTGTTTGTATGATGGATTGGGTGACATTTAAGCCTTTTGTTGTTTCTTGTGGTCTTGGGAAGATCAGGAGCTGTGATACATAAAATGCTTTCTATGGTATATCTGTAAAAGTTGGTGAGAATCTTGGCTGACATGTCAAATTTCCTTAGTCTTCTGAGACAGTAGAGGGGTTGGTGGGCTTTCTTGACTATAGTGCCAGCATGAAGTAAACAATAGAGGTTGTTGGTGATCTGGAAACCTAAAAACTTGAAGCTTTTGACCATTTCTATTTTGTCCCCATTGATGTAGACAGGGGCACGTTCTCCACTATGCTTCCTAGTCGATGACAATCTCCTTCACTTTGTTAACATTGAGAGAGGGATTATTGTTGTTGCACCAGGTGGCAGGACTCACAGATTTTGAAGACGCTGTCAAAGGACACTTGATGAGTTGCTGCAATGCATCTTGTAGATGGAACATACCGCTGCTACTGGGAGTCATTGATGAAGGGAGGTGGCGGAAGAAGTGTCAATCAAGCTGTCTGCTTTGACCTGGATGGTGCTGAGCTTTTCAAGTGTAACTGCATTTATCCAGGCACGTGGAGAGTATACCATCACATTCGTGACTTGAGCCTCATAGATAAATGTACTAGGGATTATGATAGGTTTAGATAAGAGAGACAAAAGAGGAGATACAGATTTCAGGTTTTCAGCAAGTGATGCAGGAAGAAAAAGTAAATCTGTTATTGTGAGTTAATCTCAGGTTTCATCAGCTTCTTACTCTAGAAGATATCTTGCTGGAGATAATGGTAAAATGCATGTATTTACATGGTAACTAATTACAAAGATTGAGTCAGACCAAGATTTCGCTGGAGCTATTCTGTCAGATGCTATGCATCTTTTTTCAGTGAGTATCATCATTGTGACATTGCCCATGTTCAGTAGGTATAATTAGTTAACGCTTCACTCTCAATAAAGCTCACAATAAATGAAGAGATTACTTTTAATTATTGCAAAAGCGAAATCCAAATAAAGCTCTGGGTTTGGATGAAATTCCTGCCCGGATTTTAAACTTAGCAGCTGATGAACTGGCTCCACTGGTGGCCAATTTTTTTCGGGACTCAGTCAACACCGGCTATTTATTAGACCAGTGGACATAAGCCAACCTTAGTGGCATAATCAGGAAAAAGGTCAGCTCAAACACTACAGACCTCTTACCCAGTTTATTTGAAAATTGTTTGAACCTATTGTTTACTCTCACATCATGAAAAGCTCCGATAGTCCCAATATCCTGGTAGATAATTGGTACGGTTTTCAGGTAGTACCTGATGTACTGAAACATGGCTTTTACAGACTATAGGCCTGAACTCTCAAAAGGGATGAAAATATTTGCATGGCAATATTAGATTTCTCAAAACCTTTGATAAAGTTCCTTATGCAAAGCTCCTGAACAAATTCCACCACTATGGAATCAGGAGGACATTATTAACTTGGATCTGCCAATAGTGACAGTGGGCCAGCATGTGGCACAGGGACATGGGTTCAAATCCAGACTCGGGTGGCTGTCTGCGTGGAGTTTGCACATTCTCCCTATGTCTAAGGAAGTTTCCTCTGAGTGCTCCAGTTTCCTCCCATGTCCAAAAATGTGTGGGTTAGTTTGATTGGTCATGGTAAACTCTCCTTTAGTGGCACGGGGAGTAGCAGAGTAAATACGTGCGGTTACGGGGATGGAACCTGGATAGAATTGCCGGCTCAATGGACTGAATGGCCTCCCTCTGCATTGTAGGGATTCTATGATTCTATGAATTCCTGAAAGTAGAATTGTGTGTGATGGGAAATCATTCTCTCCTAAAGATGCCGTGTCCACAGTGCCCCAGGGAATTGCATTAAGGGACCTTTACCCTTCTGGTCAGATATAAATGGTGTTCCCAGCAAATTAAAAAATAGGGTGTGGTGATTTGCACATGACAGCTTGTTTGACACAGCAAGATCAATTCACTGCAAGATGGGGCCTAATTTTACCATTGCATCGCTCTGTTTTCAGGCGCAAAAATTTGGTAAAGTCGGGCATGGGGCAAATAGTGCAATCCGCATCTGTGTCCACACAGATTCCTACTTTACCATGGTGCAAAAGTGGCCACGATCTTAATTGCACACGAAATGGGCACGACATCAATTTAAGTGTATTTGTATCCATTTAAATTGACTTGATGAATTGGACACCCAATCTTACCTGCATTTCCCCATTTCCAATCACATTCACTTGTCCAGATTCGGCACGAAACAGTTAAGCTCAGCAAAGGTCAGTTTCAGGTGCTTCAGCTTCTGAAGAGACACTTTCAGAGCTTCCTACGTCTTCTAACTCCGATTGCTGAGGTGGGGGGGGAGGAAGGAGAAGGTGGGTCAAGGGACGGGGGTGGGGAGGGGAAGAGGCCCAATCATTCTCTGGTGGGAGCGGAGGAAGGAGGCCAGATGGTTCTGTGGTGGGGAGGAATGGAGCAGAAGGGCCAGATCACTCTCTGGTGGGGGTGCATGGGGAGGAGGAGGAGGACCAGATGGATCTCTGAGTGGAGGGAGAAGGAGAGAGGCAGGGCAGGTGGATCTCTGGTGGGAGAGAGGTTGCCACTCTGCGGGTGATCCCACTCTGCGGGAGGGGAAAGGGGACTAATGCTATTCTGATAGTAATCGGTAAGGGGGGAACCGCTGCCACTCCGTGGGCGATTGGGGGGGGCGGGGAACCGCTGCCACTCTGCAGGCAATTGGTGGGGGGAGGGCAAGCGAGGGGACCGCTGCCACTCTGCAGACAGTCAGTAGGGGAGGAAAGGGGACGGGATCATGATCAGTTGGGTAGGGGGGAGGGTGGGTGAATAAAGGGCGACAATTCCACAATCTGGAATGTGGTGCTTATTCAAGGAGCAGCTGCTGAGAGTCCTTGATAAGTATGTCCCTGTCAGGCAGGGAGGAAATGGCGAGTAAGAGAGCCTTGGTGTACGAAAAGAGTTGATTTGCTGGTTAAGAAGAAAAAGGAGGCTTATGTCAGGATGAGGCTTGAAGGCTCAGGTAGTGCAATGGATAGCTATAGAGTAGCTAGGAAGGAGGTAAAAAGTGAATGAGGAGAGCTAAGAGGGGACACGAGAAGATGTTGGCTGATAGGATTAAGGAGAATCCAAAGCTTTCTTTCGATATGTTAAGAATAGAAGATTGGTTAGGGCAAGATTAGGGCCAGTCATAGACAGCAGTGGGAAGTTGTGCGTGGAGCCGAAGAGATTGGGAGGCACTGAATAAATATTTCTCTTTGGTATTCACGCAGAGTGCTGGAAATGTAGCTTGGAGACACTGAGGTACAGGGTTGCAAATTGGGAGTATTGTAGTAGATAGGGAGGATGTGTTAGAAATTCTCGAGGGTTTGAAGTTGGATAATCCCCTGGGCCGGACGGGATTTACCCTAGGATTCTCTGGGAGGCAAGAGAGGAGATTGCAGAGCCTCTGGCTCTGATCTTCAGGTCTCGTTGGTTACGGGTGTGGTTCCGGGGACTGGAGGATGCGAATGTGGTCCCATTGTTAAGAAGGGGAAGAGAGACCTTCCGGGAATTATAGGCCATGAGTCTTACTTCTGTTGTGGGCAAGTATTGGAGAGAATTATTAGGGATAGGATTTATAGTTATTTGAGAGAAATGAATTGATTGGGATAGTCAGCATGGTTTGTGAAGGGTAGGTCATGCCTTACTAACCTCATTGAGTTTTTTGAGAAAGTGACCAGAGAGGTGGATGGGGGTAAGGCGGTTATGTAGTATATATGGACTTTAGTAAGGCTTTTGATAAGGTGGCCCATGGAAGACTTCTACAGAAAATGCAGATGTGTGGATAGAGGGTGATTTAGCTAATTGGATTAGAAATTGGCTGGCAGATAGAAGACAGAGGGTGGTGGTTGATGGGGATTTCATCGTGGAGTTCGGTGACGAGTGGTGTGCCTCAGGGGTCTGTTTTGGGGCCCCTGCTGTTGTAATTTTTATAAATGATCTGGATGAGGGTTTGAGGGATGGATAGTAAATTTGCAGATGATACTAAAGTTGGTGGGTGGTAGATAGTGAAGAGGGGTGTTTTAGTTTCAGAGTGACTTGACAAGTTGCAGAGCTGGGCCGAGGTGGCAAATGGAGTTTAATGTGGAAAAGTGTGAGGTAATGCACTTTGGCAGGAAAATAATGTGTAGAGTATAGGCTATGGTAGGTTTTGTGTTGGGGGTTTGGTGTTGTGTTTTGGTGGTGGTGTTGTTGGGTGGGTTTGTTTTTTGGTGGGGTTGTTTGGGTTGTTGTGTTTGTGGGTTGGGTTTTGTGGTTTGTTTTGTGTGGGGTTGGGGGGTGGGGGTTTGGTTTGTGGTTGGGGGGGTTTGGGGGTGGGTTTGGGTGTTTTGTTGGGGGGGTGGGGTTGTTGTTTGGGTTTGTGGGTGGGTGTGCCTTTTTCCTAGATGGAAAACTAGCACGAGGGACACACTTTAAATTAAGGGGTATAGTTATAGGACGGATATCAGAGGAGGTTCTTTACCAAAGGTGTTGGGAGTGAATGCCCTGCCTGCAGCGTTGTAGATGCGCCAAGTTGGTGGCGTTTAAGAGGTTAGTTGATAAGTATATGGATGAGAAGGGAATGGTTTGTTAGGAGGGGCATTGCTTTTTATTTTGGTCGGCACAACATCGAGGGCCGAAGGGCCTGTTCTGTGCTGTATTGTTCTATGTTCTATGTTCTATGTAATTATGTTGTAGGGGTGGGGCAATTCTGTGGGGGTCATCACTCCAAGGTGGCTTTCTCTGCTTTTTGTAGCCCAGGAACTATGTGACAGGGGAGTGTTTTTCAAATTTTCTTTTCATTGTGCATGCACAGTTTCAAAACCCTGATTGGAGCAATAAGCCCCACCCTGAGCCCGATTCAGATTTTTGGGTTCAGTGCAAACAGAGGCCTGACTTTACCAAAAATTCGCATCCGAAATCATGGAATGTGAGCAGATTGCGGCTTTACCGACACCCGATTTAGCATGCATTTAAATCGATTTAATGAATTGCGCGCCAACTTTATCACCAAATCCCACTTTACCTCCTTCTGGTCCGTTCCCAGTTCGCACTGTAAGCGACTTACAAAATAAAAATCCGAAGCCCAATTTTTATTTTGCAGGGGAACCTCTGAAGTGCCTTCAGAGCCTGCAACAGCTCTCTGACCCAGATCATTCTCCGGGGAGGGGGAGGGAGAGGAGGCAGCTCAGACCATCCTCTGGGGGAGGAGGAGGAGGAGGAGATGGATCAGAGCGTCCTCTGAGGAGGGAGGAGGAGGACGCTTTTCAGATGTATATTGGGGTAGGGGTGGGAGTGGAGGTTGGAGGTGGGAGGGGACGAAGGGCTGATCATTGTCTGGTGGTGGAAGGGAGGCCCGATCGCTCACTGATAGGGGTGGGGGTGTTGGGGGCGGGTGGATCTCTGGAGAGGGGGCAGGGTGTCCACTCCCACTTTGTGGACAATCGGTGGAGACGGAGGAGCTCAGGGTGTCTGCTCTCACTCTGCTCTGGGATCCCCTCCTCCCCACCGGAGGAACGAATCCCTCCTCCCTATTGTGACAGTGTGTCAATTCTCACCGACCTAATGAATGCATGCTTCAACGAGCCTAGGCTCTGGCACTTATGAATAAATTCAGCAATTCAATTTTTAAATGACATGTAGCGTATATTTCTCATTTGTCATATATATTAAAGCAATAGGAAACCAGGAGAAAGGATGGGGGCGAGGGGTCACCCGCAGAGTGGCAGCGGAAACCCCTGCAACCCCTCCAACCAGCGATCCATCTGCCTCCACCCTCCTCCTCCCGTCAGGCCGTTCCCCCACTACCAGACAATGATCAGCCCTCTCGCCCCCTCCACCCAAAGATACATCAGACCACCACACCCCCTGCTCCACCCAAGAAGGTGCTCTGACTCACCTCCCCCTCTACTCTCAGAGGATGCTTTGCGTCAGAGAGCCACTCTCCACCCCCTCATCCCCCAAGGGATGATCTGTGCTGAGAGCTCCTCTCCCCCACCCCCCATCAGAGGATGCTCTGTATTGAGAGCCACTCTCTACACACTGCCATCACCCACCCACCAGCAAACCCCCTCTACTCTCAGAGGATGCTTTGCGTCAGAGAGCCACTCTCCACCCCCTCATCCCCCAAGGGATGATCTGTGCTGAGAGCTCCTCCCCCTCCCCAATCAGAGGATGATCTGTGTCAGAGAGCCACTGCTCCTTTTTTTCCTTTCCCAACCCAGATGCACATTTTCAAATTTTTTCGAACTGCTCATCGCAGCGCTAAGCCCCACCCACAACGCAAATCGGATCAAAGTCGTCAGAAAGCGAATGGGTGCGCTGCAAAGAGGATTCCGGACTCTGTATTACACCCGGATCCGGCCCTTAGACTCCAAATGGTAAAATCGAGCCCCAGGTCTACAAGGCGGATCTGAATTGTGCCCAGATTTAGCACTTAGAATCAAAATAATAAAATCACCCCCATGGTCTTTTGGAATTACAACAATGGCTGGACCAATGGGAGATGGCATTCAATGTGAACAAATGCTATTTTGTGTGTATCATCAATAAAAATGATTCACAAACACAAAGCATAAAGTTCTGTAATAAGAATAAACAACCATAACGGGGGGTTCATCTTAAAAACAGCCTTCAATGGGGATTCCATATGCAGCAGGTAACTTCAAAATTAAATAGAATTTCTGAGCAGGAATTGTTAGTGTTGCAATAAAAATATCTGTGTTATAACTTAGTAAATATTTGTTCATTCAATCCTTGCGTATGTTGGATCCTTATAAGGCAAAAGATGTAAAGAAGATTGATGCAATCTAATCACAAGTCTGCCAGGCTATGTTTTTCCAGGTAATCAGTCACACACCAGAAATTGGTGTTGGTCTCCATGTACCCCCCTCACCCACAAGGTCCCCACCAGTGAGATTTAAAACTGGTTGTCAACTTCGGGGACCAGGCATATTTACTCTTCTGGTGGGGGCAGGGGCCATCAGGAGGTTGTGAGCAGAGGGTGCCCCTTGGGTAGTGCCAGCCTGGCACCCTGGCACTCCCCACTGGGAACCAGGTAGTGCCAAGGGGGCAGAGTCTAAGGGGACAGGGCCTTTTGGGGGCCAATTTGCTGTGACGAGGCAGAGACCTGCTGTGCATTCTGCAATGGGATCAGTGGGAGTGGGAGGGAGGAAGTGATTGGGGCTGCGCATGGCGGTGGGAAGGGTGAAATTGGCGCTGGCCATCCAGTGTAGGGGGATCAGAGTTTGCTATGTGAGAAGAGATAAGAAGGCAGAGTTGGAACTGGCCTGTGAGGGTGGTACTATTAGGTAGGCCTGTGATTGGGTTGTGGGGGGGAGGAGAGGTGAGGGGAATGGTCAGTGCACATGCGCAGAACTCCCCACTGATGGAGTGGTGCATGCGTTGTGGTTTGCTCAGCAATGTGCTACTGTCCTCTCCAGCGAGATGAGAGCTCATCGGCCCGCTCCCTCCCCAACATGGAGCACAGAGTGCGGGAGATTCGTTCCTCTAAACTACCCCCAAAAAACAAGCAGGAAATTGTCCTGTTCACATCAGCTCTGCACTTACATTTTTGGGAGGGTCCCTGTTATGCCACATCCTTGATCAAAGATTTGCCATGGGAATCACAACATCAAAGGAGGGAGTAAAATAGATTGAACATGTTCTGGAAAATATGGAATGGGCTGGTGGGAATTAGCAGAGACAAGTACCTGGCCACCCTCTGGCAATAACAAAACACTAAGGTTGTTATCCAAAAAAACTACAAGGTCTATTTGATTCCAAAACAGTTTATCAACAAGCCTTCTTCTTGAGGACAATCACACAGTGGAACAAGCTGCCAAAGGAAATAGCCTCATCACTTCAAATCTTTAAGCTCCTTCTTTAGCTTATTTCCATTTAAACATTTTCATTATCAGGGCTATAATCTCAGAGGGCCAAGCCTGCTTAGGCCAACCAGTGAGGATTATATAAATTAGTCCATGATAACATGACAACTAAAGAAGAAGAAGCAGAAGGGGCTAATTAACAGTCAAATAAATGTCACATTCCACCTCTGCCACTATTTTACTCATGGCCGGGGGGAGCCCACAACAGGTGGGTAGCTTGGAAATTTTTGCTGCACAAGTTGGTGTTGGGCAAGAGGCAGGACTTCCATTGGAGGATTCCACATGTCCATCAGATATAGCCTCCCACAAGATTCCAATATCCATCAAAGGCCATCTCCCTCTTTATCCTCTCTGCTTTCCTTATCTGCCTCTTAATATCCCCCATCACATCCACCTCACCCTTCTCTGATTGGCTAGAAGCTCTCTAAGGCAGGACCTCCTCCCCAGGAAAGGTTGGGAATCCAACTCTGAGCCAAATAATGATGTTTTCAGGGATAAATAGTGCAATTTGTTGGCGGACGGACTGATTTGTTAGTCAGTCAGGGTGAAGAATGCAGCATCCCATAAAATCCAGTCCAATGATTCAATATAAGACGATTCAGATTTCAGGCTGCGCTTATATTTCTATTGCCTATGTATACATTTCTATATCCATTATAAAATATACCCAGAAACATTCTTTCCTGATAAGATAGACTTTTTTCATATGACATAGTGCATATAAACCCAAGTTATAACCTAGTCAGCCCTACACTATTGTATCCCTGAAGCACTGTATACCAGTAATGAAATCTAGCATGTAAATAAATTTCCTCCTTTACTATGCAGTGCAGCTGGAACAAATTGAATGAACTAATGTCAGCACCAAGCTACCTCTGATTTCTGTATGCGCACCTTGCCCGCAGTGCTGTGTGAGAGTTATCAATTTTCTGTCAAGGAAGGAACACTGAAAGACCTGGGCCACCAAGCAGTGAATGTCCGTGAAGTGATTTCAAATTTCCTCTGTATCTTTTCCAATTACCTGTCCTTTTTGTCATTGTCATTGGATGTGTGGTGGTTAAGGCGAGCTTGGCAATGTGTCATTAATAGCACCGTGTTACTCAGTAAGAGCAGGCGTGTTTCAAACAAGGCAGGATTGGCAGTTCCAGTTTCACTCTGCGCAGAACGGAAAATGTGTGATTGTCCAGCCAGCTGCACCCACCCCCCCCACCAACCTGACCCTTACCCACTCATGTAAATGTAATTAGGCCACATTTGAGCTTGGTACAGTTGTGTGTGATGGAGCGATCCAATTCAAATTTGTGAAGATTGGCTTAGGACCAAAGTTCTGCCATGTAAGTATTTGTGATATCCGCTCATATGCATGTTTTATTTTGCAACACAAATGTCGTGAATGTAGCCCAGTCCATCATGCAAACCAGTTTCCCGTCAATTGACTCCATCTACACTTCCCACAGTCTTGGGAAAGCAACCAGCATAATCAAGGACTCAAAGCATCCCAAACATTCTCTCTTCTGTCAGAAAAAAGATACAAAAGTCTGAGATCAAGCACCAACTAACTCAAGAACACCTTCTGCCATCAGAGTTTTGAATGGACCTGCCATATATTAAGCTGATCTTTCTCTGCATCCTAGTTTTGACTGTAACACTATTTTCCACAGTCTCTCCTTTCTTTCTCCACTATGTTTTCTGTGAATGATATGTTTTTGTCTGTATAGTGCACAAGGAACAATAGTTTTCACTGTATTCCAATACATGGAACAATAATAAGTCAAATCAAATCAAACACAGATAAAATATGTTTTATTTGCTGTGTCCTTTGAAACTTTCACAGGGTCTCAGTGAAAACAAATCCTTAGGTCGGCTTAAATCATCGTGGAAGATAACGAGCAATAACCTTCTGCAACCTAGTTCATCTTGTACAATTAATCTTAAAATGAGGCCTTGCAATTTGATGACGTGCCAGTTTCTCATGCGACAAAATGGGCACAAATATGAATACAAATGCTATCAGAAGCATTGCGGTATTTAAGCAAAATAAAATCCACAAATTGAGTATATGGGGCCAAGCCTTGCGATTCAAAATCAATTTGTTATCGTTGTTAAATTTGACAAAAAATCCAACTGATAACATGTTCTGATTTTCTTCAGCGAAACACTTTCCTACAAGCAGAAATTCACTCGCTGTGGTCCAAACGTGAAGAGCTTCGGCTAGAATGCCATGGGCGAGGATTAGAATGAGGGCAAGTCTCTTCAGACTTCAGCCACCACAAGTAAACAGCCTGAGGCTGAATGGAAAATCATGCTGCACCACTCCGTCCATTTAAAAGCAAACACTGGAATTATCAGCTCAATAAAATTCCAATTAGCCGCTCTCGTTCCTATATGGCATATCTGAATATTGGCCATGAAATTAATTTTAAAATGGAAATTATATATTCGAAGTCACAGGCCAGCTCCGTTTCGGTGGAAGTTATTTGTTTGAGAATATTGAATAACAAAATGCTTGAAATTAAGCTGGTCCCTTTTAATTGAAGAAAAGGCCATGCATATTCAAATGAGACAATTTGAATATTCAGAAGCTGGCAATTTGAATGGTTATTCTTGGCTAATTGACCTAATCTTCAAAGCTGCATTATTCCTTTTCCAACGTTTCCTTTCTGCCGGTTAGTAAATGGATGATTGGAATTCAATGCAAATACCTTTTACAAGACAAATGATTAAAGTTAAATAATTAGGTCAATTCAAAGAGGGTGATGGACTAGTTTTTTTAATGGGGCCTTAAGAAACACAAAGTATCAAAGAGAGGATACTGCATTGTTTTTTAATGAAGCCACCCCCTTAATTTTACACAAGTCAGTGGCGTTTTGTTGGAATGGTTATAAAGGTTCTTCCTGTCTCTCGATGTCTGCGTTTCTCAGCAGCTGGAAAAAGTAAGCAAGCTACGTGCAGGCTGATCCAAGGCTTCTGACAAATTCATTAATCACTACTAACATCAGCATTAGCACGATATTCATTGCAACTGAATTTGCAATTATAAAAGATGCTTGCTACTTGGCGACATAATGCCGGCATTGCTATTTTGCCCATTCAGTCTCATGTTTCCATACTATTGGACATTGACAATAGTGTTATGTGCATTCTAAAGCAGGAAGGCAAGAGAAGAACGTATGTCTGGATATTTTCCAAATTTGTATAATTCTGTAATCGTTTGTATCTACTTCTCTTTCTTCACCCTCTCTGCCGGATAATGAACAGGAATGCCCTTCCTAAACGCAGTCTCAAAGATCTCATCAGTACACTCAATTTGTTTTCCTAAATAATCATAGCAGTGGTTACACCTAATTAAAGTGCTCCAACTTCTTCACTACAAGCCTGTGAAGCCTACAAGCCTTCTTCACTACAAGCCAAAAGAAACAAAAAATTTCTTTTTCTGCACAATAGCTGCAGAAAAAGAAACTTGGAGCATTATTTTTCCTTTCTGCGTAGGTTCAAGACTGCCCATTGTGGGGTAATTTCTCTGTTGCGCCATCTCAGACAGATCTTGTTCTGACGCCTACTCCACTGTTTCAAATTTAGTGCTGGTCTTTTTGAACAATGTCAATGTTGCCAGGATCTTAAAAACCTCCCCACCCCTCACTACATGGTACAGTTCTTGTCAGGTCCGGGATGGGGAAGGGAGTCGTGTGGAAAAATTTTAATTCGATATTTTCCGAGTTGAGGAGAAAACAGCAGCTTGTGAATGATAGAAGATATTTAAGTTCATGCGTAGTTTTCTATTGGGAAATTGGCCTCAACCAATGTCCATTTTTAAAATCAGAAGCTCAGTGTTGCTACCTGGCTGGGGACAGCCAAACCTCATCTCACATGTCACCTGTGAGCAACAATTCAAATGGAATCCTTCCCAAATTTGGTTTGACAAAGTAAATTAGAGTAAATGTTGTTTAAATACATGCCATTAATTTATAAAGAAAGTGCATACAATTACAGACAAAGCGTGCACATGGTACTTTTTTTTTAATCACCCAGAACCAAACTACTCAGAATTTGAAAGCCAAATTGACACAGCTTGTACCTCTTCAAGGGACATGATCAGTACTTGATGGATTGAGTTATAAGGAGAGGCTGAGTAGACTGGGACTTTTTTCTCCAGAGTGTAGAAGGCTGAGGGGTGACCTTATAGAGGTCTATAAAATAATGAGGAGCATAGACAAGTAGATAGTCAATATCTTTTCCCAAAGGTAGGGGAGTCTAAAACTAGAGGCCATAGGTTTAAGGTGAGAGGGGAGAGATATAGAAGTGTCCAGAGGCACAACTTTTCTCACACAGAGGGTGGTAAGTATCTGGAACAAGCTGCCAGAGATAATAGTAGAGGCAGGTACAATTTAATTTTTTAAAAAGCATAAAAAGATAGTTACAGGGGTATGATGGATATAGTGGTATATGGGCCAAATGCTGGCAATTAGGATTAGTTTAGGGATTATATAAAAAAAGTGTGGCATGGACAAGTTGGGCCAAAGGGCCTGTTTCCAAACTGTAAACGTCTATGACTCTATGACTTCAGATTTGATTCCAATCCCTGTTAGCAGCCCTTCTCCTCAAAAGATACAGCTTTTTACCTGCTGCCATCAGGCTTTTGAATGGACCTACCATACTAAGCTGATTTTTCTCTACACCCTAGCTGTAACTGTAATACTATATTCTGCACCTTCTCCCTTCCTTTTCCCGCATGTATTCTATGAACAGTATGTTTTGTCTGTGTAGCGCACAAGGAACAATACTTTTCACTGTATACCAATACATGTGACAATAATAAATCAAATCAAAAGATACAGCAGCTTGACAGAAAGCCCCTCAAATAAAGCAGTCTTCAAAGTGAGCTATCTCAATTACCCCAGTCTGCACAGGAAGTTTTCACAGTATCTTCATCCCAATGTAAATATAAGCACGCTTGAGACTAATAAATAAACTTTAAAAATAAACTTTAAAAGTTCTTTATAATTTGAAAGTTCGCTGAGTGAAACTTGTTAGTTGAAAAAAAGAGACTGTTAATACTCAATGACGTATTGATACTTCCTGTACTACATACAATTACACTGGAAGCCTCTGCGAGAATCCCTAATGACATGTGGCGGCTACTGTGCTGTTCAATTATTTTGCTATGTCAATTTGGATTTCATTCCTGGAACTGCACTCCTGTGCAATTTTCACCATATTGGCAGATTAGTTTTTTCAAGCCCGAACGTCATTATGAATTTGTTGCTTAGAAAACTGAAGCATGTGAGAAAGAATAACATTTGTTCAAGCTTGAGGACAATTTTCCAAAAAAATGATCTTAAATGCCTTCTATCATTCATAAGCTGCTGTTTCCTCGTCAACTCAGGAACTATCGAATTCAAAATTTTCCATGTAACTCCCTACCCCATCCCATACCTGATAAGGACGTACTATGTAATGAGCAGTGGGGAGAGTTTTAAAATCCTGGTAACATGTTCATCTTCACTCCTGCACTGAGGTTGTGCCAATCACTATTTTGGCAGCTGTGCTTCAGTGTTCCAGGCCCTTACCCCAAGAGGACTATTTAAAATGTGTATACAATTTCAACCAGCTGAAAGGTCAACTTTGTTTCTCCCTTAACAGACACTGCGAGACATATTTTGATTTAATAAAGATCTGATGATGTCTTATGCACCCATCCAGAGCAGGGTTCAATAGCAGCAACGGCCACCACTGTTAGCCTAGAAGAAGATCCAGCTGGGAAATATAACAACTCTCAGGTTTCTCTGTCCCCTTTCCCCAACAATGATTGACCACTGCCCTCTCCACACTCCTTGCTTGACTGCTGGAAGTGGCTGCTTGCTGCATCAGCCCCATTCTGCTCACTCACCTTCACATCAAATGCCTCATTCATTTGGGCCTAATGAAGCCTTGAATTAGAAATGGCCTGGAGACTCATGACAGATTTGCCTGTCGCCTGCCCCATGTTTTCCCCCAGGTTAAAAAAAGCCGCTGAAGCTCTTTGATGTTTGTTTCCTCTCTGTTCAGTCTTTTAATCATTTGTAGGATACACTAACATAGGATTATTCACAATCTATATTCATAATTTGTGTGAGGAAACAAATGTAATATTTCCAAATTAGCAAATGAAAAAAAAGATGGGTGGGAGCGTGAGCTGTGAGAGGATGCAGAGATGCTTCAATGCGATTTGGACAAGATGAGTGAGTAGACAGATGCATGGATGCCATCAGCATAAGGTGGACAAAGACAGATTATTATATCAATAGCTATAAATTAAGAGAGCAGAATGTGCAATGAGATCTGGGAATTCTCATACACCAATGGCTGAAGGGAAAGAAACAGACACAGTAAGTTGAAAGGGCCAATGGCCTCCTTTTACTCCTATGTTCTATGTTGCTATGGTCCTACAGTGGCGTCTTAGATCTGAGATGACTGATTTTCAACAATATCCTCCTTTATGCTAGGTATTACTCCAACCAGCAGAGAGTTTTTCCTTGATTCCCATTGTTTCCAGTTTTGCTAGGGATTGTTATTGCCAAATGAGGCAGTCATTCTCATCTCATCTCTGGAATTCAGCTCCTTTTTTCATGTTAGAACCAAGGCTGAAATGAGATCAGGAATTGATTGGGCCTTGCTAAACCCAAGCTGAGCAACACTTGCTGAGCAAGTGCCACTTAATAACATTGTTGATGATCCCTTCCATTACTTTATTGATGATCGAGAGTAGACTTATTGAGTAGTTATTGGCTGGATTGTGCTTTTTGTCTACAGGATATACCTGAGCAACTTTCCATATTGCTGGCTAAGTGTCAGTGTTGTAGCTGTACTGGAATAGCTTGGCTAGGGATATGAGAAGTCCTGGTGCACAAGTCTTTCAGGGCTGCAAAGCGTCCCCAAGTTCTCCTGAAGCCAAGGACCAAAGGTAGAATTTTCTGACCATTCACGTCAGCAGGATTTCCCCATTCCACTGCAGTGAACAGAGATTTGGCTTGTAGCAAAATTTTCCATTTTCGCTCCAGTGGCGTGAACAAGCAATAAGATTGCACCCAAAAGATTTTTAATTCAGCAGAGTGCCGATCCTATGATTTACTGAAGTCGATTTGCATTCAATTGATCCAAGTTGGGTGGATGAATATCCATAATTCCTGGCCTCGTCCTCTTGCTTCTGAAGGTCAGGGAGAACTCACGCCTCTCCATTTCACCGTAAGTGTATCAGCGTTTCTTTCATCTGGGGATTGTGAAACCAGCATCCACAAATTGGGCTCATTTCAGCAGTCAGTTTTCTAAATATTCACTGCTGTTGACTCTGCTCCTTGTTATCTAGGTTTGTCAATATCCACGGGTCAAATTTTAATCCGCTGTCGAGGGTCTGTAAATATCCATAGGTTTACCCTTCATTATGGCAATCTATATGCAGGAACACAACCGGAGGATATTTACAGAAACAAATTTCATATTTACTGCAACAAAAGAAGAACGGTATTGTGGGCCATCAAGGAACAATTCCCCAGATAGAGAAAAGTGCCAATCTTTTTCCTAATTAACATTTATAAGGGTACTGTTAGACAGAGGGAATTAATTAATATTTTATAAGTATGTACTGAAAGCCAAGTTCTACACCTTTAGGGAAAACAACTTGTTAAGAACTGAATCGAGTTGAAAAGCTGGTATGATTCTGTTAATGGGGGTGAGTGATACTAAGAGCTTAGGTCGTTCATTGGAGATCCTCTGATAAATAATTTCTCTCTCCCCGGCACTTGAGGCTCTCCTTCCATGTTTAATAGCGCCTAATAGGACTGTAACCAAAAGGAAGAGCTTTCAGTAGCTGTGTGTTGTTCCACAGGTAATAGTAAATGTTTTATCTCAAAAAACAAGTTTGCAGAATCCTTGAAAAGTGAAGCGTAGAGGTGCAACTATTGTGACATTTATTCCCCAACGCTTCAATTATAAGGTTGAGATCCGTGCTCAGATTCACCAATAACACTTTATTGGTTCACAGCCTGACTGAAAATCTGGGCTTGGCATTGACTGCCCAGAGTCCAGAGTCATGGAAAACAATGGTGGCATTAATGGGTTCGATACTATCAAGCTTTCTCTGTTTGAATCCATTTTAATTCATAAGGTGGATCATTGGGAGTGGACAGAGGTAACTGCAACTAAACAGAGGCTGAAATCATTCTACCTTGCTTCAATCAATGGTGAGACATTTGGTGCAATTATAACACCCTTTGTCAAGTTGAACACATCTAGTTGGTTCATTATACACTTGAGTACCGTGACTTTGCAATAGACTTTGAGAACTGTGAAATTGCCCTCAGTTTTAACATAACTCTTCAGATGTTGCACTAACAATCTAGAATTGTGGTTGAGTCCTGGAAATTTCTCTTAATTTACTTTTCATTCTCTGTGCCAAGAGACAGATGTCTTACCCATCCCCCTGGCCGTGAATATGAACACTCTACAACAGTACAAGTACAGCAAGAAGCTATCTGGATGTTCACTCTACTGACTTCACGATTTGATTAGAAATGAGTAAATGGGAGTTGTGGCTACAATTGGCTGACAGAAGATAAGAGAAAAAGACGAGGAGAGCGAGACAGGCAAGAATGAGAGAGCCATCTTCTATTGTGTATCTGTCTTGGTAAAAGCATTTCAAGCAGCACAGATTTTTCCAGACTTCAACCATTTAAAATTACTCTAATGTTGTGATGAAGCAACAGATTTCCTTGTTCTGTGTAATTTGTATAGTTACCCTTTTGTTGAATGCAGAGATCAGCTGTCAGAACATATTCTAATCGATAAAAGCAAAATACTGCGCATGCTGCAATCTGAGACAAAAACAGAAAAGGCTGGAAAATCTCAGCAGACCTGACAGCATCTGTAATGAGAGAGATTGGAGCCAATGCTTTGAGTCTAGATGACCCTTGGTCTGAGCTCTGATGAAGGGTCATCCAGACTCGAAACAGTGGCTCTATTCTCTCCCCACAGATGCTGTCAGGCCTACTGAGATATTCCAGCATTTTCTGTTATTGTTTCTAATTAACACCCTGACAAGGAAAGTCCTCATGAGCACCAAACAAATTTTTAATCCCTTCAATTTAACTCTTTCTTAAGAAACTGGGATTTTCCACCTAGTGTACGCACGCAAATTCATAGAATTCCTATAGGGCAGAAGGAGGCCGTTCAGCCCATTGAGTCTGTACCAATAACAACCCCGTCCAGGCCTTATCTCTGTAACCCCATGTCAGGTTTGGCCCTGCTAATCTTTCTGACATTTAGGCCCGAATTTTACTGCCTTGTCCACACCAAAATCGGAGCACGCAATGTTCACAGAGTGTTATCCTAGGATGAGATCTTACTGTCTTCTGGTGGGTAAGGTCATAAAGTACCAGCGTAAGTGTCAACTTAGCATGGTCAATCAACCTGACCTGCACATCTTAGGAGACATTGAACTCTCTTGCCTGAACCAGTTCAGGTTGTATTGGCATTTAAGTTTATCATGCTTAGAGTCATACAAAGTCTTGAATGACTCTTGTTAAATCTCTCTTGTCAATTACCAAAGAATTCAGGTAACAAGGTTGTATTTATTTATCTTAGCACCAGATTCCTTTGATTTGACTTATGCCAAAATGACACCAAAATTGGCATCAATTTCTATGTCAATTTTGTCAATGGTAACCTACACCAAAATTTCCTGAATATCTCATCTGTTTCTATCCAAAATACAATTACACAAGTAGCAGTCAACATGAACAATTGGAGGCCAAGGAAAATGGGCAACATATGCAATTTATCTTTTTCAAGCCCCTTCTGTTGGTGTTATGATAATTAAGGCCAATATATGGCATGCTTTTTCAAAAAAAAATCAATTGAGAAAGCCCTTCTACTTCCAGAGTAACAGATTCTGACAGCATTGGAAATTATTCCGATAAGGAAAATGCAGTGCAGATTATCTATCATGAAAAATAAACAAAAATATTAAAGACAATAGCTATGAAATAAAAGGGATAGAGGTGATTTGGATCCTGGAGTACCTGAAACTTTGGCTATGAAGTTGCAACTCCTCAGAACCAGAATGAAAGGGCAATAAAACACCTCAGATTTTCTGATCTTTTGCACAAGATTGAAGCTACCATAGAAACATAGATGTAGGAGCAAGAGAAGGCCATTTGGCTCTTTGAGCCCGCTCTGCCATTCATTACAATCATGGCTGTTCATCCAACTCAATAGCCTAATCCTGCTTTCTCCCCATAACCTTTGATCCCAATCACCCTAAGTGTTATATCCAGCCACCTTCTTATCATCTAAGAAGTTTTAGCTGATGCAACAGAATTGGTATAAATGATGGTGGAAATTTACATGTCGTGAGATTTTAATGCAAAACTGGTGTAAATCAGATACTCAGTAAAATTTTACAACACCAATTTTAAATCCAACCGATTTATTTGATAGTAAATTCGCGAGCTTTCGACTCTATAGCCTTCGTCAGGCAAATGCAGTGTTCTGGTCTGCAATAGCACACATCAGCACAGACAGTCATAGATATAGGTAAATCAGATATACACTTATTTCCTCAGATTAGAAACAGATCAGGTCTTAAGATATGATTACACCAACTTTCCAAGAAATATTGGTCTATAGTTCACAGAGGGTTGTGAATCTTTGGAATTCTTACCCTGGAGGGCTGTGGAAGCTTAGTCATTGAATATGTTTAAGGCAGAGATTGAGAGATTTTGGATTAGTGATAACATAAAGGGTTATGGGGATAGTGAATGTAAAAGGCATTGAAATGTCTGATCAGCCATGTTCATATTGAATGGTGAAGCAGGCTCAATGGATAAATGGTGCATTCCTCCTTCTATGTTTCTACAGTCAATAAGTTGGTAAAAACCATCCATAACATTTTCCCATCCACCAAAATGATTTGAGTTTGGTTATGTTTGTAGTGGAAGGTCTTTGTTGCTTTGACATTTTTTCCATGCGGTGGAATCCTGGTATCAGTTAAGTCACCTCAGTGGCTTGAAAGGTGCACTTCTCTTTCTTGAAGTGGACTTCAGCCTCCTGAAATCTTTATAACATCTATTCTAAGTTTGTTGATGCTGGGTCTCTCATGATCCTGTTATCAGACCACCACCAAGGTATATAAAGCCTATGATGTCCCCAACAGCACACTCTTCATCAACCTTTAAAACATTGCACAAGCCGATGGCATGCCAAAAGGCAGGTGTGTATAGTGGAATAGATCTTTGAGTGTCTATTGTGACATATCTCTGGGAAGTGTTATCTAATTTAGCAATGTAAGTTGCAATCGATTTGCCTGGGGCTCCGACCCTCGAGTTGAATTTTAACTCTGGATTATGACTGATGGTTTGAATTGAAAATGACCCTTCACCAAATCCATGAGCTAGTTCAATAATTTGAAGTTGGGAATGCTTGGGGCTGTGAGGCTGCAAGTAAGATTGTGTATTTGACTTTCACAGACACTCAGGAAAATTGTTTTGCACTTTACCTCCTCTCCTATTTCATTTGCCTGGAAATAAAATCTGAGGCACTCAATGTACTGACTCCAGTTGTCCACAAAGGAATCAATGGCCCATTTGCCTGAAGAACATCTTTGTTTAAAATGTGATATTCACAGTACAAGGTCAGAGGCAGTGTCAAGATCATTGATCCTCTTCACTCTGTGCAAAGGTGTTCTCCAAATACTTCTTTAGTTGAACTTTACAAGGTTACTTCATTAGCTGTATGCTTTGAGAGCTAGTCCATAAACACTCTTTCTAATTAGGAAAATTCACCTCCTTACAGAGATTCTCCACTCTTGGTGCTGGTATGTTTAGATGAAGTGATCTTTATTCAATAAAACTGCCAGTAAGTGACAATCACCACAGAGGAAAGCTTGCATATCGTATTGTATGCAGGCATTTGCTGCCAATCGAGGTGGTCACAGGTTTGAAAGGTGCTGTCTAAGGACACTTAGTCAGTTATTGCAGTGCAACTCGTAGATGGTACGCGCTGCTGCTCCAGGGCATCACAAGTGGACTGAGTGAATGTTTGAGGATAGGGTACCATTCAAGCAGGCTGTTTTGTCCTCAATGGCATTGAGTTTCTGAGCGCTGTTGGAGCTGCACCAATCCAGCTCAGTAGATAGTGGACGGGCTTTGGGGAGTCATGAGGTGAGTTACTCTTTGCAAAATTTCCAGCCTCTGACCTGCTTTTGTAGCCATAGCATTCATATGGAGTCAAGTTCAGTTTCTTGTCAATGACAACACCTAGGATGTTAATAGGAGGCACTCAGTGATGGTAATGGCATTAAATGTCAGGGACAGATGGTTAGATTCTCTCTTGTTGGAGACAAGCATTGCCTGGCAGCTGTGTAGTGTGACTATTATTAGCCACTCATCGGCCCAAGCCTGAATACTGTACAGGTTTTGCTATAAATGAATATGGACATCTTTCCAGACGAACAAATACTGGGGACACTATGTTTACTTAAAACTAATCAAAACTAGTCTGTATCTGCACCCTTTAAAGAGGCTGTGCATTGTGGCTGGTAATGCTGAGGACATTTCATGGAGGAAGTGAAACAGCAGTCCAACATTGAGGTAGTGGATTTTGGTTCCAGTGTTGGGAAGAATTGGCAATTTGTGCTTGAAAAGTGCACGGGATGCACGAGTGGCACCCTGCACCATGGGAAAACATGCAACCTGACTGAAGGTGGACGTTCATTACCTTTACTTGGCTTTGGCAAAAGAGGATAAAATATACTTTTCTGCATCAGTGACAAGCAAACTGAGAGATATTGCAAACATGATGATCTGGTTAGGTACATTGACCATGTTAAGTTCTCCCTCAGTGTACCCAAACAGGTGCCGGAGTGTGGCGACTAGAAGATTTTTACAATAGCTTCATTGCAATGTTAATGTAACCCTACGTGTGACACTTAAAAAAACCTTAAAAAAAAACTTTATGCCACCATGCTGGCCATGAAATGGATGCTCAGACTTTATGGATAGTGAGCTGCTAGATGTAGGCTGCCTCCATTAAGCCTGTGGTCTCTGTGTATTTCGAGGACCTGCTTTGCAGCCAGCAAAATGTGGGGAACTAATACAAAATGGTGAGCAGGAAATAGAGAAGAAGGTGTTAGGAATTTGAGAGTGATCAGCAGAAGAGTCAAGGATTTTCACAGTAGCTTCATTGCAGTGTTAATGTAACCGTATTTATGACACTAATAAATAAACTTGAACTTAAAATGTTAATCAATGTCATGATTTGTCACTATATTGCCCAGGACCCTCACCAATATGGCATCCAGTGTGACTCACCTCAAACATGTACACATGTGACACCATTTTAAAGAGGTAAGGTGACCTGTGGAACCAAAATATGGGCACAAATGATCCCAATTTAAAATACCAAAAATATAATTAATGAATAGATAGGATCAATTCATGAAAAAAAAATAACAACAGAGATCACAAAGACAGTTCAGCCCACTCAAATAATTTAGGAATAACTGCCTGCTGGTCACAAATTCACAGTTCAGCTCTGAGTTTGAAATAAGTTGGTTACATTTATTTAGGTAGCTGACAATTTAACAGCATTAGTTAGATAGGCCGCCTATTGAACAGAGTAGAGTTACATTTCTAGGTTGTAATGTTTGCAGAATTTTTATTGTCTTGTTTTTTTGTTTTCCCTGTCTTTCTCAAGACTGATGGGGTTAACCTGCTGAGTCATGAGGGTGATGAATCTCCAATGGTAGAAATGTCATCCATCCCTCTTGAATCCTCTGTTCCTGGGTAAATTCACTTTCCTTGCCTGTAGCTGTATTTGGGTCAGTCCACTTAAATCTCACCTCCCTTGAACTTAAAGAGCGTTGGACATCTAAATGACGTGCACATGAACCAGTCCGTATCTAGCTGACATGACTGCAGAATCTTAAATTCGACAACCTTTCTCTCTGTCTATTGGAGATGCCCTTTCTTTCCATTGAAAGACAGCTTGTGGCTTCTTGCCTGAATGTTTATGAAGTTCAGCCTTAAAATTTTCACTGGATGTTACACGTAGTCAAATGTATTTTATTGTGTAAAAATAATTTTATATTTGAGGCAGAGTGCTAACGCAACATCGAAAGTGGGAGACAAGAAGTAGAGAATGTGATATAACTGAAATGTGGCAAGATCACATTGGAATTCAACACAGAGGAAAAGATAGGTTTTTTTGCTCACTTGAGCAACACTGGAAAGAAGAGCAATTATTGCCCATCGATAAGAGCACTGGAATATTTCAGAGGGTCAGCCACATTGCAGTGGGTCTGGAGTCGAACATATATCAGACTAGATAAGGATGGCAGATATTAGTAAACCAGATGTTTTTTTTCCAACAAGCAATGATAGTTGTCATGGTCACCATTATTGAGATTGGCTTTATATTCAGGATTTATTAATTGAATTTAAAATCCACCAGCTGTCGTGGTGGGAAAACCAACAATGGAGTTTAGCTCTAGTGCAACCATGTTTGGGTGCCAAGACAAGCAGTATGTTCAACCTGCTGCCCTGGATCACTTGCAAGCACAGAGCTCTAAAAATCCAGAGGGTGCAAATACAAGGTGCTTGGCAAAAGAACCAGAGGTAACGCAAATAAATGGTTAGGAATTGAAATGCGCTTCCTGGTAGACAGTACATTGTGGATTTCAAAAGGGAATTGAATGAAGAGGCAAAGGAGAAATGTTGAAGTGATATGGGGTGAGAGTACGAGAGAGGGACTGATTGGATTGAAAGAGCTGCTGCAGATTTGATGGGCCAAATAGCCTTATTCCATGTTATGCCATAAACAAAGCAAATTTATAGTACAGTAGGAGGCCATTTGGCCCATTATGTCTGTGCCAGCTGATAAAGAATTATCAAGCCTAATGCAACTTTCCAGCTTTTCATCCATAATAGAAGAGGTAGTGGCATAGTGTCACTGGACACAGAAACTTAGGCTAATTCTCTTTGGATCCGGATTCGAAACCCACCATGGCAGATGGTGAAATCTGAATCAATAAAATTCTGGAATTGAAAGTCTAATGAAACCATTGCCAATTGTCATAAAGAACAACCCATCTGGTTCACTCATATTCTTTAGGAAAGAAAATTTGTCATCCTTTCTGGTTTGACCTCCATGTGATTCCAGACCCAGAGCAATAAGTTGATTCTTGAATGGCCAAGCAGGCCAATCGGTTAAAGGGCAATTGGGGATAGGCAAAAAGTGCTGGCCCAGCCAACAACGCACACGTCCAATGGATTAATTTTTAAAAAGCCCCATAGAAACATAGTAAGTAGGAGCAGGAGTAGGCCATTTTGCCCTTCGAACCAGCTCTGCCATTCATTATGATCATTCCCGATCATTCAGCTCAATAACCTATTCCTGCTTTCACCCCATATCCGGAGAACTATAGATTCTTATTGTGCAGGTGAAGGTCATTCAGCCCACGAAGACCAACTCTCTGAAAGAGCATCTTTACTCAGGCCCAACCCCATGGCTGATTTCTATAACCCCGTGCATTACCATATCTAATCCACCTGTCCTACACATCTTTAGACATTGAGGAGGAATTTAGCATGGCTAATCCACCTAAAAGCACATCATTGGACTTAGATTCCTTTGATCCATTTAGCCCTAAGAACTATATCTAACTCCTTCTTGAAAACATACAATATTTTGGCTTCAACTGCTTTCTGTGGTAAAATGTTCCACAGGTTTATCACTGTCTGGGTGTAGAAATTTCTCCTAGAAAAAGAATTCTCTGCTACATCAGCTAGTCCAAAATATATCTGGATTAATATGTCGCGCAAAAGCTGCCCTTAGCTGAAAAAGACCAGGAGCTACTTATGTAGTTAGGGATGGAGGCAAGACTGGACCCTGTAATACCACAGCATTAAACAGGGGAACATCTATAAGATGGATCTTCTGATTTTGGTTCTATTGAGAAGGTCCCTCTCCAGAAACTTCCGTGTTCCTGAGATTTTCTTTCTTCAGTGGTGGATCAATGATGTCCGGTGAATTTTCAAAATGGCAGCCGGGTATGATAGTGGGTTGTACACCATCAAGCCTACCATGGAATACAAAGCAAAACTCCTGGAAGCATAATTAATTATTCTGGGGACAGAAATATAACATGATCTCCCAGCAGAGGAATACTTTTCCCCCATGCCCCACCATGGGGCCTAGTCTCAGAATGGAGAACTCTACCTAATTTTCCATGAAGAAATGTTTGTCTTTGTTTAATCTATCCTCACCAAGTGGCGACTTATACTGTCCCTCAGAATTTCTTCCAATACTTTGCCCACAATCAAAGTTAGGCGAATTGGTCTTTATTACTCAGTATATCCATCCTTCCTTTTTTAAACAACAGCACGATGGCTGCAGTTCTCTGGCAGCTTGTAGCCAGAAAGGTTTGGAAAATGATGCGAGATTCTCTGGCCAGAGTTCTTCAGCCACTCAAGGCAGTGGGATTCCCGCTGGCACCACACCCCTATCCCAGAACTTCCCATCAGTGTGGAGTGACATCAGTGGGAGCTCCCATCATTAGCGAACGACATGCCACCTCCCATTGGCAGAAAACACGCAGCTAGGGGGCTGAAGGATCTTGCCCTCTATTTCTTCCCTTGCTTCTGGTGCCTCAATCACACATAAATTTACAAGACTATCATTGTGCTGATCCAAGCAGGACTGGTACACGGTGGTACTGGAGACCTTCAAACCACAAGGGGTCAGAAGGAAACAGAAGAGAGACCCTCTGGCCAACTACTTGTTAACAACTGCCAGTGCTGTGATCCCCTTTGGGTAGTCTTCTCCTCTGGAACGGAAGCCAGTGCCAGATTCAAATCACTTTGGTGCAACAAGTGGGTACCATCTAATGGCAGGCACACACGCACACATGTGTTCACTCAGTGTTTAACTGTGGTGGTGCCCTTGATGTCCAAAGATGTGTGGGTTAGGTTGATTGGCCATGATAAATTGCCCCTTAATATCAGAGGGATGGGGGGGGGTAAATATATGGTGTTACAGGGATAATACCCGGATGGAATCATTGTTGGTATAGGCTGAATGGGCCAAGCAGCCTCCTTCTGCATTGTAGATTCTATGTGTGGGATAAATTTCATCTGGCATGCAACATACACCCTCATTTTGTTTAGCTTCCTCATCATCTAAGCACACTGAGTTTGTGTCCCCCTTCGTTTTTGCACTGGTTGGAATGTACCGAGTTTGTAACTGAAACTTCTCTTCTTTAAAGGCCATCCTATATGCCATTTTGTTGGTCTTTTATTCTATTTTACCCGATATAGATCCCCTCTCATCCCATTGAAGTTAGTCCTCTCATTACTAATCTAAACCTTATGATCATGCTTATCCAAATGTTTCCTCACTGACACTTGGCCCACCTTATTTTTTAGCACCACATCCAACAATGTCTGCTTCCTTGTTGGATTGAGAATGTATAAGTTCATAAGATATAGGAGCAGAATTAGGCCATTCAGTCCATCAAGTTTGCTCCGCCATTCAATTATGGCTGAAATGCTTCTCATTCTCACTTTCCTGCCTTCTTCCCTTAACCTTTCAACCCATTACCCATTAAAAATCCATCTAAATCCTCCTTAAATTTACTCACTGTCCCAGCCATTATTGATATTGATACTGAACACATTTTAACAATTCCTCCTCTTCCCTTTATTCTAACATCAGTTCTGTTGAAATATTGTGACCCTGGAGGGTGTTTTTAGTTATTGTCTCAAAAGTAGGAAAATTCAAAACAGGATGTCAACATGTTAGTACCTGCAATATAATGCATATGCAAATTAATATGCATATTAAAATTATTTATATATTACATATGTATATATCTATAATTCTGTGATACTCATTTGTACTGCCTTGAGGATAAAGGCTTGGACACTCCTTCAGTAAGGAATTACATTACGTCTCAAGAGTCAGCTGGAAACAATTTTGTGTGGTTTCGTTCAATAGCCAAGCATCTAATTATACTTTCACATGTTCATGTCTTTTGAGTACTTTCCCCATTACAAGCATTAAGCTTATGAATAGGGATCATTAGTATAAATACCCATATGAATACATTAATCATGATTTATCAGGTAATCCTTTAATCACATTTGTAGACTGTGCATCTCATTTGCATTACAAGTTGGTTATCTGTTCCAATATGATTTGGGGGGAAAGAAAGGCTCTTTGTAAGAAAATCTCTCTGCAAACTGTCTCTGATGAGTGGGTGGTGTTCAGTGTAATGTTCATCCACAGGTGGTGGGAAAATGAGTCTGACCGAATGACCTTCAATACTCACTTTGAGGAACTCTGCAGATTTTCTCACAGTGGTTTAAACGAATAGGCAGACAAATCATCAAGTGCTAATAACACGTAAAAGAGACATTGGCCCAGAATTTCCTGAAAATGCATGCCACAGGAATGGTGCACCTATGGTTGGTCCAGGGAAATTATGGATGAATGAGGCCTGTTAGTTTCATGTACCATGCTAAAACTTGCTCGAACCAATGCTGAACCCCTAAAGCAAAAGTGAATTATTCTCGGTCCGAAGCTATTCAAAACAAAAGGTACTGGATGCGTAATCACAGATTGTGGAACAATAATGAAAAAAAGTGCTGGACTGTAATTGTGGCACGGTGGAACAGTGGTTAACTACTAGGAAATAATGCATGGCCTCCTGTTGCACAAAGAACAGAGCTGCAAGGCCAGAGAATCTCACGCATTATCTAAACACACAATGCTTCATGGTTGTAGTTGGCAGCGAGTAAAAGATCTAGAAAATCTCAAGAAACAGCAAGGGAACATATTCTTCGAAGAAGGATGAAAGAAACAGCTTTGAGGCTCAACAAGAAAGTCAGAGTGTTGTGGGTGCAGCTGATTCAAGCTGAGACACAGACCCAAGTCCCGGCAGCAGTGAGTACAGATCAGAATCATCAAACAACAGCAGGGAAGCATCAACCATTCCAGAACTTGTTACAAGCAAGAAATCCAAACCCCAGAACCACTCCAGAGCACTGAAAGCTTGCAACGGGCTCAGCACTGGAGAAAGATTTTTCAGATGTAGAACCATTACTGTTTTGCTCAAAAAAGATCAAAAGGATCAGGTCAGTACATTGCTCTATTTAGTTGGAGCTATTACCAACAATATAGTACTGAAGCAGGGCATTGTTGAGATTTCCACTTCTTACAATGAACTCCTGCATATATTTCATTCATGTTTCAATATTCACAAAAAAAGATAATGACAGGAGTGGTAAAATTTAATGAGCAAAAATGAGGACCAAGTGAGCACATGAGACCTGTACAGGGTGGCAAAAAATTGTGAGTGAACTATTGAGATATATTGATTCATGTTCAAACTGTAGTTGGGGTCTTAGATGAGGTTGTATCTGATCTCTTACAAATGAAAATAATTTAATTCTAATCAAAACACTATAAATTACCGGTGAAATTGAACCCGGAAGGCAAAATAGAACATTTGTTCATAAGGAAGGCGAGATGCAGTGGAAACTAATAAATGAGGCCATTCAGTATATAGGCCAGAAAAAAAAAATTCTATGTTCTATCTGTAGCCCCAGTGACTTGCCTGGACTTGCAATATCTCACTAACTGTCCTGTCTGGAGACAATACACATCTCTTTAACCTGTGCTTAATGTTCTCTCCACTGACATTGTCTGTACTTCTAAGATTTGACTACCTATAAAGACTTACGTTCCAATCATTATTTTGTAAATTGAGCTTGCGTCTTTATATGCCTTGTTTGTGAATAGAACTCCCACTCATCTGACAGAGGGGCAGTGCTCCGAAAGCTAGTGGCTTTTGCTACCAAATAAACCTGTTGGACTTTAACCTGGTGCTGTCAGACTTCTTACTTAGATGGATTGGCTGTGCTAAAAAAAATTGACCTTCGTGTTAGGGGGATTAACAAGATAAGTATGTGGGGCCTGGGTGGGATTTTGGTCAATGTGGAATCAATGCTCGAGTGGCCTCCTTCTGTTCTGTGAGGATTAACCTACAATACTGGAGCATAAAACAGGATGGACATCCCACAGAGTTTAAATTGGACATGGGGAAAGTGCTTCTGTTTTATCTGCTAAAATAACATGATTTAAATGCATTGCACTACAGACTTCATCTATCAAATTACAGGGTGCAGGAGGGACTACACTGAAAGTGATAGGAAAATGCACAGTAACATTGAAGTGCAAAGATAGAGGAAATATTGAATCTTTGTATGTCATACAGAATTAAATATCCCCTTTACAAAGCAAGAAGCCATGCTTAAAAGCCTGAATCTTATCCATCAAGTTGTTGATGAGCATTACAGAAGTACATTCAGGAATGAATTTCCAAGATTATTTATTGGAGGACTAATAATCAAGTACTATTTTACCCTAAGGGTTGATGCTAAACCAACTTGTCTCTTTCACACTAAGGAAGGTCTCTCACCCACTCTTGGACAAAGTCAAAGATGAACTTGCCAACATGCTGTGGGTAAGGTTGGGTGGGCGGGTGGGGGGGGGGGGCGTGTGGATGGTGGTGTTAATCACATTAGTAGCCATGTCAACAAAATTGTGTCCTGGAAAGATCATGGTTCCAATTAGAATCTCTGTGCATTCAACTGAAATTATGAAATGGCCTCAGTGAATGAGAGTTTTGCCAAAGTAGCCAGGACTATTCTGTTCAGCAAACTGGGTGCAAACAGTAGTAGTTGCTTCTGGATTAAGAATTCAGATAGCTGACTACTTTCATAGCATCATTCATTATTGTTTTAATAGATGATCATTGGGAGGCAGTGATGTAGTCATATTGTCACTGGAATAATAATACAGAGAACCAGGATTATATCTGGGGATCCAGGTTTGAATGGTGAAATCTGAATTTAATAAAAATATGGAATTAAATGTCTATTGGTGACAATGAAATCCTTTTGATTATCACAAAAAGACCATACCTGGTTCACTTCTGCCCTTTAATAAAGGAAATCTGTTGTCCTTACCTGGTCTGGCCTCCATGTGATTCCAGATCCACAGCAATATAGTTGACTCTTAACTGCCCTCAGGGATGGGCAATAAATGCTGGTCCAGCCAGTGACACCATAAATGAATAGAAAATAAATTTTGGAATTGCATCCATCCTGAAATTTTCCAGAGAACAATGTCTCAAGCCCCAGAAGTCATGGACGGACTAATGTACCATTGGGACAATATACTTATACATGGTTCCTGTCATGACTGTAGAATTCAAGCAATCATGAAAGTCTTTCAGCACCTAACACTGAATGAAAAATAGAAGTTTGCCAACCCTACACTTAAATTTCTAAGTCACATTTTACAATCCTCTGGAATAACAATCAACCCACAATAAAACAAAGGGATCAGGGTGTTTCCACAACAAATTCAGAGGTTCCTAGGGATAGTGAACCAAGTAAGCAACTTCATACCAAATTTGGTCAACAAGCCTTTGAGACAAGGTTAACAGTGGTGCTGGAATGTAGACCAGCAAGATACTGTTCAGAAAAATCAGAAAACTTTTAACTTCCTCTGTAAGTTTCAAAAATTACAATCCAAATTTACTCTTTTACTTATTCATTCGTAAGACATTGGCGTCACTAGCTGGCTAACACTTATTGCTCATCCCTAGTTGGCCAAGGGCAGTTGTGAGTCAATCACATTGCTGTGGTTGACTCACAACATTGAAGTCACATGCAGGCCAGGCTAGGTAATTATAACAGATTTCCTTCCCTCAAGGACATTAGTGAACCAGATGGGGTTTTCTGACAATGGCTTCACAGTCATCAGTAGATTCTTAAATATAATTTTTTTTATTGTATACAGATTCCACCATCTTCCATGGCAGGATTCAAACCCAGGTCCCCAAAATATTAACTGAGTTTCTTGATTAATAATCTAGTGATAATACCATTAGGCCATTGCCTTCCTAGTCCCCTGCTGACCATTGTAGCAGCAGATGGATCATCTACAGGTCTAGGTGCAGCGTTATTTCAAGTCCAGTGAGATAACAAATGTAAGCAGTTTATGACACCTCAAGGTCACTCACAGACACAGAAAAAAAATGCTACAATTGAGAAAAGCATTGACAGCTACATGGGCGTGTGAGAAATTCTCAGGCTACCTGGTTCAATCACAATGCAAAATTGAAGCAGACCATAAACCATTAAAGAACTTAAAAGAGTTTGCAAAAATGCCGCCTAGAATCCAATGCTTCAGACCAAGATTAATGAGGCATGTCTCCCTAACAAGGGAAGTATCAGATGACAGCAGATACATTATCAAGGATACCAGTTGAAGGGACAAATCGAGAGGATTTGCATTTCGTCAGGGAGGTGGAAGTATATACATCTCTCTTAACTCCACACCTACTGGCAACTGCAAAGAAGTTGTAGGAGATAAAGAAGTGCAGCAACAAGATGATGAATGTGTCCAGATAAGGAAATACTGTCTGCAAAGATGGTCAAGCCAAACTCCTAATACTACAGTGTTACAGCAATACTTCAGGCAGAGAAAGCACCTCATAATCATTGATGATCTCTTGGTTTTCATGATGGAATAGCTATTCTGAGAACACTTAGGTTTGCTATACTTCAAGGACATCCCCAAGGTCACCAAGGGATGGAGATAAAGAAAAAGAAATAAGACAAAGCTCGACAGCTACCCAAGAAAGAGAACACTTACACTGACGGAAGGGAGCACATGGGAGGGGTGTCCTTGACCTTGGAAAGAGATCAGGGAGATTGGTCAGAGACTCGCACTGTAATGTCTGAGATGTTGGGGAGAAAGTATAAGAGGATGCATATAATTATGATACAGCTTTGTGGGGAGATGTGGAGTAAATATTTAAAATCGGAAACATAGGATGCTGATGTAATGATGTAAGGTTACTAGAGACAGATTATCTGAGGATTTTAAGATATGAAATGATACAAGTGTTATTTTTATACATTTGCAATGAGATGTTATGGTGGGTTTGAGGTACGGGTTCATAAGATGGATCAAATATTTGCATTTTTAGATTAGTTGGGAGTTTGTTTGAAAAATCAAAGGGAATCAGAGATCACAAGAAGCATTTTGCATCCTAGAGGGGTTCCACGAGTAATCAGCAGAGGGATACTTATATGACCCAAAAGAAGAGACTAAATTAAAACATGAGGGATTTTTATTTGGAAGGATTTGAGTTTGGAAAGAGGTGCAAGAACAATGGAACCTGAAATGAAAGGGAGAAAGATATTTCAGAACGAGTGTACAGAGCTTAGGCAGTGTGAGGGCAATCTCCTACAAACACCCCTGGGCTAGGAGAACGTAGAGTCAGAATCAGTCATTCAGACAGACCAGAAAATTCTTGGGGAAACATTTGCAAGGCAATATGGAAAAAGCAAAAACATGGGGTTAGTTCAATAGCTCCTTTGAAGACATGGAATGGGAATGATGGACTGAATGGCTTTATTCTGTGCTATGTCATTCTATTATTTCCCTCTATTCTTTAGTCGGATTACAATTGTAACAGTTTAATGGTTTTATGAATGTAACTCTTCTGTATCATTTATTATTTGATCATCCCTAGCTTGTGCCTTGCTATAAAAGTGCACCATTACAAATTTTATTCTTCCTATCTCTCAAAATGACAAAATATTGGACAAAAATTTTTGGTTCTTGGTGGTGGGCAAGAAATTCCCTGAGGGCAGGAAAACTCGGAAAATAACTAGGAGCCACACTATCTTGGCTCCAAAATGCAGACTGTGATAGTAGTGTACTTGGAGAGTTTTTTAAAATTATGTTCCCTGTAGCTCTCAGCTCTCATTGTGGCACCAGGAGCGTTTGATTGCTCTTTAAGTGGTTTTTAATGGGGGTTGTTTATTTTTATTTTATTTTGGGAATTAGTTTTATGACTCTGTCAGGAGGAAGAGTGCTTATTGGTCAGGAGCCCTTTCAGTTATAAGTGGCGGGTTTTTAGTTTTAGACAGGCATGAAGCTGCTCTCTTCCTATCTCTCCCCCTAGTTTTGGGAATTCTGCTGGTTAGCTAAAAGCCTTCCTGGAATAGAAAGTCTGCTATTGGGGGCTTGGCCAGAATCTTTCCTTGATTTTCTGAGACGCCACTCTGACTTCAAACCATTCTGAGTGTTTCAAGAAAACTGCAGCATTCAACCAAAGGACTCAAAACCTCTGAAAAGAGTTTTATCTAAAGGAAGTTTTGGTTTGATTGGAATACCTTAGATATACGGGTTAAGACTCATACATTCCTGTGGCTGTTTTGTTTCTGTTTGTAATTGATAAAAGTTATTGCTAATTTTTTTCCGTACATGTGACATATATTCTTCAGTAAATTTTGATAAAAGCTCCCTGGTGCATCATTTGAATCATACCTGAGGTGAACAATATCATGTTTAACCCAACCAAATTCAAGGCGCAAAACCTATGATCTAGGCATACCCACCAGCAGGGAATTTTACCCCCAAGGCACCTACCCAGAGAGATTTTCCTCCAAACTGAGAAGAAGAGGAGGATTTACCCCTTTGACAGTGACTCCATTTTGAGGATCCCTTAAAGTCTGCTACCTGCCTCAGCAGCACTTGGCCCTCTCACGGGGCTACCAAAGCTCCAGATATGCTGGTCCTCTGTTGAGCAGATAGTATCCTGCCACTCATCCTTAATAAGATAACAAGTTTGGAGGCAGCCCTTCAGAAAGCTGCCTCCAGGAATATTGCTGAGTTGGCCTTGCTGCTACAAGTGAGGCCTCAAGACCCCCATTTGTTCAGGTATTGGGACCCAAAGATAGTGGGAAAATCCTGTTCATTGAGTTTTACTTTCTACCCTGTCTTATCTTTATTATTTCTTAATCATGAAGTGATTTCTAAAACATGCTGATATTTTGCCCTGGGATGACCTCTTTCAGAATGAATAAATGCTATTTAACGTAACCTATATTAAAATATGATGTTGAGTTTAAAAAAATCCTCTGGTTCAATTTTTAACCTAACGTTCCTCCTTTAAGGGAAACTAGTTGTGTCATCTAGCCTTACGTTTGGTAAATACAAACGATTAAATCCTTTTTATATTCCAACAGCCTCACCGTCAAATGTCAGCCTTGACCTTTTCAATTCACCTTTTAAACACTGATCACCAGCCAGTCACTTTCAAGCTCATTAGCATCAGAAATTTGCATTTTTCATTGCATTTATTTTCAGCCCCAGGTTAATCACCGCATATGTTAGTCGGACTAATTAATCATTCTCATTGAGAAGTGTTGGCATGTCTGTCCTCAACACTGTCCTCTTCCCTGAAGCCAATATGGCTTTGAGTTATCGACAGAGTATTATCAGGGACTGAGGTCTGAGCCCTGTTCCGTGTCCCTGCATTAATAGCGATATTGCTTTTTACTTGAGAATAAGACTGGTATCACAGCCACTTGCATCTGTGGATCTGAAGCTGTTTACACATTGTCTTGTCCATCTGAAGAATGTTTTTCAGCTATTGTTTTAAAAAATTCTGCTCTGTGCTAGCTTGAGGTCAAGTTTAGTTGATTGCTACCAGACAGTATTTAAAAAAAATAAAATTAACAGTGTGCACTTCAAGAAGTAGAAGGAACATCATACAAGCAAAAACATTACACTACAGGAGACCCTAAAATTTTTACACTGTGATCAGGGACACTTGTTAAAGTGGTTATTCAATGTTATAGTGACCTAGGTAACAAAATAATTCCTGGCATGAGATTCAAAACACGGACTAGAATAGGGCAATAACATTTTCTATAGTTATTCTTAACGATCCAAAATATGAAACCAACTACATTTTGGTAATTCATGAGAAATCCATGATGAAATGTCAGTGGTGAGAGAGTTAAAATATAAAATATGTCTCCTATTTTTATTTTTAATTTATTGAAATGCTGATATTTGAAGCAAATATAAGTGGTTTGAGATTTGCTTCTAATTCTATTTTAAAATAAAGGACATCACATTCATGTAGAATTATCATGGAAAAAAAACATCTTTTGTGTTCTCCAAAGGGGCTAACATTTCTGTTGGCTGTGTATGTGACTGGTGAGTAGTTTTCCCATTATGTGGATGGATTCTCAGCCTCTGCTGAAGAGATAAGATCATGAAGATGTAAATGACATGTCAATTCCTTTCAATTACCCTTTTTGAAGATGATCTTGATAACCTCACGTGTAAGATTCCATGAGCTACATGTCAGAGGACATCTGCAGTGCAAATCATATAGTAACTATTCAGAAATGGTAAGACGTCTCACAAGACTAGGTTAAAGTCCAAGAGGTTTACTTGGAATCACAAGCTTTCAGAGTGCTGTTCCTTCAGTGGGAGTTGTACGATTTCTTACTGTGCCCATATCCAATGCTGGCTTCTCCACATCATGTTCAGAAATAATTCATTTACAATTCCAAACATCAGATGATTTATGACAACAATGCTTGGTCAATGTTTTTTTGCATTAAAAAGGAGGTCCTCTTTGAACAGTTGATATGTTTTTGGTTTGCTGGTTAAGTTATAGGTAGATATCATTTGGTCACAATTTCCAACTTTTGTGCTGAATGGTGGTAAAGTGAAATGGTTGGGATGTCATCAATTGTTGTACACAACTTGATCCCATGACTAGAGATCATGTAAAGTGCAGATTGCAGATGAGGAAAAGGAATTGCCTAAGACAAATTCTTGGGGATAGTGGGGGGAGCGAAGGGGGGAGGGTGGTGGGCAGGGTGGGCTCCACAGGTAATGATGTAAGGAAGAGAAACCACTGCCCAGATGATTTTGTTACAGATATGGAGCAGTGAAATCAAACAGGGACAATCCCATTGAGTCAGTTTATAGAAGAGAGACTTTGGAAGAAGGTTTTGCAGTTGTCCATGAGAAATGCTACCAAGAGATTTGGCTAAAAACTAAACTCTAAAAACCTGAGTCAGTTTTTAGCTGAATCTCTTGGTGACATTTTTCATGGTCAACTATATAATCTTCCTCCAAAGTCTCTATTATTTGGCTCAGGAGAGATAAAATGGAAGTATTGTTTGAGGTCAAGATCATTTTGGTATGGTGAAAGTGATGGAGGGCTTCAAAGTGGATTTGCAGAATCAATAGCCATGGATTGTGAAGACTTTGGATAGCAAGGTAATTAAAGATGGGGGATGGTTTGCAAAGGCAGAGGAACTGGTGGGACATAAAGGGACAAAGGCAATGATAATGGCTTTAAAAAGGAGGAGGGCAGTTTCTAAGGAGATGGAACCATATATAATGTTTTCTAGCAAGTAGAAAATGCATTGTGAAATATGTTTTCATTAAGAGTTGTGATGATGGATACTTAGTGGCCCTTACAAAATAATTATTATGGCATTTACAGATGATTCCAGGATTATTGTAACACTAAATAATCCTGATTTTGTATGCAATTTCTACTAATATCAGGAAACAAAGAGAGTTTTAAGGGATTTGTACTTGTATTGTTAAATATTAGAAGTAAAATATAGTTTTAAGAGAGTTTAATTTAATACTACACTGGTGCTGAAGCGTTAGATTGATGCTGGATAAAGGTGTTTGCATCTGGGAGTTTTTGATTTCAGATAAAACTGTTCTTCTAGAGTTTAGAAGACATTAAAGAGGGTTACAGTGCAAAGTTTAAATGAGTTATAAAGAAATAGAAGTTGGTGCTTAGCAATTGGGAGTGCTGTTTATGTAGGAAGGTTTTTTAAGTTTAGT
The DNA here is from genome assembly GCA_024679065.1 of Sphyrna mokarran. Classification (NCBI taxonomy): domain Eukaryota; kingdom Metazoa; phylum Chordata; class Chondrichthyes; order Carcharhiniformes; family Carcharhinidae; genus Sphyrna; species Sphyrna mokarran. The sequence goes on along the minus strand of JAGIQG010000023.1, from coordinate 18,933,691 downwards.
TTTTAGCTGGATATATTTCAATTGAAGACAACAAGCCAAAGAGTGAACATCTCTCAGCTCTGCCAAAAGAAAAGCTGGACAGGGCAAGGGTTACAAAAAAGCAGACTTCCCAAAGAACCAGATAAAGTCCAGATAACCAGTGAATTGGGTTAGGAAGCATGCTTTAGGAAGATTGAGGTTAAGGAAACAGAGACCAAGAAGTTGAACAAGAAGAATTCAAGGGAAAAGCAAATGTAATGTTCTGAGTTAAAGATGCAACTGCAATAACCAAATTCAAGGTGGGAAAGCAGACTTCAGATGAAAATCAAAAGTTTGGTGCCATCGTAATACAGTTTGGGAGTCAATAGTTGAAGCAATGATGAAGTATTTGTATAATCAAGACGAAATAATCCTGAGAGAAGAGGTATAAAACCTAGAAGTTTTAATGGAAATAGCTTAAAAAAAGCATAGCTTAAAGGAACATTTGAAAATATGTTCATTTGAAATGGAATTTGAAATCATTTGTGTGGAAACTTGAGTTCAGTGAGACAAGGTGTCTCATGGTATAAGAACTATCTAGGGAAATTTTGAGGAGAAATCTGCAGAAATTCACTTAGATTCAGAGTGGAGTACCAGAGTGGAGTTCAGACCATAGCCAGCCTGTGTGATTAAAGGGACTTTGCTTTACTGAAACCATTTTAGCCTGAGATATACTCTGGAACCTGTGTTAACCTTAAAATACATGTATATTTTTGAAGGTAAGTGGGAATAAAGGATTATTGCATTATTATAAAATTTCCATGTTAAATAAATGTTGTTTTTCCTCTTCTAACCAAGTGAGGATAGAAAATTTGGCATTCCAGCCAAAATTTATAATCCCTACAGGGCAGAAGAAGACCATTTGGCACATCAAGTCTGCATCGAACATGCTCCCAACCAGGATCTATCCCTGTATCTCCTATATATTTACTGTACTAATTCCCTGACACTAAGGGACAATTTAGCACAGCCAATCAACCTAACCCACACATCTTTGGATTGTGGGAGGAAACCTACACAGACACAAGGAGAACTGCATTCACTCTTAGCAGCACCTGAAAATCCCATCCGCAAACAAGGATGGAAGATTTTGCCCATAGTAAGAGAAATGATTTTTGTTTTATGGCATATCTAGTTTGACATTTTATTTCCCCTTTTCCCATATAATAAGGAATGTAGCAGAGCAATGGAAGTAGTTTTGACGAGGATAATTGCTTCACAAAATTGAACATGCTGACTGTTTGGGGGATAAGGATCGTATCAAGTAGCCATGGCTAAGGCCAAGGTCTTCAACTTGCCCAATTCAGACAATTCTTCAGACAAGACCAGAAATATTTTCAAGTGGCAAACAGTTATATTATATGGGGATGGTGTTCTATCTCTTTGTATTCACCCAGGTTACATACCCTGGCTTACACTGAAGGGGGCTGATAGCAGCTGTACCCACAATGCTGCTTAATGGTCAACCAGCTGGGGCATTGAAGTGCTACCCACAGTAGAACTTATGCCAATTTCTATTGGCTGCCTGCCTCACCTCCACTGGGTTTTGCACTTGACAACCCAGCCAAAATTGACAAGTCACCATCTGGGATATACAAGAGTGGAACTATTAACTTTGGTTAAAAATTGAAGCCAGAACTCCAGGATTGTTGGATCCTGATCATTTGAGTCACTATCGTATTGTTCTTATTGATTTTGAATTTGTTTTATGTATGACTTGTGCATGTTGTTTAGGTCCAAATCTGTGTTCCTTATCTGAAATCTGACACTCTACCAGTTAAGGATTAATGAGAATTTGTTACATTTTACCATGCTTGAATGTGTCCCAATATAGCCCAATTAAATCCATTTGTAACTGTTAAAAAATGGTCAAGGGGATCAGACATGGATCCCAAATCTTGCATATTTTTTAGCAGTCTAATGGGTGAAACTATCTTATTTACATTAAGTAAAAATAGGTTGGACAAAATTATCACTGGAAATCATGATGTGTAAGTAGTTCCTTTCCCTGTGGTAACAGTGATGTGTTCTTCACACCAGTGAGTGAAAGACTGAGCTTCATATGAGGTTTTTTTTTCCTTAAAAGATCTTCCTAGAAATAAGAAAACTATGATGCAGAGCTCAGTGTCACTAACTTGCTCATTAACTGCACCCCATTGCGACAGATAGTTGCTAAAGGCATCGCGAGTTGGCTTAAAAAAAGCTATTTTCATACTTGATCACTGTATTAATTTGCAGCTTGCTTCATGTTCATGAGCACAGCTAATTAGAAGATGCCTAGAGCATCTTTAAAAGAACAAATAAAAATACTTCAGGCAATCCAACAATTTCTTTTACTCTCATCAATAATTAGTTGGGAACATCAACTGATGGATAGATGTTTTTATCATGAGAAATTTCCTGAACAAGTGAAATTGATTGGTTTATGAAGCATTGGGAAGCCAATCAGTTTCCATTGATCAGAAACTGAACTGGAGTAGCTACATAAATACTGTGGCTGCAAGAGCAGGTCAGAGACTAGGTTTCTGATGTGAGTAACTTACCTCTTGACTTGCTAAAGCTTGTCTGCCATCTAAGTCAGGGGTGTGATGGAATACTTCCCATTTGCCTGGATAGGTGAAGCTACAATAATACTCAAGAGGTTCTGAACACCATCCAGGACAAGTTGATTGACTCTTTCCACAAATATTCACTCCGCAATCACCAACGCACTGTGGCTGCAGTGCATACCATCTACAAGATGCGACTCAACAAAGCTCCTTAGGCAGCATCTTGGAAACACATGACCGCTACCACTTAGAAGAACAAGGGCAGCAGACATAAAGGAGCATCATTGGGAAGTTCCCTTCCAATCCACTCACCACCCTGACTTGGAGCTATCTCACTGTTGTTGGATCAAAATTCTGGAACTCCCTCCCTAACATACTGTGGGTGTACCTACACATTAGAGAATGTAGCGGTTCAAGAAGGAGCTCACCAGCAGCTTCTCAAGGGTCAATTAGAAATGGGCAATCAATGCTGGCTTATCCAGTGACATCCACGTTCTGCAGATGACTTTAAAAAAGTTATTTAGTGCAGCGCGAAATATGCTCACTTCAACAGATAATTTTGCCTTGCTGTTTTTATCAATAGGTTAATAATTGAGAATTGTGCTTTTGGCATAACAATCAGCCAAATGGCTGAGGGCAGGTATTTGGATTTGCAGAGTTTTGTTGATCAAACAGTGAAATAACTTGCTAAAGCAGCTGAAGATTATAACTTTCATGTGCCGTACGCTTTCACTCCCTGCAACCGTGGCAGTGAATGTTTCCGTGCACCCTGCTGTTTTAAGTCTTTATCTAAATAATGAACTGTTTCAGCTTTCTTTCCCTAAGAGTTTTCATGAAATCGTAGCAAATCCTTTAGTGGTATCAGAAGTTAATGTTGTCAATGTAACCAACTAATGCAGTCCCAATTGTGCGCCTGGAAGCATTTAAAAGTCTAATGTCTTCATCTGCACCAACACAATCATATTCCATTATCCGCTGCTGATGAAAATGAAAGGTTAGCGAGAGCAGCTCTGTACCTGCGATTATACATAGCCAGCTCCCTCGAGGGCAGGTGATGGGGAAGAGTGGTGTAAGGCAGATATACGGCAAAATGGTAATTTTGCACTTATTAAATGACAGATTGAATCCTGTCCTTTGAGAAATAAGCAGGCTAAGGATGTCACTCTCACCTGCCTGCTTTCCTCACGTGGTCTACTCTCACTGGTGCTAAATTCAAAATGGGGTCGCATCAAAACCTCTTAAATCAACACAAAAGGGATGACAATATTTGTGGGGGGGGGGGCGGTGGTGGAGGGTGGAATGAAATGTTTACCACCCAATTCAATTCCTTCAAGTGGAAGACTTTGTTATTATTTTTTGGAATGATGATAATCCTTTTCATAGGACCATCTCATATTATTGGGAAAAATACAAGATCATAAACAAAATAATTGGCAAACTGTTCTGCTTAAATGACACTTGATCTCTTGGCCTTAGTCAATTTACTGTGCTGTGAATGGAAACTATTTTATACATGGATCATTCTCTAGCAGAGATTAGCATTTGTGCTTTATATGCCTTTTTTCTCCACTCCACTATTTGCATCCTTTTCAACAGTCCATTTTGCTTTAATTCATCACTAATTTCCATCCCCATCGTCCACACTGGCTTCATACTGCAGCCTTTCCTTTTAGTAATATTTCTTTCACTGGATGGGCAGGGGAAAGACCTACTGATTCATCCAAAACAGCTAATTTGTTCCTTAAATTAATAGTTAGGATCTTCTTAAAACATAATGTTCCAAAATTACTCAGTTTCTACCAATGTGTCTTTTTCAGGGTCCAGCCCTTATGGTAAGAAGATAAGCAGAATGTTTCATTCACTCCTGTTCTTTTTATGCCCCCACCATGTAACTTGCCTCTGTCAAAGGGGGATCTATTGAAAATACTTACAACCAAAGCAATGAATTTCTTCATCTTCAGTGTTCTTGATATTGGTTTTGCAGATAATTTTCAAGCAATGCAGATCATCCAAACCTTCAGTTTTTCACCATCTTGATGTTCTAGCTTTTATGCCATCCTTTGTCCACCACATCTTTCATACTGCTCAGGTTCTTAAAAGGCTCATTCTGTGTGGCCCTCCTGGGCTCTAGATGATGTAGACTCGTTTATTTTTAGTATTATTTGTTCATGGAATGTGAGCATCGTGGGCAAGTCCAGTATTTATTGTTCAGACTAACCTAACCAAACCTAACGGAACTGCCACATTGAACTGTCCTATATACACAAATCCACAAACTGTATTCCCCAGAAATAGAGATTTGATTTTTATTTATTCTGATCTTCACAAATTAATTTGCTTCTGCTGATTTTAGCAGATTGCTAAAGTATATGTTTCATAAATGTGTGAAAGAGAATTGGTTCAAACTGAACAATATTGTGAACAATTAGTTTACAAACACAAGCAAAGCTGCAAATGAAAGCTGCAGGTCATTGGCTTTGTTCATGCTTGCTGTATATTTTGATTTTCTGTCATTATCTGAGCTTTTGCATGACACAGGAATGTATTCCCCTCAGTGGTTAGCACTGCTGCCTCACAACGCCAGGGAACCAGGTTCGATTCCCAGCTTGGGTGACTGTCTGTGTGGAGTTGGTATATTCTCCCTGTGTCTGTGCGGGTTTCCTCTGGGTGCTCTGGCTTCCTCCCACAGTCCAAAATATGTGCAGGTTACGTGAATTGACCATGCTAAATTCTCCCTCAGTGTACCCAAACACATGCCGGAATGTGGCGACTAGGGGATTTTCACAGTAACTTGATCGCATTGTGAATGTAAGCCTTCTTGTGACTAATAAATAAACTTTAAGTTCAGGAAAGATCCATTAGTACAAGTGGCTCTGATTTCCTGGTTAAAGTTTGTCCGTAGATTTCATACTTTTACATGTACATTTTTCCCTGTAGTAAAGAGTTGGATGGATTAGTAGGCTGATTATCAACCTGTGAACTACATTATCAACACTTTCCCATGGCAAATGAATCCTGGAACAGAACCTTCCCAAATATTTTGGCTAAAATTTGGTCCAAGGGTTAAATCCTGAGGGCCAATTAGTGTCACAAGCACAAATCTCAGTTTTCTAAGTGGTTTCTCCCTCCGTTCTGGGCTGTGTTAACAGACACTTTGGTAACTCAAGCAATAATGATGTGGAGATGCCAGCGTTGGACTGGGGTAAACACAGTAAGAAGTCTGACAACACCAGCTTGGACTTAAACCTGGTGTTACACATCTTACTGTGTTTACTCAAGCAGTAGCCAGGGAGCTCATTGCTGCCATAGCTCCATAAAGAGTACAATGGATAGTAAATCCTCAACTACAATCATCACCCCATTAGGTCAATTACAGATCACCAACAATTATCCTCTTCTTGGTCGCCGCCTCCCACCCCACACCCAGAGGAGTCTGATGGCCTCCTGAGACTCCTAAATGGATAGCATGACATGAAAGTTCACCTCCAACCTCCCTCTCCGAGGTCATGGCAGCAGATTTCTATTTTTTTAAGAGCAGCAGTAATTTGTACCAGCATGAGATCATGCTGACTGAGTGGAAAGAAACAATAAGGGCAGATAATGTGATGTGATGCCCGCCAATGAGATAGTAATGCCTGAAAGTCAGGCTCACCCCGGTTCTGGGTGGGGATCGATCATATTACTGGAGGAGAGCTGGAAAGATTGTGGACTATTGAACTACAAGGGGCAGAATTCTTCCATTCCACCTATGGTGAGTTTGATGGTAGGTGGAAGTGGAGAGTCTAATGTTCGCCAGAATATTGCAAACCTACCAGCATAAAATCAGGTTACAATTCCCCCCTCATAGCAGGTTAGTGGAAATCAGGTTTCCCACTGGTGGCTGGCATGCATTTGCCATCGGCTGGGTGGCGATCCATAAGACCACACAGGTGCTTGTTCGGGATATGATCTCCTTGGCTAGGGTAGGCAGGTTGGGGCTGCATTTGATGAACCAGTTATCAGGGTGGAGATTGGTGGGAAGAGGCAGGGGGAGGTACAGATAATACCCAGAGGAGATGACAGGGACTAACAGGTCTCTCAATAGAGAGGTCTATTCCATGCAACAGAACAGAGAGATCTGCACATGCACAATAGTACCCTCTAGTGTGAGTAGCCAGATTTCTGACAAAATTGGACTCTGTCCACTCCCTCTACTGGCATGAATCATAGAACATAGAACATTACAGTGCAGTACAGGCCCTTCGGCCCTTGATGTTATGCCGACCAGTGGAACCAATGTAATGACCCTCTAACCTAAATTTTTCCAATATTATCCATATGCCTAGCCAATGACCATTTGAATGCCTTTAAAGTTGGCGAGTCCACAACTGTTGCAGGCAGGGCATTCCATGCTCTTACTACCCTCTGAGTAAACATAGAACATAGAACATTACAGCACAGAACAGGCCCTTCGGCCTTCGATGTTGCGCCGACCAATATAAAAAGCAATGCCCCTCCAAACTAAATCATTCCCTTCTCTTCCATATACTTATCAACTAACCTCTTAAACGCCACCAAACTTGGCGCATCTACAACCGCTGCAGGCAGGGCATTCCACTCCCTAACCACCCTTTGGGTAAAGAAATCACACTTTGTCTCTTATTTTGCACTAAGTGCCATAAATCATGTCTAAGGCTTGCTGAAAAAATGGGTGTGATTTTCTCCCATTTTCATTATCGAGCGCCTTGTTAGAATTTTTGTGGCAAGATTGCCTCCAAAACAGAGAATTCTGCCCAAGACTTCCTCCATGCTAAAGGTAATGGTGTGGCTATTGGACAGTAAGTTGGATAGAACCTTCTGACAATTGAACCTGCACAGTTAAATGTGAAATCCTCCAAGTTGTCCTGTATATCCTGTTCTTTTCTACTCATCAAGAGATTCAGCATTCAAATAAATGGTACAGGATGAAGTGACAGCACTCATATAAGAGGTTCCCATTGAACTCATTAGAAAAAGTTGGGGCTTGTCTATTCCAATATCGATACATTATGCTGGTGAATGCACACTACCCAAGCAGCTTTGCCAAAACTTTGCCCACTTTAAGTAAAAGTCAACTGGTCTCTAATCAGATTTTAATAGAAGTTTGAGTCATGGTTGATATAGATCATTGGTAGGCAAATGAAGTTAATGTTTTGATTGGAATAGTACGTAAGGCTCGAGATGCAGGACTAAGATTTGGCATGTAGGGAAGTATCCACTGACTTTGACCACAAGCGTAAGATTATTAAAGTTCTTGTGGTACTATTTAAGTTTATTTATTAGTGTCACAAGCAGGCTGACATTAACACTACAATGAAGTTCCTGCAAAAATCCCCTAGTTGCCACATTTGGTGCCTGTTCAGGAGAACTTTGCATGGCCAATGCCCCTAACCCACATCTCTTTTGAACTGTGGGAGGAAACTGGAGCATCTAGAGGAAACTCATGCAGACACACAGAGAATACGCAGACTCTGCCCAGACAATGACTCAAGCCAAGAATCAAACCTGGGTCCCTGGCACTGTGAGGCAGCAGTGCTAACCCCTGTGCCACCTTGCCATCCTGAATGTATTCGGATCTTTGGTGCCAGGCTAATAGCATTGACTACCATGGCCATCTGTCCCGATCTCTTCTGAACACCTATCAGAATGACCATCTTAAGGGAAGGAAGTCGCCATCACCCATCTCCCCCCAACCAATCCCCTGAAACAGTATTGAATGCCTGGGACACGCCTGTAATACAATTCTTGACTCTTCCCCCAGATTTTCAACTGTTTTTCAAGCAGCTTCTGTCCCCACTGCAGCTACAATGCACCACCCCTTCAGTAGGCGCAGTCTGACTACAGGTAGTGCTGGTTTACTTTAAGTGATACCAGCCTCACGCAAACCTGGGCCACCTCCCAAAGCGCACAGCCACCCAGCAGCACATTTTGCATTAGGTTGCACGTGGAAATGAGCAAGCAGCAACAGATGCGACGTATTCAAACAGTTGTCTCTCCACAGATGCTGTCAGACTAGCTGAGACTTCCCACCATTTTCTGTTTAGTATCAAAATCTCCTTGCTCGATTTCCTGCATAATCCAAGTTATCCCCCGTGGGCAGGTATTCATGAATGGTTGTTGCCAGTCATTATCTACTGACCACAGTCACAAAATATTGCCCGTGCAAGGAAATTATTTTGAAAAAATATTTTAATATTGCATTTTTCATGAGCTGCTCTCTTGAACTTTTGTTCGAAACATGGAATATTCTTCTTCCTTCCTCATGAATTATGAATTCACATGCTTTGAAAAAGATCGCATTCCACCATTAAAGACTTTAAAAGTTATTTATTTAATATTATTATCAGGGTTGCTACCAAAACAGTCTGCATTAATTTTTAAACTGCCATTTTTGAGATTGAAATAATAATGTTGCTGTTCTAACATTTTCAGGTATACCTCAAGCAATAATGAAGCTCTAAAAGAAACATAATAAGAACCTCATTTATTCTTTAAATGTCTTCATGATTCTCCTTGCAGGCAAAGAATTATTTTGCTACAATAGCAAAGGTGAAATTTCTGTGTTTGCTAACATTTTTCCTCTACAATTGACAGAAACATCTGGAGATGCCAGATGTATAATTGAATACGGAAATCTTGGAGTTGTCAGTGATCCCATTCTGCTCCATAGGGTGCCCTGCTGAGGTTCCCTCAGCCCGCAATCAATTCAAAATCAAGAACTTGTTAGGAGTCCCACTATAAAATCCCCTTGAAAATGTTGTACCTTGTTGAATGATGTATAACTGAATTTCGAACAGCATATTAAATTTGCAATTAGTCTTCAAAAGATTCCCTGGGCCTGCTAACTTAATTCTATATTTGTGGAATATCACATATGCAGCAACGATATGTTGTTACTTGAATGGGTGTAAACTGAGAGAAGTGGATACTCAGAAAGACCTTAGTGTCCTCATGCATCAGTCATTTTAAGTAACAGGTACAGCAGGTAGTAAAGAAGGCAGATGTATGTTGGCCTTCATAGTGAGAGGATTTGAGTATAGGGATAGAAATGTTTAATTGCAATTGTATAGGGCTCTAGTGAGGCCACACCTTGAGTACTGTGCACAGTTTTGGTGTCCTTATCTGAAGAAGGATGTCCTTGCTATAGAGGGAGTACAATAAATGTTTACCAGGCTGATTCCTGGCATGGCAGATCTGTCTTATAAGGAAATAAATTAGTTTCACATTCACTGGAGTTTAGAAGAGTGAGAGGGGATCTCATAGAAACTTATAAAATCCTAACAGGGTTAGGCAGAGTAGATCCAGAAAGAGTATTCCCAATGGAGGAGGGAATCCAAAACTAGGGGTCATAGTTTGAAGATAAAGGGTAAACCTTTTGTAATTGAGATGAGGAGAAATTTCTTTACCCAGAGAGTGGTGAATGTGTGGAACCCACTACCACAGAAAGAAATTAAGGCCAAAACATTGCCTGATTTCAAGAAGAAAGTAGATATAGCACTTGGGGCTAAAGGGGTTACAGAATATCAGGGAAAGGAGGATCCCGATCTTGATTTTGATGATCAGCCATGATAAAATAACTGGTGGACAGGCTTAAAGGCCTGAATGGAGAATGGCCTACTTCTGTATCTAGTTTCGATGTACCACATTTATTCATTGGGATGACTTTCACAGTTTTTAAAATTATTTCTAAATGTTTATGACGAATCAACTCCTACTTTAACCCCATGTGTATATTTCAATCATTTATCCCATTCTCTGTGACATTTAATTAAAAGTGAAGTGTATCTTACTTCTGTAGAATACTTTAACGTGATGAGTTGTTTACCCTGCTTGATGACATTCCTGTTGCTGGACACTGTAATCTGATTGACCAAGTGCCGAGTAGGAACAGGGAAATCCACGTAACATAAATTACTAGTTCTTTGTGGATATCTCTTTTCAAGGTGTGTTTCGAGGTCCATTGTTTTGTCCCTGACTTTATATTGTGGCAATTAAGTTTTTACAATTATAGCTTTGGTCACAGATTCAATGTCATTGTTTGCAATATTCACTATAAATATAAGGTAACACTTGAAAACAAAAAGGACAGTACAGAAGGCATAGGTAGACTGAGACATAGATCTTGGTCAGCAGCAGAGCTGAAGCTTTTACATTGATTGTTGAGTTTTATTACGAAGTAACAATGGACATGCTTCCTATTCCTTCTCTAAAGCCAGCAATTTTATTAGTAATATTGTTATTCTGACTTAAAGTTACATAGGTGACAATAGTCTCCTGACAAAGATGACAGATGAACCTTGTTACATTACACCATGATACCAAGATCCATTCTGAGATAGGGGATGATACTCATAGCAGCAGTGTGTAATATCTACAAGATGCAGCAATTCACCAAAGATCCTTAGGCAGCACCTTCCAAACACACAATCACTTCCATCTAGAAGGACAAGGGCAGCAGATACATGGGTTCCCCTCCAAATCACTCACCATCCTAAATTGGAAATGTATCGCGATTCCCCCTTTGCAGTCGCTGGGTCAAAATCCAGGAATTCCCATCTTAATGACACAGCACATGGACTGCAACGATTCAAGAAAGCAGCTCACCATCAGCTTCTCAAGGGCAACTAGGGATGGGCAATAAACGTAGGCCAGCCAGCGACACCCATATCTCACAAATGAATAAAAAAAAAATAGATGTTTGATTTCTGCGAGGACAGCATCAGGTAGCAAATAAAAACCAAGTGTAGTATAGAGTATTTTGCTGTGCAGGGAGCAATCCTGAATTCTTCATTGTAGATGCATCACAATGAAACATTTTTGCTTTGCTGTAGCTTTGCAATGCATTGCTGAGCATGACAACATATCATGTGTACAGCACACAATGCACATTTCTCCTCCTGTCAGGTTACAGGTAGTTTTACCTTTTGTTTGTTCACTTGGATGCCCCAGGAGATAGTACACAGAATGATCTGATAATTCTTGAAAATTGACTAGATTGAACAATGGCATATAAAACACTGAGCAGAATTTTACAGAAACTTCCACCCGAGCTTCATGCAATTCTGCCCAAGGCTAACGGAGAATGTCATTCTCCGAGTAACACTTATCTCTGGAATCGGGGCAAGCGTGCTGTGACATGCCAAATTTCCTTAGTCTTCCGAAAAAAGTTGAGACTTTGATGAGCTTTCTTAACCATAGTGTCAGCATGGGGGGACCAAGCAGGTTGTTGGTGGTCTAGACACCTAAAAACTTGAAGCTCTCGACCCTTTCTACATCATCCTCATTGATGTAGACAGGGGAATGTTCTTTATGCTTCCTGAAGTCGATGACAATCTTCTTCATTTTGTTAACATTGAGGGAGAGATTGTTGCCACACCAATTCACTAGATTTTCTATCTCATTCTTATATTCTGTCTTGTCATTGTTTGAGAGCTGACTCACTAGGGTGATGTCATCAGCAAATTTGAAAATTGAATTGGAGGGGAATTTGGCCACAGAGCCGTAGGTGTGTAAGGACTGTAGTAGGGGACTGAGAACACAGCCCATGTAAAATTTCTGAGGAATTTACACATCCTCTCCGTGTCTGTGAGGGTTTCCTCCAGGCGCTCTGATTTCCTTCCACAGCTGAAAGACATGCAGGTTAGTAGATCGGCCAGGTTAAATTGCACCTTAGTATCCCAAGATGTGTACATTAGAGGGATTAGGAGTGTAAGTGTGAGGGATTATTGGGTTAGGGTAGGGAGTGGATTTGGGTGGGATGCTCTGTCAGAGGATCAATGCAGACTCGATGAGAAGAATGGCCTCCTTCTGCACTGTAGGGATTCTGTGACTTCTGTGCTATGAATTTCTCTGTTCATAACTCTCAGAACTTTTGTTGAGTGTAGTAAAATTATATCTAGTATGGCAAGCGGAGGATTTTGTCAGGATAATATACTGACTGTAGGATTCAGTAAATTATTTCTTTATAAACCTGCAGTAATTATGCCACATAATAGTCCTTGAGAACAAACATCGTTGCTAATTAGTGCAGTAGAATGTGTTGAGTACTTCACTGATGACCCTTGCTGTTAGAATGATGAACCAAAACTCAATTAAAGCATTCCTTGAAATTGAGGTGCAGAACTACAAATAGTGTAGCATGGCTTATAGAATAGAATAATACAATTAAAGTATCTGAATGCTATCTGATTTCCATTCTGCACCTGCCATCTTGGAACCAGCCCAACACAGAAAGCTGGAGGTGGTGCATTCAATCTCTCCCACTGTCTGATACCATAATGCCAGTGAATGATGCATTATGCAGAGACTCAAAAGAAAACATCTGGCCTGTGCCTGACCTGATAGAGGACGACCATAAAAGCCCTTGCAAATGTATGAAAAATGATGGACAGGAAGAGACCTGCTGGTTAATCCAGCCTATCCAATAATTGTGATACCTTGTGCATCATAATGAATATCCTCTTCTCTGCACCCTGTGTAATGCATCTCTAAGGAAAGGCTAAAAAGCATGGATAATTAATGGGGAAGGAAATCTAGCAATTCTTTTCTGACCTCCTAGCTGATCAAAACTAGTCCAGGAGATTCACCAGTTGTTACACAGTTGCTACTTCTAGTACGAGATGATTTCTGTTCATACCTATAAAATTTTTTCTAAGTGAATATTTTTCTTCAGGTGGATGCGGTGTATTATTGAAAAGCAAATATGAATATGTTACAGTTGTGTAGACCATTTGAGTCCTGGATAAAATACAGAAAGAAACCCAATCATCAGGATTCTTCCTGGTGCTGGGAAAAGACAGAATTTTATTTTGTGTCAAGTCCCATAAAACCATAAGATCATAAGGAGCAGAATTAGATCACTCAGCCCATCGGGTCTGCTCCACCAATCAATTATGGCTGATATTTTTCTCATCTCCATTCTCCTGCCTTTTCCCCATAACCTCTGATTCTCTTATTAATCGAGAACCTTTTTATTTCTGTCTTAAAGACACTCAATGATCTGGTCTCCACAGCCTTCTGCGGCAAAGACATCCACAGGTTCACCATTCCCTGGCTGAAGAAATCCCTCCTCGTCTCTATTTTAAAGGATCATTCCTTTAGCCTGAGGTTGTGCCTTCTGGTTCTAGTTTTTCTTACCAGTGGAGATATCCTCTCCATGTCCCTCTGTCCAGGCCTTGCAGTATCCTGTAAGTTTTAATAGGAACCACCATCATTCTTCTGAACTCCACCGAATACAGACCCAGAGTCTTCAGTGGTTCCTCATAGGACAAGCTCTTCATTCCAGGGATTATGCTTGTAAACCTTCTCTGGGTCCTTTCCAAAGACAGCACATCTTTCCTTAGATATGGGGCTCAAAATGTTCACAGTGCTCCAAATGGGGGGGTCTGACAGTGCTTTATAAGGCCTCTAAAGTACATCCCTGCTCTTGTATTCTAGCCCTCTTAACATGAATATTAACATTGCATTTGCCTTCCTAACTGCCAACTGAATCTACATGTTAACCTTAAGAAAGTCTTGAACAAGGACTCCCAAGTCCTTTTTGCTTCTGATTTCCTAAACATTTCCTCATTTAGAAAACAATCTATGCCTCCATTCCTCTTTCCAAAGTGCATAACCTCACACTTTTCCACATTGTATTCCATTGACACATTTTCACCCATTCTGCTAACCTACCCAAGTCCTTCTGCAGCCCCCCTGCTTCCTCAACGCTACCTCCCCTCTACATATCTTTATATATCATCTACAAACTTAGCAACAGGTCCTTTAGTTTCTTCTTCTAAATCATTAATGTATATTGTGAAAAATTGTGGTCCCATCTAAGATACACTACTAGTCACTGGCTGCCATCCTGAAAAAAAACTTTTATCCCCACTCTCTTCCTTCTACCAATCAGCCAGTCCTCTATGTATGCCAGGATCTTACTCTTATCACCATGGGCACTTAACTTATTTAATAGTCTCCTGTGTGGCACCTTGTCAAAAGGCTGTTGGAAATCTAAATAAATCATGTCCATTTGTTCTCCTTTGTTTAACTTCCTTGTTACCTCCTCAAAGAACTCCCCTTGACAAAGCCTTGCTGACTCAGTTCTATTCTATGATGCACCTCCAAGTACTCCGCAATTTCATCTTTAATAATGGACTCTAAAATCTTGCCAATGACCAAAGTCAGACTAACCGGCCTATAATTTCCCATCTGCTGCCATCTTCTCATTTTAAACAGCAGTTTTACATTAACTACTTTCCAGTCTTTGGGGATGCCTCCACAATTTCCTCAGCTATAAAAGTAAAGTATGTTGAAGAGTATTTTGAAAGAGGTTGAATTGATTTCCTGATGTCGATATCATTAGACATATCTGTATGATCTGCGTTTGTCATGGCAAAAAACAGCTAAGGAGCAAGGGGTAAAGAGAAAGCTAATTACAACGAAGTTGGGTTTTTTTCAGCTTGTCTTTGTGACAGGCATTTTAGAACATTCTCAGGTCCCCCCCGCAAATCAAAACAGGTGAATTGGAAGTTAGAACGAGTTGGGGAACAGTATTTTCCACTGTCTAAGTATTGCGATTCATTAACATGGCTGTGTTATTGACTTGCAGCTGGGTCAATGGCTTTTTGATGGATTGCTCTCTCTTTACAAGCAACTGTTCAGATTATAAAAGCAAATAGAAAACAGAGACATACAGCACAGAAGGTGGCCCTTCAGCCCACCATGTCTATGTCAGCCTCAAATCTATACCAATCACATTTACTTACAGCACTTGAACAATAGTCCACCATGCCTTGGCACATTAATCTTTCATTCAGATGCTTCTTAAATGTTGCAGGAGTATCTGCAGCTTCTCAGACAGCGTGTTCCATATTTCCATCACTCTCTGGATGAAAATTATTTTCCTCAATCCCCTCTAAACCATTACTCCTCTACTTAAACCTATGCCCACTGGTTTAAGACACCTCTACCATGGGGAAAAGACCTTGTTAACTCTATCAATGCCTCTCATAATTTTGTACACCTCTATCAGATCCTGCCTTAGCCTTCTCTGCTCCAGGGAAAACAAACCTAGCCTATCCAGTCTCTTCTCATAGTTGAAACTTTCTATGCCAGACAACATCCTCTCCAATACAATCATGTCCTTTTGATAGTGTGATAACCAGTATTACACACAATACTCTCTTTGTAATCAAGGTTTTATAAAGTTGTACCAAAATCTCCCTTCTCTTATAATCTACGTCCCAGCTAATGAAAGCATGCATCTTATTTGTCTTCTTCATCACTCTACCTGTGCTGCCAACTTCAGGGATCTTTGGATTCATACCCCATTGTTCCTTTGTTCCTCAATACTGCCTAGACGCCTACCATTTATTGTATACTTACCCATATTAGACCTGCCAAAATGCATCATCTCACTCTTATCAGGATTAAATTCCATCTGCCATTACTCTGCCCAATTTACTAACTGATCGCTATCAGTGTGTAATCTCAATTTATCCTCCTCACTATCAACAACACCACCAATTTTCATGTCATCTGCAAACTTACGAATTATACTTGCTACATTCACATCCAAGTCATTACTGTATATAACAATCAGCAAGGGCCCCAGGACTAATCCCAATGGCATGCCACAGGTCACAGGCTTCCAATCACAAAAGCAGCCTCCACTATCACTCTTTGCCCCTTACTAACAAGCCAATTTTGGATCCAATTTGTCAACATACCTTAGATCCATGGTCTCTAATCTTTCGGACTAGCCTTCCACATGGGCATCTTATTAACAACCTTACCAAAGTCCATGTAAGCCACATCAACTGCTCTACCCAATATATTTAGCTTTTAGTTATATAGTTAGCTTTTCATAAAATTCAATTAAATTAGTTAAACAGGATCTTCCACTAACAAATCTGTACTGACTATCCCTGATTAATTCTTACCTTCCCAAGTGTCGATTAATCCTTTCCCTCAGAGTTTTTTCCACTAACTTTCCGACCACTGTCATTAGACAAATTGGCCTATAATTCCATGGCTTGCCACTGCTGCCCTTCTTGAATAAAGGTGCCGCATTAGCTGTCCTCCAATCCATCGGGCACTTCACCTGTCTGTCAGGGGCTCTTCAGTCTTTTTCTTTGTCTCCCATATCAGCCTGGCATACATCTCATCAGGCTCTGGGGATTTATGCACCTTTATGTCCATTAAAACATCTAATGCCTCCTTCTTATTAATCTTAACCTGGTCGAGAGCTTCACAGTTTCAACTGAAATCATCAGCTACAGTCACTTTCTCCTTAATGAAGATAAAAAATATTCGTTTAAGACCTCACCCATGTCCTTTGGCTTCACACTCAGATTGTCGCTTTGGTCTCAATTGGGCCCCAGTCTTTCCCGGCTTGCTCTTAATATGCTTATAAAATGCCTTAGGATTCTCTTAATCTTATCTGCCAATGGTATTTCGTGAATCTTTTTTGCCCTCCTGATTTATTTTTTAAACAACATCCCCCTTCCCCCAATACTGAAAGGTCTCCCCCATTTTTAGTGCTTTATACTTGCCATATGCTTCCATTATTTTCTTTATCAAACTCTCAATGTCCTTTGACCTCCAGGGTTCCCAGGACTTGCAGCCCTTGCCTTTCATACTTAGAAAAACACATTGGCCCTAAACTGTCAGTATTTCACTTCTGAAAAACTCTCACTTTCCACATGTGGATTTACCTGCAAGTAGCAGTGTACATTTACCAGATCCTGCCTAATGATATTAGATTTGCCAATGTTGTTTCCTTGTTTTTGAAACAAAGCAAGGATAATCCAGGAAATTATAGCCCAATGACTCTGACATCTGTAGTGGGGAAGCTTTTAGAGAAGATACTGAGGGACAGGATATATGTACATTTGGAAGAAAATGGACCAGTTAGTGACAGACAACATGGTTTTGTACAGGGAAGGTTATGTCCTACTAACTTGATGGGGTTTTTTGAAAAGGTGACAAAGGTAATTAATGTGGGAAGCACTATGGATATTGTTTATATGGACTTTAGTAAGACATTTGACAAGTTTCCACATGGCAGACTGGTACAAAAACTAAAATCACGTGGGATTTGGGCTGGTCTGGCTCGAAGGATACAGAAGTGGCTTTGTCATAGAAGACAGAGAATAGATGAGTCAGAGTGTTTTCCAATCTGTAGTCAACTGTATTCTGCAGAGATCAGTGCTGGAATCTCTGTTGTCCGTAGTATACATAAATGATCCAGAGGAAAACATTTCTGGTCTGATTATTAAGTTTGCAGATGATACAAAGATTGGTGGAGCTACTAATTAGTGCCGAGGATTGTCAGAGGATACAACAAGATATAGATAAATTGGAGACTTGGGCACAGAAATAGCAGGTGGAGTTTAATCTGGACAAATGCAAGGTGATGCATTTTGGAGGATCAAATTTAAGTGTGAATTATACTGTAAATGGCAGAACTCTTAGGAACATTAACATATAGAGGGAACTGGGTGTGCAGGTCCACAGTTCCCTAAAAGTGGCAACACAGATTGCCCACATGATTAATAAGGCATATGGCATGCTTACTTTCATTGGCTGGAGCATTGAACACAAGAATTGGCAAATCATGATGCAGCTATATAAAATCTTGATTAGGCCACATTTGGAATATTGCATGCAATTCTGGTCGCCACACTACCAGGACATAGAAGCTTTGGAAAGAGTGCAAAAATATTCACCAAGTTGCTGCCTGGTCTTGATGACCTTCACTATGAGGACAGATTGAGTAAACTAGAATTGTTTTCACTGGAAAGATAGAGGCTGAGGGGAGACCTGATAAAGGTCTACAAAATTATGAGAGGCATAGGCAGGATAGACAGTGACTTTTTCCAAAAGTAGAAGTCATCTGTTAATATGCTTGTGAAAGATCAATCTTGCTGAATTTCTGTCACCTGATAACCCAACAAACAAATCTTTAATTAAAGTAGACAGACATTGATCATCAGCCAACACTGGATTTAAGGTTGGTTTAAAGTCACCACAAATATAAACTAAACCATCTGGGTTAGTCTAATTGTAACTGGCTTTAACATGCCAGTGTTAAAAAGTTGTACTAAGTCTTCTTCGATCTTTGGAAGAATTGCACATGGTACTGCTCTTGCTTCGAGACTTTCTGTATAACTATTAGACTTTATTCTGAATCTTAATTGAATTCCCTTTGTTGCTGCACCAAGTTGTGAAGCCTCTTCAGCAGGCAGTTCCATGGACACTGCAATTTCTATAGCTGTCTTTAAAGTCAAAGCACATTCAGTAAGCAATCATTTTTAGATAGCTTCATTTTGGAGACCACAAACTAATTGATCATGAAGACTATCCTCTAATGGCTCACTAAATTCACAATGTTGCATCAGCCTTTTTAAAGTTGATTAGGTTGAATGCCCATATTTAATGAGGCGTTTGCTTGAGACTCAGGACTGACTGGAATCCAAAGTGTCAAAACTCACACGGTCTGAAGAGGTCATTTTAATAGACTGTTTTTGTTGAAACTTCTTTAAGTATTGTCTGAAAGTTCATAATACACTGGAACATGACAATACAGAGTGAACAATATGCAAGGTGATCTTTCGTAGGAAGGCAAGTAAGCTCATATACATTGATTATCTCTGTGAATACTGTGATTGGAGAATCTGCATTTCCTCTGGAGGGATGAATTGGGAATAGCAGGACAGTCTACCTCCTTGTGTATTTAGCAGCTAATTATTTACTCCAGATTCTCAGTTGTTCATGGAATCATAGAATCCCACAGTGTAGAAGCAGGTCATTCAGCCCTTCAAGCCTAAACTGACAATAATCCCACCCAGGCTCTACCCTGTAATCCCATGTATTTACCCTGCTAATGCCCCCAACACTAAGTATCAGCATGGCTAATCAACATAACCTACACATGTTTGGTTTGTGGAAGAAATCCGGATGAAATTAATGAAGACATGGGGAGAACATGCTAACTCCATGAAAACAGTCACCCAAGGCCAGAACTGAGCCCAGGTCCCTAGAATGTGAGACAGCAGTGCTAACCACTGTGCCACCATATTCTGGACTAGTACCAGAGAAAGATTTATCATTTTCTTAAAGAGAAGTGAACAGGTTGAGGTTGCATTGAACTGATCCAATCATTCCCTAATTGTACAAAGGAAAAGCAAAATGTATAAAGTAACTACAGAAAATGCTGGACAAACTCAGCGGGTCAGGCAGTATCTGGGTGAGGGGGGAGAAAAACAGAGTTAATGTTTTGAGTCCATCTGATCTTTCTACGGAGCAGAGATTATTTATATATTTAAAATAGCCATTGGCCGCACAAGAGGGCACTGTAGAAAGTTGAAACAGCAATTTAACTTTAATTGCTTAATACTGGGACAGTAAAATGAACTGCTGAGGAAAACGTGGGGCTAGTTTTCACAGCAAATTCAAGACAAAAACATGGAATGAGATCTGGGAAGTAATGTAAACTAATAGATGATAGTTTCTGTTTTTCTTTTGTTATGTGTCCACAACAATGATCAGATTTCAATTATAAAATAAATCAGAGTTTATTCCAAATGGAGCTAGAAATCAAAAAACAATTCAATCTAAAGAAATTGTAGCTTCAATATTGCTGTAAACAGAAACACCTTAACAAAGCTTTTTGTCTTGCACTCATTAAGACAAACACAAGAATATCAAATTTCAAACACTCACAGCAATTTATTTTATTTCCTTATTTATCAGTGTCACAAGTAGGCTTACATAACACTGCACTGTGAAAATCACCCTCATCGCCACATTCCGGTGTCTGCTCAGATATACCAAAAGAGAATTTAGCATGACCAATGCAAATAACCAGCACATCATTCAGACTGTGGGAGGAAACTGAAGCTGGAAAAATTTCACACAGACATGGGGAGAATGTGTAGGCTCTACACTGACAGTGACCGAAGCAGGAATTGAACCCAGATCTCTGGTGTTGTGAGGCAGCATTGCTAACAACTGTACACTGCGCCACCCAATTTTTACCAGGGGAGAAGAGGAAAAGATGCTATCAATTGTTGTGATCATTTGAAATGTGACATTTTTGTATTTGTCCTGATGAGTACAAGACAAAAAGCTTCAACAACATGTCTCTCTTTTTCAGCGGTATTCGAGTTAAATACTATCAAGTGGAATTGTAATTCCAAAACAGAGGAACTATCTTTGCATCTCACCTGCTGAATGTACTTCAAAAGTGCATTGGTGGTAAAGTTCTTTGGGATGATCTGAGATTGTGAAAGCTCTATATAACTGAAAGTCCTTTGATATAATGTTTGTGCCTGTATCTGTTATTTAACCAAATTAATAAATATTCCATCATTTTGATGTAGCTTACGTTAATGACTATTAAAGCGTGAAGTTCACAGTACTGCTATGACATGAGTTATTATATTTGCACAATACACATGGAAACAGAAGAATATCATTTCCATGTGAAGTTTCAGAATAAAACTACCTGAAACCAAACCAAGCATCAAGTTGAGTAAGGAATGCATTAAAATTGAGCAGTCATAGAGGTAACAAGAGATAAGACTTCATGAATATATCAAACGGTAACCTCAGAACAAGCAAAACATGTCAAAAACAAAATACTTCCAAAGCACATACAAATAATGAATACATGAAAATGATTAAGTTGCAGTATGAATTTGAAAACTTTACATTATCTGTTCTCCCATATGTTATGATTCAGGTCAGAAACTCCATGGTGTTTTATGAAGCCTACCTGGATCATAAGATTTGTACCTTGAATTTAGCTGTGATATGCATGATATGATTCACCTCAGGTATGATCCAAATAACCCACTAAGGAGCTTTTATCAAAGTCTATTTAAGAATATAGTTTGTACAGAAAGAAAAATAGCAATAGCTTTTATTAAGTACAAACAAAAATAAAACAACCACAATAATAACAAATATATCAAAGATTTTCTAATCAAAAACAAAACGTCTTTCAGGCCAAATCCTTTCCACAAAGACTAATGCATACATAATACTGGAATTGCATTTGGATGAATTCTGCAGTTCTCTTGGTAAACTCAGAACAGTTTGAAGTCAAAACAGTTCCCAGAACTCCAGAGAGAGACTTTGGTCAAGCCATCAACAGCAGATTTTTACTTTAGGAAGGCAAGACTCTGTTTTCAGATAACCAGCTGAATTTCCAAATAAAACAGGGAGAGAGAGAAACACATCTTTCAGCCTACTGACCCTTCTAAATATTAAGCCCTGCAGTATAGAACTGAAAATGAATGAGCTCCTGTCATCTGACCTGCTATCATTCTTCTCCCTAACAATGGCATCATAAACATCCCAGTAAAAATAAACAAATTATAAAAGGATGTCTCCAGATAACTCGGCAGCCATGATATCAGATAAAGCTGTGAGCAAGATTTCTTCTTAATCCCTAAAGACACATTAAAGTCACACATGGCATTGTTCAAGAATCATCTATCCCGTAGTTTGATCCTTATTGCCACCTTACTGCCAAGCAGTTAGAGCTAGTTTAGTCTATTGTTATAATACTGCAAATACACTTGGTTAATCTGTAAAATAAAATTACAGATGCTGAAAAATATAAGACTTCACAGATATAAAATTATACTATTTGTTGAACTCATTTGCCCTGGATTGTCCACTCTCTGGATTGTCCACACAGGGATATGTGGAAGCTCCAAAGTGCTGACCTCTGTGGGAATTGCCTGGGAAATTTGACCTTCCAGTGACCAATTCCCCTGCTCCTCAGAAACTTCTGAGAAAGTCTCTGACTCTGAGTTACAGTGAACCCCTAGATCCAACCCAATGATTCCTCATGACCACACTAATGCCAAGCACTTTGACTGCCCCTACAGACCAAACTCAACTAGTCTCCAACCATATCCCACTAGCACCCAGTCTAACAACTCTTTCCAACTTGATTCCCTCCTGACCTATTTATCCATTCACCTACCTGCCATTCTTTCTACATGCTCACCCAACTACCCTATTAAGCTTTATTTATTAGTCACAAGTAGGCTTACATTAACACTGCAATGAAGTTACTGTGAAAATCCACACTCTGGTGCTTGTCCGGGTACATTGAAGGAGAATTTATCATGACCAATGCATCTAACCAGCACATCTTTTGGACATTGGGAAGAAAACCAGATCATCTGGAGGGAAACCCATGCAGACACAGGAAAGATGTGCAGACTCCACATAAGCAGTGACCCAAGCCAGGAATTGAACCCGGGTCCCTGGCGCTATGAGGCAGCAGTGCTAACCACTGCGCCACCGTGCCACCAACTTACCCCACCGCCCCCCTCACCAAATGCACGCTACCACTCTACCCATTCATTCATTCATCCAATCATCCCATTCACTAATAGGACATTTCAATTTATCTTACAACAACTAATACTGTATATAGGGAGTGTGTCCAGATTTTTTTTTTGTTACCCATGATGGATTTGAATTTGCGTAGCACCTAAAGAGAAATGTTTCTTCTATTCCTTCTTCAATGACATCACATTAATAAATTGTCACAGTGAATGCTTCTCATTGGAGAAATGATTGAGGGAAACATCCATATATCATTCTAGACATAGAGCTAGAAAGTCCTGGGTCCCATTCTTTGAGCATGGAGGTTGCAGATACAGATCAAGGTGGGCAGCGGGCAGTTTTGATGCAATCATTTTATCTGCATGTGGCACTATGTGGCCAAGCAGAACCACGCTGTTGTCAACTTCATAACATTGTCAGCATTTACTCAATGACATTATTCAAAAAAAAACATGGTGCAACCAACCTGCTCCTCTTAAAAGTAGCCGTCCCCTTTAAATTAGGGCAAAGTGAACATCAGTGCACAACAAAGGTTCCAGGTTCATGGAGGCAATGCTGGTCGCATTAGTACTGAAGTTCAGGGGAGAAAGAAGCATCACAATTCCATGGAGAGACGGGAGTCTCGAGTAGGTTGCCAAGGAGGTCAACTGCAGGAATCTCATGAGAGTGCTCAATGTCAGTGAACGTATCTTCACATGACATTTTCTATTACTGCAACTCCAGCCTCTCTCATGGCTCAGTACACCACTTACCCCATTTCTTATCCATCACTAGTCTCAGGCACTCTGGTCTCACACGTTATATTCAGATACTCCACCTAGCTATCACACATCTACTAAAGGTGCTAAAATCACACCCACCTCCTCTACCTGCATATAACCCCATCTATTTGTATTACAGATATATCACTCACATCCTGCACAAGCTAATATTCTTTCTTCTCTGCAGAACACAAGAGAAAGGACCTGGGCAGAAACTGGCAGGAGACAATGATCACCTTCTTCTTCAGAAGGGGGTGGTTGTCCACATTATAGGTTTACTTGTGCCAAGGCCTCTGTTCTCAGGCAATGTTGAGACTATTTAGAGTCAGAGGTTTACAGCATATATTCAGGCCTTCAGCCCAACTTGTCCATGCCACCCAAATTTACCACTAAGCTAGTCCCAGTTGCCCGCATTTGGCCCATATTCCTCTACATCGATCTTACCCATGTAACTATCTAAATGCTTTTTAAAAGACAAAATTGTATCTGCCTCTACTATTGCCTCTGGCAGCTTGCTCCAGACAGTCACCATCCTCTGAGTGAAAAAATTGCCTCTCCGGACCCTTTTGCATCTCTCCCTTCTCACCTTAAATCTATGCCCTGTAGTTTTAAACTCCCCTATCTTTGGGAAAAGATATTGACCATATAGTTGATCAATGCCCCTTATTATTTTATAGACTTCTATCAGATCGCCGCTCAGCCTTCTACGCTTCAGGGAAAAAAGTCCCCATCTGTCCAGCCTCTCTTTATAATTCAAGTCCTGGTAGCATCTTTTAAGCTTTTCTGCACTCTTTCCCATTTAATAATATCCTTTCTATAATAGAATGTACGTATATAATAGGGTGTAAATGCATGTTTCTACCTTGTTTCTCTACTCAACCCACACTTTATTCTCCTTTTGCAGATTGGCATGAGGTGTGCCCAAAGATGTGTAGGATAGGTGGATTAGCCTGGCAAATATGCAGTATTAGAGTGCTGGAGAGGAGGAATGGTTCTGTTTAAGATGCTCTTTCAGAGAGTTGGTGCAGACTCGAAGGGCTGAATGGCCTCCTTCTGCTCTTCAGGGATTCTATGGTCTATGGTCCATGGTCCTCTTGCTTTCCCCCCATCAAACCTTTCCCCTTCCGAGTTACTGCTGTCAGATACTTGAGAACTGCTTACGGCACACCCATAGATTCTAGCATTTTATCTGACACTTGAACCTACCAGCTCAGATAGTCATACTGCACATACATTGAAGGTCAGTGTAGAGAAGGTATCAGCATGTGGTCGACCACGCAGGCATAAGTGGGCTTCGGGCAGGCCAAAGGTGAAAAAAAGGTAGTGCGTCAGCTCTCCAGAGGGCAAAGTCATAGATGAGGATTTCTGCAAAGGGGTAACATACAGGATAGTGTTGATGGACATGAATATCCAGCTGTGTTCTTGTAGTATCCCAGATATGCATTGAAGAACTGAATTT
This sequence comes from Sphyrna mokarran, assembly GCA_024679065.1. Taxonomy (NCBI): domain Eukaryota; kingdom Metazoa; phylum Chordata; class Chondrichthyes; order Carcharhiniformes; family Carcharhinidae; genus Sphyrna; species Sphyrna mokarran. Next base: position 18,908,531 of record JAGIQG010000023.1, on the reverse strand, counting down.
TGTGCCAACATTAACATTAAGCTGCAAACTATGCAATTTCCTGACTTGGGCGTAATCTGCACAACAAGTGCTTCATCTCCAGGCACATTAATTAATGCTGTTTTAGCAGCTTTTAAAAAAAGCTTCTTCCAAAGTTTGTGATTGCCATTGGGAATGTTTCGTCTTGCCCCACTAATGCACTGAAATAGCTTTGTGGCCACCTGTTTAATATTCAAACAAGAAGTAGCATGTCAGAAAACACACAGTTGCCACTATTATCCTTCTCAAAAACACAGTAAAGGAATGCTTAACGCATCTGTAATATCCGACAAGGAAGTGGTGCCGAAATAGTTAATTGTAACAACTCTGCGCCTTTCAGGAAAAGAATTAGAAGCAACTTCCTGAGAAATATGATATTGCTGCAGTGCGTGAAGAGGATGGCAGCCCATCTGTTGTTGCTGAGGCTGCTTTTGAAGGCGCAACTGGCTCAGTGTCTGTGATATGTTACCTGGCAGCTGACAACCATCACACCCAGGACAATAAAATTTATCACATTTGAAAATTTCAGAACTGCTAATTAGACATTTCTAGTGAATTCACAGCTAGACTCTGTTAAACAGATTGGAAGAAATGAAAATTGGTGTAGGCAATTTTATATTGCAGTTCTTACGTCTTTTAATGGCATCTCTTGTCACATAATAATGTCCAGTCACTTCTCTTGAACTATGGTTCTGCATTTAAGTAGATTATGCTCATTTTAGACAACAGTCGTAGTCTTCAAGCATCACCAAAAGTATCTTTATGTTGCTGTAATTGCTGTAATTGATAACCTAGAGAGCAATATTGCAATGACTATACGCAAAGTGAAATTAAAACAAAACACTGGTTTTATTTAATTTGCCAGGATATTAAATTTCCAAGACATTTTCATTAAAGTATATCTATAGGACAAATCAAGACTGCCTATCTTTTTCAGTGACTTAAAAGGAAAGAAGTGGAAGATTTAATATTCCAGCACAAAAATGAGATTCTCAATATGTTTCATTAGATTCCCAGGATCTTTAGCATGCATACTGTCACAATTCCCAATCAAACATTGGGTCCTAACTGTTAGTAGTAACAGGCTACAAGGTAAATTATAGGGGTGAATAGTAATTGCAGAGTGTGAGGAGTCCTGTAATGACAGCAAGGTACTTTTCTTGAGCTCTACAGTCTCCCAGGTTCATAAATACAACACGTCATTTGTTTCTGGCAGTCTCTTCAGCCCCGTTGCTTGTGGAACTACTTATGGTTCTCCTGGCTCCGGTTTCAACTTGTTCTGACCTATAGTAGCAAGCGAGGTCCCAATTAAATCATAGCACCCAGATTTCCAATGAAAAGAGGGCCTTGAACTTGAAACTGGAGTTTCTGACACAAAGCAGAAGGCCTCTTTCAAAAAGAAATTGGTTGCCCCATTGGTACTAAATGGCAAGGCTACTGACCCCAATTTATGGATGCAAATGTCAGACAAAAAGCACTGAAAATCAACCCATGGTGCATAATGGAAAATTGCACTTGGTTAAAACAAATAGTGAGAACGAGTCTAATCCTCCAGCAATGTTTGATTTTATAACTGCTCTCTATATGTAATCTGATGTTGAAAAAAAACCTCCCTTGATTTAGTAGATGTGAAACTAACATCTTTGAACATCCAAAAGAAATCACTGCCAGTATGTGGCAAAGGTGATGTTAACATAATTAGATCGATGCCAGTTGCTCTTGGAAGATTAAAGTGTGTCTGGCATATCTAGTGTTGTGCACACACAAAAGTACAAAGTCCTTCACCAGATGATCCATGTACTTGAGGCAAATAAAGGATCATAAAATGTTGTTTGGTGAAGCCAACTCTGAATGCATGCTGGTGTTTTATGTATATCATTGCAGAGATAAGAGCACTAATGCAGAATTGCCACTGTTCGAAAGGAATTGTAGGTTTTAATACTTGCTGCTGAACAATATCCTGCAATTTGCTTAATCAATATTCAGAAATTGTATATGATTATGTTGAAGCCTGTCGAGCTGTAAATATTGGACAATATTACAACTCCTAGGCAGAAAATTGTCAGGTGTAAGCCATGTAGTGAAGGCATTGATTTACATTAATAATGTAAATGTGGATGAAAAAGATATGATTCTTTAGTCATGCAATTGACAACTCACATTGAATGAAATTTAGCTTTACTTTGCCTCTTTTCCAGAAGTATCTGGCTGGAGGAAGTGTTCATCTTGCTCTTTTTTGGTCATGCATTTAAATTACTGTCATCTCCAAACAATGATGTGAAGGTGCCAGCGTTGGATTGGGGTGGACATAATAAGAAGTCTCACAATATAAGGTTAATGTCCAATAGGTTTATTTGGTATCACAAGCTTTTGGAGTGCTGCTCCTTCATCAGGTGAGTCCTGAAAGCTTGTGATACCAAATAAACCTGTTGGACTTTAACTTCGTGTTGTGAGACTTCCTATCTTCTCCAAACTAAACTGCTGGAAAATTCAGCTGAGCAGAGCTGACAGATGATGATGTACAGATTGATTGACCATGCTGAAAGGCCCCTCAGTGTTCCAGTATGTATAGGGAGATACGCGGGGTAAATACATGGGGATTACAGAATTAGACCTAATTAAGATGCTCTGTTTGAGACACGGTGGACACTCGATGGTCTGAATGGTCTCTTTCTGCACTGTAGGGGTCTTTCTATGGCTCGCTAAGCTTAGCTAAAAGTTGGCAGTAGTCAAGGCTGAAGAACCTTCAAGAGGGCACAATGAAACTACTGAAACTTAATCAACCAAAGCCAGTTTATCAGCCAAAGGAATTGTAAATAAAGCAATGTAACCTAATAGTTTTGGTGATTGATTAGCAACCTGGTGTTTATTTTGATTTGATTTGATTTGGTTTATTATTGTCACATGTATTAACGTACAGTGAAAAGTATTGTTTCTCTCGCGCTATACAGACAAACCATACCATTCATAGAGAAGAAAATAGTGAATGCAAAATATAGTGTTACAGTTATAGCTAGGATAGTAGAGAAAGTTCAATTTAATGCAAGATTGGTCCATTCAAAAGTCTGGCGGCAGTAGGGAAGAAGCTGTTCTTATGTCGGTTGGTACGTGACCTCAGATCTTTGTATTATTTTCCTGATGGAAGAAGGCGGAAGAAAGAATATCTAGGCGCATAGGGTCCTTAATTATGCTGGCTGCTTTGCTGAGGCAGCATGCTTGCTTCAAAACTGGATAATCCTCCGAAGATCAATGGACCTTTCCATGGTCTGCTTCTAGAATACTTTGATTCCCGTGGCGGATGGAACAGGAAAATCCATCCCAAGGTTACCTTTCAGGAATCAGAATTGACCATTATTACTCTTGGTCTGGTTTACATCTGACTTCAGTCCCATGATATGTTGTTGGCACTCCTAATACCTTAAAGATCAGTAATAAGAAAAAAATAGGCTGAAGATTAGCCCCTCTCTATTGTCATTGTGGGAGCGCCAGAGGAACTGGAACAGTTCCATGAACAGCTCCACATCAGCTTTTCTGACAAATTAGTAATGAGAAGTGCATCTGGCCTTGTCAGCAATGCATCCAGACAGAGACCAAATTGCAAAAAGGGAATTGCCTCAGAGCACTTTACATTTTATTTACCTGGAGCTGATGGAGAAGAATCATAGCTCCCAGTGGGTGGTCAATCATACCATTTCCAATTAGTGATCTAAGCTGGCTGGTCTACTACAGGTAGGGCTCTGGAATGCTGAAGACCTGCCTGGCTCAAATAGATAGCTAATTACTTTGTCTACCAGGAGAAAACTGTCTTCATTCCAAATGCTCCTTCCAAATATGTCATCTTATTCTCAAAGGGGCACTGTGGAAATTTTCAACTTCAATGGCAAAAAATAAGAATTATTGGCTCAACCACACGTATGTCCAACTCAAATGCACTGTGGTTAGCATTGCTGCTTCACAGCACCAGGAATCCAGGTTCGAATCCCGGCTTGACTGTGCGGAGTTTACACGTTTTCCCTGTGTCTGACAGGGTTTCCTCCCATACTCCAAAGATGAGTGGGTTAGGTGGATTGGCCATGTTGAATTGCCCCTTCGCGTCAGGAGATTAGCAATGTAAATAAGTAGGATTGTGGGGATAGGACCTGGTTGGGATTGTTGTCAGTGCAGATTCGACGGACCGAATAGCTTCCTTCTGCACGATAGGGATTCTATGATTCTGGAGAGAAAACTGAAAGCAGTAGTTCTAGCTCTGAAACTCTCCCGTTTTCACACTCATTCAGCGTTTAGAATGGTTTTGGTAAAATTGCTTGCTCAGTGTTCTATTTTTACTGAAGTTGAAAATTATCCCTCAAGTTTTTATTGACACTGGATAACAACCTTAAGGGCTCTATTAAAATTATAAGGCCTATTGTTTTAACCAGCTTCCATTGTTACTATCTATTGTGTGGTAATCCATCCCCGTTACACTCTCTTATCCTAGTAAAACCCTACATTCTGGGATGACTGCCATAATTAAATGGTTGTCTTCTGTGTTATATCATTCTATGTTTCTAGGCCTTGAATCTGGAATTTGCTAATTATTGAATCACAGAATCCCTACAGTGCAGAAGGAGCCCATTCGGCCCATCAAGTCTGCATCAGTCACAATCCCGCCCGGGGTATATTCCTGTAATCTCACATATTTACCTTAAAAGTGCATTCACAGGTAGATAGGGTCACAAAGAGTTCTTTTCATACATTGGCCTTTATAAATCAAAGTATTGTGTATAAGAGTTGGAATGATATTGTGACATTGTGTAAGACATCGGTGAGGCCAAATTTGGAGAATTGTGTGCAGTTTCGGTCACCTAATTACATGAAGGATATTAATAAGGTTGAAAAAGTACAGAGAAGGTTTACAAGGATATTGCCAGGACTTGAGAAACTGAGTTACAGAGAAAGGTTGAACAGGTTAGGACTTTATTCCCTGGAGTGTAGAAGAATGAGGAGAGATTTGATAGAGATGTCTAAAAATATGATGGGTATTGATAGCGTGAATGCAAGCAGGCTTTTTCCACTGAGGCTAAGGGAGAAAAAAACTAGAGGATATGGGTTAAGGGTGAAGGGGGAAAAGTTTAAAGGGAATATTGGGAGGGGAGGCTTCTTCACACAGAGAATGATGGGAGTGTGGAATGAGCTGCCAGATGAAGTGGGGAATGCAGGCTCACTTTTAACATTTAAGTAAAACTTGGACAGGTACATGGATGAGAGAGGTGTGGAGGGATATGGTCCAGGTGCAGGTCAGTGGGACTAGGCAGAAAAATGGTTTGGCACAGCCAAGAAGGGCCAAAGGGCCTGTTCCTGTGCTGTAATGTTCTATGGTTCTATATTTCTATGGAATGTAGCCCAATCTATCATGCAAACCAGCCTCCCATCCATTGACTCTAACTGCTCTTTCTGCTGCCTCTGCAAAGCAGCCAGCATAATTAAGCATCCCACACATCCCAGACATTCTCTCTTCCACTTTCTTCCATCGGGTAAAAGATACAAAAGCTGCAAGAACAGCTTCTTCCCTTTTGTGTGGACTTACCTTGGATTATGTTGATTTTTTTTCCACACCCTAGCTACGTTGCAGCAACTAAACTCAAATCCTAATTTTCCAAACTCTTTCCACTATCTATAAAGCACAATACTCCCCACTTGCTTGGATGAATGCTGCACCAACAACACTCAAGAAGCTCAACAAATTCAGATCAAAGCAATCAGTATTAGCAGCGCTCCCTCTACTAGGCACACAGTGGCAGCAATGTCAGCATCTACAAGATGCACAGTAGCAACTCCTTTACTACAGCACATTCCAAATCTCCGACCACCGCCACTAAGAAGAACAAGGGCAGCTGTTCCATTGGGAGCATCACCAAGTGAAATTTCCCCTTACAAGTCATACACCATCCTGACTTGGAATTACGTCGCCATTTCTTCACTGTGGCTAGATCAAAATCTTGGAATGAGTTACCTCTCAATGTTCTGGGTGTACCTACATCACACAAACTGTTCAAGAAGCAGCTCACCACAACCATAGAATCAGAGAATCCTGCAGTGTAGGAGGTGGCCATTCGGCCCATCGAGTCGGCACAGAACACAATCCCACCCAATCCCCGTAATCCCATGCATTAACCCAAGCTAGTCTCTTTGATACAAAGGAGCAATTTAACATGTCCAATCCATCTAACGCACATATCTTTGAATTCTGGGAGGAAACCAGAGCACCTGGAGGAAACCCATGCAAACACAAAGAGAATATACCTACTCCACACAGATAATGATCAGGAATCAAATTCCCAAGCTGGGAATCGAACCAGGTCTCTGGTGATGTGAGGCAGTCGCACCACTTCTCAATAATGATAAGAGATGGGCAATAAATGCTGGCCTTGCCAGAGGTTCTTACATCCCATGAACAATTATTATAAGTTAGTTTGTTTGTGGTCTTGTTGTTAAAACCATGCGAGCCAAGTCTTGACAGATTTTTTTAAATCCCTTTTATCTGTATTTGACCAATTGCATGAATGTAATATTAATCTAGTTATTCTGTCAAGAGGAAGGTCATGTGGCACAGTAGGTAGTGTCCCCGCCTCTTCAGCAGAAGCTCTGTGTTTGAGTTCCATTCCAGCACTTGATGGCTAAGGACAATGACAACAACATGATTAAACAAATGGATTGTCAACCTGTAAATCCTTCCAATTTACCAACAGCCGAAGAGTGTCCCAGTCAGTTATGCTTGATGTGGAATGGAGCTCCTCGCGCTATAGCTCCTGGTGACAGGGTGGCATGAAAACCTAACTTCGGAAACTAAGATGCATGCATTGTCTGCCTCATGTATCATTCAACAAGGAAAAGCATCTAAATCTAAGTTCTCTCAAGCTGATCGGTGAACCATTCTAGTATGTTTGAAAGACAACCAGAACTCTAGTAAAGAGAGATAACCACTGTTGATGGGGCCTCATCTTTGTTTGACAATGATATTTATTAAAACTATATTCCCTGTTGGAATAATGAATTTATCAACTTGATTAAGTTCTGTTCTGACAAAGTGTCATCCTGATGTGAAACATTGGCTCTATTCTCTCTCCACAGATCCTGTCAGATCTGCTGAGAATTTCCAGTGTTGACTTTTTTGTTTCAGATTCTAGCATCTGCAGTATTTTGCCTTGATTCTGTTAAGATCTGGTTACTGAAAGTATTGGTTTCACTGAATGGATTATTTGATTCATGTAGGCAGTGTGGGAAATCATTTCACATATGGGTGGCACGGTGACACAATGGTGGCACAGTGGTTAGCACTGCTACTTCGCAGCTCCAGGGACTTGGGTTTGATTCCTAATTTTGGTCACTATCTGTGTGGAGTTTGCACGTTCTCTCCATGTCTGTGTGGGTTTCCTCTCGCAGTCCAAACATGTGTGGATTAGGCTGATTGGCCATGCTAAATTGCCCCTTAGTGCCCTGAGATACATAGGTTAGAGGGATTAATGGGGTCAATATATGGAATTGCAGGGATAAGGCCTGGGTGGGATTGTTTTTGATGCAGGCTTGATGGACTGAATGGCCTCCTTCTGCACTGTAGGGATTCTATGATTCTGTGATGATATGATGCTTAAAGCTTTTCAGTAACTTAATCATTTACAGTATTATTTTAGATAATCAACACGATCATATATTTCCACTACAGGTAAAGAAGGTTTCTGTTCAAGCAAATATTTAATAATTGAAGAGGCTGACTTATCAATGAGGGATTAAACAATCAAAGGGTGTTGTTTTCAATATGATAAGTAGCCATTGAGGCCTTCGATGGTTTTTCACTATTTGCAGTTGAATAATTGGCATTTTGTATCTCTTTATGGCATAAGCTTGAATCTATCGTGAACTGATCTTGAATTTTTCTTCTCTGCTGAATTCAGTGAGTTCAGCCAGGTCAGCAATCATTACCACTCCTCTGGGTGAAATAGATAAAGTGGTCAGTGGAATTTGCATGGAACTCATCCTGAAGCAAGAGAGGAGAGAAAATTGGGTTGGGGAATTGAAAGTCACTCTGTGTGCAGCAAGTCACAGATACAATTCCATTACTGGGATGTTCCAACACTGTCTGAGGAATTAATTATCCCCTTCAAGCTTTTCTCATAGAGAGAGTTCCAATGTAAGTTTGGCAGGTACAAAGAATTATTCCTTGAAGTTCAATCTAATCCTAAAGTCTTCTACATAGTCAATCACCAAAATATCCCCAGGAATTGAGTCAAGCGGTATTTCATCCAGAAATTAGTTTTAACAATGAGCACATATTTTGGTAAAAATTTCATCATGGTATATCATTGAGTGCTCTATGGTTTAAATGGAAATATGAATATAAGAACAACAATAAGCATTCAAGTTGTTAGGGTCCTTGGATTTTTAAATAGAGGCATAGAGTATATAAGCAAGGAAGTGATGCTACGCTTTTACAAATCATTGGTCAAACCCCCTATGGGGTTCTCTCAATGTAAAACTAAGTGCCTAAGGGGCAGGGGTATGGGAGTTTTTCCCTGAGTGGAATGAATCTCTGTTACCTGAGCCTGTTGCAACCTTCAGTTAGACCATGGCCAATTCACGTCTCAACTCCATTTAGCTACTTTTGCTTCATAGCTCTTAATACTCTAATTGCATGAAAATTTATTAGCTTCTCACTGTCGCAAATTTTAAATGACTCAACTTCCGCAGCCAGATATGAAACAGTTCTAATTTTTTTCTGTTAAAAAGATGTTTTCAGATTGCACTAATAAATAACCCAACTCTAATTTTAAGATAATGAATATTCAGGCTAAATCTGATGAGTAATAATTAATGTTCATGCCATGCAATGATTGTCTCCAATAAGAGAGAATCTAGCCATCACCTCTTGACATTCTATGATGTTATTGAATCCCCACTATTAACCATAGAAACCCTGCAGTGCAGAAAGAGACCATTTGGCACATTGAGTCAGCACCAACCACAATCCTATCCAGGCCTGCCCCCATATCCCTACATATTTCCTGCTAATCCCTCTAACCTACACATCTCAAGACACTAAAGAGCAATTTTAGTATGGCCAATCAACCTAACCTGCACATCTTTGGATTGTGGGAGGAAACCAGAATATCTAGAGGAAACCCACGCAGACACAAAGAGAATGTGCAAACTCCACACAGACAGTGATTCAAGCTGGGAATCGAACCCAGGTCTCTGAAGCTGTGAAACAACAGTGCTAACCACTGTGGTACCATGCCCCCAATGGTAACCACCATGCAACTGTGCTGCCCAATTTGTAACTTCCAACATCTTAGGAGTTATCATTAAGCAGAAAACTAAACTAGACCAACCATATACATACTGTGGTTAAAACAGCAAAGCAGAGGCTGCAAATTCTGCCACAAGTAATTCAATTACTCACTTCTATCTCCCCAAAGTCCAATCATTTACAAAGTTAAAGTTTAGTACAGACTTATAGGGATTTTGACAGGACTAGACAGAGTAGATGCAGGGAGGATGCTCTCGAGGTATCCAGAACCAGGGATCATAGTCTGAGGATTCGGGGTAGACCATTTAGGAGGAAATGAGGGAACATTTCTTTACCCAAAGAATGGTGAGCCTGTGGAATTCATTACCACAAGGAGTATTTGATGTCAAAACATTGAATATATTCAAGAAGCGGTTAGATATAGCTCTTGGGGCAAATGCGATAGAATGTTATTAGGAAAAAGCAGGATTAGGCTGTTTGAGTCGGATGATCAGCCACGATTGTGATGAATGGTGGAGCAGGTTCAAAGAGTCAAATGGCTTTCTCCTTCTCCTACCTTTCATGTTTTTAAAAGTCAGGAGTATGATGGAATACTATTCACTTGCCTAGATAAGTGTAGCTCCAGAAACACTCATGAAGATTAACACATCCAAGCATTCTTGATCAGATCGCCATCCACCACCTCAAACATTCACTCTCTCCTCCATCGCCAAACAGTGGCAGCAGTCATGTGCAAAATGCACTGCAGTGACTAAGGCTTTTTTGACAGCACCTTCCAAACCCAAAATCTCTGCCACCTGAAAGGACGAGGGTAGCAGATTCACGGGACCATCATTACCTTCAGCTTCAAACCACACAATATCCTGTTTTCAAACTGTATCGCCTGTAATTAAAGAAGGTCAACAAATGCTGGCTTTGCCAGCAATGCCCACATCACACAAAAGAATATAAAAGTACATTGTGAACCAGTCGGATACCAAAGAGTTGATTGATCTTTGACTTTACTGTAAAAATTTGATAAACCCCATCTCAAATTTGAAAATGCTGTCGTTTCTTATCCATGTCATTTATCAGAAATGACGATATGTTATGTACAGCTTCAGCAACACAATGAATCTGGAATCTAGCCACCAGGATTTTCAGTCCCAGTCCTGCAATATCAGTTAAAGAAGCTCCTATGACAGTATCACCCTCATCACTATATATCGAAAGACCATATAGTTTCATTCTTAACACACGCCTGCGACTCAGCAATTCACCTTCTAGGGATTTCATGCAGTTTTTTTTTTGCAAAGGATTGGATACTGTCTAGAAGATTACCAGTCGCAGTTAAGCATTTGTAAGTAAGTATAGGTATTGTTGTAGTTACTGATGCAAGTGGCAGTCTAGTTTTGCATTTGCTGTTATGGTGAGACAAACTCTAGTGGGATATTTAAGTGGGAAATCCAGAGTATTTGTATCCTGAGAATATGCTGTCTCTTATGAAAAACTTAATAAAAAATATTGAATTGACCAGTTCAGTTTACTGGAACTGTTTACTGACATTTGCCTAATATTGCCCTGAATATTGTCATTCATTTTGTTTCCAGATGTTTACAAAATTCAAAAACCTATCAATAATAAATTTAGTTAAGGCCGGTTTTTCTTTTGGACTGAGCGGGCATCAAACAGCCCTTACTCAGCGTTATACTGCATGTGATGACATCAGGAGAAGTTCAGAATGCATAAATTCTGTAAAATTGGGAATCTGGCTGAACAATGACTTCCAAGTGAATGAACATAAATGATTAATGGATTTTCACCTCTCAGTCTCAAATCCCATATCGCTTGTCCACTTGGCTCGCCTTCCTCCGAACACTCTTGCTTCTCCATGACCAGTGGATCTTGCACCACACTCTAGAATCTGCTTCTTTGCCAAGTTAGCCACACTAGATTTGGTACTCCACTACCAGTTCACCTTTGCTCCTTGGCATTATGACTCCTCTTCTCTTGTGAAGGTAATAATACTTTCAAGAGTACCCCCCCCCGCCGATATACCTGAACATTCCGTTTGCTCCCCAACATAATTGGGTTTAAGTGCCAACTTATTACAGAACTTCCTCCTTCCATGGATGTTCGTCACCTTGTCGAGTCCAATTCAATCTTTAAGAGCACAGGAAAATGTGCCAATTTAAGCTCACAGCTTCACACCTGAGAGCCCTAAGTAGGTGCAAGGCCACACATACACATTTATTTAAGGTTACATTGCACCTTCACATTCACCCTAGCAAAGCTACGAAGGCCATTGACCCCCTTCCCACACTGCATCCAGGTCCTTCACTTGTCCCCTCCCCTTCCACTGGTTGCTGACTAAAGATCAAGCCTCCTTCGTTGAGTGTGGAGGTTTTTGCTTCTCATCTCGTGGCGACAGTATTCCCTATCGATCACAGACAGCATTTATTTCAACACAGGCAGTCATCAGAGAGGCGGGGGACTGATTGGCTTTGGCATTTTCCACTCCATTTCCAATGGCTTCTGGTTCCTCGGGGCACTGCTATCTTCTGGGCATATTTCTCTCCTCTCTTTCAGGCTTCAGTTTTCAATGTCAATTTAAGGTTCCAACAACCTCTCTCCCCCACAGTCCATCCACCACATAAATACCTTCACACATCTGCATTTAAAGCCCTCTACCAACACCCTACTCATGGGCTAGCAGCTGAATACGTTCAATGCATTTGTCCCACAACTGCCCGCCTCCCCCCCCCCCCCCCCCCCCCCCCCCCCCCCCCACATCCCTGCCCACACACACAACCCTGCCCACACACACAACCCACGGCAGCACTGGACTTCTCCAAATGTTAGGTTTCACATTGGCCAAGAAGCCAGTGTGTTATTCTTTCTTATGACTAATAGCGGAATTTGCCTTCCACTTCCAGGTCTGTTGATCACGATCACCAACTCCCCCCTCCCCACAGCGAGGCCTGAAATGCATTCAAATAGTGTGGGAATGCTTAAAAAACAACTAGCAAGAATATAGCATATGCTAAAGCCACTTATCCTGAACATTGGGCTTGTATGATAAATGATATTCAATTCAGGATCTTAGTGCAAATGTATATTTAATTTTAACAAAGTGAGTTTTAATTGACCACCTTGAATGTCATGGTACATTACAAGGACTTTCTCTTGGAGGTTTCAGTCTGTGTTTGTCTGTCCTTTCATCTTCATCTAGCTCTTTTTGTTCATTATTTATTTATCAGGTATTAGTTCCTGCACAAAGCAAATCAGGCTGGACAGTCAGAGCATATTTACTACAAATATTGCGTTAGCATCCTTTGACGCATTTAGAGAATTAAATCGATTCCATGGCACTTTTGCATTTAATTATCATTTGGTGGCCCTCTCCGGTTTGGTTACTTACTATAATGACCTCTCTATTCGTATCCCTTGGAGCAGATTTCAGACTCGTATTTAGTACCAGCAACATGATCATTTTACTATTAAATATTCACAAAACCCCCTTGGGAAATACTCAAATCTCTGTCCCAGTCAGCCTTCAGCAGCACAGTGCAGGATGTGCAGTCAGGTGATACTCATTCTGCCAAATAAACAAAGCCAATGAAAAGGCTTCATCACTCTTCCTACTTTCAATGCATTTGTGCTTTATCCTTATCAATTCACTATTTATCAACTACAATTCTTTCCCTCACCTATCCCCCTCCAGTTCTGCTTCAATACACAATAAGGTTCACCTTTCAGCCTTTGCTAACTTTCCCCTGGAAGACTTTCCATTAGTTTCAGAAACCCCTTTGCCCTGAATGAAATGACTCATGCTGGGTTCTTCGCTGAAAATAACACTTCTAGGCAGTTTTGCACCACTGTGATGTTATTTATTCCTCCGTTGTCTCCTTATTGATCATAAGGATATTCATCTGATTGCCTTGTCAATCTTATCAATGACTTCTCCGCTAAATAGGTCTGTCTTCTAGTGGTAAACTTCAGTTTACTGTGGAATCCATATCTGTCAAATTATCTGACCCCTGGGAATCCCATAATCAACACCAATGATGCCTGATGTTCCATTTTCCCACTAGCAGTTTAACACGTATAAAATTTTCTTGCACTTACCTAGATGTCTAAGCTTTCATTTAGATTAAACATGATACTACTGATATCATTTCTTTTTCAATTCTTACTGAACTCCTAGAATATGTTCACTACTGTATTGGATTCCAATTTTGGCTCCCCATTTGATACAATCTATCATTTATTAGTACTGAACGTGATTATTTCTGTTTTCATTTCAACGATTAACATTTACCAAGAATCTCCAGCTTAGAATCTGCAACTATGTGGGGTTAAGTGCTGGAATGACCTTTCCGAACAGAATCCTTCTTATCTATTGCTACCCTCTTTGCTATGGGCATTGTTCTATATAACTGTACTTTTACCTTTTGGGTAATGGGAATTAACAAAGTCTGTGTTCACTAGCTTTGGCAATCTAATTCTGATTACTTTAAATACATTTCTGGATCTACATTTAGTCTTAGTGGCTACCCAGCTAAGTGTTCTTTCTCAAATAAAACTGAATTTTCTTGCGAGATGGGGCATTGTGTCCAACAAAAAAATTATTAGACACTTCTAAAAGTAAAAACAAAGATTGTACAATTTTTTTAAAAGTGGCGTTTCTATAGAATTTCAGTAAAGGTAGCAGTAAAATTGTGTCAAGAAAACCAAGAGAATACAAAGTGTAGATGATTTTTATTTTGACAGCATACTTCCTTTATAAGAATGTCCCTGGTGTCCATGTGTCCAACTGCATGCTTTGTGAGCATATAATCCTCCCTTCTGTAGGATTAACCATGACTGACAACTCCCCCCCATACTACACCACACATTCATCTGTTCTGTGGTGTGCATGAGCAACTCAAAGTGACTGGATTAACTAGGGACATGTTCCTGTAACTGACTGTTGCATGCACGCATGTGGGGTAGGTATTTGAAAGGCAGTTAAAACTGAAGCATTCATGTTGATCCAACCAGCACGCAGGAAGTAAAAGATCATTCAAAAGTCAATTTTTTTCCAACATTTTGCAGATGGGTTTTGTTCTCTGTGCAAAATGTTCCATCATGCCAGTAATCTAATTCTGTTTCAAAGAAAACAATGATCTTGCTCCAAGCTATGACTGTGAGCAAAGCAATTGACTACAATCTTGCTTTTTGCTCTCTTGTGCTCTTTCCCTTTTGCACTTCAGCATTTCTCTCTCGCTCAGAAATTTAATTCAGTTTGTCTTTTTCCGTCTTGCGCTCTCTGTCTTGTTTAATCCTGTCACCAATCTGAATGTTACGCTTCCTTCAGCATTTTTAATGGCAATAAATAACGTTTTTATATCAACATTTTAAAGTTAATTTATTACTGTCACAAGTAGGCTTACATTAACACTGCAATGAAGTTACAGTGAAAACCTCCCAGTTGCCACACTCCGGCACCTGTTTGGCAACTCTGAGAGAGAATTTAGCATGGCCAATGCACCTAACTAGCACAACTTTTGGGACTGTGGAAGGAAACCAGAGTATCCAGAGAAAACTCAAACAGACACAGAGAGAACGTGCAGGCTCTGCACAGTCACCAACTGCGAATCGAACCCACATCCCTGGCGTTGTGAGGTAGCAGTGTTAACCACTGTGCTGCCAACATTTTCTAAGCACGTCTAAATCTTCAGTTGAATTCTGCATACATACTGTTCTCAAGGCTACATAAGAGAGACAATATTGTAGCAACTTCACCCAAAAGGGCAAGCTTTCTTTTCTCAAGCTTTTCTCAAATCTATTCATCAGTGAAACCTGATTCTCATGTAGCCTCTAGTGGTTCACCTGAACATCTATGTCACCAATTGTTTCTAGATCATGTAAGACATCAAAAGCTCCACTTGCATCCCCAATGAGCAAGCAAAGCAGAAGACCCTGTCTGAATTAATGCTCTAATGATGGCTCCAATGAATTAGGCCAGGGAGGATTGAGATGGAGTCAGCTTTTCTGTGGTTTATAAACCAATCCAGAGGAAAGATTGCAGAAAGGTTTTTCTTTTCCCCCTGCATGTTGAGCCTTGCTGTGCTTAAAAACCCTGCCTTAACCACAGATGAAATGTAAAATAATGCCCAAGACTAAGTAAAATAACAACTGTAATTGACAATAGTTCCAAAACCAATATCTAGATTAATTTTGCAATCTTGCATTGATGTAAAATTAAAAATAAACTAAAATTACACTTTGGGTAATAGCACTCCAAACATTTGAACACATTCATGAGGAACTTTGGCAAAATCACTAACCTGTTGAAAAATTACCTGCTGCAAAACTGAGATGCACGATGTTAATAGTTCTGGTGCTACAGATGCTGTTTTGGTATCAAATGATGCCCAAGTCAAGTGCACACACAGTGTGGGCTATGCCAGATGTCATTTTGCATAAGTGGTTAAGGTGGGTGCTGGAATCATTCACTGGACGTATGCAGAGTAGGCAGATCATGCATCACAAAGCACAAAATCCCGACCGTGCAGAAGAAGTCATTGGGCCCATCAAGTCTGCACTGACTCTCTGACAGAGTGTCTTACCCAGGCCTTCTCCCCTGCCCTACTCTCGTAACCCCACACACATTTACCATGGCCAATCCCTCAGCTTGCATGTCTTTGGACTGTGGGAGGAAATTGGAGCATCCGGAGGAAACTCACACAGGCACAGGGAAAATGTGTAAACTCCACACATTCGCCCATGCTAGAATGTAACCGGTGATCGTATTGACTCTGTTGTAATGCGACCAATCGAACAAGCTGTAAGGATCAGCTGACCCAGGAAACTATGTAATCAATGACAAAATGATGTGATGGTCAGCTGACCCGCTGACTCAGTATAAATTAGACCATGTTGGGAATTGTGGGGAACTTGGAATGACCCAGGATGAAGTCTGAGGTTTGGTGTAATGAAGTGTCTTTATCAAACTGTTTCTTTGATTTATAAGTTAGACTAAGTTTTGTTATATTTTTGTCTACACTGGAAGAGTTCTTTCTGATCAACACCCCAAGGCCAGAATCGAACCTGGGTCTCTGCTATTGTGAGGTAGCAATGCCAATTGGCACCACAGTGCCAATGTGCTGCCCCAATCAGTGTAAAGTACAGGTTTGACTCTAATGATACCAATTTCAACCCAAAAGTACCAGCTAACAATCTCTCTTAGCCTCACAGAATTCAAAATGCCTTCAGCCTGGCAGAATTTAATGGAATCATCAACTACTTTCATAGTTTAATTGCTATCTAACTTCTACCAGCTGCCGCTGATTTAATAGAAGTGTTTGAAGATTTGTCCTTATAGTTTAAGCCTGCAGTAGCTGTCCTTTAGATATACTGCCTCCTAATACTAACACTTTTCTATTTGACCCACTTGAATTTTGAATGGCCTCCTACAACACAATAGCGTGGTCATTTTTACTCATTTTTCCTGCAGTTCCTGCTTCCATTCACACAAACTACAAGAACCTCAAACGTGTTGGACAATTGCAATGCAGAGGTTCCTCTATTTGTTACCTCCTGGAACCTCATACCCTTGCACCTCTTGCAGTCACATTCTCTTACTCCAGACCACAGGCCAAGTCTGCTGTACCTAGTCTGGCTACTCTTCCCTGTAACAAAGTGTCCAGTTAACTTTTCCCTTTCCTGATTCATTGTAGTTTCTGGAGCTCTGGCTCCATCTCATCAATTCTGATCCGGAATTCATCGAGCTGCAAACATTTATTGCAGATGTTTGTTTGTTGTGGATCAGATAGGTGCCTGTTTTACCCACATGCTCCAGCTGTAACACATCATCTGCCCTGACATCTTTATTTTGTAACTTGGGGCTAGAAAAATTAATCAACAACTTTTCATAGTTAAGTTATGGAGTTTAATTAGTTATGCTATCGTGTTGAACTACATAAATCTTCCATATAACAGTTCAAACTGCAGTCTAATTTAGAGAAGAAAAATAGCTTAACTCATCAATTACCTACCTGCTCTCCTAATTAATGCCTCTGGGCTGCAGCTCTCAGTTCTTGCTGTCTTTGACTCCCTCTCCCGGACCACTCCTTTGTAAAAGACCAGAAAAATCTTCCTTCAGTTTATTGAATTCTCTCAGTCACCAAATTTCCAGAGTTAAGCACTTGGCCTCACTGCACTCAGCTAAAGCTGCATCTTAGAATTATAGAGGTTTACAGCATGGAAACAGGCTCTTTGATCCAACTTATCCATGCTGCCTTCTTTTTTAAAAACTGCTAAGCTAATCTCAATTGCCCTGCATTTGGCCCATATTCCTCTATACCGTTGTATCCTTGTATCTATCTAAATGCTTTTTAAAAGATAAAATTGTACCTGCCTCTACTGCTACCTCTGGCAGCTTGTTCCAGACACCATCCTTATGAAAAAATTGCCCCTCTGAACACTTCTGTATCTCTCCCCTCTCACCTTAAATCTATGCTTTTCAATTTTAGACTCGCCTATCTTTGGGAAAAGATATTGTCTATGCTCTTTATTGTTTTATAGACTGCTATAAGGTCACCCCTCAGCCTCCTATGCTCCAGGGAGAAAAGTCCCAGTCTATTCAGCCTTTCCTTAAAACTCATTCCATCAAATCCTGGTAGCATCCTAGTAAATCTTTTCTGCACTCTTTCTAATTTAATAATATCCTTTCTATAATAGAGTGACTAGAATTGCGCACAGTATTCCAAGTGTGGCTTTACCAATGTCTTGTGCAACGTCAACAAGATGTCCCAAGTCCTGTATTCAATGTTCTGACCAATGAAAGCAAGCATGCCAAATGCTGCCTTCACCATTCTGTCCACCTGTGACTCCACTTTGAAGGAGCTATGAACATGTACATCTTCATGCTTCTTATCTATGCCTTACTTCCCCTCCAGTTAGTAACTGTTACAACATCCTCTTGGAAACAAGGCAGAAATAAAAGCAGCCACTAAACAAACTTTCCATACCAACTTCCAATCAAACTATCCAATGTTTCAAACAAAAGTTAACAAATTGCACTCCCTGCATTCCCTGGGAGCCTGTCTTTCCTGTATCAATGTAGTGCCTAGCCTTCATACACAGTGTTATCCTGGTAGCTGATAGCTAAAGGATACTGGCTTTTAATCAAAGTGACTGCAGTTAGTAAACCAGGATGTGTTCGAGCTGTTCTGACCATGGAAGGCCTGACTTCAGACTGAGTCACCTTGCTACACACAGAGCAGTTTGGTTAGCTGCCAGATAAGAGCACTGGCAGAGTGCCAGTGTTGATGGATAAATGCTGTCATTCAGAGAGGGAACAACAGGTTTGTACTCCACAGAATCACTGCCATGGTGCTGCCTCGCAATTATGTTTAAGTGCATATTGCTAAGAAAGCCAGCAAGCTTCATTGCATCCTCAACCATAATGGCAGCTACCTGAGCTTATACTGAGAGGAGATTACATGAACTCTGGAGCTTCCACTGTAGCACTTGGATGTTGGTTGGCTTCTGGCTCTGCTGCAATGGAAGTGGAGACATTGACCATCAGATATTGTATCAGCATTAAGCCCACAAGCGTGGTGAGGGTATTGGTCACTATTCCAATGCTGGAAAAGATGAACTGTAGGCTGTGTGTCATTGAGCAAAGTGGGGGGCTGGACATCTCCATGCTCCATAACATTGATCATAGGTTTTCTAGCAGGCCCACCAATGCTGCAAGCACTTTTCTGTGTATTCCTGCCAGCCTTTTTCTGTACCAATCCCAGAGAGGTGATTAACCATATACTCTGCAGCAGAACAAGAGTGTGATCTTGCTCTCTGGCAAGCTGGCATGTTCACTATCCTTACCCCTTCCAGCTTGCCATTTATGCTTTGGTTTTGCCCTCTAAATAAGCATAACGTCAGTAGCTGATTTGTTGTCTTTGAGTGTCAGATCAGATGACAATGTGTTGTCTGTAGCCCCCCACTTACCCTGACATTTTCTTGTTGCTGGCCAAATGCCCCTTCCTGACATTTGAAAGGAGGCAGGCACAAGGGTAGGTTTGTGGTGAAAGAGAGAAATGTATGCTTATCCCATCTGCAGCTCGTAAATCCAAAGAAATTGGAGGACAAGAGCAGTGTGATGTGAAAAGAAAGGATTAAGTATAATCAAGCTGTTACCTCCAATTGTTCCAGCCACAGCCTCAGTCATGATGATGTCAAGCATTGTCCCCTCCATCAGGGTAGGGATGTGATGCAGCATCTTTCAGACCCTCCATTCCCAGCCAGTCTGACGCTGCTGTTTGCAGTTATGCCCCACTTCATTCCAGGAGACAGGTAAATGCATCAGTGAGTGTGGTGCAATCTGAGTCATGTGACTGTCAACAGTTGAATAGATGGCTGTTGCAGGCTGAGAAATGTGGGGATGAAGATTACAACAGTGCTGAGTATGATCATGTAAAAAAAATAAATGTGAGTCAAAACTGATGATCATTGATAGGTGAGTCAAATAGAGTGGCAAATTGAATAGAGCATGAGACTTGTGGTTCATTACAGGGATATGAAATTTAAAGACATTCACTGACCTTGACCACTCAGGTCAGGTTATTGAATTTTTTTTTTGCACTATATCCAGGACACAGAATCATAGAATACTACAATACAGCAAAAGCCTTTTAGCCCATCAATTCTGCACTGACACATGAAATGCCCAGATTGTCCACCTAACTCCAGGTGCAGCACTTGGCCCATGGCCTTGAATGTTATGACATGTCCTTCAAGTACTTTTCAAAGGATGTGAGTCATCCCATCTCCACCACCCTCCCAGGCAGCACATTCCGGACCATCACCACCCTCTGGATAAAAGGGTTTTCCTCAAATCCTCCCTAAACCTTCCACCCCTCACTTTTAACTGGTGTCCCCTTGTAACTGACCCTTCAACTAAGAGGGATAGCTGCTCCCTATGCACCCTATCCATGCTCCTCATAATCTTGAACACCCTAATCATATTTTTTAGGGCTTGACTGCTGGGATTGACCTTAGTGATTATCTGCTCTCACAGTTTCCGCAGCATTTAACTGTCTGGTTTCTTGACCCTCTGCCGAACATTTACATCGAGGTATCCAATTCAGGAATATTACAGCACACTTTATTTTTCTGTTGTGCCCTCAACTGGGGGCTTTTCTGCTTGAACACATTCCTAGCCACTTGCGTACCTGCTGTAATCAGAAAGCATCCCCCTTCCCCTTTAAGGAATGCGGGCTAGCTTTATGTGGTGCTAGATTTGCCCACACTTGGACCCCTCATTGAGGTGTGCAGCCACTCAGCAGCACATTTAGAGCTGGCTACACACTCCCATCGTGAAAATGTGCAGGCAGCGCAAGGTTCGCATGCTGCCTGCATCAGACAGAAGTGTGCCTCACAATCTCTGTGCCCATTCTTGGAGGTGATCCAACTTTGCTTCCAAAGTTTATTCAATACTATTTTTAAAAAAGTCAAGTATTTCAGACATTGATTGAAATGGTGTTCGATAATTTCACAGTTTAATTCCTGGGCTAAAGAACAATCATGAAAACATTATACATTTTAACACAGAAATGAAAAATGTAAATGTCTAAAATAACATATCATTCCACCTTCCACCCGACTGTTTACCAGGCCCTTCGCGCTTCATCCTACCTTTAAAGCAAGCAATGTAGAATGTTTCACAATCTGTGTTGCCCTACTGAGCAAAGGACTTAACTGCAGAGTGGTGGGATCTAAATAGTTTAATTACAATAGATAATTCAATCAACCTGAAACCTTTTCGAAAAATACAGCAAAGTCATCCACAAAATAAAATTCCATTCACTGCATCTCTCAAAATTGAATTTGTGGCACCAGCAATGGTTTACTAATGATTAGCAAGATGGCAACAAAACGAGAGCAGAGTCCTTAAGTATTCAGCTCACAATTAAACCAATATGCTAAGCTCAGAAATATCTGATGTGCCTTGGCCTAAAATCCAGCTCCTAATCTGTTTTGTCTCGATTGATCAGCTGGCTTCATTTAGAATGAAAAATTGGTGGTGTTCTAATGAGTCTGCAGGCATCCGGTAGGATTTTGAGTTTATTTTTCTTCCCTAGGCTGTCAAACCAAAGTAAATTAGTTTTTTCTCTTTTGTCTTCAACACATGATATTAGTGCGTCTGCCTCTAATTCCTGCCTAATGTACTCGTGCCAGCTGTAAATTGTAGAGTGGGCTGCATGTGTCATTATTCTCACTTACCCAGGCTGCTGGCTTTGAGAGAGTGCAGAGGTGTTTGCTGCAGTCTTGAGTGCTTTTTTAATTACATAAATTTCCGAAAAGGCTTGGGTCTTCAATATTCATCTGTTTATGTTGCAATTGCAAAAATCTGTGAACATCCAGTTAGTGACAATTTTGTGCAAATTATGCAAATCCTGGAATCTTCAATGTAGTGATGAAACTTGTGTGTTAATGTTTTTCTAAAATCACATTTAGCATTGACCAGGCAATTTATTCTCCACCCAGTGTGAAAGGAGACACTTCTTAACCATCCCCCACCCACCAGTCAGTCACAAAATCAGACAATAGTTGGCATGAGTATCCAATCCTTTTCATATACAATTGTTGGAAGCGTACTGGAATTGAAGTCAATACAACGTAATTTAATTACAGTATCCAAAGTTGTGAAGTTTAAAGCTAAGGAACTTAGTCTAACTGTGTGAACTATAGTGACCAATTGTTCTTCTTGCCTGTTGTGTGGAATACATTATATTACATCCCATTTTTCCCCTTTGCAAGTGTTTAATGGGGGGAATCCATTGTGTATATTACATTATAAACACTCTGGTATTGATGCAATTCTTTTGATAAATATCTAAGAATATTGAGAAACGACATGTTTTTTTTGCTATGGAAATAAGGCTGGACCAACAGGATGTGAGAGACATGTGTGACAGCTGGTTCTAGAAGTTCTTCAATGCCTCACAGTAGGTTTCACAAGTGTACTCAATGTGTCAAGTAGGGAGACAACCTACTGTGACACCTGTGTCCCATAGTACTGCGAAACGCTTTGCAGTATGTCGTGGTCTTATGCATGTAGTGAAATCAATAACTTTACAATAACCACAAGCTTTTGATATATGGGGCTAATTATTTTCCCCTTCCTGCATGCCCTGGGATGATAGTGGTGATAAAGTGGACAGCTCCTGTGCACAATGTTGAGGTCTCTAACTTACATTGGTGCAATGAAGGATATTCCCACAAGACCGATGACCTCCTGCCACCTGACAATGTAGTCCATCCCGTTTTCTCTTCTTGACCTTATTTAATGGTTTGAGATGCGATTGCCGTGACGGTCAGTTATTACAAATTTCTCCAAGTGATGCTGTTTTTTTCTGAACTGTATAATCGCTTAATACCTTAACTCTGCTATGTATGTGTTTTTGGTGGGGGGGGGTGGTTGCGGAAGGAGAGGGCAGGGGGGTTATAGTGGAAGGAGAGAAGAGAGTGTAGCTGCAAGGTAAAGATTTTTACATTGGTTACACGTGATGAGGGTAACACAGTAACATTATGCACAAATGCTGGTACATCAAATAATTACTATAATTATATTCTATAAGAAACATTTTGGCCAGAATTTTACTGTCTGCATCAGAACAGTGAGGGGTGAACCATGGAAAGGTCATTTGGCCTTGGCCATGATTTTACTATTTTGGAACAAGCGAGGCAATAAAATCCTGCCCACTGACCAGAAAAACATCGCATAACTATGAAGATCATTTTGTATTGTTTAATGGAACTTGACTGGTCCAATTAAATATTGTTGTTTTGTTCTTCAGCAAAATACATTGATTAGTCATACATCTAATAGGCAGAATTATGGCACAGTAGTTAGCACTGCTGCTCACCATGCTGGGGACTGGGGTTCGATTCCTAGCATGGGTCACTGTCTGTGTGGAGTTTGCACATTCTCTCCATGTCTGCATGGGTTTCCTCTGGGTGCTCCTACAGTCTGAAAGGCATACTGTTTAGGTGCATTGGCCATGCTAAATTCTCTCTGTATGCCCGAACAGGCGCCAAAGTGTAGTGACTATGGGATTCTCACAGTAACTTCATTGCAATGTTGACATAAGCCTATTTGTGACAACAATAAATAAACTTTAACCTTAAACTTTATAAGAAGAACTTGTATTATTCACAGATTTCAGTTAATCCCTT
Organism: Sphyrna mokarran; assembly: GCA_024679065.1. NCBI lineage: Eukaryota > Metazoa > Chordata > Chondrichthyes > Carcharhiniformes > Carcharhinidae > Sphyrna > Sphyrna mokarran. The sequence continues at coordinate 18,885,022 of JAGIQG010000023.1, read as the reverse complement.
TGCAATTGATGTAAAATTTTAAACATCATTTTCAAACATTCCTAAAAACAATTACAGCCTTTACAGACATTTTACTCTTCTTTATTTTGTACAAGACTTTCAAACAATAAGCAGTTCAGTAGACGGTTTGGGAGTGGAATACTAATTCCTAATTGTATTGGGCGGATAAATATACTTCTGGGCACAATGTGACAGTCTAGCTTAAAAACATTTTTACATTACTAATATAGAGAAATGAAAATGGTCAAGTTTTTAAGGGGAAAGCTGACATTAGTGTTCAGCCTGGTACTTAAATATTATTTGCTTTAAATCAAGCAAGGCTGATTGAGCAACATATTGATGTGGGAATATATCATTTATTTTGTATCATTTCACACAAACAAGTTGTATAATCAAGCTAAGTCAGTCCATTCATAATTGTTGCTCTAAAAGTTCTATGCTGTGATAAAAGGCAGCTTACCACTTCCTAGCTGGCGTTACCAAGTATCTTTCAGGCTGTCAAACTTCAGAAGCATACATGGTGACCAATGGAAACAAAATCAACATTCAGTTCAAATCACGATGGGTATTATTGGTACAATTCCTGGGTTAGATATTGATCATTACGAGCACACACTCAGCCTTAATTTTTATGTTGGATATGGGGATTGAGAAATGAAATTAATCCCATTTTTGACATTTCACTTGGTGTTCAAGACTGCTGGCAGGTGGGATCTTCTGGAGTTCAAGGTCCTTAGTGACTTGGAGGTGGATCTCTGACAGGCATCAGGTGGAAGTGGAGGTGGGCTGAGTCCAGAGCAAGTCGGTTGAAATCTCCGTTCTCAAAAAGTCTTGGCCCAGTATTTCTGAGGCAGTCAGTGATTCATCTAGATACCACTGAACTGTTTTACCATTGTAAACCCCACGCTCGCCCATTATCCACTTTGTGGACAGAACTCACAAGTTCTTTTATAACAATTGGAAACTGTTGAATAACACAGAATACTTCATGAGTAAACAAACAGACTTCAGAACTGCTATCTCAATAATATCTAGACTCAATACATAAAAATAATGGAAAAAGGTGAGACATTTACGCAGGTTATCATTCTAACCTGTGAAATATACTTTACCTGTTTAATTAGGTGGACTTTTTAATTCATCTGAAGGCATCTTCACATTTACAATTTTGATCTTAGACTTGACCAGTTGGTAGAAATAACAATTTGGCAAACAGACTGATTAAGGAGTAGTTACATCTTCCAATCACTGCACTGTCATAACTTACCTCACTCAACACAGACATAACTCATGCCACAGAATGTAATGTGAGAATGGTGAACACTCAGAACCTTCTCACATGCCTTTTAAACTCCTCCTGCTTCCAATCTATGTTTCATCATTGAGTCATAGAATCCCTACAGTGCAGAAGGAGACCATTCAGTCTGCACCGACAACAATCTCACTCAGGCCTTATCCCCGTAATCCCATTTTTTTATTATTATTCATTCATACGACTTCCATTCCAAGCTGCCAGCATTTATTGTTCATCCCTAGTTGCCCTTGAACTGAGTAGCTTGCTATGTTATTTCAAAGGGCAGTTGAGAATCAACCATATTGCTGTGGCTCTGGACTCACATGCAGGCCAGATCAGGTAAGGACAGCAGATTTCCTTCCCTAGAAGACATTAGTGAGCTAGATGGGTTTTCTGATAATTTCATGGTCATTGGTAGATTTTTAATTCCAGATATTTTTATGGAATTCAAATTCCGCTGTCTACAATGGTGGGATTCCGTCCTGGGCCCCCAGGACATTAGTTGAGTTTCTTGATTAATAGTTTAGCATAATACCACTAGGCCATCGCCTCTCTGTCAGTCCCCTAGAGCCCACCCACCCTATACTATAGGATGCTATAGGACAATTTAGCATGGCCAATCAACCTAATCTGCACATCTTTGGAGTGCAGAAAGAAACCAGAATATCTGGAGTATGGGGAGAAAGTGCAAACTCCACCTGAGGTCAGAATTGAACCCGGATTCCTGGCACGGTGAAGCAGCAGTACTAACTACTCTGCTGCCATGCCCTCATGCCTCCATGCAGCAGGTGAAAAGCCCGCCAGCTGCTAAAGTTTGGCCTCATCCCTAAAAAAATTAAAATAAACTTACCTGAGATGGACTCACAATGAACCCATAATGCTGTCAGCTTCATTTTTCACAGGCTGGGTGAGCTCTAGGGGCTTACTTCTTCCCCTGCCCTTGTGAAAATGGCCAAGAGACGGAATGGAGGCAGGATCTCCAGCTACCACACTTGACGGCCATTTTGTCAGTGCCACACCTGTTTCGTCCCAAATGAAAGCATGAAAATCCAACCCTCAACGTAAGACGGTTGCATAAAGGATGAGCACTGCTGTATCCAAGAGAATATTTAATGCATGTACATAAACTGGTGTTCCGATGCAAGTCATTTGCCTATTTTATACTTACAGTGCACTTGCTAGTAATGCTGAGGAGACAGTTTCCGACACAAATTATTTTGTGCTCTGGTGCCAACTGCTGCCACGGGGAGCTGTGAAAATATTAATGGCCATGGAATAAATCATTCTGTGGCATCCCTACTCATCATCCTGTGAGCCACCTGCAACCTATGAGTCTTCATTTCCTAATTTATTTTGATGAGCAATGGAGTAGTCACAATGCAGAGGCAGCAAAAGCTAATGGATGAAAAGTTTTTTCCTTTGACATTAAAAAAAAATGAAGTTGAAATTGTGTTTGTGGCGTTGGCGGCGGGGAGAGAGAAATGACAAAGTTCAGGGTGCTATTGTGAAGAATTTGTTCTGATAATGCAGTATTTTTTTGATTGATTTTTGTGACACACAATAGGAACAGATCCAATTGTGATTGCCATCATCATGTGCAAATAAAAAGAGAAACCTGTGATCAGCCTGGCACTTAAATGGAAACAAGTGGTTCCGTGTACAGCAGGATTGTGCTCTGAATAAGCCTGCCAGCTATCTCAGTGTTTTTCCAAATCCCGTAATATTGTTTTTCTCGAGTGGTGAAAAAGGTACGAGGTGCATGTTTTATTAAAGGAATACATCTTTGGAATATGTCAAAGTAATTATGCTTTTTTTTCACAAGACTTGGAGAGAATGGTACTAACATTTATTGCTTTGTAGTGCAGAGGTGGAATAGAATAGAGAGATGGAATAAATTTGCATGTCTCTCATCTATTTGTACTTCAGCATCGCTGTGTAGAAGCTGGATGGAAAATAATTGACCTATCTGTGATTATAATTCAGTGAACTCAATGCCCAAATTTAAATTCACATCCATACATCTTCTCCTCTTCCTTTCCCATACACTTATGAGCATTTGTCTAATTTATGAACACCTGAAAAGCCGATCATTATAATCGATACCAACACGAAGAACAAAATATCCCATGGACAAGATTTCCCAGCTGTGTTTGCCCAAAAACTGGAAAATCCCACCTGAGGTTGGGATTCACCCAACCTAGGACGGGATCCACTCCCCCCTCCCCCCCAAACCCCTCCCCCCCCACCATCAACCCTGGACGCTCTGATTCCAGCAGCAGGTTGGACTGTTGATGAGGTGATTTTCAAAGACTGCTGGTCCGAGCTGGAATTCCTGATGGCCCGTTGGATCAGGTGTGAGCCCAAATTGAGATTCTCACTGGGTATCAAGCCCATTGCGAGTTTCCTATCCTACCACAGCTGCCCACTTCAGGATCTCATCCAGAGCAGCAGAGAATCTGATCAGAATGTATTTGAATTCAATTAGTGGGCTGGAAGCCTGATTCAACAGCCTCCTAGGATGTTTTCACCACAGTAACCAGGTTAAAGTCCAAAAGGTTTATTTGGAGCAAATGCCACTAGCTTTCGGAAATGGCTGTTCCTTTGACAGGTGGGTGGGAATTCTTACTGTGTTTACCCCAGTCCAATGTTGGCATCTCTACATCATGCTTTCGCCACCTTGGTAGAAAGTCACACGGGTGCCAATTAGTCCTGGTTGTGACAAACAGGAACCAGGCACCGTGAACTACAATGGGAGGAGGCAAGGAGGTAAGTATTGAACATAGAACATAGAACAATACAGCACAGAACAGGCCCTTCGGCCTTCGATGTTGTGCCGACCAAAATAAAAAGCAATGCCCCTCCTAACTAAACCATTCCCTTCTCATCCATATACTTATCAACTAACCTCTTAACGCCACCAAACTTGGCGCATCTACAACAGCTGCAGGCAGGGCATTCCACTCCCTAATCACTCTTTGAGTAAAGAACCTAACTCTGATATCCGTCCTATAACTCATACCCCTTAATTTAAAGTTGTGTCCCCTCGTGCTAGCTTTTTCCATCCTAGGAAAAAGGATATCACTGTCCACCCTATCCAAACCTCTAATTATCTTATATGTTTCAATAAGATCCCCCCTTAGCCGCCTCCTTTTTAACGAAAACAACCTCAAATCCTTCAACCTCTCTTCATAGGACCTGCCCTCCATACCAGGCAACATCCTAGTAAACCTCCTCTGTACCCTCTCCAATGCCTCCACATATTTCTTATAATGTGGCGACCAGAACTGCACACAATACTCCAAGTGCGGCCGCACTAGAGTTTTGTACAGCTGCAACATGATGATGCGGCTCCTAAATTCAATCCCCCTACCAATAAAAGCTAAGACTCCATAAGCCTTCTTAACAACTTTATCCACTTGACTGCCTACTTTCAGGGATCTATTGACACATACCCCAAGATCCTTCTGTTCCTCAACACTATTAAGAGCCCTACCATTAGCCCTATACTCTACACATTTATTGTTCCTGCCAAAGTGCATTACCTCACACTTTTCCACATTAAACTCCATTTGCCACCTCTCGGCCCAGCTCTGCAACTTGTCCAAGTCACTCTGTAAACTAAAACACCCCTCTTCACTATCTACCACACCACCAACTTTAGTATCATCTGCAAATTTACTGATCCATCCCTCAATACCCTCATCCAGATCATTTATAAAAATTACAAACAGCAGGGGCCCCAAAACAGACCCCTGAGGTACACCACTTGTCACCGAACTCCACGATGAATATCTCCCATCAACCACCACCCTCTGTCTTCTATCTGCCAGCCAATTCCTAATCCAATTAGCTAAATCACCCTCTATTCCACACATCTGCATTTTCTGTAGAAGTCTTCCATGGGCCACCTTATCAAACGCCTTACTAAAGTCCATATATACTACATCAACCGCCTTACCCCCATCCACCTCTCTGGTCACTTTCTCAAAAAACTCAATGAGGTTAGTAAGGCATGACCTACCCTTCACGAAACCATGCTGACTATCCCCAATCAATTCATTTCTCTCTAAATAACTATAAATCCTATCCCTAATAATTCTCTCCAATACCTTGCCCACCACAGAAGTAAGACTCACTGGCCTATAATTCCCAGGAAGGTCTCTCTTCCCCTTCTTAAACAATGGGACCACATTCGCCATCCTCCAGTCCTCCGGAACCACACCCGTAACCAACGAGGACCTGAAGATCAGAGCCAGAGGCTCTGCAATCTCCTCTCTTGCCTCCCAGAGAATCCTAGGGTAAATCCCGTCCGGCCCAGGGGACTTATCCAACTTCAAACCCTCGAGAATTTCTAACACATCCTCCCTATCTACTACAATACTCCCCAATTTGCAACCCTGTACCTCAGTGCTCTCCACAGCTACATTTCCAGCACTCTGCGTGAATACCGAAGAGAAATATTTATTCAGTGCCTCACCAATCTCTTCAGGCTCCACGCACAACTTCCCACTGCTGTCTATGACTGGCCCTAATCTTGCCCTAACCAATCTTCTATTCTTAACATATCGAAAGAAAGCTTTAGGATTCTCCTTAATCCTATCAGCCAACATCTTCTCGTGTCCCCTCTTAGCTCTCCTCAATTCACTTTTTACCTCCTTCCTAGCTAATCTATAGCTATCCATTGCACTACCTGAGCCTTCAAGCCTCATCCTGACATAAGCCTCCTTTTTCTTCTTAACCAGCAAATCAACTCTTTTCGTACACCAAGGCTCTCTTACTCGTCCATTTCCTCCCTGCCTGACAGGGACATACTTATCAAGGACTCTCAGCAGCTGCTCCTTGAATAAGCACCACATTCCAGATGTTCCCAGTCCCTGTAGTTCCCTAGTCCAATCTACGCACCCTAATTCTCTCCTGATGGCCTCATAATTACCCTTCCCCAGCTATAACTACAGCCCCCAGCTTCATGCCTATCCCTGTCCATCACTAAGGTGAACGTAACCGAATTGTGGTCACTATCACCAAAATGTTCACTAACTTCCAAGCCTAACACCTGGTCTGGCTCATTGCCCAGCACCAAATCCAATGTAGCCTCACCTCTAGTTGGCCTATCTACATACTGAGTCAAAAAACTTCCTGCACACTCTGTACGAAAACTGACCCCTCTAACGAGCTAGAGCTATAGCTATTCCAATCAATATTAGCAAAGTTAAAGTCCCCCATCACAATACCCTACTACTTTCACTCCTAATCAGAATTGACTTTGCAATCCTTTCCTCAACCTCTCTAGAACTATTAGGAGGTCTGTAAAAGACTCCCAACAGGGTGACCTCTCCTCTCCTGTTTCTAATCTCAGCCCATACTACCTCAACAGACAAGTCCTCATCAAACTTCTTTTCGATCACCGTGATACAGTCTTTGACCAGTAACGCCACTCCTCCCCCCCTTCTACCCCCTTCTCTACTCCGACTAAAGCATTTGTACCCCGGAACCTGCAACATCCATTCCTGTCCCTGCTCTACCCAAGTCTCTGAAATGGCCACAACATCGAAGTTCCAGGTACTGGTCCAAGCTGCAAGTTCCTCCCCCTTATTGCGAATACTCCTTGCATTAAAGTATACGCATCTCAAACCATGCTCCACCCCACCCGTACGCCGCTGTGTTTTACAACTCTCCTCTATAACCCCCTTACTCTCATCCCTCTCAGCACCCCAACTACTTAGGATCCCACCCCCCCCCCGAATCAGTTTAACGCCCCCATCATAGCCTTAGCAAATTTTCCCCCCAAGATATTAGTCCCCCTCTGGTTCAGGTGTAGACCATCTCTCTTGAAGAGGTCCCACCTATCCCAGAATGAGTCCCAATTGTTAAGGAACCTGAACCCCTCCCTCCTGCACCATCCACGCAGCCATGAGTTCAAACTATCCCTTTCTCTGTTCATCTCTAAACTATCCCTTGGCACAGGCAAGAGTCCAGAGATAACCACTCTGCCTGTTATGGACCTAAGCTTCCACCCTAACTCCATAAATTTCTGTTTAATATCCCCTTCCCTTGTCCTACCTACATCATGTGTCCCCACATGAACAATGACTTGGGGCTGACTCCCCTCACCCTTAAGAATCTTAAAAACCCGATCTGCGACATCCTGGACCCCAGCCCCTGGGAGGCAACACACCAGCCCTGAGTCCTGTTTATTACTATTTACCCTCCTATCTGTCCCTCTAACTATGGAGTCTCCTATAACTAGGCCTAATCTCTTATTCCCCCCACCCACCTGAGCATTCTCAGCAGTCTCACCCCCAGAGACCTGCTCCCTTTGGTCAGCTCCAGTTGATTCTTCCTCAACTGTAGCCCCCAAGACAGAAAATTTATTTTGGAGGGGAACAGCCCCAGGGGATTGTCTCCCCGATTGCTTCTTACCCCTCCTCCTAATAGTTACCCAATTATCACTTATAGGAGTTACAATCTCTTTGTTACTCCTGCCTATATCCTCCTCAACCTCGCGAATTACTCTGAGCTCCTCTAATTCCAGCTCCAGCTCCTTAACACGATCCTCAAGGAGCTGCAAGTGTGCACACTTCCTGCAGGTATAATCAGCAGGAACACTACTGGTGTCCCTCACCTCATACATACCGCAGGAGGTGCAATGTACTACCTGCACTGCTTGCAATTGTGCCTGTGGGCTCCTCTGTTACTGACAGGCTGCAGAGATAGGGTCCCTCAATGGATCCAGGGTTTGGGGGAGGCTTGGGTTGGGGGAAAGGATTAACATCGGGGCTCTCGTAACTGGACTTCCCCTTGTTGCTCAGAAAAATGTGGAAATCATTCTCAGATGGTAACTTCAGACACATTCCTAGTAAAAAAAAACTTTTTTTTTGTTTTTTATGTTCTGTAATAGCCTGGTTTCATTAAACTCCATGATCCCTGAATGCCAGGAAGCCTTCAAAATTGCAGCAGCATTCCAATCTACAGTAGGAATTGCCTTTAGTTGATTTAAGAAGTGATACCAGTTGTTTTTGAAGTGTTTTGAGTGACATGAGGTGTCAATTTCACAAAGGAGATCCTCTTTCTCTCATAAGCCTCAGCTGCTTTGAAACCTTTTAGAACTGCTTTGAATGACAGGAGATGTCAGTTTCACTGGGGAGATGCCTGTTTGTATCTTGAATGAGCCACAGCAGCTCTGAAACTTCTTAGAACTGCTTTAATTAATTCCTCTAGAGCAGATTGAGAAGGGGATTAGCCAAGGTTTGTCTACACAGGGAACAGAGCCATTAGCAGCTAAAAAAGCTTTTTTGACTGACAGCAGGGCAGATCAAGGAGTTCATTATTGAGACAATGAGCTCATGTTCCATTAAGCCTGAAGTGCTTCCATTTTTCACCACACCAGTCCTACCTGGCCCCATTTTTTAAACATCCAACTTTTTTTTAAGTCTCTGACTTAAAGTAGATATGCTTTCTAGTACTGTTTAGTTTATATCTTTTTTCTCTTGCCTGCAAAGTTTCTCACTGAATCTACAAACTCCATATTACTACCTTTTTTAAATCTTACTGTTTTTTTTAACCCTGCTTCAAGATTGGATGGGCTGGGACATATACCTTTGAGATTTAAAATAATGAGGACGCCTTGACAGAGTAAATATGGAAGGACGTTAAAAGCAGAAGGCTCACCAGGGAGCATCAATTAAAAAGTGATTTCCTGAAGAATTTAAATGGAGTTGAGGGGAAATTATTTTAACTAGAGAGTGGGGGTGGGTGAGTAGAGGCAGCACATAGTTATCCATTGAAAGTTCCATGATCTACAGGGCTAATGCCAAGGGCTGAAAAATGATTCTCTTTCATCCAGCAGACATCTGATGGGCTGAATGGCCACCTGTAATTTTTTTTATAAATCTTTAGCCAATCTCCTCATTTCATCCAATGAGACCTTCAGAAGGAGGGTTCATTTTGGTTAAATAAGACATCAAAGTAATTTTGCCATTGATATATAACATGGGAGTGCAGAATCTCATCCATTTGAAGATTGGCTCAATTGATGTTTCATTAGCTCTTAGAAGTTTCGCAAATCTGATTTTTGTTGTGGCTCCTTTGTATTTGAAATTGACCTTAGAATTATGACAATGCCACACTTAACAAACATGCCAGTTCCTACATGTGAAAATTAATTAAAGCACCAGACTCTTTCTACATGATTTTTGCTTTCTCTTCATCAATATTTGCTGGCTTAAGATCTGTACGTGAAATTTCTGTGTAATCCACTGGCACTCTGGGACAACGTGAGGATGTGATAAGGCGCTGTGCAAGAATGCACATCTTTTTATGATAGTTCTTTTCATTGTTTTCAGCATCTAAAGTTAAAGTTTATTTATTAGTCACAAGTAAGGCTTACATGAACACTGCAATGAAGTTACTGTGAAATTCCCCTAGTTGGCATAGTCCAGTGCCTGTTCAGGTTAGTGCACTGAAATCAGCACATCTTTCAGATGTATCAGTGATTTCGTGGACAGTTGGTCTCTAGTAGCTATGTACACGGCTGGTTTTGGACTCTCCCTCACCTTGTAGGAGATTTTGCCTTGCAAAGATGAGATGAGATTGAAAACTCATGAAGCTAATCTATAAGTTTCCACTTTACTGCATACACCTCAAAACTCGAGTATACTGTGCCACCCTGATGCAACTTCAGAACAACATATTCTATTATCATGGGCACGTGTGAGGAATAGAATGATCAAGATGCAGTTTTCATTGGAAAAAATATAGGTTTGGTTCAGTTATATCATGGGAAGATTTTATGGCTTCACTTGGACAAGACCAGAAATTCCTATCCAAGGTCAACAGAAATTTCTGATATCCAACCCTTGCCCACACCAATTCTGTGGCAGGCAAGGGGGTAGATTTAATGGACATTGTGTGGAATATCTAATCAGTCTTGTATTGAACTAAATTTTGGAGGAGCAATTCAGTTTACAGGCTTGAAATTTTTTTTTTAGGTTTTTGCTGCAGTCAAGACTGTCTGCAGTAAATCCATAGTTAACATTCAAAAGGATTGGTCTCATAAAAGATCTAACATCAAATGCTTCCTTCATTAATGGTAGACTGGGTTATTCTCTGTTCAGTTAGAAAGAAGGAAAAGCAAGAGTAATTCTTGAATGTCAACTGAACAGCTGATCGCTGATTCAGGAGCATCACATGCCTGGCACATTTTACCTGGTGTCATTCATATGTGTGCCTTTTTTGAGTTTTAAGGTGGTTGAATCCCACGTTAGTTGTGCTGCCAGTGTATTCAGGAAACACATAAATTTTCCCATTGATGGCAGCTTAGAATTCATTCAGGAGAAAGTCACGGCCAATGACTATTTTACTTGATAATTTAAAGACATTGAATTTGGGAATGGGGTGAGTCCTCAATCCTAAGCACAGGACAAACTCTATGAAGTAATTAGTAATCATAGAATCTCTACAATATAGAAAGAGGCTACTTTGCCCATCGAACCTACACTGACAACAATCCTAACCAGGCCGTGACCGTTAATCCCACAAATATATTCTACAGGACAATTTAGCAAGGCCAATCAACCTAACCCGACATCTTTTGACAGTGGGAGGAAACCAGAGCAAACCTACACATACATGGGGAGAATGTGCAAACTCCATACAAATACACACCCAAGGCCAGATATGAATACAGGTCCTGGTGCTTTGAGGCAGCAATGCTAACCATTGTACCACTGTGCCATCACAGTAATCAACTTGCAACAATCTGCTCAGTTAGTTTTGGATGAAATTTTTCATTGAAGTTAATGGAGGGAAAGAAGTTTAAAACTATATTGTGCTTGCAATTATACTTTAATGACATTCCCTTGACATTCCACAATCACATTTCACACAGCAATAATAATTATTCTTGCAATGTAGGTGACCTTTCATTTTTTTTTTGTAGGAATTAGATATTTACCTTTCTATCTTTTGAAAGGTTCAAAGGGGCCCAGTTTTCTAAATGGAGTTAAATCTTTGACCTTCATTGGAAAGTGACAGTGACAGTGTGGCGAGGAGTTTGTGCTCAGTTGTCAGGTCAGTTTAGTGTTAGAAGATCAGCAAGGTCATAGATGCCAGTTACTGAGAAACATTCTGGATGAATGCATTTTTTTTACCCAATAAAAGCCAACTGCCACATCTGGTACTTTGAAAAGACATCATGTCGGGTTTCGATATGTGTTTCAGAAAAGAAACTGTTATTTCCACTCAGGCAAATAAATAAGTGAATATTCTTCCAATGCATGAATAGAAATTGAAAATCTGAAATGATTTTCTGTCTGCTCCTATCATATTCATTGCTGTTAAAGAAATACATCTAACTGTAAACCAAATATCTCACTGGCTCTGAGCACTGTTTGCCATGCAAATAACACAAAGAAAGTAACATTCGACATTATTCCACATTACTGCTGTGGTTTCCCGAACTCTATGGATATGTTACATAGAATGTGAGTCTCTCAAACTCTCTACACATTGGTAAATTTTATCACAGAGTGCATCCTTTGGAGGAATATTTTATTTGATAATATGAAAATCCTTTCTTCTGAAATACAAATATATTCGGTGGCACAGTGGTTAACATTGCTGCCTTGTAGTGCCAGGGACTCGATTCCCTGCCTGAGCCAATGTTTGTTCGAGTCTGCACATTCTCCCCATATCTGCATGATTTCCTCCCACAGTCCAAAAGATGCGCTTGTTAGGTGCATTGGCCATGCTAAATTCTCCCTCAGTGTACCCAAACAGGTACCAGAGTGTGGCGACTAGTAGATTTTTGCAGTAACTTCATTGCAGCATTAATGTAAGCTTACTTGTGACACTAATAAATAAACTTTAGTGGGGCTTCTTTCTCCCATTCTGTGTAATTATTCCATGTGTAGTAATAGCTGCATTAAGCAAATATACCAACATTTTTAAATGCTGTGCTCTAACACAAAACAATCAATTTATCTGTTTTTGAAGAAACTGTTCTGTTTAACTAAGTATTAAGCATATTGAAGGGTTAAACACCTGGGGTTAAATTCCTATTTATTTTTAACAAATGGGAGAATTACTTTTGTTACTTCACTTCATGATTCAGTTACCGAAGTGCATTCCCAGAACTGACACAATCACAAGCCATATATTTCCCACAATTTGATTCATTGAAGTTATAGAGAAATACAGATTCTTTTGCAAAACTGTTGAATAAAATATCTGGAATTTTTTAACACCCCATTGTTTGAGGTTTTCTGGCACTTGCCACCGCCGGGACATTTCGGTCACATTGAAGATGATACCCCCACCCTCCTAGGGATCCTTTTGGCATGGCTGGTGAGCAACTGGCTATTGACCATTGCAGGAAACACAAGATTGCATCGGCAGCCAATGGCGAGCTGCCCACAATGTTGGAAAACCTGGCACAAGGGAAACATAGACACATAGGGAAAAAAGCAGGAGCAGGCCACAGAGCCCTTCAAGCCTGTTCCGTCATTAATATTGATCATGGCTCATCATGGAATTCAATATCTAATCCCATCTCCCTTTGAAAACCCAGCATTTCTTCAAAGGCTTGCACTGACACTTATCACCCACCCTTAATTGCCCTGAAAATGTGATGGCGGAATGTTATTTTCAATGCAGCATTTTACTACAACTGTGCATTTCATTAGGCTATTTCAAAGGACAGTTGAAAATCAATTGCACTGGTGTGGGGTTAGAGTTTTGTGTTTCCTTCTTTGAAAGCAATTACTGAGTGAACCAGACGGGTTTCTAACAATAATAGAACATAGAACATAGAACATAGAACATTACAGCACAGAACAGGCCCTTCGGCCTTCGATGTTGTGCCGACCAATATAAAAAGCAATGCCCCTCCAAACTAAACCATTCCCTTCTCTTCCATATACTTATCAACTAACCTCTTAAACGCCACCAAACTTGGCGCATCTACAACTGCTGCAGGCAGGGCATTCCACTCCCGAACCACCCTTTGGGTAAAGAACCTACCTCTGATATCCGTCCTATAACTATCACCCCTTAATTTAAAGCTGTGTCCCCTCGTGCTAGCTTTTTCCATCCTAGGAAAAAGGCTATCACTGTCCACCCTATCTAAACCTCTAATCATCTTATATGTTTCGATTAGGTCCCCTCTTAGCCTCCTCCTTTCTAACGAAAACAACCTCAAATCCCTCAGCCTCTCCTCATAAGACCTGCCCTCCATACCAGGCAACATCCTGGTAAACCTCCTCTGTACCCTCTCCAATGCCTCCACATCTTTCTTATAATGTGGGGACCAGAACTGCACACAATACTCCAAGTGCGGCCGCACTAGAGTTTTGTACAGTTGCAACATGACGTTGCGGCTCCGAAATTCAATCCCTCTACCAATAAAAGCCAAGACTCCATATGCCTTCCTAACAACCTTCTCGACCTGACTGCCTACTTTCAGGGATCTATGCACATACACACCAAGATCCCTCTGTTCATCTAGACTACTAAGAATCCTACCATTTGCCCTATACTCTACACATTTATTATTTCTGCCATAGTGCATTACCTCACACTTTTCCACATTAAACTCCATTTGCCACCTCTCGGCCCAGCTCTGCAACTTGTCCAAGTCCCTCTGCAAACTATAACACCCCTCTTCACTATCTACCACTCCACCGACTTTAGTGTCATCTGCAAATTTACTAATCCATCCTTCAATACCCTCATCCAGATCATTTATAAAAATTACAAACAGCAGGGGCCCCAAAACAGACCCCTGAGGTACACCACTTGTCACCGAACTCCAAGATGAATATCTCCCATCAACCACCACCCTCTGTCTTCTATCTGCTAGCCAATTCCTAACCCAATTAGCTAAATCACCCTCTATCCCATACATCTGCATTTTCTGCAGAAGTCTTCCATGGGCCACCTTATCAAACGCCTTACTAAAGTCCATATATACCACATCAACCGCCTGCTCCATGCAATCTAATAAATAGTTTCATGATACCAACTTTCTATTTCTAGTTTGTAACAGAAAGAATTCCTGAATTGTTGGAAAGGCCATTGGGCAAAGCTCAAATTGCTTTCATCCTCCATCCCAAAACAGGGAATATAAAGGTATCATTGTCAACTGAACTATGAAAGTTCCCTTGGATCTTTGCCTGTTGTTTATCCCACTTGTGACTACAAGAGGGTGAGGTGCTTTGGTTAACAGAAAGGATAATTCATTCCTGCTTACCATTTTCTAATATTAATCACTTTAGTTTCTGTTAGGGAATTCTGATTTGAAGTGATCTGTGGTGGAACTCTCAATAACTTCACATACCTTTGCCTTCAGCTTCTAAAGCTTTCAACTAGCCAGGCAACTTCCAATGTGACAAATGTGATCCTTTCAGCAATGATTCATGAGTATTAGCACGCCTATCTTCTGATAGAAAATTATTTATAGGCAATTTCCAACTTTAAACTTTATTGTGAATTAACTCAAATCTTTTTGATAACTAGTGTTGAGGATGAAAGGTTTACTATCTAACAAGGTCATTTTGGGGGGATTTATTGTAACATAATTGTACTGATTTATGATTATTATTAATAATACTAATGCTAGAAATGTTTCAGCACGTTGTATGAGTGTGAACCATTGAATTCAGATCAGGCACGGTTGTTCAGGGATTGAGTAATGATGTATACAATGTGATAATATTGGCCAGGGCAATGCTTGATTGATTATTCAAAGGCAGCATATTACCTTCCTTTGCATAGAAATTCGATATTTAGGAATTAGTCTAAAACAAAGATTTGAAAAATAACAGGAAAGTCAGAGGTAATGGCCAGTGCGCTAGGAGATCTCCAGCTTTTTTTTTAGTTCATTCTCAGAATATGGATACCACTAGCAAGATTGTCACTTATTCCCCTTCCCTCGTTGCCCTTGAGAAGACGGTGGTGCTGAACTGTCTTTTCAAAACATTATATTCCATGTGCTAAGTGCACTTGCATAATGTTGTTTGGTTGGGAGATCCAGAAATACTTAACTAAAATAACTCCTCAGAGGTTGGTATCCTTTCACCAGATTTCCTTTAATTACAAACTTATCTCCAATCCTAAGAGCACTTCAGGTAGAAAGCCAGAATCTCACTAAATATACAGGTGAGACTTCCTGACTGGCCAAGCAAACAGTACCTCAATCGGGGAGCTCATAGTCCACAAAGACCACCTCATGGGCCTCACCGAAGTCATTTATTCTTTTGATTTGTCCAGACTATTCCACTTTCCATTCCTTTTCATTTTTAATTGTTGCTTAGGCTTTTTGATTCCTTTTTTATACTTGTGTGTTGAAATTTGTTTATTAGTGGCACAAGTAAGCTTGGATTAACACTGCAATGAAATTAATGTGAAAATCCCCTAATCCCTGTACTCCGCCGTCTGTTCGGGTAGACTGAGGGAGAATTTAGCATGGCCAATGCATCTCACCAGCATGTCTATCAGACTGTGGGAGGAAATTGGAGCAGCTGGAGAAAACCCATGTAGACATGGGGAGAACATGCTGACTCCACACAGACAGTGACCCAAGCCAGAATCAAACCCGGGTCTCTGTGAGGCAGCAGTACTAACCACTGTGCCACTATATCAGTTATAGGTACCTGATGGGCACAACTATTGTATCTACTTGAGTCATGGGGCCCATTTACCAGCAGAAATATTTAACAAATAATGTTGACTTGAGTGAATCAGGTCATGGTTTATTGGAACTATTGCCAAAGTGTTAATTATCCAGTCTCCATCCTCCATCCAGGATGATCAGATATTTCCTGTATTTACACTGATTTTCTCACTGTAACCACTTAGACTTAAAAATGACAGTGCAGATGGGCATTTGGTCAGCCACTAACAGTGCAATTTATGGTTCCCAGCTTGAGAAAGCCTTTCTTCACAGATATATTTCAAATGTAGGGTTAGGAGACAAATGGTTGTATATAGTATGGGTTTCAACAGTATACCTTGTGGATATAGAGCCCTGTTTTGTAAGAGATTTACTTACTCTGCTGGTTTCCATTTAAAATTCAGGCTGTTTCCTTTCCTTTTGTTTTGTTTTTTTTCCCCCTCAACTTTGAAGTGTTCAGATAGTTCTATCAACAAGTCACTCAGTATATGCCTGCAAATTTACAGTTTCATCAGCAGCTACAGGATCAAACTATTAATAGTTTGTACAGTGACATTTATATTTAAAATGCTGTCAGTTGGTGTAAGTGGGAATTGAGTGATGGGCTTTTTGTGTCTGAATTCGGTTCTCAATTCAGTGAAAAATACTGAAGCATTTTTGTTTTTCAAAGCTTGAAAAAAAGCTGTCAGAAAATGTTATGATTTCAACTTAACCCACAGCTGTATATTACAGCTGGGGTAACCCTTTCTCCGATTTTGGTCATATATTCTGTAGTGGTATTCTGTTTGATTACACAGCATTGATATAGTCTGACTTTTGACTCTAATTCCATTGTATTTCAGGCATACGGCGATTAAGTTAGATGTGAATACGTGGGCACCCACTTTAAAGCTACGAACCATGCTATGGCCTAATGTCAGGTTGTATCTGATTCAAGCAAAACTGCTTAAGCATTCTTGCAGAAGTTAAGTGAAATGAGCTTGGAGGCTAATGCATAGGTTGAAGGTGTGAAAGTAACATCAGTGCCTCTGTCGATTTGCTTCATAAGCAAAAACAACCCTTCTGATCTTAACTATCTATGGAGCCAAACACAAGGTGCAAGATCTTCCCACGTTGTACCTACAAGTTGTATGTGACCAAGAGGACACAGCTGTGGGCAAATACCTTCAATTTTAAATGGAAAATGTTTGCAAATCCATCCGCAAACATCAAGGCCTTCACTAGTCATTCTTGTTTGACATCTGTTAGATTGATCTTGTAAGAGATTAGGCTGAATTGGTGAAAGCCTCACACCTTGTCCGTGGATGGGTATCTCCAGTGCTGCTACAGTGAATGTCATTATGGTTAAGCACCAAATTTTCCATTCCTGCTGATAGCAGGGCGGAAACAAATGAGATTGGAGAATCTCACCCAACAACTGAGAACCTTCAATAAACAGTAGGCCTAATCCCTAAAAAGCTGATTGTCCCTGAAACCAAAAATTCCATCATAGTTTGCCTGTACTAGCTGCAGGGAGGGGGGGTGGGAGGCAGGAATAATCAGCTCAGTCCTGCCTCTCCACTTGTGTTGTGCCTTCTTAATATTGGAATAAATCAATTAAGCAACGAAGCATAAGCAGCCTCAAGGAGAGGGTATTTGTTCGTTGGGTGGTTGAGATTGCACCATGGGGGTTATCCTGCTTTCTGGCATATCTTCTAGAAAACAAGATCACTGGCTACATGTCAGATAGGCAATTTAAAGTTTCCATCTGCTGAGATAAACAATCACGAGCTGCATATCTGCAATTTGTCTTAGATGCATTCTCTACTGAATGTGACTCCACAATAAGATTATTGACATGGAATAGTCCCTAATACTTATTTCATTTAAAGTAGTCATGAAGACTGGCACATTATGGAAATTCTTATCCTTTAAGGACAAAGAACTCAACACTTAAGATGAATTTTTCAAAGAAACCTCTCATGGATAAAGGGTTCATGTTTAACTTTATTTATTAGTGTCACAAGGAGGCTAACATCAACAGCGCAATGAAGTTACTGTGAAAATCCCTTAATCACTACTCTCCAGCATCTGTACGGATATATTGATGGAGAATTTAGCAAGTTCAATGCACATAATCAGCATATCTTTTGGACGGTGGGAGGAAACTGAAGCATCCGGAGGAAACTCATGCAGACATGAGAAGAACTTGCAGACTACAAGCTGGGAATTACATTTGCGTCACAGAAACGTAGAAGAAAGGAGCTGGAGGAAGCCATTTAGCCCTTCGATCTTACTTTGCTATTTATTACAATCATGGCCAATCATCCAATTCAATAGCTTAATCCTACTTTCTCCCAATAACCTTAGATTCTATTCATCAAAGGTGCTATATCCACCTTTTAAATGTGTTCAATGTTTTGGCATCAACTACTTCCTGTGGTAATAAATTCCACAGGCTTACCATTCATTGGGTGAAGGAGTATTCCCTCACCTCCAGCCTAAATGGTCTACCCTGAATCCTCAGATTGTGACCCCTGGCTTTGGACTCTCCCACCATCGGGAACATCTTCCAGCATTTACCATGTCTAGTCCTGTTAAGAGTTTGTAAGTCTCTATGAATTCCTAGCTCATTTGTCTAATCTCTAGCAAAAACAAGCCTAACCTATTTAATCTCGCTTCATATATCAGTCCCACCATCCCCAGAATCAGCCTGGTAAACCTTCGCTGCTTTCCCTCAAGAGCAAGAACATCCTTCCTCAGGAAAGGAGACCAAAACTGCACACAATATTCCAGGTGTGGTCTCATCAAGGCTCTATATAATTGCAGCAACACATCCCTGCTTCTTTACTCGAAACCTCTCACAATGAAGGCCAACATGCCATTTGCCTTCTTTACTGCCTGCTGAACCTCCATGCTCACCATCAGCGACTGGTGCACAAGGACACGTGCTACAGACGTCCCTCTCCCAATTTACAGCCATTCTGGTAATAATCTGCTTTCTTGTTTTTACTTCCAAAGTGAATAACCTCACATTTATTCAAATTATACTGCATCTGCCATTGATCTGCCCATTCATCCAATCTGTCAGATCATTCTAAAGGATCTCTGCATCCGCATCACAGTTCACCCTCCCACCCAACTTGCTATCATCTGCAAACATTGAGATGTTACATTTTATTGCCTCATCCAAATCATTAATATAGATTGTGAATAGCTGGGGTCCCACCACCAATCGCTGTGGCACCCCACTAGTTACTACCTGCCGATTTGAAAAGCACCCACTCCTACTCTTTCCTACTCTTTTTACAAATTCCTACTC
Source organism: Sphyrna mokarran (assembly GCA_024679065.1). Lineage (NCBI taxonomy): Eukaryota > Metazoa > Chordata > Chondrichthyes > Carcharhiniformes > Carcharhinidae > Sphyrna > Sphyrna mokarran. The sequence continues at coordinate 18,865,759 of JAGIQG010000023.1, read as the reverse complement.
TTTGTTTCCTCTTTGCCAACCAGTTTTCTATCCATCTCCATACATTTCCCCAAATCCCATGTAATTTAATCTTTCACAAAAATTTCTCGTGCGGGGCTTTGTCAAATGATTTTTGAAAGTCCAAATATACCACACCTACTGGTTGCCCGTTGTCAACTCTCCTTCAAGTAATTCCAAAGATTCAGCAAACATGATTTCCCCTTCATAAATCCATGCTGACTCTGTCTGACCCTGCCTCTGCTTTCCAAATGATCTGCTATAAAGTCCTTAATAATGGAATTGAGCATTTTCCCCACTACCAATGTTAAGTTTACTGGTCTATAATTCTCTGTTTTCTCTCTCCCTCCTTTTCGAATATTGGAGTGACATTAGCTACCCTCCAATCTGTAGGGACTGTTCCAAAGTCTATAGCATGTTAGAAAATGATCACAAATGCATCAACTATTTCTACGGCCACTTTCGTAAGTACTCTGGGATGTAGGTTATCAGGGATTTATTCACCTTCAATGCCATCAATTTTCCCACACCATTTCTCATGAATATTGATCTCCCTCAGTTCTTCCCCATCTCTAAAGCTTGCATTTTCATACATTTCTGGCATTTGGTTTGTGAAAACAGAATGAAAGCATGTATTCAATTTCTTGGCTACTTCTTTGTCCCCTATTACACATTCCCCTGTTTCTGTCTGGAGGTACCTACATTTTTCTTCACTAACCTCTGTCTCTTCGCATATCTATAGAAACTCTTAATGTCAGCCTTTATGTTCCCTGCAAGCTTACTTTCGTACTATATTTCCCCCTTAATCAATTCCTTGATCCTCCTTTTCTGAATTCTAAACTGCTCCCAATCCTCAGGGCTATATTTTTCTTGGCCAATTTGCATTATTCTTCCTTAGATTGGATACTCTCTCTAATTTCATTTGTAAGCCATGGATTGGCCCTCTTACCCATTTTGCTTTTATGTCAGACAGGGATAAACAGTTGCTGCAGTTTCTCCATGCATTCCTTGAATGTTTGCCATTGTCTATACATTGTCATCCCTTGAAGTAACTCTACCCAATCTACCAAGGCCAACTCACATCTCATATCCTCATAGTTTCCTTTATAAAGATTCAGCACCCCAGTCTCTGAATCAACTACTTCACTCTCTATTTTAACAAAAAAAATTCTATCATGTTATGGTCACTCATTCCCAAGGGATCTCGTACAAGTAGATTGGCAGTGATTCCCTTCTCAATACACAGCACCCAGTCTAAGATGGCCTGCTGTCTTATTGGTTCCTCCACGTAGCGGTCAAAAAAAAACATCCTGTATACACCCCAAGAATTCCTCCTTTATAGCATTGTGACTAATTTGATTTGCCCAATTTATATGCAGATTAAAATCGCCCATGATCATTAGTTTTCCCTTATCACACACATCTTTAATTTTGTATTTAATGCCATTCCCAACACCACCACTGCAAGGTCCATTGCGCTCTGAGGCAGAAATGCTAACCACTGTGCCACCGTGCTGTCCCATGTCTTTTATTAAAAAAAACTTCAAGATTTAGTAAAACGACAACCCTACTGTAAACTAGAATTGAAATAATCTTTACCTCATAATGCTGAACCTTGAGTGAAATGAATCATTTGAAACTTAAATTCAAAAGGAACATTAACATCAAAGCATTAAACTCCCTTGATGATTAAGACTGGAGCAGGGGGATTAACTATGCATGTATACACAAGTCACTGAAAGCTAATTTATGGGTACAAAAGTAATCATAGACTAGTGGAAAACTGATCCCAGTCCCAAAAGAGTTGGAATTCAAAACTTGGAAAGTTGTGTCAATGATGTAGAGATTCTTGCTCACACTCCATCTGGAATATTGTGTTCAGTTTTGGATCTCAGACCTCAGGAAAGGTGTATACGGAGAGAGTGGAGTGCAAATTCGCCTGTATCAAACAAGGCATAAGTGATAAAATCATGTGGACATTATGCATATACTTGGCAGTATTCCATTGACTTTGGAAGATTGATCTAATTAAAGTAATTAAATGATAAAGAGACTTGTCAAAGAAATTAGATTTTCTAAGGGATCCTTAGAGGGAATCAAGAAGTCTGACAACACCAGATTTAAGTCTGGTGTTGTCAGACTTCCTGCTGTGTTTACCCCAGTCCAACGCCAGCATCTCTACATCAGGGAATCAAAATACAGAGACAGAATCCTACTTAATTCGATTAGATTTATTATTGTCATGTGCATTTTCATATAGTGAAAAGTATTGTTTCTGCTTGCTGTACAAGCAAAGCATACCACTCATAGAGAAGGAAATGAGACAGTGCAGAATGTAGTGTTATAGCCATTGCTAGGGTGTAGACAAAGATCAACTTAATGCAAGATAAATCCATAAAGTCTGATGGGGCAGGAGGAAAGAAGCTGTTCTTGAGTCAGTTGGTATGTGATCTCAGACTTTTATATCTTTTCCTGACAAAGAAAGTGCAAGAGAATATATCTAGAGCATGTGGGGGTTCTTGATTATGCTGGCTGCTTTTCCGAGGCAGCGGGAAATGTAGACAGAGGATGGTAGGCTGGTTTGGATTGGATTATGTTCATGACCTTTTGTAGTTACTTGCAGTTTTGATCAGAACAGCAACCATACCAAGCTACAATACAATCAGAATAATGCTTTCTATGGTGCATCTGTATAAGTTGGTGAGAGTCATAGCTGATATGCCAAATTTCCTTGGTCTTCTGAGAAAATAGAGGTATCGGAAGGCCTTCTTAACTATAGTGTCGGCATGGGGTGACCAGGACAGGTTGTTGGTGATCTGGACACTTAAAAACTATGAATGGAGCTGAGTTATTTTGGAGTGAAATCAGGAAGCATTTTGCACAAACAAAGGTGTGTGAAAATTGGAAATGATTGTCAACCAAATTGAAATTGATGTAATTTTGTTATCCAAAGGTAATGGGATATTATGTTGCATACACTAGTATATGGAGTTGTTACTGATGCAGAAAGCCCTCTAGTGAGAGGTGCTACTACTCTTTTACACCCTTAACCACAAGTATCAACACTACTTTGAAGCAATCACAAGTGTGTCGGACTGATTATGTAGCTGGAATTGTTGATACTCGCTTATCAAAGCAAATATTTGATGGAGAGCCTGTGTCTTGGGTGAAATCACAAAGGGAACTCTGCAAGGATACTCTAAAGGCTTCGCTTTGCAGTTTAGATATTAACTTCAGGTCCTGGATGGAGTTCACTCAGGACCATTGGATCTGGCACAACCAAATAGAAGATGTTGTGGTCTCTTTCAAAAACAATCAGTATCAATCAGAGATAGTAAAGAATATGCAAGGAGTACAATTCTGGAGCTGCTACTCATCCAAGACTCAATCACTTTGGTATCCGGTCTTATTTGCTGCAAAAGCCTCTGGGTACAAAGTGGCCTTAGCAGTCACCTACCTACTCACTGGAACCCTACCAAACACCTGAGATAATAAACATCTTTGCCTCGAAGGATGGATAAGAGGCGAAAGTCACGGATCAACCATGATCCCATTGAATAATGTTGCAGGTTTGTGGAGCTAAATTGCCTGGTAAGATCTGTGGATGGTGAAATGTTTGGTGTTGCAACTCTGTGGCAGCAATGGCTATCATGGAGCTCAGACTGAATACTAACAGCTGTGAGGGCCCCCTCTAAATCCCCATTTTTATTCATGGTACACAAGGCCTAACAGATCGTTGAAGCCTCATTGCTACTGCGAAATGGTAGATTTTGTAAAGAAAAGGCCTTGAGTTTAAACACTTCTGACATGCTCAATATCACTCCTTGTGCACGCCCTCACCTCTCGCCCACCTAAGCCCATTCAAAAATCATCTTGTCACCCAGATTTCATTGGCAAATTGCACAGTCTGGGACATTAAAATGTGGGTCAGACCAGAGAAGAAGCTTGGTAAGCAGTGGCTTAAGATCCTCGTACATAAAGATATCAATGATAAGATGCAAAAGTGGATAAGTGGAATTGAGGGACAGAGCTGACAAAAAGAAACATAGCCTAGAGATGTTGATCAGCCCACACCCCTCCCTATTCTTGTGATGGGTTTGTTATAGACAGGGGAGAAGAAATGAAGTGAAATCCCCACTTCCCTTCCACAATGTCCAGGGCAGTGTGGTTATTTTGGAAAGGTAAGTATGTGTGTTTCTAAGTTCCCTTTAGCATGCGGACAATTTACCGAAGCAACAATTTACCAAAGCATGGGTTTAAAAGTAACAAAGTATTTCTATTTGCACACTCATCCCAAAAAGTTGAATGGTGACATGACATTCACAGTTCACCCACACACAGGAAAGATAGTGCACTTCTACAAGAGTTAAACCAAATGAATAATTAACAGTTCATGTGTCTGGTTTATTTTAGGTGATCACATGGTGAAGGCCTGGTAAAGAAAGGTGTTTTTCCACTAAAGATGGATCCAAAATAGAAGTCAGATTTCGGTGTTGTTGCAGAATTCCCTTGAAAGGGTGGATGTTCAGCAGACCATGAAGTTAGGCACTTGTGGCTTCCATATCAGGAGGTCAATCTTCTTTACAGATGGATTTAGAATTAGGAAATCAGGCTAGGAGGCTTTCAAAAGGCTTCAAGTTTTAAAAAAGGCAAAAATGACACTGTCTTTTTTTCTAGGTGGTGTTTGGTGTTTTCCTGCGGATTGCATTGGTGGCTCAGAGTCTTAAAATAAAATTCATCATCTGAAGCCAGTTTTAGTCATCTGACCAGTACTGGTATCATCCAACCAGAATGGTATGGAAATCCAAAACTATCACTACACAAGATCGATAGTGATCTTTCATACTTGGCTGGTGGATACATGTCTCGTCAGCTTCCTTTCCTTAAATTGGAAACTTGAAGACATGAACCGGCATTCACCCAACACTGGAATTCCAGAGGGCAGTCCATGTAAAGGTCCATTGAAGTTGGGCAGGAATCTCAGGTTTTCAGGGAAGCGCGATCAGAGAATCCTGCCCATGATCTGGGAGACAACTGATTCCACGGCATAATGGCAGGATGTGAATTCTACAGAGGAATGCTGTCTGCACATTGGAGGCATGGGGAAGGGGAGAGGTGTTGGCCTCTCAGGATGATTTAAGTAGAATTTTCTGGAAGCTTGAGATAGTCCTTTGGATATCCAAAAATTGCCCCAGCCTCTTGGCAGTCACCTTAGCCACACTTATGAGTGCCTATTTAAAAAATATGTAAGACAATTCCAGAATCTTCCAAAGCAAACACAGCCCAACATTGAAGTTATGTATAGGAAGTGCCTTTGCTGTGTTTTATAGAATAATTTGGGAAAAATATTGTAGTATACTTATTTTGAGGCAAACCAAGACTTTCTGCGTAATGCTATTTGTGAAATGCGTTAAGTAGATTCAAAGTGTAATTCGACTAATAAAACTTTGCTTTCTACATCATAATCTGTCAATAACCAACAATAATACACATGGGATTCATTAACTTGTGTCTTGACAAAATTAATATTAGTACATACTAATATACAAATATAATTCTAAAATTCCACTTGCAGAACTAAGAGATGGTAATGGATGATCTACAGAAGTTGGAGAATACACATCCAAGCAAAGATTTTTTTTTAAATGAGTAGAAATTATATTTACTCTACTTGAAATATTCTCTGCAATCCTTTGGCCAAAGATATTCCCGGCTCTCTTCTTTTTATGGGGAAATTCATTCAATTTTTATGTACCAAATTATATCGCTACTTTTTTAAGAGCTCCCTAATTGTGCATTTCACCGTTGCCTCAATACCATACTGCGTGGCTGGTTGCCTAACGATGCTCCCTATCTGTCTCTCTGACACTCCCTGCCACTTTCCAGTGCTATATTGCATTGTGATTTACCTCTGGTTCTGATTACACCCACTGTGTCACCCCTCAGTTTTGGCATTGTTGTTCACTGCTATTCTCTACTTGCTGATGGGCTTTGACACCAACTCAGTTGGAGAGGCAGCTGGGGAAACGCCGTGGGGAAGAACAATAGCTGGCAGGAATGAAACATTTATTTTCAATGAGCTGTATTATTGATCCAGCACCGGTGGTAGGTAATACTTATTTTTCAAACCTTATTAATGCCCAGAAACCAATGCTCCAGCCACCATCAGCATTCCTGTGCACTCACATTTCATTAAAAGATGCTCTGCTCCGTTTTGATTCTGGTTTGAATAGTTCATCTTCTTTTCTTGCTGCCTCCTTTCTTCTAACTCTTTGAACTTACTAGCTTTAGTCCACACTGAAATGTAATTCTACAGATGTACTCTGCTGAACACAGGCGTGTAAACGAGCAGCAAATTAGTTGCGTTCCTGAACACAAAATGGACATTCATAACTCTTCGCAGTTTTGCGTTGCCTGTGGATTTGAATGAGAACTGCAATTATTTATCTTTATATATGGCTGGGCCATTTAATCACTGGCCAGCAAAATGTGGAGGCCTTGAGTTAGTTTGGGTGAATTGATTTTTGAACAATTACAAGTTATTGCAGAAACTGGAGTGCAAGTGTTTGTGGGCCAAAATTCATTTTATTTTAAATACTCAATGTTTTGGGATAATTTCAGTCGATTCCGCTGAGGTCTCAATGATATCTGGCAGAAGACCAGAGGATTGGCCCAGTGGTTGGCACTACTGCTTCACAGCACCAGTGATCCAGGTTCAATTCCCGGCTTGGTTCACTGTTTGTCCCTGCATATTCTCCCCCGTGTCTGCGTGGGTTTCCTCTGGGTGCTCCGGTTTCCTCCCACAATCCGAACGACATGCTGGTTAGATGGATGGCCCATGTTAAATTCTTCCTCAGTGTACCCAAACAGGTGCCAGAGTGTGGCAACTAGGGGATTTTCACAGTAACTTCATTGCAGTATTAATGTCAGCTTACTTGTGACTAATAAATAAACATTTTTAAAAAATATTCAAATTCCAGACACCAATATTCTTCAGCTATGATTTCAATCCATTTTCCATCAATACAATTCATAATATTTTAATTCTGTTCTTTGTAAAAACATTGGAAGACAATTGTATGTGGGTTGAATGTGAGAACGCAGGTAGCTGCCATCATGGGAGCTTGCGTCATCGTGAAGCTTTCAAGCTTAAAGTCATCATATTCAAGTCTCTCTGCTTAATGCCACTGTATTTATACATGATGCTGTCTTGCTGTGTGACAGGAACAAACTATGAAGCAAAGATCGATGCCTCAATCACACCAAATTCCGAAGAGCGATTTTTAAAGACATGTCCCCCTAATTACACTAATGACAAATTAGTAATCGAAACAACAGCGGCTCACTGCAAGATTAAATCGATGTCAGAGACACTTTGTCAAGGGAAAAAAACACCACTGAGTGAAGGTCAGAGTGTTTGTCAGCCTCTGAAAATTAAAAAGAACACCGTGGTGTCTTCCTTCCTGTTAATACAGTCAATTGCTGTTAACGGGAAAACACTTAGTTGTCACCTGGGGAACAAAGTGATGCTGGATACGGAAATGCCAGCGTTTTTCCCTCAGGAAGTAATCTCCCTTGATAGAAGAGATTGAGATGGTTCCCAAATTTTGGAGTAGTGTTAAAAATAAGCTCCAGCAGCATCAGAAGGATTGCTGCTTTTGTACAGCTTAGTACATATTTAGCATATTCATTCAAAATGCTGCAATGTTTATGCACTGATTTTAACTGCAGCCCTATCCAACACGATGCCCTGTCGAGAAAGAACAACTGACCCTAGTTCAGCTGACATTCCTTCGCTGTTTGTTTTGTTTCCACTGTCTCATTGTGGATGAACAGCAGAACAGCGCACATGAGCAGAGAGAGAAATGAGTGACAAGTGGAAGAAATGAAGTGTAGGTGGACATTTGGGAAATGGGTGCAGACACAGTTGGATATCTAAGAAAAGGAGAAGAAGGTGGCTCCATATCCATCAACATCTCCATCATCCGAAATGGCAGAGACTGACAGGTGCTGTGAGAGACAAGGCAACCACTTCTAGCAAAAAGAGCCAAATTGACCATCCCTTTTGGCCTTTTCCCAAGATTCTCTTCCCAATGGGTGCTAATATTAAACCAATTAGCTTCACTCCAAATGACATTTAGGGAAGGGTTGAATGCGTTAGACTTTGTGAAAGCTGCGGATTTCAGCAATAACCCCCGCTGTAGCACTGAAGATCTATGCACCAGAACTAATTGGCCACCTAGCCAAGCTGTCAGATGCATCATAACTTTGCTCAAATGATGTGGGAACATGCCAAGTATGTCTTTTCCATAAAGATCAGTATGAATCTAGCCATCACACTGACTTCCTCCAATCATCAGCAATTTATCATTGACCAGACGCTTAACTGGACCACAACGATATAAATATTCTGGCTGCAAAAGCAGCTTAAACGCTTGGAATTCTGAAGTCAATATCCTATCTCCTGACTCCCCACAGCCTATCTACCATCTATAAAACACAAGTCAGGAGTATGATGGAATCCTCTCCATTTGCCTAGATGAGTGCAACTCCAACAACACTCAAGGAGTTTGGTACCATTCAAAAAAAGGGAACCTGTTTGATTGACGTCCCATCCACCACTTTAACTCATTGTACCATTGGTGGAGAGTGTACATTGCAAAATGCACTGCAGCAACTTCGCAAGACTCCTTCAACAGCACCTTCCAAACTAGTGACCTTTATCACATAGGAGAACAAGTATGGTCCACTAGATATTCCTCTCTAAGTCACACACTATCCTGACTAGGAATTATATCACTATTCCTTCCTTGTTACCTGTATCAAAATCCTGGAACTTTCTTCCCAACATCTGGTATTTTACAGTGATCAAGAAGGCAGTTCACCACGGCCACCTTGGGGGCAATTAGGGATGACAATTAATGCTGACCCTGTCAGCAATGTTTCACATCTCACGAACAAATAAAAAGAAAATTGATTGAAAAAGTTGCCAAAAGTGCCATTAAGTGACATCTACTCATCAATATCGGCTCTGTTCCCACCAGTACCATTTAACTGCAGATTCCATCACAGACTCAATATGCCTGTAAACACAAACTGAATGAAAGAGAATAAAACAGAATTTAGCCATGTTTGAAGGCTGAGCACTTCGAAGGTCAGTGGTAGATCATTAATAAACCATCCACTGGCTGGAAGAATGCATGTTATTGAGGAAAATGATTGTAGTTGTCAGAAGCTAATCATCACAGCCCCAGCACATTGCTGCTGGATTTTCACAGTGTAATGTCCTCAGGCTAAGCATTTTCAGCTGTTTCATCAATATCCTTTCTTCCACCATAAGGTTAGGAGTGAAAATATATTTTCAATCTACTCATCAGTGTTCATTTCTATTCACAATCTCTCCGAATCTCTCGTTCTGGTAGTGCAGCAGCCCATGCCAGTGTACAACTTGTTTGAGGGCAGTCAACAAGTGGGTATAATATTGCTTTGTATTTATATGGCCATTGGCACTAACCACTTCCCCTTTGCCTCCCAAGGACACTAGCATTGCTGAATCCTTAATTTCTTGGGGAATTACCTAGTGTGGATGGGTACAACACAACAGCAATCAAAATGCTTCATACCTTTCAAGATAAACGTGTGCTCCATCAAGGGTTCAATATCCACTCCCATCAAGACTTATGCACTATGTTTGTAGTGTATTTTACTATGTCCAGGATGCACTGCATCAACTTGCCAATTTTGACAGCAGTTGCGAGTAGAAGGTGCTTTCAATGAGCAAGAACAAAAATATTATAGGGAACATCATTACCCCAAAATCTCCTCCAAATCTTAGACACTATCCTGACTCAAATATAAGCTGCTACTCATCCAGTTCCCCTGCTTCTCTCTGGCAAGAGAGAATGAAACACACTTAGCTGCATTGATCAGGAAAACTTGGTGACCTCCCTTATGCAGTATTGGATGACAAGCTGCAAGAGGCAAAACAAAGCTCCAACTCCAGCAGCACAGCCACACAGTTCATTGTCAGGAGCTGTGTAAGTGTCCATATCAATGTGTTCCTCCCCCTGCAGTGAGGTTATACTGAGGTTGTGGCTGCAGCAGGGGCAAATTTTGGTGAAAGAACTCATATTGAAGCACAGATTTGTCAAATATTGTTCATCACTGAGGCTCGGGTAAGACAATTATTCCCAGAACTCCCTGAGAGGATATGACCTCCTGCTAAGAATCCTCCTCCCTTTCTGCTTCCTCCTTCCAGCAGCTTGTTCTTCATTTTGTGGCCTCTGTTCACTCTCCAAGTCTTGCTGTGCCCCAAGACCATGCATGCCCTGGAGCACTTGGCTTCTGCAGACATTTTGTAGTCAGCAAAAAGACTGCTATTTTAACCATAGAATTTCTACACTGCAGAAGGAGGCCTTTTAGCCCATCAAGCCTGTGCCAATAAATATCCCATCTAGTCCCTATCCCCATAACATACTTACCCCTACTAATCTCTCTGACAATAAGAGGCAATTTAGCATGGCCAATCCACCTAATCTGCACATCTTTGGTATGTGGGAGAAAACTGGATACCCGAGGAAACATACACAGATACGGAAAGACAATGCAAACTCCCCACAGACAGTCACCCAAGGCCCGAATTGAACAGAGGTTCCTGGCACTGTGAGGCACTGTGTGCCACTGTGCTGTTACACAAGTCCCTCTAGACTTTTGCTGCTGAAACATTTGTAGAAAACACTGAGCACTTACAGAATCATAGCAACAGCCATTGTAAATCAGCCAGCAAGTGACCCATGAATAGTTGCTGATCCATTAAAGAGTATTGTTGTGGGAAGGGGGGTTCTACCTGCTGTGGATTGCATGTTCAGCAGGATGTTAGCTGGAGCATTGAATGGCAAAATGGTACCCTGCATTAAACCAACATTGTTCACTGACTGGTGTCATGATCCATCTACTCTGCATAATTCCAGTGCCCACTCCCTATGCTCAGGTTAATCCCGTCACCAATATAGCATTCTACGCAATTTGCCCTAAGAATGGCATGCGGAATGCTAATAGTCTTACATAGCCAGCGTAAACAATCCCAATGTTTCTAACGTGTAGTTCTAATCAATAGCAACAAAGAACTCAAACGTGTCTGTAGGAAAAAATGTTCTATCCTGAGGTTGTGAAAGGCTCAGCACTCACTGGGTGTGCTGCCCATGTTATTGATGGCATGTTAGTAATAGTCACATCATTACTAGAGAAAGTGTTTAACAGATTTAATTTATATTCTTGTCCAATTAATCTATCTTGTTCACAGCAGCCAAAAAAACAGCTGCGACTGATTTCAGGAAAGGATGCAAAACAATCCCAGCATTGTCTCTGTTATGATAGTAGTATGCACAAGTAATATTTTGAGAATTCTCACGTGATAATATAGCTTTGATTTTTTTTTTAATTACCATAAGCCCTCACTTAATGTTGTGGCTGCATTCCTGAAGACTTTATGTGAATCATGAGTTCCTATTAGAATCAATGTTAAAGTCAGAGCTACTGTTCCATCAGATATTTCTTGTCTGGGAAATCCAATGTATAAGTTGAAATATTGTAACATATATGTGCAACTCCTATGCATTCCTAGCTAGAACAACTTGCAAATTAAAATATAACAAAAATACTGTATAAATTCAAATGAGATAACATTGAGCCACCCAAACAGATCCTGAGTAGCACAGCCTCTGTATCTCATTCACAACACTCCTGAAAATCAGTTCAACTTATTGCTTGCTTTCCTTTCTCACTCCCTCTATCGCTCTCCTTCCCTCTCTTCTTCCCATTCTATCTGTCTGCCTGTGTAGATCTCTCTGCTTTCCCTCTTTCGCCCTCTGGGTGGGATTTTCCAGCTGCAATCATCCAAGACTGAAAAATCCAGCCCGAGGTTGACAGATCTTTGTGTTGTCCTGCCCTATCTACTACCATTCCCATGGCAGGAAGCACAGCAAAATTCCATCCTCTCTCTCTCTCTCTCTTCCTCTGTCTGTTTCAAATTAAGGCAGCATCATGGCTTCTGGTGCAGTTCAAGCATCAAACATGGCCCTGGCTGGCCCAAAATGCCATGAGTGAGGTCAGAGTGCAGATGACATGATACTTAAAGCAGTAAAGCCGATCAGAAAATGAGCCCGAAAGAACAGATAACATTAAAATGAAACAACATTAAGCAGGATGACTTAAAGATTCACTAGAGGATATTTGTCCATATTAGTTCCCTGCAATTTTTAAATGATGGGTCTAATAGTTCCTTTGCTTATTATTTGATTTGATTTTTTATTGTCATATATATTACTATACAGTGAAAAGTATTGTTTCTTGAACACTATGTAGCCAAAGCATACCTTTTATAGAGAAGGAAATGGGAGAGTGCAGAATATACTGTTTACAGCCATAGCTATGGTGTCGAGAAAGATTAACTTAATGCAAGATAGGTCCATTCAAAAGTCTGATAGCAACAAGGAAGAAACTGTTCTTGAGCCGGTTGGGAGGTGACCTCTACTTTTGTATCTTTTTCCTTACGGAAGAAGGTGGAAGAGAGAATATCCGGGGTGCTTGGCGTCTTTAATTATGCTCGCTGTTTTACCGAGGCAGCAGTGAGTGTAGATAGAGTCAATGGATGGGAGGTTGGTTTGCATAATGGATTGGGCTACATTCAGGACCTTTTGTAGTTTCTTGTGATCTTCAGCAGAGCAAGGGCCATACCAAACTGTGATACAATCAGAAAGAATGTTTTCTATAGTGCATCTGTAAAAGTTGGTGAGAGTTGTAGCTGACATGTCAAATTTCCTTAGTTTTCTGAAAAAGTAGAGGTATTGGCATTATTTTTTAGCTATCATGTCGACATGGGGGGGTCCAGGATGATCTGGACACCTAAAAACTTGAAGCTCTCAACCCTTTCAATTTTGTCCCAGTTGATCTAGACAGGGGCATTTCTACTCTGCGCTTCCTGAAGTCGATGACAATCTCTTTCATTTTGTTGACATTGAGGGAGAGATTATTGTCGCCGCACCAGTTCACTCGATTCTCTATCTCTTTCCTATACTTTGTCTCATCATTGTTTGAGATCCAACCCACTACAGTGGTGTCATCAGCAAACTTGAAAATCGAGTTGGAGAGGAAATTTGGCCACACAGTATTGTATACATTTATACAGTATTACTGTTATATGGCTTCTGTATTTCTTAACTAAAGTCATGTTGCACATTGTGTTCTCACTGAGTGAGTCTGTAGAACGTATAGCCTGTTCCTCTACTTTGGATACCACCCAGGATCTGATTCAGTTGGAAGTCACTGTCATAAAACATTTGTGCCTTTATTGGATCATTTGTATTTTTTGTTGCTGGTAACTGGGTACACGGAGTTAATTCTGGCTTCTGATCCTTTCTGCAAGACGCACCCAACATTCTTCTCCGGATCCTGCTGGAGTGTAGACGGGGCAATTGAGGCCTCCCAGAGGGTTGGGCAGTGAGGGGTGCCCCCTGGATATTGCCAGCTTGGCAGTGCCAGCCTAGGCCTACTGGCACTGCCTGAGAGGAAAAGTACCAATGTCCACAGAGGACCTTGGCAGGGCCCATTGGGCATTGGGCAATGCCAAGGAGATGGGGTGTAATGGTGGGTGAAGCCTAATGGGGTGGAGCCTCTGGGGGGAGATCAGTAGGGATGGGGGATCCCACTGCCACTCTGCACTGGGATCGCAAGCAGATGGAATGAGGCCAGTGATTCGGCCTGGGCATTGGGGCGGAGGGGGTCAGGACTGTCAGTAGGGGAGGGGGAAATCGGGAGATCAGGGTTGTGGTGGAGAGTGGGGGGATAAAGGCAGCCCAGTGGGCTGGGGATTTGAGGCTGGCCAGATATGTTTGTGGGGCCAGCGACCATGCTACGGAGGGGTCGGTCAGCCACTGAGGTGGGGCCACGGGGTTGGCCAGCGATCAGGCTAGCCAGCAATTGGGAGGCCGACAGACAAAGGCTGCTGGTATGTGCCAATCTTGGAACTGGCAGAGTGGTACATGCACAGTGATCCGCTTTGTGCCATGCTGCTGGCGTCTCCAGCAGGAATAGGCCCTGACCACAGATTTTGGAATGATTCACACTGGTGCACACTGCAGTGCAGAGTATGCGAGATTCGTTTTGAAAATCCTGCTGAGAAAAAACAGTGAGATTTACTCCAGGTGTTACATGAATTCAACACTTCAAATTTTTGGGCAGGTATAAAGATGATGAGGGGGATAGATAGAGTGGAAATGCAGAGACTATTTCCTTAGATGTTACTTGTTACTTAGGGGCATAACTATAAGGTTCATGGTGGGAGATATAGGAAGGATGTCCGAGATAGATTCTTTACTCAGAGTGGTTGGGGTGTGGAATGGATTGCCTGCTGCGCTATTGGAGTCAAACACTTTATGAATTTTCAAGCAGTTATTAGATAGGCACATAGCACACACCATAATGATAGGGACTGAAATAGCTTGATCTTGGGTTTGGACATAACTCGGCACAACATAAAGGGCCTTAGGGCATGTACTGTGCTGTACTGTTCTATGTTCTGTGTTCTATGTTCTAATCCCATCACAATTAGCAATGAAGTACCAGCCATCCAGTAGAAATATGAAAAAATACAGGTATTGGTTAAGAGGTTTTGTTAGAACACATTTTGTAAAGATTTCTGAGTGATACTTTTATGAATAAATTTACAGCCTTGTGCCAAGAAAGGATTAATTTTAAATTAATGTCTCTGGTAGAATTTTATAACTTGTAGAAATGAGCAACTATTTTTAAGGACCTAGTTGTGCACAAGAAAGACTCAAAACATTTTATTGTTTTTACTGCAGGCATTATGAAGGATAGCAAAATTTGTGCAATAAGCCCCCGGAGGTAGAAGTTCCCTCACCAAAATCCCTTTATTTACAAGTCTGACAACATCACGCAGAATGCTTTCAGTCAGCAGTCTACGCTCCCAGAGTCCCAGAGGAACTGACTCTCCTGGTTAAATACAAAGCAAGAGGCTCTCTGGTCCATCAATTTGGCTCTTAATTAAAGAGTTCATGTTTTAACAGGCCCAGCTCAATTGCCTGATTAAAGTCATTACAGTTTGCAAACTCACTAGTTTATATTGACCATAAGAACATACAAAGAAGGAGCTGGAGTAGGCCATTTAGCCCCTGGAGCCTGCTCTACTAATTAATGAGATCATGGCTGTTATGCTAGTTACCTTGAATCTGTATTCCACTTGTCACCGATAAGTTATCACCCCCTAGCTTACCTGGAATCTATCCACCTCTACCTTAAAGATATACTAAGACTCCTTTTCAGGAAGATAGTTCCAAAGATTCACAAAGTTTTAACTTCATGCAGAAGTCCCAATATGTACAGAGCAGTTGTGAATTAAGACTAATGGTTTTAAAGGTCTTGAACAGATTCTTGTGAGAGAACAGACAAGCCCCTAAAATCACACGACAAAACTTCCTGTAGATATTCCACAGCATTCCATCCATGTCACCGATGGGCGCTCATGCTTTTGCTGCCATCAGATCATGAAATCACTGGAAGCCAGTCATTTTGACATTGTAGTTGTTTTTGATAGTCTTTGAATGATCTTCATTTTCTGCTGCAAGACTAAACATTTTTGTTCCATTAAACAGCTAAACCAACTAGCTGATGCTGTGAAACCTTTGCTGAACTCTGGGTTTGATTTGATCCACTTCAGAGCAGATACTTGCATTGCATTTCTTTTGACAACAAAGCAACTCTGTTTATTTTCAAGGACCCAATGCCACACATAGTTCTCTAAAGCAGGTCAGTGACCGATCCCTGGTCGCACTTTCCCTTCTTCTGGGCAGATTCCTGCCCCTTCCATTCTTGTACCAGTTTCTCACAGATTTGACGGTAGTACAGGGTGGTTAGCACTGCTGCCTCACAGCTCCAGGGACTTGGGTTCAATTCCAAGCTTGGGTCACTGTCTGTGTGGAGTTCACATGTTCTCCCTATATCTGCATGTGTTTCCTTCGGGCGCTCTGCTTTCCTCGCACAGTCCAAAGTTGTGTTGGTTAGGTGCATTGGCATGCTAAAATTGTCTCTTAATGTCCCAGTAATGTCCCGGTAATTTAGCATGCAATTTTGGCATGCTAAAATTGTCTCTTAACGTTCCTAGCTGGAAACCTGCTTCATTCCTTTTGCAGACAAACCCATTTCTGTTGGTCAGTCACTATGACAATCTGCTCGGTGTGAATATGTCTTAGAATTTCGCACAGTTTCTTAGCAACATTACCCTTATTATCGCCTTGATCCCAAATGCTAATTTACAAGACATGTATAATCTTAAACATATACTTTTGAGCTGAAAAATTGAGACTGACACCCAATACAAGTACAACATTGCTTAGCAAAAAAGAAGGGTCAATTTAAATGCTGAATGTTGGCCCAGATATGCAATCTGGCATTGAAAAAATTGAGTGTTTTGTAAGACATGATCTGTGGTATGCTGCTTATTAGCTTATAGCGTGAGTAGATTGACTATACATTATTGACAAGAAATATTGTGGTACAGTGTGATACTCCCCACTTCACCAACACTGAGTGACAAGGATTGTCGCATTCAAACCTCTTGATATTGGGTACTGTTATGATGGAGGTCTGATATGGAGACTAATAAAAGACCATGAGCTAAGTGGAAATAAACTACTGGAATTGTTTATTAATGCATCCATTCCCTTACACACTCAGCATCCAACTGGTAAGGCAAGCTCCACCCAGGTGAATATTGAGTCCGTGATGACCTAACCCATTCCCTTAAAATGAACATGCACCAACATACGTGTGTTGACTTGACAACAATTTGTGTAAAGTGTGTTGGGATAAACATGTCGTGAGATTTTTAAATCTGAGGGTTTTCCAGGTTTATTTTGACTTGAATAAAGATTATTTGACATCCCTTCTAACCAACAGCTTTGTGACAACAGAACTCTCAATTTCTTAGCTCAGATTAAATCAGTTAGAAGGCAGCAGAGAAAGCTGCTCCCTCCTGAGCCAATATTCAACTTGTGTTTCAAAAGTCAATTCCATGTGGAAAAGAAGAATAGAAGTTTGTGTTTTACTATTATGTATGAGGTCTGATATAGAGACTAATAAAAGAGCATGAAGTAAGTAGAAGTAAACTACTGGAACTAAAAGAGAAATACTGGAAAATCTCAGCAGCATCTGAGAAAAGAGCTAAGGTCTCGAGTCCAGATGACTTTGTCAAAGTTAAAACACACTACTGGAACTGTTTATTAACATGTCTATTCCCTAGCAGGCTCAGCACCCATCCAACTGGCAGAACAAACTCCCTCCAGGGTTAACATTGGGTCACGGGTCACTTAACCCATTCCCTTTAAGAGGCATGCCTCAACCTACATAACAGCTGCATAGATATTGGGTGTATTCTGGGTCATAGGGACATAATCTGTGATACTAACTTGAAGCAGAATATCCTGTGTAAAAATCCAAACATGGAAGAGCCATGAGAAGCTTTTGCTTTTGCTCCAAAATTCATCAGCTTCAGATATTCTTGTCAGGTTGTAGGAAGCTAAGCAAGTCTGACCTGGTTAACCTAGTACAAACAGTGTAAAGTAATGGTATTAACATCAGTGGCAAGCCTGCATTTTCTTGTTGGTGAAATTTAAGCAAAGCACTGCAACTTATTTCCCCTTGAGGTATCCATAATACGATTTTCATATCAAACTGATTTGTTTTTGTCTGGTCGGTTTGGATAGTCTGCTTCCTGGAGAAAAACATATCTAAAACTGCAGACTTGAGGCCTGCAGGCACCTGTACCACATTTTATATCTACTCTCCATGGATGCAGGCTTGCTCTTCTCTGGCTTTTAATTGTGCCAGAATATGTATATTTTATAAATATATATATATACTTCCAACTGCAATCTTGGTCCTTTCTGTGAAGCGTTCTTTCTGTGAAGCATGACTCCCTTACCAGATTTCAAGATGCATTCAGGAAAATGTCTCTTGCATGGCATCATTCCATCATTCCAATAATGAAATGTATATGATTTGCAGCAACAAGACTCATTCAGGAGGAAAATACATTCATTTAACAACTGCAGTAATTTCAGCCTCAGCGTGGCATTACATCGCAGCTCTAATCACAATATTTAACTTGCTAATAATTAATCAATCATTGGACCCTCGTATCGGCTAAACTAGAGTCGCTTCAGAAGCCGACAGCTATAATCTTCCCAGTGAAGATGTGTAATTTTCGTAGCAACAGGCTACTTGGCAGAGAACCTGGCCTTCTTCCCTCCAGTGGCTGTGGCTTCTCGATCTGGCAAAGGAATATCGCAGCAAGTGGCCATCCTTCCTGTCAGTGTGAAACTATTTCTTTTCCTAATCTTCAAAATAATGACAAATCATTGGATAAGCGCATCATGAGTTTTGCATTCTATTAAGGTCCTGGTGCATTACTCCAGTTGATCCAAATATAAATCTGACAGATGGCTAGAGCGTTTGTTCAGTTCGCGCGGCCAGGGCGGGTGTAGGGCGGTAGGGATGCGGTTGGGAGTGGTGGCTGAACCCTCAAACGTACGTGGGTTGGGAGCTAAAACACTTTCAAATCTTAAACTTGATCCCCCACCCCCGCTGAGTTTCACCTGCATGGGGGTGTGGGGAGGTGGGTGGGTGAGCTTCCGAACTGCTTCCAAAAAATGAGTTGCTCAATCCTATAAGGGAGTTCATTTTTAGCACAAGGATGTCGGGTTTCTCTAGAAGCCCACTAGGTAGTAGGTCTTTTCTTTAGGGCAAAGAAGGCTGAGGGGGAATATAATTGAGGTGTATAACATTATGAGGAGTATGGACAGGGTGCATAGGTTGGCTGGTCAATCACTAGCGGGCATAGTTTTGGGGTAAGGGGTAGGAGATTCAGAGGTGAGATTTGAGATAACAAATTTCACTCAGAGGTGGTGAGAGTCTGAAAAGCACTGCCTGAGAAGATAGATGATGCTGGAAACCTTACAACCATTATAAAATATTTGGATTGGCATTTGAAATATCGTAACATTTAAGGATATAGGACAAGTGCTGGTATTAGTGTGACTTAGTGCTAGTTAATGTCAGTGTAGACTCAATGGGCCAAAGGTATTTTCCTGCTTTATGATTCTATGACTAACTAAATGCATTTACTGCACATCGTGTGGGTCAGGAGGAACAGGAGCATGCCTTTAAGCACCAGCAAGCTTAGCTCTTTACATATCTAATGACCATCGACCCACCTCCATCACCTAGATACGATTTATCGCCCCCATTCCCCCTCCATCCATTGAATAAGGATGCAGAATGGAGGTTGAGGTAAAGTTTTAACATTTCAGATGACCTCACCTTCAATTTAATCCAAGTGCTATTTTGAAATCCATATCCTGGTTGCTTTCCAGTCTGATAGGCAGCCATTCAATAATCTGGTTGACAGTCGGATAGAAAATCTGGGTATAAAATGTAAAATACACCCTGCTGGTTATTCCTACATAGTAGCTGGGAATCTCATCTTGTAGTTAATTTGCTGTAGATATGATGAAACCTATAGATTTGGGTTTATCCATCCATGTCTCTCAGTTCCTCAACAACTTCAAGTAAACAGGTGGCAGGGTGGCACAGTGGTTAGCAATGCTGCCTCTAAGTGCCAAGATCCTGGGTTCAATTCCAGCTTCAGGTGACTGGGCCCCATTTTAAAATTTTGACTCTAAGTGCTGGTGGACTTGAAACTGGGAGTGTTTCAGATCCAACCTTTAGACCCGTTCTCAGGTGCCCCCATATGCACTCTGCCTGAAAAGATATCAGCAATTCCGAATCGTGCTGCAGAAGCCTGTGGATGGGGCTTAACGCGCTTGAAATCCTGTAACTCCAACTGCGTATGTGCAGAAAAGAAGATAGAAGGTGGGTCCCGTGCCACATCGCTCCCAGGCTAGGTAATGTCTTCCCCTGGTCCCCATGGGCATTGCCCCACCACCACCACAACATTACTGACCCTCTTATCCACCCCCCCCCATGCCACCCAGACCGATCATGGGCCCCTTCTCCTCTTCCTTCTGCTGATCTCACTCCACTGAGTGGCAGTGGACCCCTTTCACCCCTGTTCATCTCAGGCAGAGTGGCAGTGGATCACCTTCCCACCTCCACCGATCTCAAGCAGACAGCCAGCAGATGCTAGGCACCTACCTCCTCACTAACTGGAGCGCCCAGACTGGACATTGGCATGTCTGTTTCATGCCAATTCTGGATGGGTGAATGCGATGGTAAAGGGGTAACGGGCGCAGATCACATCCAACTTTACCAAGTTTTCGCACCTGAAAATGGGCACAACTTAATGGTAAAATCAGGCCATCTGTGTTTGTACGTTCTCATCCTGTCTGCATGACTTTCCTCCGGGTGCTCCGGTTTCCTCCCACAGTCCAAAGATATGTTGACTAGGTTGATTAGCAATGCTAGATTGTCCCTTAGTGTCAGAGGGATTAGCAGGGTAAATACATAAGGTTATGGGACTAGGGCCTGGGTGGGATTATTATTTGTGCAGACTTAAAGGACCAAATGGCCTCCTTTTGCACTGTAGAGATTCTAAACATTTTATCTTCAGCAAAAAATAATGCACACGTCTTTTTACATAGAAAAAGATAACCTTATCATAAATCTATGCTTTTATTAATGTACGAAATCCCCAGCAGTGCTTTAGCGATATAAATAGCCAGTAAGCTACAGGAGAGTTTTTAGGACAGACAAGATTGAAAAGAGGGTTGTTTAAGGAGATTTATAAAGGAACACAAGAGTAGAGGACAGGATTGCGAGGAGGGTTTTTGGTAGGGACAAGGTGATTGGTATGAATGTTCAGCTTATTTTGATTATTTCTCCAAAGTACAGGAGCGTGTGCTTCAAATTGAAAAAAATTATGGAAGCATCAGTCATTGAAAATGTTTAAGGGAGGACAAAAGGACAAAAAAAGTACAGCACAGGAACAGCCCTTCGGCCTTCAAAGCCTGTACCAATCATGATGCCCTGACTAAACGAAATAAAAAATCTGCCCATACTCAGTCCATATCCCTCTATTCCCTCCCTATTCATGTACCCATCCAGATGCCTATAAATGTGCCTGCTTCCATCATCTCTTCTGGCAATGCGTCCAGGCACTCAGCACTCTCTGCACGAAAAATTCCCCCCCCAAATATTTGTCTTAAACTCTCCCCCTCTCACCTTGAACCTGTGCCCCTTAAAGACTGTGATAGATTTCTGATTAACAATAATGTAATGGGTTGAAGAGAATCCCTACAGTGAAGAAGGAGGCCATTCTGCCCATTGAGTTTGCACCTGTCACAATCCCACCTATTCCCGTAACCTCACATATTTACTCTGCTAACCCCCCCGCTGACACTCGGGTCAATTTAGCACGGCCAATCAAGCTAACCTACACATCTTTGGGCTGTGCAAGGAAACACTGTCGACACTGCAATATACTGGAGTGATCACTGCTACTTGCCAAGCATGGTGTTTGCTATCAAATAAACCTAATGGACTTTAACCTGGTGTTGTGAGACTTCTTATTGTGTCTACCCCAGTCCAATGCCAGCATCACCACATCTTGAGGGTTTCCTGCCAGGGAGTAGGGTTTAGAGAAGCAGTCATGCAGGGAAAACTCCAGAGGAGGACGCAGATAAAAGACCTGCTGCTAATAGCAGAAGAGTGGAGGCGTTGTCGGGGGGGAGCATAGAGTTTGCGTCGGGGCATTGTTGCATATCTCTTGGGACAGGGAGGAATGTGACCCAGTGGTGGTCTGTTGGGGAAGTTTGAGGGACTGTTCTCCCTGAAATGGTTCTCATTTCCTTTCAGCTGAAAAGCTTTCTGAGCACTGGAAAATCCTCTGCCATGATGTAGAGATGCCGGTGTTGGGCTGGGGTAAACACAGTAAGAAGTCTGACAACAACCAATTTATTTGATAACTCACAAGCTTTCGAGGCTCTGCTCTTCGTCAGGTGAATGAGCACCTCTGCCAGCCAGGGGTAAACTGAAGGCTGTTAGACCCATTCCAACTTCCCAGCAGCAGATTGGCTGCTCACCCTAATCACACATACCCCCACCACCCCATCTGTTAAATAGTGGGTGTGCAGATTGGAGCGTGGTTGGGGTCAGGTTTTAACATTTCACCTTCAAGTTCATCCCAGTGTCATTGATAGAATCGTAGAATCCCTATGGTACAGAAATAGGCCATTCAGCCCATTGTGACTGCCCCACTTCGCCATTAGAGCATCTTACCCAGATCCTATTCCCATAACGCTATGTAGTTAACCTGTTAATCCCCCTAACCTACACACCTTGGAACATTAATTTAGCATGGCCAATCCAACCAACCTGCACAACTTTGGACTGTGGGAGGAAAGCAACGCATCAGAGGAAACCCACGTAGGCATAGGGAAAATGCATAAACTCTGCATAGACAGTCACCCAAGGCCAGAATTGAACTTGGATCGTGGCGTAGTGCCACTTTGCCACCATTCCGCCCTAACAATTTTCAGAAAAACATGTCAATCTGTCGTCAGTTCATGCAAAGATATTGGGATGAAGATCATGTTGTGAGGTTTTCAATCTGAGAGTTTGCCAGGTTCGTTTTGATTTGGACAAAATTATTTGATGATCTTTCTAACGGACAGTTTGGTGACAATAGAACTCTCAATTTCTGAGCTTAAATTAAATCAGTTAGAAGCCAGCAGCAAAAGCTGCTCCATCCTATTGTTTTAACCTGAACCAGTATTCAACTTGTGTTTCAAAGGTCAGTGCCATGTCATAAGGAAGCATGGAAGTTTGTGTTTTGATATTTCAACAAAAAGAGTAAAGGTTGTAACTGCGTAGTTTTGTGCTGTGCATTATTCATTGACCACTCTAATGTTAAATAAATTTATATTATATTATTGATACTAATATCTGCTAAATGTAAGTTAATTTCAAATTCTGCCTCATGTATCTTCAGGACATTTTTCAACTTCTTCCATTTTTCTCTCAATCATTTTTGTATTTTCTTTCAGATGATTCGTTGGTTAGGCCTCACTTAGAGTACTGCGTCCAGTTCTGGTCGCCGTACTACCGGAAGGATGTGGAGTCCCTGGACAGAGTGCAGAGGAGACTTACCAGGATGCTGCCTAGTATGGAAGGGCTGTCTTACGAGGAAAGGTTGAACGCACTGGGGTTGTTTTCCCTTGAAAGACGTCGGCTGAGAGGGGATCTATTAGAGGTATATAAGATTATGAGGGGTATAGATAGGGTAAATGGTGGTAAGCTTTTTCCACCATTAGATTCGGATAGAACGAGGGGTCACGGCCTTAGGGTGAGGGGGGCTATGTATAAGACTAATATTAGAGGGCATTTTTTCACACAAAGGGTAGTGGGGGTGTGGAATGCACTACCGAGTAAGGTGGTGGGAGCAGGCACGCTAGGGTTGTTTAAGGGTCTCTTGGACAGCCACATGAGTGGTCTGCAGATAGAGGGATATAGAAGGACTGTTTAAATACTTTAATTGTTTCCACAGGCTGTTCGGTCCACCTTGTTGACCAACAAGGTGCATGCATTCGGCAGGTCGTGTGAGGGCTGCTCCTGGATGTTACTTCAGGAGTGGCCTAGTGCTTCATGTCGTTAGTGTATGCTTAAACTGGACCATCAGATGGGCAACATGACAGCTCAGAGACTATCGCTGTTGCTGTGCAGACACATGGATTTGGGCCTGTGTCTGTGGGAGTTTGCGCGTTCTCCCCATGGTTGAGTGGGTTTTCTCCGGGTGCTCCGGTTTCCTCCCACATCCCAAAAATGTGCTCTTAGGCTGATTGGGTAACAAATTGTCCCTATATTGGTTTCTATATGTCATTAAGACGTTAGGATGGCGGCGTGGGCTCGTTGGGCCGAAGGGCCTGTTTCCCGTGCTGTGTTGTTCTTTGTTCTTTGTTCTTTGTATGATCAATTCAGTGCCGATTTTCACTTTCGACCTACACCTGCTAGGGACTTGAAGCTGACCAAGTTAACATGGAATCCTTTTAGCCAGGCGAAAGAGGAGACATTAATCTCAACAAAACTCTGGATGTTATGTTAATACTGGCATTCAAATCTTTCATTACAAACATTGAGTTGCATTAGTAATGTTTAAAAATGTCAAATAGGTCAATGGAAAAGCAGATTAATTGTCCCGGATTTTGCATTGGAAATGACAGTGGAACTATCAGCACATATCGTTAATCAGGAACAAATTAAAACAGCAACTTCTAGCTTCCCCATGTTCACTGTTAAATGCAGAAATAAGGAAGTTGCTGTCTAATTGCCCTGTTCTACCAGAAGCTTCATTTGAACAGCTCTTGCCAAGAGACTTAATATTCAAATACATGGAAGGCTGTGTAGTTGTAGTGCTTCCTCACTAAATATGCCAGAAAAGGCTGGGGTTTGCCCATATTTTTAAGGTAATGGAATGCCATTACCTTAAAAAGTGCAAAGAGCAAAGAACGATGCAGCACAGGAACAAGCTCTTCAGCCCACCAAACCCGCAACCAAACACGTTTTATATCTGTCTATTTGTCTCCCGTCCATTTGTCTATCAAGCTATACATTGAAAGTTGCTAACATGCCTGCTTCCACTACCTCTACTGGCAGTGCTTTCCCTACACATACCATCCTGTCTGTGTGAAAACCTTTTCCCCCATATTTCCCCTAAACTTACCACCTCTCACCTTAAAGCAATGCCCTCTTGAAGTCGACCCTTCCACCCTGGAAAAAAACCTCTGACAATTCACCTTATCTATGCCTCTCATAATTTTGTAGACTTCTATCAAGACGACCCTCAGCTTCCATCTTCCCACTGAAAACAATCCAAGTTTAACCAACCTCTCCTCACATCTAAAACCCTCCAGACCAGGCAACATCCTGGTAAACATTCTTTGCACCGTCTCCAAACTATCCATGCCCTTCTGGTAGTGTAGCAACCAGAACTGCAAGCAGTATCCCAAATGTGGCCTAACTAAAGTTTTATAAATCTGTTACATAACTTCTTTGCTTGATATCCCAACCAATGAGGGTAAGCATGATATATGCCTTGCCGACCAGTTTACCCACCTGTGTTTCCACACTCAGAAATCTGTGGACCTGTCCGCCCAGATTCCGCTGTATGTCAATGCTCTGAAAGGCTCTTCCATTTACAATATAATTCACATCTGAATTTGATCTTCCAAAATGCATCATCTCCCATTTGTCTGGATTAAATTCCATCTGCCATTTCTCTGCTCAAGTCTGCAATGTATCTAGATCCTGCCATATTCTTTGACAATCCTCATCACTACCTGCAGCTCCACTAATTTTTATGTCATCCGCAAACTTATTGATCGGACCAATTACATTTTCCTCTGGATCATTTATAAACATTACTCTGATCCCTGTGAAACACCAATAGTTACTGATCTCCATTCAGAAAAGCACCCTGTCACTAAGCCTTAAGTCTTAATTATTGCCAAAAAATCTTTCTCCAACTGAAGTGTTATTTTTACAAGTGCGGGATTTTATTCCTTGCATGTTTAATTGTTCTACTTTTATCGTCTCTCATTTTCCTTTGCTTTATTTTTCATTGCTTTCATACATTATTTGACAATGTATTAACTATTGTACCTTTCTGCTTTCGACTCTGACCACCTCAGCACCCAATGGCTTTGGATTTCTAATTAACAACCAGTTCCAGTACAAAAACTCTTAGGGTGGAATTTTCTTGCCCCGCTTGACACGGGAATCAGAGCGAGCAGGATGCAGGCCATGCAAAGGTGCATTGACTTCAGGCAGAATTTTCCAGTTTTGGGCAGCTGGAAAATTTGCCTGTCCCTGAAGAATATAATACTCGACTGGCACATGTTGAACACTGAAAACCAATGAACTGAAACAACCATATACGACAATCTTAAAAATCTTAGTAAAATATCTGTGTTTGGCACCCTTACCGATGAATTAGTTAGAAATGGAATTGCCAGTGGGATCCATAGTGATCTAGTCTGCAAGCAGCTACTGCAAGAGAAAGATTTACAAACAACCATTAACATTTGAACGTTGAACAAACTCTCTGACAAAAAGCAGCAAGCAAATTAGGTAGGAAATGTTGCAGTACAGCGCATGCCCTGCTCCAACTCTGGTAGCCTTCACTCTCAGAACATGATGTGGAGTTGCCAGCGTTGGACAGAGGTGGGCACAGTAAGAAGTCTCACATTACCAGGTTAAAGTCCAACAGGTGAGTACTACCTGATGAAGAGGCAACATCCTGAAAGTTCATGCTACCAAATAAACCTATTGGA
This sequence comes from Sphyrna mokarran, assembly GCA_024679065.1. Lineage (NCBI taxonomy): Eukaryota > Metazoa > Chordata > Chondrichthyes > Carcharhiniformes > Carcharhinidae > Sphyrna > Sphyrna mokarran. Next base: position 18,839,402 of record JAGIQG010000023.1, on the reverse strand, counting down.
CTTTAACCTGGTGTTTTTTTTTTTTGTTTGTTTTTTTTTAAGCAACACAGCACGGGAAACAGGCCCTTCGGCCCAACGAGCCCGCGCCACCGTAATACCAAATCATTATCCTATTTTAATAGTCCTATATAATAATATATATATTAATCCTAATTTGGAAAATTTTCACCATAGGGACAATTTGTTACCCAATCAGCCTAAGAGCGAATTTTTGGGTTGTGGGAGGAAACCGGAGTGCCCGGAGAAAACCCACGCAACCACGGGGAGAACGCGCAAACTCCCGCAGACACCGGCCCAATTCCAAGTGTCTGCACAGCCACATCGATAGTCTCTGAGCTGTCATGGTGCCCTTCAGGTGGTCCACATAAAGCACTCATATACGACATGAGGTACCAGGCAACCCATGAATCAACATCCAAGAGCTGTACCCGCACCACCTGCCGAATGCGTGCTCAAATTATGGACTGAATTACCTGTGGAAAAAAGCCGTAGTTAAACAGTCCTAATATATCCCTCTATCTGCATACCGCTCATGTGGCTGTCCAAGAGACCCTTAAACAGCCCCAGCGTGCCTGCTCCCACCACCTTACTCGGCAGTGCATTCCACACCCCCACTACCCTTTGTGTGAAAAACTGCCCTCTAATATTCGTCCTATACATAGCCCCCCTCACCCTATGGCCATGACCTCTCGTCCTATCCATTTCTAAAGGTGGAAAAAGTTTACCTCCATTTACTCTATCTATACCCCTTATAATCTTATACACCTCTATGAGATCCCCTCTAAGCCGACGTCTTTCAAGGGAAAACAACCCCAGTCTATCTAATCGTTCCTCATAAGACAGTCCTTCCATACCAGGCAGCATCCTGGTAAACCTCCTCTGCACTCTCTCCAAGGACTCCACATCCTTCCGATAGTACGGAGACTATCCGTGTTGTGAGACTACTTACTGACCCTCAGAACAGAGCAGCTTGTCATTAGGCAAACAAAAGATGTAGCAAGTGGAATCATTTTCCAAAACTCTGCAGATCAAAATCAGCCTTCCTTTGCCACTAATCACATTGCAGCTGGTCAGTCCTCCAAGGTTAGGAGTGTTAGCAAGGTGAATAAATTGGAGCTCATCCAAATTAATCAAACCACTGAGCCTCCAATAACACTCTGCTGTGAGAGTGTTATCACCGCCAGAGAGAAAGGTGAGATTTTCATCACCCTGAACATGATTTGCAGCAATGCAAAACTGAAGGTAAAGATTAACGCTGGAACAAAATTAATGTAGTGCCCAGCCACACGCTACAGGAACTAGACCCACATGCAGCACTAGACTCTAATACCTAGGTGGGCCTTGTGGCTTGTGGCAGACAAACCATCCACACTGTGGTCAATCTCCACTACACACATGGCAACTTCAAGTTTCATATAGGTGACGAGAACGTAAGGCCACTGTTAGGTCTTCAGGACAGCAGGACACTGGGATTCATCCAACTTGGTCCAGAAGTACATGCTCCGCAACACAAGACCCCAGAAATGAGAGCCTACAAAGACCTCTTCAACTGTAACGTCATTGGTAAGCAGAAAGTTGTCAATGAGGTGCATTGGATGATGACACTGAGGCTCATAATTCCCACAGACAAAGCACCAGAATGGGTTGCAGCAATGGTGGCTGCAAAAGGCAAGAAGGCACAGTCAGTGTTTGCATTGACTCAGTGCACTTGGACAAGATGCTGCTCAGACCTCATCAGCCTATGAAGACAGTGGGACAGATGACAACAGACATGGCCAATGCTAAGGTTTTCAGCATCCTGGATGCAAAATGGGGGTTTCACCTGATTCATGCTTCCTGTAGGCAGATATTATTTTTCTTCATATGCTCTACAGGATCCCCAGTGGCACCGAAGTCTTCCAACAGCGCTTGAAGCAATTCTTTGCAGGCCAACTCTGTGAGACCATCATTGATGACATTCTGGTCATTGGAATGACCAGCAAGAACATGATGTATGTATTTGTCTCATTCTTGACAGGAACAGGACTATGCAGTTAAAGCTTAACCCTGCAAAATGCAGAATCAGGGTCAGCCAGGTTCCCTTACGTGGGTCACTTACTAACAACCAATGGCGTGAAGCCAGATCCAGACAGGACAATGGCTATATGGGAGATGGTTACCTCAATGGACAAGCACAATTTACGGCGCTTCATTGATATGACAAATTAACTTTCTAAGTTTACTCCTTATTATAGTGAAGTCACTGGACCTCTTAGTCAGCTCCTCCATCAGATTGTTGGATGGCAGGCGCACCATACAATGGTCTTCAACAGACTCCAACAAGTACTTACAGCCCCACCAGTACTACACTACTTTGACATTTGAGCATTCATATTTATATCAGCAAATGCCTCCTAAAACAGAATTGGTGCAATGTGCATCCAAAATGGCGGGTCTCTACTCACACTGAGACTTGTTATGCTCAAATCAAAAGGAAACTCCTAGTGCTCATCTTTGTATGTCAGAAATTTCATGCCTTCAGGTATGGTCAGGTGTTGAAAATGATGAGCCCCTCATAACTATCTGAAAAAGCCTCTCCGCTCTGTGTCTGCATGACTGCTGGGCATGATGCCAAAGCTGCAACAATGTCAGTGTTGTCTATAAACATTTTAAGGAACTGTACTTGACAGATGCCCTTTCCAGTGTCTTTCTATTCACTACAGACCAAGCAAATTGTGAGGAAGACAGAGACATCTCCACAGTAGAGAGTTCTCTTCTTAGAATCCAGGATCTGAAGCATTTAGATGATCACTTGAAATGCCATAGTATACAAGCTACAGACCAAGTGCTAGATAATAGGATTAGAATGGATAGGTGTTTGATGGCTGGCATAAACACAATGCGTCTCTTTCTGTCTGTAAAACTCTCTGACTCCAGAATGCAAAGATGCCCCACAGGAGGCCATTACGTGTGCAACTGCACAACATCATCATGAGGGTCTAGCCAGAGTCCTCAAGTGAGCTTCCCCATGAATTCTGCACGTTCTTCATTATTAGTGATGAATTAACAGTACAGAATGGAATGATACTGCATGGTTAACAATTCATCATCCCCACTTCTCTTCAGAGGTACTGCACCCAACAATTTCACCAGGAGCACCCAGGATAAGACGAAACCAGATACAGAGCCAAATTATCACTATACTGGTCCATTATGAATGCTGATATGGAATGGGAAGTCTCCAGATGTGCACCATGCAATGCACTCAAGCAGCATTAAGCAAAAGAGCCAATGTACCTGTATGAGGTCGTGAGTCTCCCATGGTCATTCACAATGGCTGACACCTTTGATTGGAGCAGTAAAAAATATTTGGCCTTATTCAACTTATTTTCTGGGTGGTTTGAACTCAACTACATGAGCAACAAAATCATAATCCAGCTGAAGAGACATTTTGCCACAGAGGGCATCCCCCAGAGACTCCTGACAGGCAACACTTGCCAATTGGTCTCCACTGAATGTGGAAAATTTGAATACAGCTGGGATTGTGAACATTTCACATGTAGCCCCCTATATTCACTGTCCAACAGTATGGTGGAACGGGCAGTGTATTCAGCTAAGCATAGAATCCTACAATGCAGAAGAAGGCCGTTTGGCCCCTTGAGTCTGCACCAACTACAATCTCACCCTATTCACGTTATGTTATGTTCTTATGTAACCGTACATACTTACCCTGCTAATACCCTGACACTACAGTCAATTTAGCATGGCCAATCAATCTAACCTGGTAAGAAGTCTGACAACCTAACCTGCACATCTTTTGGACTGTGGGAGGAAATTACAGAGCACTCAGAGGAAACTCAAGCAGGCAATGACCTGACACCACAATTGAACCCGGGACCCCGGCTCTGTGAGGTAGCAGTGCTAACCACTGTGCAACGATGCCGCTACAGAGAAATGCTGCACTCCTCAGCCTGTTAAACATGACATGACAGGGTCTGCCTTTTTCACCACATTGACTATTCTCCAGGGTGCACCAAAATGATGACTCCTACTATCAAGGCTCTTTTGCAGCCCAAACTCGAAATCAATGTGGGAGGTGCCCCCATTTAACACCAAATAAGAGGAAAAATGTACGCTGATTGCAATGCCCACAAATATGGCCCTCTAACACCTGGTTAGATGGTCAGGATCCAAATCACACATGACCACAATAGGTTGGCAGTGGTACACAGCCAATCCTCATGGTTGAACATTTACCTGGTAGCCTCAGATAGTGTCCAGTCTGTTCAAAACCACGCTCACCCTCTACAGGTATTGGAACCAGCACTGGAGAATACCACAGTGCCCCAGCCATCCATCCTACAACACAGACCTCCCTGTACCAGTGGCTCATACACAGCAAGACCTATTCCCACTGAGTACATTGAGGGAATGCACCCTGTCATCCATGCTGGGAACACCAGCCTGGAATACCAGTCTACAGCACAGCCAACTGGCACAATTTCACACTCAGAGCGTATGATCAACCCAAATACACAGATCTAGAACTACATAACAAACTAATCAACAACTAGCCTTCATCCTTCTTCAAACAACAAAACCCAGGGCTGGGTTGAGTAGGAGGTGATGCAAAGGGCTATACATTGCCTGCAATAGTTTAATTTGTGTTTCACCTTAAGTAGTTAAGTGCTGTCAGGCTGTTCCATCTGTATAATATAAAATGGTTTATACACAGTTACTGCCCGCGCACACCATTACATTACTAAGCCATCAATTGCCCCAAATTGAAAGGGGGAGATACAGACTATGTGATCACATAATGATGTGGCTACTTATAGGGTCAGGTGATGAGAAACTGGGAGTTCCCTACAGACTGGGAACAGAACGGAAGCATGTAAGAGCTGCTCAGACTACATAATAAATTATTGCTGCTATAAGTCCTTGAGCGCCAATCTTTGGAACCCATAAGACCGTAAGAAAAAGGAGCAGAATTAGGCCATTTGGCTTATTGAGTCTGCTGTGTATTCAATCATGGCTGATAAATTTCTTAACCCCTTTTTTCCACCTTTTCCTGATAACCTTTGATTCCCTTACCAATCAAGAACCTATCTATCTGTCTCAAATACATGCAATGACTTGCTTTCCACAGCCTTTTGTGCAATGAATTCCATGGATACACCACCCTCCAGCTGAAGAAATTCCTCCTCATCTTGGTTCGAAAGCGTGATCCCTTTACTATGAAGCTGAGCCTTTGGATCCTAGTCTCTCTGACTAATGGAAACATCTGGCCCACATCCACTCTATTCAGTAGACTTAATCTAATATTGACTCAGATTTACTCTAATAATTTGCAGCTAGGTTTTATTTTCGATATCTAACAAATACACTAACATTAATTTAAAGAATGCATTTTCATTAATTTGTAAGTTTAATGTGATCAGAATTTGACATTTTCAAATGTGACCACATAATAGTTTGAGATAATCGGATGATGGTTAAAGGCATTTTTAGTATCAGTGTATTAAATAAAATTAGGACCGAGGAGAAAAATGTTCTTATAAAAGAGACTAGGAATGGAAAGGTTTAACATGTGTAAACTTCACATTTGCCTTGTGTTTTTGTTAGCATGGTAACAGACTATTACATTAAGGAAGACACCAAGATACCTTCACAGAATCATAGAACCCTACAGTGCAGAAGGAGGCCATTTGGTCCATTGGGTTTGCAACGACCACAATCCCACCCAGGCCCTATCCCCATAATCTCATACATTTACCCTAGCTAGTCACCCTGACACTAAGGTAATTTAGCATGGCCAATCCATGTAACACCCACATCTTTGGACTGTAGGAGGAAACTGTAGCACCCAGAGGAAACCCACTCAAACTCGGGGAAAACAGGCAAACTCCACACAGGTTCTGTGAGGCACCAGTGCTAACCACTGTGCCACCTTTGTCAACAGCTAGGCTTGCAAAGCCCAATGTTGGATTTTCTATTCAAAGTCTTTTAATAAAATATTGTACTTTTTATTTACCAATCTGGATTCTCTAATGTTAATTAGAGCCACTTATTTCTGCACATTTTCTCCTCCCCACTGCACCCTAATGCCCCCATCCTTCCCCAAGGATGCTACTCGCCAGATTTATTTATATAGGTCAAGTGACTACTTTCTATTTATTAAGAATGATACATTTGAATACCTTTGGATAATTAACATACAACTTGTCTAAAAATAAGACTTTTTAGCTAAACATGAGGGTTACCATTCAATTGAACAAAAATGCTTTTAAACAGTCATTAAGCTAAAAATGAGCCATCACTTTTTATAATAGCCTTTCGCTGATTGCTCCACAGTATGTCAATGCTGTAGCCTAGAATCTGAATTAAGTGACCATCATTTCATTTAAAAAAAGCACAATGAGTATAGAAGTTTCTCTTTGCAGGGTGTGGCAGAGTGCAGGCAGGAGAAATGGTGCAGAGGCTGACTATTCCAACTGTGATTTCTTTCACCATATTGTAACCAACTCTCCACTAAATAGCATACCCTGAACTCCCACAAACATTACTCCCTGAGCTCCCCCCCGCCCCAAACATCAGCCTTTGAAGCCTCCCCGAACACCACACCCTGAATTCCCCTTAAACACAAACCCCTGAACTCCTCCTGAACATCACGCCCTGAACTCCCCTGAACACCAACCCCGAACTCCCCCGACCACCATCCCCTGAACTCCCCTGAACACCACCCTCCAAACTCCCTCCAAACACCACCCCTTGAACTGCCCCTGAACACCATCCCCTCAACTGCCCCCAAACACCACACTATGAATTCCCCCGAAATCATCCCCTGAACTCCCCCTGAACACCACCCCCTTGAACTGCCCCCAAACACCATCCCCTGAACTCCCACCATTCAGTGATACACTCTACTCAATTCCTCTGGCAGGTTCTGTTCATCATGGGCGATCTGAAGTGATTCGCTTTAACCTGCCTCAATAGCTACATTTAACAGGAGGCATGTGGAATTCTGATAATTACATTTCAATGTATTCTAATGGAGATTTTAATGAGCATTTCCATTCCTGCCACTGATCCAGATCCCCGCCCCCAACCAAAGACAGGATCGGAAACTCCCCCGCCCCCACCATCTATACCAAGGTAATTCGATATTGATGGCATACACTGACTGGATTTAAATAGATACTGTAGTTCTATAATATAGGCTTGAAGGGCCAAATGGCCTATCCTTACTTTTATTTTCTATGTATATCCCATATTGTCAGATACTTGCAACCTGAATATAGAAATAACTGCAGTCACCATTTAAACCCACATAACTGTAACACATCTGTGACCTAGAGGTTTTCAGGATACGAAAAGCAATTTGAATCAGGTGCCAAAATCAGCTGTCAGATCCTACTAGTTAACACCAACTTAAAAAAATCTGTGAAGGACAAATACTCTTAACATGAATATCAATACCACTAAAGAAATGGACTTTTGAACCCATTTTGAAGAGTCTTGAAGCAACTCCAAGCATCTTTCGACTGTGTTATTCTTTTTCCAGCCATTATCACAGTGAATCAAAAGGTTATACTTGTGCAGATGGAAGGGTGCTGAGATGTGCATGACCACTAAAATTATCTGGGAATAAGATGGGCTCCTGGATGCGATATAAAATGAGATGACAATTTTCTCTCTTCGTGCGCGCTGCAGGTATTTAAACAAACTGAGGATAGCTGTCTATTCCAAGAAGCAAAATGTTAGAGTGGATAAAGCTCAAAGTAAATAAAAGGAAGGACTGCTTGAAATACACAGACCACTTGAGACATAAAAAGGGGAAAATAAAGCAAAGTTGACAAGTGAAATAGACACACAGTTGCATCCATGGAGTAAATATTTCTCAGTCATTTAAACAGCAATGTCTCTCCATGTGAAATAGAGATTTTTATAAAATTGTATTTGTTACCTTAATATCATTCTGAGACACGCTTTTGTCCTTGGATTGCATGTGAAGTCCTCATTTTTATTTTTTATTCCATTCTTTAAAGTTACAAAGCCAGTGCATAGGCTGACCTGAATCCATCTCCTTCCATGTTGTAAAAATCCACTTCAAATTGAATCCAATTCAAAGTCTTCACAAGACAGACATACAAGATCCAAGCTAGTAATAAAAGGCATTGCATCAATTCTTGGGCTTGATCTATCACTTGGGGTGAAATCTTGCCAGAAAGTGGCAGAGTGTTGGTTGCTCACCAAAAAAACGGAGGCCAGAATTTTACTATCTCGCCCATCACAGGAATCGGAGTAAGCGAGGGATGGAACATGAAAAGGTCCATTGATCTTGGGTGCAATTTTACGGTTTCAAGACGAGTAAGGCTGTAAACTCCTGCCTGGAGTGTATCCCACCAAAAGTGTCGGTGTTTTCAGGCAAAATCTTATGCCTCATTAGCGATAATTTTTATGCCTAAGCTTCGCTCCGATTCACCCGCCCCACAACAACTTAACTGCTGCAAGAACTGAGGAGCTCCACATAAACAACTCCCCAGCACTTGTTCCACAATGACTGCAGAGGATGGCAGCCAAGAAGACAGCACTGCCCTTTCCTGAAGGGGTCCTCACACCACAATGCCAATGGAATGGAGCTGGGGCGGACACTCTCTCCTCCTGCTCTAGGAGGCAGCCTACCAGCAGGGTCACTTCCCCCACCTGGGGTGCAGTGATATCCCTGGTCAGTGCAAGCGCACTCCAGAAGAGGATGGGGCAGCACTGTTGAAAGGAGATAAATGAACTTCCTTAGGTAATTGAACCATCGCCAGCTTCCCACTGCACCTCTTTGCACACCCCTTACTACCCCTAACCCTTTCTCTGAATCAGCCATCTTAGCCTCTGCCAGCACCGGGCACCAGTTTCCTCCGTGACTCTATCCCACAATCACCATGTTCACCCAGTAGTTGATATGCTTCTCACACTCCAGCTCCCACCAAAGCCCCACACCTCATCACCATTTTAAATGTGAACCCTACCTCTGTGTCAATGCAGGACAAACTCAACCATACCAGGCATCAACCTTCCAAAGCAATATTCAGAATTGCTTTCAATTTTCTTTTGTGAAGAATGTCCTGCAATGACCCCTATCTGTCTATACATTATTTTCTTACATTTTTGAAATTAATTTTAATTCACTGTACTTCCGTAGATATTTGGGATGTTTTCTTTGTCCATTACGTTTAAATAAAGTTAATTCATTTATCTTACCACAGTTACAGTAATACATTGGTGCACAAGCAGACGGATTAGGTACGCAGCATATGTAATTCTTGTATCAAATTCAATAATGAAGGGATAAGGCCAAGGTGGCAGTGTGTTTCATTGCTGACAAAGTTTAAAGAGAATGAGAATGATTCAAAGGCTTTTGTTTCTGATTACTGAAGCAAGATGTCCCAAAGTGCTTCAAAGCCAACTAATTACAATTGAAATGTTCTTAGGCCCATAAGAGATTTGACCCATGAGACAAGTAGGAAATGGTTGCAGGAACTCATAAACATGCACAAATGTGCAACAAGACCCAACAACAGCAATCAAATGGATGGCCAGGGAGGCTATCTGTGGTAATTATGGTTGAAGGACAATGCAGCCAAACTTCAGACAAATTAAACAAACCGGATGAACCAAACTGAGGAACAAAGTATAAGGGTCAGCCCCTTAAAAAAGGGGGGGAGGAGAAATATGGGGAACCATCCAAAACAAAAAAAAATGAAAAAGGGACCTTAAAACATTAAATTAAAATGTGATTAAAGGGTTTAATAATCCACCCCAGTCATTATGGGGCCCAACAAGTATGAAAGGCTTCAACGATGTCCTTGAACAACCAGTCACAAATGTAGCTTGCGGTAGAGGGGCAGACAGTCAGACCAGATGATGTCCTCGTTTGTCTGCTGTCTGGACCTGTAAGAGCAATGCTGCCTAAGATATCTTTTCTTTAGAGTATCATGTGACCTTATTAGTGTCTACCTCAACAGGGTGCTGAGGATTCAGTTTACACTCTCACCTGAAAGATTGTACTTCTGGCTTTGCTGCATTAAATTTACATCGGAGTTTGTGAGGTCAAGCTTTGGCATGTCTTCTTTGCTCAAAAGCTCTGACTCAGAGGTAACAATTGGATGAGGTTTAATGATGTGAAAGAACATAGAACCACATAAAAGTTACAACACAGAAGGAGGTTATTCAGCCCATCTTGTCCATGCCAGCTCGAGGACACCCAAGTGCCCTTTTTAATCCCACTTTTCTGTACTCGGCCCTTAGTCCTGTAGTTTTCAATAGTTAAGGTGCAGACCCAAGTGGTACTTAAAAAAGTTCAGGGCCTCTATTTCCATTACCTGCTCAGGCCGTGAGTTCCATCAAATGATACAGTAGTCCAGGATAGGTAAGGATTTAAGGAATGTCTTATCAGTGAGGGCATTTTTTGTGATAGTAGCATTAAAATAGAGAGTTAATCGGAGTCATGGTGGTGTTATGGCACAGAAGGGGGGCATTCAGCTCATTGGGCTTGCACCAGCTCTCCAAATAAGGATCATGGTTTAGTGCCATTCCCCTGCCTTATCCTTATACCCCTGCACATTGTTTCTATTCAAGTAATCATATAATGCCCTCTTGAAGGCCTCAATTGAACCTGCCTCCACCACGCTGGCAGATCTCAACCACACGCTGTGTAAAAAATTTTTCTCACATCACATTTGCCTCTTTTGCAAATCACTTTAAATGTGTGTCCTCTTCTCCTTGATCCTGATAAATACATGCAGTTCCTCCTTATCTATTTTGTCCACCCCCCCCTCATGATTTTTGAACCACTTAACAAAACTTAAACTAAATAATGTCAGTGCAACATTAACAAAAATCAATGGATAAACAGAAAAATAAAATGTAATTTTCACAGAAATAATCCACAGAGTTAACATAGATTAAAGATGCTGGGATTCAATTGTGCCCTTCTTCTGTATCCAGTGAAGAAATACATAGTGACGTACTCTGGTTCCCAACAGACTACCATCTGTTGAAGTATTGTTGGATGAACTCCCTACATGTATTCCTGGCTCCCACATACTCATCCTCCACAAGAATAGAGGCAGGCAATGCCACCACCTGCTGTTTAAAAGCCACCTTTATCTCCTCAGGAAGGTCTACCAGACATCCTCTGTACATGCCAATATTGTGAGCGTAGGGATTGCCAAGAAAAGTTGGCAGATCCTACAAGCAACGTATTGCAATAAGCCTCTGGAGTGGTCCAGACATCTGAACTGCATTTTTAGCTGTACAAAGATCCATTCAAGGGCATTATATAGAGCAGAGTATCTGATGTTTGATAGGATTACTGGGATATATTAGAAGGCTATGACCAATGTATCAGGCTATAACCATTGTTAATCACCAGCTGGTTACACAGTGTTTTCCTTTAATAAAGATGCAATCGGGCTGAGTGACACATAATCCTAGCAAGATCCTATATAATCTCCAACATGAATATTGTTACCCTCACAACCTATTTGAAAATCATTCAATCATTGTTCAATATTTATGGCAACATGTTTCTTATGTTTATATTCTGTACCTCTGTTCCCTGACATTGGAACAGCGAGATGACCTAAAAATTCCTCCTCTTAATGGTGTTGCCCACATATCCTACAGGCACATAAAGAAGCATGAAATTGTTACAAATGTTAGTGAGGAAAGGGGCAACAGCTAAAAGTGATTGTTACAATTTCCCTCTTTGCTACTTAAAGGCTTTTTCTCCTCTGTGAACATTCATCCTAAAATAAAAGGAGCAATTCTCCCAACCCATTGCGCTAGGTCTAGCATGTATAGCCCAGAAAGGTCTGGGAGATCAGCAGTCGGGGGAATTCAGGTGTCGGAGGGACAGCGATGCGGGGTAGCTAAGCTGGCCAGTGATTAGGAGGCCGACAGTGCAGGGGCCACTTCACACGTGCCAATCACCACTCTGACAGATTGGCCGATGTGTAGTAGCCACTCAGCGCTATGCTGCTGATCTCTCCAGTGGGAATAGAGGATTGATTCATTTCCTCAATTTGACATGGTTCGGTTCCCAAGATATTCATCTATGGGGATGAACAGCGAAGAAGCAAAAGGGTAAATAGAAAGCTAATCGCAATGAAATTGTGTTTCAGTCATTTTCTTTTCACTGGATGGGGTTCAGAATTGGTGCAAAGAGAAAACAAGTAAGGATTTCTTTGGATTGCTGTTTTTGAAAAGTTATTGGAATTGAAGATAAGAGCAAATTACTATGGATCTGAAACTGAAGCAGAAAACGATGGAAAATCTCAGCAGGTCTAAAAACATCTTGTGGAGAGAGAATAAAGCTAATGTTTTGAATCCAAATGATTGTCAGAGCTTTGTTGGACTTGAAGGAGTTCTTTCAGAATACCGCAAAGACCGTGTTATTGTTTGCAGTTAGAAAGGGCAGAACACTGAAAACAAAGTGTGAGAGATTGTGGATTGGAAAATGTCGAAAGTTGCTACTGAAGTTGTGCCAGTGCAAACCAGGAGCGAAAGAACAAACTCTCCGGTAATTCTGTATCATAATGACTAACTGGCAACACAATGATTAGCACTGCTGCCTTACAGTGCCAGGGACCCAAGTTTGATTCCCGGTCAGTCTCTGTGTGGCGTTTGCACCTTCTCCCCGTGTCTCCGTAGGTTTCTTCTGTGTGCTCCCGTTTTTCCCCCTTTACAGTCTGAAAGATGTGCTGATCAGATGCATTGGCTATGCAAAATTCTCCATCAGTGTACCTGAACAGGTGCCAGCATGTGGCGATTGGGGGATTTTCACAGTAACTTCATTGTAGTGTTTATGCAGTGAAAGCGCTCTGTAACACTAATAAATAAACTTAAACTTAACTTATGACTGAAGAGAGAGAGGGTTCTTTCTCATGCATCTTGTTGGTGATAACCGTGTCTGGGGACTTCAGGTTAAGGCTGCTGGTGATTGCAACTCAAGGGTAATTAAATTACTAAGTAGAAAATGAGAGATCCTTCAAAATGGAGGCAGAGTTAGAGAGAATGTGAGATTATACGTGATGCCACATTTTGCAGGAAATAATGTGACTGCTTATAATTGTATTCCACATGCTGCAGAACCTTAGTGTCAATATTATTGATATTATTTAGTATCAATATCCTTTCATTGATAAATAATTATATGTAAATATATGTATTAATGGTTAATCTACACACTATCATAAAACTTCTCTTAAAACAACATTGCACCGAAATGACTTTGGCAGTGAATATGGCATATTTTTGTTGCAAAGACTATTTAAAGCAAAATTTTTCTTTTTATTTGAAATATCCTTCACCTGTTAATTAATGTTAGAATTATGTTTCTTTTAGCTGAATTGTTCAAGTGGAAACTCAGAAAAGTGAAACTAATCCAGCAGTTTTCTTGTTGGCACCATGGGAATTTTTTTTTAGTTTTTGGTCTCTGCAGTGATCAATCAATATTTACTGCCAAAGTCATTTTGGTGCAATGTTGTTTTAAGAGAAGTTGTACGATAATGTATAGATTAACTATTAATGCATATATTTATGTATAATTATTTATTGATGAAAGAATGTTGATACTAAATGATACCAATAATATTGATACCAAGGTTCTGCAGCATGTGGAATACAGTTGATTAGCAATCTGCACCAGGAGTGCATGGTTAAATACAAAGCCAGTGACTTCCTGATTGGCCAGTCAATTTGGTCTTTAATCAGGGAGTGTGTATGCTAACAGACCACCCTCTATTATCTGAATAAAGTTATTACAGAAAATAAAGGGCCTGATTTTACCATTTTCGTTCTGAGCACAATTCAGATCTGATTTGGAATCTGCTTTCAGAGACCCTTATATGCACTTTGTCTCAAACAAAAATTGCGAGTCTGAATCGCGCTGTGGGCAGGGCTCAGCACACCGGAAACGATCGGAGTTCTGAACTGCGTACGCGCAGTTAGAAAAAAAATTGAAAAATCGTGCCATGTCAGATTGCTCCCTGGTTGCAGAAAGCAGAGAAAGCAGCCCAGGAGTGAAAAGCTGGAGCGATAGCACCCACTGACATCAGTGTCTCGCTTATCCATCCCTCCTGCTACCCAGACCAATTGTGTCCTCCTCCTCCATGCTCCCCACCATCCCCTCCAACAGAGATCCATCTGGCCTTCCCCCTTCCCCACCAAGAGAATGATCTGGCCTCACTTCCCCCAACCACTATTCTCAGAGAATGATCTGGCCTCACTTCCATCATCCCCCACCATACCCCATCTCATCCCTCGGAGGTACATCTGGCCTGCCTCTCTCCTCCAACCACCTCCCCCAAACCAGAGACAACAATTGGGTTTCCCTCCTCCCTCTCCCCACGCTCCCATCAGAGAATGATCTGACCTCCCTCCCCCTCCCTCCCACTACTGATTAGAGTCAACCAGCCATTGGAAACTCTGAATTTGCCTCTTCAACAGCTGGAGCACCTGAAACAGGCTTTTATTCAGCATATCCGTTTTGGCATGATTCTGGATTGGTGAACATGGTGGTAAAGGGGGAAATGCTAATAAAGTTGGGCAGGCAGTTCATTAATTAATTGAAATGCATGCAAATGCATTTAAATCGCAGTTGCACCCGTTTTGGGCGCGAATCGGATCGCGGCCATTTCCAGGTCTCAGTAAAATGGCCATTCGCAATGACATGGCGAGGATTGCGTCTCACCCCCAAATTTGCCACGTTTCCACGCCCAAGTACAGGCGTGAAGCAATGGTAAAATCGGGCCCAAAATTACACTTTTCATAACATTCTGGCGATCCAAAAATCTTTAATAAGGAGCAAGCTTACCACTTTGGTATGCCTAGCATGCTTGACAAATCTTTCTCTATAAAAGAACTTTAACATTGTATATTTTTTAAAAATTGTACTGCGAAATAAAAAATGACGTCACCCAGCTAGTAGAAGATATTTTTCTGGGTTGAATTTAAGAAACATCCCAAGTCCTAAATTACGCTAAGAGATATTGGGAACAGAAAATAAAAATTACATTTCAGAATTGAATGTATAAAAACAACTGATCCCCATCCCCAAAGGTAGGCAATCGGGTTGTTTTATTTTGCTGTGTTTTTTTTAATTCTTTCCGGGCAGTCAAATATTTGAATGTCATGGTCATTTTAATGCCTGACTCTCAATCCGCCTGTTCTCCAAGGCAACAAAGGAGAATACTAGGGCATTACAGAAGCATTCTAAATTCAAATGAAAATTTTGAATAATTAGTTTACGCTGCTAAAACCTACTTCACACTATTAAATAAGATAATCCTGTGTGGCGTACGTGATGTTAAGAATTGCTCTTCCCGCCAGGCCTTATGCCAACATTTGCAGCAGGCATTAAATCTTAAATTATTGGGGTCATATGTTATCTACATTCCGCTAACAAAGCGGTGATATTTCAAAGTTTGTACAAGGTTTATATTTTAGCTACTGAAGGATAAGGTAACTGCTTATGCAAACATGTTTGCATGAATCTGATGAGAAAATGTATTAATACATACCTTGGTGTAATTTTTTAATCAGGTAAGGAATATCAATATTGGAAAATGGATCATAATTTTGAGCACCAAGTGCCATTGTGCATTAGATGCAAACTGAAGCCTTTTTGTGGTGCACCAAAATGCATCTTAGCTCCAACACCAAGAGAAACCCAACATCATCCTTGTGCCTTTCCTTTTTCATTTCCCTCATGAGTCATCACTGTAACCTCTCCTGAGTGAGCCTTCCAATTTGTATTTAAATGTGATGAGCCTTCTGCTGTGCATACAAGGAACTGGGTTGAAACTGCCCAAATTCATTTCTTGTTAGTACACAGCCAGCAGAGAAAAAGAGACATTCATTCAACAGCCTGGACTGAGTTCAAGCCCCAGGCATGGATGTGATAGGCCATCTGCTCCCTCACTGCATGTTGCACTGCTCCACCTTTCTATTTTCATGAAAGCAGGATGTTTATTTTTCTGAGTTCAATGGAAATCATTTTCCAGAGTAGCCTCTTTCCTAAATTTACAGAAATAGTTTCTTTATATTTAGTGCCGTGTTTCAATTATATCCTTTATAATATTCCTTCGTTATAACCAAATAATCTCCAGCTCTGTGTGTGTGTGTGTGTGTGTGTGTGTGTGTGTGTACGCGCGCGTGCATGCGCGTATTTGTGTGTGGGGGGTGTACCATATGCATGTGTGTGTGCATATATGTGGATGTAGTTATCTGTGCTTGTATGTGAATGTATCTGTGTTTTTGGAGTTAGGAAGGAAGGCTTTGGGGTGTCAACGTTATATAAAAACAAAATAATGTTCCGTAACTGGAAATAGTTTTCAGTTATTGTGATACATAAAGTTGGCTTCATTTTTCTAATTTTATAATATGGCTCCCTTTTCCAAAAATTTAGGCAAACGACAAAATGAGCCAAATGTAAAGTCAGCAATAGATCCAGGAAAAGGACACAAAGAAACGTTCATCAGTGACTGGCTGTGCATGCCTGCACCTATTAGTTATATTACTACAATTGAGGAGCTGCTTTATCTGCCTGCAGCCATTCATGTTTGTGTAGACAGGCAGAAACAGCAGGCTTCATTTGTAACTTATGGAATTGAGTTATAGATAACGCGGTCTGTTCAGGAAATCAGGATCTTGCACGCGGATGAATAAAATAATTCAGGCACTCATATTTAAGAATGTTAACATAATGTCATTCAAAAGCATTTTAACTAACTGGTACTGACAGCTTCATTTCTGAAAACCCTATCCTTAGTTAAAGAAGTGTGCAACATCAGTCACCAAGATTCTCTTTCTTCTTTCACACCGGTACTTGTATATCATGGTAGTAGGGCTTGAACCTTGTGTGGCTGCCTCCTTCAAATATTTTTCATGTCATACTCAACTGAAACATGTTTTAACAATGGAGTTAAAATGAATATTAACATTAATATGTTAATATATTGATTATGATATCCATAGGTATGTGATGGATAGCATGACCTCGTTGATGATTCGGACAGTTTAATGTGACAATGGCCTATGGACTGCTCATGCAAGGAAATATCTAAAGAGCTGACAGAAAAAAAACTCGTCTTTCTTTCTGCATCCCTTTCAACCCCGACTGCCTTCTCGTAACATTGCTAGCCTGTTCGCCTCTTGATCCTCTTTAATGCATTGCCTCTCCCTCTTTGTGTGCTTAACAAGACAAAACACATCAGACACAGATAGTTTTGGACAGCTTGTCAGAGCTATAGTTGAAAACATCCCCCTGATATGTCCGAGACGTTGGGATGTCTGAGCACGACAAGTATGTGTGCCACCAGAATTCTGGTGGACGAATTGGCCTAATTGTTTCTTTGGGTTGCCTTTATTCAGGGCTTTTTCAATTGACACTTCAAGCCAGCTCTGCAACGAGCAAGCTCATCCCCTAGGAACTAGAGGTGCAGTCTGCTTTTCTGTTTTGTTTAAGCAGCGACAGGGCTGTGCCACAAAATGAAAGCACAAAGTCTGCTGCCAGTGAGTCGAGCATTACCTGTATTCATCTGTTCCTGTGGTCTGACACCATCTGTACGTTAATGGAGAGAAAGCATTTTGCCATGAATATGTGCCGTTGTGATGTTTAGAGGCAAACTGACGTGCTTATCCTATCTGAAAAGGTTCTGTGCTCACTCAAGCTGATGATCCCATTTCACAGGGGAAGTCATGTTTTTCTCCCCTGGCAAACAAGGTTTCTGTGACTTGAATATTGTCGAAAAGAGGTAGACGTGTTGCCAGGATAAACACAAGAATGCCAAATTTCAAACAATCATAATTTATACTGCGGGTGAAAAGTGTGCTCATTAGCCAGCAACTTTGGAGAAGGAGGTTCCATGTAGAAAGCAATAAGGAATTACAGGCTCCCAAAGCTTCTGGGTAATTCCAAAAAGATGTGAAGCTTGAACATAATCCTTTTGTTTACAGAGATGTGTCCCTGTGAATGAATGTCTGTCATGTCTACTTCCCTTTGGTTTCAAGAGTCTATTGCTTTCTCTACAGCAAAGCCACAGCCAGTCAAAGTTAATGTGCAAACCAATCAGTACCCTTTGCTCCTGCAGTATAAATTATCACAATTTGTTTTGAAATTTTGCATTCTTGCATTTGTCCTGGTGAGTGCAACATGAAAAGCTTCAGCAACATGTGTCTCCTTTCAATAACATTCAAGTTCTATATTTTCAATTCAGTTTTTTTAATATTCATTCATGGGACATGGGTGTTACTTTGGCTGGCTAGCGTTTATTGCCCATCCCAGCAACATTTCTCTCTTTTCAATAATTTTCAAGTTCTATATTGTTAATTGCCTTTGTTTTCCTTTCAATATTCATTCATGGGACATGAGTGTCACTGGCTGGCTAGTGTTTATTGCCCGTCCCTGGTTGCTCGAGCGCAGTTAAGAGTCAACCACGTTGTTATGGCTCTACAGTCCCATGTAGACCAGGCCAGGTAAGAATGGCAGATTTCCTTCCCTAAAGGGAATTTTAAAGGACATTTTGTGACTTGTTTTGTGCATGGGTGAACTGAAAACTGTGGCAAATGTTTTGGAAGGGGCCTGTTACATTAAAAAGTAATCACATGTGATAGTTGTCATGGCCATGGATCGTGTATTAGACCTTAGTCAAAAATAACACTCGGAGATGGCATAATTCTGCAACTGTGGGCAGGAGCTTCTGGCTCCTCCTACTGTGGGAAACTTGGCAGCGGGGGAAGTTAAGTTGGCAGGATGATAATCGGTTTCCCAATGGTGGGATGAATGTTTGGAATTAAGTTCTTGGAATATTAAAGGCGAGTTGAACGTGGATCGAGCTTCCTGACATATAATGTTGGGGAACCCTTTTGCATTCATTAGCATGGCACGCAAGATCATTAAAAAGCCAACTCATTGGAATTAATTTTCTCCTCCAAATTAAGCTCCTTGCCAATGAGAAATTAGAACATTCACTCTTACAACTCCACATTAAAGCATGTGGTGGCAAGATTGACTTCTTCCATGATTAGCAGTGGGTTGTCACTGCATTGTTGAGTTTGGGGAGTGTCTGTAAATGTCAGCCCATGCTTGAGTCTGGATGGTGACACTTAGAGTTGTGTGCAGGGGGGACCAACCAAGGGAGGATTAGCAGAAAAGGGTGGAGGCAGTGGGGAGACAGAAGTGGAAGTGAATAGTGCAGGCTGACTGGGTGCCCTTTAAATATGACATCTGGACCTTTGGTCCCCTGAGACAATGAATGGGTTGGCAATTTCCTGCCTTTCTCCCCACCGTGCCAATCAGTAAAATTGCACGTGGCCAGCCATCCTGCCCTCAGAGCAGAAATCACTCCCAATTCAGTGCCCTCGAGCAAACATATGCCACAATTTTCTTGACCGTGCCCATGGCTGATGCCACTGCTGTGAATGGAGATTTGGCTGAGTGCCAATTTCTCTGTTCTTGTGGGGTTTCGGGCAAACAAGACCAGAGAATTCCACCCATAGACTTCAGAATGGAAGATGCCAACCTGTATTTCTTGCTAAGTGAAGATGTGGGTGTTCTCCCATGGATACCTCCAGACTGGATTCACTCCTGAATGAGGCCAGAGAAGAGAAGATGCAAGCGTGTGGAAAGCACTTGCGTCCACAGTTATCCCACTTGATTGATCTCTTCTTCTATCTTAAATCCGTCACTGGCATTGGAATTATAAATTGAATTCCCATGCTTTGGACTACAATTGGTACTCCAGAAAAAAGCTATTGTCTTCAGCAGTGCTGGGGGAAAAGATATATGAAAGGACTGTTGCACTGAAAAACTGCACTGGCTGAGCTTCTACACCAAAAGTAATTTGGACAGGACAAAGCAAAGAACAAAAGGGAATTTAAAAAGTTGTAGTAAACTGTAAGAACTAAAGCTCGAGAGCAGGCAATCTGAGAGTCCAAAATAAATGGGCAACCATGCTGGAAGAGGGAGCAGAGTGGAAAGATCAGTCTTTGTTTGGAGTCAGTTTGCAGATTATCACCTCCAATTATGTTGTGCAATAAGACTTGTACTCTGTGCAAGACTTAACGATATCAGTACATTTTTAAATTGCAAATGTTAATGCCTTGAATCAAGCACTTGAATCAAGTGGGTGCTTGTGAGTGCAGTGAGACTGGTGTGTTTTTTTTAAATGTTAGTAACATTGATACAATGGAAGGTCAGATGGTTGTCCAATTCTGTGCCTTAATGTTTCTCTGGCTTTCTTTTAACATGTCCACAAGAAGCTCTCAGTTTTGCACAATGCAGGTTGACAGGTGAGTGAGGAATGTACTGCTTTCGTCCTTTGATGTCGCTGTAGCCTGTCGGGTGAGATGGTTCATGCCACTGTTGCTTAGCCTTGCAGTGAGACATGAAGTGGCTGCGAGATATCACGCCCAGCGAACCAGCTGGGAAGTATCAGAATTAATCTTAGATGAGGTTGCAGAAATTTTATAACAACAAAGGTCATAAAAACCCTGGGGTCTAATTGATTAGTTCTGCATTCTACACAGATTAAAAAGGTAAAATAGATCCTTGAGGCCTTCCCCATCAATACGTAAAGGTGACTTTTTTCTTAACAAACTACTTATTTTGTACAATGTTTTAGCCTTCAGCCTTAGCAGTCTAAATATAGAACCAGAAAGGAAATTTTCTTTCTGGGCAGCCTCTTAACTTTCTTTTCACCTCTTCCACTCCCAGCCCCTGTCATTTTACTTCCCTTCATTTTCACCCATAAGGGAGAGTTTTCCCAACCTGCCTAAGATGGGAATCCATAGTAGAGGGCATGCAAAAGTCCATTGACCTCTGCTAGGATTTTCCGGCTTTGGGATGAGCTTGACCGAAAAATCCTGACCGTATTGAATTGGCAAATAGGAAGGGAGAGCAAAGAAAATTTGAGAAATAAAGCAGAAAATTTGTGGAGCAACACAAGCAACCAAGATAGGGGAGAATGGTTGGAACAGGATTCAATTTTATATGACCATTAGAGGTGAAGTTTGGAACCAGCAGTAAATCTCAAACTGTTCTAGTTTAGGGCAAATATAAAACTGACAAAATTCGTGGCCTCGCTTGAGCAAGATCGGAAAATCCCACCTGAGGAAATTTCCATTATTCGCCCCTCATGGCGGACAGAGCAGTAGAATACCGGTGAATGGGCAGGGTTTTTTGACCCTTCCTGCCAGCAGGATCAGCCGATGCCACTGACAATGATATCCCATCATGGGTACCCTGTCTATGGAGGATGGGAACAATGGTATCACTAATGGCAGACCTCTTTTGCTGCTGCAGTACATTGGGGTGGAAAATCCCACCTCGTGGGAGTGAAATTAGTTCTCAGGATACAACACCTAATGGTTGATGGTGGATTATCAGCCTGTTTTTACCTTCATTTTCCATTAAGTGTAAATGAAATTAGGTGGGGTGTAAAACAGAATGTGAACTCACTGTCAACAACTTTGCATTTACTGCCCAGATCCTGATTTCATTCCCTTTGATCAGTAATTTATAATGTGTAATATTAACCTCCAAAATTTGAAGCATATGCATTAAAAAAAATCTAGAATTAAGAATTTACTGATGACCATGAAGCCATTATCAATTGTTGAAAAACAAATCTGGTTCAATAATGTCCTTTAGGGAAGGAAATCTGCCGTCCTTATCTGATCTGGTCTACATGTGACTCCAGAGTCACAGCAATGTGGTTGACTCTCAACTGGGCTCTGAAATGGGCGAGCAAGCCACTCATTTCGAGGTCAACTAGGGTTAGGCAATAAATGCTGGCCAGCCAATGACTCCCATGTCCTATGAAGGAATAAAAAAAAGATTTATTTTTTGATTAATGTAACCGAAAAAAATGCATTTCTTGCTGAAAATATGAATGAAGGAATTTCACGCAAACTCATTAAAAATTTGCATGCTGATTTTGAACAAGGTCATCTTCAAACATAAATCATTCAAAATACATTTTCAAACACACAAAAGGGCTCAAGAAATAATCAGACAATGAGCATGATCATTTCTGGAGACCAAGGCTGGAATTTTATTGTCTTGCCCAATTGTGAGGTCGGTGAGACTTGCAGAACACCATTCCCCTCAGCCTTGGGTAGGATCTTAGCAGTGTCAGCAAGCGGAGCACTAGAATTCCAGCCCAAGTAACAAAATAGTGGATGGCTCATCAAATATTTCAGTTTATTCACTTAAGTTTTTATGTTTCGCAATTGGTATTTTCAAAAGAATTAATTTACAAGACATTTTAGCCTGGAACAGATATTAGTTCACTCATATTTTTCTTACTGTTTGACACATTGGTAAGAATTTTACTGCCCCACCCGCCATGGGAATCGGAGCGGGCGAGTGGACCATGGGCAGATCTGTTGATCTCAGGTGAAAACACAGCTGGAAAATCCCATCCATTATTTTAAATTTTAATTCCTGAAATGACTAGCAATAAATAGTCGCAAATCAGTAACATAACACAAGTAATAGTCAAGAGAAAATTACACGAGGTTTATACAAAAACCATGTTCTCATCTCCTTATTAGACATTTTTCATTGATATGTTTTAAATCATTTTTATGGTAATACTGGAAATCAGTGGATTTTTTTGACTGAAACAACTTTAGCACCATTGTTTTTTTTTTTCAAAAATGAAAGTAATATATAGGATGGCAGTGGATTTTTGAACTTGTTCCTAACATGAAACTGTCTTCTATATTTTATCTAATACTTTCAAAGTCCTAGAAAGATACAAGTTCACATTTCGTTTCTCAAACTGAGCAAAGCCGATAGATGACATTTCTTTGAAGAAATCACACTGAATGCAGAAATATACTCCTAGTTATTAATATTAAAGTGACTGCAGGGAGTAAGGGTCACCGTGTAAACGCACAAGGTATGGCCTAACCACGCATGCCTGTCATTATTTCTATAGTCCTGACAGACAAATAGCTATCTCTGGCAGAAAATCTATACCATCTGTACACCAGCCACAGTGCAGTGAAGTGTCAGTATTACCAGTCAATGCAAACCTTATGTGGAGAAAATTTGATTCCTAAATTTACTTGTCCTAATTCATAAGTATGTTGCAACTTTTCACCGTGGAGAAACTACTTAAGAAAGAGAATTGAACACAAAGCACGAGGGAGAAGATATTCTTCCACAAAGAGTGAAGAGCAAATTGGCAGCCTGTTTTCTTTTCCATGTTCCTCAAGTCATTTCGCTATCGCTCACTTTGCATCACTGCCAAGGATTGTTCCATGGCTAACACGAGGAATAACTTCATCATGGTGCTTTCTTTAAAAAATTTATAAAAAGGTGCCTGAATTAGGAAGGACAAGCTCTCAGTAAAAGTTGGGCTTTGGCTAAGCTGTGATAAACAGTGTGAACTCCCCTGAAGCTACCCATGACTCCAGAGGCAGATCACCGAGGTGGCAAGATCAGATTTAGGCCTCTTGTCTCACCAACAATAGCTCTTGCATCAGTCACCGAAAATGAGCATTGAGAACTGGAGAGAAGCATGCCTCATCCCCACTTGCTGGCTACACATGAAGATGTCTTTGTGATGGATGTATAATATGATGTTGGGATTTGGGGTACAGGTTGCCCCTTTAAATGTATGAGTCAGATGATCCCCCTGAGCAATTGGTTACTCCATGTGTGGGACTCTATTGGGCAGTCTTTGACCTGACTGTGAATCATTGCAAATCTTCAATAAAGATCTCCCAGTGTTCAAGTTATCAAGCCTATTTTGTAATTCTTTATGCATTCTTAGTCCATTGCAGCAGACGTTATAAGTTGTTTTAAATTACTTTGTCCTAGTGGTCTCCTCCAAGGATTATTGTGGTCAAACCTTTGACAAAGGGTCATCTGGATTTGAAACATCAGCTCTTTTCTCTCCTTACAGATGCTGCCAGACATGCTGAGATTTTCCAGCATTTTCTCTTCTGGGACTTTTGCCATGCCCCTGTCCCGCCCTTCAATTCCTGTAGTGGGTGGGATGGTAAAATTCCATCTGAAATATTGCCTCAATTTCTCTCTCCATGGGGACTGGTAGACCTGCTGAGTTTTATGAGAACTTATGTTTTTATTACAAAAGTTTATTCTAATAATGCAGAAAAATATTCAAACTACTGAAACATATCCCAGTCCAAAAAAACCACAAGTTCAACATTGACAAAAATTTGGAATCCTCTTGAATCACTGCTTACAATGACCATGTCATTGTTTATAAAGACCAAGAAAACACCTTCAGTTGTTTAAACCTCACAAAATTACATGAGGAAAACAACTTTTCATTCATAGAAACAATCAGAGCAAACCTACAGTGCATAAGGAGGCCATTCAGTCCATCAAGCCTGCAATACCACCCAAGGTCTATCCCCATAACCCCACATATTTATTCTGCTAGTCCCCTGTCGCTAAGGAGAAATTGAGCATGGCCAATCAATCTAATCCATACATCTTTGGACTGTGGGAGGAAACTGGAGCACCTGGAGGTAACCCACGCAGACAGTCACCCAAGGCCAGAATTGAACCTGGGTCCCTGGCGCTGTAAGGTAGCCCTGCTAACCATTGTGCCACCAATAGGCGTTTTGGTCAACAACAATGTTCAGTAACACTATCAGACATATTGAAAAAAATTGGAACACTAATGGTAATGTAATTCAGAGACATCAGTAAGATAATGATAACACAAAGCTTAACATTGAAACAGAATGGTGCTTCAATAGCAGTCAATAAAACATCTTGGAGCCAAAAGGCACCATCTTAATGGGTCATCAATGAAATATATAGTGCAGTGTGTTAATATTCCAATAAATATATTTCCACTGCTCCATATGCTAGTACTTCATTGACAATGTATTACTTATGTGTGTAATATTCAAAAATGTAAAAAAAGTGTTCTCAAAATTTCCCTCAAGCTCACACAGACTGTCACAACTCTTTTCCAACCGAGTGGGCAACTGCAGACAGACATCATAAATAGTGCAGCAGTTTATTTCCCACCCTGTGCATTGGGAACAAATTTGCTGCACTGATAAAATACAAATTGGACTCTATTGAGACTTGCTTGTGGTTTATTGTTCCCAATGCAATAAAGCCCAGTGAGGTGGCACCGGCAAGATTCGATTTTCTGTAAGAAAACAAACGGTTTAATTTTGTAATGTTAACCCTCCAAGGACACTATTCCTTACCATTTCATAAAACAGAACATGATTAGAATGTTTTGCTCCTTCCCAGGAACCCTATTAAAGCAGCAAAATCTTCTTTGCAGTGCAGTCACCTGTCAGCACTAAGTCAATACTCCTTTTATATATGTTTCGCAAAATTATTAAATTCTGAAACATTTCAGACAAGCTGAATTGTAGATATTGTTTGCAGGAGAGGAAAATAGCCTGCGCCATAAAGCTACCATGTTGATTGGCAAGGCAAGTACAGGAAAAATAATTTATTTGTTGGTATTTAGCCATGGAAAACTATTTGGATGCCAGTTCCCATTTACATTCATGTTGTGGTAGGGGGTGAGGAGGGTGGGGGTTGCGGGGGGCGGGGTGGGGGGGGTGTGGTGCGTGGTTACACAGGCATTTTATAATAAGCAATGCAGAATCTTTCCTCGTTCAGCCGAACGGTATATGATTATTTCCATTTGCTTTTGAATACATACAAGATACCAAATTATTCAGGATAAACCCCTATAATAAAGGTTTTGAATGCCTCTTGTATAAATCAGACAGCCTTGTGTCCCTTCAGTTGGGAAGTCACTTTACAGCCGAAGCCAACATGATCAAATATTATGAACATTATCAGCTGTTTCTTAATCTATTCAGTAGATACCTTTCCATCCTTCATTTGCAGCCTGTGAAAGAGAATTTTGTTAAAATATTAAAATTGCTTCCAATAAATGTTGGGACAAGTGTATGGTGCAGGCAGATGCGCAGGTATATGAGTCATATTACAATCTGTCTGGGAGACATGCAATCTAACCAAAAAATTCCAAGTGTCAAATGAACATGAAAAAAAGAGAGGATTGCACCCATCTTTCATTTGGGCTCTTAGATCTTAAGTGTACGGAACTTAAGATGGGCAGCAGGCTTTGTCCATTTACCCACTTGATAAAAAGGCTAACATGAGATTCAGTTCTTCTTTTGGGACCAGTGCTGTAAGCAGAGCATTGACTCATTCTACATTTTACTCAAAGGTGAAATTGATTGGTTAAAACTGAAACCATTCCTCAAACCCCCTTCATCAAGATTGGGTCACAGTGATACAAACATCTACATAAGGTTGAGCCAAATCTATGTCGGTAATACTCAAATTCGCTCTGTATCTTTATAAGAGACAAAATCTTTGCTTATCTCTGTTAGGGATGTAACAGTTGCATTGTACATCCATATTTTGTTAAGGAAACTGATTTCCTACCAAAAGCTGATGAAAATTTACAAAACACTCATGAAATTCCACTGTTGCTTACCCTATCGAAGTTTAAGCACACAAGTGTTTCATGGGAAGGTGAAGCTGTTTAACAGAGTGATGTTCAACTCTTCCTGTTGGCAAAGTGGTTTAAACAGGTATGTCTGTGGAAGGTATCCATGAGTGGACAACAACAAATCCTCAGCTCCTGCCCTTGGAAAAAGTCCAACTTATCACATTCTGGAATACAAAATAGCAGGAAATCAATAGCTTTGACTTTAGTTCTGAAAAACAGCCAACATGAAATGGAATTTGATTTGACTTCATTTATTATTGTCACATGTATTCGCACATAGTGAAAAGTATTGTTTCTTACATGCTATTCAGACAAAACATACCATACATAGAGAAGGAAAGGAGAGTGTGGAGAATGTAGTGTTACAGTCATAGCTAGGGTGTAGAGAAAGATCAACTTAATATGAGGTAGATCCATTCAAAAGTCTGATTGCAGCAAGCGAAAAAAACTATTCTTGAATCATTAAGTATGTGATTTGCGACTTTTGTACTGTTTTCCCAAAAGAACAACATGGAAGAGAATATGTCTGGGATACATGGGATCCTTAATTATGCTAGCTGCTTTTCACGAATATATGATTAATATTGGACTTTTATATTTGTGTATAGGAGTTCAATATTGGAACGTGTTTCACAATTTTGATTCATACTTTTCCAGTGACAATGCCTAATGGAGCATTGCTATCAACTGGGATGAAACTCTTTTGAGCTCAGTTAGTAGTTGCAGAGCACAGAATTCAGGATCAGAATTACTTCACTGACTTTCACTGTTGTTCTTATATTTATAATTTCACCTTGGCCTGAATGGCACTCTGGAGGGAAGTGACCCACCCTGCAATCTACAAAGACCAAGGCCAAACAATTTTTGTGTCAGGCGATTGCAATCAGAAGGCTGATTGCAGAAAGTTCCACCTTTTGAACTCGAACAACTGAGACTGTACTGTCGAGAATGTCAATGGAGTATTGCTGAATTTCAACTAAGAAAGTCACTCATCTCAAGAAAATAGTTCAGATCCATGATCCATGGATAGATACATGTGTCTCTGTGTGAAGTGCATATCCATAAAAGAGCACTAATGTTTCTACATTAAAGGTAGCTAATATTCACATTATATTACAGGTTACAATGCAAGACTTGTAAAATAGTGTGCACTTACAATAGAGCTAGCAGGATAATTTTGCAATCGAGTTGACATTAATATTCCCTGGAATTCTTTTACTGTGTTATTATAGATCATAGAACCCTACAGTGCAGGCCAATCAGCCCATCAAGTCCACACTGACCACCCAAGCTCTATCCCCATACAGTTATCCTAACTAGTCCCGCTAACACTAAGGGACAACTTAGCATGGCCAAGCCGCCTAACCTGCATACGTTTGGACTATGGGAGGAAATCCATGTAGGCCGAGAAGCAAACCTGGGTCCCTGGGGCTGTGAGACAGCAGGGCTAACCAATGTGCCACCCATTAATTAATCTGGAACACCGTTCCTCTTTCCTCCCAAGACTGATTGCTAAAGGTATTAAATAGCCTGCGATACCAAGGGAAGTGTACAATCATTGCAAAAGGTACTTTCCTGAGGGGGATTTGAGGCAAATAGACAGTGATTGCCAGAAAACTTTGGTCATTATAACTTGGACATTTTCCAATGAGAAAAATAATAATCCGGGGTGTTTTCTCCTAAGCAGCTACTAATATTTTCCCTTTTGAAATAAACTGTATTCCAAAAATCATTTCAATGTGGACTGATTGCACAAAGTGGAGAATGAATGTTTGAAATGTTTCCCAGTCACACCACAATGTGCTCCAGCAGTGATTTACCCTGGATTGGCACATCGGGGAATGAAGACACAGCTGTCGTGATCTTAATTTTTCATCATTCTTTTTGGATGAGTGGCTACATCTCAACAATCTGACATTTAAAAGTTGTTGCGTTTAATTCTCCAGAGAGGTAAACCTCGGTAGCCAACATCACCGGCATGCAGAGCGACTGTGGGCATATCTAACACTGTTACAAAAATCGCAGACCAAGCGGAAGAGATTCAAAAAGACAATCCAGTGCGGATATCTGAATGTACAGTGACAAAAAAAATGTGTTGATCTTCACTGGGAATGGAGCCACTATTTTCAATTTTCTTGGTGAAACTTGGGAGTTATTGGTCTGGATCTCCAGATTATTAGAGAAAGTGACCAAAATGGAAGCCCTCTAATACTCTGTGGGAATTTCCTGGGACACATCCCCTTTCAGTGGGCCATTCCCATCCTCTCCAGAAATCCATGCAATTGACTCCAATTCTGACACAAGGATTATTGACAATTCTGATCTACACACCTGCATAGTGATCCTGGAAATGCTAAACAGGCTAGTCTAACACTTGGGTAGCAACACAACTGACCTTCCAATCACTCACATTGATACTGCACTCCTGCCAACATACCCCCCACTCCTTTACCAGTTTTGATCACTTGATGATATCCCAATCCCCTGACTATCTGACAACATGGCCTGACCCAGTACCTTCCCCAATAACTTGACCCGACCACCAACCCAACAACACAACTCTCTGGCCAACCCATTTGAGTACCCTGAGCCACCCACCTTCCATACCCACCTGCCATCTCACCAACATAATTCCCTACCCCCTTGCCAATGGACACCCAACATCCCTAAATGATAAGCTCACCCGCATTACCGAATAACCCACTTGTTTACCCACTTCCCCATCCCACCACTTACCATTCATCAGTATGCACCCTGGATCTTTAAACATACCATACAGAAGCTAATGCTGTAAAAAGGGGACGTGACTTTTCTTTCCCCAACACCACCATGATCTGGTGGAGTTCTCCAGAGAGTGCTGCAGTCTGGGTCTCACTGAGTACTGGCTCACCAGGCCCAGGTTCTGAGTATGCACAATGACACAGTGGTTAGCACTGCTGCCTCAAAGCGCAGGGACCCGGGTTCATCCAGCCTTGACTGATAGTCTGAGCGAAGTTTGCAAGTCCTCCCCAAATTTGTATGGATTTCCTCCAGGTGCTCTGATTTCCTCCCAGAGTCTAAACCTGTACAGATTAGTGGATTGGCCATGCTAAATTGATCCTTGGTGTTCCAAGTTGCATCAGTTAGGAAATTAACAATGTAAATGCGTGGAGTTACAGGAATAGCGTGGGGGCTCGGCCTGGGTAAAATGCTCTTTCTTAGCATTGGTGCAGACTCAATGGGCTGAATGGCCTCCTGCTGCACTGTAAGGATTCCATGATCTATTTTGTAAACCATTGGAAAATCTGAACTTCAACTGCAATTGATTAAAAAAAACCAGCAGAATACAGTGTGGGGTGATCAACACTGACTAACAGAATAGTTTGACCTGCATTTTCCTGTTTTGAACATTTGGCCGTGAAGTGCTCTTTGAATGGCGGAAGGGAAGCGGTGAAGTATTAGTATAGAGATGTGAACATTGTCGCTGAATTTCGAAGTCCAATCAATAATAACCTGGGCAGAACTTAAAAAAGCTACGAGCAATGGAATTTTCCGTTCAACATTATTTTTAATTTTTTGTTAAATTGCTGTAAGC
Organism: Sphyrna mokarran; assembly: GCA_024679065.1. Taxonomy (NCBI): domain Eukaryota; kingdom Metazoa; phylum Chordata; class Chondrichthyes; order Carcharhiniformes; family Carcharhinidae; genus Sphyrna; species Sphyrna mokarran. Next base: position 18,809,291 of record JAGIQG010000023.1, on the reverse strand, counting down.
AAATTGGATTATTTTAGTATTTTTGAGTAGACAAAAGTAATTATTTTCAATTAGAAAAAACTTAAACTATCATTTTGCTGAAATTTCTTAACTTCCTATTTGTTGCAACATCTTAGACTCAGTCTTTTATTAGTCAAAGACTGTATCACAGTGACAGAAAAGAAGTTTGATGAGGACTTGTCTGTTGAGGTAGTATGGGCTGAGATTAGAAACAGGAGAGGAGAGGTCACCCTATTGGGAGTCTTTAATAGACCTCCTAAAAGTTCTAGAGAGGTAGAGGAAAGGATTGCAAAGTCGATCCTGGACAGGAGTGAAAGTAATAGGGTAATTGTTATGGGGGACTTTAACTTTACTAATATTGATTGGAATAGCTATAGCTCTAGCTCGTTAGAGGGGTCAGTTTTTGTACAAAGTGTGCAGGAAGGCTTTTTGACTCAGTATGTAGATAGGCCAACTAGAGGTGAGGCTACATTGGATTTGGTGCTGGGCAATGAGCCAGACCAGGTGTTAGGCTTGGAAGTTGGTGAACATTTTGGTGATAGTGACCACAATTCGGTTACGTTCACCTTAGTGATGGATAGGGATAGGCATGAAGCTGGGGGCAGTAGTTATAGCTGGGGGAAGGGTAATTATGAGGCCATAAGGAGAGAATTAGGGTGCATAGATTGGACTAGGAAACTACAGGGACTGGGAACATCTAAAATGTGGAGCTTATTCAAGGAGCAGCTGCTGCGAGTCCTTGATAAGTATGTCCCTGTCAGGCAAGGAGGAAATGGTCGAGTAAGGGAACCTTGGTGTACGAAAAAAGTTGATTCGCTGGTTAAAAGGAAAAAGGAGGCTTATGTCAGGATGAGGCTTGAAGGCTCAGTTAGTGCAATGGATAGCTATAGATTAGCCAGGAGGGAGCTAAAGAGTGAGTTGAGGAGAGCTAAGAGGGGACACGAGAAGACTTTGGCTGATAGGATTAAGGAGAATCCTAAAGCTTTCTTTAGATATGTTAAGAATAGAAGATTGGTTAGGGCAAGATTAGGGCCAGTCATAGACAGCAGTGGGAAGTTGTGCGTGGAGCCTGAAGAGATTGGAGAGGCACTGAATAAATATTTCTCTTCGGTATTCACGCAGGAAGATGTAAATGTAGTTGTGGAGAACACTGAGGTACAGGGTTGCAAACTGGAAAGTATTGAAGTAGATAGGGAGGATGTGCTAGATATTCTTGAGGGTTTGAAGTTAGATAAGTCCCCTGGGCCGGACGGGATTTACCCTAGGATTCTCTGGGAGGCAAGAGAGGCGATTGCAGAGCCTCTGGCTCTGATCTTCAGGTCGTCGTTGGTTACGGGTATAGTTCCGGAGGACTGGAGGATAGCGAATGTGGTCCCATTGTTCAAGAAGGGGAAGAGAGACCTTCCAGGGAATTATAGGCCAGTGAGTCTTACTTCTGTTGTGGGCAAAGTATTGGAGAGAATTATTAGGGATAGGATTTATAGTTATTTAGAGAGAAATGAATTGATTGGGGATAGTCAGCATGGTTTTGTGAAGGGTAGGTCGTGCCTTACTAACCTTATTGAGTTTTTTGAAAAAGTGACCAAAGAGGTGGATGGGGGTAAGGCAGTTGATGTGGTATATATGGACTTTAGTAAGGCGTTTGATAAGGTGGCCCATGGAAGACTTCTGCAGAAAATGCAGATGTATGGGATAGAGGGTGATTTAGCTAATTGGATTAGGAATTGGCTAGCAGATAGAAGACAGAGGGTGGTGGTTGATGGGAGATATTCATCGTGGAGTTCGGTTACAAGTGGTGTACCTCAGGGTCTGTTTTGGGGCCCCTGCTGTTTGTAATTTTTATAAATGATCTGGATGAGGGTATTGAAGGATGGATTAGTAAATTTGCGGATGACACTAAAGTCGGTGGAGTGGTAGATAGTGAAGAGGGGTGTTATAGTTTGCAGAGAGACTTGGACAAGTTGCAGAGCTGGGCCGAGAGGTGGCAAATGGAGTTTAATGTGGAAAAGTGTGAGGTAATGCACTTTGGCAGGAATAATAAATGTGTAGAGTATAGGGCTAATGGTAGGATTCTTAATAGTGTTGATGAACAGAGGGATCTTGGTGTATTTGTGCATAGATCCCTGAAAGTAGGCAGTCAAGTCGATAAGGTTGTTAAGAAGGCATATGGAGTCTTAGCTTTTATTGGTAGGGGGATTGAATTTCGGAGCCGCAACGTCATGTTGCAACTGTACAAAACTCTAGTGCGGCCGCACTTGGAGTATTGTGTGCAGTTCTGGTCCCCACATTATAAGAAAGATGTGGAGGCATTGGAGAGGGTACAGAGGAGGTTTACCAGGATGTTGCCTGGTATGGAGGGCAGGTCTTATGAAGAGAGGTTGAAGGATTTGAGGTTGTTTTCGTTAGAAAGGAGGCGGCTAAGAGGGGATCTTATTGAAGCATATAAGATGATTAGAGGTTTAGATAGGGTGGACAGTGATAGCCTTTTTCCTAGGATGGAGAAAGCTAGCACGAGGGGACACAGCTTTAAATTAAGGGGTGATAGTTATAGGACGGATATCAGAGGTAGGTTCTTTACCCAGAGGGTGGTTAGGGAGTGGAATGCCCTGCCTGCGGCAGTTGTAGATGTGCCAAGTTTGGTGGCGTTTAAGAGGTTATGGAAGAGAAGGGAATGGTTTAGTTTGGAGGTCATTACTTTTTTCATAATTGGTCGGTGCAACATCAAAGGCCAGAGGGCCTGTTCTGCGCTGTAATGTTCTATGTTGTATGTTCATCTACGTAGAGCAGAGTTTTGCTTCATTTGATGAAGTTGTAAATCAACAAGGTGGGTGAAAAGTTGTAATGCTAACATAAAGTGGAAATCAAAGTTGTTTATTTATATGATGTGGCGATGCTGGTGTTGGGCTGGGGTGGACACATTAAGGCGTCTCACAACATCAGGTTAAAGTCCAACAGGTTATTTGGCATCACAAGCTTTCGGAGTGCTGCTCCTTCATCAAGTGAATGCCTATAGCGTAGAAGGATGCCATTTGGCCCATCAATTCCCTTAATTTGTACTGTGGGAGGTAATCAGAGAACTCGGAGGAAACCGATGCAGACAAGGGAAGAATATACAAACTCCACACAGACAGTCATCCAAGGCCAGAATCAAACCCAAGTCCCTGATGCTGTGAGGCAGCAGTGCTAATTATTGTGCCCAATTTTGGTTATAATGAAAGAGTTACATCAGAAAAAATGTTGTTTGCAGTTTTAACACAAGCTAGACTTCAGAACATTAGCAAGATATGTGGAAAAGCATCATGGCAGGGAAAGTTCAAGCAGAGTGGCAAACTGGGGATAATTGTTGCTGTTTAATTGGAAGATTTGGGCCTGTTGTTATTTTTATATAATGTTAAAGCACTGAATTAAACTTTTAACCTTTTCAAACTGTCCTCTCCTCCTCTGTATCTTTAAGGCACTGGCTCTTGCTGGGGTACGAAGAGCACAGAAATCAGTATTTTGTGAGCTCAGTTACTCGCGACAATTCAATATAGGAAATGTCAAAAACAAGCCCGTTTTCATCCAACAACCCACATACACACACACACACAAATGCACGTCCTGCATTAGGAATCACTAGCGCGAATCCTACCTAATTTTCAACCACTCTGTGCTTTATCTAACCGATTGGATCGAAGCCAACCGAACCACCTCAGCTGCTGCTAGCTAATCCACAAAGATCACACTAAAGGACCTAAGGTCTGTCTGCTTTAATATTTGACAGCGTCTTTATCTACCTGGCCAGGGAGGAATATAACCTTTGCTATCACCTTAGTTTAAAAGGCTTCTCTTCCCGCTTTAACAGTGAAGTATTTTAGATTACCTTGATCAGTAGATTTAGATTAGCCAAGACCTGTCAAATATAAAGCTGTGGATGAGAAATCAGCTGTAGATAATAACATTCGTAAATCCCAGAAGATCATCATTACCTAACCCGTCTCCATCATTTACTACAGGAAGAGAATGGTAAAGTCTGTCATTTTCAATGGCATCATTTTAATTGCCAAAAAAATCTCATTTTAATATGACCATCAGCGCCAGAAATGGTTACTTTCCCCAAAGAACATGTTATATAGGCTGTGGCCCTACTAGAATTGACTTTACTTTCCCCACACATCCAGTCTTCATAAGCCATTGATCTAACACCTTGTCTTCATTTTGCATCTTTTCTGACATGATTTTCGGAACTCTACCACCTCACCCGCCACAGAATCACAACAAGCAACAAGAATCTGACAGTAGAAATCTCTGTTGACAGGGCTGGAATTTCTGCTCTCGCCCGAGCAAGGCCGCCTGATATATCTGTGTTATCAAAGCAAGCGAACCTAGTCTCCAGCTTCATAGACAGTCTACCTAATCGCTCAGAATTTGTGCTTGCTGTTTGCGTCATTTCTCCATTCTTTCTGATAATATTCCACGAAGGTACAGGAGAACAAAAAGATTCCTGGTATAGGTTTTTAAATAATTGTATCTTTCTGAGCAGAGAGAGTGTAACTATTTTTAGGCCTGCCTTGTTCCCTTTAACTCAGCAGTCTGTTTGGAGACCCCTGCTTTAACTGATTAAAGTGGAAATTTTAACTTAATGACTACCATGAATGCTGCAATTTTAAAAAAAAATGTACTTCTAACATAAAGTAAATCAGAGAATTTCAGCTGATATTCAGTGGATAGAAACATAGAAACATAGAAAAACTACAGCACAAACAGGCCCTTTGGCCCACAAGTTGCACCAAACCTACTAGGCATACCTACGATCCTTTATCTCAATAAGTTCTATGTACTTATCCAAAAGTCTCTTAAAAGACCCTATCGAATCCGTCTCGACCACCACTGCCAGCGGCCAATTCCACGCACCCACCACCCTCTGAGTGAAATACTTATGCCTGACATCTCCTCTGTACTATTCCCCCGCACCTTAAACCTGTGTCCTCTTGTGGCAACCACTTCAGTCCTGGGAAAAAGCTTCTGAGAATCCACTCGATCAATACCTCTCATCATCTTATACACCTCTATCAGGTCACCTGCTCATCCTCCATCTCTCCAAGGATAAAAGATATTCAGCTCAGTTTGGAGACACACACATGTGATTCAGTTACTATGGGGAGTTAAACTCAGATGTTGAAGTGGTAGTCATCAACACTTTAGCACAGAACAAGAATGGTTTCTGTTTAAGACACAGAGACAAATAGGCCACAGAAGAAGCAGGGAAACTATTTTGTATTAGTGACCAAACTGGGGTTTCTGTTCTAAAGAACAGGAGCAGAACATATACAAGGCTCGTGAACATTTAAGGAGCGAGGGGTCACCAAACTATACTTTGCTAGTGGTAACCATATCTGGGAAACTGGGGGCTGCAGGGAATGATAATCAAAGGACACTGGATGTTTTGACCTTGCATGGTGAAAAAGAATCTCTACAGGAGAGCTAGGGGAGGTAGTGGAACTGTTCCTGTAATGTTAATATCTGACTAAAGCATTGAATAAAATTATATCAGAAGGCATGTTTCAGTTATTTCACTTAGTGAATATGAAATTTATCTTTTTCCAACTTTTACAGATGCACCATGGAGAGCATTCTTTCTGGCTGTATCACAGCTTGGTATGCTCTGCCCAAGACTGCAAGAAATTACAAAAGGTCATGAATGTAGCCCAAACCATCATGCAAACCAGCCTCTCATCTATTGACTCTTTCTAAACTTCCTGCTGCCTCGGCAAAGCAGCCAGCATAATGAAGCATGGGGCACCCTGGACTTCTCTCTCCCACCTTCTTTCATTGGGAAAAACATACAAAAATCTGAAGTCAAGTACCAATTGACTCAAGAACCGCTTCTTCCTTGCTGCTGTTTGTCTTTTGAATGACATTACCTTGCATTAAGGACTTTCTCTACACCCTAGCTATGACTATATACTACATTCTACACTCTCTCATTTCCTACTCTATGAGTGGTATGTTGTGTCTGTATAGTGCACAAGAAACTATACTTTTCATTGTATGGTAATACTTGTGATAATAATAAATCAAATCAAATTGAATCATTAGCTTGGTGCATTAGTCTTCTGTTAATTCACATTTATTTCAGTTTGCTTGTAATAATACAAGTGTTAAAATATGGAATAGTCTCCTTTTGTTCTTTTGTCAGTTACTGGAAATTTATCTTTTTCTGAAAGATCTCCACAGGGGTCAGAACATGACATACTGCAGGAGGGTAAGGCCCAGCAATAAGTGGCAAATGTGAAAGTAAGTGAAACATGTTTATTGATGGCTTTTGTCATAATAATGAAGAAAAACATTGAATTATGCCCACTAATGTTTAACTTCAAATAAGACTTGTGAGTTTTGAGAATAAAATGGACATACAAGCCAAAGATGACTGATGATGCAAAGTCAGTCACTGATTGAATTGCTTGGAGGTGGTACACCAAGAAACAATTGGATCCTATTTCCAGACAAAGGTACTTCTGACGCATACAGAAACTAATTGTTATCTCCAGTGGAGATCAATGAGACATCATGAGAGATGATTATCATCTCATGAAGAAATATCCTGCTCAGATAGCTCAGATATTTATACTTTGGTGGGATTGATAAGGAAGGGAATGGGCTTTCTTCCAGGCCCCACACCTCACAATTAAACATGGAATGGCATAACTTGAGGGATGGCACGGTGGCACAGTGTTAGCACTGCTGCCTCATAGTGCCAGGAATCCAGGTTCAATTCTGACCTCGAATGATTATCTGTATGGAGTTTTGCACATTCTCCCTGTGTCTGTGTGGGTTTCTTCCAGGTGCTCCAGTTTCCTCCTACTGTCCAAAGATGTGCGGGTTAGATTGATTGGCCTTGTTAAATTGCTCTTAGGATCAGGGGAATTAGCAGGGTAAATTTGGGGTTACAGGGATAGGCCTCTGTGGGTTTGTGGTCAGTTTGGTTCGATGGCCAGGCTGCCTCCTTCTACATTGTAGGATTCTATTTACTGGTGACCAAATGTAAGATCCTGCATGTATTTCCGGCAAAGAGAGCCAGAGGCAATAGAAGTTGAGGGTGGTGGTGAGTTTGACAGTCACTTTAAAGCATGGTCACCAGTTGCATTTTACATGTTTTTCCCCATCTGTCATGAGACCCTGGGCCTCCTGAACCACCAGTGTTCTGAAGCAGCCAGGAAGCAAATCCCCATCCAGAGCTCCAAGTGTTGCTGGTATCACTTCCTGTGAGCCACAGCTCTCTGTCCATTCCATCTCTCCTGTGGAGTAGCAGGTCTGTTGGCTGGTTGTTCCTCCTGGTACTCACACGGCCGATGGTTTCAGCGCTGCTGGCCATCTTGGTGGATACAAGTTTCAAACCAACACAATACAAACGGCATCAGTGCTGATCTGTTCAATCACAGCTGCAAAGTGGAGATCAGAAGTACAGATATTCAGAACACTAGGAAGAAATGGAAGTCACCTCACAGAGCAAGTAGTTGAAACAAAAAGTCTTTCAGGCATTTCAGCAAAAAAAGGCAGCTGTAAGATTTCAGCACTTCCGTGTCATTTCAGTAACTCTCTCAATTGCAAGCTCCAGGAAACCCAGGAAGCAATATGCATGGATCCCAAAATCCAGGCCACAATCATTTGTAATGGCCTTTTAACAGATTGGAAATAATAGCCGTCCTTCCTGAGGGGGCAGCAGGGGATCAGTCAAACACTTAAGCACAGAGGTTGGCAGATTGGAACCAGCTTTCTGACATGCTGATAAGTTTCATGCCTGTAACCCCTTCACCTCCCATTCCCAAACCCACTCCCTCCTGCCAGTTAAAATTGCCAACTAATCACCTGATTAAACAGTTTGTCATTACGGACGGCTCTATCCCGAGCAATTTCCTGCCAAAAAAGTCAGGCACGTAACAACTTCCATCTCATAATCTTCTCTGCTGGTAGTTTTTTTTTTGGTCGAATCTATCTGAAAGCATTGTCAAAGCGCAGGAGTTTGAAGTTTGCTGTTTGCAAAGCAATCAGGAAAAAGCGGCTGGGAGCCCGGGTCTGCAGAATATGTGCACTCCACTGAACTGGCTGCTTCCAGCTGTGCAATAACCAATTGTAAATGATCGCCATGCATAATACATAATACATTATCGTCACCTTCAATTGGTTACTGCACATAAACTCATACATACATCAACTCCCCAGAAAGCAATGATCTCATTATAAGGGGTGATTTCCGATTCCGGAGGAATCGACGTTGCGGAGATGCAGGGAAGAAATGAAGAGAATTCTGCCAAAGGTTGCTGTGTTCGCCAACCAATGGAACTGGGACCAGAGCCTGCAGGAGGCACAATCCCCGGTGGTGGGACGGCGGCAGGGCAGTGGTGGTGGTTTTTTCCAGGCACCCCACATCTCACAATTAAGCGTGGAGTGGCATAACGTGAGGGACTGCATGGTGGCACAGTGGTTAGCACTGCTTCCTCACAGTGGCAGGGACCCAGGTTTGATTCTCGGCATGGTTGACTGTAGAGTTTGCATCTTCTCCCCATGTCTGTGTGGGTTTCCTCCGGGTGCTCCGATTTTCTCCCACCGGCTTGAAGACGTGCTGGTTAGGTGCATTGGCCATTCTAATTCTCCCTCAGTGTGTCCGAACAGGCGCTGGACTTTGACAACTAGGGGATTTTCACAGTAACTTCATTGCCGTGTTAATGTAAATGTACTTGTGACACTAATAAGTAAACTTTAAAAGAAATATTTCTGTTTAAATGAGGTGAGAGTGCCTCTTCCTGGCCTTCACCTTCAGTTTCTTGACATTGACTGTTGGCTGGCTCAATGTGCACCCACCTGCGGGTATCTCCTGTAAGAATCTGACTCTGCATTGCCAGAAATGAAAGAATATTCAGCATTTCTGACGGCACGCCAGAGACTCAGCAGGACATGAGTACAATTTACTTTTAAACCTCCTTCACCCCCACCATCCCACTATCGCCAGATAGGTCAGAATCTGTCAAGAGTTTCAGGTTGCTGGTGGCTGGGTGACACGGTGGCACAATGGTTAGCACTACTGCCTCACAGAGCCAGGGACCCAGGTTCAGTTCTAATCTTGGGTAATCGAGTGATATTTGCACGTTCTCCCCGTACCTGTGTGATTTCCTCTCACACTCCAAAGATGTATGAGTTTGGTTGATCTCTAAGTTGATCTCTAGTGTCAGAGAGATTAGCAAATATGTGAGGTTACAGGGATAGGGTTTGGATGGGATTGTCAGTGCAGGGTTAATGGGCTGCATTGCCTTTTTCTACGCTATAGGGATTCTATGATTCTATAATTTCCCGACAGATATTTGGGTACAATCATTGCCCAGGGGTGGGAGATGGACGGATGGTGCCAACAGTAGTGGGCCTACACATTTGCAAATATCGTCAGATAGTGGTGTTGAGTGGATGAGAGATCTCAGCCTCCCCCCGAGGTCTTCACCATTGCATAAAACAACCTTCAGATAATTTGATTTACGACATGTGATATCTCAATATGGGTGAAGGCACTGGATAAAGCAATGGCCATAGATCTTGACACATTTCCAGATGTAGTGCCAAATATTTATACTCCTGAACTAGCAATGTTCTAAGACCTATGTGTTCCATTACGATGACAACACTGGCAACTATCCAGCAATGTGAAAAATTGCTTCGGTACATCCTGTTCACAGTATATAATCTAATTTGGGCAGAGAAAACGCCATGAGTCTTCTCTCAATTGTCTGCAGAGTGTCGGAAGATGTTATTGACAGTGCTACCAAACAATAATTTTTCAGCAATGCTCGCTGACATTCAGTTTGGGTCTTCTCAAGGCCATTTGCTTCCTAACCTCATTGGAACTTTGATCCAAACACTGACGAGCGTGATGAACTCCGAAGGCAAGGTTAGAGTGACTACCCTTGACATCACAGTAGCACTGGTCCGAGGATATTATCAAGGACAGTTAGGGATGGCCAGTAAATGCTAGCCTTGAAATAATAGGAAAAGAAAAATCACCAAAGATGAAGTGAATATGGAGGATTAAAAACAGTTTCTTCCTCTCTGCCAAAGTCAGGTGCATTTTTCATGCATCCAGCAGATGCTCAGGGAGGAAAATCTACTCTGTATTCTTTTTTGAATTTAATATGAGGCAAGCCTCCTGAAACCATCACAAATCCCAAAGTTCAATGCAAATGAAGAGAGCAGGTATTAGTATTATTTTGAATTCAAGAAATATTACCTTCTGAGAAAAGCATGACATAATACATTTTGTAATGTAATCTTATTCTATCAGATTACAGCATTACCATGAGTCATCGCGGGTGATAAGAGATTGGCTGCCACACAGCACCAAGGACTCAAGTTTGATTCCAGCCTCCGGCCACTGTATGGAATTCATACATTTTCCCTGTGTCTGTGTGGGCTTCTTCCAGGTGCTCCAATTTCCTCCCAGACTCCAAAGATAGAACATAGAACATAGAACATAGAACATTACAGCGCAGAACAGGCCCTTCAGCCTTCGATGTTGCGCCGACCATTATAAAAAGCAATGACCCTCCAAACTAAACCATTCCCTTCTCTTCCATAAACTTATCAACTAACCTCTTAAACGCCACCAAAATTGGCGCATCTACAACTGCCGCAGGCAGGGCATTCCACTCCCTAACCACCCTCTGGGTAAAGAACCTACCTCTGATATCCGTCCTATAACTATCACCCCTTAATTTAAAGCTGTGTCCCCCTCGTGCTAGCTTTCTCCATCCTAGGAAAAAGGCTATCACTGTCCACCCTATCTAAACCTCTAATCATCTTATATGTTTCGATTAGGTCCCCTCTTAGCCGCCTACTTTCTAACGAAAACAACCTCAAATCCCTCAGCCTCTCTTCATAAGACCTGCCCTCCATACCAGGCAACATCCTGGTAAACATCCTCTGTACCCTCTCCAATGCCTCCACATCTTTCTTATAATGCGGGGACCAGAACTGCACACACTACTCCAAGTGCGGCCGCACTAGAGTTTTGTACAGTTGCAACATGACGTTGCGGCTCCGAAATTCAATCCCCGTACCAATAAAAGCTAAGACTCCGTATGCCTTCTTAACAACCTTATCGACTTGACTGCTTACTTTCAGGGATCTATGCACAAATACACAAGATCCCTCTGTTCATCAACACTATTAAGAATCCTACCATCAGCCCTATACTCTACACCTGAGTTACACCACTTGTAACCAAAAGATGTGCGGCCTATATTAATTGGCCATGCTAAATTGCCCCTTAGTATCAGAGGGATTAGTGGGTAACTATGTGGGGTTATGGGGATAGGGCCTGGAAGGGATTGTTGTTGATGTGGAGGCTCGATGGGCCAAATGGCCTCCTTCTGCACTACAGGGTCCTGTGATAACTTGTATTTATTTGTGGCTAAATGTAAGATTCTGCAAGTACCTCCAGCAAACAGATGCAGAGGCAAAGAAGTTGAGGGTGGTTGGTCGGTCTCCGTTAAAGCATGGCAGCAGGCACAAATGTCTTCCCATCTGTTGTGAGATAGTAAATTGCTCCTTAGTGTCAGGGGGAATTGAAGGGTAAATTAGTGGGGCTGTGCGGATAGGGCCTGGGTGGGATTGTTATCAATTCAGTCTTGACAGGCTTCCTTCTGCACTGCAGTGATTTTATGCCCATAGAGAACTTAAGGAATACTGGAGAATTAATATAGAAACCTCTCAAAGAGTGTCCACGCAGAAATAACCTGAAAAAACAAGTTTCCCAAGTTTCAATTATGACAGTTTTACTACAAATAATTGTGGGTGGGAAGTACTAATCATCAAAGAAGTATGACTATCCTCTGAGCCTGGATTAACAAAAGAGAAATTTCTTCTCCAATCTCTTTGTAATAATTCAGAATTTGGAAGCCTCAACCTCCTTTTTGGTAAACGTGTTTCTGAGCCTGCAACCTACCAGAATTCGGCATTAATTGGTATGAAGTGGGCTGGCTTACTTGGAGAAGACAGGAAGTGGTGCAAGACAGGGGAGGGGAGGTGGGAGGGGAGTGATTGAATTAATGGATTCGGAAAGCATCACAAATTCCCCAGTGACAGGATTACGTTTTCAAAAGGAGAGCAGGAGGAGAGAATCGGCAACACACATGTCTTCGATTAACTGTTAGCTGAGCTCATTACAGAGCTCGTTAACATTATGGGGAGCAACAGCTAACAATTTTCAAATGGACAGCATGGAGTACACTGAGGGTATGGGATACATTTGAGTGTAGTTGTCAGGAGCACAGTGGAAAGTCATTCATGCTCATGACAAGTTGTATAAGAAGGGAGTTTTAAATTCAGCTGATCATGCAGTGATGGAGAGTTGCGATGGTTAGATCTGAGAGATTTGATTTTGCAAGGACCCTTATAAAATTTCTGAAATGTTTCCTTTATGATATTGAAGCATCTCATAGTGTCACCCGATGTATGTAAAGTACTTGAAATAGTATTGTTTGTTGAGTGATGGCCATTTTGGAATGTTTATAATGTTCTTGTAGCAATCTTATTAATAAAACATATGTTAGGGAGAACAAAAAAGGCTTGATTTTGTTTAGAAATGTGTTTGGACTCTGAAGAACAATGTTGTGCTGTGATCTGGCCTGCTGGAGTTCTTCTTTTTCCTGTCCATCAGAGCTTTGAACAGGGCCCGCAAGGGAGACGTCAGAAATACGTGAGGACCCTTCGTGACTGCTGTCCTAAACCACTACTAGGTACTTTGCCCTCCCTGCTCACGCATTTCTAAAAGCAAGCCCTGTCAGATGGCTGTCAATTACCTTTAAAATAATAGTTCTGTCTTACATCCTCCCTCCAGACTACACTCCTGCAGGAATGTTGCAGCCGTTTACAGTTTTCCCAAGTCATTGCAGTGAACAGAGATTTGCCTGGGTGTCAAATTTTCTGTCTTTGCTGCAGCGGGAGCATGGTGTGAACAGCCGGTAACTTTGCTCCCTAACCATGTCCCTAACTGGATGCTGAAATCAGCTCTGGGCCTTTAGCAGCTGACATTTTGGAAATTGTGTTGGGTCACTGATGTGCAAGGTATTCTGCTCACTACGGATTCCTGGTCTCAGAATGAAAGTCTAGCCCACATTGCAGCCTCATTTCCACCGTCTCCTCAAAACCAGGCACAGGTCCATTGCTACCTTCGGCCTTCCCTAATTAGACTCATGTTCAGATTTATTTCACCTGTAACCCACACAATGCTGAAAGATGTCTGAATGACCTCCTCCTGCACTGTATGGATTCTACGATTCTATGATTGCTGTAGCAATGAATACAGACAATGGTGGAAACACTCAGTAGGTTAGGAGGCATCTGCAGAGAGAAGCAAAGTTGGCCTTTCATATTGATGCCTTGTTATTCACACCTTGGTGCTTGGTGCTATACTGGATATATAGGAGTACTGAAATTTGGAGTGTTGATGGCTTACCTCACTGAATACAGACATTTTTGGGAAAGATTAAGTTGAATTGCAAGGGGTAACCTTCCTCATGGCCCTAATAATGTGGAAAACAGGTAATATAGGCTCAAAGGTGAGTTCACTTTATTGTTAATATAGGAAAGATGAAATTATGAAGATCAAGGTACAGCACAATGGTACAGTCTTTAGCACTGCTGCCTCACAGTGCCAGGACCTGGGTTCAATTCCGCAGCTTTCAAGGATCTATGCAAATGTACACCGAGATTTCTCTGCTCAACGACACTACCAAGAGTCCTTCCATTAGCCCTATATTCTGTAATCTAGTTACTCTTTCCAAAGTGAATCACCTCACACTTTTCTGCATTAAACTCCATTTGCCATCTCTCAGCCCAGCTCTGCAGCTTATCTATGTGCCTCTGCAAACTGTAACATACATCCTCACTGTCTACAACTCCTCCAACTTCAGTGTCGTCTGCAAATTTAATAATCTATCCTTCTACGCCCTCATCTAGGTCATTTATGAAAATGACAAACAGCAGTGCCCCCAAAACAGTTCCCTGTGATACACCACTAGTAACCGAACTCCAGATTGAATATCTCCCACCAACCATTACCTTCTGCCTTCTATCAGCTAGCCAATTCTTGATCCAAACTGCTAAGTCACCTTCAATCCCATGCATCTGTATTTTCTGCAGTAGCTTACCATGGGGAACCTTATCAAGTGCTTTGCTAAAATCCATATACACCACGTCAACCGCTTTACCCTTATCCACCTCTTTGGTCACCTTCTGAAAGAACTCAATAAGGTTTGTGAGGCATGACCTACCCTTCACAAAACCGTGTTGACTATCCCTAATCAAATTATTTCTCTCTAAATGAATATAAATCCTATCTCTTATAATCCTTTACAAAACTTTGCCTACAACAGAAGTAAGGCTCACTGGCCTATTATTCCCAGGATGGTCTCTAGTCCCTTTCTTGAACAAGGGGACAACATTTACTATCCTCCAATTTTCAGACACTATACCTGTAGCCAATGACAACATAAAGATCAAAGCCAAAGGCTCTGCAATCTCCTCCCTAGACTCCCAGAGAATCCTAGCATAAATCCCATCCAGCCCAGGAGACTTATCGATTTCATACTCTCAAGAATTACTAACACTTCCTCCTTACGTACCCCAATCCAGTCTAGCCTAAAAGCCTGCATCTCAGTATTCTCCTCGACCACATTGACTTTTTCCTGCATGAATACTGACAAAAACTATTCATTTAGTGTCTCTCCTATTTCTTTAGGCTCCACACACAACTTCCCACTACTGTCCCTAATTGGCCCTAATCTTGCCCTAATCAATCTGAAATTGATCTCTGTCAATTTCAAAGTGCAGTATCAAATGTGTATATATCCTATTCCTAAGAATCTTCACCAACAGTTTCACTAATACTGATGTCAAGCTCATGGTCTATAATTATCCAGGTTATTCTTGCTACACTTCTTAAAATAACAGGACAACATTGGCCATCCTCCAATCCTCTGGTACTCACCAGTGGCCAACACAGAAACAAAGATTTCTGCTGGAAGCCCTGTAATTTCATCTCTTGACTCCTTCAGTAATCTGGGATAGATGGCCCTGGGGATTTGTGTAACTTTATGCTTTTTAATTCACCTAATACTTTCTCCCTCCTAATGATGACTTATTTTAAAGGGTTTACATATCCCTGTGAGACACTATCAATCAACATATCCTTCTCCTTTCTGAATGCCAATGCAAAACACTCATTAAGGATTTCACCCACTTCCTTTGGTTCTACACAATTTCCCTCCTTTATACTCAAGTGGACCAACTCTTTCTCTAGCTACCCTCTTGTTCCTAATATATGTATAAATGTCTTGGCATTCTCCTGAATCCTATCTGCCAAGGACATTTCTTGACCCCTTCTTGCCCTCCCAACTCCTGTTTGAGTTCTTTTCGACTTTCCCTTGTATTCTTCAAATGCTTTATCTGTTTTTAATTGCCTAGTACTCACTGTTGCATCCTTTTTTCTGTTGACTAAGCTAACAATTTCCCTGGTCTCCTTATGTCAGGTCTCCCAAAGAAAAATGGCATAAGATTTCCACTGCTTTTCCAGCCAGCGAGTGGGATCCCAACACTAAATTCCATCCAACATCTCTAGCAGCAGTCAACTGTTTCTCTGAACCTAATAATGCATTCCAGTGAATGATCCATAAAAGTCTTTTCTACCGAGTGCACAAAAGGCTTATACAAAAGCATAGGAAATATCAAAGTATCCTCCGCACTTACAGCACGAACACAAAGGAACATTGAATATAGTAGAGCAATCTACTATTATTACAGATAACAGTAACAGCAGCAATCAAAAAATCGACTGTCTGATGAAAGGAGAAATGATTATGCAATGGATACAATGGCCGGAACACTATCATCTTTCCCCCGCCACAGAATCGGCCAACAGGGTCCAACAACAGAAATCTGTGCTCACTTTGAGTGGAAATTTCCATTCTCGCCCAAGCAAGGAAGTAAAATCCTGCCCAAGATTTGGTGGTGAGGGGATTTAATAGAAAATACTGAGAATAAAACAGGAGAGCGTGTAGACTAGAGAAGGAAAGATTGCAGCAAGAAAATATGTAACAGAGACTGAAGGAGGAGTAAAAGGCTTTAAAGTGTTGAAACATGTTATTGGTGATAACAGAGATAGCTGACATATAGAGACATCAGAGTTCACTGAGGCAAAGGAAGAGATGAGAAAGAAAATGATTGTTAACAAATGATTTGGGCAATTTTGTATGGAATTAACAGCCCATTCAACCCAACTGATCCATGCTGGTGTTTATGCTCCACACAATCCCCCTTCCATTTTCATTTTAACCACTTATATTCTTTTCTTCCCCATATGCTTATAGCCCATATGCATTTGTGTTTAAATCTGTGCTCTCTCATTCTTAATCCTTTTACAAGGGGGAACAGTTTCTCTCTATGCACTCCATTCAATACCACCCACCTCACAATTTTGAACATCTCCATCAAATCTCCTCTTATTCTTCTCCCCTCTAAGAAGAATGATCCCAAACTCTCCAATCTATCCTTATAACTGAAATTTCTTGTCCCTAGAACCATTTTTGTAAATCTCTTCTACATTCCCTCCAATGCATTAACATCCTTCCCATAAAGTGGTGCCCAGAACTGTACACAATATTCCAGCTGTGGTCTAACTAATATTTTATATAAGTTCTTTAAAATTCTGTAGTCTTTTTGATGATTGCTACATGGTAATTATCGCTTAGTAAAATTTATATAGTTTCAGAAACTTTGATTAAATCTCCCTTTAGTTTCTCTAGGTAGACTCGGATTCTCCTCATAGCAATAGTTTCTCATTACTGGTGAACTTACTTTGTACATAAAACTACAACTAAGAGATGCCTGTCAGATCAGTTTATACCATAAGTATTAATTGACGATGCACCAGTATCTGTAGACCCAGGCAGAGCTGAGAATATCTCATTTTGACAGATGATTAGTGCAGGCAGATGCTAAACTCTGAAACAAGAGAAAATAGTGATAGATAAGGTCCAACATGAATAGGTCTATAGTGGTGATAGCAGATCTGATAGCTGATATGAATAAAGGCTAGATTAACCAATATACATGTAAAAAGCTGATTAACTATGCTGACGGGCCTCCAAACAAAGTGTATTTTAATTCCAGATGGTTGTGGCATTCTACTTGTATCTTCAGTGAATAACCTTGGGAAGCAATAATTTAACATGTTAACTATTTGTAAGAACTCAGTAAGAATTTAGCAACACCAATTTATAATCCAACCAATTTATTTGATAGTAAAAAAGCGAGCTTTCAACACTCTGTGTCTTCCTCAGGCAAATGCAGTGAGGAAGACACAGAGTGTTGAAAGCTCGCTTTTTTACTATCAAATAAATCGGTTGGATTATAAATTGGTGTTGCTAAATTCTTACTGAGTTCTTACCACCCCAATCCAACGCCGGCATCTGTATATCATAACTATTTGTAATCCATTCTTGATGTGAATCTCATTCAGATGTGCAGTATTGCTTTCTGATTTATTTTAGCCCAGGTTATGCAAAGTTGATCAAGTTGTGACAGCTATCCCGATGGATGGTGGTGGTACAATCACACAGTGGTTACCTCTGCTGCTTCACAGCGAAAGAAATCCAAGTTCAATTCCGCCCTCAGGTGACTATCCATGCGGAGTCTGCACTTTCTCCCCATGTCTGCGTGTGTTCCTTCCGAATGCTCCAGTTTCCTCCCACAGTCCAAAGAAGTGCGGGTTACGTTGATTGGCCATGCTAAATTGACCCTCGTCTCAGGGGGATGAGCAGGGTATTACGGAAATAGGGCCTGGGTGGGATTGTGGTCGGTACAGACTCAATCAGCCAAATGGCCACCTGCTGTAGAGACTCTATAAGATGCAATTACTTCCATTCGTACTACAACTTATATTGCTTGGTTCATTTGTTATAGATTGGTTCATGGTATCAATGACAAACTGCATAGTAAATGTATTTGCTGGCTCAGATTCTAGAACATCTGAGCATGTTTACTTCATAATATCAGTTAAAATTGGCCAATGGCATGCCCTTTTTGATTGCACCTCACTTTGTTATCACTTCACAAAATAACATTGCATAAATCTAGACTTCCTTTCATTTCGATTAATTCCGCCTCCTCCACGGTTAAAGATTAATTCCATTAACACCCCAACGGCATGTATTATTTTCCAGTTTTATCCACAGAGCTCAGCTTCATCCACGTTTCCGTTTACTTGGCGGCTGCCTGGGCTAATTCATGCTGAACCTCATCTGCATCCAATTTACAAATCTTATGCAATGTCGGAATTCTATAAGCCTGACTAGGCACTCGAATCTGTTTTGTCAAAATTTACTTGGCTTATCTTTGGTAATGGACAGCTTGCTTCTAAACTCTTTGCACCTTAGGAAAATACACAATGATTATATTCCCTATTTTATGCTCTCTCCAAATGGCAGTTGTAGTTGGTTTCAGCTTTAGAATTAATAGATAATGGGGTATTGTTCATAAGTAAAACACGGAAGTGAAGAATATTTTTGAGTTTTGAGTTTTTGAGACTAAGTGCAGCAGTTGTTGACTCCAGAATTCCCTTTCCTGCTGGATAGAATAGGAAGATCCCAAGTCAGATACCACATTTGGAAACTCATTAATTTTGCACGGGTGACTTCGCCTCCCAGCGGGTTGGGAGATGATTCATTCACTCACCGTCAGCTGGTGTGTTTGAATGTCCCACAGCCATATTTAAATACCAGTCCAAAACATTCATATCAGCAGACCATGCAGGATGTCTGGAACCCAAAGTGAAAAGGCTAGCAGCTTTAAGAAGTCAGTTGTTTGGTTCAATCATTCTGCCCCCGAGGCCCTTCACTGCCTCAATGGAACCCCCACCACTCAAATCTGGAATCTTCATTCAATCCCTTCCAATAAACAGTGCAGCAGCATCTCTTTGACCCCCTAGTTTGTGAACTTTTCATGCATCCCTGTCAGAGTCGGATCTTCATTCATGGTTTTTTTTTATCCACCTCCTTATCCCTTTGCCGGATGCAGTGAGCATCCCAGATTAGTGGTGCAATGAAGCACCACGGCAGAAAGGCTTTGTAGCAGTTACCTCAAAATCTCTTACGAACTGAGGATTGCTTTGTGTATACCACTCTTTATCAATCAAGATTTAGACCAACATGGTTGGCATGGCGATACAGTGGTTAGCACTGCTGCCTCATAATGCCAGGGACCTGGGTTCAATTCTGGCCTCGGGTGACTGTGTGGTGTTCACACAGTCTCCATGTGTCTGTTTGTGTTTCCTCCAGGTACTCCCACAGTCCAAAGATGTGTGGGTTAGGTGGATTAGCCATTCTAAATTAACCCTAATGTTAGAGTTAATATGTGGGGATACAGGAATAGGGACTGGGTGGGATTATGGTTGGTGCAGATTCGATGGGCCGAATAATCTTTTTCTATTCTGAAGGGATTCTATGACATAATTTTATGCTGGTGTGATGCAAGATTTCCAATTTTCCAGGTCCGATGGATTTCAGCAGGCAGCTGTTTTAATGAGCATTCATGCAATGCAAATGAATATGTACAATGTTCATGCTACCAGCTATTAACCCGCTATTGGGAAAATTGCAACATATTTTTACGCTGCTCGGTTTATGACTTTCTGGTTCCTGCTAGTTTCCACATCCGTTCACTGCCAAACCTCAATGGCCAGGATGGGAAATTTCTGTCTATTGAACAAGGAAATCTAGAAGAAAAATAATATTCTGATGAAAAATCCCACCTGGGATCATTAACCCTTTTCCTCACGTTTACTTCAGATTTCTAGTTTTGTGAATCTTTTCATCTGTCTAGGGGGTTGGCTATATTTTACAGCAACAGAAATCATAGAAACCCTATAGTACAGAAAGAGGTCATTCAGCCCATCAAATCTGCACTGACCACAATGCCACCCAGGTCCTACCCCCATATCCTTACATATTTACCCACTAATCCCTCTAACCTATACATCTCAGGACACTAAGAGGCAATTTTAGCCTGGCCAATCAATCAACCTAACCTGCACATCTTTGGACTGTGGGAAGAAACCGCAGCATCCGGAGAAAACCCACGGAGGCACGAGGAGAACGTGTGAACTCCACACCGACAAGCCAAGAATCAAACCCAGGACCCTGGAGCTGTGAAGCAACAGTGCTAACCACTAACCGTGCCGCCCCAAATCTTTAAAAGGAATTACTATTCCAATAAAATTTTATCAATAAATAATCTTAAAAATTTAAATTGATTCTGCACCTCCAGCTTGTTCAGCCTCAGAATGGATTAGTAGTGGAGGTGGGTGGGAGCTTACAAAATCGTCTGCTGGCTGGTATATGTGTTCTTCAGCTTCATTCTGCCTCTGGGCCATTCTTGTGGGGACAGAATGTAAGTGGTTCAGAGCAACTTGGTCCCCAGGTTTGTGCAGGTAGTGAGAGTTAGATCGGGCCATCGGGTGGAAAAATAAATTGGTTCCACACACGGGACGTGCATGTGCCCTATGGGGAAGCAATGGCCTAGTGGTATTATCGTTAGACTATTAATTCAGAAACTCACTTAATGTTCTGGGGAACTAGGTTTGAATCCCGCCACAGCAATTAGTGGATTTGAATTTAATTTTTAAAAATGGGGGCAATTCTCCTAGCCTGCAGCAGAGGCTGTTTACCAAGCTCCCCACTGGGTGCCATGGCTTCAGTGACTCTCCAGCTGTCAGATTTCCAGCGCCGTCAACTCTGCACTAGAAATTGGCTCTGTGCTGTACAATTTATTTAAAATAGAATTTGCATGTATTTAGCAGGCCCAAGACTGAAGTATCCAGGCCTCCTAGAATCTCCCTTTCCTTCTTGAGCCGCCTAATCTAGCACTCAGTACCTCCACAAACCTGGAGACCAAGTTGCCCTGAACCACCTCCACTCTGTCTCCACGAGAATGGCCCAGAGGCTGAAGAATATGTATGCCAGCTAGCAGGCTATTTTTTTAAACTCCCACCCACCTCCACTACTAGTACATTCTCAGACTGAACAAGCTGGAGAGGCAGAGTCAATTTAAATTTTTAAGATTATTTATGGATAAAATTTACAATAGCTCCGAATTGCAGACAGCCCAACACCACCGGACAGAACAGGGGGAGGCCATTGAGCCTGCCTAGGGGTTGGGGATAAAAAGGGATGTCCCCAGGGCATTGCCAGCTTGGCAGTGCCAGCCTGGCCCTGGCACTGCTCAGTGGGCAAAATGGCAATGCCCATGGAAGGGTCCTCGGCATTGCCCACCAGGCAGAGCACAAGTGGCGGGGCCTAATGGCGGCAGGGCCAATTGGGAGATTTCTCAGGGAGGGGGAGATAAGTGGGGATGGGGGCTCCCGCTGGCACTCTGCACTCCGTAGTGACAAAGGAAGGTGAAGGCGGGAGGTCGACCTGCTGGGGTGGAAGGGGATGAAAAGGGGCTACTGATGGGATGGGGGAGAAATAGAATTCCTGAGGAGTTGGAGGAGATTGGGACTGTCAGAGGGGGATTGAGACTGGCCTGGACACATCCAGAGGGATCAGCGAGCAGTGATGGTTGGGATCGAATGACTGACCAGTGTACTTGCATCAATCTCAGCTCTGATAGATCAGTGTTTATGCATTGTCCGTTCAGAGCTTTGCTGCTGGCCTCTTGAGTGGAAATAGGCCCTGCCCCTGGACTTTTAGTGTGTTCTGTAAAGAGCGTGGGAGATTCATTTTGAAAATTCTGCTGAAAAAAACAGCAGACTTATTCCAAGTTTTATAAAAGTTTGACACATAGCGTTTTTGGGAAAATGCCTCTGGAATTAAGAATCTCCTGATGACCATGGAACCATTGCGATTGTTGGAAAAACACATTTGGTTCACTGATATCCTGTAAGGAAAAAAATCTGCTGTCCTTACCTGGTCTGGCCTACATGTGACTCCAGAGCCACAACAATGTGGTTGATTCTCAACCACCTTCAGACTGCTAGTGATGGGTAATAAATGCTGGACAGCCAGCGATGCCTATACCCCATGAATGAATAAAAAGGACCTAGTAAATCAATTAATCCTATCTAATAAAGGCAGCAGCTTTTTACCAGTACTATTCATCTGTTTTAGATCTACTGAACTTTGAGAAATACATAACACTTTTTTTTTAAGAAATAAATTAATTGGCATCTTTACCAATATCTCTGCAACAGCACATCATGTTAACAAAATGTTCTGCTCATAAACATATGTTTAAACTCATTACTTATCTTCAGAACCTCTCAAATTTGAATAATGATACAATCTTTCCAGAAATTGAATTATGTTTTTTTGAGTTCTAAGTTAATATATATAAATATAAGATAAATATTTATAAATGAGGTACAAATACAGCTGGTGTCAGCTTTCAAATTGTATGAAAAATATAAGGGTTTTAGTCATTCCTACCTAATTTCTTCCCCATTTATATATTGTACATTTTATATGGCAGTTCTATGGACTGTGTCAATACACAAGTAACTGACTCCCTGGGAAGTGTGTCAGCCTGGAATTACATTTATCTAACAGTAAAGTTACTACTTTCTACCTACCTGTTGTTGCAACCGTCAGCCAAATTAAAAGCTTCAGCCGGAATCTTATCACCGGCCGCACTGGTGGCAATTTCCCATCAATTCCTAATGATAAATAGTAGTCTGACATAAATATCTTTATCAAGGTGTTGAATGCAGGGCCAGGGCAATGGCATTTACTGTGGATCTGTTTGACAGTAAGCTACCTGTAGTGGACCAGGCAATCAGGAAGACTGGAATTGACACATGCCCCCACTAACTTTTCAAAGTACTTCATAATGATGATGCCAGAGCCACCAGTAGTCATTAAGGCACACTTCCTAGCTTTCTTTCGGTATCAGAATGAAGATCACTTTCTTGAAGCAAATACGAAACTTGGATTGATGTAAAGAGAAGTTAAAGATGTCTGTGAATACTCCCTCCAGCTGGTCCACACAGGATCTGAGTGCCCATCCAAATACCACCATCTGGGCCATCTGGGCCAACTCAAGAAGGCTGCAGTGGTGACCTCTGATTTGGTTCGTCCGAGGCTTCTGGGATTGAGGGAGTGCTCTTGTTGACCTCTTGCTTAAAATGGGCATACAATGCATTGAGCTCATTAGGAGGTATGTGTTGGAGCTGGTGATTTTACGTGCCTCATCTTGCAGCCTGTTATGTCTTCCAGGCATCGCTATAGTTCTTGGGAGTCTTTGTGGCTTGCCAGAGACTCTAGCTGGGTCAGGTTCTGTATTTTGGCATCTCTGATGGATAGAATACAAGCCCCCTTGTAATTACTTTTCAAGATGGAGCTTGTACACCAAGCCCTTTATAAAGCAGGCCCCTGAGTGGGTCCATTGCTGTATTGTCCTGGTTGGGACCTGTTTGTGTTCACCATAGGCTTGTGGTTTGCTTTACGTTATTGTGTGCAATAAAACACTGTTCCTTCACGGCCAACTCCTGGAGTTATTATACCACAGTAAGTTGCTTTATTTTAGTGAATTTGAGAAAACTGTTTACCCATCTTGTCTGCGGTTTATCTCAAGCCATTGGCTCTTTAAGCTGAGGTAGTTATTTTTAAACGTTCCAGCCATTAACTCCTGAATGACACATCCTCCATCTTGATGAGATGGAGCTGTTCATACCTTTATTTGAGATCTTTACAGGAGCTGCTGTCTCCAGAAAGTGGAAGGTGACTTCTCAGGTCCAAATTAGCAGTCAATTTAAAGTTAGTGGCTTTGTTTCAGCACAATGGAATTTTTTTTTAAATTTTAATATGTGAAATCTGACAATAAGGTATCAGATCAATATTTAATATACCATATTCTCATAACACTAGGGAGAATTATCAGTCAGCAGTTTTATCTTTATGTCTAACACAGATATTTTGGATTTCCAATGCACATCCCTTGCATTATTCTCACTCACGCTCAGGGTCCCTCTGAGAATATAAATTTTCTTTGCATATCTGATTGTTTTGCTATGGCTTCACACATTTAACAATGTGAGTGCTTTTTTGTGCAGCGATGTTTTATGCTGAACACCTTTCTCCTTTCGTGCAATTTACCACAATAATAATAATCCACCAGCAATCGCTGATTAACTAGACTTGTTTTTCATTTCATAAAATGACATCTCTGCTTTGCTCCCATTATTTACAACATTGCTGACATTGCGTAGGCGTTCCAGCCCTGGTTTTGCAGGCAATCAACTGTTCTGCAACTATCAAACTACTTTCTGTAGACACGAATTCTGTTATTTTGCTGAGGCTAACTTTGAGATCGGAGCAGGCCTTTATTTTTGCAAATATATTTTGATCAAAGCTTTCTGCTTCGGTCTGAAAGCTGGGGTTTAGGGGGGGTGGTGTGGTGTGGGGGGAAGTTCCCTGAAAACACCAGCGGTAGCAAGGTGGCACAGTGGTTAGCACTGCTGCCTCATAGCACCAGGGGCCCAGCCTCAAATCCACCTCAGGTGACTGTGTGTAATTTTCACATTCTTGCATGAGTTTCCTCCGGGTGGTCAGGTTTCCCCCCACAGTCCAAAGATGTGGGGTTAAGTTGATTGACCATGTTAAATTGGTCCTTAATATCAGGGGGGCTAGTATGAGAATATGGCCTGGGTGTAATTGTTGTCAGTGCAAGTTTGATGGGCTGAATGTCCTCCTTCTGCACTGAAGGGATTCTATGATTCATTTCATGCTGCTAATCCTGATGTCAACCAGCACCATGGAAAGAGGGGGAACTGGAATCCTGCTCTCTTCCTCATATGGCCAGTTATATTTGTTAGATATTTAAAGGGGTTACAGGTTTTTGAAGCTGTCAGTTTAGGAACAGCTGAGTGGTAATGGCTCCATGATGAAGAATCAGCCATGATTGCCCCAGGACTTCATCCTGGCTGCATAAAAAACTTAGAAGGGCAGAGGAAGGTTGGGCACTTGGTAAGGGTGCTGCACGGCTGATGGGAAAATGAGATAGTCATGTAATTGGCAATCTCTGGTCACATGGGGCAGAAGAGCAGGGAGCAAAGTGGCCGCAAATAATTCAGAGACTGCCTGCCCAGAAGGAAGGCTGCATACTGGCAATGGATCCAACTGACAGTCAGGTTTTGCTCCCCAGGCTGTGGGGCAATGAAGGGTGTGGGAATATATGCAGTTTAGTCAAATTCTCACCAGATTTCTGACCTGAAAACAAATCCAACTCCTAATCTCTGCCTCCACGGTGAGAATTCAGCCACTGAACACATTTCTTTAATTTGTAATATTCTTCAAAGTGTAAAATAGTCCTTAAACCTGGTGGTTCATACCGTCTGTTTCTACTTATTCACTCCATCACCAGGTGGAAATATCATACACCTCTTTCTCTTCCTCACCAGTGTAAAAGATTAGTCTGTCCTGAATTTTCTTCAAATCCCATTGCTCTTACATACAATTGGAAATATTGTTTCCATGTTTTTCCACTCATACACATTTCCTCCTCATCCCATATTATCTGAGAGCTTTTGACCCTTCCATTCCTAGCTGAGCTCTGACAGCATGTAATGTTTGTAGCTTGTTTAAGTAACTCTCAGCAGACTTGCCTCACACATTATTTAAAACATCTGCTTCCTTCCCTGAGAAGATGCATCTGGAATCTCTTTCACCTTAACCAGCTGAAGACCGAAGGAGACCCAGGAGAAATGGCATCCATGGGTAAAAATGTCACTTTGCACTTTGCAGCAAATGGGTCCCACTGATCAGCTGCTGAAGTCAAGCTGGGAAATTTGGGGCACACTTCATTTTCTCTCACGACATGAATGTCTCATTCCATAACTCTATATGACTTTTTATCTATCATAGCAATGGGCAGCACGGTAACACAGTGATTAACACTGCTGTCTTGCAGCACCAGTGATCTGGGTTCACTTCCCAGCTTGGGTCACTCTCTGTGTGGAGTTTACGTATATTTCCTCCGGGTGCTTTGGTTTCCTCCTACAATCTGAAAGGTGTGTTGGTTAGGTGCATCGGAGAATGCTAAATTTTCCCTCAGTGTACCTGAACAGAGTGCGGCAACTAGGGATTTTTACAGTAACTTCACTGCAGCGTTAATATAAGCCTACTTGTGATACTAATAAATAAACTTTAAAACATTTTGTAAATGCAGTCTGGCTGCCTTCAAGCAAAGGGACTTTGATTATATTTAGGATTTGCTGGATGGATATCTAATTGTTTGAAAAAATATTGCTTAAAGTCAAGTAACATTGTTTGATGAGATAGCATCCCTCACATTCATCAAGCAAGAAGTAGGCAGCATGCCCTATGCTAAATAGAAGCACTGCCTGTGTGAGTGATATAGCATTAGTAACATGTGCAGAATTTTTACCTTGACAAATATATTGCTCCTTGAAAATGGGGAGGATCAATGAATTATAAAAAATAAACAATCAAGTGACATAAGGCCACATAACTCATGACTGCCAAATATGCCACCCAGCATCCTGAAAGCCTTATCTTTTCATAAATCTCCGGTTCCTTATTGTATGCATTTTATTTATACCAAATGTGTTCTGTTGTACAACAAGATACCTTGCCAATTGTGGCTTATAGTTCATTATTCAACTGGAACAATCAATTGATCTGCCATTACTTTGTTACATGGCCAGATTGAACAAATCGGTATTCCCAGTATCAATGCAAGAAACTGGAAGCCCGCAATAGCAGCAATTATATTTCCACAGTCCCTTCAATGTCAAAAGAAAAACTACCAAGGTCGGTCATAGTCACATTATAACATGGAATGACATGAATCCAGATTGGGGGATATTAGATCAGATCACCAAACACAGGGTCAAAGAGTTTTAATGGAGGACTGCAAGTTAGAGAGGGAATTCTAGAGCTTACAGATTGGAGTGATTAAATTCAGGGATTCTGAAGAGGCTATAAGGTCATAAGATATAGGAGCAGAATGAAGTCATTTGGCCCATCAAGTCTGTTCCGTCATTCAATCATGGTTGATATTTTTCTCAGCCCTATTTTCTCGCATTTTGCCCGTAACCTTTTCATCCCCATAGCAATCAAGAACCTATCTACCTGTCTTAAATATTCTCAATGACCTGACCTCTACAGCCTTCTGTAGCAAAAAATTCCACAAATTCACCACCCCACGGTTGTAGAAAGTCCTTCTTACTTCAGTTTTAAAGAGTGGTCCCTTTACTTTGAAGTTGTGCACACTGATCCTAGTCTCTTCAACTAGTGAAAACATCTTTCCCACATCTATCCATGCCTTTCTGTATTCAGTCAGTTTCAGTGGGACCCCACTCCCTTCATCCTTCTAATCTCCATTGAGTACATACCCAGAGCTCTCAAACACTCCTCTGATATCAAAGCCAGAATTGAAGGAATGTAGATACCTTGAAGGATTGCAGGGCCAGAGGAGATTTCAGAGATTGGGAGAGATGAAGCCACGGAGGAATTTTTAAAACAAGAGTGAGAATTTTAAAATCAAGATGTCACTGGGCTGGAGACAATATAGATCAGCGAGCACAGGGTGGATGGAAGTTGAAGAGCATTAAGACATGGGCAGCCAAGTTTGGCTGACATCACATTTATCGACAGCAGAATGTGGGAGACCAGCCAGAAGTGTGTTAGAATAGTCAAGTCTCAAGATAACAAAGGCAAGAGTGAGGGTTTTAGCATCAGCTAAAGTGAGGCATGGGGAGGTTTGACAATGTTATGGAGTTGGTCTTAGTGATGGGCCAAATATACAGTCAGAATCTTATCTTGGCATTTAATATGATACCAGGGTTGTGAACAGAATGATTTAAGCGTGGACTGTTGCCAGTGAGAGACATGGAGCTGGTAGCTAGGCAATGGAATGCTCAGCAGGAGCTGGAAATAATGGTTTCAATCAAGCCAATATTTAACGAGATGAACTTTCTGTTCATGTGGCACTGGATTTTGGATAAGCAGTTTGAACACTTACCAACAGTAGAGGGGTTGAGGAGGATGGGTAGGGTACAACCAGGTATCCGCAGCATTCATATGGAAATCAATGCCACGTCTTCATATGATTCTGCCAAGGGTCAACATGTTGATAGGAATTAGAAGGAGGTCAAGGGTAAACCCTTGGAGGAGGTAAGAGAAATGGTAAGAGAAGACATTGCAAGTGATAGTTTGGATAGGATTAGAAAGATAAGTCTGGGATGAGATCAGCTCACTCCCACTGGGTGGGGAACAAAGGAGAGGCATTGGTGGCAGTGACAAAGACTGCAGAGAGAGTGAAGACCTTTGTCACAGTCACATGAAAGTTTAAAATTGCATCCTATAAGTAGCTCAGGTGGAGCCGAACAACTCAGTCAAAAGACATGTTCAACATTTGACTGCATAGGTTGCCACAGTGGCACAGTGATAGTATTGCTTCCTCACAGGGCCAGAGTCCTGGGTCTTTTTTCCCAGTTTGGGTCACTGCACTGAGTCTGCACATTATCCCAGTGTCTGAATGGGTTTCCTCTGGGTTCTCCAGTTTCCACCCATAGTCTGAAAAACATCCTGGTTAAGTGCATTGGCCGTGCTAAATTCTCCCTCAATATACCCAAACAGGTGCCAGAGTGTGGCGACAAGGAGATTTTCACAGTAATCTGCGTCACAGTAAGCCTACTTGTGACACTAACAAATAAACTCTTTAAACTGAAAAAAAGGGTTTGAGCAAATGATTACCAAACAATGAATTAGAGGTGATAAACTTGAAGGGGTATTTCCTACTGAAACTTTCACTCTGACTAGATCAGTTACAAATCACTGAGTGAGGTTCTCCTCATCAAAAATTTGGGCTTGGGTCAAGTGACCAAAATATAACCATTTTCCCCTTGAAAATGTTGAGCGTCAGGTAGAATATGATGACTATTTGCAATATTTGTACGGATGTCACTATAATACGTGGTCTCAGAATGGAGTGGTATTCTCTAAAGCAGGAAACCATTGTACACCTGTATGGCATGCTCATTCAGCGCAGGGGGGAAAATGGAAAATGTTTTGCTGTGATTGATGGCCCAGATTTTATAGACAGCGATGGGATGGTGGCACTCAGGTAGCAAAAACAAAATAGCGCAGCTTCCAGAGACCTGAAATCAAACCAGAAAACACTGGAAATAATCAGCAGAGCATCTGTGGCGAGAAACAGAGTTAATGGAAATGTTAACTGTTTTCCTCCACAAATGCTGTGTGACCTGCTGAGGATTTACAACATTTTCTGTTTATTTATTTAATGATGGCACTCACTGTTGCTCTTGGAGGAAACTGCAGCTATAATGATCGTGCACTCTCTGTCACATGGATTTACTTCTTTCAGTGAAAGCTTGAACTGAGCAAGGAAATATTTAAGTATTCACACACACATATGCGCAGACAGATCAAACTAGGAAGTAACTAGGAAGTAAAACACTGAAAAGGCTATGGGTCCTGTCAACATTCCAGAAATAATATGTAATAACTTTAATCAGGCAAGTCAAAATATGAACTCCCTGATTAAGGGCCAAATTGATGGTTCAGTAAGGGAACCTCTTGTCTTGTATTTAACCAGGAGTGTCAGATCCTCTGGGACTCCTGGTTTTGAGTGCTGACTGAAAGTACTCTGCACTTGTAGATAAAGGGACTTTGGTGAAGGGACTTCGGCCTCTGAGGGCTTATTTCAAGTACCCGCCACACCCAAACCAAGCATCTCTAACATTGGTATCTACTCAAAAATATGGAAAATTGCCCAGGTATATCCTATCCACAAAAAGCAGAAGAAATCCAAACTGTGCAGTTCCTGCTCCATCAATCTACTCTCAATCATCAGCAAAGTGAAGGAAGGTATCGTCAATAATGCTATCAGGCGACACTTACTCAGCAATGAGCTACTCACTGACTCAGTATGGGTTCTGCCAGGACCATTCAGCTCCTGATCTTATTACAAGCCTGGGTTCAAACATAGACAAAAGAGTTGAATGCCAAAGTGAAGTGAAAATGATGAGATAACAAGGCAGCATTTGACCAACTTTGGCATCAAGGAGTCCTGGCAAAAATTGGAGTCAATGAGAATTGGGAGGAAAACACTCCACTGTTGGACTCATACCTTGCACAAAGGGAAATAGTTGTGGTTATCGAAGGTCAATCTTCTCAGTTCCAGGATACAATGAGAACTGGACAACAATTAGGCTTGGTCGGATAAGTAGCCAGTAACATTCGCTCCACACAAGTGGCAGGCAATGGTTATCTCCAACAAGAGAGAATCCAAATATCTCCCCTAGACATTCAATGTCCACCACTGATTACCCCACCATCAACATTCAGGGTTGCCATTAATGAGAAACTGAACCGATATCCATATAAATACATTGACTACAAAAGCAGGTCAGAGGTTGGGAATTGTGTGGAGAGTAACTCAGCTCTCAATTCTCTAAAGTCTGTCCACCATCTGCAAGATACAAGTCAGGACTTTGATGGAATGATCTCAACTTGTCCAGATGAGTGCAGCTCTAGAAATAGTCAAGAAGTTCAACGCCATCCATGATAAAGCAACCACTTGCTGGACACCCCATCATCACGCATTCACTCTCTCCGCAACTAACGTACATTGGCAACAGTGTATACCATCTGCAAAATGTACCACAGCAACTCAGCAAGGCTCCTTCCACAGCACCTTCTATCACCTAGAAAGACAAGAGCTGCAGCTACATGTGATTTCCACCAGTTGGAAGTTAGTCTCCAAGTCATACATCATCCTGACTTGGAAATATATTGCTGTTCTTTCCCTGTCCCTGGGTCTAAATCCTGGAACCTCCTTCCTCACAACACTCCAGCTGTCCCTGCTGCACATGGGCTGCAGTGATTCAAGAAGGCAACTCACCACCATCTTCTCAAGAGCAATTAGGAATGGGCAATAAATGCTGACTGAGCCAGCGATTCCATGAAAGAAACAAAATGTACCCATTAGCCTTCATTTTTAATTGAATTTTACAAAGTGGGAAATTAATTATTGGTACATGGATTTAGCATTAAGAAAGAACCTGAAATATCTTTTGTTTATCATAATGGAGAATCTTGGCATTCCACAAATATGAAATTAGGTTGTTAAGACACAGAGAGGTGGTTCAGCAATAATTATGAAGTTAGGATACCATTAAAAACAATACAGCTCCTTCAACAAGGGTTTTACAGTAAGACTAATTGTACAAAAGGGTACATTTGCATCAGTTCAGTGATTTTAATTTGATTGCATGTTGCAGGAACAGAGTTCTCAATGGAAAAGTGTAGAATCTCTGACAGCAATTTCTGAACTGTCACATTAAGTGACATATGCAGATTCCATATGACAGTGTATGCTGCCAGTTTCATTATCAGTATTGCTGCAAAATCTGGCCCAACACGTTTTAGAATAGAATCATAGAATCCTTACAGTGCAGAAGGAGCCATTCGGCCTATTGAGCCTGAATCAACAACAATCTCACCCATGCCCTATTCCCCTAACCCCACATATTTACTCTACTAGTCTCCCTGGCACTAAGAACCAATTTAGCATGGTCAATTAACATAACCTGCACATCGTTCAGACTGTGGGAGGAAACCTGAGCATCCAGAGGAAACCCATGCAGATATGGGTTGAATATGCAGGCTCCACAAGTGACCCAATGCCAGAATTGAACCTGGAACCCTTGTACTGTGAGGTAGCAGCATTAGCCATTGTGCTACTGCGTCTTTAGAACAGTTTGCAGTTTTGACTAAGAGATATACAAAAGTCTTGATGCTTTAGAAGAAAAATAATTTATCAGCGTATGAGACTTGGCTGGCTGAGAAGAAACAAGATACCAGATGCAAACTATTCAAAGATACCTCAAGCAATTGGGCTTGGCTGTTCTCCCCTTGCTAATAAATTTGCATATGGGCAAATCACAATTTATAAATTCACCTCAGCTGGTAGAAATGTGCTTTGAGATAAATATATTTGCATATCAGCCAATCAGTGGCAAGTGTGAAAGAAAATTGCTTTAAATTTATCTTCTGTGCACTCTGAATTAAGTGTTGCATCTGAGTTGTGACAAATTCAGGAAATGCAATACCACAAGTGTGATGGATGCAAATTATTTACAGATATATATTGTTAAGATAAATAAATGGATTTTTTTTACATATCAGACAATGCATGTATTACCTGAACTTGTAGTATAAGGGTCTGGTATATATTGGGTTAACACAGTAAGAAGTCTCACAACACCAGATTAAAGTCTAACAGGTTTATTGTAGGATTAACCTGGTATTGCAAAACTTCTTACTATTTTTACCCCAGTGCAACGCTGGCATCTCCACATCATATATTGGGTTAACAAGGGATTCAGCACAGTACCACAACACAATGATACAAGAAAACACATCATCCTGTGGTCAACCTCATATTGGACAGAACCTTGAGCACAAGCAAGCAATGTTGGCAGCCCCTAGCAAGAACTTATTGTATGTTTGTACATAGTACATAATGTTAATCAATCACGTATGATGGCACAATAGTTAGCACTGCTGCCTCACGGAGTCAAAAGCTTGGGTTCGATTTCTAGCTTGGGTCATTTTCTTTGGAGTCTGCGTGTTATCCATGTGTCTGTGTGGGTTTCCTCCAAGTGCTCCAGTTCTCTACTACAGTCTGAAAAATGTGCTGGTTAGGTGCGTTGACCATGCTAAATTCTTCCTCCATGTGCCCAAACAGGCGTCGGTGTGTGGCAACTGGGGGATTTTCACAATAACACTATTGCAGTGAGAATGTAAGACTACTGGATACACTAATAAATAAACTTAAAAATTTAAATTCATAGGGTTAACCTACTTAAGACAACAAAAACTTCATTAAGGCCTGTCAAACACTATCCAACATCTTACAACATACTCAAGCACGCAATGCATTATATTTGCTATAGCCATGCCTTGGTACATAGTCTACAGCTCTCAAACAGATGTTCATTCCTATTAATGTTCACACTGCACTTATAAAATTGTTTTGTTAGTTCAGATGCTGGTCTGCTCATTTAGTGACTTGTTTTTGTATAAAGATATTAATTAGTCTAGTGCTGTGAAACTCAGTTCTGTGAAATTCCCTTCTTAATCGCTTCCCTGAGTAATCTTGCTAACAATGCATCTACAAAGAAAGCGACCTGCCTGCAGAACTGCGGAGTTACCAGCAACCTTCAGTCCTTCACTGTCTGTTCATGTTAAGATTGTAATGCCTGTGCTGAAAAGGCAATGTCACTTTTTTTGTGTTTCAACAGTCCTCTTTGTCAATCAGATGAATGAGAGTTGAAATGCCTGATTAGAAAATGATTTCATCATTTACCATCTCCCTATTTATGTTGTGACTGAGAAAGAAGTTCAGCCGATCTTATACGCTTCAAAGTAAGGCTTGTTATGACTGCATAAAATCCCTACAGAATCATAGAATCCCTATAGTGCAGAAGTAGGCCATTTGGCCCATTGAGTCTGCACCAACTAGAATCCCACCCAAGTCCTATTCCTCTAACCCTAGATATTTACCCCACTCATCCCCTAACACTATGGTCAATTTAGCATGGCCAATCAACCTAATTCGCACACCTTTGGACTGTGGGAGGAAACCCACGCAGACATGGATTGAATGTGCAAATCGCACATAGATAGTGACTCAAGGTCAGAGTTGAACTCAGATCTCTGGCACTGTGAGGCAGCAGCATTAACAACTGTGCTACCTGTGCCACCTGCTGTTGGCACGCTATAGTTTCTAGAACGCTATCATAGTGGCGATATATTGATATATCATCACAGAGCCAAGCTGTTCCAGTTTAAGTGTCATTCATTTCAAATGAGAAATAGATGAACCCATTTGTCTACCAGGATGTTGCCTAGTCTGGAATTTTAGGTATGAAGAGAGTTGGATTAACTCAGATTGCTTTCACTGGAAAGGTGGTGACCGAGAGCGGCCTAACAGAGGTCTACAAAGTTATTAGTGGCATAGATAGGATGAATAAACAGAGGCATTTTCCTAGGGTGAAAAGATCAACCACAAGGTGAGGAGGGGGGGAAAGCTTAGGGGTGATGTGTGGGGAAAATTGTTCACACAGAGGCTGGTGGTTGCCTGGAATGCACTGCCAGTGGAGATGGTGGAAACGGGCACATTAGCAACGTTCAAGGTCTTTCTTGATAGATACATGAACGGGAGGTGAATAGAGCGATAGTCACCACGTATTGCCAACATGTAGTGCCTCCAAATAGGGAATAGGAACTGGCACATGGTTAGTTGGCTGAAGGGCCTGTTCTTGTGCTGTATTGTTCTTTGTTCTTTATTACAGATAATCCAAAATATCCTTTGAATTCGAAAGGGGTGGAAGTCATATCTGAAAAGAGACCATTCTTTCATTTTGAATAGCTAACATGAGTTTATTGATGATAGACCTTACACTGAAAGGGAGATGAGGAGATTGATAAGTTCCCCCAAGTAGGTGAACAAGTACAAATGGACAATAAACAATAATCCACCGGCCTCTTTTCCCCTGCCATAATCCCTCTTCCCCCCACCCTCCCTCTCTTTCCTCCCCTGACAATGCACCTTGGCCCTCAGCCCTTTGCCCTCCGAAGCCCAATCTTCCCAACATTTATTTTAGGGTTGGCTTCAGGCCGCAGCCTTCTACAGCCACGACTCAGGCTGTCATTCTGGCCAAGAGCCAGCCTGGAAATGGGATTAAAAAGCGATTATCAAGTTCTGCTATTAAATTTGGTCAGACGTCAGTTGGTTTCTAGTTCCAAACACAATCCTCCACTGCCTCCGTCTGAAAACTGGGGCTAAAAATGTATTACTGTCACAAAGTTCACATTGCTCTGATTGATGATCATGGTTTGAGAGACTGTAAACAAAGCCAAATATTGATTTCTTGAACTAAAATCTGAACATCTCCCAATGAAATGAATCAACAATACTGTTTTTCTTAAGACAACTCTAATTATATACTGGAAAGCATAAATATCTGTCCTACATTATTGTACACTATGGATTGAGACCAGGATTAGTTTACTTCTCATTTCGAATTAATGGGCCTATACGTTCTAATGTGCTGGCATTGCAGATCCAAATGGAGTTCCAACTGCTACTAATGATATCATTAACTATTTTTTTTAATGTTCTGCCTTCCTAACTCTCGTTACCCCAGATTAAAGCTTTTCATTGAGCTTCTAACTCTATTCATTCACTTTCAATGGCAAAGGCAGTAGAGAACACACTTATTCAGAGTGTGGAGACAACCTTTACTCGCACAAGTCAAGCTGAGGCACTTTCATGACTGCTAAGCAGGTGATAAATTGAAGGAGTTCTGTACCACACATTGTAAAACAAATATTTGTGCCCCTTTTTGATGCACCAAAAGTGTGTATGAAGAGAAAAATATGTGAAGGAATTTTAAATGTTGCGCACATAACTAAAGTATATCACATACAACCGGCTCAAGAACAGCTTCTTCCCTGCTGCCACCAGGCTTTTGAATAGACCTACCTTAAATTAAATTGATCTTTCTTTAGATCCTAGCTAATACTGTAACACTGTATTCTACACTCTCTCATTTCCCTCTCTGCGGACGACATGCTCTGTCTGTATAGTACGCAAGAATCAATCATTTTCACTGTATACTAATATATGTGGCAATAATAAATCAAATCAAATTTTTAAAGATCTTTAGGTAACATGTACACAGAGTACGTAGTGTTTATGGGTTTAAATGAGAGCAGGTTGCAGGTTGTGAGGCAAAGGAATTGGGGTGACAATGAAAAAAAGACAATACAATAATTCAAAATCTTCTGAGATCCTGTTGGGGCTCACTTTGCAATAGCATGACAGCAGGGCATCTGCACTTTGAGCAACTTACCTGTGACACTGAATATAAATCAGGTTGGTTCATTATCTCAATCCTACAGGGCTTCTGGCATGTGCTGCACAATGTGCTGGGAGCTTACCAAGGTCAACGAGCAAGTTGTTCAATGCCTGCATCTCTTAAAGGGCTGCAAGCACCCTTACTCTTGCTTCTGATGGGCGGAAAATGGCTCTACCACTTTGCAGAAGGTAAACTGTAGCGTTTGCAACTGTCCTTCCATCAATTAACACTGATGTTTGGAATGGTGCAATGTTCAACCAGAGCATTCAGAATCAAACTTGCAGGAAAGATAAACGTGGTAACTCATGTGATGATATAAGGAAGGGGTTTGATGCTTTCTGAGAGGTGATCAAGGC
The DNA here is from genome assembly GCA_024679065.1 of Sphyrna mokarran. NCBI lineage: Eukaryota > Metazoa > Chordata > Chondrichthyes > Carcharhiniformes > Carcharhinidae > Sphyrna > Sphyrna mokarran. The sequence continues at coordinate 18,772,946 of JAGIQG010000023.1, read as the reverse complement.
AAGAATAATCCAGGTAATTACAGGCTTACATCAGTGGTAGGGAAATTATTAGAGAGGATTCTTCAAGACAGGATTTACTCCCACCTGGATGTATTAGTTAGAGGCAACATAGTTTTATGAAGGGGAGGTCATATGTCATGAACTTGATCAAGTTTTTCAAGGAAGTGACGAAGATGATTGATGAGGGTAAGGCAGTGGATGTTGTCTACATGGACTTCAGTAAGGCCTTTGACAAGGTCCCTCATGCAAACTGGTGCAGAAGGTTAAGTCGCAGAAGGATCAAAGGTGAGTTGGCAAGGTGGATACAAAACTGGCTCAGTCAAAGAAGACAGAAGTTGGCAGTGGAAGGATACATTGCTAAATAGGGGGCTGTGACAAGTGGTGTGCCTCAGAGATCAGTGCTGGGACCTTTACTGTTTGTAACATACATAAATGATTTGGAGGAAAATGTAACTGAGTTGATTAGTAGGCTTGTAGATGACACAAAGGTTGGTGGATTTGCAGATAGCGATGAGGATCATCGGAGGACACAGCAGGATATAGATCAGTTGGAGACTTGGGCGGAGAAATGGCAGGTAGAGTTTAATCCAGACAAATGTGAGGTAATGCATTTTCGAAGGTTTAATACAGATAGGAAATATATAGTACATAGCAGAATCCTTAAGAGCATTGATAGGCAAAGGGGTTTGGTTGTACAGGTACACAGGTCACTGAAAGTGGAATACAGGTGGTGGAGTAGTCAAGAAGGCATACAGCATGCTTGCTTTCATCAGTCGGGGTTTTAAGTTTAAAAATTGGCAAGTCATGCTGCAGCTTTATAGAACAGCTTTATCGTTAGGCTGCATTTGGAATATAGTGTTCAATTCTGGTCGCCACATTACCAGGAGGATGTGGAGGCTTTACAGTGCAAACAGAAAAGATTTACCAAGATGTTGCCTGGTGTGGAGGAGAGGTTGGAGAAACTTGATTTGTTCTCGCTGGAATGACGGAGGTTGAGGGGAGACCTGATAGAAGTCTACAAGATTATGAGAGGTATAGCAGAGTGGATAATCAGAAGCTTTTTCCCAGGATGGAAGAGTCAATTACTAGGAGGCATAGGCTTAAGGTGTGAGGAGCAAGGTTTAAAGGAGATGTACGAGGCAGATTTTTTACACAGAAAGTAGTTGGTGCCTAGAACTCGTTGCCAGGGGAGATTGTGGAAGTGGATATAGGGGTGACTTTTAAGGGATGTCTTGACAAATACATGAATAGGATGGGAATAGAGGGATATGGTTCCCGGAAGGGTAGGGGGTTTTAGTTAAGTTGGGCAGCATGGTCGGTGCAGGCTTGGAGGGCTGAAAGACTGTTCCTGTTCTGTAATTTTCTTTGTTCTTTGTAAGTGAGATCCCACTATGCATAAATTGTACAACTTAGCCTTTCAATGAATAATGGCACCACTTCATTGTGAAGGTCACAGAGAAACTTACACAGCATTCTGTCACTCCAGCAATAGTGTACCAACTTTCTCCAGCAACTATATACCAGGTTTTTCCAGCAACAGTGTACCAACTTTTTCCTGGAACTGTGTACCAGCTTCCTGCTGGAACTGTGTACCAGCTTTCTCCAGCAACTGTGGCCAGCTTCCTCCAGCAACTGTGGCCAGCTTCCTCCAGCAACTGTATACCAGCTTTTTCCTGGAATTGAGGAGCAGCTTTGTCCTGGAACCGTGTACCAGCTTTCTCTTGAAACTATGTACCAGCTTTCTCCCAGAACTGTATAGCAGCTTTCTCCTAGAACTCTATACCAGCTTTCTCCTGGAACCGTGTACCAGCTTTCTCCTGGAACTATGTACCAGCTTTCTCCTGGAACTGTGTAGCAGCTTTCTCTTAGAACTCTATACCAGCTTTCTCCTGAGACTGTGTAGCAGCTTTCCAAATGCATAGATTGGCTCAGTGTTTCGCAGGGCACTCTGAACTTTTGCTGGAACAATACACTGGTGCGGTTGCAAGTAAATCGTGCAAGTTGCTTAAATGTTCTACATTTGTGGACACCAGAATATGGAGACTGATACTTTTTGCACTTGATGATACTGACCTTCTCTCAGCATCTTCAGCCCACTTTTAGCAGCACCATGGTACAATGATTAGTCAGCACTGCTGTCTCACAGCACCAGGGACACAGATTTGATTCCAGCCTAGGAGCGGCTGTCTGTATGGAGTTTGCATTTTCTCCCCTTGTCCGTGTGGGTTTCCTCTAGATGGTCCAGTTTCAAACTGCCCATTAGTGTCGGAGGTGAGAGGGGCAGATCAGCAGGCTAACATACATGGACTTACGGGAGTCAAGGCCTGGGTGGGATTGGTGTAGGTTCAATGGGCCAAATGGCTTCCTTCTGCAATGTTGGGATCCTATGATATATCTGTTGTCTGTTTATCTTTGAAAGTAGTTTCATGTAACAGGTGGCAGCAGACTAAGGTTCTGTGTAGTTAAGACATTTGTGTCTTATAAATATTCTGCGTACATTACAGAAGCTATGTTCCAAAGTCTATCTAAAATATTCTGTGCATCTGGTGTTATTGCTATCCAAATGGAGGAAGTGGCAAAAGACATTGCCACTAGCACTTGGTATTTAATATTGTGGAAATGAGTGATGTACACAGTGGCACAGTGGTTAGCATTGCTGCCTCACAGCACTAAGGACCCAGGTTCGATTATGGCCTTGGATACTGTCTGTGTGGAGTTTGCATGTTCTCTCTGTGTCTGCATAGGTTTTCCCCCACACTCCAAAGATGTGCACGATAGATGGATTGGCTGTGCTAAGTTACTGCCTAGAGTCCAAAGATGTGTAGGTTCATGGGATTAGCAGGGCAAATATGTCGGATTACTAGAATACATTCTGGGCACCTGTCAGTGAGTCAATGTATGTTCAATGGGCCAAATGTCTGCTTTCTGCACTGTATGGATTCGATATCAGAGGGTTCAGTTAACAGTCTAGAAGGAAGAGAACTTGGTAAATTATTGAACTTAGAGGAGAAGCAAATGCAAAACTCATAACTTGTGATCAACTCATGTTCTTTCTATGTGCAGAACCCAAGGATTCAGGGTCTGTCTACAAACATAGTGGTAGCTTATTATTGATGTTTTTTGGAAAACTACTTGAATATAGAAATGTTCAAAAGCTGCATTTGTCTGGACATGTATGATCATATAATTGAGTTGCTATGCACCTTAGAGACTGGGGACATATCAAGACCCTCTAATCCAACATCTCCCTACTTCCTATGGCGTGGCTGAGATCTTAATCACAGCCATAGGTTCCTGGTGTCTTGGAGGTGTTGGACTCTGCAGTACTTGATCCTGACTGGATTTATTTTGTTAGAGAACTATATTGAAACAGTTTTGAGACTTCAACAACTCAATGCTGCTTTGCAATCCGCCCTCAATCAAATCTCTGAATACATAGAGAATATGTCCAGCAGCAACTGTATGAGAAATGGAATATTGATCACACTACTTTTTCTCTTTAGATCTGACACCCTATCTGAACGAATTATCCACACCACAACATCCTTCATTCTAAAATGTAGATGGAGCAAGTAAGATCTATACATCGCAGTTTTAATCCAAGACTAACTTTAAGAACAACTGTTCCATCACCAGCAAAGTTTATATCTGGCACACTCGTGTGTACCAATTTACCATTTCTTACCCATTCTACACTCTCAGAAATTAGAGAGCAACTTTTGAGACTGCAAGAGAAATTGGTTAATGTGCTAATTAAAAAAATCACATACAGAATCGCCAAGTTTACTGTTAGGACAACAAGTTTGCACCTGGGATCCCACAGAAGGGCATGGCAATCAGCTGAGATGACAAAAATTTGTTTGGAACCAAGATCCTATGAAGTCATTGTCCACAAAAGTGCAACAGTGAGATGTAATTGAGGACAAATCAGATTTGTCTATTTCAGCTCCTCACCCGCCGAACAGTCCAATTGCATTGAGGACTAGATCCCATATGGAATCAGAAACAATGTCCAAAAATGCCAATCTCGCAAATCCTTGTGAATATTAAAGATATATCCAGACAAGGTAACCACTACAAGATCTGGACATATCTGCAGATTACCTCTACACTTTAGAGGCTCGTAGATTCACAAATCCGATGTGGAAGTAAGAATGAACATGTATTGTAAATAGTTATATTTCTTTGGAAGGGGGAAATCATCTCTAAAAAGGAAGAGGAGGGTTGTTGTAATATGTCTTTAAGGGATAGCAGCATCCCATCATTAGAAGGGAGGTGGGTCATGTAATCCAGTCTCAGTTTCATTCTGGCCTGTGAGCAGATCACACTCATCTCTATCTATGTATCTATGTCCTCATGAGCCTAATTTAAATAAATTAATCCGCAACATATTTACATCATTCCTTATGAGTGATTAATGCTTTTATATCATTACGAGCATTAGAACCAGGATCAGAAATAGGCCATTTGGCCTCTCGAGTTTCCTCCACCATTTGATAAGGTTGTGGGTTACCTGTTTGTGTTTCGAGTTCTATATTCCCATTTACCCCGTGATAACCTTTTATCCCCTTACCTAATAAGAATCTACCTGCACCTTAAAAATGACCTTGCCTCCAAAGCCAGATGATCCCAAAGTCACACAACTCTCTCCATCCTAAAAGGGCTGCCCATAATTTTAAAACAGTCTCTCCTAGTTCTGGGTATAACAATGTAACAAGTAGAATAGTGTGCTTAGTGAGATATACATTGGATACTGAGACACTAGATATTAGGATACCATTGGTAAGTATCCATCGATAGGATACAGATTTAACAAGACAATATTGTCCCTGTGGTGAAACTGGAACATAATTATTTAGCATTGCTGTATTAATTTACAACAATTTAATTCTGATACTTAGCAAACTGACTTATCTTTAGGGGAAAGGGGCTCAAATGCCCAAGTGGTTAACAGCCGTTGCCTTATATAGGTGCTGAGCCCCTGTGAGTAGAGAAGCTGCCCTCAATGATTTTGGGGTTGCTAGCTCCCTGATGTGTTAAGTGAGCCAGGTACAGAACAAGTCAAAGGCTTGAAGACCTGATAGCCATGGACACAAGTAAGCAAACTGTACTGACACTATTACTGACCGACAAAATTGACCTCCACAACAGTAGAAATAACATGAAACTGTCATGTGAAGACTGCAAAACTCAACTTGCTTTGCACTGGTGTCACAGAGCAGCATTCTGAATACAGAGAGTTCTTATAAACTTTTTCTCCTATGTAATTGTTTTACTGGTGTTTGTTTAAGGTTCTGAGCATATTCTGCTAGAGGGTTGCTAAAGAATATTCTGCAAGCGAGACCTGTTTTACTAGTGCTCCTGTTTTCATAGTTATTACTGTTATTTTTGTGCTGCTGAGTTACTGTTATTGTCAAACTTCAAAATTATTTATGTAAAGGAGTTCCTTCTTTTAAACAATGTATTTGATGTATTTTGTTGTGGTCTTAAGTTACAACAATCAATGCCAGCCTTGGAATGTACTTAGTGTCAAAATCTTGGAATCAGATTCAAGCTGGATTTATTTAAAGTGAACCAGTTCTGCAAGTTTTTCACTAATGCTGCAAAGTGGACAGTGAAATGCTGAGAATCTGGAGTTTGCAATCAATGGCAATGCAATATTGCCTGCTGACCTCAAAGTAAGTTACACTTAAAGATCGAGCGATATCTGTGTCTCGTTTATGCTATCCTCTTTCCTACTGACAGCATAAATCTAGCATTAGGTCAAGGGGATATCTTGGCACACAGCAGCATTGATGTCAGCAAGCGGGCAAGCAGCCAATCACATTGAAGTATCCACACATGCCGCTAATCAGGAAGTTAAAACTTCTGCACATTTAATTTACATTTTCACTGAAATAAATCACTGCAATTGGATTTCAGCAGGAGTTGAAGTATTAGTATCAACATACAGTTATCATAAAAATATATCAAGTTTGAAAATTATAATGGAAAACATTTAATATTCCACAAATATAAAATTGGTAGTGCAGTTGTGATGTTTGAGGGGTGGATTAGCTCAGTAGACTAGATAGCTTGCAAGTGATTCAGAATATCGACAATAGTGTGGGTTAGATTTCCGTTCTGGTAAAGGTAGATTTGTGACTTAGTTTCACCCTCCTGCTCCTGAGAGAGGAAAGCAAAGGCAAACTACCACTCAGAAAAATTGCCTACAAATGATTCTGGATGAAGCATCAGAAGACAATATGTCTTCAGGTAGAAGGCACTTGAATGAATGAGGGTGTTTAGCAGTAATTGTGGACATGGTATGTTGTTAAAAACCCAGTTACATTTCAATCAAAAAGACGTAACATTTTCAAGGGGTTTGACGACGAAACAAACAAGGCAAAAGTGGATCTTGTCATCAATACATAACATTTTTCCTTGATTGCAATCTGTGGGGGAGTGTGTGCTTGCCTCAAAAGTGTAATCTCCAAAACAGCATAGTATCACTGACAGCAATCTCTGGATTTCCATACCAATCTGCTCATCTGCAGATCTTCTTATCAGTTTCAGTGGAGTAATGATGGCAAATGACCTCTTTATGACACTTCACATTACCGCTCAGGACAGCCAAGTACGTGCAAAGCATTGTGCGCAGCATATTCTATGGAAATAGAAATTAAGTATTCATGTATCAATCTTCCCATTGCTTAAAAGAACAACATCAATTTATCAGATTGTATGTTTACCTTTTCAACCATTTTCATGTAAATAACGAGCTATTTTGGAACTCCAATGCGTTGTGTTGTGGACTGCGGATATATAGGTTTGGGAGCCCTCAGTTTCCGCTGCCCAGCGTGTGGAAATAATACTTGTAATATGATTCAAGTGCATATGGCCAGTAACAAAAAATGCTGAACAAAAACCAGAAATTGCCTCTCAGAGCCAACCTTCTTTGTTTAAAAAAAGGGAGTGTGGTATGAAGAGGCCCAAAGAAAGGAAAGGATAAACTGTTAAAATAAAATGCACTTACGAAAGAAAAGAATTCTCATGGCTTCATTGTGGGAATTGGCAGAGAAGTGTTATCTAGCTAGCCATGTGAAGAAAATGAATTCAAATCAGTAAATACAGTCATTAACACAGAATGCTTCAGTAATCATTGTCAATTCAACTGTGTATGCTAATTCAACTCGCTTGACATCTTTCAAGCCATTTTCCTCAATTATATAATCAGCATTCTCTGTTTAAGCAAAAATATTCAAAATATGTTAAATTTGATCATTAGGCTTTGTAACTGATTTTTGTTTAAAAAGTGTTGGTGATGAGTGATTCTCTTGAAGATCCGATTTAATGGCCTAACCATAGCTCTTCGAACTGCAGTGCAGTAAATGCCTCGTCACCGGAAAGGAAAGTCATACTATGCGCGGTAAGATTCAGAACCAGCAGTGGAAGGATTGACCAGTTTATTTGGATTTGGTTGGTGGTGGTTGAGGAATAGATGTTGGGCATGATATACCAGGGGAACTTCCTGGCCCCACTGCGTTACGTCATGGCTTGAAGTTTTTTTTTCTTAAAGTTCCACAATATATGGCGGAGAAAGCCCCCATTGCTGCCTGCAGCTTCATTGTAGCTTTTCTCACTCAATGTCAGCCTTTATTAAGATAAAGTTTCTTTATTAGAATCACAAGTAAGCTTACACTGACACTGCAATGAAGTTACTGTGAAAATCTCCTAGTCGCCACACTTCGGCACCTGTTCAGATGCACTGAGCGAAAATTTAGCATAGCCAATGCACCTAACCAGCACATAGAACCATTGAAAATTATAGCTCAGAAACAGACCTTTTGGCCCTTCTTGTCTGTGCCAAACCACTTTTTGTCTTTCCTTAAATGTTAAAAGTGACCCTGCATTTGCTATTTTATCCAGCAGCTTATTCCACACTCCCACCTCTCTCTGTGTGAAGAATTCCATGCCCCCCCCCATATTCCCTTTAAACTTTTCTCCTTTCACCCTTAACCCATGCCCTCTGGGGTTTTTTTTCTCCCCTAGTCTCAGTGGAAAAAGCCTGCTTGCATTCATTCTATCTGTACCCATCAAAATCTTATACGCTTCTATAAAATCTCCCTTCATTCATCTACGCTCCAGGGAATAAAGTCCTAACCTATTCAATCTCTCTCTGTAATTCAGTTTCCCACATCCCGGCAACATCCTTGTGAATCTTCACTGCATTCTTTCAACCTTATTTACAAACTTCCTGTAACTAGGTGACCAAAACTGTACACAACACTCTAAATTCACCCTCACCAATTCCTTATACAACCTTACCATAACCCTCCAACTTTTATACTCAATACTCTGATTTTTAAAGTCCAATGCACCAAAAGCACTCTTTATGATCTTATCCACTGTGACATCACTTTTAGGGAACTCTGTACTGTATTCCCAAATCCCTCTGTTCAACTGCACTCTTCAGAATCCTACCATTCACTCTGTAAGTTTTACTTTGGTTTGTCCTTCCAAAGTGCAATATCTCACACTTGTCTGCGTTAAATTCCACTTGCGATTTTTTAGCCCATTTTTCTAGTTGATCCGAATCCCTCTGCAAGCTTTGAAAACCTTCCCCACTGCCCATTAAATCTCCAATCTTTGTATCATCAGCCATCTTTGTACCATGTTTTGGACTGTGGGACGAAATCCACACAGACACGGGGAGAACATGTGGACTCCACAAAACCAGCAACCCAAGTCCGGAATCGGATTCAGTACTGTGAGGCAGCACTGCTAACCACTATGCCACTGTGCCAATATCAGAGAAAACCCTGTAGGGTAACAGAATCAAGCTGACTAATCAGCATACGCAGGGGGACTTGTCTTTAACATCTCGTCGTAAGGACAGTGCCTCTAGTAATGCTACAGAGACTCAGTACTGCACTGCCGGGTCAATCTTGTTCAAGCATTAAAATGGGGCTAAAACATATATAATTGGAGAATCAGAAGAGATGAGAAGGAACAGACATGTAACATGATCCAAAATGAACGCATAACAAGCAAATATGTCTGTTTAGATGAGAGGTACATCAAACACTTTCTCTAGCAGCTCTGAATGCATTTATTCCTGCTATTAACTCTTTTTTTGAACCAAGGTTATACAATCTGTCTTGTTTGCACTTAAATTATACAGACAGCTTCTGTAGAACCTATGGCATCATATTACTCCATCAGCCTGCCAGCCAGCAACAAGTTGAAAGTAACAACAATGTGTAAGAATTTACATTTCAATTAAAAGTATGCAATAAATGAAGCAATTGAAAATTCGTAATAATATTTCACTGTGAATTACTGATAACTACATTCTCCAGTGAAGGGAATTAAATATTGTGCCAGGCACTTAACACAAATTAACCACCAGCTAGAACAAAATCTAATATAAAAAAATTCCCCAAATGCAGTGCCTCTGGGTCAGGGAGAGAAAGGAATATAATTCCCAGGTTCCAATTCCTATATTATACCCAGTGATTGCTGCTGGCAGTGCGTGGCTATTGGGTAAGAAGCAGGATTCAGATTAGCTGTGAGTTTCCAAACAATTGTATAACCTCCCAGAGTTTAAAGCTCAGGATCACTGTTGGGTGAGGTACCACAACAGTTGCCTGAAGCACCATCTCCCAGGCAGACACAATGGCCAGAATTTTACCGCCTCGCTTACCACAGGAATCGGTGTGGGCGAGGGGCGAACAATGGGAGGGTCCATTGATTTCAGGTGAGATTTTACGGTTTCAGGACAAGTGAGGCCATAAATTCCCACTCAATACCTTCAGAAGAGGAATAGCTTGCTGGTGGAAAGGGTTGTGAGGGGTGGGAAATAGAGGGAGAAACCATAGCACTTATTCACAGCTAGGATTGTCAGATAGGATATTGAACCGGTGAGCTACCACTTTGGGGAGGCAATGGCCTCGTATTATTATCGCTAGGCTATTAATCCAAAAACTGTAGTAATGTTCTGGAGACCTGGGTTCAAATCCTGCCACACCACTGGTGGAATTTAAATTCAATTAAGAAAATCTGGAATTAAGAATCTACTGATGGCATGAAACTATTGTCAATTGTTGAAAAAGCCCATCTGCTTCACTAATGTGCTTTAGGGAAAGAAATCTGTTGTCTTTATCCAGTCTGGCCTACATGAGCCACAGTAATATGGTTGACTCTCAAGGGCCCTCCAAGGTCAATTAGGGATGGACAATAAATGTTGGCCAACCAGTGATGCTGATATCTCACAAAATGAATAGATAAGACATTTTACTGAGCTCGCAGTCTGCTGTAAGCATTGCAGAATCTTACTAAGTTTAGCCTTCATTAAAGATTTAGAAATGTAGTAATTTGGTCTTTGGATTTCAAGTTACTGGCAAGCCTGTACTTATTGAGCCAGTTGGAGATAAAGGTCAGGTGTGATATTATTGGTACCGCCATTTTTATCAAAGAAATTATTTGAAGGTTATTCATGCCACCACTCACAATAGAAAACTGAAATGAAACATTGATTTCTAAATGTCAACCAGATTAAGCAACTGCAGAGTAATCAATAGAATAATGTTTATTTAATTTTTTTGTTGAAATGCTTCTATATTTATATGAAGGAGCTAATAAGGTCCACAAAATTATTTAGATATAATTTTATTTCTGGCTCATGGATTATTTTACATATCTTATATTTAAAGCCCCATTTCAATGGTGGTATAAGAAAGTTCTAGGTCCCTTAAATCAGCCAAGGATTTTCAACAAAAATAATTTATTTCTAAATTTACAGTTGCAAACAGTACTAGTGCTCTGCCAAAGGTTCTAAGATATCCATTTCCCACGCTCCCCACCATGTGAGCCCCTACTTAGCTGTAATGGATCGAGGGCGATTCAATCTGCTTAGCAATAAATGGCTTTATTGTTGGGTGGTAAGGTGTTGATCTCACATGATGAATGCCATTGGATTTGAGAGATTTATGGAACTCTTCCGCTGTGAATGATGTGCCATTGTCCACCGTTTTTGGAATGCCATGGAGTGCAAGTTTCTTCCTTAACTTGTCAGTGGTGCCCCTGCTGTTGTGGACTTCATCAGGTGCCCATCCAAGCACGTGGAGTATGTGTCTACTAGTGTAAGAAATATATAACTCATAAAATCTATATGTACCCTTGCCCATGTTCAGCCAGGCCACTCTCATGGATGCAAATTTGCCAGTGATGGTAAAGCCTGTTGACCTTCAAACTCAGGCATTGACTAACCACCCTTTCTATTTCCTTGTCAATGCCCAACCACCGCACATAACTCCTGGCCAGGGCCTTCATTCTGCTTTGATTTGGATGAGAGTCATGCAATTCTTTCCCCCTTTGCCTTCACAGGTTATTCCCGTGGCACGATTTTAAACAACTCTGCCACCCATGTGTGACCATGTTTTGTTACTTTTGCCAATACAGGGTCTCTTTGTGTCTACAACTTTATGTGTTTTGCCAAGACTGGCAAGGTGTCTACCAGATGCAATGCCAGTGTAATATCTTCAGGAACAGGTGGTGAGGCTTCTGTTTGTGGCAAAGGCAACAGGCTCAGCGTGTCTTCATGTGATATCCATCCAGGGTGGAACATTGGAACACTGCTAACAAAAGATTCTATTTCTGCACCTTGCAGAGGCGCCAGCTTATCTTCTCTGAACAGACCTAATAATGGCTTGAGGTCTGAGACTACTGCAAAATGTTAATCGTAAATACATTGATGGAACTTTTTGACCACAGAGATAACAGCTAGGCTTTCCTTGTTTATTTGGGAATATTTCTTCTCCATGTCTGACAACATTTTTGAAGCGAAGGCAATGGACCTTTTTGCACCACCAGGCACCCAGTGGGTCAAAACATCTCCCACTTCATATGGTGAAGCATTGTCGGTTACTATGAAGAATTTAAAAGCAAATTACTGCAAATGCTGGAATCTAAAACCAAAAAAGAAAATGCAGGAAAATCTCAGCAGGTTTAGCAGCATCCAGCAGCTTTGACAAAGGGTTCCTGGACTTGAAACAGCAGGTCTTTTTGCTCCTTACAGATGCTGCCAGACCTGCTGAGATTTTTCCAGTGTTTTCAATATTAAGCGTTTGCTTGGGTAAAAAGCTTTCTTTTGCTCTTCTCCCCATTTCCAGTTGCTGGAGTGGGACTAAAATGGTTGAAACATTTCATAAAAACCTGCCATAGTAGTTTAATGTCTCTGGAAATGATTTCAGCTCAAATACATCTTTTGGCAACATTGATGGCTTTTACCTTTTCTTCCAAGGGATGTAGTCCTTTTGCATCAACCCTGAATCCTAAGTAGGAATCTTCTTTGAATTGAAAAGTACATTTCTCCCATTTTAGCCTAACTCCTGCTTCCTTAAATCATCTCAACACTTCTTCTAGATTGGACCTGTGCTCTTCAGGTGAGGTATTAGTATGTTGTCCAAATAAATCATTACATTGAGGATGGCTTGCAAAAAACTTTCCATTGTATGCTGGAAAATGGCCCAGGCTAGGTGAGACTTCAAAATGGTAGATTGTCACCGGTTTTTGTGAGTCCTCATCCAATTTCAGTTATTGATGGACTTGGCTGTGGACCAATTTAGAATCCTTTAAAATTCCTGCTAGTTTAGCGTAGAAATCTTCAATTTTGGGTGTGAAATACCTATTTATCTGTGCTGCTTGATTGACAGTTAATTTGTGATCCCTGCAAATGCTTACTGTTCGATATGGTTTTAAAATGGGGACTTTGAATGGTGCAGCCCATTCAAAGAATTGTACAGGGTTTATGATACTAAATCTTTCAGCTTCTTCAGCTTGACTTCCACTTTCTGATGAAGGGCAAACAGCACCAGGCAGGCCTGAAAATATTTAGGTGTCACTTCCTGACCCAGAAAAATCTCAGCTTTACCTCCCCATATACACCCTAATGTATCTCGAAAAACCTCAGAATATTTATCCAGTAGTTCCTGGAAACCTCCATCCCCAAGATTTAAAATTTCCAGCCAATTTAGCCGTATTTGTTTTAAATATCAAGCCCATCAAACAAGATTTGTGATCCTTGGTTACCAAGACACGCAGTTTCACTGTCTGATTCTGATATGCCACATTTTCTGTTGCTACATCTAAAGTCTGCTGTGTCTCTCCAGTATACACAGACAAAATGACACCTGACTCACTTAGTCTTAATGGTCGGAGCCCTTTTTGAAGATAACAAAATGCTTGTTCCTCTATGAGTGTGGCCACCTCTCCTGTATCGATCTCCATCTTGCATGCTCTGCCATTTGCCGGCAAAGTCATGTCTATAGGGACCACTTTCTTTAGCTGAATCTGATTTGGAATGAATGACTTAGATTCCTCGCCAGTTCCTCATCCAAATTGTTTCAGCGAGTTAAGCAAACAGTCGCTGTCTTTAGTTTGGAATTAACTGACTGTACCAGTTGCTTTTCTTTGCACCACGCCTTTAACTGGCCTTTCTTGTTACACTTGAAGGAGATGTAATTCTTAAGTCAACAAATTTCTTGGGAATGTTCTCCCTCCACACCAATAACCCACTCCAGCTTTCAGTGTTGCACCTCTTCCCCTGGGTACTGTAATGCCCGCTGCTGGACTGTTTTGCAGTACAAGCATTTCCCACTGGCACACCTTACAAATGTTGCAACTCTGCCCTGCTCTGCGCATTCAGTTGCCTGGGCCAGCTCCACAGCATTTACTAAGATAATTTTGGTCTCCACCAATATCGTTTTTTTTAGAGTACTAAACTCTATATACCACAGACCATTCTGTCCCTTAACATTTCTGTTACTACTGGACCAAATTCACCATGTTCTGTCAATCCCCTAAGTCTTGCCACAAAGCCTGAGCCTGTTCCCCCGGCCCTCAGATTGCCATCTGAAATTTATATCTGGGCATAGTACCAGAGGGATGGGGATTTTTGGCCAGCTCCACAGTCTGCTCAAAAGACTTTGGCTGGAATGTTATGGTCATTCATGCCGGTAGGATTTTCCCATCCCTGGGACGTTCAACCTTGTTGCAGCAGGAGCCTGGTGTGAGCAGCTGGTAAGATCAAGCCTTTTGTGTCTGGTGGAGCATCTGGTGATATTAATGTTCTCACTAAACTGTATGTCTGGGAGCTACAGGATGTGAGCAAAATAACCTTTTACTTATCTTCAATGGTTGTTTCATTTGCAACAAAGAAATATCATAGTTTCTCTGTGTGTTGTCCTCAATTGTCCACCTTGAGGTCAAAAGGTTTGATCTTTCTATTCATAGACATTGCTAAGTAAATATATATTTCATTTTGTAAGATTTGATACTCAAGTCTCCTCCTCTCTTTCTGGATACTGCAATCACCAATGGACTCTCATGTTTTGCATTTTTGCCAATGTAATAGAGCAAGGATAACTCAATGTGCTTAACAATGAAAGGCTTTATTGCCAAACAGAGAATATTATACATACAACAAAGTCAGACTAGATTACAATGCTCTATTTGATTCGCTGACTCCTTCCTCCTTGACCCATGGAGCATACCCTCCTACTGATTGGCTCAGCTTCCCTGTGGGATGATCCATAGGATTCTCATCACTCACGTGGCTCTTGGAAAACACCACCCCCCCCCCCACTTAAAGGGCCATGCTACTACAGTAGCCATGCCATCATATTTTCACGTGACCTCTTGGTCTACAGGTAGTTACATTAAATTTCAATGGGCTAGAACATGCTTGAAAGGGAAGTGGGTGTTTCATTACACCAGTTGGACCTATTGCCGCACCCTCCACTGTTAAAATGCTTTCCTGTGATTGCCAATTGGCTGCTGGGCTGTGGTGATATTGGCATTTCATAGTATGGTTGGAACAACAGTCCATTACCTTAAACAATGAGATTTAAGGATTGATGGTTACATTAAATTTCAATGGGCTAGAACATGCTTGAAAGGGGAGTGAGAAAGGATTGAGAAAGGACCAGAGGGACAACAGAGAAGATGTGTAAATTACAGCCCAAGCAGATACAGACTGAGAAATAAAGCGAATGAAAGATTAGACAAGAAAATGAGGAGACTTTTAGGGAGATAACTGACAGCCTTAGCCACCGATTTGAAATAATGGAAGTCTAGGCACCTATTCGATGGACCTCCCTGTTTAGACACAAGAATTTACCTCTGGATCCTTCCGCTCACTGGCTTTTGGGTGCAAAGTGAATCTTGGTCTGAAATCAAAGACACAATCAATATAACTGAGCACGTCAGTCTTGCCCAGAAAATCTGTGTTTGAAGTGCAAAATAAATGCTGATATATATTATACATACAGGTACACTTCAGATCTCTGTATGGCACTTGAATTTGCCAGCCGCGTAAGCAGTGAATCTCAGTGGTCTTAGTTTCTAGCACAAGCACCTTGAGAAATCAAAATTCCTCTTACATCAGAAGTCCAGGAAAAAACTGTTCAGACTAGCATGCTGTGCACTGATGATTGTCGAGCAGCTTGTAACAATCCTTGTCAGAAACTCCAAGTCGAACTCAAAAGGTCAGACGAGGAAAAAGGAAACGCAAAACAAAAATGAGAAAAATGTTCAGTGTACCCAAGTGAAGATTCACACTCCCCACCCATCATTATTTATCAAAACTAGTCTTGATTTTGGATTCAGGTATTCATAAATTAAGATACTCACTGGCCTAAACAGAGAGAATAGGGGAGGATTTGTCGCTAGTTAGCATTAATTACGTTGCCAGATAAGGTATAGGAAGGTGTTCTTCACTTGACATGAGACCACTTGTTCATACCATCTGGTAACAACATAGAAAAAATATTGCATTTTCCAGCACAGCTAATTCTTCCTATGATAAACATAAGAAAATAGAAGACATTGCACAGTTTTATGAAAAGGACACTGCAACTTTAACATCAACTGTTTTTTTTCTTGCAAGGATTTCCTGCTGTGAAAGGGTCTTGCAACAAGCAGAGAGCTCTGATGTGATTACCGTGCTGCTCACAAAAGAAAATCGGCCAGCAGACGAGTTCAGCTTAATGGGTGAAAACTGCTCTGGTGGTTTCAACCTTGGAACATCCCAGAAGATTGAAGTTGAAATAATATCATCAGCCCAAATTACGCCCAAATGAAAAATACACTTACCGGTTTTAGAAATACATTACGGAGTGAGTCACGGTTCAGTCAGCCAGGATTGTTTGGATTGCAAAAGAATACAGGCTGGAATTTGTGAACACTGCTCAGAATCCTCAGACTGATCAATAAACCATTTAAATTTAATGCCTTGGCCAATGCCCTGGAACAATAATCCAACTTGCTGGTGTGAATTTTACTTTGTCTCTGTTGCTTCTCCCAAGAAGATTTTTTTTAAATGTGCTGCAAAATCTTTTCATGATGTGTCCACAAAATATTCACAAATGCAAGAGCATGAAGACTTCTTCATTATGAAGCAGTCGAACTGTGGTCAATATTTCCCTCTTCCCGAGTTTGAGTTTGTCCTAAGGTAACACAATTTTCATTTTTAATTCCAATAAATTTATCAAAAGTGAAAGCCCATTAAGCAAAGGATGTGCATTCATCTAACCTCCTCCTCAGCCTCAGATGTACCAAAGCAGTACACAACCAATGGAGCATGTTTAAAATGTGCCCTCTGATATATTATATGAAATTCCGCCACTAATTTGCACCCAGAAAACTCCCACAAACAGCAATGTGCTAATGATCAGATACTCAATGGGTGGGATTTTCCAGCCCCAGTAGCAACAGTGTGCTGGTGGGCAGAACAAGAAAATGGGAGAACAACAAAAAATTAGCTTCCCACCAGCATATAAGATATTTAGTACCTCCATTTGGTCTGGCATCTCTCCCTACTATTGTGTGTGATCTTGTTCCGCATCATAAGATGTGGATAACTGTGAGGAAAGGTGGCAAAGTTGATGATGAGGATGCCTGCCTGCTATGTGTGCTGAGTGGACCGATATAAGGGTGACTTGTACATGATGAGATGGATATCAAAGTAAAAGAATTAGTGATAATACCTCTCGTAATGATACTGTGTGAGATTCCTGTGGAGTGAAAGTTTACAAATAGCTGATGGGCTTGTGGGAGTGTGAGTTAAGAGTGAGGAGAAGGTAGACTTACTTTGGCAGGGCAGATGAAATCATTCATCCTCGTCCTGTACTAGATGAGGGTCCTCTTCTGGGGCACATTAGCACTGACCACCCTGCTCCAAAGCCAGCATGGTGAGGATGATGGACCACTGTCTCCCATCACAGGAGTAAGGTATCTCCCACCAGTCCTCCACTGAGTCAAGGAGTACTACCAGTGCAATGTCTAAACTTCAGAGCAGCGTGCTTGGTTGTCTTAGGAGTCATTCTGATGTTGACCATAATAAATCTTGGACTGTAACAAATTGTGGGCACAGTTGCAGTTTAAAAATGATGCCTGGAAAGACGCTCTGATGCAATACTTCATGTTTCTTGTTCATTCATGTTTAATTAGCTTAAAAGTGAATGATCTGGTACAGAAACCTGCCATAATGGTCATTGGGAAAAGCAGCACTTTTCTACCTGCCATCACACTTAGTGTCCAGAGTTGAGAATTCCTCCTGATGTTACCAATGTGGGTTAAAGGGTAAGTATTTGGCAGGATACCAGAAAGAACACTCCTGTCTTCTTCCAATAATGCTGTTTGGTCACGCTGCCCACCTGAAAGGGGGTTTCATGTCTCCTTCGAACACTTGCATCTCTGACAGTGCTGAACTCCCTCAATGCTACACCAATGTGTCAGCCTAGACTATTTTCTTATGTATCTGGAATGAGACTGGAGCCCATAATCTTGTGACACGGAGCAAGTGCCATTACATTGAGTGAATACATTCATTTAAATTCTGTTTTTCACATTCTATCCATGAATGGAGTTGGTTACATTTGGAAATGATTGTCTTCAGAGCTGGCACTCTTCATGTTGCTTGGACTGCCAGGATGTTTGCTGTTTAATGCCTCTAATTCAGAAGTCAGATTGAAAAGTTTAGATGAAGCCTCTCTACCAAAACTAGAATACGAAGAATTATTTCTTGTGACTTTCAGGAAACATGTTCCAAAATTAAAAATAACTCAAACAATAGAAGTTGAGTTTAATAATTTAACAGTAAATCAATGCATATCCATTGGATAGAAGTAGACAATGAACTTCAACAAGGATTGATCTCCAGAAAAAATCAGCTTCACAAAATAGTGGATTCTTGACAAAAATCATAGAATCCTAAAATGATAAAGCATAAAAGGACATCACCTAAATTATCATAGCTGGGTCTTCTCCTTTGTCCTGTATCTAACTGATTGCATTTTCTTTCCTATAGTGGTCAGGTAGAATTCGGTGGGGAGCACATTTGCCTCTGACACTCCAGTGCAGTACTGAGAGAGCACTACATTGCTGAGGGTGCCATCTTTCAGATGAAATATTAAACTGAAGGCCCATCTGTAAAAGATGACATAATATTATTTTGAAGAGCAAGGGAGTTATCCCTGGCCAACATTTATGATCCAATCCACAAAATGAGAAATAGATTGCCTAATCATTATACAGTGCTATTTGTTTTGGTATTGATTTGTTTTGATTTATTATTGTTACATGCATTGGGACAGGGTGAAAATTATTGTTTCTTATGCGCTATACAGACAAAGCATGTTGTTTATAGAGTACATGGGGAGAAGGATAGGAAAGGATGCAGAATGTAGGGTTAAAATCAAATCTATGATGTAGAGAAAGATTAACTTAATATAAGGTAAGTCCATTCAAAAATCTGATGGCAGCAGGGATGAAGATGTTCTTGAATTGATTGATACATGATCTCAGACATCTATATCCTTTTCCCAACAGAATAAGGTGGAAGAGAGTATGTCCAGGGTGCACAGGTCTTTGATTATGCTGGTTGCTTTCCTGAGGCGGTGGGAAATGTAGACGGAGTCAATGGGTGAAAAGTGGTTTGCATGATGAGCTGAGTTTCATTCACGACTCTTTGTAGTTTCTTTCAGTCTTGGTCAGAGCAGGAGCCATAGCAAGTGGTGATACAACCAGAAAGAATGCTTTCTGTGATGTATTGTTTGTGAGGTCTTAATGAGTTTACTGCTGTGTTTCCTCCATGATAGTTGTGACTACATACCAAAAATTACTCCCATGGCCATAAATCACTTTGAGATGTCCAGCCAATCTGAAAAGTCCTATAAAAATGAAAGAAGGAATGGGATTCTTTGATCTCATTCACTCTGCCAGCAAGAATGGAGAAGTTGGCACTCAGCCAAAGCTCCATTTATTACAGCAGCATTAGAGAATCCCAACTGTGGATGAAAGAGATCTCCAGTGTACTTCTTTCCCTGGAATTTTTTTCCCTTCAGATATTTATCCAGTTTCCTTTTGAATGTAACTCCTGAATGATCTTTACCATCTTTTTGAGGCAGTGCATTCCCAATCCTATCAGGTCATTGGATGGAATTTTCCACCTCACCTCTGCAGCGTGGTTTGTTGTAGCTGGTGGCAGGATGTCCTGGTCCCTCCAGTGTCAAGGGGGATTCCCATTCTTCACGTACCCTGCCACGGGGGAGCCCCTGACATGGGGTCGATCAGAAGATCCATCGGATGGGCACTGTTGGAAAATCCCAGCTACTATGCAAAAACAAAAGTTCCCAAGAAAGTGATGCTATAATTGTTGTTAAGCATATAGATCAAAATTAAACAATCACTGCAAATCAGTAACAATTCATCGTATGAGGTACATAGAACATAGAACATAGAACAATACAGCACAGAACAGGCCCTTCGGCCTTCGATGTTGTGCCGACCAAAATAAAAAGCAATGCCCCTCCTAACTAAATCATTCCCTTCTCTTCCATATACTTATCAATTAACCTCTTAAACGCCACAAAACTTGGCGCATCTACAACAGCTGCAGGCAGGGCATTCCACTCCCTAATCACTCTTTGAGTAAAGAACCTACCTCTGATATCCGTCCTATAACTCATACCCCGTAATTTAAAGCTGTGTCCCCTCGTGCTAGCTTTCTCCATCCTAGGAAAAAGGCTATCACTGTCCACCCTATCTAAACCTCTAATCATCTTACATGCTTCAATAAGATCCCCTCTTAGCCGCCTCCTTACTAACGAAAACAACCTCAAATCCTTCAACCTCTCTTCATAGGACCTGCCCTCCATACCAGGCAACATCCTGGTAAACCTACTCTGTACCCTCTCCAATGCCTCCACATCTTTCTTATAATGTGGCGACCAGAACTGCACACAATACTCCAAGTGCGGCCGCACTAGAGTTTTGTACAGCTGCAACATGATGCTGCGGCTCCTAAATTCAATCCCCCTACCAATAAAAGCTAAGACTCCATAAGCCTTCTTTACAACTTTATCCACTTGACTGCCTACTTTCAGGGATCTATTGACACATACACCAAGATCCTTCTGTTCCTCAACACTATTAAGAGCCCTACCATTAGCCCTATACTCTACACATTTATCGTTCCTGCCAAAGTGCATTACCTCACACTTTTCCACATTAAACTCCATTTGCCACCTCTCTGCCCAGCTCTGCAACTTGTCCAAGTCACTCTGTAAACTAAAACACCCCTCTTCACTATCTACCACCCCACCAACTTTAGTATCATCTGCAAATTTACTGATCCATCCCTCAATACCCTCATCCAGATCATTTATAAAAATTACAAACAGCAGGGGCCCCAAAACAGACCCCTGAGGCACACCACTCGTCACCGAACTCCACGATGAATATCTCCCATCAACCACCACCCTCTGTCTTCTATCTGCCAGCCAATTCCTAATCAATTAGCTAAATCACCCTCTATTCCACACATCTGCATTTTCTGTAGAAGTCTTCCATGGGCCACCTTATCAAACGCCTTACTAAAGTCCATATATACTACATCAACCGCCTTACCCCATCCACCTCTTTGGTCACTTTCTCAAAAAACTCAATGAGGTTAGTAAGGCATGACCTACCCTTCACGAAACCATGCTGACTATCCCCAATCAATTCATTTCTCTCTAAATAACTATAAATCCTATCCCGAATAATTCTCTCCAATACCTTGCCCACAACAGAAGTAAGACTCACTGGCCTATAATTCCCAGGAAGGTCTCTCTTCCCCTTCTTAAACAATGGGACCACATTCGCTATCCTCCAGTCCTCCGGAACCACACCCGTAACCAACGAGTATTCGTTGTATTCAGGTATTCTGAGATGTTTCAGCACAAAGCACAATATAATGGAACCTGTGAATTTGACTGGATTTAAATGTCATTAACCCTTATCTTTGCCCTTTATTGATTTCCTGCTGAATGTTAACGCCACACCAATGTGGCACCATGTTGGCTCGGTTTGCAACAGGTTCACCCAGACATAAGCCTGTCACAGAACCCCTGCGGGAGAGGGGCATGTCCAGGTAATGACCTGGCAATACCCCCCTGCCACTGCCTTTTGACACAGGTTGGCACTGCCAGGTTGACACCATGCCCATGCCAACCTAATCATGTCAAAAAGGCAATGTCAACCTGTACCAAAGAGGCAGGCTCCACTGGGAGCCTTATATGGGAAGGGGGAATCTGTTCATGTTTGACTGTGGGCTGGGAGCAGACAGAAGAGCAGGGAATGCCAGTGATGGACATTGATGGGGACAGGGTTGAGTTGCCAGCTCTGATGGTGGGGAGTAAGCAGATGGACAGGGCACTCGTTGGAGGGAAGAGAGAAGTGGTCAATGCTCGGGAGGTGCAGAGAGAGGTGAGAAGGGGAGTCCTTGAGAGCTCCGTGGTATCCTAGCAGGAGGTTTATTCCTGTTATGATCAGGGTACCCTTGAAAAAGGGTGCCTGAACTCAGTGCTGCCGAGTTTTGCTAGCCTGTTGGACCCCCACCACCCCGTCCCCGACTCCCCTGCATGACACTGTGAAACTCGCCCCTTAGATTTTTTTGTGGCAGAGTGTCGTAAGGTCTTGACAGAAAACTGACCGATTTCTCTGCAGGGAAACACACCAGTTTTCCTGCCAGAAGCAATACTACAATTTTTTCACAAGATCTCACCCCCCATGGTATAACATCCCTTTGTCCATATCTTGGAAGCTAGATTATTAAAATGTTTGCTTTTCATCCTGTAAACTCAGATTCACATTTCCATCTCAGCTGACACTTGGGTTGCCATTGAAACGGGTCATTTGGGATGGATTGGAAGAGAAAAACTAACTGGAGAATGACTGTTTCTTGAACTCAATCACATCAACTGACAAGCTGACCCAGGGATCAGCAGTGGTAACATCGATAGAGCTGTCTACAAGCTAAAATAGCTCATACTTTAATTAAGAATGAAATAATGAACGTAAAGGACAATCAAAGAGAGCAGGAGATGGGGAGTCTTAACCAGCCTTTTTTTAATGGGGGCAAGTGTGGAAGGTGCTTATTAGCCTGAGTGCAGGAGGTGCAACATTTTAACCTCTACATCTTGTCTACATTTTGCCAGTGAGTTATTTGCCCAACCTGTGCTAGGAAGAACAGGCAGCTCAGGATGATATTCATAGAATCATAGATAATAATGGATTGCCTGCAGTGCTGAAGGAAGCTATTCAGCCTATTGAGTCTGCATCGCTTCTCTGTCAAGAGTATCCTATCTTGGCCCTTTCTCCAGTCTATCCCTGTAAACTTAAACACTTGTCATGGCTAATCCCCCTACCCTACACATATTGGGATACTAAAAGGCAATTTTACCATGGTCAGTGCACATAACCAGCACATTTTTGGACTGTGGGAGGAAACCAGAGCACACAGAGGAAATGCACGCAGACACAGGGAGGATGTGCAAGCTCCACACTGGGTCCCTGGTGCTGAGAGGTAGCTATACTAACGACTGTGCCACCGTGCCACCCCAGTGTGAACGTTCGGGCAGGAAACAGCTCTCAACCAGCACCAAGGAACAGCTCACTCCACGTAGGATGAATTACTGAGAGGTAACTCATGAGGCTTCCACTCCTCTGACTGCAAATCAACTGCTGACTTGATTCATCTTAACAGTAAAACCATGGCAACTTCCCTCCTCGGGTCAATATTACGATGCCATTGGATTGATGCAATCCTAATTAGCATAATCTGTACATTAGGGAGCACCTCATCGGCTTGGAGAAGCTTGCAGGTAAACACAGTAAATGGTACAAAAGGCTTAGGTTTGACTGGGTCGGTAAACTTCTCCTCTGTTGTACAAACAGTTCAAATCGACCAAAATGTTCACTGATCAATGCGAGTTTAGTGAAGCAATATACTGGTTGAATAATAAGAGGAAATGTATTACACAGTTTTCTTGTGGCCTCACAGATATAATATTAGCAATTCTATTTACAGAATACTTCTCAAAAACCCATCTGAACATAAGCAGTAATTTCCTTCTCTTTGAAATATCTTCAATGTCCAAGTGGTCGCTTAGGATTGAATATGTATGATGCTCTTGCTATCACAGTGAATTTACAGTCCTTGTTTAATGTGTGATTATGTTACCATGTTATGTTTTGCTGGCTGACTCTCTGGGCTGAATCTTTCCACCTCTAAATTTTTTCTGCCGTTGGGACCAATAGTAGGTACCAATTCCAATGGTATTAACTGATCCCATGAGGTGACAATGTTCCAGGATGCAGCTATTCAGGATGGTGGCAGGGTTCCTGGAATGGGATGCCCAGACAGAGGAATCAGCTGGTTGCAGAGGAATCGGGTGGGTCTGGCTGAAGAAGGTAAGAGACGGCAAGGATGCCCTAAGATGGTGGTGATCTCTGAAGATTCCTGTAAAAATAAGGAATGGCCCCAGTTGCAGAACACCATTGAAGAGAAGGAGCCTCTGCACAGAATTGTTGGCTTATAAAATCATCATAGAATTCCTACAGTGCAGCTAATCGAGCCTGTATCAACAACAATCCCACCCAAGCCCTATCCCCATAATCCCACATATTTACCCTGCTAATCCCCCTGACATTAAGGGGCAATTTAGCATGGCCAATCTGCCCAACCCACACAGCTTTGGAGTGTGGGAGAAAACCAAGCACCTGGAGGAAACCCATACAGACATAGAAAGAATGCACAAGCTCCACTCAGACCTGAGGCTGGAATTGAACCCAGATCCCTGGTGCTGTAAGGCAGCAGTGCTATCTACTGTGCCACCACACCACCCACAGTTTTAGTGCTCTGCCCAGGATCAGACATTGACTCAGGGCATCAACAGAACCTGAGGGAAGAAACATGTGAATGAAGTTTCCCTTTTTATTTCAAGTACTATGACTCCATGATGGTAAGACTGTAGGCGGCATCGATAGTCTCTGTCTACCTCTTGGAATCTGCTGGGCTATGGTCACAGTGGGGGCACCGTCCAACATTGGGAAGATCCCAGCAATGGCAGCATATTGTCCTCAATCTCCAATCAAGACGGATTGGCCCCACCTCCAGCAAGCTTACCCAGAGGCAGGAATGGGTCAGAAAGCTGAGTTAATGTGCTCTTTTCAAATTTTACTCCAGGTCTCACCTCAATTCCACTTCCATGAGAGTGGGAACTTTCTGTCAATTGTTCACCTTCTGGGGAGTATCTTGGCTGGAGGAACAGTGATACACTACACCAAATAAAATTCTTCCATGTAGTTTAATTTGAAAAGGAAGTTTTCCTCTCCCTCTTGTCGAGAATATAATTAGGTTACACTTTTTCTTTGTCATTCATAGAGTGTAGAAAGATGTCCCAAAATGTTCAGATCCTAATTTGAAACACTGATGGCACCCTGTAAATTTCTAATGAGCGTCCGCCATGCCAATTTATCACTGTAATCAGTGTGTAAATCATCCGTCTTCCTCTTGCTCTGTAATTGCTGAAAACAAATGTTTGGTTCAGTGAAATGTGAAATAAATCCTGATTGATGACTGGTGTATAACTGAGGGGATTACAGATTCAGGGCTAATATTCAGGATAGCGGCTGAACACACTTAGCTGCAAATCGGAGCAAGCAATGAGCGAATAACTGGAGCTCACTGAATCAGAAATCATTATCCAAGGTCCTACTGTGGCTACAGTACTTTGCAGCATCAAGGTCTCTTTTTATGCTCATTATGGTAATAGTTGACAGCGCCCGAGATTGGAATGTATTTCCTCTGGCATACCTATGATGGCTAACAAGTGTAGTTATTTATAATAATGTAATAATCATTTAGCCCTTGCTTTGATTTCCTGGGATTCTTCCAGTTAGGAATAAACCAAATGAAGTGGCAAACATTGTCATATCTCACTGAGTTGTTTGGAGATTGACTTCTCCACCTTTTCAGACATTGTATCAATTTGTTTCTCTGAAACTTGACAGTTTTGCTATGAGTGCAACACTAATGCTTTTCTCAATTATTTCACGTCCCAGTTTTTCTGTGCCCCAAGAGCATCTTGCTTCCTTTCGTAATGTTTGACCACTTCCAACTCCTAGCCATCAGGGGCGGCAAGGTGGCACAGTGGTTTAGCACTGCTGCTTCACAGCACCAGGGACCTGAGTTCGATTCCTGGCTTGAGTCATTCTCTGTGTAAAGTCTGCACGTTCTCCTCGTGTCTGTGTGGGTTTCCTCCAGATGCTCTGATTTCCTCCCATGAAAGACATGCTGTTTAGGTGCATTTGCCGTGCTAAATTCTCCCTCAGTGTACCTAAACAGGTGCCAGAGTGTGACAACTAGGGGATTTTCACATTAACATCATTACCATGTTAATGTAACATAGAAGATTAGAGCAGAAGGAGGCCATTTGGCCCTTTGAGCTTCCTCTGCTATTCAGTACCATCATGACTTATAGTCCAACTCGAAAGACTAATCCTGCTTTCTCCCCATAACCCTTGATCCCATTCACCTCAAGAACTGTATCTGGCTGTCTTTTGAATACAGTCAATGTTTTGGTAGCATATTTTTAAACAAGTCCTGTAAAACCTCCATGGAGTGTAGTCATGTTCTGCGAAAATCTCACTCTGACACTGAGAACCCCCCTCAGTTTTATACATTTTGTTTCAGGGTGTAATCTGTGAATTTAAAAAAAAACTAATATTGTGCACAAGTTTCTTTTTAACCTATTTATGATAAATTGTGTACAACAAAAGAGTCCTCATCTTAATACAGTGCCACGAGTCAATGCACACTCAATGGGCTGAACAGCTTCTTCCAGAGGATACTGTAGGCACCTTATGATTCTATGCCAAGAAAGTTGCCTTCAAGATCAGGTTTAGCATCAGCGTCAAACATTTCAGGGGAAATTTTCCCATCCCCCTGCAGGGATCATAGGGGGAGGGAGTTGATCATGCAAAGGTCATTGACTTGGGATGGAATTTTCCAGTTTTGGGGCGAGCAGGTGTTGGAAAATTCCACCCTTTCTTTCTCCTCACCAACCCTTAATTTCCCAGAAAGTGCAATTCTGTCCATGACTGATCCTTCAGCTGTAGGATGCTTTCTAACAATCCTCTCACACACCAAAGAAAAGTGCAGAAATACGCTCCCCTCCTTTGTCTGCCTTTGTTGATCAACATTTTCTTGACCTTTCTCCTCTTCATTATTTTATCAATATCATTATGGTCAATATTAGCAAATGTGATGTGAAAATAAAAACCTCTTTTACATCGTGAGTGGCTCTTTTGGTGAGCTGGTGCTGACATAGTGGGCCAAATGTCCTCCCTCTACACTGCAGCAATCCTGTGATTGAATCCTTTTCAGAACTTTCCCATCTTATTCCATCTCCACATCTGCTTCCATCTCCGGCATGACTTCTCGTTTTCTGAACCTCAAAACTGCTGAGCTGTTATTTTCTCGATCTTTCCTTCTTCTGCTTATAATCAGGCTATTAAAACTCAAGCTTGTCATTCTAGGTGAACATGGCTCCTCACTTGTGCTTCTCAATTAAAAGATAATTGTGATGCTAGCTGAAGGAAAAAGTGTCAATTTTAGATTTAAATTTAAACGCTGATTAAAATGCTTTAATGCGTTTACTATTTAGCTTTGGATATATAAATAATTTGACTCTCTTTGCCATATTTAATGGTGCAATGGCTCTACCCAGTCAGAAGTTATTGAAATTTAAGACCTCTCCCCTTTTGTATGTCAACAATAATATCATGAGATAATTAAAACCAATAACAATATAACTGATTGGTAAAAGTAATTTCTGTTTATTAGAATTTAGGGAAACTCGTAGCAACACTTAAAGCATCATTTGCTGCACTCGAGTGGATATGATTGGAAATGGAAAAGGCATTGCTGAAGGAATTGCTTTCCTCTGCTAACTTTGAGGTCTCCAATAAACATTTAGAAGATGACCTCTCCTGTTTTCACTCTGCCGGCTTACTTAACAGTACAAATGATTCAATAATGCTGCTCTGTCTTGCTTATCTACAGGGTTGCATTGTTTATCATCAGCATCGCAGCACAATGCAAGGTCATTCTTTAATGCAAATTGCAGACTTCCTGCAGTTCAAACTAATTTTGGTAAATCAGTCTTCAGCGTTTCTGCACTAAATTACGCCACTCAGTTCCAATTATCATAACATTATCTCAAAGTGTGCATGCAGTTTGAGAATTTTTCTTTCATTTATACATATGAAATAGTAAAATCGGGACAAATCAAATTTTTATGTTATTTGTCAAGCTTGTTTCCTATGTCTATCCACTTATGGCACTCTGTTTGTTTGCTGTACTTCTGTGATCTTCCCATTTAATTTAGATTTATAGCTAAATGCATTACTCTGCATAATCTATTAATAATAAACATGAATGCAAAACTAATATTCATAAAGTCACTAAACTGTTCACCCACTAAATCAGTTTTACGTTGCAATTTTTCATGAGTAAACAGACTCTCTTCCATAAATGTTATTTCAGAAATATATTCATTAACGTCAGTCCTGTATTGACTATATCAATTTATACAATATTGTTTTTGTGGAATCACTAATTGGACATGTCCTGTTTGATCAAGATTGCAACTCAATTAGCTAATAAAGGCATTTCAGATTTTACACAGGAATAAATAGCACTTTCATCACTGAATAAATGGATAGATGACAGGATGGAGTGTTGCGTAGTCCATTGTAACTATGAGTGAATCTTAATCCTCCAAGCAAGAGTCTCAACGGCGAGTGGAAGTGGACGGTGCTTTCGTGACAGAGATAGTTGGCTAACTATGCTTATGTGGCAGCTGGGTAAGAAAACTAGGATGGCACGGTGCCCAGTGGTTAGCACTGCTGCCTCATAGTGCCAGGGAGCAGGGTTCAATTTCAGCCGCAGGTTTGCATGTTCTCTCGTTGTCTGCATGTGTTTCCTTCGGGTGCTCCGGTTTCTTCCCGCAATCCAAAGATGTACAGGTTAGGTGGATTTGCCATGTTAAATTGGCCTTTAATGTCAGGGGGATTAATGAGATAAATATGTGGGGTTATGGGGACAGGGCCTGGGTAAGATTATTGTTGATGCAGGTTCGATGGGCTAAATAGCTCCTTCTGAACTGTTGGGATCCTATGATTCTGTGGAGATTTGTACAGCTGCAGGGTCTGGCCAATTGCATGATTGGAAAGGCAGGAATCATCAATCCTATCATTAGGTTATGAGCTTGGAGGCCTGGGCACCAATTTTAATCAATACTCAGGCCAGCAACCAATGCCTACATGTCAGCAGCATTGGTGAGATAGCGGTTGACAGGAACACCAGGATGTTGAAGTTATCTTCACCTCAACCTTCCTTTCTACCACAAATGTGGTCAGTCCATAGTTTGAGAGTCTGTAGAAAGAGAGGGAATAGTTGGCCACTTGGCAGTCAAATGGAAACGCGCAGATAGTGCAGGAGTCACAGAATCATAGAACAGAATCATAGAATATCTACAGTGCAGAAGAAAGCAATTCAACCCATTAAGCCTGCACTGACAGCAATTCCTCCTAGGCCCTATTCCCATAGCCCCATGCATTTACTACGCTAGTGCCATTGACACCAAGGGGCAATTTAGCATGGCCATTCAACTGAACCTACACATCTTTGGACTGTGGAAGGAAAGTGGAGCACCCAGAGGAAACAAACACAGACACAGGGAGAACATGCAAACTCTACACAGACAGTGACCCAAGGCCGTAATTGAACCCAGATCCTTGGCGACTTATCACTGTGCCACCGTGCCACCCATGGAGTCCCCTAAGAACATTCCACTGTCCAACCAATATTCAGTTCAGAATGCTGATGAAAGCGATAGTCATCTAGGGAGGTCAGTCCAAGCCAGGTCCATGGCAGCATGAGTGCCTCAGGTCCACAGAGAAGCACAAGGAAAACTTGTTCTTAGATCTGCATTGATTCACCTTTTGATTCATTCTCATCTTGTTGGAGTGGGACCAATGATCCTGTGGTCTATTTATCTGGAAATTGGGTAGCAAGGTGACACAGTGCTTAGCACTACTGCCTCACAGCGCCAGGTAGCCAGGTTCAATTCTGGCCTTAGGTGATTGCTGTGTGGAATTTGCATGTTCGCCCATGTCTGTGTAGGTTTCCTCCATGAGTGGTCATGCTAAATTGCCCCTTAGTGTCAACAGCACTAGCAGAGTAGATACATGGGGTTATGGGGATAGGGCTTGGGAGGAATTGTTGTCAGTGCAGGATTGATGGACCAAATTGCCTTCTTCTACACTGTATGATACTATTCTATGATTCTACAATTCCTGTACTATCTGCCTGTGCTCCAGTTTTCTCCCACAGTCTAAAGATGTGCAGGTTAGATGGATTAGCCATAGCAAATATATGGGATTACGGGGATAAGGAAGGTTGGTGGGCTTGGTTCGATATTTGTCAGAGAGTAGTAGGGTGGAGGATCGACAATGATGTAATGGTATGGTGCATTCATTGGTGAGTTAATATCAACAAATAGTGTTACAGAGATTGTGCATTATTCCCTCTTTTCCACCTCCCAACTGAATAAAAGCAAGAACGTTTTTAAAAAGAAAATATGCTTTAACCCTAGAGTTCTATAACTCTCAAAAACAGATAAATGACAAGTTTTGTCATAAATTTAAAAAAGGATGGATGTCAATTTGCTAAACATATTCGCACCCACTCGCGCATTCATATTCACATGTTCAATAACAGATAGTGATTACCTGCATGTCAGGGGGTAAGCAGAAACCCCAGAGTTTGTTATGAAGCTCAACTAGACTCCAACAGTTTTTTTTCTACTTTGGTATTAGTGTGAAGATCAGGGAGTTGGGATTTTCCAGCTGTTTTTCCAGCCCTGCTGCTGCTGCAATTGAGGATGGAAACCCTGCAACAAAAACTTGGTTTGATTCCTCAAGAAGAGGAATAAGGCCAGCCCAGGTTCTGTGATCGATCCTCGGCAGATTCCTATTCCTTTGCTAGTCTGGATCCTTCACTCTAAGTCTTATTAAATGTATTTAATCAGAAACCTAGGCCAGGATTTTCTCCTCCAGTTTACATTGGGCGGATCCAGTGACAGTAGAGGAAAATCTCGCAATGTGACCAAAGTGTATTTCACACAGAGGTAAATGCGTGACACAATCATCCCCTCCCCTGTCAGTAATGTAGCATATTTCCAGAAGTTCAACATCAGTAACATTTTATGGATACATTATCATCTCATCACAGAATCATAAAATCCCTGCAATACAGGAAAAGGCCATTCAGCCCATCGAGTCTGCACCAACTACAATCACACCTAGGCCTACTCCCATAACCCTACATATTTACCCATTAATCTCTCTAACCTAAGTATCACATCTTTGAACTGTGGGAGGGAATCGGAGCACCTGGAGAAAACCCACACAGACACGAGGACAACATGCAAACTATACACAGGCAGTGACCCAAGCCGTGATTCAAGCCCAGGTCCTTGAAGCTGTGAAGCATCAGTGCTGACCACTGTGCTACCATGCTGCCTAGACTCAGATTTCATTATCAACCCCTATGCTTGAATTCCATCCCCTCCCCAATCCTCCCCAAAAATCCATTCACGTCAACGTGAATCCAGTGCAGCGTGTAACCCCACTGGTCTCCTAAGGTTTGCACCTGGCGAGCAGATCCCCCCCCCCAGTGGAGGTCAGGTTAATGTATTCTCATGGGGAAGAAGGAATGCCCAGAGACTGACCCGTGGAACGGCCAGGGCACAGCCCTGCCAGCATAAGGTTATGGGACCCACCCTTTATGCTCTTCACACTAAGTCCTGTAGTAGATAGCAGCCTTCTCTGGTTTTGCTGCCCATAGCGACAATGCCACATTTCCTGCCCACTATCAGCATTTGCCAGTGTTTGGGAAAATTTTGCCATTGTTTCTGTCATGTAGCTGGAGCATTTGCTTTTTCACTGTCCTCATGGATTGTCTCTGGTATCACATAGTTGGGGGAGAAGTGGGGGGCTACCTTTGACCAGAAGCTAAACTGGATTAGCCATATAAATACAGAAGTTAACAGGGCAGGTCAGAGGCTGGGACTTCTGCAGCAAATAACTCACTTCTTGGCTCCTTAAAGCCAATCTACTATCTACCAAGTTTACATCAGGAATGTGCTAGAATACTTTCCACTTGCCTGGATAAGTAAAACTCCAACAACATTCGAGATGCTTGGCACCATTCAGGACACAGCAGCCCACTTGATTTGCACCCCATCCACCACCTTAAACTTTCAACTCTCCACCACTGATGTACAGTGACAGCAGGGCATACCGTCCACAGAATGTACCAAAAATTCACTGAGGTTTGCTTGACAATACCTTTGAAATCCTCAATCTTTATCATCCAGAAGGACAAAGGCAGCATGGGAACATCACCAGCTTTAAGTTCCCTTCCAACTCATGCATTGTCCTGACTTGGGATTATATCACTGTTCTTTCACTGTCGCTGGATCAAAATCTTGGGACTCCCTTCCTAACAACATCTGCACCATATGAACTGCAGCAATCCAAGAAGGCGATTCATCATTACCTTCTCAAGGCCAGTTGGGGTTGGGCAATAAATGCCTGCCTAGCCAGCTGTGCCCACATTCAGTGAAAGAATTTTTAAATAGTTGTCTTCAAAAAGTTGTTCCTGTGTATCCTTCAGCAGCTAGCATGTGTGGTCTGAAGATGATATGCAAACTAAAAAGATCTGAACTGGTCAAACTTTGAGAAAGATTTTGGAGCAATCATATCAGTCGCTTTGGAATACTGTTCTGCAGTTCCATAAGGAATGACCTTAATAATTTTTGCAGTTCGGTTTTTCCATAATGTATTTGATACATAGATATAATGTTGTGCACTTGGCATAAGAACTACAACATTCTGGCCGGCAGCCTTAGCATTTGTTGAGCATGATTGGTTTTTATGGCCTTATACAATTTCATAAACAGAACTTGCCATTAAACTAAAATAGACTATTCCTTTTTCTTATATATCTTATTCCAGGTCTGTATTAAAATCTATTTTAAAGGGCTTTTGAAACAACCTCATCAATGCTGTTTTGTTTTCAAGTTAAATTTAAATTCACTGTAATGATCTATTTCCCGGTGATCTGGCTACAATACAAGGCCAAGAACACACATGCGTGAGTTTGTCTTTTGCACATATAGTTTAAAGTTGACAAGTGGTTTGTTAGCAATTGAAGCACCTCCAGAATGGTAATTAAAGGCCCTAATCCTCAAAATGCTTTTCAATCCATTCAACAACAGTTGAACATTACTCCGCATAACAAAAAAACAACCTTTCAGATTGTTGTATAACTTGTGATGTTGTTAAGACTCCAATCATCTCCAGCAAGCATTGAGGGAAACTATGTTTCACCCTCTGGGTGAAAATATTACATGAAATATCTATGTATGCCAAAACCCAATAGAACTGAATGTAAATCCAGAGTATATGTCATATAGATTTCTGCTTTTCATGTGGAAAATTATGACACTGTGGTTAGCACTGCTGCCTCGCAGTGTCAAAGATTTGGGTGCAGTTCCAGCTTTGGGTAAGTAGTTTGCATATTCTCCCCGTATCAGCGTGTGTTTCCTCCGAACACTCTGGTTTCCTCCCACAGCCCAAAGATGGTTAGGT
Organism: Sphyrna mokarran; assembly: GCA_024679065.1. NCBI lineage: Eukaryota > Metazoa > Chordata > Chondrichthyes > Carcharhiniformes > Carcharhinidae > Sphyrna > Sphyrna mokarran. The sequence continues at coordinate 18,739,859 of JAGIQG010000023.1, read as the reverse complement.
TGATTAGCAGTGCTAAATTGTCCCTTAGTTTCTGGTGGATTAGCAGAGTAAATGCATGTGGTTATGGGGATAGGGCCTGAGTGGGATCGTTGTTGATGCAGGCTTGATGGGCCGAACAGCCTCCTTCTACACTGTGTGGATTCTAAGATTTTATGATTCAAAGAAATTGAATTGGATTTCCACACTCTTCCAGGTTTGTGTTCAAAGCAGAACAACAGTGATAGGTTGAGGATGACATTCATTTTGGACGACCAACCATAGGACAAGGCATAGGTATTGGCATTTAAGTTAACACATTACTGGGGCTCCAACATTTGTCCCTAAACTTTATCGCAATGGCAAATCGCAAAGCATACAAGATAGTTTCAGCATGAAACTGTTGGCAACTCCTTGGCATACTCTGCAAAGCCTAAATATCAAAACCAATGTAACAAACTGGAAAATGATAACGCAAAACTGGGGACCAGAGATATTGATTAAAATAGAGAAAAAAGCCTCAGTATCAGTAGCTGCAATGTAAAATGAAGACTGACAATTAAATACACCCACATGTCTTAAGAGGAATAGAAAAGGAAGAATGGGAAGAAATATAATGGTATTAATTAGAGACAACAATAAAGGTAATCTGTACAGATTTAAATTAAAAAGTGGCCCAAAATGAAACCCTTTAGATCAATTTAAGGAATGGCTTTCATTGATCGTGCAACCTAGCAGACATTTCAGATAGCCACACCATGGAAAGGGAATAGAGACAAATTAGGGAGGGATGTGTTAACAACAGTTATAGCTGTGGAGGAATTGGATTACTGCAAATGAGGCCGAATAGAGAAAATATCTGTGGTGAGAAAGGTGAGGGTGGTATGTTCACATTGATTTCTCAGTCAATATGTTACTGTTCCAACCAGAAAGAAAACACTACTTTGTCAGGTTCTGGCTAATGAAGCAGAGTAAGTGGCTGACCTAAAAATAGTCGAACACTGGGAAATGGTGACCACGATTTAATGAAGTTCAATGTGATAGTAAAATATCGCCGCCTCTTTAACATGGAAAAAAAATTCAAGAAACGGCTTATTTGCCTGGGAAAATAAATGGTTATGACTTAAAAAGGGTGTCACCCAGATCAATTGGAAAAATGTGAAAGATCACCAATGCAAAATATTCAAATAGGAGATGAAGCAGGCACAATAAATCAAGTGTGTTCTAGAAAGAGAGGCTGAAGTCAAATAATGAGATGGTAGAAAAGCAGATAATAAAAGTCAGGGCATCTACACCAAATAACCAGTTGTTAATTATCATCTCTGAGTCAGAAGGCCGCAAGTTAAAGTCTCACTGCATGGAAGAAGAATTCACATGTCTTAAAGCAGGTTGGTGAAAGGCATGGTTGCACAATGGTTAGCACTGCTACCTATAGCACCAGGGACCCCCGATCAACTCCCAGCTTGGGTCACTGTCTGTGCAGAATCTGCACATTCTCCACATGTCTGTGTGGGCTTTCCCCGAGTGCTCCAGTTTCTTTCCATGCTCCAAAGATGTGTGGATTAGATTATTCCACAAGCTACAAATGAGTGATCAATGTTCCCTCCATAATCCCCTGTAATACACTGATGCCATGGTCCCCTCTCTTTCAGGCTGACCAGCGGAACAGGCTGGATCATCCTCACACCCCCTTGACCCGTCGGACTCCAGCAGTTCAGAGGGGGACTTCTCCAATCCCACCATTGAAGAGGCATGATAGGTGTCACCCGCACCCAGCACAATGATTAGCACTGCTGCCTAACAGTGCCAGGAACTCAGGTTCGATTCCCGGCTTGGGTCACTGTCTGGGTGGAGTTTGCACATTCTCCCTGTGTCTGTGGGGGTGTCCTCCGGGTGCTCCAGTTTCCACCCACAGTCCAAAGTTGTGCTGGTTAGGTGCATTAGCCACCTAAATTTTCCCTCAGTGTACCCGAACAGGTGCTGGTGTGTGGCGATAAGGGGATTTTCACAGTAACTTCATTGCAGTGTTAATGTAAGCTCACTTGTGACACTAATAAATAAACTTTAAAAAAAAAATCTGTGTTTCCTGATGTCTGTCTGTGGAGTCAGTTCTTGGGATTCCTCCCAGCAGCAGTGTACACAACAGAGTGCACAAACTTGTACGATCTTGTAGTCAGAGACACAAACTGAGGGAGTTCCACCCAGCTTGACGGTAGAAGAGAGGTTTCAGAACGGGGTGATGGGGTTAACTATATTGAAGATTAGGTCGAGAATAACGAGAAAGAATCATTTATCATGAGGCAACAGTGAGCAGAGTCACTTTGAGCCCAGTTCTGTTCATCATTATGTATGTCGCAGACCACCTGCAATTCATTGCTGGCAGCGCAATAGATAGTTGTTTGCTGCAGGTCAGTGGAGTGACCGAGGATAGGGTTTCATGAGTCCAATTTTAGGTGATATTTATGGTGTGTAGGCCATTGATAAGAGTCTTTGCAGCCACGCAAAAATACTTTGAGGGCCGGTGCACAGAAATGAATTAGCTGTGCAATTCCAAAAAGAAAATAGCAGGTACATTGCCTACAACGCTATTCCTCTCATGCTTGAGATGACTTGTTCCAATCTCTTTGCAAGTGTGCACAGTGCAGCTGGAATGCCTGCCAGTACGTGTTTATTCCTTGCTGCTGCTCCAGAAATATTCCCTCAGTCACCTGCCACCGGGATGCAGTGTCTGAGTCCAGCTGAGCAGAGCTTGGAGCGGGCTGGATTCTCTGATGCGGACTCTTCACTGCTGTCCCTGTCTCCACCATCTGCTTTTGCTCACTTGTGCTGTGTGAGGCACCGGATGAAAAGCCAGCCATCTTCCTCTCCAGCATCAGTGAAGTGTGAGTATCTGAGCTGGTGCACGCTTGGCTTGAGCCCACTGACCTCCTCCAAGGGGGATCATCACGGTCCTCAGGCAGCACCTCCTGCAAGACACCTGACAACCATGTGGAAGTTTAAAGGCAGGAATTAGAATTGCTGAGGTAAGAATGTTCGAAGCACTTGATCATATTTGGTTTACTGTTTATATCAAACCAGCATGGGAGATGTTGTGTGCTATGGTGGTTGGTTGGTATCTAGTTCTGGGACCAGGTATCCGGAAGGCCTCCATCTCTGAGAGCCAGGCACACTGTAAATATGATTTTATGGCCTTGCTCGTCCCAAAACCATACATTTCCTCACCCCCCCTCCCCCCGAGATCCACAGATCTTCCCATGGTCCACCTCTCACCTTCCCATCTGTCACTGACATTCCTCTTCATTATTATGTAGACGCAAAGAATCCCTACAGTGGAGAAGTAGGCCATTGGGTCCATTGAGTCTGCACCAACCGTGGGGCGGTAAAATTCTGGCTATTGACTCCAGCTACATTTCCCATTGCCTTGGAAAGGCAGCCAGCATAATCAAGGACCACCTGCACCCTAGACCCACTCTCTTCCAACTTCTTTCACCGGGAAAAAGATACAAAAGTCTGAGAACACATACCAACCAACTCAAGAACAGCTTCTTCCCAGCTACTATCTGACTTTTGAATGGTCCTGGCATTTATTAAGCTGATCTTTCTCTTCACCCTGTCTATAACACTATATTTCTGCACCCTATTCTTTCCTTCTCCCCTCTGCACTCTATAAATGGTAAACATTGACAATGGTCATGGGTGGAAGTGGGAACGTTAAAATGGCGGCACAGCCTTGTTGGGCCGAAGGGCCTGTTTCCCGTGCTGTGCTGTTCTTTGTTATTTGTCTGTATAATGCAAGGAGCAATACTTTTCACTGTATCCCAATACATGTAACAATAATAAATCAATTTAAATTAAACATTGCTAATGCTCAGTGGTTCTTTGCCTTCAGTGTCAGTTGTGAGGTTGGACCATCTCTGAGTCTCTGCCTGTCCCTTGTGTTCATATGTTTTCCTCTTTTGTGAGGACGAGATGAAAAGAACTGTGTGTGGGACAAATGTTCAGTGGATGGGTGGAGAGCATTTATTGAGGGTAGGTAGCTGCATGACAGAGGCAGGAGATATTAGTAAATTGCCCCTTAGTATCAGGAGAATAGAACATAAAACATTACAGCGCAGTATAGGCCCTTTGGGCCTTGATGTTGCTCTAATTTGTGAAACCAATCTAAAGCTCATCTAACATATACTATTCCAATATCATCCAAATGCTTATCCAATGACCATTTAAATGCCCTTAATGTTGGCGAGTCCACTATTATTGCAGGCACTGTTCCACGCTCTTACTACTCCCTGAGTAAAGAAACTACCCTTGACATCTTTTCCTGAATGATTTGGGGAATTCATAAAACCCACTTCAAAAACAAGGAAGAACAAGTTCATTAAGCACGTAGAATCCTAGGTTTATAAATAGTTCAAATAGCAGTGTAAGTATGTGGAGTTACGGGGATAGGGCCTGGGTGAAATTGTGGTTGGTGCAGACTCAATGGGCCAAATGGCCTTCTTCTCCACTATAGGGATTCTTTGCATCTACATAATGATGAAGAGGAGTTGTCAGTGACAGATGGGAATGTGAGGAAGCAGGCAGACAGAAAGAGTTGGACACGTTTCCAAGCTCAGCTGTAGTAAGGAGTGATATGCAGAAGTAGGCTTGAGAAGGATTAAGGGGGTTGGAATAATACATATGTCAGGGTATCATTGAATGTGCCTCTATATCCATCTTTCTAGCTGAATTCTACCATCAAATTGAATTGTGTATTGAATCCAGGAAGGTGACACCGCTGTCTCACTGTCAATCTCCTCCACAACTTCCTAGCCACACTATATTAGTCTGACTGGCAGGCTTTGTCCTTCCATCAGTAAGGAACGGTCTTTCTGCAGGCTCTTTCGCTGCACAGTATCACCTCCAGGGAAGTGTCATTCAAGTGAGGTGCAGACGTGGTGATGCGTGCATTTCATTCTGCTACTTTCTCATGAGTTGCCCCCTCAACCCCAGAAATGTCATATTTGCAATGTTACTTTAAATACTGGAGTTGAAATTGACTCCTGCAAGTCCTTATCACAGCCCCTCAACCGAATTGGTCAGAAAACTCGTAAATTCTGCAAGGAATTTTTGTCAATGACCTGTGTTCCCAGTAGCAGAACTGGAACCGGTGCCTTTTAAGTTCACTTGTTCTCTTTTCCTTCTGTGACTACAATTAAAACATGAAGTGTCATCTGCGTGCACAAGAGGCAATTGCAATCCCACAGCGAGGGAGGCTTTCCAAAGGTGAATTCCGCTATTAGCTGACAATGCAGCAGCCAGCTATGGATGAGCTGTCAAACAGCCTCCCGGGTAAATAGGGCAGCCCTGGATCAGAACCACAATGTTCCTGTCCAACTCCATTGAAATTAACATCGGGCTTATTGAGAGAACATAGGTGGCATAGGTGTTGTATCAAATTTAAATTGCGCTTGTAAATGTTTCACGTTACATTAGTTTCACTTTATTCACATGTTCATCATCGTTTAATGTTAATACTAGCTTTGGCAGGAAGCTAAGTATACTCGCATGTCTCATGGTTTGCACACATTCATAGTTATAGAAGAATTGGGACATCTCTTTTATTGTGGAAGAAACAATTGCTGGAATTCTCCAGCCCTTTACGCCAGCGAGATTCTCCGGTCTTGCCGACAGTACACTCCCTACCCGTGGGTTTCCTGGCCACATGGGATGGCTTTAACGGGGAATCCCATTCACAAAGTCTATCGCCAGAGAATTCCGTCTGCCAAGAAACACATGGCTGAGAAGTTGGAGAATCCTGCCGAATGTTTTGGATTTTTTTGTTCATTCTTTATTGAATATTTATGTTAGTGACCACTCATTTCCAAAAACTCATCTCCATGGCCTAAGGCTCGGCTTCTCCCTCAATGACTAGATCCCAGACTTCTTAATCCACAGACTGCAATCAGCAAGGAAGATCCACTACACTTCCCGAAATCAAAGACTATCCCTTTCATTTTGTTGACATTGAGGGAGAGATTATTGCCGCTGCACCAGTTCACCAGATTCTCTAACTCATTCCTATACTCTGTCTCATTATTTGAGATCCAACCCACTACATTGGTGTCATTAACAAACTTGAAAATTGATTTGGAGGGGAACTTGGCCACATGATCATAGTGGGTCAGATCTCAAACAATGGTGAGATGGAATACGGGAAAGAGACAGAGAATCTGGTAAACTGATGTGGCAACTGTAATCTCTGCCTCAATGTCAACAAAATGAAGGGAATTGTCATTGACTTCAGGAAGTATAGTGGAAGACATACCCTGTCTATATCAGTGGGATGAAGTTGAAATGGTTGAGAGCTTCATGTTTTTAGACGTCCAGATCACCAACAACCTATCCTGGTCCCTCCAGTTAAGAAAGTCTACCAATGCCTCTAATTTCCCAGGAGGCTAAGAAAATTTAGCACGTTCGCTATGACTCTCAGCAACTTTTACAGATGCATCATGGAAAGAATTCTTTCTGGTTGTATCACAGCTTGGAATGGCTTCTGCTATGTGTAAAACCACAAGAAACTAGAAAGACTCATGAACAAAGCCCAGTCTATCACTCAAACCAGTCTCCCACCCACTGAGTCTGTCTACACTTCCCACTGCCCTGGAAAAGCAGCGAGCAAAATTAAGGACCCCGCACATTCTTGACATTCTCTATTCTACCTTCTTCTATCAAGAAAAGCCTGAGCATAAATACCAACCTACTCAAGAACAGATTCTTCCTTGCTGCTGTCAGACTTTTGAATGGACCTACCTCACGTTAAGTTAATCTTTCCCCTTACATCCTAGCTGTGACTCTAATACTCTGCACTCACTCGTTTCCTTCTCTATGAATGGTATGCTTTGTCTTTTTAGCACACAAGCAACAATACTTTTCACTGTATTCCACTACATGTGACAATAATAAATCAAATCAAATTAAAGCAAATCATACTCTGTGAGACATGGCCGAACTTGCAGTCTCTGTTTCCTGAGGGGCTCTCTCTCCTGTTTCCCCTCAACATCCCCCACCCACCTCACCACTACCCCCCTTCCTCCACTTCCTCCTCCTCCTCCCCCTTCTATTGTAAAGGATATTGTCTGAGATCACTGGCAGTGAGATATTATAGGTGAACTCAGAATCCTGTAAGGACTCTGCCAGCTAATGTCCTGAGATGGACACACATTTGGACAGACATCTCCCTTTCGGTCCATCATTTACATACCCTGACTGGCTGGCCTCACCATCCCCTACTTGCACAATACCCAGACTCTTTCCTCTTTCAAGCCTCCATGCCCCAATCTCAATCTGTTACTCACCCTTGTCTCCATGTCTGCTGGCATTCTCCTGCTCGCCATTCCTGAGCCATAGAGTTTAACAAGGAAAACCACTGTTAATGAGCATTCATGAAATGCAAATGTAATACAAGAACATACCCATCGCAGGCCATTCCGGGATCCAGCACACCATTGATTTTTTTCCCCTGTGCCATCTGGAAATCAGCATTTTCCATTCTACCTAATTCAGTCACCCTGCACGTCACAAATCCTCTCTCTGGATGTCATTGAAGTGATGGGGTTAAAACGCCACTTCTAGGCACGTTGCATTTATATTTGGTTTCTGCTCTCAATGCATTGTGAAGTTAAAATGATGCCACTATATATCAAATTGTGAAGTTACCATAGGCAGAAACTTGCATTCTGGAGTATAGGTCCAGTGTTGAGAAGGGAAGTCTGAGAATGGAGAGAGGGACAGCGGAACACACAAGATCACGTGCTGCTCAGCTCATTAATGCTGGACCTCTGAGGGTCAAATTGAATCTCCTGGCAGGGTGGGCAGGAAGCCACCTTTCTTGAAAAATTCACTCATGTGGTATGGATGTCGCTGGCTAGACAGCATTTATTGCCCATCCCTATTTACTGCCCACCTGAGGGCAGTTGAGAGCCAATCAGATTATGTGGTCTAGAGTCACATGTAGGCCAAACCAAGAAAGGAAGGCAGATTTCCTTCTCCAAAAGGCATTACTGAACCAAATGGATTTTACGGACAATCACTTCATCATCATCAGTAGATTCTTAATTACAGATATTTTTTTTAATTCAAATTCCACCACCTGGTGTGGTCCCCAGAGTATTAGCTGAGTTTCTGGATTATTAATCTAACAATAATGCCACAAGGCCATCACCTCCCCTTATAGGCTGCAACGTGCAGCTGCCATATTTGAACAGTACCCACTTGGACAACCACTCATCCACTGCAAGCTAGGATATCCAGATCGTGTTGAGAAAATGCTCAGAAGCCTTCTGATTCAGTGATGCCTCCCTAGACATTCACCTCCAGGCCATCATGGAAAAATGGGGATCCTCTTTCTGAGGGGTGGGATCAGAACAACCTCGTGTCTGACCACGCCAGCCTTAGGGAAGGTCACCAGTGAGATGAGTGCCTGTGGTGTCCAAAGAAACACCAGTTTGCAATGAAGGAAATGGATGAATGACCTGCTGTGTTCCGCTGGGATGTCAGACTTCGACTCACAGTGAATTCACACTCTCATAAGGACATCAGGCAGTCAAACAGAGTCTACAGGGATGTCATACACCATCAGCAGATGACTCATCAGAGCTCAATATGTCATAACCACTTAAAGTTCACCAATTGATCTAAAGCCCTGCACAAAAGGAGTCTTAATCGCTTACTCGAGAAGGCTCAGCACACACACAGCCATACATATTCCTGAACCAGTCTTTCATCCATCATGCTCGCGCTCAATCCATCTGCCGTAAAGCAGAAGAATATCCAAAACAAGCAAAAGAAGGTTAAGTCCGGAGGAAACAGCCTGGAGCTCAGGATCCTCATTCCATTCCAGCAGCAAAGTGCAGAGCTGAGAAAGGCGTTAACCATGCCTGCTTTGAAGGTGAGATTCACCTACCCCAACAACCCAAAGAAAAAGTATCCATTGTACAGTGACTGAGTGATCTACAATGTTGGAGATTTCCTTAATCAGTCACTCATTCGCTCACCCCTCCATTCCAGGTACCAACAAAAAGAACGAAGGACATCAACCTCTAGAAGAAAAAGCCCCAGCCCTCAGGAGAGGCGATGGTCGAGTGGTATTATTGCTCGACTATTAGTCCAGACACTCAACCAATATTCTAGGAAGCTGGGTTTGAATCCCACAATGGTAAATGGCGGAATTTGAACTTGATTTTAAAAAACTGGAATTAAGATTGATGTTGATTGTCAGAATAACCCATCTGCTTCACTAATGCCCTTTTGGGAAGGAAATCTGCCACCCTTACCTTGTTTGGCCTACATATGATTCCAGAACCTCAGCAATGTGGTTGACTCTCAACTGTCTTCCAAGGGCATCTAGAGATAGGCAATAAATTCTGGCCAGCCAATGATATTCATGTCCCACAAATGCATTTAAAAAAAAGGCCACCTCAGGGGAGAAATAACCGGGTACTGTATCTGTACAACCGCCATTGCATTCACCTGTGTCCTCCACCAGTACACATACTTCAATGGAAGCTAATTCTGAAGTAGGCTGGGATTCACAATCTGGTGATCACGTCACTGACGTGAGTGCATGGTAGGCAGAGACAGTGAGACATTGCTCTTTTATGCCTTCTTAACAGCACTGCACATTATCCTTGTGTGAAGGCACAGCCCACAACTCAATATGGAATTCATTTGCCTTGACAGTGCACTCGTTGACCTGGGTGATGTGGAAAGGACAGGAAGTGTGTGTGTGAGCTGGACAATGTTGAGAAACCATGTGCATCTCCCAAATCACCAGCAAAGTCTTGTGAGGGAAGAAGTTGTCATTGACTGCTGTGTCAATACTGACTAGGTCACGCTTCTCCATAACACAAAGGTCATTCAGGTCAGGAACATGGCTGCCTTCTGACAAATTTAGGTATCTCAGTGGTAGTAAACAAACAAACCCATTGTCCTGGTGAGGCACTCTCTCTATGAGGACAATGCAACACATCAAGTAGCTGTGGGCTCATGATGTAGAGTTGCAGGTCACTCTGGCCAGAGATGCAAAGGCCTGTTAGGGGTCAGTAACTATATGATGCTCCTACATTATGCATCCATCGGAGCTGGCAATGGAAGACACAGAGGCCTCCATTGCACAACAATGATTGCGCTTAGAAACATCGAAGCACAACACATTGAAAATTAGCTTTCTGATTTGGACTGCAGAACTAAACTGGTGTTATGAATATGTTCATTTATAAATCAGCTTTGCTGTTGCTTAAAAGCTGCTCTCCCCTCTAATTTAGAGCCTCGATAGTTGAAAGGATTTTACTCTGTGGAACTGCTTTAGAACATACACTGATGGAGCAGAATTCATATTCCACAGTGGCCTCATGTTGCCAAAGCTACGAAGCACTCCAAGGACAAGCCTATCATTAGGGATCAAGGTGACTAATGCTGCTTCTCTGATCAAATGCAGGCAACTGGGTATTAGTAAACAAGCAAGCCCATTTTCCTGCAGCAGCGCAACACATCATAAGAAGGATGGTTTTGTAGTGTTTCCTGCTTCAAAGGCTGAAGAAAGTGCCGATTGTGAAGACCAATCGCGGCTTTCTTCCTCCTGGCACTGTCTTGATGAGGTTGTCATGGATACATCTCCTGTGTTATGCAGTGCAATGGCATCCTCGTGGCTCATCATAGTCTTCGTTCGCTTCGGAATCATCCTCTTCTATACTTTCCTCATCCGTGGAGATGTCTCAACCCTCCATGTCTCCATCTGGGAAATCATCCTCCCTTTGCAAGGCACAGCAAACAACAATAGACCAGAAGGACAGCTTCTGTGGTAGTTATTATAGAGCTCCACAGATATGCAGGATAGGTTGATGGGCCATGCTAAATTGCTCTTTTGTGTCAGGGAGATTTTCAGGGTAAACACTACAGTAATAGGGACTGAGTGGGATTGTTATTGGTGCAGCCTTGATGGGCAGAATGGCCTCTTTCTGCACTGTAGGGGTTCTGTGATTGTATGATCTCTGCCTGACCAGCCTAAACATCAGAAGTGCATCTTTAGGAGGCCAAAGGTTTGTTCAAACTGGGATCAAGCAACGGAATGTGTTGCATTGTACATCTCCTCAGATGTACTCAGTAGGCGCTAGATCAGCCATGTCTTCTAGGGGTAGCTTTTGTTACCAAGGAGCCAACCGTCTAAGCACAAGGCCACTTAAAGATGTGTGGTACCTCAGATGTAAGAGTGATAAGCACTCCCCAAGTACCGGGCAGACACATGGAGGATCACAAACAACCTGCACATTGACAGAGTGAAATCCTTTTCTGTAATGAATCTGGCAGGATGCTGCCAGAGGTTTCTGAACACCACATGTACAGTTAATGACATGCTCATGGAAACTCGAGGGAACAGTGAATCCCAGAGCTCTGGCAGCCTTGCTTGCTTCATCCATGGGGGTTTTTTATAAAGAGTATCTCACTTCCCTTACACATTTGTGGGTAGCTGATTCGGCAAAGGTCCCTAGTGATAACCTGGAAAGATTTGGTTGCAAAAATGTTTCGTGCAAAATAACCTTCAGAGCCATTGGCAGGGGATGTCTTCCAAGTCCTTGTGGCATGAAGCATAAGGGAGAAGATTGCAAATTTGCACCATCACACTTCTCGACGAGGAAACTCTCATTCATCTCCAGGCATGAGGTGCAAACTCTGTACACCAAGCCTAACATCGTTGTGGATGATGCCTCTCTTTGGGAGCATCCTAACTTCCTGTGTCCCTGCTGGCACTGGGAATTTAGGGCATGAGGGGGGAGTTCAGTGCACCAAGGTTGACTAAGTGAAGGGGCACCTTGTTACTTTGCAGCTCCAACCATCGAGATCATGGCTGCTCTGAGGACTGGACTCTCAGGTCTATGGGACAGTGGAGTTGCTGTGTGAATGCTGTGTATCCAGGTAAAAATCCACGAAGAATTGTTGCTGCAGTGCAATTTGTCTTGACGGTCGTTTGATCCTTGCAGCACAATACCAAAGGGCAATCCCATTGAAACAATCCAGGGCAACAGAAGCAATATGAATATTAAAGGTTCCCCAGTGGTCATGGCATACAAAGCACAATGCTCATTGTCATGATGCAATTATAAGGACAAGGACTCGCTAATTATTGTCTAAGCTATTTGTGAAGAACTGACAATAGCTTGACCCGGGATTATAACACTTGGGTCGATTGAGCTTAATGAAGACTGTCATTGTGAATAAGCATCTGAGTGAGATGCTCAGCCTTCTTCCAATGTCCAGGATGTAACCATCCTGCAATGGGGTGGCCCCTGGGTCTGCCACGTACTGAGGGCAACTCTAGAGCTCGAGTCTTCCTACCTTGGAGTTGGAGGGAGACCATTCAAGATGAGCTCCCATTGATTTCTCCAATCCATTCATTCACAAACATAAGAAAAAGTGCAGAACACAAGCTCAATGTGATGTTGTTTTGTGGGGAGATATAAGATGGAGGAAAAGAAGGGCCCGTTCCTGCTTGACCCAGCTCCAGCAATAATGTCGCCCTGAGGAGGCAGTGCCAGCAGGGACACGGGAAATTAGGATGCTCCTGAAGAGAGGCATCATCCACAATGATGTTTGGCTTGGTGTATAGAATATGCACCTGATACCTGGAGATGAACAAAAGAAGAGTTTCCTTGTCGAGGGGTATGATGGTGCAGATTTGCAATCTTCTCCCTTCTGCTTCATGCCGCAAGGATTTGAAAGACATCTCATACCAGTGGCTCTGAAGGTTACTGTTGCACGAAACATTTTCACCACCAACTCCCTCCAGGTTGTCACCGGGGAGCTTTGCTGAATCAACTACCCACAAATTGAAAGGGAGATGACAGATACCTTTGTAAAAAACTTTCTTGGATGAAACAATCAATGCTGCCAGAGCTGTGGGATTCACTGCAACCCCGAGTTTTCTGTGTCATTAACTGCATACGTGGTGCTCAAAACCCCCCAGCAGCATCCTGCCAGATCCTTTAATATTCATATTGCTTCTGTTGCCCTCGATTTTTTCAATGACATTCCTTTTTGGCATTGTTCTGCAAAGATCAGTGACCATCAAGACAAATTGCACTGCAGCAACAATTCTCCATGGATTCTCACCTGGACACAGCATTCACATAGCAACTCCACTGTCCCAAAGACCCGAAAGTCCAGCCCTCAGCAGATCCATGATCTCTATGGTTGGAGTTGGAAAGTAACAAGATGCCCCTTCATTTGGCCAACGTTGGTGTATCGAACTCTCCCCTCATGCCCTGAATTCCTCTCCAACCTGTTTTTCCATTTGCATTGTTGATCATTAAGTGCAAAATAGCATCTCAACCCTATCCCTTTCCAGATAATCCATAGAATCCCTGCAGTCCAGAAAGAAGCCATTCAGCCCATCATGTTTGCACTGACTCTCTAAAAAACATCCCACACAGTCCCTCCCCTCTGCCCTATTCCCACAATTCCGAACATTTACCATAGCTGATCCATTTAATCGACACATCTTTGAACATTAAGTGATAATTTAACATGGACTATTCACCTACTCTGCATCTCTTTGGACTGTGGGAGGAAACCAGAGCACCCAGAGAAACCCACACAAATATGGGGTGAATGTGCAAACTGAACACAATCAATCAAGGCTGAAATCAAAACCAAGTTCCTGGTACTTTGAGGCAGAAGTGCCAACCATTGTGCCACCGTACTGTGACATCTTGGAGGTCCAGAAATGGATGGTCCTCTCATTCATACACAATTCTTTATGGGGACATTGTACTTTGAGCAGCAAGATGACAGCCATGTGCAAAAAGCCTCATACAGATATTTTCCACTTGTCTTTACTATCTTCGACACTGTGTGGAGAGTATTCAGAAGCGTAAAATACCAACTGCATAATCCCTTGTCAGCCGATGAACCGGGAAGATGGAAATTTGAAGTTGTGAGTTAGCTGCCCTTGACCAACCATGCCCCTTGGAGCTGTGCCACCTCTTCCCTTCCCACTCCACCTCAAACTGCAATCATTGGAAAATGCCACTCAATAAGCAGCAGCTCCAGATCTTACTGGGATTGCTAAGCAATGAGACCCATGAGTCACGAAGTGAGCATCTTTGACATCCTCATTTATTGTTCAGGTGTACCACTAGTTAGCAATTGGGTTGGCCTTGAACTTTACCCACCCAAAGAAATCCCACCCTCTTATCTTAAGGATCTTACTCACTAACTGCCTGGACATGGTCAGTTTGGAAAAATGGTATGCATCAACTTTCAAACTCGATCTACCACCTTCTACCCTCCCTTTGTCACCCACCTACTTCCATTCACTACCATAGATCAATATCACCATGCCTCTCCTCTCTGTCACCCATGAACCTCCCCGTTACCCTGCACCCCATCACAATCTACCTCCACATGCCTTTCCTCCTCTAAGAGCTGGCATCCATTACTGTGCACAGGGCCACCCTGACTTTGTCCTCCACTTGTTATCCATGCCATCTATCTGGCCACCCTCTATAACCCACCTGATGAGATCTTCATCTGGCAGACCCACAGTCTAACCGTGCCATTCTCCCGCATTACACTTGCCCATCTGATTGTTCCCTCCTACTGGCAGTGGGCGAAGTTTTCCCCCAAAATCCCACAATTAGCAATCAACACTGCGCTCAGAGACACTTCTCCATTCCAACTCCAGCTCCCTACATAGCTTGCCTCCCCTGCCCAGTCTCTATCCAACCACCCCTCGTAAAACCTCTGTGCAACTCCCATTTCCAGCCTTCGCTCCACTCCTCCAACCTTTTGCACCCTCAATTGCCTCCTATGCCAGCTCTCATTTCCATCCCCTACCGCTCCCACCCCAACCCACTTTTTGCATCCTTTGTTTGTCTCCCTCTACCAGCCATGGTACAGCTTTGGCTACCAGCAGCCGATATGAATGAAGGTCCCCAGAGTAGGTGAGAGCTATTATAAAATTCACCCGCTGGGGGTGAGGTGGGGGGCAAGATTGTTTTGTGATAACCTTTGAATGAACATTAATGAGATGCAAGTAGCTCCATGGGACATCCAATCTGCCTTGAAGGAGCCATGAAAGTCGGGAAAACAGGATTCTAATTTCCCACCACTGCGAAAATGATTTTAGGCCTTCCGCCAAATCTTGCTCTGCAATCCTCGGTTATTCTGGATGCTTGTGGGAGCAGAAGATTCCATCTCTCATGTTTGTGTAGCGGCTAAATGATCCTGGCCACCCTGTGGCCATGTTCCATGTGTCAGTTTACAGGAAAAGTGCAAAATGAGGTGCAGTTTAGAGCAGTGCTGTATCCCCAAGACCTGGCTTATAGCATAATGACTTGATTAGGGACATGTGTGAGTGGTGCTACTTCTTTTGAGCAGCCTGTCAAATACACGCTGTTCATGGCATTTCATGAATTAGTCAGTGCAGAGCTGGGATTCAATTTGGCTCCTTTAGTGAGCAATAAATGAACCTCTTCATCCCCTATCAAAAAAAAACGTAAAACCTCCAATTAAGATGTAGAGAGAAGATTTCCTCTGCTGTGTAGTTAAATCAAATTTGTTCTTTATAAATGTGTTTTATAAGGTATCAGCCATGGCTCAATGGGTAACCTCTTGTGTGTCAGAGGTAATGGATCCTGAGACTGAAACCAGAGCCTTCAGTCCATCTACCGACCTGACTCTTGTAGGACAAGAGGATTGCTGTACAGTTATGGGGGGGGGGGGAGCAAACCATCTTTTGAATATAAAAAAGAAAAATGCTGGAAAATCTCAGCAGGTCCGACAGCATCCATAGTGAGAGAACAGAGTTAACATTTGGATAACCCTTCATTAGAATTCAGACCTTTCAGAGAAGTTGTTAAAACAAACCTGGCGTACCTTCTTTTTTCCCCTGTGCCTGGTGTGACCCATTAAATTTTTTTTTAATTTATTCCAATTCAATCCAAACAAATCAAACCCATTACAGAGTCCAACAAGTTGAGACATCTCCAATCCAAGCTGACAAGACAGGGTTCTCACCTCTTGTTTTGGGCTTGATCTACATGATCCAAGCTGATTGGAGTAGGTATAGCTCCTCCTCCAATATTTGATCTTATTTGCATCTTAGCCAAAAGGCCGAGATGCTGCTTTAACAAATTGTTTGCTTCAACCAAGTCAATATTGTCGATACTACACTTGATCTTAGCCGAAAGCACAATCCATTTAAAAAAAAAATTTGTACACTTGCCTCTGTGTGGTTAATTTAAAGGGGACAACTTACGTGCAGCTACACAGGGACTTTCATTCTCAGCCTTGTACCTTTGAGTTACCATTGCACAATATGACTGCCCTGTCCTATAGGAAAGGTCCCACGGTACTATTGGAAAAAGAGAAGGATTCTTCTCTTAGTACCGTGGATAGTATTTGACCCTGAAACAACATCAGTAAAACAAATTACCTGGTCATTGTCAGATTGCCATTTGTGGGACTTGACACTGTGCCTCTTTGGCCATTGCAAAAATGATCACACTTGAAAAGGGATTGTGTCCTCTGCAAAATACTTTAGGACATCAGGACCATAATGATACTGCTGCATCAAGAACCTCATTGATACCTGAGGTGGAATTACTAGGAAAGGAAGCTAGCAATAATCAACTCAAACATATACCCAACTCCACATTACACAGCAACTGGAAAGCTCGGAGGATATCAACAACTAAATCAATCTCAGGTCCACCTTTTATATAATCTGGCATGAAGTGATAGAACCAAGGGCCCGATTTTACCACCATGTTGCACTCATTTTCAGGTGCAAAAACTTGGTAAAATCAGGCATGTGGTGAATCGTTCAATCTGCGCCCATCTTCATGCTGGTTCCCTCTTTGCCACAGCCCAAAAATAGCTCCAATCAGAACCACAGCAGAAATGGGTGTGATGGCTATTTAAATGTATTTGCATGCATTTAAATTGACTTAATGGACTGCATGCTCAACCTTACCAGAACTTCCCCCTTTACCACTACTTTCGCCCAGCCTCCCAGCTACATGTTTCTGGCAGTGGGAGCCAGTATGTTGTTCGCTAGCAGGAGGATTCTCTGGTCCCTCCGCTGTCAATGGAAATTCCCATCAACATCATCACACACCAGTGGGAAACCTGCAGATGGGGGCACACTGCCAGTGGGACAAGAGAAGTCCTTTGGCATGAATAACTGGGGAATTCCAGCCCATAAATGAAAACTAAAAAGGCTGAACATTCATTTCTCATGCAAACAATGATTTAACTTTAAATGGTTATCTCAGTGCACCTTTCTGTGCATGTCTTTGCACTATCACAGCCTTTTACTCTGTGCGGAATGGTGGGGAGGAAGGATTCTGATCTGATTATCAGCCAGTTGAACCACACTGATCACTCCTTCTTTGGCCAACAAATCCTGGAGTTGGACTGGAACCTGAGCTTCTGATCCAGTAGTAGGGACGCTATCACTGCACTATAAGGCCTCCATATTAAGGTATTGGGCAATAGATAATGGCAATAGTTACTGATATAACAAAAGGAGAAAGCTGCACTGTGGAATTAATCTATCTTGTACCAAGTGTGTAAAGTAATTACTCTTTGTAAAATGATACCAAGGAGCGACTTCACTTTGTATTTGCGACAGCATTGTAGCTTTCAAAATTACTTGCTTGGCCATAAATCTGAGGTCATGAAAGGCAATATATGAATGCAAGTTTTTCTTTTACATCCAGTGATCGTTAAGCCTGAGTCTGGTGCCTGTGGATGTGTGCTTGGCATGACAGGTTTATATGTGCATCTGATAGCTGACAAAGGTTATGAAGCTTTTTGACTAGTGACTGCCCTAACTGAAGTAGATGCCAGTCAGGTTGTTCCCTACCTCTCATTGCAATGCCTCTTTATTTTATGCTGGAGCAGATAATTGGAGACTTCACAGAAAGCTGTGGCAGATCTGCAGCCCTCATTCAATCTAAATTCAATCCCCCTTCTTGATATCAATCTTACGTGTCGTAATCTTTTTACACACTTTCCTGAGAGTTATTAGGAACTTCTTAATTTTACCATTAACAGTTCAGATTTTTGCTGTAAGAATAACAGTGAGGCTATAAGTGCTCACTGCTATTGAGGAATAAATCAAACAGCAATTTTCAGAGTCCATACATGCACCCGGGGATGTAGAGTGCGCCGCTGGGCCTGCTGGACTGCCAATGACCCAATATTCCACCTGAAGGCCTCCTGCAGGCAGTTGAACAGGGGTCTGCTGCCTCTGGGAGACTGGAGGCCGACTGGAAAATCTCAAATTTAATAGGCCTTGACAGGCTTTTAATTACATTAATTAACTTGCCACCTCTATAAAAATAGCCAGGGGTAGGATGGATTCGGGGAACTGGCACTCTGGCTGCTGCTGATGTTATGTTTAACACCCACCCACCTCTGATGATAGCACTGACTAAAAATCAAACCGCTGGTTTAGACAATGCCACAATAGAGTAATAGAATCTCTATAGTGTAGCCGGCTCAACAAGCCTGCGCTGGCAACAATCTGACCCAGGCTCTATTCCGGCAACGCCACACATTTACTCTGCTAATTCCTCCAACAGTAACCAATTTACAACAGCATCCACTTAACTTGTGCACGTTTGGGCTGTGGGAGGAAACTGGAGTTTCTGGAGGGAACTCACGCAGACATTAACAGAACATGCAAACTCCACACATACAGTCACTCGAGGCTGGAATTAAACCCGGGTCCCTGGCATTGTGAGTCAGCAGCACCAACCACTATGCTACCGTGCCACCTCCTTTAATCTAATTGGTTAAGAAGTTTCACGTTACTTATCCGAATCACAGAGGTCCCAGATCCTGTATGGAGAATATCACATTGATCCAGATTTCTATATATCCCACATCAGGGTAAGCATGTATGATGAGCACCAGTCACTTGCTACTGAAGCTTTCTTGTCTTATACTTGCTTCCCGTGACAAGATTAGGTTTACAAATTGAATCTAAAGTTTTAACAAGTGTCCTGTTACTCCCATGGTTTTCATATTAGAGGCATTGTATGGAGTTTAGTGTCATTAATATCTTCCTGTATTCTCTTGTGTTTTATTCAAACAATAGTAATGCTTCCTGCTGCTCCCCTGACACATATTTGGCTCACATCTACTAACTGAGGCACTGCAGGGTAATAATGTATCTGTTTAGTCTATTACTGAGCTAACAGACAGAGCATACAGAGCTAATTCATCATGTCAATATATTCTTGCTGCACTTAAATATACAAACTAAGTTGGGGATGATTCTCCCAAAAAAGTGCTGAATTCACGTAAAAACTGGAGTAAATCCCGCTGTTTTTTTTTTCAGTGGGATTTTCAAAATGAATCTCCTACACTCTGTGCACTTCAGAATGGATTAGCATAAATCTCATGATAAATCAGTGGGCCGGGCCTATTCCCACTGGAGAAGCTGGCAGCATAGCACTGAGTGTGCCGCTGCGCATGCACTGATCTATCAGCGCCAACATTGGCGTACGTGCAGTGTCCCCACACTGTTAGCCTCCTGATCACTGGCCAACTCAATTGCTGATCAGACTTGCATCACTGTCCCTCTCACCCCCCCTTCCCTTCCATGGTCCAATCGCTGACCCCCCTGCAACATGTCCATTCCAGCCTTGCAACCCCGTCACACCTCAATGTCCCCTAATCCCACCCCTCCACTGACAGCCACAACTCCATCCCCTTGTCCTGAGCTCTGTCCCTGCCATCTGCACCCCTCCCAACCCAATGCTTAGCCCCAATCGCTGGCCTCCCTTCCTCTGTCACTGATCCCTTTGAAGAGTGGCAACAGGACCACCCCACTCCCAATAATCATGCCCCCCTTAAATGCCTTGCCCCCATTAGGCACTATCCCCACTAGGCCGCATACTCTTGGCATTTCCAGATGTGGGAAATGCCAAGATATCCCCTGGGTATTGCCACTTTGCCCCATGGTGTTATGGTTCAGGTTAGAAACTCCAAAGTGTTTTATGGAATCTGCCTGGATCATAAATTTTGCACCTTGAATTTGGCTGGGATAAGGCTGATATGTTTCACTTCAGGTATGATTCAAATAACCCCCGAGGGAGCTTTCATCAAACAAAGTTTATTTAAGAATATAGTTAACATGTATGGAAAGAATATTAGCAATAACTTTTATCAATTACAAACAAAAACAAAACATCCACAATACTGTATAACCCTTAACCAATATATCTATGATGTTCCAAACAAACAAAAGTCCCCACAGATAAAAATAACACTTTTCACAGGTTTAGCATAGCAAAGACTAAAGCTCACATGATACTGGAGCTGAGTCCTTTGGACAGAATATTAAAACACTGACTTCTCAGTTTGTACCTTCTAACAGCCCTCTGGATACTCTTAGAAGAATTTGAAGTCAGAACAGCTTCCCAGAACACCAGGGAAAGATTCTAATCAAGCCACCAACAGCAGGTTTTCCACTGCAGAAAGGCAAGAAGCCTCGCTTTCAGTTGACCAGCAGAATTTCCAAAACCAAGGAAAGACAGAGAAAGAGAGACACTGCTTTCAGTCAGAGGTCCACCCCCTTCTAAATGCCAATTGCAATCAAACAGAAAATGAAACCTTAAATTCACTAGGAAAAACAAAGCACTGTCAGAACACATGATCTTCCTCCTAAAAATGTATGGTTATAAAACAACCCAGAGCGTAAAATAAACAAATTCCATTTAAACTGTTGAAGGAGAAATAAAAGAACTTCAAGAGACAACAGTAGAGACGGGCAGAATTTTGTCTTCAAAAAATATTTTGATGGTTACATAAGTAATTTGGATATAGAAGGATATGGGCTAAATGCGGACAACTGGAACCAGCTTAGTGATAAAAACTGAACAGCATGGACAAGTTGGGCTGAAGGACCTAATTCTATGTTGTAAATATCTATGATTCTATGACAACTTGGCAACACTGAGAGTTGCAAGCTGCAGAGGACATGACTTTTACAAAAACATTGTTTAAAGGTACACTAAGGTCACACTTATGCAATGACAAGTAATCCCAGTCTAGCACTGCACAGAGGGCAGTGATCCCCACTGCCCCCAACCCTCTCAGTAGCCTCAATGGCCCTCATTTTCTTGGGGGTGAGGTTGGACTGCCAATTCCCCTCGAATGGGAGCAATTGTAACCACACTGGAGTGAAACACTCAGGCAATGGGGGAGGAAAGGCTGGCGGACTTGGAGATTTCAGTCCCGGGATTCAAACTGTATTTAAATGAAAATCTGAATAATTTATAGAGCTCTGAGCCAGAAATCCGGCACCTGGAGAATTATGGAAACCATGGCGCCCAGCAGGAAATCTACTAAAAGGTGAGCAAAGACCCACAAAAGCAATGCAGCGGGCTGGGAGAATCACCCCATCATCTTTACTTGGCAAACATTTATGTTGTTTAGTCAGCTTAGTGTAAAAATGCAGTGTGTTCACAGGTACTCTTTAATGCAATACAAATAAGAAAAACTCTGTCTACAATTATATACATAACTATCTGGGTAAATCTGGAAGGCCTGTTTGTGTTAACTCACCTTTATCATGACAACACAAGCAAAGTTATGATTAAAATATAGTCTGTTATTTTTGTGCATGAATCCATACAATGACCAGAATTACCAAACATGTGAGTGCTGTTGCCAGTGCAGTACAGTTACGTCAAGCTGGTCTCCCCTTCAGAGTCAGCTGAAGTTTTTAATGTATTAAATTACATGGTTATGCTTCTGATCTTTCCTGGTAATTAGTTTGGAGCTGGCACTGAAAGGAAGGTGAACCATCGGCCATGAAAAGATAATTACCTGAACATCTGCAAAACTTTTTTTTTCCTCGTTCCTGGAAAAGCCTGAATAGGTTTGAGTAGACCTTTGTGTCAAAATGCAGAGACGAGAATATTTTTATTTTCGGAAAAAGCCAAGCATTATTTGGGCTGATGATTTTTGCCAATATCAGTTTCAGCGGCTAATAAGGTGGGGATGTCTGCAAAGGGTTTGATATTCTGACCATCCTGGCTCATTATCGAATGAAAATCCTCGCATTCTTTCAATTGAGAACCCAAAGCAGAGAACCAAAGGCTCGAACCAGCAGCAGAGTGGGCAATTGGAAAACACAAGGTAACTCAGCAAGCTGTGCCTAAAGACCAAAATAAAAAGTGAAAAATAAAAAAGACAGAAAGATTTGATTTTGATTTGATCTGATTTGATTTATTATTGTCACATGTATGAGCATGCAGTAAAAAGTATTGTTTCTTGCACACTGTACAAGCAAAGCATACCATTCACAGAGAAGAAAATGAGACAGTGCAGAATGTAATGTTACAGTTATGGCTAGAGCATAGAAAAAGATCAACTTAATGCAAGCTAGGTCCATTCAAAAGTCTGACGGCAGCAGGGAAGAGGCTGTTCTTGTATCAGTTGATTCGTGACCTCAAAAAGAACCATTTCTTGACCATCTTTCACAACTTCAGAAGGGCCATACAGTCTCCGGGTGGAACTTTTCCATCCTAATGACCACAAGAATCAGAGTGGGTGGGTGGGGGGGGTGGATGGGAGACCATTATGCAAAGGTCCATTGAATCTAGGGCGGGATTTTACTGTTTTGGGGCGAGCATGACCGGAAAGCCCATCGTACAGAGTCATAGAGTTATATATAGTTAGCCCAGTTCATCCGTGCCAATCAAGTTTGCTAAATTGAACAATTCCATTTGCCTGGCTTTGCCCTATATCCCTCGAAACCTTTCTTATTCATGTACTTGTCGAAATTTCTTTTAAATGTTATAATTGTACCCGCCTTTCCACCTTCTCTGGCAACTCATTCCACATACACACCAGCCTCTGTGTGAAAAAGTTGCCCATCAGGTTGCTTTTAAATCTTTCCCCTCTCATCTTAAGCCTATGCCCTCTAGTTTTGGACTCCCTTACCCTTGGAAAAGATCTTGGCTATTCACTTTATCTCTGCCCCTTATGATTTTATAAACTGTTATGTGGTCACCCCTCATCCTCCTACACTCCAGGGTAAATGGCCCCAGCTTATCCACTCTCTCCTTATACTTAAAAAATGCTTCTTTGCTGATGAGGGACATTGCAAGTGTAATCACTGTTGTAATGCAGGAAAACACAATGATGTACACAGCACAATCCTGCAAATAATAATGAGATACATGATTTGATAACCTGTTCTAGGGGAGGCAATATGGTGGCACAATGATTAGCACTGCTGCCTCACAGTGCCAGGAACCTTAGTTCAATTCCTGGCTTGGATCACTGTCTGTGTGGAGTTTGCATGTTCTCCCGTGCCTGCGTGGATTTCCTCTGGATGCTCCAGTTTCTCCCACAGTCCAAAGATGTGCAGGTTAGGTGAATTGACTATGCTAAATTCTTCCTCAGTGTACCCTGAACAGGCACCAGAGTGTGGTGACGAGTAGACTTTCACAGTAACTTCATTGCAGTGTGAATGTAAGCCTACTTGTGACTAATAAATAAACTTTAAATTTAACTTTGTTCCACTGATGTTGGTTGAGGGAAAAGCCAGGACAAGAGGAGAACTTCTTGCCTCCTGTTTGAACAATACCATTGGATATCTGATGTCTATCTGGAAAGGCAGATAGTAGTGATCAATGCAGGCCTCCATGAAACGTCAGATTAAATTTGGTGTTCCAATCACTGAAGTGAAGTTTGAACCCTGATCTCTCAGCTCAGAGATAAAAATGATATCAATGAGTCAAAGTTTGAGGTCACGTACCAACAGACTCAAGAACAGCTTCTTCCCTGCTGCCATCAGACTTTTGAATGGACCTACCTTGAAGTAAATTGATCTTTCTCTATACCCTAGCTATGGCTGTAATACTACATTCTGCACCCTCTCCTCTCCTTCTCTATGAACAGTATGGTATATCTGTATAATGTGCAAAAAACAATATTTTTCACTGTACACCAACAAATGTAACAATAATGAATCAAATCAAATCAAATCAAAAGTCATTAGGCAAAAGTGATAGAAGATCTTTAATCAAATGGACTTATAAGCTTTAATGATATGATGTGATAATTTTTAATATATTTTTATGCATGTGACATTTATATCTATAGTTGTACAATGTACTGCTTTCCTAGGAAGTAAGATATGAATGAAGACAGGTTGTGATACAAGGGTTCAGCAAGCTTTAACAGGAAACAGAGATTAGCATTTTTATCAAGGGAATAATTCTGCGAAGCAAGAATTTTCTGTTTCACCTACATCATGCCCATCTGCAGAAAATATCAGCAGCACTGGCACTCAGGGCTCAGTAGAAAGAGCCACAAATATAATTACTCAGTTTTAACCAGAAGTACTTGACGTTGGTCGTCTCTCATGCCGAGGTAGTTGAACTGAATGTGTAGCAACGAAAACTTGGAAGCTTCGGCAGGTTAATGAGGTAAGCTTTTGGTAGGTCTCCCTCCCATTTCAGTCGCCGACACACTCTCAAAATTTAAACTATTTTGGTACACTAGCACACAAGGTTCATTGGCACCCGGGGAGGCCAGTCCTTTAAACTCTGTTATAATCATATAAAAATTAATGTTTATCATCTCTTATCATTATGAACTCGCAAAGATAATCGAAACGGAAGGGTTATATAACATGTTTCATTTCAGCGTACAAAAGCCAAATGCTGCCGGTAATATGAATACTCGCATTTCATTGCTTGAAGAAGCATTGACAGAGTTCCCAAACTCTTCATTCATCATCATAAAATTTAAAAAAAATTCAATTCCTAGTCACATTCAGCCCTCAGCCAATGCAGATTGGGTTTTTAGAATCTACGCTGACAGATGAAGACAAAATTGTGTCTCAAAGATCTTCAGGGCTTCGTGCACTAATTGTGAGGGGTATTTTTCTCATCAAAAGTAATGTGCTGGCACTCAAAGGGAAAACCAGAACCATGAAGCCCTTTCAATTCTCTTAACAATTTGAAGATTTTTCTTTTCCTGCTCTGTTACAAATTAGAGTTTTTGAGAAAGTCTACTAGTCTGATGAACATGGAGCCAACAGACAACAACGGCAGTGAAATGGCCCCCCTTACTCTTCGAGCCCCAAAGGCCTTATGTCTTCATTTACATCATTTAATGTCAGGGTTAGCATTTTCTAGTTTATTCAGAGAATACTATTAATATACCCATCTTTGTGGCGTTCTATCCTGTGACTGCACTTGATGATAATTTTTTTAAATTCTTAGCAGCTGGAGGCAAGGGTCACCAGTGATGCACAATGAAACTCTCTCTCTATGCCTCAGTGCATGCATCTACACCACATAATTCTCAATGTCAGAAAACATTGCTTCATTTATTTATTTCCATTTTCGGTGTCGTGTTAATTATAGGTCAACAATATTAATATCCATTCTACTAATCCAACTGAGTACTTTGTTAGTGAATACGGAAAACCTCAAATAAATGCAGATCAACCTCAAATGTAGAATGATCCAAAAACCAAGCGTGGTGCAATACTGTGTCATAGCAGTGCCAGGGACCCGGGTTTGATTCTGCCTTGGGCGAGTGTCTATAAGGAGTTTGGACGTTCTCCCCATGTCTGCATGTGTTTTCTCCGGATCCTCTAGTTTTCTTCCACAGTCCAAAGATGTGCAGGTTAGGTAGATTGGCCATGATAAGTTGTCCCTTAATATCCAAAGATGTGCAGGTTAAGTGGATTAACCATGGCAAATGTATGAGGTTAAAGGGATAGGGCAGAGTGGGAGACATGGATGGATGCTCTTTCAAAGAATCAGTGCAAACTCGATGGGCTGAATGGCCTCTTTCTGCATTGTAGGGAGGAAAAACATCCATTCAGTTGCCATGCAATTAATTCCTAACTCACAAACCAATAAGTTCAAAATCTCTTGGAGAAATAGTAATGGATTTTCAACTTTAGCAGTATTGCTTTCAAAAAGGCATGTTCTAAAAGGGGGTTTGTATCGTATCTCCCACTTATAAAGTTTAATATCCAATGGCACCATTTTAGTGTATAATTTTATATTTGCTATTTTAAGCTTTAAACTTGAAGTTGAAATGTCATTTATCTTCTAGTTTAATAAATGCCAATATGTGGCTTTGAACATCCTGTTTTATCACATAGGTTGTAGTTGCATTAAGCATAGGAACCGCTAATTACAAACAAGTTTGTAAGGTAGATGCCTGGACTAGTATCACCAGTAAAGTTGTTACCATTGACTATGCTTTCAATTACTTAACCATCTAATAATTCAGTTTACCCATACATCCCATAGCTTTCATATTTAGCACAGGATTCCTTTGAGGTACCTTATCAAATTATTTCTTAAATTAGCTAAAGACTATATGTCCAGTTACATTAACTCATCAACTCAGTTTCATAATGAAAAAATTCTAAAAGACAGAAGAGCAGAAGTTGACCTTCTTTGAACGCTGCCTATTATGAAACAAAGATGGACAAAAGAATTGTTCCCTGTTGTGGAACATTGATTTCTTGACAGCAAATGAGAACCATTGTAGCTTTATTTTAGAAACTAAGCTACAAACTCCATAAACAAAATGCAGGAAGGAATAAATTATAAATGTATTTGAATGCAGCTTCCAAAGTGAGGAGAGATATGGAGCTAATGTGCATGTAGAGAAATGTGACATGTAATACCAAAGAAAACAGCTACCTTTTAGTCATTCGAAGCCTCAGAAGTGCTACCACTTTAATAAACCCGAGACTGTGAAAGGCTGAGATGGGGAGAGTGCTTTAAGGACACACTTTAAAAGCAAGGGCAAAATTCCCTCAAGCCCCTCTGGAGGATTTGATGATGGACTATGGGGGACTATGGGGAAAGGATATGGTGGGAGACCCAGGAATCATTATCTTGCCAGTGTGAATTTACAGCAGGACCTCCTACTGACGTCCCCATGGCAGATCATGGAACCCACCAGAGGCCAGTATCAACCTCATTTGCATCCTGTTTAACGAGCTGCAAATTATACCCTACCATGCCCCTGACCCCCTTACACACTCCCTCCCCACAATCCAGGTCCTCCATGATGCCAGCAGGAATATATGCTGGTGTTTAGACATGTTTGCCCTGAAGAGGGTCTATCTTACAGCCTCAGATTGTTCCTGGAGATCTACCTTCATTCTCAGCTAATCCATCTTCCAGTCTCAGAGTGCTCATTGAGGTCCATCTTTGTTTTCAGGTGATCCACCCTTTTTATTTAAATAGTTGGTCGGTGATGTTGGCCACCTCTTCTATATGACACCCAGATGCGACGGCAAATTAAGTACCATCTGAGTCTGGCCCACCATTGAATACGACATGAAATACCCAGGTACATAATTCGTGAGATCAGGGCTGGAAGATGCAGCGTATTTTCCTGCCACTTTCTGCAGAGGGAAGCACTCCCATGCAATATTAAGCTTCAAAATGAAAGAACTCTACCACAAGTCTGACTCCAAAGAGGTTGAGGTGTTCCATTATTTTCTGGAGATTCACTATAACTTCCTAAAGTTTGAGTGTTTTGATAAAATTTTCAACAAAGCAAAGATCTCAGCATTATTAAGTCGACAACAATCTGTATTGATTAGTTAAATTCCATTGAATTTATTTATTCTTTTATGGAATGTGGATATGACTGGTTAGGTCAGCATTTATTGCCCATCCCTTGTTGCACTTGAGAAGGTGGTGGTGAGTTGCTTTCTTGAACCACTGCAGTCCCCAAATTGTAGTTACACTGACAGTGCTGTTAGAGAGGGAGTTCCAGGAATTTTACCCAGCAACACTGAAGGAAAAACAATATATTTCCAAGTCTGGAAGGTGAGTGACTCGGAAGGGACCTTCCAGATTGTGGTGGTCTCAAGGATCTTCTGCTCTTGTCCTTCTAGATGGTAGTGTGGTATTGGTCATGGGTTTGGAGGGTCATGTTTAAGAATGCATGTTGAGTTCCTGCAGTGCGTCTTGTAGATGGTACGCACTCTGCTATTGTCCGGTGGTGATGGAGGGATTGAATGTTTGTTATGCTGCATTGTGTATTACTATAAATGAAACAAAGACTTTAAAAAGGAATTCAAAGAAATAGGTAACATATGTAGGCCATGATTTTTGCTGCAATTTTCTTCAAACAAATCAAAATATTTAAAAGTTTTCAGGATTATATAAAATTCCATTTCTCATTGGGCTATATGTATTGCTCAAATATTGATATTTAATGAGCTAAATTCGTATATAAGTTCACAATCTGAATGAACAAGTAAACATATATCATGTTATATTGGATCCTTGAATTGAGGTACAATTCCTCAAAATATGCTAAGATCACAGTAAACTATCAGATATAACACTGGCTTTAAAAATGTGGGAATCAAAAATCATCATTTTCATTCTAGCTGCAGCTAAATTGCATGATCGTTTTCGCATTTGCAAAATTGTTACTTGAAATAACTGGTGTAATAGTGTTTGAGGTTGTAAATAATACTTGGTAATTGCTCTGCTGTTTCAAGATCGATCGGTGAGTTATATCCTGGATGAGTCCATGGAGTTGGGTGGGGGGGATAAAACTCTCTAACCAGCCCACGTTTCTGTGCAACTGGAGAACATTGGGCAGCTTGCCAACTAACATTTGGCAATCATTCAACTGGAGCAAAACTTCAACCCAGTTTTAAATTTAATATTGTATCCAAGGATTTCCAACACTTGCTGAAACGCATCATTAAAAGCAAAGCAAGAACACAACTGATGTAGCTAATTACAAATAATGGAATCACTGCAATAATCACAGCCCTCACAGTTACTTTCTTATCTACTGGTGAGAAAGGTTTTGATGGGACTTTGGTGGTGACATAGCTCAGTAGTAGAGCATGCACTTTGGCAGTATAGAAACCAGAGCTCGAGAAAAAGCAGGTGGCACGGTGGCATACTGGTTAGCATTGCTGCCTCACAGCTTCTGGGACCCGGGTTTGATTCTTGACTTGGGTCACTGTCTGAGTGGAATTTGCGTGTTCTCCCATGTCTGCATGGCTTTCCTCCAGGTGCTCCTACAATCCAAAGATATGCAAGTTAGGTGGATTGGTCATGCTAAATTTCCCCTTATTGTCAGGGGGCACAAACTCGGGTATATTAAAGTGCGGGCACTTCTCAGGCTTTGATTGACGAAAGGGTAGCCATTTTTTTTGGTATTACATGTCACATTTCTCCACATACATACTAGCTCCATACCTCTCCTCAGTTTGGAAGCTGCATTCAAATACATTTGCAATTTATTCCTTCCTGCATTTGGTTTATGGAGTTTGCAACTTAGTTTCTAAAATGAAGCTACAATCTTTCACATTTGCTATCAAGAAATCAATGCTCTCCAATAGGAAACAATGCACAGGGCTGTGGGGATAGGACTTGGGTTGGTGCAGACTCGATGGGTTGAATGGCCTACTTCTGCACTGTAGGCTTCTATGGTACTGTGATTCTTTGATTGAGGTGCAATATAACCAGAGCTGATAGCATTACCCAGCTATAGTGAGAGGGCAGCAGAGGGGTGCAGACCACAGCAACAATACCCACAGGAATGCCCAGGAATAAATTGAGTTTTTTTTTAATGGGTTTTTCCAGAGCCTGAGATTTTTCCTACCAGGTGGTATCAGGCTCCTGCAACCTCTCAGAAGAGGACCTGCTCCTAACTAGGGCTTACTGACCATGAAGTGCCAGTCAAAGTAACCACTGGCCTCGACACTTTGCCTCTAGATCCTTTTTTAGTCTCTGACGAAGACATATCCAAGATCTACAAGTCAGAGGTCCACAAATGCTGACAGACTGATGGGTCTTTGCCATCAACCTGGCCGGCAAATACGTCAACTTTCCCCTGCGATGGCACCAGTCAGAATACGTGAGTGCTCTTCTTCTTTTCACCTTTGCCTGACTTCTCGCAGGTACATTGACTGAACACATGTAGTCAGTCTCACATCTCCAAGTCAAACAAGAGTACTTGTGAACCGCAAGGGTTTCCCCTCCATTAGTGCAAAGCCGGAGTGTAACCAGAAGAAATATTTCGGCAAGATTCCTGCAGGACATTGGCATGTCGCTTTCATCCTGTCATCCAAGTGTCTTTAGACCTGTAGGCTTATTTAAGGATGGTTCAATTGGGTTTGCTATCTGTGAGAATAATCCAATGTAATTGGTTTCTTAACCTATTTGTTATCACAGTTGCCAAATGCCTCAAGATCTCTTTAACTTAGTGGCAGATTGAAACCAAACAAATAACATAAAAATTAGAAGCATGAGTAGACTAATTGGCCTTCACACCTATTCCACTATTCAATAAGGTTATGGCTGATCTTTTCCTGGACTCAGCTCCACTTACCCATCTGTTCACCATAATCCTTGATTCCTTTACTCTTCAGAAATCTATCTATTTTGCCTTAAAAACATTCAATGAAGTAGCCTCAACTGCTTCACTGGGCAGGGAATTCCACAGATGCACAACCCTTTAGATGAAGGAGTTTCTCTTCAACTCAGTCCTAAATCTGCTCTCTCTTATTTTGAGGCTATTCTCCCTAGTTATGGTCAGTACAGGCTCAATGGGCCAAATGGCCTCCTTCTGTACTGTAGGGATTCTATGATTCTATGAACTTGCAAGCTTCTGAGGTAGAAAAGAACATGCGACAGTGGCACACCTGGTGTGAGCACACAATTTCTGTGAGAAAGACATATGTAATGGTTTTATCCTGGGGAATGTTTACAGTATGTTTTGACACATAATAGATTTGGGAAAAGAATGTGTCAATATTATTTTTTGAAAGTAAAGTGTACCCCATAAATGTTTGTGTTAAATGCTGGTTAATTCATTCATAGGAGCTGTTCATTAAGGAGTAAACAGTAACCAACTTGTCTCAGTGATGCGATCCCTTTCCGGCTACACACAATGAGAGGTAATTGACAGAGACAGGGACATCAGCAACTAGTCCAGTTTATTTGAAATTGAGTGCAATACAACAATCAGGTACAATAGGCAGCATAAATGGTGGAGGGTAACTACTATATTAACACTATGTTAATAGAGATCATCTGCAAGATCATGAGTTTTATTCTATTGTAGATTTGTATGGAATGATAAGTTATATGATCAAATGGCTTCCACCACCTACTTTATTCTTGTTAATCATTTGATGTGAATCCACCTTCTGCAAGTTGCTTTTGAGCAATGATACAAAGTTATTCTGGCATCAGTCTTTCAAACTGACAGGAAATTATTTTAGACTGTATGTGTTGATAATCCTCTGTTAAAAAACATTAATGTAGGTTCAAAAAGTTACTTGGCATAAAAGGAACGGCATTATTCTACAGAGTTCAATGAAATTATTGTCCAATTATCATGTAACATCGATTTTAACAAATGCATGTCTAGCATTGATCTCTTGCAAACAAAAAAGCACTATTGTCCAATTAGTACACTTAGCTTATTGCTTTGCTAATTCAAAAACTAAGAGAAATCCTAACTTTAAACTGTGTGAAAGATTTGTATTTAATTGTCATCTGAATGTCCACATTACTTGAGTAGCATGAAGATGATGGCACTTTTGCTTAAGTTCTAACGTGAACACATACATGTTGTGAATTTTAAAATCTTAAATGTTGAAAGTTCATTTTATTGGCACTACATTAAACAATGCAGATATTAAACATATTCCACTTATGTACACTTTCCATCTACAAACTCATACTTTATGCTTTATTTTTCTGTGAACCTTTCCCCATTTAAAATTTCCATACCCACTGGTGTAATGGAAGGAATCTATGTCAATTTGTCTCACTGTAATTACGTCATTCTACTACTAGAGACATTGCAGAATCTCAGTTCCACATCTCCCATAGAACCAGGAAGAGGCTATTTGGCCCATTGAGTCTGCACAGATTCTCTGAAAGAATAATTCTGCCAGGCCCTCTCTTCTGCTGCATCCCCATAACCCCATGCATTTACACCATAGGTAACCCATTTAACATATACTCAAAAGCAATTTTATTATCCATTTGTGGGACATGGGCATTGCTGGCTGGCCAGCATTTATTGCCCACCCCTAGTTGCCTGAGTGTAGTTGAGAGTCAACCACACTGCTGTGGTTCTGGAGTCACATGTAGGCTAGACTAACTTTCCTTCCTTAAAGTACGTTAGTGAACCAGATGGGTTTTTCCATCGATTGACAATGATTTCATGGTCATGAGCAGATTCTTAATTCCAGATATGTATTTTTTTAATTGAATTCAAATTCTCCCATCTACTGTGGTGGGACTTGAACCCAGGTCCCCAGAGTTTCTGAGTTTCTGGATTAATAATCCAACAATAATACTACTCATCACCTCCCCAGGAATTTAGTATGGCAATCCACCTAACCCATACATTTTTGAAGCACAGGAGGAACGCAGAGCATCTGGAGGAAACCCACGCAGACACAAGGAGAACGTGCAAACTCCACACAGACCCAACTCCCACCTCAAACTAAAACTGCCTGCCAAATTGTTATTTAATTATAAACAATTTAAAAACAAAGCATTATGTAAAAATAAAGACAAAATGTATGACTTTAAACATCAATTAAATTAGATCTTATGTACCTTAGTCTAATTATCCTTGTTTCCAAGTCACAGTTCAGCTGAAAACATTTTTCCTCTTTTCTCTCCACGTTGAGTGCAATGGGAGGTCGACTCATCCTTCACTAAATGGCCCCATCTGCTGTATCTTTTTCACTAACCAAACAAATTAATTACAACTGCTTCTAAATTTCTCAAACATCAATTTTAAGAAAAACACAGTTGTTCCATCTTGAGTCTTGCATTTTGGCATCCACAAGATTTGATAATGTAGTCATTACGATCTGGAATGGATGACCTGAATGGGTAGTGGAGGAAGAATCAATAATAACCTTCGCAAGAGAACTGGCTAATTACATTACAGGCTGTAGGGAAAGAGTAGGGGAGTACGACTAATTCAATCAGGCTTATCCAGCCTTTACACATGTGAGGAAGCAGGCAGGGGAGAGAGCGGGGGTGACATTTCACTATTTTTATCACTCGCGAGGCCTATGAGTAAATTACAGAAAGACAAAGTTCAGCACAGCATTAAAAATAAATTTCAATAATAAACAGGTATGAAAAGCCATGGTGTGGAGATGCTGGCATTGGACTGGGGTAAGCACAGTAAGTAGTCTCACAGCACCAGTTTAAAGTCCAACAGGTTTATTTAGTAGCACGAGCTTTTGGGGCACTGCCCCTTCATCAGGCCTGAAAAGAAAAAACTTGCTGAGCAAAATAAATAAAACAATATCAAGGCAATGAATTGATTAAAAAAGTAAATATGATGGGCTTTAGAGGTATGATGGAGTGAGTGTGCGGGTCTGGCTTATATCCTGTCTTAGGTTGCTCACTCATGCATTCAGTCACATGCACCCACTGTGAGAATGGATGAGAGTCCATATTGGTGTGTGGGAACCCTGAGACGGGGAGTGAGCCTGACACACACTCTTCCCCCAACCCATGCACTCTTCCAACCGCCCCCCCACCCCCCCTGCTTCAAGTGTCCCTCTCATGTGCCTTCCCTCTTACACATACACATACACATGAATAGTGAAGGATTTTCCAGCCACATTCACTCAAATTCAAATGCTCAAATGCAGAAAGTTAGACCATTGCATGGTCCATATCCCACTCGTTATGATTCCCATGGCGGACAGGACCATAAAATTCCTCTCATAGACACTCTGTCACTCTTCCCTCTCCTGATTCTCTTTCTTCCCCTCATACTCTCGCACTTTCCCATTCTCTCACTCTATCCTGGTACTCTTTCATCCCCTCATTCTCTCTCTCTCTCACCCCACAAACTCTCCCTCTCTTCTCATACACACACTCTCTCCCTTTCACTCTATTTCTCTCCAACCACATGCTACCAAATAAAGCTGTTGGACTTTAACCTGGCCTTGAGAGACTACTTATTGTGCGTACCCCTGTCCAATCCCAGCATCTCCACATCTTGTTCTGCCCCCATTCTCTCTCTTCTTTTTCTCTCTCCACCCTCACATGCTCTCCTCCCCCAACACTCTCTCCCCTCCATCACACTTTCTCTCTCTCAAATTATTACATAATGAGCAAGAATCAACAAGATGGGTCAAATGTGTCTCTCCTGTGCTGTATTCTGCAAGTTAACATTTTTCACCTTTACCAATTCTCAATTGAACCTGCATATGAATGATTAATGTTGCTGTCTTGGAAGCTGGACCCATCATAGTTTTGGGGTATCCAAATTTGACCATGACTCTTTCAATTTTGTGATTTTTGGTGTTTTACACAGAAATGTAACTGAATGCAAAAGTTAGAGCTTAGCAGCATTGGCAGCAAGTGCCAACTGTGTCAATTATCAAGTGATACTGTTCCAAAAGTTCATGGATTTACGTAAGATAATTGAATTCCTTGGGCATTCGTTTGCTATTAATCCTTCCTTTATATCGGGTGAATAGCTTTTGGTTCTAGGTCCAAATGACTCCAAAAAAAAAGTTGAGCTGTAAAAATAACAGTGGAATTTCAAATTGTCCTTTCTACCCCTGCTTCATGGATTTTTAGTTTACTAACACCCAAATTTGTGCAAATAATGCTCAAAAGCAGAAGATTAAGTAGATGGACTGGCACAAACATTTTGGCAAAATCAGGCCAAACATGTTTGGATATGCATTCAGCATTTTCTAACTATTGAAGCCCAATGTCACTTCCTTCTAGAAAGAAAGGCAGAGAACAGAAAACCAAAGCTTTTTCCCAATTGCTGACAAATTCCAACCCAGCACACATTACCAGTGAAGAACAAAACTGGAACTTTAACTGCTTCGGAGGCAAGGTACAGTGAGCAGCACTGCTGCCTCGCAGTGTCAAGGCCCTGGGTTCAATTCCTAACTTGGGTCACCGCTGTGCGGAGTTTGCAGGTTCTCCATATGTCTGCATCTGAGTACTCCGATTTCCTACTACAGTCCGAAAAAGGTGTTGGTTAAATGCATTGGCCATGCTAAATTCTGCCTCATTGCACCCGAACAGCTGCTAGAGAGTGATGACTAGGGGATTTTCATTGAAGTGCTCATTAAAGTTTATTTATTATTAATGTCACAAGTAGGCTGCAATGAAGTTACTGTGAAAATCCCCTTGTCGCCACACTCTGGCATCTGTTTGGATACACTGAGGGAAAATTTAGCATGGCCTATGCACATAATCAGCATGTCTTTGGGATTGTAGGAGGAAAGCAAAGCACCCAAAGGAAACCCATGCAGATACGGGGAGAACATACAAATTCTGCACAGACAGTAACCCAAACCGGGAAGCAAACCGGCTCGATGGTGCTGTGAGGCACCAATGCTAACCACTGTGCCACCGTACAGCCCATGTAAATCTACTTGCGACGAATAAATAAACTTTACCTTTCCACTGACAGCGTTACCCTGTACAGTGAAACAGTCAAGGTACACATTTTCAGCAGTTGTTTCAGGAACGGCAATGTGAATGCTGCTTCCCTTGAAGTAAACACATACTGAGTCATGATGCATCTTTTGTGCACAGCTGCTTAAACTGTTCCTGTGGCACAATTTACCATTTTCACCTTCACATATTTTCACACCTCCATCAACGTGTTCGAAGCTCAAAGAGGGTTCTCACAAGGAGAGGAAGCTTAATTCTTTAATTAAGAGGTTGACTTTCAACTCAGTACACCAGCAATTCTGACATTTACCGGGCTATTAGAAAAACTATTTGTTGTTTATCTTAAATAAATAGTTTGCTGAAAAGAACTTTTACTTAGCTAACTTGTCTAGCTTTTAAAGGTGACTTATCCTTTTGAGAAAATAACATTCGGTGAACTTGCAAGTTTGTGTTTCTCTTTGAATTTAAGGCCAGTTTATCATCCTTCCAAAGTGAGGTGAAAGTAGAGAGATTAAACATGTGAAATTGTATGTAGAGAAGGATAAGCAAATTGAGTACTATGACCATTTATGAGTATTCAAACAAAAAGGCATTCTATGGGCAGCACGGTAGCACGGTAAGTAGGCTTGCAAAGTATCAAATTGAGGAATGTAAGTCACTGCATTTAAATTCAGGTATACTGAGGGTGAATTTAGCAATGCATCTAACTAACACATCTTTCAGACTGTGGGAGGAAACTGGAGCACCCGGAGGAAACCTACACAGACACGGGAAGAGCGTACAGTCTCCACACAGACAGTGAATCGAACCTAGGTCCCTGGCACTGTGAAACAGCATTTCTAACAACTGTCCCACTGTGATGGTGAGACTGAAGTTATCACAGGATGTGGAGAACAGATCCATAATGTGTTGCATGTCTCCCTTACTTCCAGCAATTAGTGCATTGTCATCAGCAAATAATAAGTCACGCAGTCTATCAACGAGGACCTTGGTCTAGAACAGGAGGTGGGCATCACAGGTTGAAGAGTTCATTATCTGTTTAGTAATTGGTGTCTATGCCTGGGTCATCATCCTGGAAGGTGTCAGAAGCATAGCTGGGAACATGATGGTGAAAAACGCCAGCGCCAGTATGCAGTCTTGTTGCCCCATATTTGAGACAGGAAAGGGGGCTGAAGTCTCAGTGTGCTCAAGGACACAATCCTGTATGGCATCGTGGAATAGTCGAACCATCTGAATGAATTTGGCTGGGCACCAAACTTGCTCATAACCTTCCAGAGCCCTTCACAGATGACAGTGTTGAAGGTTTTGTTTAGGTCAACAAAAGTGATACATCGGTCAGCACTTGATTCTTGACATTTTTCCTGCAGTTGGTGAGCAGCAAACATCATATCGATGATTTCTCTATCTTTCCTGTAACCACACTGAGTCTCTGGAAATAGTCTTGCTAAACACGTAACATGAACCGGTTTAGAAGGATTCTGCCAAGGATCTTTCCAGCAATAGAAATTCCTCTGTGACTGTCACAGCACAGGCAGTTGCCTTTTAGTTTGTAGAATCATAGAATTCCTACAGTGCAGAAAGAGGCTATTTTGCTGAAGAAGTCTGCTTCAACAACTGTATTACCCAGGCCCTATTCCCATAACTCTACATATTTACCCTACTAATCCTCCTGACATATATCAGCAATTTAGCATGGCCAATCAACCTAAACAACACATCTTTGGATTATGGAAGAAAACTGGAGCATCCAGAGGAAACCCACATAGATATGGCGAGAATATGCAAACTCAAAAGAAACAGTGACAGATGTGAACAATAAGAGGATCTTTAAAATCTTGTGAAAGGACCCCTTGCTCTCACTAGAAGGGCTGGGTGAGTTTTCTTGATCGATTCCAGGGGTTTAGCTTCTTGGTAATGACCCTACAATTTTCTCTGTTGCAGCAGTGTGAGTGGTGTTCCCAGAGTAGGGTGGTGCCCTTGGGCAGCCTATTTATGGCAGCATTATTAATGTGGGATTGTCTGTTGTGGATGTTATTGAAACTCTTAGCCCACCTCCCCAGGATCTGCGATTTTTTTGTGAGTAGCATGGTCCCGTCAGCACTGAGTAGCGGAGAGGAGCTGGCCAACTGAGGACCAGTGACCATCCTGACAGATTTGTAAAAGCGCTTCATGTCATTTTTGTCAGCGTAGGCTTGAATTTCCTCCAGCTTTTGACTCAGACTCTTGCTCTAGATCGCACATAATCTTCGCTGGACAATGCTACAGATGTTGTTTATGAGCAGTTTTTTTTGGATATGGACTTGGGTCCATGTATACTCTGTAAAATCTGTATTTTTCTTCCAGGAGATGCTCAATCTGTCATTTTCATCCAGCCAGTTCTGAGGTAGAATTTTTCCATCCTGCTCATCACAGAATCATAACAGGAGGGGCAGGACCACGCAGAAGTGTGTTACCTCAAGTGGAATTTTCTGGTCTTGGGGCAAGCACACCAGAAAATCCCACCCAGGGTGGCTGTACTTGATGGAATTGAGGATCCCATAAACTGTGATGTATACAACATCCTGTAGAGAATGTAGATTTCCTTCATGTTGTCTGAGAGCATCTGAGGGTTATTAAACTTCTTGTCTACATCATCAGTAAGTTGCTGTTGAATGGGGCGGCACAGCAGCACAGTAATTAGCACTGCTGCTTCACAGCGTCAGGGACCTGGGCTTGATTCCCAGCTTGGGTCAATGCTTGTGTGGAGTTTGCACATTCTCCCTGTGTCTGCATGGGTTTCCTCTGATGCTCCAATTTCCTCCCACATTCTGAAAGGCGTGCTGGTTAGGTGCATTGTTCCGAATAGTTGGTGACTAGGAGAATTTCATAGTAATTTCATTATAGTGTAAGTCTTACTTGTGACTAATAAATAAATTTTATTTTTTAGTTGATCTTCGGACTAAAGATGCTCAGGTGTTTGGGGATCTTCTTCCCCGAAGGGCGAGCATTGCTTGGCTAAATGTTCAGGTACATCTTGCAGATGACAAGTCTGTGTTCAGTCTAACAGTCAGTAACACACATTGTCTCTGTCACCCTTATATCCTGTGTGTTATTCTTCCTGACAATGATATAGTCGATGAGATGCCAGTGCCCAGAATGAGGGTGTTCCAGGATGTCATATTTCAGTTTGGAAAGAGGAAGATTGTTGAAGAAGCTCACACTCAACGCAGAATTGCAGGAGCAAAAGACCATTGCTGTTGCCTTTCCCAATTCCGTTTTTAACCAATAATGCCTTTCCAAGTTTGGTGATCCATGCTAAGTCTGCCATTAAAATCACAAAATATGATCAGCTTGTCTGATTTTGATGTCACTGTAGTCAGGCAGCGGAGCTCTTCATATAATTTCTCCTTGGTGTCTTCAGGATTGGTCATTGTGGGAGAACATGTGCTAATGATGATAATTTGCTTTTTGCCTGCCGGTATAATCTTGAGTGACATGAGGCCGTCATTTAGACCCTCTGAAAAGTTGTTCACCAGTTCATTTTTGACTGAAGTCAGGCCAGCCTGAAACTGATAATCTGTGGCTCTATCACTCCAAACGATTGTGCATCCCGTCCCTAATTCTTGTGCCATGCCTGAAGTTGGGAAGATCCTGGGAGCTGGGAGAATCCACTGTCAAAGGGGCCATGCATATTTAAGTCCTATTTTAAATGTGCTAATCTGCCTCACACCCTGTAGGGGTGCATTCCAAAAGGTTCCTGCCAATAGAAAGGGGCCAGGGACGATTGCAAATTGTTTGGCACCAGGTATGGAACTGATTTTTAGGCCCGAAATCGGCACAATCTGCACTATATGCGTGAGGTTGGAAAATCGCCCCCAGTGTCTATTCTCCAAGACAACATTGTCACCAATCTCAGAACAAAATTCACTTGCAGAAATAAGGAGTGGAATTCTCCCAAAAAAGTTGAAACTATCAAATTCATGGAAAACTGGACAAATCCATGCTTTTTTTTCAGTGGGAGCTCACACTAGAATCTGCCATACTGTGTGCAATGCAGAAGCCAGTTGTATGATTATGATTAAATTTCTTGGGGTGGGGAGTATTCACACTGGAGAGGCTGAAATAAGCAGCCTCTGTGCATGCACAGTGGCCCCAGACTGTCAGCCTCCCCGTTTGCTGGCCAGCTTGATCACTGGCAAACCCAAGATCTCCTTCAGTCCTGCTCCCACCCCCCAATCTCCTACTGCCTGATCATGCCCCCCCCCCCCCCCGACAATTCCTGACCCAGCCTCAACACCACCCCTCCTCGCCCCATCCTGGACAGCCACGATCTTCAGCACCCACCCGTCCCTTCCCCAACCCCCGCAGACCCCTATCTCCCACTCTGCCAGACACCCCCAGTAAGCAGACCTACCCCCAAGCATCCACCCCAATCCCAACCCCAATCTCCAGCCCCTCAAATCAGACTTACCAGCCCCAGCAGTCCCAACTCCACCCCCCATTCAGCCTACCCTGATTGCTGGCCCCATTGATCCACATCCAGAGTAAGAAATCTCAGAACAGCCATGCAGAGTGGCAACGGGACCTCCCCTCCCCTCCCCTCCCCTGATTGCCCCTGAGTTCTGCTCTTTGCCAGGCCCTACCCATAAGTCCCTAAGCACTGCCCAATGCCCTTGCAGCAGTGCCAAGGTGCTCCCTGGGCAAGAATGTTTTAACCCTTGACTGGTGCCATGAGATACAGGTTGGCATAGCCAGGGTGCCAAGTTTGGGAGCACTGCCTTCCATCATATAATCCCTTGGGGGCCCCAATTGCTCCTCTTCATTGCAGAAAGTGGGGAGCTAGTGTGGACCTTACTGGAGTGAAATACTCCTGGTAGGATAGAGATGCTAATGGGCCCAGAGGATTCAGTCCTGGGCCCGCTAATCATATTAAAATAACATTAAAATATGTAAAGTATTTACCTTGTGTTCCTGCCGGTTTCCAGCATGAAGCAGACGGGAGAGGCGCGTGCAGCGGGAACTCATGCATGAATCCCTTGCATGCCCCTAAGCAAAATTCTCCCACCATGTTGCACTCGAAAACTAGATGGGAGAATTGCCCCCAAGGTTTCAGAGATAAAACGTACGTGTGTTTACGGAGATTCATGCCAGATGGAACCTCTGCTTCTTGCGGCCAACTGGGGCAGATCTTCCAATTGTAAAATGTTTGTTGCTTTCCCTTTGATTCAAGATTGAACTTTCTGTAATTTACATTGATGCTGGTTTCCTCAGCTGGACTGTGCAATCTTAGATATCTTCATTGATTATTCTGCACAATGTGCAAAGTAACTGGAACTGTTCAAAATAAATGCATTGAATTCAATCATTGACCCTGTCCAAGGTGCGTGGTGAAAAAAATATTATTAATCCTACTTTAATAGATGCTCTACTGTAAAGGCAAAATAATGAACCCAAGAGCTCATTATTACGATTTCAGCTCAGCGACATACAAGGAAACATTTAACAGATATGATCTGAGAGGAGTGCACTGGCTTTGGAAGAGATTTAAAACAAATTATATATTGTTAAGTGTGTTATAAGCACCCATGGGAAGTTCCGTTTCAGAACTGCTTGTCTTATAAAATCTAAACTATTAAATATTTGTACTATTTTTTAAGGCTGAAATAGATATATAAATTAAATGATTATCATTGAGGCATTGGTAATTTAAATATATGTGTGCTCTCTTTCAACACATTTTTCCAATATACTCATAAACCAGATAGAAAGCATGTGTCTTGCATTTTGAGAATCAAGCATTTGATACATTCACTGAGGTCTGTTCTCCCAGCAGGGAACTATGACTGAAGAGACCATTGTTTGGAGGTAGGACTACAACAAAGCACTGCCAGTTCTCCAATTTCCACTTACCCTTACTCCGAGTGCGCTATCTTTATAAGATGTCGGAATGCACATTGCTTACGAATGAACAAACTAGAAGCATAAAACAATACAGCAAGAAGGAGGATGTTTGGCCCATCAAGTCTGCATCGCCCCACTGATGGCTGGGAGCCTGGGATCCCTCATGGGTACAGCCATCTTGTTTCGTTCCATTGTGGCAGCATTAAAGTTCCAACTGAACGTGGTTGATATTGTTATCCTGTGTATGTGCCAATCTAAAAGCAAACATATCCTACTGGCAGAGTGTCAACATCAGAATATTTTCGTGTCCCTAT
This sequence comes from Sphyrna mokarran, assembly GCA_024679065.1. Lineage (NCBI taxonomy): Eukaryota > Metazoa > Chordata > Chondrichthyes > Carcharhiniformes > Carcharhinidae > Sphyrna > Sphyrna mokarran. The sequence continues at coordinate 18,698,191 of JAGIQG010000023.1, read as the reverse complement.
TCAAAGTAACTTGGTGAGCTTATTTGGCATTAAACATAAATATTGACATCTATTTACTCCATAATATCACAATACAGTTAACTGCAAAAACCATAGCAGCTATACATCTGGGACTGAAGCAGCAGTAGCTCAGAAACATCGTGACAGTCAACTAATTGGTTTCAGAACCTAATTTACATCTTGACACTCCATAGAACCATGGAATCCCTATAGTGCAGAAGGAGGCCATTCAGATAATTGAATCTGGATCAATTCTCTGAAAGAACAGTTTACCCCTCAGCACTACCCCCCCACCACCCAGTGGTGCAATGGTTAGCACTGTGGCCTCACATCATCAAGGACCTGGGTTTGATTCCTGGATGGGGTCACTGTCTGTGTGGAGTCTGCAGGTTCTCCCTGCGTTTGTGAGGGTTTCCTCCAGGTGCTCCAGTTTCCTCCCACAGTCCCAAGACTGGTTAGGTACATTGGCCATGCTAAATTCTCCCAGACAGTGCCAAACAGATACCCAAGTGTAGTAATTGGGGAATTTTCTCAGTAAGTTCATTGTACTATAAATGTAACCCTATTTGTGACACTAATAAATAAACTTAAACTCAATTTACCATAGTTAATCAAACTAACTTACACATTTTTGGACACTAAGGGACAATTGAGCATGGCTAAACCACTTAACCTGCACATCTTTGAACTGTGGGAGGAAACCGGAGCACCTGGAAGAAACACAGAAAGAATGTGCAAACTCCACATAGACAGTTACCTACGGCCGAATGTGAACCCGCGTCCCTGGTGCTGGTGCTAACCATTTTGCCATCCTAACCACTGTGGCGCCCTTGATCCTAACTTTTCCTGCTTTATCGTTGATGGTTTCACCAGGAAGAACATAGAATATAGAACATTACAGTGTAGTACAGGCCCTTCGGCCCTCGATGTTGCACCGACCAGTGGAACCAATCTAATGACCCTCTAACCTAAACTGACCTATCCACTGACCATTTGAACACCCTTAAAATTGGATTCAGAGTTACAGAAGTCAAAGGAATATTTCAAGACTTACTGTCCATTTATTGAGCTTGTTGCTTGGATAGATAATGGATTACTGCCCTGTTACATCACATAGCTCCATAGTTAAAGCATCTACGTCACTCCCTTCAATATGGCAGACTATCCACCACATTACTGTTCCTAAAGGCTTCCCCATCTCCAACATTACACTGACTTGACCTGAAATTGCCAGAACTTTTCATTCTCTTGCATTTCGTTACATATATTATAGGGCTTGATATTTAACTTGTTGAAATGCTCACCATTAATGCTTAAACAGAAGATAAAGAAATAAGGTGCGTAATAATCTAGCACGCCTTCAGAATCAGGTATCGCACTAGTTTTGGTTTTGTTCAGAAACCAAAGGGGAGCCTCGTGGTGTAATTGCTAGACTATTAATCCAGAAAGTCAACAATGTTCTAGGGACCTGGGTCCAAAGCTGGCCATGGCAGATGGTAGAATTTGAATTCAATTTTTTTAAAATCTGGAATTAAGAATCTATTGATGACCATGAAACTATTGTCAATTGAGAGAAAAACCTATCTTGTTCACTAATAATGTCTTTTAAGGAAGGAAATCTGCTGACTTTACCAGTCTGGCCTACATGTGACTCTAGAGCCACAGCAATATGGCTGACAATGCTGGTAACTGGGGATGGGCAATTAATTCTGGCCAGCCAGCAACACCCATGTCCCATGATTGAATAAAAAACTAATAGCAAGAGTGAATATGTGAAAGAGTAATAACTTGAAGTGATAAGTAAAATTATTCATCAACTGCTCCAGAAAGTAGTAAAGAATTGCCCTTAATTTCTCTCTTGCAGTGAGATAGAATATGCTGGAATGTCAAATTAATAATTTAAATTTCAGCCATGGCCAATTTTAATACTCGTTTGGATTTCTGCCAAGCATCTTTTGAAGTAAAAGTAAAGTTGAAGTGAAGTTTATTTATTTTTGTCACAAGTAGGCTTACATTAACGCTGCAATTAAGTTACTGTGAAAATCAGCTAGTTGCCATACTCCAGCACCTATTCGGGTGTGCTGAGGGAAAATTTTAGCATGGCCAACACACTAGTATGTCTTTCAGACTGTGGGAGGAAACCAGAGCACCCAAAGGAAACCCATGCAGACACAGGGAGAATGTGCAAACTCCCCACAGATAAGGACACAAACCAGATATTGAACGCAGGTCCCTGTGACAGTGAGGCAGCAGTACTAACCACTATGCCACCATGCCACCCAAGAGAGAAGAAAATCTGACCTGTGAGTGACCCTTCACTACTCAAGTGCACTGTCTGGTAGGTCAGTGACAGGAGTGATAAACCTGAATTGTGGAAAGAGTGGAACAGCCGCAGAGTTAAAACAAAAATCCTTCAAGATAATATTGTTAGAATTTTAAGTGGAGTTTATATCCTGACGCCATAAAAATGCTTGCCATTCTGATATTTTAATTTAATGGGAAAAAGCAATTAAAAGAAAAGCAGCAAAGCAATAAACAACGAAAGGGGGAGTCAGATTTGGGTTGCACCTCCAGCACTCACATCTCAATTGACTTTCAGGCACTTCATTTAAAGCTTACCCTTAGCAAGATTTAGTGCATGCAAGCCAGACAGTGAGATAAACTGCTTCAGCATAAAATAGTAATTCATTTCAGGGTGGTCAAGCAACAGTGGACTAGCACGGGTATTATCTCATATCATGAAAGCAAGGCACATGATAGTGAAATACATGACTGCGTTGTTAGTGTGGCAAGTTCCTGTGCTGGACCATTCTACCGCCCTGACTGAAGAGTAAAGAATGCTGTAAATGTCCAGAATGACATGAGGAAGAAAGCTTTCTAATCTATGCAGTATAACATGAACCAGGCCAAGCTTTGAGGAAAAGAATGGGTAAGAAATGTGGTTCCAAATCATAGAATCACAACAATGCAGAAGGAAGCCACTCAGTCCAGCACCAACAACAAACCACTCAGGTCCTATTCCCATAACGCCACATATTTATTCTAACTAGTCCCCCTGACTCTCGGGGCAATTTAGCATGGCCAATCCACCTAAGCCACATATCTTTCGACTGTGGGAAGAAACTCATGCAGAAACAGAAAGAATGTGCAAATTCCCTACAGAGAATGACACTATGGCATTGTGAGGCAGCAGTGTTAACCATTGTGCCAGCGTGTTGCCCAATGTGCCACCTTAGCTGAGGATTGGCCAAGATATGTGAGAAGTGTTAAGGGGAAATACTTTTGAGTGTGAGCAAAACAAATGCGGCCAATGATTGGCTGTTGAAAGGCTGAAAATCTAATCAAACTAACATGATCATTTTAGATTCAGTTCGTATTTCTGGATATTTTGTGACCACATTGATTGAGGTCTAAAGAGTTAAATTGAGCACCCATATCATTAGGCACAATGTGGCCAAATAAGATTCATATCTTGGTCCAAAATACACACGCACACTTCCAAGAACATCTGGTGCAGAGAGGGAAGGGTGAAGGAATTTTGTGGGTCCTGCTCCTCGGCCTAGCCAAGCTGGCTCTTAATAGGTCCAGGCAGCAGGTATCAAGGGGATTGTCCATCCCAACTGCCTGCCACTCTTCCACAGCTATGTTCACGGTTCAGTATCCCGGGAAACGAAGCACACAGTTCTGCTGGCACCATTGAGGCATTCCATGCCCGGTTGGCACTGCAGCAAATAGGATGCTTTATTGCCCACATGAAGCATGGCTTGTTTTGATGTTTTAAGTTTCCTTTGAGATTCTGTTGACTTTGATACAGTGTGTCTTTCGGGAATTATAACTTTTATTTTTCTTACAAGAGTTGATTCAGTTTATTTGGTTCATGAAAAGCAGCACACTTCCAAGAGGAAGGCTGCAGGGTGTTATCTTGCTAACGGAGTTTGCATGGACCTAACAGTACCAAGGAGAGAGATATACTTGGTGGGAGGCAAAGGCCTTGTGGCATTATCACTAGACTATTAATCCAGAAATTTAGCTAATATTCTGGGTTCGAATGCTGCCACAACAGATGGTGGAATTTGAATTCAATAAAAAATATCTGGAATTAAGAACCTGCGATGGCTATGAAACCATTATCAATTGTCAGAAAAATAACATTGGTTCACTAATGTCCTTTAGGGAAGGAAATCTGCTGTCCTTACCTACATATGACTCCAGATCCATAGCAACATGATTGACTCTTAATTCTATCGGGCAGCTAGGGATGGGCAATAAATTCTGGCCAGCCAGCAACACCTATGTCCCATGACTAAATAAAAAAGAATGATGATTGTGGTAATAATGATTTAAAGCATTGAATAGAACAGGGTTAAACATCGCCAATTACCAGTAATGATCAGGTGTAGTGATAGTTTGAACTGCCAACCAAATTGGTCATTGTATTAAAATTTAATATGTCTCTGTGAGTAGTTAAATATAGAAGGCTCAGGAGCCAACGGTTGGACTCCAGACACCTCAATATCTCCCAATCTGTTTGTTTACTACAGTAATCACAGTACATTGTGAACAAAACTGAAAGCAATCTTAAATTATGTAACAACCTGCACGAACATTAAATGTATTTTGCAGGCATGGATGACTAAGTTTATATTGTTTTGTAAATGTAATTGAGAATGTGGAGAATCAAAAAATAAATGTTCAAAAGATGTTGGTTGAATAAAGTGTAATTAAAACATAATTATTCCAAACAGCTAAAACTATAATTTGAGCTTTGCTACATTAATTTTATGACATACAGGGGCTTAAAATTGTCTGAGATATATTGTGAAATATATATATATGTGTTTAATTTATAGTCAGCACTTAGAAAAACTCTAGTTTGCACATTGAGCTTTTCCCAGCTAATTGTTTCTTGTGTTGTGATAGGTTAGGAGGCTATGGGTGGAATTCTCCCATGTCCCTGTGGTGAGTTCAACAATAGGTGGAGACAGAATACAGAGGCATGCACAGATCAGTTTCACACCAATGGGAGTTTCTTGCAGGATCTTCCGATGGTGCCTGCCATCAAGGATAGGGAAACCCACTGGAGCCAGTGTGAATCTGATTTGCCTTTCATTAATGGGATGCAGATAAGGGCCCAATTGGAATCTTCCGCCCATTCCCAATTCTCCAGGACGTCAGTGGGAATACACATCGGTCCAGAATGTGTCTAGAACAATGTGGCATGCAGAATTTGGGACACCACAGCAGTGTGTGGGGGAGCATCTGTGAGTGGATGTTCCAGATTCAGCCTCAGAATGTTCCTAGAGACCCATCTTCGTTTTCAAGAGAATGAAAACAAAATGCTGGAAATCGGAAATAAAAACAACAAATGTCAGGTAAACTCAGCAGGTCTAGTAGCATCTATAGCGAGAGAAATGGAATTAGTGTTTTGAGTCCATAGGAAAATAGAAGCATGAGAACTCATTCGATCTTTTGAGCTTGCTCTGGCATTCATCTTAATCATAGTCGATCATCAAAATCAATATCCTGATCCCGCTTTCCCCCACACCCCTTAGTCCCTTTAATCCCTGGACCTAAGTCCATATGACCCTTCAACCACCACTCCAACTATGTAATTAATTCCATTTCTACCTCTCTCCAATTCAATGGAAGGGTTGCATGATCTCAAAACACTAATTCTGTTTCTTTCTTCACGACTGTATCAAAGTGCTGAGTCTATCCTGCATTTCCTGTTCACTTCCATGAGTTCCATTGGATGCCTTTTCAGTATGGCACCCAGATATGTTGGTGGGTCCTGTGCCATCATACTCATCCATCCACAGGTTATAGCGCTAAAGCCTCAGATGTATAATTAATAAATTCAAGATGGAAAACATGGCATAGTTTCCAGCCAGCCTCCTGCTCCCACCATGAAACTTAATCTCAGTTAGGAGAATTCCACCCCATGTTGCCTGTGGATCAAAACCTGCATCCTTAAATATACCATATGTAGGTTAATGGTTCTGAGCTGATGGTGAGATGGTGGCAATGTCACTAGACTAGTAATCCACAGATCCAGGATGATGCTCTGGGGGCATGGGTTCAAATCGCAACATGACAGCTAGTGGAATTTAAATTCAACAAATAATTCTGAACTGAAATTTAGGGGGAATTTTCTGTGCACCCTCATGACATGTTTCTCAGCAGTTGGGGGAGGTGGCCCACTTGTTGGTCGGCAGTAGGAGCTTGGCACAGTAGCAGGGATCAGGTTCAATTCCTGGCTTCAGTCACTCTGTGTGTAGAGACTGAATGTTCTTCCCATGTTTACGTAGGTTTCCCTGGGATGCCCAGCTTCATCACATAGTCTAAAGATGTGCTAGTTAACTGCATTGGCCATGCTAAATTTTCCCTCAGTGTACCCGAACAAGCACTGGAGCGTGGCGACAAAGGGATTTTCACAGTAACCTCATTTTAGTGTTAATATAAGCTTACTTTATGACACTGATAAACTTTAAACTTTAAAACTTCTTATCCAGCCACTGTCAATGGAATCTCCCATCAAATCCACCCCCTGCTACCAGGTGGCATGGTGGCACAGCAGTTAGCACTGTTGCCTCACAGTGCCAGGGACTTGGGTTCGATTCCTGGCTTGGGTCATTTTCTGTGCGGAGCCTGCACTTTGTCCTCATGTTTGTGTGGGTTTCCTCCAGGTGCTCCGGTTTCCCCTCACAGTATAAAAGACACGCTGATTGGATGCATTGACCTGAATAGGTGCTGGGATGTGGCAACTAAGGGATTTTCACAGTCACTTCATTGCAGTGTTAATGTAAATCTTACTTGTGATTAATAAATAAATGTAACTTACTTAGGGAAACCATTGGAGGTGTTCACTATCAGTAGGACCAGAAGATCTCACCAGCGGGAAGAACTGGAAATGCTAAACTGCACCTTCGTGTAACTGGAACTGGCAATGTAAGTAAGAATTCCAAGAATAGGGTCTGGATGGGCTGTTGTTGGTGCAGGCTCAATGGGCTGAAGGCCTGCTTTTGTATTCTAGGGATTCAATGATTCCATGATTCTATATAATCTGAATATCGGTGACCCTAATTATCATTTAAAAAAGCCTTTCTGGTTAACTAAGGCTCTTCAGCAAAGAAAATCTATTGTCCTTTAATTGGTCTGGCCTGTATGTGACTCCAGACTCACAGCGATATCTTAACTGTCTCCAGAAATGGTCTAGTCAGCCATTCAAGAAAAGGGAAATTAGAGATGCGCCTTCCCAGTGACGCCCAGATCCCATCAGAAAACATTTGAAAAATCTCCTTGATTCCAGTATATTGCTCAAGAGATCAGACCAATGTTTGCAAGTGAAGCTACAAGGTAAAATTTCTTTACCAGCTAAATAACATATAGAAGCATTCAGACACGGCAAGATATCAGTTATAATAATTAGAAGAATGAAGGTGTAAACACAAGGAGTAGACTTAATTTTAAGAAGTATTTCTCAAAATCAGCTAAGCAACAGGATCTAGGGATGAAGTAGTACACTATGATGCTTATTAGAGCTCCCAAATGCATTGATGTGTGAGGAAGACACAACATCTGTTTTTTTTTCCCCATTGTTTTCAGGCTCTTGCCATTTTAAAGCTGAACTACTGGTACTCTGTGTTATACTTTGGGATATGTTTTATGATGGAGCCAGCAAGTTGTGGTTAAGTTTCACGAATCTGACACCATTGTCAGGTAATATGCTAATATTTCCACTTCCTGCACATATTTCCCTCAAGAACTCAGCATTCAGAGGTTAGAATAGTCAATTTTGCTGTCTTTCAATCCACATGTTAACACTTCTTAACAGTCAAAGGTGAGACTTATTCTCTCTTTAAAGTTATAATGTCATAATCATATTGCCTTAAATGTTGCTAACAAAATAATTGTAAATCGAGTTTTATTTTCAAGATGACAACCAGCACCACTGGGTCACATTTAAAACACCCGTGGTTTCTCCATCTGATTTGAATTGATTTATTATTGTCACATGTGTTGGCATACAGTGAAAAGTATTGTTTTTTGCACACTATACTGGCAAAGCATACCATACATAGAGAAGGAAAGGCAAGGCTGCAGAATGTAGTGTTACAGTCACAGCTGGGTGTAAACAGTTAGAGTTTTAAAAAGCAGAGAATGAGGGTAAAAGGTAGAATTAGAAGGTATGCTGGGCATGGCTCACAAGAAGTCACCACACTCTGCTGCCATCTTGGTTTCATCTACTCTTTTCCAAAAACTAACCAATTTCAGACCTAAATTTTGAACAAGCGCATTAGATGTTGCCGTTGAATGAACTACTTTTCCATTGGATGCAATAAATTGATCTGTGACATAGACAGTTACCTGTCCTGGGACGATCAGAGCCATCTTCATACTTAAAGAGGACTCCACTGACCTGGGAGCAGTCAAATCAGAAGAAGAAGAAAGCAACATAAGGATTTGTATTTCTACAGTGCCTTTCATCAGAACAAGTTTCCCAAAGTATTTTTGGCGCATGAGGAAGTGTAGTCATTGTTGTAATATAAACAGTCCAATAGCCAATGTGAGCACCGCAATATGATAATAACCTGGCTACTTATTTTTGTGTGTGGTGTTGATTGAGGGATAAACATTGGCCATATACCAGGAATATTTCTCTTGCACTGCTTTGAAATCGTGCCGTAGGATCTTCCACATGAACCTGAGAGAAGAGATGGGACCCTGGGTTGTCTCATCTGAAAGACAGCACTTCCCAGAGTGCAGCACTCCTGCAGTACTGCATGGGAATGTCAGACTTTGGTTTTTTTCAAGTAAAATCTTGAGCATAAATTTTCTGGTCTTCCTTGTCGATGGGATTGCCATGGGGTGTGGGGGGAGTGGAGTAGAGAGCAGGATGCAGAAGAATACCCCTGGAGTGGAAATTGAGCTCACAACCTTTTAACTATGAAACCAAAAGTTCTGGAAAGTAAGGAGAGAAAAGAGCTGACCAGAGTCATCTGAACTCAAAATGTCAGCTCTTCTGTCCTTATAGATGCTGCCAGAACTGCTGAGATTTTCCAGCATTTTCTCTTTTGGCTCCTAACTCTGAGCTGACCATGCTTCGCACAGATTGGGGCAGAAGGCTAATCTCTCACTCTAATTCATTGCCCATCAAGCTGGTTTCTGCAGCTGGAATGAGTTAAGACTGAAGTTAATAGATCCAGTGGGTGGAATTGTTCTCCTTCTCCACAGTGTGTTTATTGGCATGGGGAGGTCCCACTCACTGGCACTGGGACATTCTGGTCCAGAGACCCTGTCAATGGGGTTTCTCATTGAACAGACCCCTCACCACTGGGAAATCTGCGGCAGAGGTGCGCCATTGACACGATCATAGATTCCAGGATGACTTATGTTGATGAGATTTTCAGCAGTTGTACTTTATTCTGCCATTACATTTACCTATTATCCATTGCAGTAACATCTTCATAGTGGGAAGTAAATGGCAGTGGGTTCTGAGGGTCAGTGTAGCATGTTATTTTAGCAAAGAGTTTGATAAGGTTCCCCATGGAAGACTACTGCAGAAAATGCAGGTGCATGGGATTGAGGGTGATTTAGCAATTTGGATTAGGAATTGGCTAGCTGATGGAAGACAGAAGGTGGTGGTTCATGGGATATATTCAACCTGGAGTTCAATTACGAGTGATGTACCTCAAGGATCTGTTTTGGGGCCACTGCTGTTTGTTATTTTATAAATGACCTGGATGAGGATGTAGAGGGATGGGGTATTAAATTTGCTGACGACACCAAAGTCGCAGGAGTTGTAGACAGTGAGGATGGATGTTACAGTTTCAGAGGAACATAGATAAGTTGCAGAGCTGGACCGAGAGGTGGCAAATGGAATTTAATGCGGAAAAGTGTGAGGTGATTCACTTTGGTAACAGTAATATGTGTACAGAATATAGGGCTAATGGTAGGACTCTTAGTGGTGTAGATGAGCAGAGAGATCTCTGTATGCAGGTGCATAGATCCCTGAAAGTTTATACTCAAGTTGATAAGGTTGTTAAAAAGGCATACAGTGTGTTAGCATTTATTGGTAGCAGGATTGAATTTCGGAGCTGAGACGTCATGTTGCAACTGTACAAAACTCTGGTGCGGACCCAGTTGGAGTATTACCTATAGTTTTGGTCGCCACATTATAAGAAAGATGTGGAGGAATTGGAAAGGGTGCAGAGGAAGTTTACCAGGATGTTGTCTGGTATGGTGTGTAGGTCTTATGAGGAAAGGCTAAGGGACTTGAGGTTATTTTCATTAGAGAGAAGAAAGCTAAGAGGTGACCTAATTGAGACATATTAGATGATCAGAGGTTTATTTAAGGTGGATAGTGAGAGCCTTTATTCTCGGATGGAGATGGCTAACTCGAGGGGACATAGCTTTAAATTAAGTGGTGGTAGTTACAGAATGGACGTTAGAGGTGGGTTCTTTACTCAGAATGTAGTAAGGGCGTGGAATGCCCTGCCTGCAGCAGTTGTGGACTCGTCAAGATTAAGGGCATTCAAATGGTCACTGGATAGGCATATGGAAAGCATTGGAAGAGTTTAGGTTAGAGGGTCATAAAATTGGTTCCATTGGTCGGCGCAACATCGAGGGCTGAAGGGCCTGTACTGCGCTGTAATGTTCTACGTTCTATGTTATGTGCCAAAACTCAGGATCGGAAGCACCAAATGCTCTGCATCCTTAAAATACTCCTAATTGTTCCAGAATTGAATTGCAATCTGACACTTTAGGAAATATTTCAATCCCTTAAACAAGTGGATTTAGGTTGCGTTGGAAAATAAAAACCGGAAATCTCTAACCTCGCCTTCAAGTGAGATTTTCCTGCTGCAGTGAATGGAGATTTGGCTGATTGAAAAATTCTCCATTCTCGCTCGCAGCACTAGCAGGGTGAGTGAGACCAAGGAATTCCAGCCTATATGCGAAGTAAAAATTCCCAATACAAGTTTAATCTGCCTCATACAAAAAGATAGATAGGTCAGTGAGTGGGCAAATGGAAATAATGTGGGAAAATGTGAAATTGTCTATTTTGGCAGGAAGAATAAAAGAGAAGTGTATTATCCAAATGGTGAAGGATTACAGAGCTCTGAGATGTAGAGGAATCTAGGTGTCCTAGTGCATGAATCACAAAAGGCTGGTATGCAGGTGCAGCAAATAAGTAGAAAAGCTAATAGAATGCTATAATTTATTGTAAGGGAATTGAATATAAAAGTAAGTGAGACTAAATTGTGTACAGTATTGGTCATTTTATATAAGGAACAATATAAATGTATTGGAAAAATTCAGAAAACGTTTGCCAGATTAGTACCTGGAAGGTGTGGGTTCTCTTATGAGGAAAGGGAGGACAGACTAGGCTTGTGTCCGCTAGAGTCAGAGGCAACTTGATTGAAACATATAAAATGCTGAGAGGTCTTGACAGGGTGGAATGGAGAGGTAGTTTTCTTTTGTGGGAGAATCTAGAACTAGGGATCACTGTTTTAAAACAAGGGGTCATCCATATAAAATGGAGGTGAGGTGAAATCTTTTCTCTAAGAAAGTCATGAGTCTTTAGAACTCTGTTGCTAAGATAGTGGAAGCAGAGTCTTTGAATATTTTTAAGCAAAGGTAGATAGATTACTAGTAAGCGAGGGGATAAGAGATTGATATACGGAGTGCAAATTTGAGGTTACTATTAGATCACTCATGATCTAATTAAATGGCAGAGCAAAGTTGAGGGGCTGAATGGCCTACTCCTGCTGCTTGTTCAATTGTTGGTGCATATGTTCATACACACTCATTCTGAACAGATAATTTTCAACCCTACTTGTGAACTGCAAAGAGCACAAGAACTATCCATGATGAAAAGTTAACGTCTTAACAATCCCGGAGAGGCGATACCCTCTTTTATTTTTGTTATGTATATTGGGGTATAGCTCTTTAAGGGAATGGGTCATGTGACCAAGAGTGTGGAGTGAGCAGGCTGGGAACCACCCTGAAAGGGCAGCTGGTGTTTGGAGTGTGGAGCAAGTGGACTGAATAGAGATCTGTTTTCCCCAACGCCTGACTGTAGAGTGAAGGGTCTGTTTCCCATGCTGTTTTGTTCTTTTGAGAATTTGAGGGGACTCCTCAGTGCTAAGGAATTTAATAATTCTGTACAGCTAATAATCTTCCCGACTATGTCATCTGCAGCCTGACATTTTATCCACTCTTTTCTCCCACGATCTTCTGAATAACTATAAAAATAATGGTCTGTATATTATCACAACACAATTTTTTTGTAGAATACCAACTTTTTTTTTATTATACCAAAGGCCTCCGCAGTATTTTTTGCATTTTCTGCATTCTCCTATCCTCACAACCTGAATTTTTCCCTGGTCTATGATTTGACTCTACTTTCACGGCACAGGAATTTTTCTGTTCTTTCTCTCTGCTCCTGCCTGTATCCTTGTGCCCCAAAAGTCCCACCGGACAACCAGTCAGCCTCTCAGTCATAAACTTTGGTCAGCTCTGAGTGAAGCCTGGGCTTCTGGACTTCTTTACCCTAAACTTTCCCCCCATCTTCCAGGTTCTATGTCTGCAAATATCGGAACTTAGAACAATAAAATCCCTACCATGCAGGAGGAAGCCATTCGGTTCATCGAGATGGCACCTACAACAATTCCATCTAGGCTCTATCCCCGTAACCACACATATTTGCCCTGCTGATCTCCCTGACGCTAAGGGACAATTTAACATGGTAAATCCAATTAACCTGCACATCTTTCAAGTTTGAGAGGAAACAGTCGCACCCAGAGAAAACCCATACAGACATGGAGAGAATGTGCAAAGTCCACACAGAAAGTTAACCAAGACCAGGTTTGGACCCGGATCTCTGGCGCTGAGAGGCAGCAGTGCTAACCACTGTGCCACCATGCCACCCCAAACTTTACAACAAAAATGGGCAGTCAAGCGAGATGGACAATATTGGCAGATTCCAATGGGCCCATTGTCCAAACAAGGGCTCAATTTGTTCAGAAGATAGAGTCATAGAGGTTTACAGCATAGAACAGGCCATTCAAACCAACTTGTCCATGCTCTTTTTTTTAAACCCCTAAGCTAATCCATATTGCCCGCATTTGACTGATATCCCTCTATACCCATGTAACTTTCTAAATGCTTTTTAAAAGATAAAATTGTACCCCCCTCTACTACTACCTCTAACAGCTTATTCTAGACACTCATCACCCTCTGTGTGAAAAAATTGCCCTTCTGGACACTTTTGTATCTCTTCCCTAAACTTATGCCCTTGAGTTTTAGACTCAAAAGGGTCTACCTTTGGGAAGAAAACTCCCTTACCTTTGGGATAAAGGATGAAAATTAATGTTGAATGCTAATGATACAGAAAACTTAGAGACAATAGACCCAACGGGTGGCTCAATGAAGTTGGCTGCTTCTTTTGCAGTCATTGTGCCCTGTCAGAAAATGCTCGAAACAATAAACCATGTAATAATGATTCTGTTTGTTTGTCTATACGCTAGAGAATACCTTTGACGGGCGTAAGTAGCTGTTTGTTTCTTTGTGAATGATTAATGCTGAATAAAATTCAAGGATCCAAAGAATTACAGCACCAATTTGTCCATGAAATTGATGATGGATGAATCATCACCTGAAGCATAATTTTATTGTCATTTCCATTATAATCGCACAATTATTGTGCAAATCTCTTGTGCTTCATTTAGGATTAGAAAAGAACCAGCTGTTTCGTGAAGAAATCTTGGAGGCGCTGGTTAATTTAGCACATGGAATATTCCAGATGAGAATTGTGCGATCCATCATTTTTCTCCCCCCTCCATCAAACGGCATGCTCTTCTCAACCTGGGCTCCCTTTCCGTAAATTGTTGTTGATCGTCAAGCGTTTCTGTTTATATCCACGGGAACTTTCTAATTGCCACTGTGACTAAATGTGACAGTCGTATCCTTGCTCACTATTAAAAAAAATCCCCTCGGGCAGCCTCTGTCCTCACCTCCCCGTGTGAACTTATATAGTTACAGTGTGCGCAATTTCAGTATGGGGCTGAGTCCTTTCCAGCAGCAGGGGGTGATGAATGAAATGTAAGCTGGCCATTTCATAGCAGTTGAAAATTGCCTCGGTATTGCAACCTCCATTCTGAGCTCCTGGGGAGAAAATTAATCTAACTGTGTCATAAGGAGGAGGCAGAAGCCAGCCAGGGATGAGAATTGAAGAGGTTTTGTTCTTATGTCCTGGCAGCTAACAGGATGAAAGTAGTTGGCAATTCTTATCAGGCAGAATGAAAGAGACCACCTACTTTCAAAGAGGGGAGATCAATATTTTTAACATAAAGACAATTTTGTCGTATAAACGACAGCAAACATTTAAAGAAGTAAATGAGATGTGTGAGTATACAATCATTTTACAAGAAAGAATTTGATCCAGCTTCAAAAGGTGTTAATTTGTTAAATAATGTATCAAAAGGCTAGAAATGTTGGAGGATATGGATGTCTCTGTCACTTGTTGAATGTTTGTGTCAGTTCATGATTTCATCATTCTTCTATCTTAGTCTAAGGCTTCTAAGCTTTCAGATTTAGAATCCAAGTTACTGATGCAAATCAATGGTTCCAGCAGTAAGCATTGTGCTCCCCAACTGGACAGAATTTTATGAGAAAAGATTCTAAGTCCTGAAGGAGCAAGAAAACAGCAGGGAATTGTGCCAGTTTTTTAGGTGAGCAGCAAGTCGCAATCTCATGGCTCTCCAAGCCAAAGAAGAGCCAGTCTACGATTGTTGCCTGGAAGGGAAATGGAGCCAAATCTCGCCGGTGAAGCCAGCTTTTGATTTCTATCGATGCCATTGTGCAGACACCCCAGTTTCCCAGAAACTTGATCGCAGAACCTGGGTTCATGATTCTCACTCTTGTAATATTCCATTAAGGGATTACAGCATGCCATTAATAGAAAGGAAGTCCATCATGTTATCCAGTCTCAGTTTCACTTTGGCCTTTGTGCAGAACACAGCACAGCCAGCTGATGTCTTTAGGTTTCCTATCTTAGTAAAAATATTCTTATGTGCCTGGTCTCAATAAATGAACCTAAAATCTTACCTAATCCTTTATGAGTGATTGATGCCTTTATACAGTTGTGAAAACATGACAGCTCAGGATCATCCCTCCATGACAATGAAGAAAGCAAATGGATGACCCATGACTCTTTATGCTACACTACTCAAACTCACATGTACTATGTTGGTTAGCACTGCTGTCTCACAGCATCAGGTTCAATTCCCAGCATAGCTCACCTTCTCTGAAAAGTCTGCATGTTCTCCTCATGTCGAATGACATGCTGGTTAGGTGCATTGGTCATGCTAAATTCTCCCTCAGTGCACCCTCACAAGGAGGGATTTTCACAGTGACTTCATTGTAGTATTAAGGTAAGCATACTTGTGACAACACTAAATAAACTTAAACTTCTGGAACTTTCTTCTCGAGTTATGTACAGAATTATGCTGTTAGGGGAAGAGAAGGACTGTTTATGCATTGGTTGCAAACTGGTTATGTGAAAGCAGCCTGAAATGTCATGGTTTTGGGCTGGATTGACAGGATTCTGCTGGAGTAGTCCCATGGAGTCACACATGCCTGCAAGGACAGTAAGCTGATGTCATGGTTATGGGACAAGGCACATTGGAGTGTCCACTTTTGTAAATGTAATAAATGGAAAGGCATGTTGACATTGAGGGTCAATATATGGGGTCCTGATACCAACCCCTGAAATGCCATACTCTTTCCACTTGCTGTACAGTGTCACAACCTACTAAACTGCAAAGGTGTTGACATTTCCATGTCTAGCTATGGGAGGTCTTTGCAAACAGTGCCTATCAGGGGAGGGGAGTGGGGGGGTGGGGTGCAAAAGACAGGCATCAGCAACTAAAGTTTCCGTGGGAGGCTCTCAATGGTTAATGATAAACATTCAGTCAACATTTAAAACTTATACTCACTCGATAACATAATGAAGTCATGTCTCATTCAGCCTTCCTTATTTTTGGCCCTGTTTTACCATTTTCACTCTAAGTGCAGTTTGGACTTGAAGTGAGAGTGTTTCAGATCTGACCTTTAGACCCATTCTCAGACGTACGCACTCTGCCTGAAAAAACAGTAGTGACTGTTATTAACGTCATTAAGACGTTAGGACAGCGGCGCGGGCTCGTTGGGCCGAAGGGTCTGTTTCCCGTGCTGTGTTGTTCTTTGATCTTTGTTCTTTGTTGTTCTTTGACTCTGAATCGCACTGCTGAAGCTTTTTGGCAGAGCTTAATGTCCCAAAATGCTGCAGCTCCGATCACTGCCACCAGCTGTGTATGAGCAATAAAAAAAGATAGAAAAACACTCCCTGCCACATTGCTCCCAGACAGGATAATTGTCTCCCTCCCCGGCCCCCACAGACTTTGCCCCATATCCACAACATTAATGACCGCCTGTCCCCACCCTCGCTACCCAGACTGATGCGGCCCCCTGTCCCTCATCCCTACCATGCAGAGTGGCAGTGGACCCCCTGCTCCCCTTGCCCCTGTCCCAATCTGAGTGGAGCCTTCTGACTCACCTCCCTCCCCCTCCCTTCACCAGTCTGAACCAGAGAGCCATCTGACCCACCTCTTCCCACAAGCCACTCCGCCTCCTCTACACTCCCACTCCCCAGCTCCCTCCCCGCCAAAGCACCGACCTGACAGAAACTCTGAATTTAACTTCCAAAATCTGGAAGGGGTGAACGCGGTGGTAAAGGGGGAAGTGCCAGTAAGTTTGGCATGCAGCCCATTAAGTCAATTTAGATGCATGCCAATTATTTAAAATGACATTGTATCCGTTTCAGGCATGGGCTGTCCTGACAGAGGCCATTTTCACTCTTGGTTAAAAGAGGGAAACACACAGAGCCTGCCTCACACCCAACTTTTTCAAGTTTCCACGCCTAAAAACGGGTGCAACTTGATAGCAAAATCAGGCCCATTGAGTTTCAGGATGGCCCATTTACAGCCTGAGTCATGAAATGCCCCTCTTCTAATTCCAGCCAGCTTCCACCTCGAAAGCATTGCTGCAGTTGGCTGGTTTGATCTTAGCCCACACCAGCCTCCTGACAATGAAGATTGTGCTTCCAGAACCATTAGCTCCCCAAGTGGGCGTGTGAGCCAGGAACTTGCCCGACTCCCACAACTCACAGAAAGGATGAAAGTTCACAGCAATGTCCTGAGGCCAGTGAGTGTCTACAGATGAAACAATTTAAGAACTTAAAAATTGATATTTCTTCATGATTCACAAAGGTAACGACACATAAATGTCAAGATGCCGATCTATTATAATCCAAATTATTCCATTTTCACTTGTTCCCTTCCATGAATGACACTGCAGTATTATTTAATGAGGTTTTTGTCTGTGCATATATTAGACATGCACATCAATTCCATTTGTAACCAAATATTTGTCTCATTACATTTTAAAGTGCTTTAATTGACATAGCATGAACTTATTTTGCACAATTTCTATTTATTCCACGGTTGAAGGAGTTCTACTTAAGGATTTATTCCTTGATAAATGTTAACCATATCTTTCTACAGTTTATAATCTGGATCATGTTTCCCGACATTTGGAGATTTAAATCTCAAAATAATTTTTGCATAATAACTGTGAGATCTGTTTAACCCTTCATGATAGAAGTTTTTTCATTGGTTTTTAACTGATATTGGGTGGAATTCTCCTATCTGGGGACTAAATCCTGTGATAGGGGCAGGAACATGGAGGGTCCAATTTTACCATCGCATTGAGCCCATTTTCAGACGCGAAATCTTAGGCGTGAGGCAAGTAGCAAAATTCCATTTTCAAAGCAAAACATACTTTACGTCTTCTTTCAATTATTGCTTTGTATAGCTTTTTTCATCAAGGATCCACCTCCATGTTTTCCAATTATCATTACAAACAAGCCTTCCTCTTCATTGTTTCAGCCAGGATCTGCCTCCAGGTTTTCAAAAACTTCTTTCAGTATTCCTTTGTCTTGAATGCTTTTAAGCTTTTATGGAAACTTTCAAGAGTCCAATCACAAATTGTTTCAACAATCATTTCACAGGCTGCAGTAAAATATTACAGACCTTTGAATCACTTTGCATCTTTAGCTTCACACTGGTTAACTTCTTTTCAGTTCTGATTATGACTTCACTGAACAGGACCCTGTTCCAATTTTAATTTCTGCTGTCCCTTTAACTTCAAACTCTTCATTTCACGCTCTTCCCTAATTAATAGTTCTTGAAACTTACTTTCTGTCCCTTACTTCATTGTATGGCTTTTCTTCTGGCAAAGTTGTGAGAACTTTGCCTCTCTGGGAGGCAAGAGAGGAGATTGCAGAGCCTCTGGCTCTGATCTTCAGGTCCTCGTTGGTTACGGGTGTGGTTCCGGAGGACTGGAGGATAGCGAATGTGGTCCCATTGTTTAAGAAGGGGAAGAGAGACCTTCCAGGGAATTATAGGCCAGTGAGTCTTACTTCTGTTGTGGGCAAGGTATTGGAGAGAATTATTAGGGATAGGATTTATAGTTATTTAGAGAGAAATGAATTGATTGGGGATAGTCAGCATGGTTTCGTGAAGGGTAGGTCATGCCTTACTAACCTCATTGAGTTTTTTGAGAAAGTGACCAAAGAGGTGGATGGGGGTAAGGCGGTTGATGTAGTATATATGGACTTTAGTAAGGCGTTTGATAAGGTGGCCCATGGAAGACTTCTACAGAAAATGCAGATGTGTGGAATAGAGGGTGATTTAGCTAATTGGAATAGGAATTGGCTGGCAGATAGAAGACAGAGGGTGGTGGTTGATGGGAGATATTCATCGTGGAGTTCGGTGACGAGTGGTGTGCCTCAGGGGTCTGTTTTGGGGCCCCTGCTGTTTGTAATTTTTATAAATGATCTGGATGAGGGTATTGAGGGATGGATCAGTAAATTTGCAGATGATACTAAAGTTGGTGGTGTGGTAGATAGTGAAGAGGGGTGTTTTAGTTTACAGAGTGACTTGGACTAGTTGCAGAGCTGGGCCGAGAGGTGGCAAATGGAGTTTAATGTGGAAAAGTGTGAGGTAATGCACTTTGGCAGGAACAATAAATGTGTAGAGTATAGGGCTAATGGTAGGGCTCTTAATAGTGTTGAGGAACAGAAGGATCTTGGTGTATGTGTCAATAGATCCCTGAAAGTAGGCAGTCAAGTGGATAAAGTTGTTAAGAAGGCATATGGAGTCTTAGCTTTTATTGGTAGGGGGATTGAATTTAGGAGCCGCAGCATCATGTTGCAACTGTACAAAACTCTAGTGCCGCCGCACTTGGAGTATTGTGTGCAGTTCTGGTCCCCACATTATAAGAAAGATGTGGAGGCATTGGAGAGGGTACAGAGGAGGTTTACCAGGATGTTGCCTGGTATGGAGGGCAGGTCCTATGAAGAGAGGTTGAAGGATTTGAGGTTGTTTTCGTTAGAAAGGAGGCGGCTAAGAGGGGATCTTATTGAAGCATATAAGATGATTAGAGGTTTAGATAGGGTGGACAGTGATAGCCTTTTTCCTAGGATGGAGAAAGCTAGCACGAGGGGACACAGCTTTAAATTAAGGGGTATGAGTTATAGGACGGATATCAGAGGTAGGTTCTTTACTCAAAGAGTGATTAGGGAGTGGAATGCCCTGCCTGCAGCTGTTGTAGATGCGCCAAGTTTGGTGGCGTTTAAGAGGTTAATTGATAAGTATATGGAAGAGAAGGGAATGGTTTAGTTTGGAGGGGCATTGCTTTTTATTTTGGTCGGCACAACATCGAAGGCCGAAGGGCCTGTTCTGTGCTGTAATGTTCTATGTTCTATGTTCTATGTTCTAACTGTTCCCTCTCCTTATGTATCGCCTTCCACATTGGTTTCCAGTTAAAACTAAACTCAGAAGGTCCTTTCCCTCAAAGAGACCTCTGGTTGCTAAGGAATATTTCATTCTTTTCCCAAGCTCATATTTACTTTTTCCATACTGAACTCTCTCGCAGCATAATAGAAACTCACAGCCAGATTTTCCCTGTGACATGTTTCATGCCAATGGGGGTGGCCTGCCAGCACCAGGATCTTCTGTTGTTTTCCCATTGTATTCACCTCCTGCCACAAGGAACCCATAGCGGGGGATTCATCATTGGCAGGACTGGAAGATCTCACCCTTGGAATTGGCTGGAAAATTCCAACCACAGCATGGAATGAAATCAAAACCCCCATATCTGTAAACACCTTTTATGTAACATAAACCTAACTGCAGGTTTACCCTTTCTTACAGAGAAACACTAAATTAAACCTTATTTCTAATATTTGACAAAACAAATATAGATTACTTAAACCTACCTCTACTTTCTTGGCAATTGGAATAGGTTTAAAAGGATCAAAACAATGTCTGCACAAAAAGAAACTTTGGGCAAGGGCCAGTAGTAAGCAGGAAACCACAGGTGTGTATCCATTAAAAGTAAATTAAATTAAGCTATGTAATTAAATGTTTATTATAAGCAATTAAACCTGTAGCAGGAGATCCTCAAATGAAAGGGCAGGGTCTTGGTAACTGGGATCGCAAAGGGCCTTTATCTTATTGCGCAGCACCATATGGTGGTATAATAAAGTGCCATGAAAGGTCAGTGGTCATATTAACCATTACAGTGCCACATCCCAACATGACAAAGAATCATGGTAAGGTTTGATATTGCACATCACACGCAGTAAGTAATTGCACATAAATGAAATGCACAACCGAGATAAAGATGTTAATCTGTTATAAATTCAGAGTTAGAAAAGAGCAAAATAACAGAAACTATTGGCTCACCCTTGCCTTCTCAAGTGTAATTTTGTAAACACAATAAGTTCAGGGTGGCATGGTAGCACAGCGCTAGGGGCACAGGTTCGATTCCCGGCTTGGGTCACCGTCTGTGCGGAGTGTGTACATTCTCATTGTGTCTGCATGTGTTTCCTCTGGGTACTCCAATTTCCTCCCATGGTCTGAAAGACATGCTGGTTTTGGTGCATTGGCCATGCTAAATTCTCCCTCAGTGTACCCAAACAAGTGCCAGAGTGTGACGACTTGGGGATTTTCACAGTAACTTCATCGTGTGTTAATGTAAGCCAACTTGTGACACTAATAAGTTAACTTTAAGCTTTTCATTCTTGCATCCCATGAACAAGTTTTTAAAAATTCAGTAAACAAATGGTAAGCTGATTCAATTCAATTTAAATTCAATTCAATTTCATTTCATTGTCCATCCAGAAATTCATTTCAGGTACATTGCTCAGTCATTAAAAAAAATGCATATAAATGAATTAAAGCAATAAAATGAAAGCAAGTTAAGCTATCACAGAGGTCCAACTTTAATTAAAATGTGTTAAGAACTGTCCCAATGCATTAGAAAAATCAGTCAGTGAGTCCCATCATGAGTGCATATCTTCACCCATTCATCAAAATCCTGTTCAAAATTATTATAGAGAAAGGCACTAATGAGCTAAAGAACTGATTTGTCCTACATCTGAGAGGTTGTAATCTTTTCCAGCATCCAGCATCAATACTGAGACAAGGTGTGATTCTCCTTATTCATGACACTCTTTGCTTTCTCTATATCCTTACAAAGCCTACTTTCCAAAGACATGGTGGAGCATTGGTACAGTGGTTAATATTGCTGTCTGTTAGCACAAAGGACGAGGGTTCAATTCCAGCCTTGAGTGATTGTGTGAAGTTTCTGTGTTTTTCAATTATCGGCGTTGGTTTTCTCCGGGTGCTCCAATTTCCTCCCACAGTCCAAAGACGTGCAGATTAGGTAGATTGGCCATGCTAAGTTGCCCTTTAGTTGATGATGTCACTTCTGTGTCGACAGAGTGCAACAAGAAGCGCTACAATGTCACACAGGCCTCCATATGGGCCACCATTTGGCAAACAATAGTGTTATAAAGCAGAGGTTGATTCCCCTCTGAGGTTTAACAATGAACCACTCAAAAGGGAGTACCTCGCCCTATGTGAATGTGAAGTGGTACGATCTGCGGTTCAGCAACTGTCACTGGTTAGATGAAAATAAATTCCCTGGCACTTCTCTCATGTCAGTAAGTAGCGATTTATTTATCTGACTAATAGTTAACTAAATTATTAAGGAGCCAAATAAAATACAATTTTAATGGAATGCTATTCAGATAACTATGCTTCCCACTCATTAACAGAAAAGCGAATTTTAGTCACTCTCTAAATTACAACCAGATTTTGTGCCTTCCAAAATATTCTGGGCCTTCTCCACAGATTCTTCTTTCTTCTTTGCTATCTCGATGAGGCTTCAAACTAAAAGCTGTGAGCTGGGGCAGATGGCCATTTCTTTCTTCCTCTGTCCCTTCCTTTTATACCTGTGATGACATCTCAATATCCCCCACAATTTGATTGGTCTTAAATTGCCAAAACTATCAAATTTAAATTTAATAGATTCTTGGTATCTAAGTGCTTAATTCAAATTTGAATGGCTGAATTAAAAAGAAATCAAAAGCCTGTTTGTTGTCTTGGCAACACTGCTGCCCAGTCCTTCAATACAAATGTTTCAGTCTGAGTTTTCTGTATGTACTTGCATTTTTATAAAGCTTTCTCAGCACAGAAAAGTACCACCTTTGTGTGTGCAAGGCAGCAGTGAGGACAGTGTTGTGTGTGTGAAGGGTGTGGGGTGGAGAGGGCCAGCGATGTCTGAATCACTGGGAAATGGGGAGGCCAGTGATGTCCAGATTATGGACTAGCCCGATCAGCACCTTTGCAGACGGTTCACCCTCTATTGGAAATAGGTTGTCTGTAAATTTCTCACAAGGAATTTTAACGGATGGGCCTATCACTAGCCCAAATGGATTGCACCCAGACTCCCCCAGAGCTGTAAAGAAGCTGCAATGATGGACACACAGCCAATCACACCAGAAAGATGACATCAAAAGAAATCTGCCCCAAGATTCACGCAAAGCTTTTTCCCCAGCATTTTAGAATTTTACAAGCACCAATCTACAATTACTCTACTCAGCTTTGCAACAATCGGCCTTCTAAAGATGAGGTTCAAATGTTTGGGCCGCTCACCACAGAGAGAGTCTCAGATCATTGCTGTATACCGTACTCTGCTCAAACCTGTGAAACAAAGTATGGATATCTTAGCTGAGGGAGAGATGGACAATCATGATGTGTCTTTCAATGATGAGGATGGGGAAGGAGATGGAGCTGATGAGTGCCTGGATGTCATGGGGTTACTTGAAAAATCCCTTAAAAGGACATTACACAACAGAGAGTCCTATAACAATCTTTGAGCTGCTGATTCATTACTATTTGGTTTTATATCCTCTGCTGGTTGGAAGGCTGCAGCAACTTTTTCTAACACACATGATAGTTTGCTCTCATATAAGTTGGTGCCGAGCTGATATATGGACACCTTGTGCCAAATATGCACATGAGCACCTATGCTGGCCTCACCAGTGATGCTAGCAGAGGGGAGGTATAGCAGCAGAGTATCCTTGGAGTGTTCTGGTATGATGACCCCTTGGGCACTTCTCCTTCCTGTAGATGCATGATGACACTTGCCTGACTCCTTGAGGAAAAAGGATTGAAGTCAATGATCCTGTTCTGCTCTCATTTAACTACTGCTATACAGCATCCATGGCTGGAGGAACGGAGTGCAGGTCCAAGGGGATATCCAGCAGCCAATGTTTGTTCTGATCAACCTGGGTCTCCAAGATGGCTGCTTCCCTTTTCAAGGACACATGTCATTGCCACAACAATAGACAAAACATGGCTGGACTCCTCCAACCTTCAGTCCAGTTTGTGTTGGTCTCTAGCACTGCCTGATTCTCCTTTGCCTGTATCTTCACTTCCAACATATCTTTGATGGATAAACACAAAACACTGCTGATGCTGGAATCTGAAACTAGAATAGTAAAATGCTGGAAAATCTCAGCAGGTCTGACAGTATCTGTAGAGAGAGAATAGGGCCAACATTTCAAGTCTGGATGATCCTTCATTACAGGGAGAGTAGAACCAATGTTTCGAGTCCAGATGACCCTTTGTCAGGGATGAAGGGCCATATAGACCCGAAACATTGGCTCTACTCTCTCTCCACAGATGTTTCAGACTTGCTGAGATTTTCCAGCATTTTTCTGTTTTTGTTATCTCTTGTGGAAGTGTTGAGATGCTCCCCTGGATTTTCCCCGAGTGCTACACTTTCCTCTCACATTCCAAAGATGTGGATTAGTCATGCTAAGTTTCCCCTTAATGTCCCAAGATGTGCAGGTAAGATGAATTAAGGTATATGAGGATCAAGCAGGCAGAGGGGGGTGTGATGGTGAGTAGGCCTGGGTAGGTTGCAGAATCAGTGGAGACCTCCTGCACTGTACAGATTCTATTATTCTATAATTAACAAGCAGGACATCCTGCAACTGATAGATTATTGACAACATAAAATGACTGCCATAAATTCAATGCACATCTATGTTTTAGCCGCTGCAACGCAAACCCCTGTCTGACATTTCCGTTCACCCTCACACCTAGAGTGCCTGATGCCCTTCTGAGGCTCACTTTGCAGTGAGAAGAAAGTGCCACTTACCCTGGCAGAGCACAGCACATTAGTTGTTCTTTTTCAACATTGTTTAACACTAACCTCCACTCCAATCCCCATGTTGCCATCAGGCAGAAGATCTCCTGCTGCCATCTTTGGGAAATACCAACTCCAACTTTCCCGTGTCAGCCTGGAAGGAGGGCTGCAAGGAAGCTTTGCTGGAGTCATACGTTGTCTGCTCTGCAACATTCTATTTTCTATAGTGATCACCTCTTGAAGGATAGTTGGACTGATGCTTCCAGTAAGTAAATGGCTGTCTAGGTGCCCCTTAAAAATAGTGCCATCATGTTTGATCCATGAGATAATAGATAGAAGATGACTTGAAACTCCTGCCACGAGATTCGCATTGCTCCTTGTCTACACCTATGTAATTAATCAGAACAGCGTGAAATCGCTGGTGGGATTTCTCATGCATCCCACAATATGGGATGGTGGTGATGGAGGTGACCCGCCATTGGCTGGTGGTGGGATTGGAAGATCCCATCGCAGGAACAAGCCGATAATTTTGGCCTGTGTGCAGCCAACGATATCACCCCCGAGTGTAAATCGCCCTCACTTTCATTCCCCCCACTCACTGTAAACTATAGAATGGCTAATACCACTCAGTGTCTTAATAGAATGAACTGACATTAACAGGCGTACTTTAACAAGGAAGATATATAAAGGATGTTTGAGGGAAATAACCAAAAATATAAATACTTGCCTCACTATAAAGAATTTTTGCAGAGGATTAGGAGCATAAATTCACAGATCTTCAAAAGCATAGGTACTGAATAGTAAAGAAAAGGAGTGATATTGAATCTGCGTAAGGCAGTTTTTAGCCACATTTGGAGTAGTTCATACAATTTTAGCCATCCATTTTATAGGATGATGGACATAGTTATAATGAGACTTTGAAAAGCTAAGACAATATTTCCAGCAATAAGGAAGGGTGAAGAGGGATTATTAGAAATGTTGAAAGACTTTGAGAGAGTAGTTATGGTTGGTGAATCAGAACAAAGGGCACACATCGAGGTTAGCACAAGAACTTTAAAGAGGAAGGCAGAAGAATTGTTTTTCATTTAAAGAATCATTAGGATATGGAATGCATCACCTCAAGTGCTTGAAGCACGAACAATCACAGCTTTTAAGAGACAATTAGATAAATACTCGTAGAAGAAATATATCAAACAGATTGGGGATAGAACAGAATAATGGGATTAGAGTCAATTGCTTCACTGTGAATATGCCAAAAGGTTTCCCCTTCTGAGTTCAAAATTCCATGAATGACTAAAAGAGACAAATCTCCACAGTTCAATTTTAGTGTCCAACTGCACAAATTGTGGTGTAAAAGGCACTGGCATTGAATCATTAGAATTAATTGAAAATAATTGAAACATAATAGGTAATGTTGGTTCATTGAGTTATGATATATAAGATAGGGTCTTGGATATATGTCCTTAGAAATCACATGTTGATCTTTGATTTTGTTTTACTTCATTCCCTGGATTCGGGCATCATGGCAAGGCCAGCATTCTTATTGCCCATTCCTGGGAGGGTGGTGCAAGGTCTTTGTCCTGATCTGCTACAGTCCATAGCGTGAAGGTGTTTCAAATACTCAGTCAAGTAGGCCGTTCTAAGATCATAACCCAGTAACAGCTGTGTGTGTCCAAGACAGAATGATGTGACTAAGTGGAAATTTGAAAGGGATGACGTTCCCATGGTCGAACATGAATTCGTCACATCCTGAGTGGATCACAGCCGAGTGATGTATTTGATGTTTTTCACTGTAATGATTTGATACTATTACGTGGTTAACTTGTCCACTTCAGATGGCAGTCAGAAACCAACAGCTTTAGTGAGGGACTGAAGTCACAAGTAGGCCAGTTCAGTTAAGGATGGCAGGTATCTTACTCTAAACCAACTTAGTGAATCAATTGAGTTCATGTGACAATGTGATAACTTTGTCTCCACTTATATTGTGACCAGCATTTTATTTCTGGACTTATGATGCCTTGGCAGAATTAGATTTCATGATTTGAATTGTTAGTCCAGTTACAAAATCACTGCACACTCAGAAGTTTCTAAATTTCCTTGTGTATTGTTTATGTACAATCGTGTTTGGTTATGTACTCAACATAGAAAAAGTCTCCTATCTCCCTGATTTGGAAACATGAAGTATACATTATTTCTCAGTGACTGGTTTTGGTCCTAATAAGAGAGGTAAGAATCAGTTATAAATAATGCTTTTGATTTTCAAAAAAAGAATGATCAATTTTTGCAGTGCCCTCAGTATCAATTTGAGTTCCAACAAGTCTATATGTGCAAACCTTGACCTCTCGCTCATGCAATAGATGCCTTTGATAAACCTACACCACATATATATTTAATATCATTGATCTTGCAGACAAGTGTCTTACAGATGCAGCCAAATTTAATACAAATCACGTCTCTGTGTGTCGGAGAAACAGATTATCTCAGTCTAAGATCTGAGTATTGCTGGTTGAAAACTGGATTCAGTAATGAGTGTTTTGCCACTCAATTTATTGCCTGTAAATTGAATGCCTTAAAGAAAATGAATCATACATTCCTTCATAACTATAACAATGTAGTAATTTGCTGTAATGATAGGCAAATGTCCATTTTCTTGAAATGACTGAACTTGGCAAAATAAATGTTTTCCTGATAGTCACCATAATACCTTGAATAAAAACTGAATTTGGTGCAAATTTGGTGTAATTTCCTAACACTGTAAGGATGTTTGGGTTTTAAGCAAAATAAAAACATGGTAAATTCAAATAACAGCAGGTTTATTGTAGGAACTATTATGTGTACAGAGTAGAAAATTAAACAAAAGCAGAAGCCTGTAAAACACCCCAATGACATTACCATCAAATCATGTGAGCAGCTTTTGGAGCAATCATGCAACCACTTAAATATATAACATACCTCCCCTTTTATCTTTGTAGCCATGGCAACAAATTATTATGGTGTTATACGTAAGATTAATCATATCCAAGGTGCAATACTATGTATTATTAATCATTGTACACAGTCAATAAGAAAGTTGATGAGAAGGATGTCTATTCCTTTTCGTTCATATATGACATTCAAGAATTTGGCTATGCTTGACCCTGGAAGTATGATTTGGAATTTCAGTAGACACTTATTCTCTTGGAATTAGTTCTGCATCATTTAGCATAATGGTTAGCATTACTGCCTCACAGCGCCAGAGACCCAGGTTCAATTCCCAACTTGGGTCACTGTCTGTGTGGAGATTGCACAATCTCCTTGTATCTACATGAGTTTCCTCTGAGTGCTCTGGTTCCTCCCACAGTCTGAAAATTGTGCTAGTTTGGTGCATTGACCATGCTAAATTCTTCCTCAGTGTACTTGATGTTATAATGTAATCAGTGACAACTTTGTATTGGATGTAATGGGAACAAGATGTAAGGGTCAGCTGACCCAGTAAACCATAGAACCAATTACAGAATGATGTAATAGTCAGCTGACAAGCTGATTCACTAATAATATAGAACTATGTAGAATTGTGGGGAGCTTGGAGTGGTCCAGGGTGAGGCCCCAAGTTTGGAGTAATG
The DNA here is from genome assembly GCA_024679065.1 of Sphyrna mokarran. Lineage (NCBI taxonomy): Eukaryota > Metazoa > Chordata > Chondrichthyes > Carcharhiniformes > Carcharhinidae > Sphyrna > Sphyrna mokarran. The sequence goes on along the minus strand of JAGIQG010000023.1, from coordinate 18,669,983 downwards.
ATGTTTCTTTATTAAACCCTTTCTTTGATTTATAAATTGGAATATGGTTTGTTGTATTTTCATTCATTTGAAGAGTTTCTGCTGAAGAGGTACCAGAGTGTGGTGACTAGGAGATTTTCACAGTAATTTCATTGCAGTGTTTATGTAAGCCTACTTGTGACTCTAATAAATAAACTTCAAACTTCATGTGGAATATCAGCATAGACAAAATTATCAGGCAACTCAGATTCAACTAAGTCCCCCTTATTCCCAACATTAGGAACTAAAGAATTTGGTACTTCCAGAGGTGAGTTAGAGAAATCATTTCAGACGACAACAATAGGTAAGTGTGATAATGCATCAACATTAGAATGGCACTCCGACTAATGATACTTTATATCATTGGAGTGTGCAGATAAGATCAGTGACAATCCTTGCAATTGCCTAGCAGCTAACACAGGTATGCCTTTGTATGGCCCAAAAATGGTAGTTAAGAGTCAATGATCAGCCAATAAAGTGAAATAACAACCATAGAAATAATGATGAAACCTTCATATACCAAAAGTTAGACTCACTGCTTCTTTATCTGGCTGAGCATAGTTAGATTCAGCACTAGTCAGAGTATATGAAGCAAAAGCTATTGTTTTTTCTTTTATCAAAGGAATAACATGTGAAATAACTGCCCCCCTCACTGTAAGATGAAGCATTGCAAGCAATCAGGCATGGTGGCTATGCATTGAAATTAACTAATACTTCAAATTTCTGCAAAGCATCTTTGACAACATTGTATGATTTCTCATATTCTGTTACCAGTCCCAAAACTTGCATACATGGTACGTTATGCAACGGCTTCAATAATGTAGGTTAAAAAAGACCTGTGTGAGTAATAATGGTAAACAATGGTTGCAATTCAGAGGCTATATTCATTTGTAAACACACTTGCGAAAGATCAATCTTGTTGCATCTCTGCCTATCTCGTAACTCACCAAACAAAGCTTCAATTAAAAGAAATGCATATGGATGGCATGGTGGCACAGTGGTTAATATTGTTGCCTCAAAGCACCAGGGAAGTGGGTTAAATTCCAATCTTGGGTGTCTGTGTAGAGTTAGAAAATATTTCCTTTGTCTGGGTGGATTTCCTCAGGTGTTCTAGTTTCCTCCCACAGTCAAAAGATGTACACTTTGAGTGGATTGTCCATTCTAATATTGCCCCTTAATGTCCAAAAAAATGAGCAGATTAGGTGGTTAGCCATAGTAAATGTTTGGAGTTATAAGGGCCTGGGTAAAATGTTCTTTCAGAGAGTTGGTGCAGACTCAATGGGCCAAATGGCTTCTTTCTGCCCTGTAGGGATTCTACAACCTTCTAAAATATAGATCAGGACACAACACAGAAAGATTTATAATTGTTTTAAAATCATCACAAATACAAATGGAACCATCGGGCTTCATTGCAGGTACAATGGGGGCAACCCACTCTCTCATTGTAACACATAAATGCTAACAAGTCATATTTTTTGACTGTAGGACAAATTACAAATGGTACCGTTCTTGCTTTGAGACTTTTGGGTTGACTATCAGTCTTTATCTTGAGGTTCATGTGAATTCTCTTCATCGAGCCAAGTGTCTCTTTGAATATACTCTTGCATTTTATTCAAAAGATGTTGTAGGTCTGTTTCGGCATCAACCAATCTGTTGGGAGCATTCCAGTTCAGCTTTACTTCTTCAGCCATGATCTCCCAAATAGAGCTGGAAAATAACCACGGACCACATGGAGAGGCAACTTCATTGTTTACCTACCCAACTCTACATTGGCCATGATGCAAAATTTTAACAACTTCTTAAAATCACATCAGTTGGTTTTTAAAGGAAGATACTTCAGCTTTTGTTGATTTGTATTCTCAGGAATGAAAGAGACAGCAGCATTAGCATAAACCTCCACCTTAATAAATTGTCCATTTAGCTTTGGGTAAAAGGCCCATTTTGGCATATCTCGTTGCTATTTTGAATTCTTATGTGTAGTTCCCATCTTGTGGATCTTCAATCCTCTAGCAAATTGCCTCTTTAATAAGCAGTTCCTTTGATGTAGTGACTTATATCTTTGAAGTCAAAGCATGATCAGTAAGCAATCTTCTTTGGATAGCCCCATTTTGGAGACCAGAAACTAGATAATCTCAAAGAGTATCCTCTAATGACGCACCAAACTCACAACGTTGTGCCAGCGTTTTTCAGGTTGCCACAAACAAAGGCATCCACTTAATTCCTTTGGTGGAATCTGAACTGTCCTACGATGATCAGCAGCTTTGCAGAGTAATGATCTTCAAGGATCTATGTCAAGCCATCATAAGTTTTGGTTCTTGCTTTGCTGGATGAACCAAGCTCCAAAGCAAATCAAAGATCTTACTTCCTGTCGTACAGAGACAAACTGGTACAAGCAGCCCATTTGCAAATGTTTTCACTTGTGTAAAGTACCGCAGATGCTCTGCATAGGAAATCCACGATTCATTTCCTTCATTGAAAGGACCCACCACTTCGAATTGACTGACCATTTTTCTTGCAGGCGCTAGCAACTGCTAAGTACTTCCTTTTACTGTCTTCCGGGAGACCATCGACTTGATGTATTATTTTTAAATGTCCCTAGACATACAGCAGAGCATCGCTTCTTTTCACATATGCCAGATACTGCCTGGAATATCACACTTTTTGATTAGAAAAACCTCCTCTTATAAAACCACAGAGAGAGCTTTCACCATTTTTTAACTGTATACTGAGCTCCCCATTCTGCTGCTACAGCCTGAAACATGTGCATGAACCCCACAGCTTAAAGATGTCTACCTGACTTATTTTTCTGGTAAGAAAATATATTTTTTCCTTTCTTTTTGTTCTTACTTGGCACTGGCACTTCAATCTTTAATCTTGTTGTTAATTTCTCCAATCTCCTACTATTTAGATTAGATTCCTAGATAACTGGGACCATTTCGGGGGAAGGTGGGACAAATGGGATGATCCACATCTGAACCAGAATTGGAGTAACATCCTTGCGGGATCTTTTGCTAGTGCTTTTGGGAGAAATTGAAACTAATTTGGCGAGGTGAGGGGGGGACACAAACTGTTAACAGAATAAGGACACAGAATCATACAACAAAATAAACAAGTTAGACAGAGTGCAGCAGTGTTAAGTTTCAAGGGAAACTTAATACAGCTGCAGGCTGGATGGCCTCTATGTTAACACCAGGGATATTGCAGGTAAAACGGATCTGTGCATTGCTTAAAGAAAACCAGCGGGGTTTACTCCAGTTTTTATGTGAATTTGACACTTAGAATTTTTGGGGGACAATTGCTCCCATGGTTTGTACACTTGGTTTCAATGGCAGGTTTATTGTAGTGGTTGTTGCCCGTGCAGAATAGAAAGAGAAACTAAAACAGGAGCCTGCGAAATACCGTAATGACATCACCATCAAATCATGTAATCGGTGCTTAAAGCAATCATGCAACAACTTAAATAGATAATAAATCTGATGATCATTTTTTCACTTCTTTCTCAAATTCTCTTTCTTTCCTTCAGTCTCGGTCTCTCTCTCTCTCTCTCTCTGATTTCCTTCTCTCTCCCAGCACTGTCCTTGTTGAATGACATTTGACAATGGCAGTCCTCTATTCCTTTTGGTTTTTTTTGCGGACAGGGACATTAAACCAAACATGGGTGGCACAGTGGCATAGTGGTTAACACTGCCTCACAGTACCAGGAACCCGGGTTTAATTCTCGGCTTGGGTCACAGTCCATATGGAGTTTTATGTTCTTCCCATGTCTGCGTGGGTTTCCTCCAGATGCTCCGGTTTCTTTCCACAGTCCAAAGTTGTAGGAGTTAGGTTGGGTGGCCATATGAAATTGACTGTTAGTATCAGGGGGAATGGCAAGGTCAATATGTGGGGTTACGAGACTGTTACCATTATAGTCTTGATGGGCCAAATGGCCTCCTTCTACATTGTAGGGATTTTATGATTCTATGAAACATACAATGAGTACTTACAAACTTTTAACATTGCCACTTCTTTCATGAACTTCCTTTGCCCAGAAAAGTACCAGGCAGCGCAAATTTGGACAGTTGGCATGCATCTGACAAATATGCAATTTTGACAACCTCTAAGTTTTATAAGCACACTGATTTCAGGAGAAGGTGAAGTTTTTTGGTTGCTTGGAGAATTGGGAAAAGGGGACATAAGTTATGGGGTATTTCTATTTTAATCATGATACCACGTTCAAATTATACATTTAACTGAGATTTATTTATATTATCCTAACATGTTTACAAAGAAAGGAAAACTGATTGGCTCTTGGGTCTATCAGTGGCTATGCTATATTTTACCAAATTGCTCCCCAGCTTTCTTAGATTTTTTTGCTCAAAATGATGACTCAATCATTGGCACCACAGATATCTCTTACTTTGCCCAGATAGCAATCTTTCCAATTTGGACTGTCAACAGTGATAGGTTATTCAACAATGGGGACATTGTAGTCAAATAGGAATAAGGAGCAAAAGCAGGCAAATTCAGATCTTTGAGCCTGTTCTGTCTGCCTCTAAAATTCATGGGTGTACACTGCTCATTTAGTGAGAGGCATAAAATGGCATCCAAGTTTTCTCTACATCTGTGGATACTGAAGCTAATCATCGTCTTTTCCCCATTGCCCTTCCAGTAGGGTTGGCTGAACTAGGGGAGATTGAATATTTCCATGGAGCATCAACACGAGGGAAGACCAAGTAGGCCAATTGCTCAGTTTCTGAGATGCGACTACTATCTAATTCTATATTTGTGATTGTCAGAAAATGCCAGATCGTGTCATTCCCAGTACCGGCATAAAGACTTTAAAAAGTGAACATGAAAGCTGTTAAGATAGCTGCAGCATACCATATGATTTTGGGTATTTGAACTATAGATAGAGCCTGACACCAATACTTGAATAAATATGGACCCAAGTGAAGGAATTTCACAGTTACTTAGGAAATTCATATATCTCATTGTTTGAGGGGTGGACCAAAAGTTACAGATTTGCAGAAAACTTCTCTATGTTTCGCCAGGGATAAAGGAGACATCAAACTCAATGTTCAGCAAATGTGAAATGGATTCCATTGATACTTCGTGGTATTGTGATGATCACCGCACCCCTTGTGAGAAGCTGCAACACAGGATGCTTACTGGCCTAACACCTCACTTTGTTCGGAAAAGGACTTGTGACAAATTACATGCATAAGATATTCCAACAACACAGAAGGAGGCCATTCGACCCATTGAGCCTGCACCAACCACAAATCCCTGTTCCCACAACTCCACACATCTACCGTCCTGATCACGAGGAGGATACTAGGGGCAATTTAAAATGGCTAATCAACCTAACGCACGTATCTTTAGACTGTGGAGGAGACCAGAGCACCCAGATGGAACATACACAGACACAGGGAAAAGATAAAGACTCCACACAGACAGTGACCTAAGGCCAGAATTGAACTTGAGACTCTGGCACTGTGAGGCACCAATGCTATCCATATGTTACTGCCTGCTTTTAAGATCAGAATCTGTTCTGATACAGACAGATCAGCAGAAAAGAGTTGAACTAGCAGCAGCTAATTAAACAGCCAATTAACAGCAACGCCTTGAAAGAGGGAGATGGATTTTTTCCAAGCTATTTAACTCAGTTCACCTGAGAACTAATTACCTGGCAATTCAACCACAAGAGGCCTCACAGCTTTTGATTTGATTTGATTTATTATTGTCACATATATTGGAATACAATGAAAAGTATTGTTTCTTGCACTGTACAGATGAGGAATATCGTTCATCGAGTTTATAGGGGAGAAGGAAGGAGAGGGTGCAAAATATAACGTTATAGTATAGAGGATGGAAGGTAAGATCAACTTAATATAAGTCCATTCAAAAGTCTGACAGCAGCAGGTAAGAAGCAAAAGTGGATTGGTATGTTATTTCAGACTTTTGTACCTTTTTCCCAACAGAAGAAGGTGGAAGAAACTATGTCTGGGATGCATCAGGGTCCTTGATTATGGTGGCTGCTTTTCCAAGACAGTGGGAAATCTAGATGAAATCAATGGATGGATATTGGTTTGCGTGATGGACTGGGCTATATTCACAACACTTGTAGTTTCTTGCGGTCTTGGTCAGAGCAGGAGCTTTACCAAGCTGTGATACATTTGGAAAGGATGATTCCTTTGGTGCGTCTCTAAAAATTGATGAGAGTTGTAGTGGACATGCCAAATTCCCTGAGCCTTCTGAGAAAGTAGAGACATTGGTGTGCTTTCTTAACATGAATCAGTGTGGAGGGACTATGTTGGTGATCTGGATACTGAGGAACCTGAAGCACTTGACTATTTCCACTTCATTCCCATTGATGTAGGCAGGGGCATATTCTCCACTATGCATCTTGAAGTCATTAACTATCTCCTTCATTTTATTCACATAGAGGAAAAGATTATTATCATTGCACTAGTTCACCAGATTCTCAATCTCTTTCCTGTCCTCTGTCTTATCATAGTTTGAGATATGATACACTGTGGTACTGTCATCAGCAAACATGAAAATAAAATTGCAGTGGAATTTGGCCACACAGTCAGAAGTATATAAGGGGCTGAGGATACAGTCTTGTGGGGCACCGATGTTGGAGATAATTCTGGACATGTTGTTGCTTATCCTTACTAATTGCAGCCTGTGGTTTAGGAAGTCACAGAGAGAGGAGCCGAGCCTAGGCTACAGAGTTTGGAGATGAGTTTCATAGGGATAATGGTGTTGGAGGTTGGACTATGGCTATTAAATAGGAGTCTGACATAAGTGTCTTTGTTATCCAGAGTTCCAGCTTGAATATAGGGCCAGGAAGCTTCCAAAGATTCTCTGCTTTGAAGACCTTGCTCCACACAAAGCATCAACTCAGCTAATAAATTACAGTCCTGCTACAAAATGAACTGAAATAATCCCAAAATGCAGCTGTATTATTTTTTTCTACATCTGTATCTAATTTTTGTGTGAGCAATAATGAGTGTGAATTAAGCGAGTAAGATGTCACAGTTTTAAACCTCTGGGACAAATGTAGGATAATAAATAACTTGCCTTATTTTAAAACTTACAAAATGGCATGTCACTGGAGTTATTTAAATTGGGTGAACACACTTGAAAGTAAAAACATACGCACCTCACGTGCAAAAATTGTTTTAATCATGGATCACAAACATTCTGTCTAGTTTGTGTATTCTCGGATCAACGTATGAAGGCATACACTCTGTGATTGAGATTTTCTGGCCAAGTCCATTGATGTTTGGCAGGATCGCACAATCCCAATGATGCGGTGGGCTGGAAAATCCCACCATATATTTATTTTTTGGTCACTTAAACTAAAAGCTTGAATTTCTGCAGCTGCATTTGGAAGCAGAACTTATAAAAATACATATCTTTTAAAATGATTTTTCTCACTGTTGAGAAGTGAAGATGAATTGCTGAATGGTTTTTGCTGTTGGTTCTTTGTATGCAAATGCTGGAAGTTGCATATATTCATCTTCCCTTTTCATGTTCCATGAGAAAGCAGACAAACTGTATTTGACACAGTGCGCAAGATTGGGAACCTTTCATCCAAGGACCTTTGGTGCAAACTCATGGCTATTTTGTTGCATTACAGAATATCTCACAGCTCGGGCATCACTGTGGAACAGTGGTTAGTACTGCTGCCTCTTAATACCAAGACCCAGGTTCAATTCCTGGCTTGGGTCACTTTGTGGAGTCTGCACTTTCTCCCCATGTCTGCATGGGTTTCCACTGTATCTCTAGTTCCCTCCCCCAGTCCGAAAGATGCGTTGTTTAGGTTACGTACATTGGTCATGCTAAATTCTCTCTCGGTGTACCTGAACAGGCACCAGGGTGTGGCGACTAGGGGATTATTACATAACTTCATTGCAGTGTTAATGTAAGCTTTGTGACACTAATAAATAAACTTCTTAAAAAATGAATTAGTCTTGAATAAGTTTTTTTAAAAAAAAATGCACAGCTTCCTGCCAAGGGAGAAACATTTCACACCAGTATACTTATTTCCCAGTTTTTACTGGGGTTCTATTTTAGCATTCACAAACCAGTTTGGGCCAGTATTTCCATTCCCCAGATATACAAACCAGTTGGGACGAGCATTCTATTTCCCTCATTTTTATTGGTTCTTTTTCTGAGTGACTCAACAAGGAAATGGGTTTTCTATCAGGTATGAAAGGAAAGGAAATGGTGACTTATCCATAGCTATTGTGGATAAGTAGCTATGCTGTATGTCCTTTCACTGCCCTTACATTCCTATGTCTTACTACCCTGCATCGCAGCTGACAAGTGAGCCATCATCATTCACCCCTGCAGCCAACTCTTAATGAAGTGGAATGATTTTTTTTAAAGAAATATCTCGAACATTGCTTCTTCCCTTCAGACCTACGATTTCCAAACAAAGTTGTTTATATTTTGGAACACCTTGAGGTGTAATTGGCTCCTGTCAATTGTCACTCTGAGTCCTTGAAAGCTCAATGAAGCCTTTCTAAACATCCCTTTCCTTCATCTTCCTGAAAAGCGAAAGGCAATTGGGTTTTACCTTAGCATGATCTTTCCTTGTTAACATTGAGGATGAAGCACTTTGTAACAATATTGGCGTGAAGTAACTAAAGTGCTTTATTCAGCCAAACAAATTTTTTGTGTGGATTTAGATTAACTTGCCTATTCACAGCCAGCGTGAACCTTGTTGCCTGAAGGACAATCAAATATAAGCAGACTATCTTATTAATAGAAGACAGAAAAATATTAATTGACAGAATAGATACAGAGGAATCTAATCTGAATGGATTATGTGTTGTGTTGAGCTGCTTTGATTTGCGAACCTGGTTTGATGAAGAGCTTTAATTTTGGAACAATGCGTTTATTAACATACATTAAGCTGAATAAATTATTTGCAAAAATAACCTTTAAATAATGTTTACGCATCACTTACTTCTCAGCTGCACAACTTGGAGCAGAGCACAAGCATTCAAGATTGGATTTTTGTGGAGCCAAGAAAGCTTTGCAGATGTTTAAAAATGGCAGACAGGAGTCAGATGTGGAAGTCCAATCCCATTTCTGACAGATCTCATTTTTACCAATCGAGGAAAGAGGACAGGGAGGGAACTCTGAACTCAGCAGGGCCAACTAGATTTAATGCTGAAGTCAAACAGACCCCATTTTGGCCTTGTAAGGGCCTTAATCTACAGTCTCACGAATTGATGGATGTGGATGAGATGTCAACATTTTTGCAAGACAAATTAAGCATATTTCACTATCATGATTCGAAGTTTTTTTTAAATTCCTTGCTCTTCAAGCTGTAAAAAACTGACTGCAACTATCAGTGATTTTTTTTAAAGACCCTCTGCAATACTGCTCTGATTGACAGGCAAACTGATGTAGCATCTTTTAAAGTAGTTTCAACAGAGTTATTTGTTGGTATTTCCTGAAGGATTCATTATGAATCCTTGGTTAAGTTTCAAAAGCTATGATTATCACAACAGGGGGTTCCGGGTTCACTATTTGATTGACAACCCAAGGAGGCTATTAAAGGTTTAGTGGTATGAACAGAGTTTGTTTGTTTTTATAAGACATTAATCACATGAAGAGATTTAAAATCTTTGATGCATTCATAAATAGAGTATTTTTAATTATGTCATAATAGTAAGAGCTGTGTTAGACTTCAAGGAATTGTTTTTTATGCCTTATGTGTCCTGAGGTCTTTTCATGTTGAAAATTGAATGAGTTGGCACTGATTGGCATAGAGTGTGTTTGGATGGGATTTGAGTGTTGAAGACTTGAGGGGCCTAAAATCGTCCAAAACAGAGGCAGGTTTTCTCACCAGTCCGTCTCAACATGTGCCCACTCCAGTTCTCTTCTACTATCAGCTTCTGAGGTTAGTGGGTGCAACTTCATCCCTCACCCATACCCTTCACCAACTATTTGGGCATAATTTCCTGAGATTAATCCAATGAGACTAGAAATGTCATAACTCAACAATAACTAATGAATGATAAACAAATCACAGTTTCAAAATTAATGAAGATCTAATGAATAAAAATAAGCTAAACAAACCGGGTGGCACAAGGGCACAATGGTTAGCACTGTTGTCTCACAGCACCAGGTACCCAGGTTCATTCTGGCCTTGGGTGACTATCTGTATAAAGTTTGCACATTCTCCCTGTGTCTGAATGGGTATCCTTTGGGTGCTCCTGTTTCCTCTCACACACCAAAAATTGCAGGTTAAATTGATTTGCCATGCTAATTGACCATTTGTGCCAGAGGGATCAGCAAGGTTATTATATGAGGTTCTGGGGGTAGGCTTGGTGGGATTGTTGTCAGTGAAGACTTGATGGGCTGAATGGCCTCCTTCTGCACTGTAGAGATTCTATAATTCATCTGCTGTGAAGAACATTCAGAAATGGATGAGAACAATATAATTTATATTTGAATTCAGATTGTTTGCACTTAATGTACTGTAGGTGGTGCTGTTTTCTGTGCCGACAGTGCCAAGGAAGTGCAACTCAGACTTTAGCCATAGTTATTAATATAACTATCATTGCATCAACGGAGGAACACCATGACACTTATGTTATTAACAGATATCAGAAATCATACAAATTCGTCAGTGTGTTTACCAATGTTATTCTTTTTGAACTTTATAAAAATGGTGTTTCCAGTCCAATTGTGGCTATCAAAATAACTGCAGTTTCAAAAATAAAGCGGAAATCTGATCTGCTTTGGTTGAATAAACTTTCTTCATAGTCACTAGTAAAAGAAACAATTTTTCAGATTGCAGCCAAAGTGAAGATTTGTTGAAAATATTTAGGGCTTTTAGAAATTTGCATCATTTACAGGATATGGCCATACTAGTCTGGAAATATGCAATCTCGTCTGATCTCAGAAGCTAAGCAGACTCAGGCTTGGTTAGTACATGGATATCCATTTATATAATCATTGAATAAAATACCCCAGGAAGCCATTCAAACAATCATGTCTACACCGGTTCTTCAAATCAGTAAGTCCCTCTGTCTCACCTTGTCTCTGCAATTTTGTCTCCTTCAAGTATTTATTAAATTACATTTTGAAAGATACTGTTGCATCTGTATCTAGCACCCTATCAAGCAGCATGCTCAAAATCTTAAAAACTCATTATCTAATCAAGTGTTCTCTCATGTTGTCTCCAGTTCTTGTGCCAGCTACTTTAAATCTGCACTCTCTAGTTATTAACCCTTCAGCTATTGGAAATAGTTTTATTTGCTCTATTGAAGCCCTTTATAATTTTTAGTAGCTTCATCAAATCTCCCCTAGCCTTTTTCTGCTCTAAGTAGAACAATACCAACTTCATGAGTCTTATCATAGAATCACAGAATCCCTGCAGTACAGAGGAGGCCATTTGGCCCATCGAGCCTGCTATCCCGTGCAGGCTATATCCCCGCAAACCCAAATGTTTACCATGCTAATCCCCCCCACAGTATGGTCAATTTAGCATGGCCAATCAACCTAACTCGCATATCTTTGGACAGTGGGAGGAAATTGGAGCACTCAAAGTAAACCCACGCAGAGATGGGGAGAATGTACAAGTTCCACACAGACAGCGACCCAAGGTCAGAATTGAACCTGGCACCCTGGCACTGTCAGGCAGCAATGCTAACCACTGTGCCACTGTGCTGCCCTCATCCTTGGCACCATTCAGGGAAATTTCTGGTAAACCTGAAAATGAGTTATGATGACCATGCGCTGGGGCCACAGAGGTGCCTGTAGGCCTGGGAGTAGAGGGACACAGCTCCTTGACATCCTGGCAGTGGGTCCTAGGCATATGCAGGGGATTCTGGCAAGAGATGTCACTCTCCTCCATTGGTGAGTTCCCTTTCTATATATGGGGAATGAGATGTTCCCCTTGCCTCCAGGGAATTCTGATGTCCATAGGAAGGATCCTGATGTCCATTGGGAAGGATCCTTAAATTTAAGCTCATTGTATTCTATCCTCACCCATCCAGCTGGCTGTGTGATTCTCGCCAGCACTTTGGAATTACACAGATTGCTATTTAATCAGGTGAGAAAAGACATCTGTGAAGTTGACAAGTTTCACACAGCTTTCATGCCTGGAGCCAATACTCTTTTGAGAAAATTACACACTTTATATCCTCCTCACAACTTACTTCACTGCTTATCTTTGTATCATCAGCAAACTTGGCTAAAATGTACTTAGTCCATTCTATGGTCATTAATATGAATTGTAAATTGTTATGACCCCAGCACTGATCTCTGTAGCACTCCAGTAAATGTAGTTTGCTAACATGAAAGTGACACATTTATCCCAATTCCCTGTTTCCCGCTAATTAGCCAATCCTCTACCCAAGCTAATTTAGTACCCCTACACCATGGGTGGGATTTTCCAGCCATGCTTGCCCCAAAACTGGAAAACCCTGTCTAAGGTCAGTGGACACATGCATGATTTGCCCCCCTCCCTCTACAATTCTAATGGCAGGTGGGATGGGAAAATTCTGCCCCATGTGTTCTTATCTCATGCAGTAATATTATATGTGGCACCTTATTAAAAAAACTTTCAGGAAATTCAATTTCTCTACATCTACAGGTTCCCCTTTATCCACGCTACTTCTTACATATTCAAAAAATGCAAAAGATTTTCAATGATAATTTCCCTTTGATACAACTTTTGTTGACTCCTTATCCTATGTTGATTTTTTAAATGTTCTTCCTTAATAACGGATTCTAGCACTGACAGGTCTTAAGCTAACTTTTCTTTCTCCCTCATTTCTCAAATAGTGTTGTTACATTTGTGCTTTTCCACTCTGCTGAAACCTTTCCAGAATCTACACGTTTTGAATGATTACAGCCACTATCTCTGCAGCCACTTCATTTCAGTCCTCATGATGTTAGCAATTAGGTCCTGAGGACTACCAGCCTTTTGTTCCATTAGTTTTCCAGTACGTTTTCTCTCATGGTCTTGTGGGGTGGCATGGTGGCATAGTGGATGACACTGTTGCCTTACTGTCCATGTGGAGTTTGCACATTCTTCCCATGTCTGCCTGGATTTCCTCCAGGTGCTGCAATTTCCTCCCATACTCCAAAGATGTGCGAGTTGTGTTGATTGGCCAGGCTAAATTGTTTCTTAGTGTCAGGGTGTCTAGCAGGATAAATACATGAGGCTACCAGGATAGGGCCGGAATGGGATTATTGTCGGTGCAGGTTTGATGGGTCGAATGGCTTCCTTCTGCACTGTCATGATTCTATGTGATTGTTTTACATTCCTACCTTCCTTTAGCCTCATGATTTTCTTCTATTTTTGAAATGCTTTTTGTCTTCTACTGTGAAGACAGATATAAAATACCTGTTCAAAGTGCTGCTGTTTCCTTGTTTCCACCGTTAATTCCCCAGTCTCATCCTCTAAGGAATCAGCATACCTATTTTTTTTCCTTTTTATGTACTTGTAAAGCTTTTACTGTCCATTTTTTCTTGCTAGTTTCTCACGTTCTAATTTTTTTTTCTGTTCTAATCATCGCAGCATTGTACAATTTTCTTTCAAATTTGATATCATCCTTAACTGCCAAGATTTTTGAAGGATTAATTACCATTTACAACATATTATGAGTAAAACCTTGAATTTAGACATTTTATGATATAATACAGATGGAGAAATTTGCAAAGTAAATTCAAGATCAAAAGCAGCAGCAACGACAACAACAACTTGTGCTCACACAACCCATCTCTGTGGTGGGCTATCCAGGGTGGATGCTTTGAGTCATTGGCTGCCTGCTGGATCTTCTGATCCTGCTAGGGGTTCGATGGGCTTTTGCATGATGTCTATGTTCCGTGCTGGGGAACTCACCGCGGGGGATCATCTTCAGCAGGACTGGAAGGCCTTGTCGACTGGAAGGGCTGGAAAGTCCCACCCAGTGTCTTTAGTGGAATGTCCCATAGTGTTTCACAGGAGTATTATCGCTCAGATAATAAGCACTGTAAGGTAATATTGAGGTAGGTGATTCAAAAGCTTGATCAAATAAATTTTAAGGAGGAGAGAGACAAAGAGGTTTCAGGAAGTAAGTCCAGACCTTAATGCTTAGGCAGCTGCCGATGATGGAGTGATGAAAATTAAATGCCAGTTGGTAGGTGGTAAGTATAGGACTGGGTGCTGATGGAGCCTTAAAGAGTGACCAGACCTAAGACCAGAGCAGGACCGGGAGCCAGCATGAAAAAAAGTGGTCACCTTGGTAAGTAGGACTTGGTGAGCATTTCTGCTGTGCTTAATAGACTGGAGAAAATTAAGGTAAAGGGAGTAATTTGATGGCATGTTCTGACAGGGCAGTTTGGCTCATAAAATGCTCCTTCTGTGCGATGTGGGAAGTCGGGGACAGTTCCAGTGTCCAGGGTGACCACTTGTGCAGGAAATGTCACCAACTGCAGCCACTCAAATCCACGTTTCAGAGCTGAAACTGTGGCTGTTCCACAAGGCAGAAAACTCTGTATGTACAGTGAGGTGGTCACACCACAGATTAACAATGCACAGACAGAAAGGGGATGAGTGACTATCAAATGGATTAAAAATGCTAGGCAGTGGGGAGTGAGATAAGGGGGTTGGGGAGTTGATTAAAAAAAAGAGTGGGAAAGCAATAGTATTGGGAGATTCTATCATATGTGGTTCTGCAGATCCAGATGTGATACTGGTATGGTATGTTGCTGGCTGGTGCCAGGGTCAAGGATGTCATTGAGTAGCTGCAGGACACTCTGAAGGATGTAGATGAACATCCAGAGTTTGTGTTCCATATCAGAAAGAAATAGATAGATGTCTAGACTCTGAAGGCATCAAGTGATGCAGGGAGAGACAAGAATGTGGCAATGCAATGATCATATTGAATGACAGAGTAGGCTCGAAGGGCCAAATGACCTACTCCTGCCCCTATGTCTGTTTCTAACAGAAGCCAGCATTGGAAGAATACAAAATTATGAGACAGTTGTCAGGGAGAAGAAGGTTTTCAGGAAAAGAAAATTGATCATATTGACTTGAGGTAATGTTTAATTCTCTGTATCTTTACTGATTTTTTTGAAAGCATTAAAGTTATCGGTGTGCTACTGTTGGAGTAAATCTATGTTCCTCAGGTGCTTCATTGCATCTAGCAGACTGCCAGTACTTGAACAGTGCTGGTAAATGAGAATTAAAGCAGTCAATAAAAAAGTTCAATTGACTGCTTTGTGTGGAAGTATTGCTTCACCACTTGGAATCTCTATGGAGTAAGATTGACAGCTCTTGAGAAATCATTGTCATGAATCTAGAAATTCACTGCACATTGTAGGATGATATCTCACTGGAAGTCCATCTGAAGTATTATCAATTTTCTTTAATTATAGATTTTCCAATACAGGCTACAGTGATGGTAGGCCAGATCCAATTCTTTGTCACAATTCCTTGCTCTTAATGTTTAAATTCCTTCTTTGTGTGGGGATGAATTTCTACATTCATAAAGATGAAAGCAGAAAGGTCAGTGCTGAGGAAATGCACCCACGGTTCTGCTTTCAGCCAGTCTCTGCATCAGTTAACTCCCGCGGTGGATGCTGAGCAGTACATTTATACTTTGTCCCTACAATATGGGTGAAAGCAAATCCTTGATAGCTCTTTCTCTTGTTTCATGTTTTGCAAGTGTCTGGCCTTGGTTTGACAAGTTCCCGTGGCAAATGTGAAAGCTGGATGGAAGAAGTAAAGTGGATTATAGCTTACAATCTTTTGCTAAGACTTCTTGGTGTTACTTTGTATTTCCTCTGCAAAACTTTTAGTTTGAAGGAGCGGCACAGTGGCACAATGGTTAGCACTGCTGCCTCACAGCTTGAGGGATTCAGATTCAATTCCTGGCTTGGGTTATTATCTGTGTAGAGTTTCCACATTCTTCTCACATCTACATAGGTTTCCTCCGAGTGCTCCAATCTCCTCCCACAGTCTAAAAATATGCACAGGTTAGGTTGATTGGAAATGGTAAATTTCCCCCAAGTATCAGTGGGGCTAGTAGGGTAAACATGTGGAGATAGGGGTTCGGTGGGATTGTACTCAAAAGGCTGAATGGCTTCCTTCTGCATTGTCGGAATTCTAAGTATAATTATGTCTTTTGGAATTGGGGGAATCTTTTCCTCTGTTTAGCATTTTTAGCAGAATGGCAAATTATAAATTCATCAACTAATATAGCAAACTGAGGAGAATACATCTCGAGATAACAATGTTTATTGCTACTCACATATTACTCTTTTTAAGATGATTTGATCGATTCACTTTGAGTACATAGCTTCTTTTCTTCATTTTCTCATGAGATGTGGGCATTACTGGCAAAGCCAGCATCTGTTGACCATTCCAGTTGCACTAGAATCAAATATTTCAGAAAACAGTTAAGAGTCAAGAGTCAATCACAATGTTATGGGTCTGGAGTCCTATGTACTTCAAACAAGGTAAGAATGGCAGTTTTCGCGTCCTGAAGTGAATTAGTGAATCAGCTAGGTTTTTGTGGCAATTGCTGATTATTGATTATTCCATGGTCACCACGACTGAGACTAGAGGAAGGATTTTCCAGCAGTGCTTGCCCCAAATCCCACCTGAGGTCAATGGACCTTTGCATGGTCTGCCCCTGCCCATTACAATTACTGTTGCAAGCGGGACAGGAAAATTCCACCCTTAGGCTCAGATCCCACCATGGTAGACGATAGAATTGAAACCATGTCCCCAGAGCGTTAGTCTAGACCAGTGAGTTTACCACTATGCCACCAACTTGTTTTTGAGTAAAAAATACTCAATAATATGAAAAATGTAGCGCTCACCTTTAGCCAAATACAGGGCACAATATTTGATCATGAAACTACAACTTTCTAAATAAGATTTTTTAAAATGTAAACACACTTTATGAATCTCAAACTTTAAAAGCAAAATAAAAATCCCAAGATAGCAGACACAACAGATCTTGTCATCCGCACTGAGGATCAGTGTCATTCAACTAATCTGTATGTATCCCAAATGGCCAACTGCATATAGGCTAGTTTATGAGGACATTAATTATGTGTTCAAGTGATGGCAAATGATTTTAATTCTTGGTCATTACTGTCATAACCACTTCCAAGTCTGAACAAAATGATAGTAATTTGATCAAAACATTAAGAGACAGCACGAATAAATAAAGAGAAAATGTGTTCAGATAACCTTTGAAAAAATTGTCCTCAGGGCGCTGCTAGGTGACACACGGCTCACATAGCTGTCTCACAGCAACAGGAACCCGGGTTCAATTCCGGCCTTGGGTGACTGTGTGGAATTTGTACATTCTCCTTGTGCCTGTGGGAGTTTCTGCCAGGTGCCCCAGTTTCCTCCCTCAGTCCAAAGATATGCAGGTGAGGTGGGTTGGCCAAGCTCAATTGCCACTCAGTGTCCCAGGATGTATAGGTTAGGTGGATTAAATAAATGGTGATACGGGGTTGGGTGGAGAGGTGGGTCAGGGTGAGATATTTGTTCAGACAGTAAGATGGGCTGAATGGCCTCTTTCTGCACTGTGGGGATTTGATGGATCAATGATAACATTTGGGAGAAATGCAAATGTTTGGAGATTTCCGTCATGTGTGTTTAAGGTCAAAGTGAACTTCAAATAATCGGACAGGTCTGAGAAGAAACTAGCCTGATTTTCTTCTTTTGAATTAGTGGAAAGGAATTGGGCTGTGCCCAAGTAATGCAATATCCCCTTGTGAAAATCTCTCCATTACACTCACTTCTAGAACATGGTTAAAACACTTGAAACATTGGACAGTATTTTCAGGCAGTTGTGGTCCAAACATTCTGGCCCTGGCTGATGTGCTGGTTTCCCAACAATGTTCCTGGCACCAGCCATTTTAGAAGGAGCAATTTTGGAACCTAGTAAGACTTGCTGAGCCCACAAGCTAGCCAGCCAAAATAGGTTCTTTAAAGCCTTATTAAGGATACTGACAGGCAACCGACTTGGATTTTCAGTTTCCCAGTGCGCTGGGGTCAGTTTATCTGCCTGGAAGTGGCACCCTGCAGCAGATCAGGGCAGTGGAGGTGGAGATGGAGGCAGGGGGGGAAATACCCTAAATGTGCCTACAGTTCCTCCTTGCCTGCCTCCCTGCCTGGCTGGGAGTGCAACGGAAACCCACTGAATAGAAGGATTTCACCCTGTAGAGGTGCTTTTCTTGGTTTTGTTTAACTTTTTAAATAGGTTGGCAAGAGGGCACATCCATGTTGAAGCACCCCTTTCCTTCCCCTTTGCTGCAACTTGTTGCTCCTCTCAAGCTAGAAGGCTCCTGTCACCCTTAATGGGGGAGGAAAACTATCTCCATGCCAATTAAGGGAGATTGCTACATGAAAATCCCAAATCAGGAATTGCTTCTCCTCTGCCCCTCCCAAATCCCATAAGCAGTCTCACAATATCAGGTTAAAGTCCAACCAGTTTATTTGATAGTAAACCCACAAGCTTTCGGAATTGGCGTTGTGAGACTTCTTACTGTGTTTAGCCCAGTCCAACACCAGCATCTTCAAATCATGACCCCCAAATCCCACCAGGGTAAATTCAGGATCTGGGATTAGCCTTGACTCCAGTTTCCCCTCCAGAGAGAATATTCAGCCCATTGCAATTCTTGGTTTTGGAGAAAACTGAAATTCAGGGAATCCTCAAGGAAAAAATTTGAACCACAAAAGGTAGCTAACAGTTGATTTCAGGAGACATAAAGACCATGATTCTCCCATCCCACTGCATTAATATTTTAACACAGTGAGTCGGGAGATTCTCACATCAGCCAATTCACAGTGTTTGTGCCCATTTTGCACTGGATTTCCAGCAGTCTCTGCTCTGTGCCGGAAATTGATAGGGCAATGCAAAGATCATTTACATGGTCATTTAAATATAATTTGACTGAGATTAGTAGACCCAGGACTGAAATCTCCAGGCCGCTAATATCTTCTCCCCCACCCCAGAGTGTTTCACTCTGGCGGGGTTTACACTAGCTTCCCACTAACAGGCAGCCTAACCCCACAGAAATGAAGTGGGGATACTCGGGATCCACTGAAAGTCGAGTGGAGGAGGGGGGGGCATGGCCCTTAGGCATTGGCACCCTGGCAGTGCCAGCCTATGCCCCGGCACTGCCACAGGCAAAGTGTCAAAGACCAGGGGGCATCTTGGCACTTTGCCAAGTGCCAAGATGCCCCTTGGCACTTGGCCAAGGTGGGGGAGGGGGGTTATGAAGGCAGAGCCTGATGGGAGCAAGGCAAAGGGTTGATTGGTGGGCGTGAGAGGTTCCGCTGCCACTCTGCAGGTAGGATTGGTGGGGGAAGCAGGAAGGCCGGCGTTTGGTGTGTCATTCATGGGGGTGGTCAGCCTGTTGGGGGTAGGGGTCGACACTGCAAGAAAGGATCAGGACTATGGGGGAGGGTGGCGTTACTATCAGGAAGGTGGAATTGGTGGAGATTGCGGGGGGCTGGGAGGAATGTGGTCAAGGCTGGGCCCGGAAATGATTGGGGGGAAGCAGCGATCAGGCCTGGGGGGAGGGTCAGGATAACCAGCAATGTGGGGGCTGCGGGACTGGCCAGCAATCGAGCTGACCAGCAATCAGGAGCCTGGCAGTGCAGGGCCATTGACAGATTGGTGCATGTACAGTAGCCCATTCAGTGCATAGATTTCAGCCTCTCCAGCGGGGATAGATCCTGCCCCCTGAAATTTAATGATATTCACTCGGGTGGCCTCCGCAGTGCACAGAGATTCTTCTCTGAGCTCCCACTGAAAAAAACAGCATGAATTACTTCACTTTTCACGCAAATCCAACACATAGAATTTTTTTGGGAGAATTCCACCCAACTTATAATAAAATAAATCATAAGATAAAGAAGAGAATCAATCTGACCTCTGATTGACCTGAGGATTAGCTGCAGGCTAATGTTCTCTAATATTCCTCAAGAAGGCAGAACAATTACATGCTGTGGCCTTAAAGTGACTGTCTAATTACACACAGCTGCACTTTAGCAGCAAAATAATGCATATCAAATCCTATACGAGAATGCTCTTCTCCTTATAAAATAGCGTATTCTGCGACTTAGCATGTGCAGTCTTATAGGACACCATTTAATGCAAAAATGAATTGAAGGGGGACATCATGACATGGTGGCATTTGTAAAAGACCCAAGGCATTTAAAGAAAAACACAAAATGCTTGAATTCAACTGCTGAATACTCAGCAGTTCAGACATTATTTGTACATTGAAATTGAGTTAATGCTTCAGATTGATGACGGCCGCTTCACCTTGTAAAGTCTACGTGAGTGATGTTACTGGCCGTTCATGCCATGCTCCCACTGCGGCGAGTTTGGAGAATTTCGCGCCCAGCCAAATCTCGGTTCACTGCAATGGAATGGAAAAATCCCACTCACGTGAACGGTGGTAACATCCCAGCTTACGAGTCAGACGGTGCAGTTCAATACTACTACTGCTTAGTATGCCAATATTTTACAATCACTCCCTGAATCACTGACTGACTGTCTTAACATTGCAAAGACTTAGAGTGGAATTCTACAGCCCCATGAGAGCGGGATGGGAGCGATTCTGGAAAATGTGGCAAGACGTTCAAGAATCCAGTGGCTTTGACGGGAGTGGAAAATACCAGCTAGCAGACAAACCCTAATTGTTGAGACTTAAGGCATGGGGCGATGGCTGAGGACCTGATTCGTTTCAAAAAGGCTGACATGAAGACACAGTTTTGATACTGAATGAAGGTATGAGCCTTGTATGTGAAGATAATTTTCCTCTTCTGTTTTCATCATCATTATTGGATGTGGAATGGAGCATTCCAGTAACTGACCAAGACCCTAAATGATGGAGTAAAAAATATGCTCGATTAATAAATTCAACAACATAACAATTTGCATTTATATAGCCTCTTTAACATTTTAAAAATCTCAAAGTGCTTCATAGGAAATGTTATCAACCAATATTTAACTCTGTGTCACTCAATGACTAGGTGCACCATGCAGCATTATGCCCAGTCATTGCAAATAAGAAGATGCAGACTTCATCCTTTGTTCTGCGGTGAGTTATTTTTGGATAATTACCTGGATGGGAAACGATGAGAAGGATATGGGCTAAATGGGGGTAACTGGCACTAGCTGCAAGGGCACCATGTTCAGAATGGACCGGTTGGGCCAAAAGACATATTTCCATGCTGTATTCCGTGCTCTATGACTCTATGACTGTTCTTCGTTAGGTGGAAGTGGAAGTCTTGTAACTGGTTTTAGGCAAAGGATTGAAGAAATGGTCAATATGATTATGTAGGGACATTGGGTGAGACAGGATTGGGCTCACCTGAAGTGCCTCACACAGTGTAATAGCCTAGCAAAAGTAACTGAGCTTACACATTGACAATAGCTACTCAGATGAGGCACCAGGAAATTTGTTGCTGCATCTTCAAAATTAGCCTGAATAAAATTGCAGTAAATGGGAAAAATATGTGTTTTAAAGGAAATTAATTCCTGATTTAAACATATTTCTGTTACTCATCCCAGGTTTGTTTCATTTTTAGCTTGTTTGTACCTATAGGCAGATGTGTTATATGATATATTCCGTATGCCTGTACAGAGTTAGACATCAAGTTGTGCATAATAATGAAACGTCTATAATAGTCTTGATGTTAACCCCTGTATATCTATTTTGTAATCCATGTTCTGGTGTTTGTGGGTGGTTCAATTTCACTTTTAAATTACATAGCAGCATCTTTTATAGTACGCATCTACAGCACACATTGAAATAAAGGTGAATAATATTGCGCTTTTTCTGTTCACACATGATACTCACCAATGAATTGTATTTGAAATCTGTTCATTGTGAGAGAGAAATGTTACTCCAAATGTGCGCAGTTCAGTCTCATCAGTATCAAATAAGCTGAATGACAAGGTTTGTGGTGATACTGGTTAAGGAGAAGAGTTGGCCCAATTCCAAGATTTAGCAGATCTCTGAACTTATTTTCACTGATTCTCAAGACATGTGTGGCACTGGCAAGGCCGAGTTCCCTGGAAAGGGTGAGTCCTGATTTTGAATTCTGGGATCGAAACTTTCACCTCAACCTGCACACTGGCTGGGAGGGCAAAAGTTTAATAATACGAACAGAAATAGTGGAAACACTCAGCACATCAGGCAAGATCTTTAGAGGGAGAAACAAGATGGGTGGCACGGTGGCACAATGATTAGCACAGCTACCTTACAGTGCCAGCAACCTGCATTTAAGACCTATGGACAAGCAGCATGATTAACGACCCCATGCACTCCAGACATTCTCTTTTCCACCTTCTTCCGTCAGGAAAAAGATACAAAAGAACGAGGTCACGTACCAAGTGACTCAAGAACAGCTTCTTCCCTGCTGCCATCAGACTTTTGAATGGATCTATTTCACATTAAGTTGATCTTTCTCTACACCCTAAGCTATGACTGTAACAATACATTCTGCACTCTCTGATTTCCGTCTCTGTTAATGATATGCATTGTCCATATAGCGTGCAGGAAACAATATGTTTCACTGTATGCTAATACATGTGACACTAATAAATCAAATCAAACCTGGGTTCAATTCCACGTGGCTGATTGTATGTGTGAAGCTTACATGTTCTCCCCATGTCTGTGTGCATGTCCGATGATGCTTGGATTTCCTCCCACACCCCAAAGATGAGCAGGTTAGATTGATTAACCATGCAAAATTGCTCTTTGGTATTAGGGGATTAGCAGGATAAATGTATCACTTTACAGGGATAGGGGTCTGGGTGGGACTACAGCTCAATGGGCCAAATGGCCTCCTTTTGCACTGTTAGGATTGTGTGATTCAATACTCCAGGTCTCAGACCATCTGAAATGTGTTCAACTTCGCTGATGAACGTCAACATTTAACATGATTAGGCTTTCTTTGTGGCCAATCATGGGAAATAACAGTCAACAGTTTATCTTGACTTCCTTGGCTGTGATGAAACCACGGTCAGACAGGGACAAGGCAAGCTCATTGTACTAGGGGTGTGCTAATGCCTGTGATTGTGTTTTGCCGAGGCTAATGTAGAGGAAAGGCTCAGAGTTGCCAATGAGATTGAACAGAGACTTTACTTGATGCAATTTTTCAAAATCATCTTGGCTTTTTGGCTAAGGTGAAGCGTTAGATGAAGCTCGGGAGGGAGTGCAGTGCCTCAACATATCAGCTTGGATCTTGTTTGATGGAGCCCAAGATGAGTTGTAAAGTCTTGTCTTGCCAGTTTGGAACTTGTTTTTCCCTCATGTGGAGACCATGATTGGGTTCAATTGGAACTGCCCTTGGAATTCAAAATCAAGTAGCCAAAGGTGGCACGATATCACAGTGACGCAGTGGTTAGCACTGCTGCCTCACAGCGTCAGGGACTTGGTTTCGATGCCTGGCTTGGGTCACCGTCCGTGCAAAGTCTGCATGTTCTCCCAGTCTCTGTGTGGGTTTCCTCTGGGTGTTTTTTTTTCTTGCCACAGTCTGAAAGATGTGCTGGTTAGGGGCATTGGTCATGCTAAATTGACATCAGTATATCCGAACAGATGCTGGAGCATGGCACCTAAGGCATTTTCACACCAACTTCATTGCAGCGTTAATGTAAGTCTGTTTGTGACACTGATAAATAAGTAAAATACACTCGTAGCTAGGGTGTAAGAAAGATCAACTTTATGTAAGGTGGGTCCATTTAAAAGTCTGATGGCAGCAATGAAAGAAGATGATATTATAGAACACAGAACATAGAACACTACAGCGCAAACAGGCCCTTCAGCCCACAAGTTGCGCCAATCATATCCCTACATACCAGGCCTACGTATAACCTTCAATCCCATTAAATCCCATGTACTCGTCCAGAAGTCTCTTAAAAGACCCCAACAAGTTCACCTCCATCACCTCCGATGGCAGCCTATTCCACTCACTCACCACCCTCTGAGTGAAAAACTTATCCCTGACACCTCCTCTGTACCTACTCCAAAGTAGTGCAGCACTCCCTCAGTACTGACACTCTGACAGTGCAGCACTCCCTCAGTATGATCCTCTGACAGTACAGCATTCCCTCAGCACTGACCCTCTGACAGTGCGGCACTCCCTCAGTACTGACCCTCTGACTCTGCAGCACTCCCTCAGTATTGACCCTCTGGCAGTGCAGCAGACCATCTGACAGCACAGCACTCCCTCAGTACTGCCCTCTGACAGTGTGGCACTCAGTACTGACCCTCTGACAGTGCGGCCTCCCTCATACTGACCCTCTGACAGTGGCACCCTCAGCACTGACCTCTGACAGTGCGGCACTCCCTCAGTACTGACCTCTGACAGTGCGGCACTCCCTCAGCACTGACCCTCTGACAGTGTGGCACTCAGTACTGACCCTCTGACAGTGCGGCACTCCCTCAGTACTGACCCTCTGACAGTGCAGCAGACCATCTGACAGCACAGCACTCCCTCAGTACTGACCCTCTGACAGTGCGGCACTCCCTCAGCACTGACCCTCTGACAGTGCGGCACTCCCTCAGTACTGACCCTCTGACAGTGCGGCACTCCCTCAGTATTGACCCTCTGACAGGGTGAATCTTCATTGTCTCACCAGTCCCTATATAGATCTGGGATAAAATTGGGAGTGGCAGTGCTGAGAGTTTCACAGTCTGCTTAAAAACCCTTGGATGCCTGCATGCTTCTGAGTGAATTAACATTCTACATCCCTAGAAATAAAATTACTTGACACTTCAAGCCTCATCCATCTGAAATGTGGTCAACTTCACTGATCAATGCCAACAGTTTACATGACTGGGGGAGGGTGGCACAGTGGTTAGCACTGCTGCCTCGCAGCACCAGAGACCCAGGTTCAATTCCCAGCTTGGGTCGCTGTGTGGAATCTGCATATTCTCCCCGTGAGTTTGTGGAGTTCCTGTAGGTGCTCCAGTTTCCTCCCACAGTCCGAAAGAAAGACCACGATAAATTATCCCTCAGTGTACCCGAATGGGTGCCAGAGGATGGCGACTAGAGGATTTTCACAGTAACTTCATTACATTAGTTACTGTGACATTAATAAATAATTTTAAAATGTGGTCAACTGTGAGAAATAACAGTCAATAGTTTTATCAATTTCATTCAGGTTGAAATAAAAATCTTTTGCAAATTCAGAGGTTGGAACAGTTAATAGATGGACAGATTCCTCCTGCTGTGTGGGTTGAGGTGACAAGAAGGAGGCCGGAGGAAGGTATGCTAATAAGCACGTATTATGCAAATATGCGTCATAGGCTAATGAGTGCGTGATATGCTGATGAGGCGTATGCTAATATGTACGCTATGCTAATGAGGCAGTGGCGGAGCTGTGTCTGCGCTGGGATTAGGAGGGAGAGAGAAGGACGGAGCTCCTGTGAAGAACAACATTTAAAAGGAGAAGCGGAGCGGAGTCAGCTCAGGGCTGGGAGCCGGGAACACACTCACGGAGCAGTGTGCAGCTAGCCAGCAGCGGAGCACTCGGATTGCCAGCAAGACAAGAAGAAATTTAAACAGGGGGGAAAAGAAACACTCACAAGACACAGACAGTGAGTGAAATGTTTTCAATTATTAATGTGGAGAGAGAGAGGGCAGAGAGGAGCAGGCAAGAAAATGCAGAGAGGGGTTTGTTTTAAAACCTTAGTGTGATGGGACATGTGGGAAAGGGGGAACATTGAGTGGGAGTGTGGCCATGGGGGGAAAAGGGGACACTTAGTGGGAGTGTGGCCAAGAGAGAAAGGGGAACACTTAGTGAGACTGTGACCATGGGGGAAAGGGGAATAATTAGTGGGACTGTGACCATGGGGGAAAAGGGGGACACTTAGTGGGAGTGTGGCCAAAAGGGAAAGGGAGACACTTAGTGGGAGTGTGGCCAAGAGGGAAAGGGGGACACTTAGTGGGAGTGTGGCCAAGAGGGAAAGGGGGACACTTAGTGGGAGTGTGGCCATGGGGGAAAAGGGGGACACTTAGTGGGAGTGTGACCATGGGGGAAAAGGGGGACACTTAGTGGGAGTGTGGCCAAAAGGGAAAGGGAGACACTTAGTGGGAGTGTGGCCAAGAGGGAAAGGGGGACACTTAGTGGAGTGTGGCCAAGAGGGAAAGGGGGACACTTAGTGGGAGTGTGGCCATGGGGGAAAAGGGGGACACTTAGTGGGAGTGTGACCATGGGGGAAAAGGGGACATAATGGGAGTGAGGCCAAGAGGGAAAGGGGAACACTTAGTGAGACTGTGACCATGGGGGAAAGAGGGATATTTAGTGGGACTGTGACCATGGGGAAAAAGGCGGACACTTAGTGGGACTGTGACCATGGGGAAAAAGGGGGACACTTGGTGGGAGTGTGGCCAAGAGGGAAAGGGGGACACGTAGTGGGAGTGTGGCCAAGAGGGAAAGGGGGACACGTAGTGGGAGTGTGGCCATGGGGGGAAAGGGGGACACTTAGTGGGAGTGTGCCAAGAGGGAAAGGGGGACACTT
The DNA here is from genome assembly GCA_024679065.1 of Sphyrna mokarran. NCBI lineage: Eukaryota > Metazoa > Chordata > Chondrichthyes > Carcharhiniformes > Carcharhinidae > Sphyrna > Sphyrna mokarran. Next base: position 18,643,451 of record JAGIQG010000023.1, on the reverse strand, counting down.
AGTGGAGTGTGGCCATGGGGGGAAAGGGGGACACTTAGTGGGAGTGTGGCCATGGGGGGAAAGGGGGACACTTAGTGGGAGTGTGGCCATGGGGGGAAAGGGGGACACTTAGTGGGAGTGTGGCCATGGGGGGAAAGGGGGACACTTAGTGGGAGTGTGGCCATGGGGGGAAAGGGGGACACTGAGTGGGAGTGTGGCCATGGGGGGAAAGGGGGACACTGAGTGGGAGTGTGGCCATGGGGGGAAAGGGGGACACTGAGTGGGAGTGTGGCCATGGGGGGAAGGGGGACACTTAGTGGAGTGTGGCCATGGGGGGAAAGGGGACACTTAGTGGGAGTGTGGCCATGGGGGGAAAGAGGTCATTGAGTGGGAGGTGGCCATGGGGAAAGGTGACATTGACTGGAAGTCTGGCCATGGGGAACAGGGGGGTCATTGAGTGGGAGTTTGGCCATGGGCTAAAAGGGGGTCATTGAATGGGAGTCTGGCCATGGGAGGAAAAGGTGGACATTGACTGGGTGTCTGCCCATGGGTTAAAAGGGGTTCATTGAGTGTGAGTCTGGCCATGGGGTAAAAGGGGGTCACTGAGTGGGAGTCTGGCCATGGGGAAAAGGTGGACATTGAGTGGGTGTCTGGCCATGGGGTACAGGGGTCATTGAGTGGGTGTTTGGCCATGGGCTAAAAGGGGGTCATTGAGTGTGAGTCTGGCCATGGGGTAAAAGGGAGTCATTGAGTGTGAGTCTGGCCATGGGGTAAAAGGTGGACGTTGAGTGGGAGTCTGGCCATGAGGGAAAAGGTGGACGTTGAGTGGGAGTCTGGCCATGGGGGACAGGGGGTCATTGAGTGGGATAGCTGGACATAGAGAGCGAGATTGTGGGGAAAGAAGTTGCTGCACTGATTCCAGCTGGAGGCAAGGTGAGGGGGGGTGCTGTGGTCCTAGATGAAAATAGGTCTCTGAGGATGTAGGGGAGTGAGGATAGATGGTCCCGGGATCCAGGCTGGAGAGGAGGAAGTGAGGGGTACGAGGTGCCGCAGCTTCACCAACCCAGCAAACTCTGAACTGGCTCGCCCTGAAACTGCGGAGACTGGCAGCGTCAGCGCTGCGAGAAGCCAGTGAATGAGAGCTTTCCGGCCGCTTAAGAATTGTGTTCTCTTCCCCTCCATACTCTGTTGGAGAGGATGGAAAGCCTGGGAAAGACTGATTTGGGGTGGGGGGTGGTGGATTACGGAAGAACAGATGGGAGACTTCAACTATGATGAAATTGCAATAAATCTGTCAATGTGTTCCTAATAGTTTTTCAACAAGGGCAAATTAAGCATTTTGTAACGTCGCCTGTGCTGACCAGTCACTTTTTAATTAGTCATTTTTATATTTAAAAAATTGGACGTTTTTGACTTTAGGCTTTTTTAAAAAGAAATTGTTTCTGCAAAGTGTAATCCTGGTGCGAATGGGAATTCACTTTAGGTTAATCCGAGGCAATTGGAGTATGGGCGTCTCGGGATCTGCGGGCAAGGTAAAGGTGTTCCGAGTCAGAATCGGTTAACCACATTAAGGAGGGCGCAGAGGCAAACAGTTAGCAAGGGGAGAGCGGCGATGAGTGAGGAAACCTTCTGTTAGCAACGCGGTCCAGATAAAGAGAAATGAGGTGGTTTTAATCTGTATTGATTAGAATGGGAGGAAATCTGCGTGAGTAAGATAGGATGGGGGAGTCCTGTCCATATTGAAGTTCTTGTACAGTGAGTGCATTTGCTTACCTTTTTGATAATGTGCAGCAAATAGTGTTATACAGTTCTCTGCACGTCGGGGATGCTGGATCAATGCATAGCAGTAACAGATGTCTGTTTCTGTTAGTTTCCTCTACTGATGGATATAGCCAAAAGGGATCTGTTTAATTACATTCTATATGCTGCAGCTATGAAGCGAATTCGGGAGGAATAGACAGAATATGCCGGGATAGGAAAATGCCCCAAAGCATTGTTTCTTCTTGCAAATGACCTGAATTACTATCTATCCAAAAGTAATCCTGGAATCTATTCCTGGCGATATCTTTCCAGACTTTCTCCTTTTTTTTTATTTTGGCTTGTGTTTTTTTTTTCTTCTTTTAATTGCCATTCATCCTTGGGCATCTCTTTAGGGGTCAGGTTGCTCTGCCAAGAAAGAAATTGTTAGCAGTAGGGGGAAGTGGAGAACAATTGTACTGCTCAAATGTGCCTCCTAGTGGTTCCGGGATCGTCTCTGACCGTGGCCACAGAGGTACTTGTGTACGGGACCGGGAAGGCAAGGGAGGATAAATGGGATTTAAGGATATGAAAGAGCCGGGAAAATCAATATATGTTTGAAAAAAAATCAGAAAAACAACGACTGCGAGTACAATTCTGCATTTAAACAGGAGAATTGGTAAATGTAATGTGACTATCATGGGCAACCTGCAGTGTCTTTTCCAGGCGATGTAACTTATGCATCTGGTAGAACTAATCTGGTTCTAACAAATACAGAAGTATGATCATCTGTTGCGTAGCTTAACTTCCGGCATACAAAAATCTTGTGCACAAAGCAGCCAGGAAAATTAGTTTGAAAAGTGGAGATTAGAGGTACCAGCCATGAAAATAATGTGGGCGGGGAGAGGAGGGTAGAGAAGAACCCTAACCCTGCTCCCCCTTAAGAATTACCTGAAAGAATACCCCTCAGTTTTACTGGGGTCTAGATTATGTTTGTTCTCATTTCTTATCTGAAAGTTTTTTTTTGGGGGGAGGGGGTGGAAATCAATGTTATCCTTATTTGTGACTGTGTAAATGCATCCCACACCTGGATTCTGTGTTCATCCAGGATGGAAGATCAGTGGTCCAGATTGTGTAATTCCTTGGTACGTATCTTCATACTGGTTAGAAGGAACTTCAAGAAATTTCAAAAAATGTCAAGAAGTTTCAGGAAATGTCACTAATTTTGCAGCTCCTGAAACAGTTTCCCAGTGTCACAGCATTGGGTTTAATCTCGTGCTCCAACTGGGTAAACTATTCCAAGGAGAGTAGGCACATTTGAATGTCCAACTAGATGAGAATGACACATGGAGTTGTATGACTGTCACTCATGATTACAGCAGGATTTTAATGTTTTATTATGTATTACCCACCTTTGCAATGAACGTAGACGTGAAGTTTGTGATTAACAAATAGCCGTTCAAAAAGTTGAATCAGCTCATTTGTTTGTTTTTCAAGTCAATCAAATATGGGCAAACTAAATATCTGTAGATGTATGCTATAGCATTTCAATTTGTAGATCTATTAATAGATAAAGCTGTAAAACAAGCAAACCCCTGAAAGCAGCAGTACCGTACATACAAACTGTTCTTCCCTCGCTCTTCAATCCAATTATCCCTTCTCGTCTTCCGAAGGAACAGCACACTTTGTATAGTTTAAAGTTTATTGATTAGCCACAAGTAAGGCTTACATTAATACTGCAACAAAGTTACTGTGAAATATTCCCTAGTCACCACAGTCTGGCGCCTGTTCAGGTTAATGCATGTAACCAGCACGTCTCTCAGAATGAGAGAGGAAACTGGAGCACCTGGACGAAATAGACACAGGATGAATGTGCAGGCTGCACACAGGCAGTGACTGAAGCCAGGAATCGAACCCAGGTCCCCAGCACTGTGAAGCAGCAGTGCTAACTGCTGTGCTACTGCCATAGTTCCATGGGTGCTATCCCATCCACTTCTAGGTGGGCATACTTTATTTGTTAGCAGGCAGGAATGCTCGCAGCCATTCTCAGTTTGTGGCTATACACACTGTTCTCGTCCTAGAGCAGTGATCATCAATGGAAACCCTGGCTGATTTATTTTCCCTATTTCTAACCTAGGGTGTTGAGGCCAGATATTAGCAACCTGTTACAACAACATCAACTTCCACTTAACATAGAACCTTCAATGTAATAAAATGCCCTGAGGTGCTTCACAGGAGTGTTATGGAATTAAATATGGCACCAAGCCAAATAAGAGATATTTGGCCCAGTGATCAAAGGGATAGGTTGTAAGGGGAAACTTACTTAAGGAAAGTAAGGCAGTCTAGATGGAGAGATACAAGAAGGGAATTCTTACACAGTAAGAAATCGAAGACCTGGGTCAAACTCCAGGGTCATGATATATATTAGTGCACAAAAGCAGAGAATTTAACCAGTTGAGCTATTGGGGGAGCTCTCAGACCAAATCGTTTTCCACGTCAGAGCAAACGCATACATAGGAACTCGGTGACCATTGTTCTTGAAATAATATTGTGAAAGAGGAGTTGTTCTCTTATGAAGCACATATTCAGATTCCATTACATTATCAGCAGTTCTGCTGGAAAAAGTGCACGTTTTGTACGCTGAAAAGAAAATTCAGCATCTGACATTGTAATTCCCACCATGTAGTCATGTTGAGAAGGAATGCTGTTTAAACAGAGCGTGCACATCTTGCGCTGTGAGGTCTGAGTTTGGAGCTGGCCTTGATTGAGGGCAGGGATTGCAAAATCTATATTTTGTTGACATCTGGGCCTGAGCTTCCATAATGGGGACTTTGCAATCATGTATGGATCATTGGGTAATACACTGACTGAGAGGGTGGAAAGGAAAAAATGGTGCACGTTTCCCTTGGATTGAACTTTGCATTGATTTCATTGGTGGCGGACGTTGAGACTTTTGCATTTGTCTATCAGCTTCTCAAAAATAGTGCCACTACTTTTGTGTACCCACAACTGTACAAAAGGGCAAAAATAGTCTAACTTAATGTCAAAAATTAACAGTCTAATTATAGAACAAAATGTAAACAATTTCAATTGCAGAACTAAACAGATATGGGAAGAAGAAGTTGTTTTGAATTATAGTATTGGATGTTTTAAAAATCAGTCTTTGCATTTATTAAAAGAGGAAATCCAGTGGGAGTTGGTGACAATAGCCTCTTTATATCCACCTTCTTTGGTTCTCTTGTTCAAGAAGGTGAAAATCATGCCAGAATGAATATTTTCACCTTGGTGCTCTTGGAGAGCTGTGATTGTTGAATTTTAAAGGAAAGATACAAAACTCTATTTCATACTTTTAAAAATATGGATGCAGTTATTATGACCCTGAGAGCTGGTGAATCTTATTACATCAAAAAATGTGACTTTGAAAAGAGCATTCCTACAAAAGCTACAGTTTTGGAATTCTTGCTAAATGTTCTTACCCAAGCTGAATAACTATAGGCTGTCTGCCTCTGGGAAACATGGGTTCCTGATGACACAGAACCATTGAAAAGTTGTAGCACAGAAGGAGGCCATACGGCCCGTCTTGTCCATGCTGACTCAACATCACCCATATTGTGTTTCTGATTCTACATTCCCCACTTAGCCCATAGCCCTGTAACAAACAGCAGTTAGTGTGGAGATCCAGGTGCTTAGGGCCTCTGCCTCCACTACCAACTCAGTCAATAAGTTCCATACACCCACCACCCTCTGCTTTTAAAAAAAACTCTTCCTCATGTTTTCTTGCTTCTACACCCCAAAAAAAACTTTTGTGAAAATGTGCCATTATTATGGCAAAATAGGTTTATTAAGTATGAATTCATATAGATTTACCCTTGCCTTGCTGTTAAGAGCATTGTCTCTGTTAGTTATGGGGTGCAACTTTACTGCAGACCTTAGAACATAATGCAGCTTCTGACACTTAAGTGGCACACTGAGGAAGTATTTTACCAAAGGTGACATTTTTTTGGATCAGATGTTACATTGAGGTGTGTTTGTTCAGGTGTACATAAAACATGCCATGGCACTCGTTTGAACAAGGAAATCCTTCTGGTATCCGGACTAGTATTTATCCTTTAAACAGTGCCAAAAATAGGTTAGCAGTTTGCTTAACCTATTGCTGTTTGTGTAATCTTGCTGTTTACAAATTTGCTGTTGTGTTTGCCTACAAAACAATAGTGACTATGGTTCAAATGAAACAAATTTTGTCCCAACTTTGTTCTGGGGCATCCTGAGGATGTGATAGCCGCTATGTAAATGTAAGTTTGTTCTTGTTGACAAAGTATGAGTTCAAGCATGTAATATTCCCCCTTTTCAGATGCTTCTCATTCCTTTAAGGCCCCCACTATTTGCAGGGTAGATGCATTTGCTGTGCTGGTCTCTGCAGAGGTTTTGTATGTTTTAGGTTGAATAAACAATATTGATTTCAAAGGCTATTATGGATTTAATACAGGAAAATTACACTGAAGTCATTTGATACAAATAGTTATGTGAATGGGACATTAGTAACTTAAATACTACTTCCTCAGGGTACCTGAACCTGGGCAAGTTCAAAATCATTATGAAGAATGGTGTATGCTAATATTTTTTGTACTCCAGGCCATTTTTAACTTGGCATTAGAACAAACTGTGTTGAAGTATATACTACCCCCAGTGGGCTTTGTATGTACTTTGGAAATTTTAAGATCTTTAATTTGGGTAAAACGATTCATTTTTCAAACAAGAAGCTGAATTTAGTTATTGAAGGAGATTATACCCTCCCGACCAGTATTATAGGGGTAGTGTTAGCATGCTCAAGAGTTTTTGTAACGTAAATGGAAACAGGGATGGATTATATGGCCCCTCGGTTTTACTTTACCATTGAATACGATAGTTGCTGTTCTACTTTCTTGCCCTCCCCTCTCCATTTCCCTCAATTCCCTGAGAGACCGAATGATTGTCTACCTCAGCCATAAGAACATTCGATGATAGAACGTGTACACTCCCCTACAGCAGAGAATTTGATGTTGGACATGCAATGCAACTTCATCTCATCTCTGCTTGCCTTTGCACTGGGTTCAAATCATACTAGAATTTGTACAGAACCATAATTTTTAAACAGTATACAAGAAACAGACAGTTTATTGGGAATCCCAAAACCTGGGAGAACAGATCAATATCCAAGGTCACCATCGCAGATGTCAAATTGACCACCTTGAAAGTTAACCCGTGGAAAGCGACTGGCCAGAATGGGTACCCTAGATGAGGACTCAGATTGTGCATGGACCAGCTGGCTGATGTATTTGTGGACGTTTTTAACATTTCCTTCCACCAATCTAAGTTCCCTACTTGCTTCAAGAAGGCAATCACTATTTCCGTACCAAAGAGAAGCCATGTGGCATGTTTTAATGACTACTACCCGGTGGCTCTGACATCCATCATTATGAAGTGCTTCGAAAGGTTAGCCATTGCACGCATCAGCTCCAGTCTCCCAAATTGCCTGGACCCACCACAGTTCACCTATCAGTAGCCACCATCTCCCTGACCCTAAACTCAACCTTGGAACACTTAGATAACAAGGGCACTTACGTCAGACTCCTATTTATTGACCACAGCTCAGCCTTCATCACCATTATCTCAACAAAACGCAACTTCTAACTCAGTGGCCTAGGGCTCGGCTCATCCCTCTGTGACTGGACTCTAAGCTTCCTAACCCACAGTCTGCAATCATTAAGAATATTCAATATCATCTCCACAAATATCCTCAACACAGGTTCCCCCAAGATTGTGTCCTCAGCTCCTTGCCATACTCTTTATACACTTCTGACTGCAGGGCCAAATTCCGCTCCAACTCCATTTTCAAGTTTTGCCCAATACTGTGGTGGGTCAGATCACAAACGATGAGACGGGGTACAAGAAAGAGATAGAAAATCTGGTGAAATGCGTGCATGATGATAATCTCCCTCAATCTCAGTAAAATGAAAGGAATAGTCATCGACTTCAGGAAGCTTAGTGGAGGACACGCCCTGATATACATCAGCAGTGATGAAGTGGAAATGGTTGAGAGCTTCAAATATTCTAGGTGCCCAGATCACTAATAACCTGCCGTGGTCACTCCATCCTGAGATCATTAGCCCAGCAAGACCTCCACTTTGAGGAGGTTAAGATGATATTGCAGCTGTTAGTGGCCTACGGGCACATTGACACGGCAGGGTTATTGTACAGTAGTGGCAGGTCCTTTCGGGCCCTGCTAAGTAATTCAGGGCATCTTTTCATGCAGAAAGCAGAAAGGGAGACACTCAGTGCCCAGATGGCTAAGTTCCGCTGAAGGGTTCGACCACTGTAGCAAGCTGCCCCACGGGTTCAGTTAATTAAAAAAAGAGTAAAAGCAGCTGTTGGGGAAACGCCATTAAAACAAAAAACAACTTCCCCAGAAAACCTCCACCAATTTACATTTATGCTCAATCGTGACATTTCTCCCAGTGTTCAACTAATAGAAACTTTGTGAGGAATGAGAACAAAGTATAGCACACGAACAGGCCCTTCAGCCTTCCAAGCCTGAGCTGATCATGACACACTAAAGTTAAAATAAAACCTTCTGCCCTTTCTCTGACTGTATCACCTTATGATTCATAAATAATGTCAATAGTATGCTCAAAGATCAACACAATCTTTCTTCAAAGATGGACGAGTCCATTACGATTCTTATCAATTTCTACAGATATACCATGATTTCTGATGTATCACAGATCGGTACGGTTCCTGCTCTGATCAAGGCTGCAACAAAGTACAAAGGGTTGTGAACGTAGCCCAGTCCATTTCACAAACTAGTCTCCCATCCATTGACTACATTTTCTGCTCCCTCAGAAAAGCAGCCAGCAGAATCAAGAACCCCACAGAACCTGGACCTACTCTCTTCCACCTGTGAACTTGAATAAAAGAAATAATGAAAGTTTGGCAATTATTTCCATCTTTGAAGAAAGATTGTGTTGATCTTTGACTATACTACTGACATTATTTATGAATCATAAGGTGATACAGTCAGAGTAAGGGCAGAAGGTTTTATTTTAACTTTAGTGTGTCATGATCAGCTCAGGCTTGGAAGGCTGAAGGGCCTGTTTGTGTGCTATACTTTGTTCTCATTCCTCACAAAGTTTCTATTAGTTGAACACTGGGAGAAATGTCACGATTGAGCATAAATGTAAATTGGTGGAGGTTTTCTGGGGAAGTTGTTTTTTTGTTTTAATGGCGTTTCCCCAACAGCTGCTTTTACTCTGTTTTTAATTAACCGAACCCGTGGGGCAGCTTGCTACAGTGGTCGAACCCTTCAGTGGAACTTAGCCATCTGGGCACTGAGTGTCTCCCTTTCTGCTTTCTGCATGAAAAGATGCCCTGAATTACTTAGCAGGGCCTGAAAGGACCTGCCACTACTGTACAATAACCCTGCCGTGTCAATGTGCCCGTAGGCCACTAACAGCTGCAATATCTCACACACAAGAGATGGAAATAGGTGAAGTGTTAAACTAGATCTCGAGCTTTTTCCGCTTTTGGGAATGGTTGCTGTAAAATGGGAAAACTGCTATGGTGTACTTTTTGCATGTTCTATTCCTGTAATAATACAAATCAACTATAGCCTAACCTACATGTACCCACAGGAAAATCAACTTATCAGTGATACTCATAAACACCAAGCCTAAAGCAAAGATGAAACACATTAGTATAAGCAGTTTGCTGGCACACAATTAGTCCAACAGTATTTCAGCTAAATTTAAGTTGACTTTTGGGAATATTAAGCGCTCCCTACTATAAATACAAGAGCTGTTGTCACTGCATTTTTTGGCTTTTTACATATTTTTAATTTTGCTTCATTCTGGCCATTGCTTGTTCACCAGCAAAGGTGTCTGACTGTTGTCTTAAAAATAAATGACAGGAAGCCCAGGAATGGGCCATTGATTAGCCTGGTCTTTGTGACTTGTCCAAGAAGTTAGCTGAGCTGTTGGGAAGCTAAAGTGGGTGGAAGTCTGACCAAATATACAGGTAGACTGAAAATCAAATTTCTTGTAGTGGAATGCTATAATTCTTTTCCAAATGAAGCAATGGCTTGTGGTGCACAAACTGAATCAGTGATGCTCTAATTAAAAATTGTTTCTAAAAAAGTTTATAAAGTTTGAAAAGTAACATCAGTGATTCATTTGGTGCAAATTGATCAGTACTGATGCTATTTGTGACACATTTGCTTTGAGGATGTAACCATCAGTTTGGATAAATGTGAACCAATAGATGTAGTGTATTTGAATTTCCAAAAGGCCTTCAATAAGTTACATATACTGCACAAGAGTAATATGGTAGCATGGATGGAGATTGATTAACTAACACACAGTCAGAATAAATAGGTTACTTTTAAATTGGCATAGCTAATGGTATGATATAGCTCCTGCTCTGCCCAAAACTGCAAGGAACTACAAAAGGTTGTGAATGTGGGCTAATCCATCATTCAAATCAGCTTCCTATTCATTGACTCTGTCTACACTTCCCGCTGTCTTGTTAAATTAGCCATCATAATTAAAGACCTCATGCTTCCTGGGACATTCTGTCTTCCACCTTCTTCCATTGGGAAAAAGATCCAAAAGTGATGTGCCAACCAACTCAAGAATAGCTTCTTCCCTGCTGCTGTCAGATTTTTGAATGGACGTACCTTGCATTAAGTTCATCTTTGCACCCTAGCTATGACTGTAACATGACATTCTGCATTCTCTCATTTTCTCCTCTGTGAATGATGCGCTTTGTCCATGTAGTGTGCAAGAAACAATACTTTTCACTGTTACTGTGACAATAAATCATATAATAGAGTACCACAGGAATCCGTACTGGAACCTCATCTATTTATGATCTATACTAATGATTTGGATGAAGGGATCCACTATATTGTAGCCAAACCTGCTGCTAATACAAAGATAGGAAAGGAAATTGTGAGGAGGATACAGAGAGCATAAAAAGGGTAAAGGAGTGGGTGAAAATTTAGTAGATGGAATATAGTATGGAGCAATGAGAGGTTGTCCATTAAGAAGTGCAGAATATACTTAGAGTGGCAGCAGAGGGACCAGGCAGCATGCCACTGAGGTCCATTTAAGGAAAAAAAAAGATGAAATTCAATAACTCTAGACAGCAAAAATGGCAAATTCATTGAAAATGTGATGTTTGAAGACTTAATTATGTTCGTTTTGTCATTAAAGTTTGTTGCTTTCTTTGGATGGCTTCACAAGTTAAACAGAATGGGAGTAGCATACATGCGACAGGTCCGTTTGAAAGGACAAAAGGAAGGATATTTTGTCAACACACATTGAGTTCTTGTAGTCTAGTTTATAATAAATTATTCATTGGCAATTGTATTATTAAAATGATACTGCTGTGCCAGGGTTTCACTTTAGCATTTTTAATGAACAGAAATTATGTTCAAGTGGAGCTTCGCAGTAGCAGTTAGATCTTGGTGTTGTATGATCTCCATTGTCATTATTCCAATTATCTTACTTTTTGATTATCTGCCAGTGTTTTCTTGGGACCACGTCGTGAATGAAAAATTGCTTCATAGCAAACGCCTGCCCCTTCCTGTCTATCCTGAATCATCATTTCAAGCCACAAAAGACCAGAGTTCACTTTATATTTTGTATCATGCTTGTCTCCATCCCCATGCCCTTGGGCATTTTCTGCTATTTGTGTAAAGCTAGCATTTGTGGACTTGATTATCTGTCAATTTTCATTATCAATTAGGGTAAACACTCTACCATGATAAATAATAGAAACTCCACCACTCAGAACTTCAACTAAAACACTGTAAGCTCCTGTGTGTTTGGTGTTTTGCAAAACCATTCCAGCCTGCTGCTTCTATCATCCTTTCTTAAGAAATGAAATGCTTCTTAAGAATTGAAAAATATTAAAATTTGTACAAAAGGATTGTTTTTTCTTTTGCAAATATGTCATTTTCTTCCATTTTCTGAATTCCTGGACTCTCTGGGATATTGCTTCTCAGATGCCCATTATTCATGTGCAGGGTCTAACAGTGATTGAGCCTGACAGGTTAGAAGGATTTGGAAGTAGAAGGGAGGACATCACAACTGAAACCAATCTTTATCCAGCGATAGCGATCAACCACAAAATCTCTGATCAATTTTCTCTTCCCCTATCCATTTGGTGGATTCCTGCTGCTGTTCCAGCTGAGATCAGCTAACTCTGCACAGTTCAACAGATTGAACCTTCAAGCTTATTTCCCTATGTAGGTCAGCTAAACATTGGATAGACTTGCTGTGACATTGTCATTTCAGTTTTTGTTAAAGGTTCCTAAAGTCAAGACCTACATTTTAAGAAGTTAATAGTTTGGAGCCTGGCTCTTAAACCTGCATAATGTTACTGCAGTTTTGGCTCGAGTAGACAATAGACCCCTCGTACTCTTAGAGGTGGTTGAATGATTTTTTTAAAAAGAGTTTTCTTGCTGTTAGTTACATCTTTGTGACTAATAAAGGCAACATGGTGGCAGAGTGGTTAGTGCTGCTTCCTCGTAGCGGTAGGTACCCGTGTTCAATTACCAACTTGGGTCATTGTCTATCAATTCTGTACATTCTCCCTGTGTCTGCATGGGTTTCCTCCAGATGCTTCAGTTTCCTCCCACAGTCTGAAAGATGTACTAGTTAGGTGCATTGGCCATGCTAAATACCCCCTTCAGTGTGACTGGAATGTGGTGACTCAGGGATTTTCACAGTAACTTCATTGTAGTGGTAATGCATTTGTGACAAAAAAACTGTATTCCTAGTATTTTAATGTTGAATAAAGTGACTTCAATTGGTTTGCTTGGCTTCGTTTCCCTGAAGTTCTGGAAATTTGCTGTGCTTCAGACTAATTTGAGTAAGGTCATGTCACCTATGCAGCATTTGTATTAGAACCATAGAGTCTCTACAGTGCAGAAGGAGGCCGTTCATCCCATTTGAGCCTGCACCAACTCTTCAACAGAGAATCTCACCCAGGCCCTATTCCCATAATCCCACATATTTACTCCACTGATCCCCCTAGCCTATGTGTCTTGGGACGTAAAGGTCAATTTAGCACAGCTAATTAACTTAACATGCACATCTTTGGAGTATGGGAGGAAACCTATGCAGAAACACGGAGAATGTGCAAACTCCACACAGATATTCCAAGGGAAGAATTGAACCCAGGTCCCTAGCGTTGTGATGCAGCAGTGTTAACTACTGTGCCTCCCACTACTTAGTAGTTACACCTAGCATTATGTAATTGCCAACCAGATAGTCCAGTAGGGGCTTAATCTTTCATTTTTAAAAATATTACCTTGTCATTATCCAGTATTTAATGGCTTCAAGTTCCTCCCACAGAGACGGCCCCAGGGCAGCATGGTGGTACATCCTTAATATCCCAAGAAGTGTAATTTATATGGATTAGCCACGATAAAAATGTGTAGGGTTACGGGGATAGTGTCTTATCCAGCTGCTCTCCTCCACCCTCTGTCAGAGATTTAATGGCCGAAGGGCCTCAGTCTGTGTGGTAGGCATTCTGTGATTTCAGAGACGGCTGTTGACCAGTTGTTGAGACGGGCTTTACCTGACCAATACGTACTACATGTAAGTTTGGCTTTTGTTTTACTGGCAGTAGGGTATTTTAATGCTTTTTTTTGTTCCAAAGCGCAAATCAAACCATTTATAGGATATAAGTTTATATCAACACTTTCTTAAATTGGATTTAACTTGTTGCTACTTTAATTGTTGGCAGGTGGAAGATTGGGCCTGTAGGATCAACAATTTCTCAACATTCATTTATACAACAAAATCATGAATAGTTTCCCTATGTGAGTACTTATTGTGTTGCACTGTTTGTGAATAGAAGAAGTTTCTCCCTATAGGCGGAGGGAGTATCGTGGGAAACTGTTGATCTAAAGACAAACAGGTCTGTGCGAGAAAATCACTAGGAAAGGAACCTTGTTTATCTCCATCTTTTAACCAGCTTGAACATAGTGTTCCAATTATCTTAGACCGGGGAATAAGGTGTGACATGAAGCTGAAGTGAAAAAAATTTACAATGCAGTCTTAATTGGAAAAATAACTCATTAACAGACATTATAATACAAGTGACTATTCAACACCAAACAGTTTATTTGACTGCATTAGAAACAGCAGCCAAATTAATTATTGTAGGCTGAACTTTTCCAGTTGTTCCTGCTGGTGGATTTATTTTTATTAATGTCACAAATAGGCTTACATTAACACTGCAACAAAGTTTCTGTGAAAATCTGAGTTGTCACACTCTGGCACCTGGTTCAGGTAGAGCGAGAAAGAATTTAGCATCGCCAATGTGCCTAACCCAGCACGTCTTTTGGATTGGGGGAGAAAACCGGAGCACCTGGAAGAAACCCATGCAGACACGGACAGAATGTGCAGGCTTTGCACAGACAGTGACCCAGCCTGGGACCCTGGTGCTGTGAAGCAGCAGTGCTAACCACCATGCTACCGTGTTGCCCTCTAGTCCTGTCAATGCCCCCTCCACCCGCCACCGCAGTTTCCCCCACAATGGACGTGCGAACAATGAGAGAACCAGTTGACGGCAGCAGGGCTGGAAGATCCTGTCATCAACCAATGGCAGGCCGAAGCACACTATGAGGGCACGTGGAAAATTCCACCCATGGTTTCCTAGCAAAGTAACTTGTATCATAAACCCCCTATAAAGTCAACGTGCGGTGAATCATTGTGCATGAGTAGGGTGGGAGGGGAGTAACCAGGCATTATTGTTATAGAGCACTGGTGGCAAGCCATCTGCCCAGGCGGAGCCAGGGGTATACTCTGCCAATTAGTAGGGTTGGAGTGATTTTTCTATCTGACACCCTAGACTGTGTTGTGTGTATTCAATGAATGGAAATGTTTTTTAAAATTGCCCTTATTGTGGGCAGGTGTTCTTAACATATGTAGCACGCAAGCATTTGGCCCCAAGGCATCCGGAGAGTCTGCTGTTTGTTGCAGCTCATGTTTAGTGTGCTATTCCTGCTGGGCTTGGTTGCAAGAAGGCAAAATAACGACCTAGTGCTACTGAGAAGAACATTGGTCATTTGAAAGGAGCAGTATGGTCATGTCACCTGGCTAAAGCGTGATTACTTCACACCCCCACCTCCCCACAGGCATCTGAGCCAGAGGTAGAGAAAAGATCGATACTGTCTATGACCTTTGTGTACAGGCAGAGCTAACCCTTCACAGTAAGGAGCAGGGGCACCTAAAAGGGAGTGGTATGCAGGTTTTAGCACTGCAGTGCTAAATCGGTATCTGTTCAGTGTGTATGTGATCATTGAAAGAAATGAATAGGTGAAATATGGGACACTCTCTCCTGGAGGGAAAGGGAGTGTTGCATTGTCTTTTCTAATTGAAATGTGGATTCTGTACAGGTACTGTAATGCATCTGTACAGGTACTGTAATGCATGTCAATTCATGTTGATAGCCAAGAGGCAGCAGTTCCCTAAAAGTTATGTTCTATGCTTAATTTGAATTAGATTACTTTGAATATTTTAATGCAGTTTTTGAAGCATCGTATTCCAACATGTTATAAACACTAGGGACAATTAAATAATTGGGTAAATGAAGTGAATGTGGAAAATTAGATTTCATTGATAAATAGAAGAGAAAAACAATATTCTGGTAACATGCAAGAGAGTAAGATTTCTGCAAACCTTTAATTTTTTTATACCTATCTAGCCCAATGCTCTTATTCAAGTCATTGTCCAATGTATTACAGTAACAGGTTTCATTTAATGTCTCACTAAAAGGTTATGTCACCATTTGTTCAATTAATTTGCTAACATGTTGCATTGAAGATGCTTGAACAAGTATAACTGGTATCTACTTTTTAAAAGAAAATCTGTCCAGCATTTAGTGGGAATTTTTGTGTCCAATGCGCAGAGTTCAGTGCAATGTCTGGACAGGAAATGTTGGATTTCGTGCAGCCTAAGATAACTTTGGCATCATGGTTGAAAATCAACTTTGGGGGAGAACTGATGCTTTGCCAGAACAAACAAATACATCAATGAAAAATGGACTTCATGGTTCACTGCATTAGATTATCGCCTGTACATGGATAGACAGATACATACAGTTAATCGAACTGCTTTCTCAAATGCTCGATGTCAGTTTTTGAGAAGAACGGGGAGGGCGCTTGGGTTTAGTTGGATCCATGAGGCGACATGGGTCTGTTTGCTTTGGGAGTACAGCTGATTTGTTTCAAAAGCTGCCAGTGCTGAGTGAATGTATCCGGCCTATTAGAACATAAACAATGGCTAAACTCTACACTGAGTGCAACGTTATATTAGGGGGTGGGGGTGGGGTGGGGTGAGGGTTAGAAAATTCTTTTTCTTCAAAAAAAGACCACTGTTCAGGTAGTTTATCTCTCTGATGTGACCACAATGAAGTCCTGCATTTCCTGTTAAGCAAGTAACTTGTTTTGAAATTTTCTTAAACTTCATCAGGAATAGTCACCAGCAAGACGTTAATTAAATTGCTGCTTCAACAGCCAGTCTGTTATTGCTGGCTCAGGGAAGGCAAAGGCTATTATGTTTTCACAGTTATCCACTATTTCTCTTTGGCTTTTCACCCAGCAATCGAAGACTTTGTTCTGTTGTTTTGCATTTCCAGAATTCCTTTTTGAGTACATTTTCTCAGCCAGTTGGAGGCAGACGGTGTGATGGGAATCAGGAAAATTTGAAGAGTGTGTCCAACCTCTGGCTGTTTCTTTTCCCAGGAGCTGCTGGTCTCAGAGGCAAGTTGTTTGGGAGTGGCAGGGAACCAAATATGGTCACCTTGGCACCCATTAACCAGCATCATCCTAAGGTGATGGCAGTTTGTCAGAGATGCATAGGTTCCTGCTTTGTCTACAGCTTATCTGCTTGGAAGAGACAAGGACACAGTGGGAGATTGGAGCACAAGGAAATGAATATGCAGTAATATCTTCAAAAGGGCACAGTGGTTTCATTCTCAATATGTATCCACAGTGCTTTGAAATGGAAGCATTTCTCCTGAGGATGGATCCACTGATAGTTTTGAGTTTAAGGATTTGACATCAGTTTTCCAGCATTAATAGTGCATCCTTTCCTTCTCTGTTCACCTGAGTAGTGCATGTCATTCTTAGTGGGGCTACGGCTGGCCCTCCCATGTCCAATTTCTTCCTGCCACCCCTGGAGAGCGGATATGAAAGAGGCCTGTTACTTCCTCTTGTAAAATTGTGTCAGAGGGCACATCCCTAACATGAACTGGTTCTGGACCTGGAAATGACCTCCTGACTGAAAATTTAAAGCAATGAAAATTCAGGCCTTCTCTGGAATGACTGTTACCTAACTAAATGGGTGAAGAACCCATCAGTTCTCAGATTCTATACTGCTCAACAATGCCAATTGAATTCAAATAATTCTTTTGTACTTTCAAGTTCCTGCATTGTCTGATTCTCTTTAAAGGGTGATTTTTACCTTGGACCGCACAGTGGTGAAGCTTCCTGGACAATTCTAGATGTTTTCTTTGAATTGTCTTTGCTCATGCAGTACTTGCAAGTTTCAGGCTCCAGAGTAACAAATGATTCGCCAAATTTCAGAAAACAGGATTAGGGGATCATGACTTATTTGCATGAAAGTACCTCCGTTGATGGAGCTGCCACACAGAATCAGCATTTCCAACAAAAGTGAGTTTAATATTCCTCCTGCTGTCGCAGAAATCTTGGCCAGGAAGGAGTCAGTCAAATGAAATAGTTAATTTCAACGATGATGGCGAGAAAAATTCGGCACTGCTTGTGGAACTGAAGCTATTTCAGCAGATAACTCATTTACAAGGGAGCTGAACAAAATGGTACACCATAATTTGGAGGTGAAATGTTCAATCCGTCTACATTTCCCCCGCCGCTAAAACAGTCTGAAAGCTCGCTTGCTTCTTTCTTGAACAGAGATCCATCATCCTCCTCCAACTGACCAAACTTGTCACAACTTCTGCTTCCATTCAGCTTAGGTATTGTAAATAAATAGTGTTGCTAAAAGGTGAAGCAGTGTCTTTTACCTATCTGAATAGTGTTGTAAGTACTCCTTGTGGGGCAGAACAGGATATAAAAGACAAAAGTTGGAAGGCCAGTATAGCATTCATCATTCTCTCTCCAACGTCTGGAAATTGAGTGATCACCAAGGCCACAAAGCTAAAGATTTTCTTCAACTCCAAAAGTAACGTTGGTTCTCCTTTTGTCTCTCTGAAGCATGGAGTCCACCAAATCAATGTCAATTAAAAATCTGATCCTTCACCAACAGATGTCTCTGAAGGATCTTTAAGATACAATGGCCAAATACCAACATAGGCTATGGGAGGAGACAAAACAAGGTCCAGTGGTCCTCCAAATCAGGAGGCTAAAGTGCCATTGCATAGGTCATATTTTGAGAGAGCTTCTCGTATGGATCCACAAGGAAAGATAAAGCAGACTAAGAAATGCTTGCGAGGTGAGATGCAGGAAAGGAGATGGTCTCTGAGATCATAGAATATGCAGATGGAGGCTAGTCAACCCATTGAGCCTGCACCAACTCTCTAACTCCCCTTCCCTACCCTTACCCCTGAAGGCTACATATGACAACTGGAGAGTTTGAACCAGAAACGGGGGTTAGATGGAGAGAATTTCTCCAAGGAGTGAAAAGGCTAAGAAGAAAAAGACTGGTACTCTGGTTCCCAGCTGTGTTGACCTTATGTGGAATATGTGGAACATTTTTTTTCCTCCCTTGTCTCTCTGAAATTTTTTGCCACACCTTGAACTGGAAAATTTATAATCAATTCTACCTTCCAATTTCCACCCCTGGCATTTGTATGGTCCATCCATGGCTCTTCATTTCCTTGGTTTTCTTTTTCTCTTTTGTGGCCATCAATCAATATTCACTATAATCACAGATTTGCACAGCCTCCTTGGCTAATATCCCTTGCACTTTTTTTTCTTGTAAAAACTCCAGTCAGTTCTTTCAGGTTCTCTTCTGGTTACATCTGTTCTGACAATTTAACTTCCAACCTTCAACCAAGGATTTCTTTCCACTGTAGTTGGCAGAATCCACGACTATTTTACATGCTTCTCCTCTGTCCTTTCCCTCCCTCCTAGAATCATGAATGTTTCTCTTGTCTGCTTTCAACATTTCAATCTCAGAATATCATCCCTTGCTTTTTGCTAACTCGTGTGATACCACCATTTGAGGAGAAATGTGATGTGTTAGTTTCATTTTTGTTTTTTGAGTGAACGTACATGGCTGTCTTCAGTATAGAACTACTATCATGCCTCATTGCAATAAAGAAACTTGCCAAATATTTACCAAATCCCTCATGGGTTAGTGATGCCTTGCACACTAAATAAACCTCAGGTTTTATCTCAAAATAGCATGATCAGTGGCAGCAAGATTAAACATGAGTGCAACATGGTGAACAACCGTGGATTTTGGTAATTGCCAAGAGATAATCCTTGACATTGCAACTTCACGATCTGACCAATGTCAAAATGCATCGAAAATGTATCATGACAGCAAAGAAAACTTTTAAAATGCAGCGCCAAGCTAGTGCTCAGAGCTGGTAAGCAGACTGATTTTCTCATGGTAACATTGTAGCACACAGATCGTCTATTCTAGATTAGCACAGCGAGAGGGCCAGCAACAAGTTAGCTCAGTCGGGAAAGGTGATTGACCTGGATGTAGGTGGGATCAATAGCAAACAATGAAGAATCAATTGGACAACCCAGAAAACCATCTTAACATCGGACCATTTGGAAGTTGCTGAACAATAACTTGCGTGCTAACCTTATGCCACAGTGTGTTCCTGCCACAACTGATCTTGATGGGCAGCGCTTCAAAAAAGCATGTAAAAGCAGCTTCAGTATCCCTCTAAGTACTTTAGGAGAAGTAAAGTCAGAAATGGTGTTAGAATCTACACTAAATTCCTTCATCGGAATTGGAATACAGCTGATGTAATATTCAAATTCAAAATGGTTAAAGAATCTACAAAACTATGGTTTCCTGATTCAGGTGTCTGAATCAAATGTCTGGCCTAAACATTGATAATCAAAGTTTTGAATGTTTCAAAAACAGAAGAGGTAAAGAATCCCAAAAAGATGGAGCACATTGGAAAAAAGGTTGAGAATCCAGTTAAATTTCCGTATTGGTTGACCAGAGTTCATAAACCATTTTTAGTAGACGCAGAGAAAGAGTATGTATTGTCACTTTTAAAATACAGTGCTAGGGAAAATGGAGACAGTGTTCACATCCACTCCTGTGGAAGCATTCCAGAGAGATCTGCTACACAAGCCTAAAATGTGAAGCACTGGAGACCGACTCAAAAGATATATCTATCTATGAAGCAATTGTAACAGATTGACAAAATGTCGATCTTAAGCCCAACCCCAATTGTTGACTCACTCACTAACCTTGCAAGACCCGTGGAAGGTGTGGACTGCACCAAGGAATTTCCCTACTTTTCAGCAATTCTGCAAGGTACGTGATAGAAAGTGTTCTTGGCAGTGGCAGGGCACTAGAGCAAAGGCAGCTACAAACAGCCCTGCAATGACCCAGAGAGACTATTCGCAACATTCAAGCAATAAGGGTGACTATTCATCATTTTATCGGAAATATGTATCCAAGATCTGGTGAAAACGTGTTTCATGCTGGCAATCTCTTAGATACTATCACATGCCATCTGAAGATTTGAATTATCTGCCCTCAGAAGGTTGGTAACTATTCATTATTGGCCAAGATTGACACATGGAGTAAATGACATGTATTCACGGAAGTGGAAACCTCCTACTGTAACAATTGCATATGACAATTCACCATTTCATATGTAGGTTTCATGGTCTTAGTACAAGAAGATTAGTGCCACAGATGTTCTACATCATGAAAGCTAAAAGTCCAGCTCTTGTATGTCTGAACAATCCATGGAATCAGTAAAACATAAGGCAGATCAACCTGCAAAATTACTTCTTTCACCTTGGTTCAGAAGTAACTATTGAAATATCCAGAGTGCTTAGACAAAATTGATAGTTACAAGGAGGCTTGCAAGAGAATGCAAGTCAGTCTATTGACCCTTCATAGGTGCAGCATTCATGCAGAGGATAAAATGAAGATCAAATGTGATGAAATAGAGGAAAATGACATCATTAGAAATCTATAAGAGGACACACTTTGGTCACTAATAATCACCTGTCATAAAGAAGGATGGATCATGAGTATAGCTTGATTAAACAGCTTTGAAACATTGGCCTTACAAAATACCCACATTGCATTAAATCTTAAGAGTTGCAAGTGCAGAATTCTTAAAGTTTGATGCCATCTACGATTACTGATCAGTACATCTCGGGGGAAGTCACAATATTAACTACATTTCATATCCCATTGGATGATGCTGCTTTCTGAACTTTGGGCTATATGTTGACCAATAACTCTTTGGCGATTATGTGGACGGCATTACATGTGTCAGATTCCTGGAACAATCTCCCTAACAGCACTGAGATTGTTACCTACAACTTGGACTTTAGCAGCTCAAGAAGGCAACTTGCTATCACTTTCTTGAGGGTAACTAGGGATGGACAATAATTGTTGCCTTAGCCAGTGAGGTCCACGTCCTGTAAATGAAAAAAATAAAAGCACTGTACCAGGATATATGACACAGCCGTTGTGGAAAGAACAAAGCAGAAACATGATGATTTTCACTTGTTGATGCTAGTGACGTGTAGCAATTGACGTTGAACAGTTTTTGAAATGCCACGTCCATGTGCAGCAGATCAATTTTTTGGTTCCGTTCATTCCAGCGCTGACATTTGTCCTGAGCCAAGTGATAAAGGAGATATTAAACCAAGGCAACTCCTCAAGGAGGTGATGTCCAGGTCTTTTCCTTTTTCCAGACATTTCTGATATTGTTCAAAAATTTTCTTTGCTACAGAAATTATTGGGAAAGAGAATGTGCCTTTTCTGTGGCATGAAGACCACCAATACCTCTATGAAACACTGCAGAAGCATCGCATTTGCAATTTTATGATCCTGCAGAGACAGCTACCCTGAAGATGCATGTCTGCAACGAAAAACTCAAACTAATTGCATTTCATTCAAAACCTCTATCTGTAACAGTCCATAGCACAGTCCAAATACTCCCGTGTTGACCGGGAACCAGCTTTAGTGTTTGGAATCATATGTTTTTCATACCTATCCATTTGACACAGAATTTGTGGCAGAGACTGACCACAAGCCACTGCAGATAATTTCGCAAAAGCCATTGACTCTGTATATATGTATTCCAACACTCCATCGGTGACTTTTATCATGACAACATTTCAAAAGCTGCTGTGGCTCCCATCGCTACTAATTGCTCAACTGTCGTGCATGGCATTAAGGTTAACCCTTGAAATGACTTCGAACCAACTGATGTTCTCCAAGTGTTGAGCTGATTAAATAATGTAAGCTGTTTTACATATGTGATGACAGTACAGAGAGGAAAGCTGAATAGTAGTCCTTCCAGAACTCGTTAAAAGTGATCAGTATCTCCTTGCAGAAGTTGTCAGAGGCATTATCCAAACATTTTCAGCTTTCCCCTGTAAAATAATTTCGGGTAGATTTCTGTCCTCTGTGGACACAAGTCCATTAAAGAGAGTTGCCTATAGATTTGTCATGGTCCAGTGTTCTTCTGTCAAAGCAAGCATATGAATGAAAATGATACATACTGTGGAAATAATTTTTGAGGCAGGGGTGCATCTTTAGTCCTGAGGAGGAAGGCACTGTGTTCTACCGTTGGATGTGATTTGTGTAATCTGAAATAAAAGTATATCCATCTTTCACCAACACTCTTGCTCTGTCTGAGGAATGCTCTCTCTCTCTCTTTCTCTGGGATGCCATTCACAGAAAAAGAAATAGCTTGGTACTGACCACTTGTTATATAATGTGTTACCATTATCTCTGACACCACATAGTGTGAAAATACTCATTATATAAATAGTGATCACTCACAGCGTTGTGGTAGCATACCAGTGGTATGTAGCAGATTTTTGCAATAAATTATTGTAATGCTTGCTCCTGCGCTGCATAGTTCAAATGGAATTCAGCAGTCGAAAGATTAATTTTCTAGTCACTGAGCGTTTGAGGAATTAACTGTGTATTCCACAGTGCAATGCTCTCTAAGGACATAGCCGTGCTTACTCAGATCAAGATTACTTAAGAGTTATGCTACTTTATTATACCGACGTACGGAACTCTGCTTTCATCAATTGCGTCAGTGGAAATTTTGCTTATCCCATTTTTTAAATCCTGTAAATCCGAAACCTTTTGTGTACTAAATGAAATGCGTGTGAACCCTTAAACTACTTATGGTATCCCTTTTTTTTTGAGCTCTTTACAGTCAAAGGTCATTTAATTTCATGCTCGATGTCAAAGTCTTTTAATTCTGTAGACTACGCTTCCGTGGTCTTGCTCTTTGCAAAAGTGTCACCACAATTTTACTGATTTCACAGCCCTATCAAATCTGTCACAGACACGCACACCAAGGAACCAGCCTAGAATCCTCAGCTGTGCATTGTATTCATGACGGTTGGTCTGACCCTTTTAACTCTCCCAGATTGATTGTGGAATCTAATGGCTCAGCTTGTTGCTCTTGCCCAGTAGATTTTTATTTCAAGCTTTCCTTCCCCCAGTTGCCTTCTGTTGGCCTGGGGCAAACTGGGCAGTCTTCACACTGAACTCTGTTCCTGGGCAGCCACCAAATGTGGTAAAGATAATTGAAGTGACTAGTTGACTTGCTGTCTAGTCACATAGTCGATTATTTCATCCGTAAGAAAGGAAATCCAGCAAATTGAAATTAATTCTGCATGGGTCTCTGTTCATTTAGATCTGTGGTGGAGAGGCTTTGTGTTTAGTTACTATTGGAGCTGCACAATTTTTAGTGTGACATTATGCTTCATCTCACACACATCTGGGTTCTGTATAGCTTGCGAATTTTTGTACTTGCAAGTGGTCCACTGCAATTGTTCTGCCGCATTATATGTAGGCATGTTGTAACTCAGAGGAGAGTTTATTGTTTCTCTAAGAGTCTCATCCTTTCAAACTAACTTTTTTTTTTGCTCTTTTGCCTGCTATCTATTTTGATTTATGCATTATACCCACCCCCCCACCTTTTCCTTATTCCCTCACTTTTGATTCTCTTGATTCTGTTTACACATTGGAATAAAGTTTCACAGGTACCAGGAGACCTTCTGCTTGAGCTAAGTGCGTCATTTACCATCTCAGATAGCACTATTGAACCTTGGTAGACATTGGACCCAAATCCAGTCCTATGCTTTACAAGGTTCTAGGTGTATACAGAGGTGACATCACGGTGAACAGATACCTTAGTAATTTACTCGGAATAATTGAAATCAGCTAGAGATTGGTTACCATTAGGAATTCAAATGTGTCTTGCATGATACAGTACAACATGCAATCAAGGTCTCATTTATTTCACAAGCTTATACCAAAGAGAGTTCAAGATGCCCATGTATACTTCAGGTCATAATTTTAGCAGCCCTTCAGAGACAGAGAAGGTGACGGAAGTGCAGCCCAAATCCTTCTCTCCCCTGTGGGATGTTCCCAAACTGCAATGGCAGTGACATAGCTGACTGGAGATGGGCAATCAATTAATTGGTTAATTCGTAACCATTTTATGCCCTCTCCCAGCATTAAATGTTGGAATGTAACCAATGAGTCAGCTGACCCAGTAAACTAGGGAACCAGTGACAATGATGTGGTGGTCCCCTGACTTGGTATAAATAAGAATCTGGGGAAAATTTGGGGAACATAGATGGCCCAGGGTGAGGCTTCAAGTGTTGATGTAATGACATTTCTTTATTAAACCTTTTTTCTCTTTGATTTATAAGTTGGAGTAAGTCTTGTTTTGTTTTATTTTATTGCCTACCTAAGTTCATAAAATATAGGAGTAGAATTGGGCCTTCAGCTCTGCCATTCGATCATGGCTGATATGCGCCTCATCCCCATTTGCCCGCAACTCGTTACCAATTATACCAGTGTGCACTGAAAACAAAAAAGTGTAGCAATGTTTTTAGCTACTTAATAACGAAACACTATTCCGGATTATACAAAATGCTGTATTGTTGTATCCCCATGACACTAATGCACAGCTGAACATAGTGGACCATGAGTTTTTAGCAAAAGCTGGAATGAAAACACAAAATGCTGTGAAACCTCAGCAGGTCTAACAATATCCATGGAGAAAGAATAAAGCATTTTGAGTCTGGATGACTCTTCGTCAGATCTAGTTTTTGGGTCTGATGTTTCATCCAGGTTATTGCAAAGTTTCCCAAAACAGATTTAATTCTGGCCCAATGAATGAAATCTACCCTTCTAAACTGCTATATTATACAAGAGCATGAAGAAATGGCAGGAACAGGCCATCCAGCCCCTCAGTCTCCTCCTCCTCTATTCAAGAAGATCATAGCTGATCTCTGATCTAAATTTATTTTTCCCAATTACCCTGTACTATTTTTAAGTGTTCAAAAATCTAATGATCTCCATTTTGAATATATTCATCATAAGCATTCACAGCCCTCTGCGATGAATTCTAACCAGCACTGATCCTGAGGACCTTTTGCTGTAATATATATAAATGATTTGGAGGAAAATGTTACTGGTTTGTTTAGTAAGCTTGTGGATGACATGAAGGTTGGTGGATTTGCAGATAGCAATGGGGACTATCAGAGGATATGGCAGGTTATAGATCCATTGGAAACTTGGGCGGAGAGATGGCAGATGGAGTTTAATCTGGACAAATGAAGTAATATATTTTGAAAGGTCTAATACATATAGGAAATATACAGTAAATGGCAGAATCTTAAGAATGTTGATAGGCAGAGGAATCTGGTTTACAGGTATGAAACTGGCAACCAGGTGGAGAAGATAGTCAGGAAGGTATATATGGCATGCTTGTCTTCAGTGGCCAGGGCTTTGAGTTTAAAAATTGTTGCAGCTTTATAGAACCTTAGATCGCACTTGGAAGATGGTGTTCAATTCTGGTCGCACCCTAACAGAAAGATGTGAAGGCTTTGGAGAGGATATGGAAAAGATTTACCAGGATGTTGCCTGGTATGGAGGGCATTAGGTATGAGGAGAGATTGGAGAAACTTGGTTTGTTCTCACTGGAGTGACAGAGGTTGAGGTAAGACCTGATAGAAGTCTACAAGATAATAAGAGGGATGGACAGAGTGGACAGTCAAAGCTTCTTCCCAGGATGGAAGAATCAATTACAAGAGGGCACAAGTTTAAAGGAGATATATGAGACATTTTTTTTATAGAGGGTAATGGATGCCTAGAACTCGCTGCCAGGGAAGTTATGGAAGCAGATATGATAGTGACTTATAAGGGGCGGCTTGACAAATATGTAAATAGGATGGGAATGGAGAGAGGGGTTCATGGAAGGGTAGAGGATTTTAGTTCAGTCAGGCAGCATTGTTGGTGCAGGCTTGGGGAGCTGAAGGGCCTGTTTGTACTGTTATTTTCTTTGTTCTTTGAACATGCAATGGAGGAGTTCCTTCTGGAGAAATCAACATTAGATTGCTGTGTGAGGAAATCCCACACAATCGCACCCCCCCCCCCCCCCCCCCCCCCCCCCCCCCCCCCGTGGCTTCGTTGGGAGGTGTGGGGGATCTTTGCCTCTGAGGATTTCTTGCCCTAGAGAAGCCCCTTCCTCCCACGCCCAACAACTGTATTCACCCCTTTTATCGATGGCTTGTTTACCTAGTAGTTGTAGTACATTTTAAACCATTTTCCATCTGCCCTTTGGGAGCACCTGAACATGGACATGGCCTCTCCCTTCGCTGCAGCATCAGAAGCCATTATGTCGACTGATGGCACAGCCAAACTACTGCCCCTTTGGGCTGGCCGCGTGGAGAGGCTGGACAGCAATCTTGGTTGAATCCTCTTAATTTCGTACCTCTATGGCACGAAATTATGGTATGGTCCACGGTTCGGTCCATGCTGTTTGCCCATGTGGGCTAGGGGATCTGCACTTGATTCCAGTGACAGGACCCACGGTCTACCTGTAAAATTCTGGCCTTAATCTCCTTTTTCTGGAGACTGAAAAACTATATCACAACAGGAGCAAAGTGAATCAGCTGGTAAAATGGAAATACTGTTCTTTCAATTTATTCTCCAAGACTAATATTGCAAAACAATTTAAGATTTTTGTAGTCGTTGTGTAGGTTATGGCTAGTTCTTGCGTTGTTGCTCAGTCCCATTAGTCATTGGAGAATATCGTTGGTCTAAACTGGAGTCGAGCAGCAATTGCGGGACCTTTGTTTTGAAAGAAAGCTTTCACGTCACCAGTGCTAGGTTTGGGATCTCCGCTGCTTTGGTAGCAAATGTCCCACTGATGAGTAGCTGTTAAGGATAATTTATGACATACATTGAGGTATTAAGCAAATCAGTTTTTGCCCTAATCAGGATTGTCTGTAGCCAATTCATATCAACAGAGGTAAACTGTCTGTCAAGATAACACACAAACTCCAGGCAGTGCTAGCTTTGCATGTTCTGAGAAGCTGTCCCCAAAATGCAGTCAACGGAAATGAGTTTAAGTTTGCCATTAATCAGTAACGCACTCCAATGGAGAGGTATTTTCATTTTGGTCTTTGTGCAAACAAGTTGGATGAGCAAAAGCAGAACTGGGAAGCAGCAGCTATGGTTTTCCACTGTTAATTTTAAAAAAAATCCCTAATGCAATCTCATTTAAATAAAAAGCGCATCACATAAAGACTTTAAATTAAGGCCGCACCAATCCTTGTTTACACTATAGCCAGACAAAAAGTCAGTGTTACAATTGTAAACAGTAAAAATAATTCCAAACCCAGTGTCAAAGCTGTACTAGGGTTTTGGAAAAGTGAGGATGGTATGTTATATAGAACTAAAGAAGTGTTCAAACTGCAGTGAAAACTTGATAAAACAATATGAGTAAAATCCTTAAGTCTTAGTGTTGATCAATTTGTTCCCATGTGTTTTTTTTTGCTTAATATATTCTAACTAATGCCTGAGTGAACAATGTTCATGTAAAGGCTTTTTGTATTCTCCTGCGGATCATGTGCCAGTTTATTTTATCAGCATTACTATTAGCCACTAAGTCATTTGATAAGCATTGTCAGTGCTCCCAGCTGTTATTTTTTAACAGAGTTAGAATATTGCTCTACAGGTTTTAATATTGTGCTTCCAAAATGGTAAATCGTATAGTAAACAGCCATTGGTTATGATGACTGAAACTCAATCTGTGGGTCCTTCCACTGCTTGCAAGTTCTTGGAGCAACATCTACTTTCAGTCTGAAGTCAAAACAGCTTAGACCTCCATCCATAGCATCCATCACTTTTATGTATAATTGACAAGAGTTTTTTCAGCTCGAGAGGATATGTGGGGGACCTGTTTTCTGTTCTGCGTTGTTGCAGAATATTCTCACTGGCACCTTCCATATTTCAGATTGCAGTGGGTGTGGAATGGGTTATCTCTCTGTAGGGTGGTGAGAAATTGCTTGCAATCATATACTTTGGTTTACTGTTTTGTTCTTTCCCTTTGCTCCATCTCCCTGATGATTTTTGTGAAACAGGAATATGGGACAGGTGGATTGCAGACTAACATATACTCTGCATGTGCTGTTGGCACTTGTGTATCAATTACTTTGAAATGGCTGTTGTTGGCTTATTTCACACTTGAAAAGCAAAAATCAGAAGGAGTTGCTTCAATATAAAAGCCATTTGAAAGTAGATAAAATGAAGCAACTTTTTCTTTGTCCGCCTAGTGGATGTATGGTGGGGCGGGGGAGAGGGGTAGTAATGTTGTAAGAATTACACAGATACAGTTACTTCCCTATTCCTGCCACTGCCATTTTCCTGGGCCTTTGTGAGAAGGGGCAAGGTCAGAGCTGGCCCATTTCAGTTGGAGTCTAATTCTGTTAGACTAAGCAGGGGGCTCTTGTACATTGAACCTATATGCAAATTTGAGTTCTAATTTAATGAATTTGCCATTCATGTCCTGCCCAGTGGTACCAAGAATGTGCATGCACAACTGGGCCGCTACCTGGAAGATGAAACCTTCAGCACAAGTTGGTTAAAAAGCTATTGGATTCTTGCCCACCACAATCAGTGAGCTGCCCATGAGCACTGGCTCAACAATCACAGCTCACTGATCAGATGTAAATGAAGCTTGGGCACCACGCCAAGAACATTGGGTGGTTGGCATGATTGCACTGAGCGATGTCTGCCTGATGTCCAAACCGACTCCTCTGTGTAACTACTAGCGAGTAGAGAGATTCACCTGTATAATCAGAAATGGCTCTTTTAGTTCAGCGAGGTGGAATTATGTTGTGTGCCTTTCTCAGAGCCTTTGAGTATTCACTACAATGCTGTGCCATGACCTGCTGTCCTTGTTGGCAAGCTAATGTTTTGTGCTTGATAGCTCATTGCATGAGAAGGTTTCCGTAATATGTAACATGTAAGTGAATATTTGTACCCCACATCAACAACATCCTGGAGGTTATTATTGATCAGAAACTATACCAGACCAGCTATATAAATACTGTGAACTACGGCTGGGATTTCTGAAGTGAGTAACTCACCACCTGATTCCTCAAAACCTATGTAATATCTACAGGACAGAAGTTAGGAGTGTGATATGATGCACTCTATTTGCCTGGATGAGTGCAACACTAAGTGCAACATCATCCAGGACAAAGACATCCATTTCATTGAAACCCCATTCACCCCATTAACTATTGACTCCTTTCTCCACCATGCAGTGGCAGCAGTGTGTACCATCTACAAGATGCGTTGCAGCAACTTGGCAAGGTTCCTTCAACAATAACTTCAAAACCAAGGGCCTCCATCACCTAAAAGGTCAAGGCCAGCAGATGTACATGAACACCATCAAATGCAAGTTCTCCTCCTAGGCACAACCCGTCCTGATTTGGAACCATGTTGCCATTTTTTTTTTACTGCCACTAGGTCAAAATTCTGGAACTCCCTCCCTGTGAGCACTGTGGATGTTACCTACGTCACTTGGACTGCAGCAGTTCAAGAAGGTGTTTTGCTATCTCCTTCACAAAAGCAATTAATTAAAGAGAAGCAAATGCTGGCCTAAATAGTGATGAACACGTCACTTGAAAATTTTTTTAACATGTTGCTTTAGCTAACTGTCGCATTGTTTTGGGAAACTTATGATCAATGCTTTCGTTCAACTGGCTACACAGTGGCCCATGGAGATTCAAGATGTTTATCCTGGATGGACTCTTTTGGTTTAGTAACATCACAACTTAGGAATTTAACAGAGTCTGAAAGCTGCTTCTAAGCTATGTCTGGTAGTTTGAAATGTTACCGTATGAAGGTTAATGGACTGTGGAATGCAGAAATAAAATAATTGAATCATTAATGTGAAAAATGGCAAAAACCCACTTCTTAAGTTGTGAAACCTGACTTCAAAAGCCTAACTTAAATGAAAAGGATTTCTCTGACAAAGCATTATTTTGTTCATTTTCATTCTGACTATGGATGTGAACTCTGGAAATTTGTATCTGTAAACTCTTAACATTTATATTGTGAAAGTCTGTGAAAAATTGCTTATTCTAAACTGTTTGAGTTTATTCCAACAAGCATTGTCAAATTTTCTTATTGACTGTGCAGTTTGTTTTGTAATGCTCTCCAGCCCCACAGCCCTTTGCAATACCTGCATTCATGTAATTTTGCTTTCTAAGCAATCCTGATTTGAATTACCCCACTTTTAGTGGTCATGCTTTCAGCTGCCTGGGCCCAAAATTCTGGAATTCCTCATTAAACCTCTCTGACTTTATATCATAAAGTTTTCATGCCATAATTTGCTACTTTTTAACTTATCCCCTTTGACGATACTTTTGACTGTCTACCTGAATATTGCCTTGTATGTCTTACAGTCTAACTTTATAACATTCCACTGAAGCGTTGGAACACGTTACTCAGTCAAAGCTGTTATAAAAATCTGAGTTGCTATTGTTTCTACCGTTGTATTATTCAGCTTCTAGACAAATGTATGAATTTTAGGGTGAATATTTTGACCAATTACTGTGGAATCTTTTGCCCTTTCAAAAAAACTTTAATTTTCCACATCTTGAGCGTGTGCATGAGTTTTAAAGTATTGCTTTGCAAGGGGCTCCATCTTTTTATGATGCTGATAACTTTCTGCCATGATTACAAATGAGTTGAAGAAAGTCTGGAAATTTGCCAAGGATATTCTTTTGCAGCTTTCACAAATCTTTATTGGCCAGGCCAAATTTCCCCCAGCACTTATGGCCATTTTTAGCAGTGTGTACGCTTTTCTTGGATTGTCATTTTGTTTAATATGAATCTGTTGAAGCCTGCTGAGAGAAAAATACAACTGAAATTCTAAAGGATTGTCTTTGAAGTGATAGGATTCCTGCTGTCTCCTACAAGATTTTGGAATGGGAATCTCTTGCCAGAACCCTTTGCTAAGGCTTTTAAACAATAATGTGTACTCGCTTTTGAAGACTGTAGCATATGTGAGGGATTACAGAGCTTATGCTATGTGTGTCTAGTTAGTGACATTGTTCAATGAATCATGGTGATGTACTGGTGGAGTTGCAATACGTTGCAGAATGCACTTAAGTGTTAGAGCATTCCCGAGACTTTAACATTCAACTGAATTGCAAATGTGAGATATCCAAAATCAATGTGTATCAGAATATTACAGGTTTTTGGATATAGAAATCAAGAAATGTATTTTATTTCAAGAGAAGTTCTACATAGCTAGCTAGGACTAGCAATTTTGTTTCACTTAAAAAAAAAGATATTTTCCATATGAAATTTGTAATTAATATTTTGCAATGTTGATACTCAGTTAGCCCGTTGTGGGGGCGGGGGGAAGGGGAGGGAAGAAGACAAACAACTTTTGAGCAACATTTTCAGGTAGTATTGCACAAGTGATTGACAGTATTGTTTGCAGGCCTGTAAATTTGAGCATTGGTATCGACATAAGTCGTTTCTTCAAGCCTTCCATGTTATAGCAGTTTAGCTCAGCTAAATTTTCCCCATCTCAAATGCCACTTGCACATTGCACAGAATTTTCAAACAGCTGCTTTTAGCAGGGCTACTGAATTAAAAGCAAAAAGTCGCATTGGTTTCATGAGTTATTCCCCTAAATAGAAAAGTGAAGCTTTTAAACATGTTTTCAAAAGGCTTCCTCTGTTTTTTTTAAAGAAAAAAGCTACTGTCCTTTACTAATTGGTTTTCTGTACTACAAATTTTCCCACCGTCTCTTTTCTCTTGACGTCAGTGATGCATGCTCGTGCACGTTTCATAGTAGGGCATTCATCCTTCTTTAAATCTGGATAGTGAGTCATTGATTTCACCGTGGGGAATGGCAGCTAATTCTAATCTCTTCACAGGGATGTGGGAATAGCTGTTGGATATTTAGCGCCTCAAGTCTTATGTGTCATTCAATTATATCATGGCTTTTCTACAACTTAACTCCATGTATTCACCTTTATCAGAAATGGGAATGAAGGCACTGAGTGGAAATGTCACTGATAGTTCAGAGGTCTAGTATAATGCTCTGGGGACATAGGTTCAAATCCCACAACAGAAGCTTGTGGCGTTTTATGTCCATTAATACACTTTAGAATTGAAAGCAAGTCTTGGAAATGATTACCACGCAGTTATCATTGTAAAAATCCATCTGGTTCACTAATGTCTTTTTTAGGGAAGGAAATCTGCCATCCTTGTCCTGGTCTGGCTAACAAATGACGTAGAGATGCCGGCGTTGGACTGGGGTAAACTCAGTAAAGTTTTACAACACCAATTTTAAATCCAACCAATTTATTTGATAGTAAATTCGCGAGCTTTTGACTCTATAGCCTTCGTCAGGCAAATGCAGTGTTCTGGTCTGCAATAGCACTCATATCCACACAGACAGTTACAGATTGCTGATTAGAATGCGAATCCTTACATCTAACCTGCTATTCAAGTGTTAAAGTGGCTAACAATGTGTGTGAAGGGAATCCTGAGCATTGGTTAGAGAATTGTGTATTTTCTCCAGACAGCACAGTAAGTGAGGTTTTTTGCTAACCCAGGCAAGTTACGGGGGTTACAGATAGTGTGTCACGAAGCCAAGATCCCTATTAAAACCTCACTTACTGTGCTGTCTGGAGAAAATACACAATTCTCTAACCAATGCTCAGGATTCCCTTCACACACATTGTTAGCCACTTTAACACTTGAATAGCAGGTTAGATGTAAGGATTCGCATTCTAATCAGCAATCTCTGACTGTCTGTGCTGATGTGTGCTATTGCAGACCAGAACACTGCATTTGCCTGACGAAGGCTATAGAGTCGAAAGCTCGTGAATTTACTATCAAATAAATTGGTTGGATTTAAAATTGGTGTTGTAAAACTTTACTAACAAATGACTCCAGATCTACAGCAATGGGGTCAACTCTCAAACTGCCCTCTGGCCAAGCTAAGCTGTTTAGTTAATGAATAACAAATGCTGGCCTTGACAGTTATGTTCGTGTTCTGTTAAAGAATTAAAAAAACTCAACACCTTTCGTTAACAAAAATCTTGCATTAATTGCCTTTTGTGTTTGAGAGTTCCAAACATTGACTATTCTTTGCATGTTGTAGTTTTCCAAACTTCAGTCCAGAAAGACATTCCTGGGGAAGGGGCAAGCATCTCAGCTGGAGGCCACACATCTGAATATGGGAATGGGGAGGTGGAGAATGTCATTAATTAACAATAATAATTAAGGTATATTTTACTTCAGACAAAAATCTATATTATGAGAATTATGTCAGAACAATTTTTACATTATCATATATAAAGCAAACACCACACCCCCCCCCCCCCTTGCACGCTGTTTTGGCTTCATATGAATAATGCACCTCCCTTTACAATTGTGTCAAATTCCAGTGTTACTCTTATTCTCTCTCTATTTTTGCTGTCTGACTTGCTGAGTACTTCCTATATTTTATGCTCTTCTAAATGTCTAGTATTTGCAGCTTGGTGCTTTTTGTCTTGTTGACTATAAAAGCTGTACTATTAGAACATAGAACACTACAGCACAAACAGGCCCTTCGGCCCACAAGTTGTGCCGAACACATCAAAACCTACCCAGCCATAGACCTATCTATAACCCCCAATCCCATTGGATCCCATATACTCATCCAGAAGTCTTTTAAAAGACCCCAGCGAGTTCGCCTCGACCACCACCGACGGCAGCCGATTCCATTCACTCACCACCCTCTGAGTGAAAAACTTTCCCCTAGCATCCCCTCTGTACTTGCTTCCCTGCACCTTAAATCTGTGCCCTCTCGTCGTGACCGTTTCAGCCCTGGGAAATAGTCTCTGAGAGTCCACCCTATCTATTCCTCTCAACATCTTGTAAACCTCTATCAGGTCGCCTCTCAACCTTCGTCTCTCCAGGGAGAACAGTCCCAGCTCCCTCAACCTGTCTTCATAAGGCATGCCTCCCAATCTAGGCAACATCCTTGTAAATCTCCTCTGCAGCCTTTCAAGAGCTTCCACGTCCTTCCTATAGTGAGGCGACCAGAACTGCGCACAGTACTCCAAGTGTGGTCTGACAAGGGTCCTATAAAGCTGCAGCATTACCTCCTGACTCCTGAACTCAACCCCTCGATGAATGAAGGCCAGTACACCGTAAGCTTTCTTAACCACATCCTCCACCTGGGAGGCCGATTTGAGAGTCTTATGGACCCGGACCCCAAGATCCCTCTGCTCTGCCACACAGCTAAGACTCCTACCTTTGATAGTGTACTCATTCATCCCGTTGGATCTGCCAAAATGGCCCACAACACATTTATCTGCGTTGAAGTCCATCTGCCACTTCTCCGCCCAGTCTTGCATCCTGTCGATGTCATGCTGCAACTTCTGACATCCCTCCAGACAATCCACAACACCACCGACCTTCGTGTCATCGGCGAACTTACTCACCCATCCCTCCACTTCCTCATCCAGGTCATTTATGAAAATGACAAACAGCAAGGGTCCTAGAACAGATCCCTGGGGCACTCCACTGGTGACCAACCTCCATGCAGAAAAAGAACCATCCACAACCACCCTCTGCCTTCTGCAGGCAAGCCAGTTCTGGATCCACAAGGCCAAAAGCCCCTTGGATCCCATGGTCTCTCACCTTCTCAAGAAGTCTTGCTTGTCAAATGCCTTGCTGAAATATTACTATTGTTACTGTTCTCTACGATGTGGTATGGCAGCAACTCGCAAGGGAAAAGTGTTTTAAAAAGTGACAGAAAAAAATGTGGAGACCAAAAGACATCCCAGAGGCAGTCACCACACCTTGTATCCTCTCCCATTCCGAGAGCTAGGATTTAATAATCATTCAGCAAAGTTGAAAAGTACTCAAGTACCTCTGTAATTTGCTCTGCGCCTGTTAATGAACACGTTCCTAATTGTTACTTTCAACAGAAGTGTGAAACACTGAACTAAGACCACACACTCTCTCTCTTCCTTTTAACATTCATGATCATAATACTTCTGAAAATCTAAACTTTAGCTGTGCCTGCAATAAGGACAGAAGATGCGCTTTCAATGCCACTTCTCAGAATTGCAGCAAGAATTCCTCACTTGAGACATCCATCTCAAAATGTTGAACAAAGAGTGCTCAATCTTGAGATTGTCTACATTTATATATTGTTACTCAATCCCTTTACTGAATTTTAGATCATGTTTTTTGCCAGGTCTACAGATCTATCAACCCTGGTTCTTTTGCCAATGATCTCAAATGTGTGTCCTTGTTTCTGCCACCAGAAACTCTTCCTCCTTGTTTACCTGAGCAATACCCTTAATGACTTTGAACACCTCAATCAATACAATATGCCCTTAACTCTTTTTGGCTGTAAGGAGACCAAACCCACCATTCCTCATTGTCCATTTACATGAAGGTCCACATCCCTGATATCATTACAAATGTGATGGTAAGAGTTTGAAACGTCAGGACCTGACAGCTCACAAACGCATGCAAGGTCTTTAGGCTCTTCAAGCTGGCAGGACCTTTTGGTTTCTTCAATGGTGCATCCCTGCTACGTGTTTCCTGGTGCCATGGGGTGGAATCCATGGGAGATCCCATGATGTGGAGATGCCAGCGTTGGACTGGGGTAAGCACAGTAAGCAGTCTCTCATCACCAGGTTAAAGTTCAACAGGTTTATTTCACAGTGCAAGTTTCAGAGTCTCGCTCTTTCTTCAGGTTCACTCATCTGAAGAAGGAGCAAAACTCTGAAAGCTTGTGCTACCAAATAAGCTTGTTGGACTTTAACTTGGTGCTGAGAGACTTCTTACTGTACAGGTCCAATGATGGCAGCACAACCTGAAGATCCCACCACTGGCCAAATGCTTGCCTCCTCCCACCACTGAAAAAAATGTTGTGGAGAGGTCAGAAAATCCTGATTTTTTTTTCAGCTGGATAACCATTCTGTGGGTGAAGAGACTCTTACCAGGTCAATGCAAATCTGAAGATCACAGCCTCAACTTTTCGACTAT
This sequence comes from Sphyrna mokarran, assembly GCA_024679065.1. NCBI lineage: Eukaryota > Metazoa > Chordata > Chondrichthyes > Carcharhiniformes > Carcharhinidae > Sphyrna > Sphyrna mokarran. The sequence continues at coordinate 18,607,134 of JAGIQG010000023.1, read as the reverse complement.
CAGCACTCCACAACATCAGACCTCAGCATGAATCAACCCATTCAATGAAGCAATAAGAAAAATATGGAAACAAAACTAATGCATGAAAGTCGACTTGACCTTTTCATAAAGTAGTAAAACCCAAGTGTATAATAAATTGAAGTATTGAAAATAATGCACGTACTTAAAAAAACCAAATTAAAACTTCAATAACAAGAACATTAAATGTATACTTTGTGCTACCTCACTGCTCCTCTATTTGTTCTCACCTACTTTAACTCACAAACATCTGCCTCTGATTTTATTGGCCAACTCCAACAGAAAATCATAAAATCCTGAGAATGCAGAAGGAGGCCATTCTGCCCATTGAGCTTGCACTGACTCTCCAACAGTGCATCTTACCCAGGCCCTAACCCCACATAGTTACCCTGCTAATCCATCTAACCTGCATATCTTTGGACTGTGGGAAGAAACTAGAGCACCCAGAGGAAGACACAGGGAGAATGTGCAAATTCCACACAGTCACCCAAGGCTGGAATTGAACCCAGGTCCCTGGTGCTGTGAGGCAGCTGTGCTAACCACTGTGCCACCATGCCAAATTAATTGAAGTACTTGAAGGTGTCCAAGATGTGCATTTTAATTTCTCAGCTCCTGACACTGATCGACAATGTATTGAGTTTATCAATGCACTTTGTAATCTCTTCCCAGTGAAAAGCTGCAAACTATATTAGAAGCTCCCATGAGCCACATTTGGTCCATGGACTAAAGTTAGCCCATATCTGATTAGGTGATATCTTCTTGAAGGCAGTTTATCTGTATTTACCCCATCAGTTCCTCTTTTAATATCTTGTAAGCTTGAATCAATTCACACCTTTTGCCTTCCAAAGTCAAAAAAATGCAATTTGTGTCATTTGTTGGGTGTCCGCTGGTTAGTAATTAGGATTGGGGAGCACTTCTTCTTTTGAATCTGCAACAGCTGGTGTTATATCAAAGGTAGCACCTCCATTGTCACCTAATGAAGCTCTTGATCGATTTGATTCAGTGCTGTACAATATTCACCCAGAGGCGACCAGAGCAGCTTCGAAACTCTGCTGCACTTATATTTGAACAGTCAAACTTGAATGATATTAAAATAATCAATACTCCTTATAAAATCCAGTTAAGTCCTGTACCTTTTTCATTGACCTGCAACGTTCTGTCTGATATTTTAGAATTATGAATTTGTGATATTGACTTCAATAATACCGAGACTATTTGCTACATTTTATTATTTGGCCCATGTAAATTACACTGATAAATAATGTTACCATATGAATTTAGTAAACTTAGGATGAACAGTGAGTAAATGCAATTCCATGTTGGTCATATTGTGGAGTTTTGTGTATGTAAACATAAACTTAAATCAAATTTTTAAAAAGATTTTATCTTGGAAATCAATTAGATCATTTTTAATTAAATTATTGTTTGCACAATAAATTAGGTTTGATTTCGCATTCATGTAAATATCTAAAATGACAACTGAAGGTATTGTATAGAGACTGGCTTTACAACTTGGCCTTTCTTCAAGAGAATACCAATATTTTTAACATTCTTCTAATTTGGATACAAGATGTTGTAGCAGCATTATTTTCTCATTTGATACCTGGTTCATTTGCTGCAACTATTTTACAATAACATCAAGTGTGCTAAGGTGTTGTAATAACTCCACTGACCTTTTACATTCTCCCTTAAATGGTAAATGTTTTGCTGCTCCCCAGTTGCACAGAAGGTAAATGCATTGCCTGGTGCTGTTGTAAGTCATTAATACCAGAAAGTCTTGGGTCCAGTTCTCAGACTGTGCCGGGTATGATGATCTCAGTTACTGCAGTTTGCCGCAGCAACCCCCAGTGGGAGAAGGCAAACATCAAATGGTTGCAGCGCAGGAGGCTATTCGGTCCACTGGGCCCATGCTGGCTGTCTTCAGGGGCAATTAGCACAGTACAACCCTTAGCCCAGATGCCAACTTTTTTTTCCTTCTCAGATAGTTTTCCAATTCTCCTTCGAGTGCCATGATTGAATCTACTCCACTCAGACATTAGGCTGTACTTCCTGCTTCTGGTCATTGCTTCGAGGGGTTTGCTGGACTTTGGGCAAAACAAGAATCAGAGTACATTTTATTGCCACTGTCCTCTATGCTGCATGCATGCTAACAGCTCATTAATAATCAATGATCACTCGCATCTATGTAACACTTAACATAATAAAGCATTGCACAGTGCTTTACAGGTATGTATTTAATCAGACAACATTTATAGCATGGTCAGTGCAGGCTTCAAAGGACTGTTCCTATGCTGTAATTTTCTTTGTTCTTTGTATGACTGTTGACTAAATGATTGGTCAAGCAGTTACAAATTAAGCAGCATCTTAAATGAAGATTGGAGGCAAATGGCTTTGAGGAAAGGAATTTTGGAGCTTTGGGATTGCAGGGGAATGCACAAGTGAAGTGAAAAGTGGGAGCTGGATAAGAAGCCGTGGTTGGAGGGTTATAGAACCGAATGAGGTCACCCAGACGGTGGTGGGCAAAACCATGAAAGGATTTGGACATTAGGATCAGAATTATGTAATTCAGGCCTCATGGATTGGGAGGCAGTGGCGGGGGAGCATTGTGCATTTCTGGCTGCCATTTAAAATGTGCATTCAGCAAGAATTAATCTTGCCAAGAAAGAAGGCAAGAGAATTGGAAGGGCGGTCTGTGGTTACAAATTAGTTGTTTTGTGTATTGTAAGTTTGATGTAATTCACTAGTTGCTGGCTTGTTGGAGATGTGGCACAGGTGCTGAGCCCATGCTCTCTCTCTGATAACTGCCCCTAGGGAGCTAATCAATGAAGCAACATGATGTGGGGTTTAACATTTGATGTGTTGCCGAGAAAATGATTAGCAAATTTTAAATTGGTTGCTTGTATGCTTTGCCAGAAATTTGTGCTCCAATCTTTTTTAGAATTTGGTTTATCTGCTATTTAAGGATTGTTAGATTTAACCTTTCTCAAGCTGGAACAAGCAGGTTAAGGCAACAATGTGTGCCTGTAAGTATGAACACAGGAAATTAAATTTCAGCTATTTATTGCATCAGACTATCTGGTTTGTGCATGGAATAGTGATATATGTAGTGATATGGTGGTTGTGAATCCATGCTTAGGAAGACTGCAACCGTCTTAGTAATACAGCACAATGTGAATACGTGTAGTGTTTAAAGTCTAAGGATTTATCTCCATCCCAAACAATCTGAAAAATATTGCTGAGTCAGAGACATCAGATGTATTAACAGAAACATATGATCTGTAGAGACCAGCAAATATTTAAAGAACAATTGAACTTCTAGTGATTAGCTGAATGGGTCATACATCACGTTTTAGAAGAATTTCACTATCAGTAACGACTATGGACTAGATTGTCTGTCCACTCCTCTTACCTAAGGGTGGAGCTGCATGTTTCTCTCTCGCTCTTCTGACCAGGGCCTGGTGGGAAATGTGCAGCACATCCTGTTACCCAAGGCCTTCAGTACAGAGCATCAGCTGTTGGGAAAAGTGAAGGCCCAGATCCCTTTTATACCAAAAGCTGCAATAAACCAGGTAACTGTAAAGATCCTATATTCAAAAGCATTTTAAGTTCTGTGTATATGGCAAGTGGATAGGAAAGGAGTCGATGGCGATAGTAGGGGGAGAGGAATGGGAGGATGGGTCAGGAGGGGTAGTTGAGGTTAAAATGGAATCCTGTAAATAACCTGATTTCAAATTGCTTCGATAGCTGTCCTCTTCCAAGCAATGAAAAATAAGCTAGTCCTATGTCCAAATAGCAATGTTAGTCAGCAATCTCTTTAATTACCATTGCTTTTTATCATTGAAATAAAGGGACGGTTTTCAATACAACTATTTACAATTTGATATCAGTAACACCTTTTCTGGTTTTAGGAGACTTGGGCTCATTTTATTGTGGACTTAGAAACAGCTGCCATTGGTCCCAGGTGTTAACATTTGGCACTTCTCTTTCAGTAACAGAATGCGACTCTCCTTTTGATCTAACAAATGAGCCATTCAGACTAATTCAGTCTCCAGCTTGGATCGTGTGACTGTTTTCATTCAATCTACTTTTAGTGGTACAACTCCAAACTATTATAACCTCTTACTTGTAACAAGGAAATTAAATTTTATTTTTATACTTTGAGTGGAGGGAGACTCCATGAAGTATGCCTCTGCTCCTAGTTTGCACATCTTGCACAGCTGTATGAGTGGATGCCTTAAACTGCATCATGGAAGTTGTAATCCACCAAAGTGACACGCACTATGATACCAGTGCACCAGTTGGTGCACTTCAAGCTTCAGGAAGTGTTCAATCCTGAAAAAACAGTTACTAAGCAAACTGTGAATATGTAATTGAGCTCAAGGCCCAGACCCCCTTGTAAATAGTGTTTGTTTATGTGAGAGAACCTCTCTGAGGCATTTCTAAAGTACAGTCAAGGTGATTCTAATTATTGGGTGGGTGCGATGTCCCTCTGATGGGAGGCCCTTTGAGCCACAGAAACACACTGTTAGAAACCCCTGCATGCCCCAACTTAACATCCAGCTACAGCTTGCTGGATCCAGACCACCATAATATCATTCAAACCTGGTAACTACATATGGTCTGTAATTTTGATGCCTGAACATCCTGGTGAACATTTTTCATGAAGTTGGATTGCTAAATTATGTAAATTTTGTTTGCTTTTCTTTCAATGCATTTTTAAAATCCAGAGATGCATAGGGTGGGATTCTCCGATCGTGCCTATACTCATCCGGTTGCAAGTGACGATGGAGAATTTGGCATTTCAGCCAAAATCCCATTCACTTCCAGCGGCACTGGAGAATCCCCGCCATGATGACAAAGATCTCAACAATAGAGTTTGCAGCATAGGAAAGGGATATTCGGCCCAACTCCTCCATGCTAGTGAGAAGATAATTTGTCTTGCTTCTGTTTCATGTCCTGAGTGTAATTGAACCTAATTTATCAAAATACCAGCCAAGTAGGTGCTTGTTTGCCTTATTTTATTTTGGATTATATTCTGTGGATCTGCACTCTTCTGCAATGACTGGAATGAATTTCTTGACTGAAATATGCATTGGCTGACAAATGGAATCTCTAACAAGTCATATTTTTAGGTAGCTGTGTTTTCATTGCCTTGCAAGTAATATGTTGACTGCGCAGAATGAGTTTCAGCTATGTGAATTGAACCATTTCAATAGTATTTTGATTGCAAAATGATTGGCACGACCCTAAAGCTATATGTGCAGTGCATATGTACCTGAGTTATTTTACATAATGTTTTGAAAAGAGCAAGAGTTATCCCTTTTATCAATCACTGGTGCAGTTTGAAGATAAAGTTTTATATTTCTTTAATAGGAAGTATTTTAATTGATTTTCGGCATTCTTAGCCACCCTTGTTCTGAACTGCTGCCACTAATGCCATGGCTAAGTATTGTGTGGAGATGTTGTGTTCAATGGAAAAACATGTTGCATTGAAATTAAAGCAGGTGGTTAATGCAGTTATCTATTCCATTGCTGTTAATGGCAGGAGCTATTCATTTGAGGGCAGGCCTGTTTTTGATTTGCTTTGGTAGATAATTTCGAACTGTGCTATTCATTGAAAAAAAAATCTATTGCTCAAAGTGTGCAGACAAAACCCAATTTCAAATAAGCCTTGTAATTGGCGTTAATTAGCTTGGTTCTTTAACACTGTGCTTTCCTGGAAAATCGTAACATTATAGAATCATAAAATCACTACAGCGCAGGAAGAAGGTGTTTTAATCATTGAGCTTGCAATGACAACTATCCTACCCAAGCCCTATCCCATAGTCCCATATATTTACCCAACTAGTCCCCCTGACATTGAGGACATTGAATGGCTAATCCACCTAACCTGCACACCTTATTTGGAGTGTGGAAAGAAACCCACACAGGCATGAGGCAGACTCCATACACTTTTATTGTATAGTACATGAGCCATTGAAGAACTTTATAACTGATCTTCACCTCGCTTTCCCCTGCTGGATATCACCAGTGCTCTTTTATATTTCTGGTGTTTTTCCCCCTCCCCCACTCCCATTCTCACCCTAACAAAGCTTGATCCCATTAGTTTAAGCTTTCTGATCCAGCTGCTGAAGTTGTTAGTCAAGTCACTGACAGTCTTTACGGAGGTCTTTTTATACAACCCTAGCATTTTTCCTGTTTTACCTTGACGTTTTTAAAGTGCCTATTGAGGCATTCCAGCAAGCAATGTCTTTCTGGTTGTAAGAGAAAAAGCACTAGTAAAAGGCTAGTGCAATCCATCATTGTATGATTGTATATCATTGTGAAACACTTGTGGTGAACACTGCGCTAATAGCATTCAGTCAGTTGGACCGTATGTCCAAGCATTATAGGCTTGACCACTAAGTGATTTCCATGACTATTTCTATCAATCTTCTGGAATTTCTTGCCGTACTTGAAGTTCTAAAAAATCTGCAATTGTTGTTTTACAAAGCTGTAGCTTTGTGCATAATCAGTAGTCAGTTGTATTTTCCTTATCAATATTCATGTTTAGTTGAGACTTCCCTAATAAAATGCACCCTCAGAAGCAGTTGTCGGCATGCTATCTCTCAGCACCAGGGACTTGGGTTTGATTCCAGGCTTGGATCACTGTCTGTGCAGAGTCTGCCTGTTCTCCCCATGTCTGCACGGGTTTCCTCCAGATGTTTCGGTTTTCTCCCCTGGTCCAAAAAGATATGCTGGTTAGATGCATTGGCCATTCTAAATTCTCTCTCAGTATATCCAAATAGATGCCAGAATATGGCAATTAGGGGATTTTCACTCACTTCATTGCAGTGTTGATGTAAGCCTACTTGTAACTAATAAATAAGCTATTTTCTTCATTGATCCTGAATAAAGGTGATAGATGCACAGTTTAATTAGTGTCAACTTGCAACTAAGCTAGAAAAAAATACTTGAAGAGTTTTTTTTTGAGCAATGTATAATTTAAACACAGTGGCTTACATTACTGGATTTGGTACTTATTTTAAAGAGCAATTGTGCATTAATTTGTTAGGTGCAAGATTTTGGTTTTCTTGTTAAAACAAAAAAGACTTTTGCCTCCTTGTTCTCCTGTCCTCCGTATTTGTCCTGGAGGTAGTGATTTAAGTTCACAGATGGTAGGCGAGTCGATTACTTTTGTGGGTAGTGGTCACGAGTGTTTGGTTGTTGAATCATAGCTGAGCTGAACTCTGACCTCCTTAAAGAAGCACAAATACAGGTCCCATTAAAATCCGTCACTAACGAGCAGAAGTTCTGGATATTTTTTGCCTCCTTAACCCAAGGTCAAATGTAATTTTCCATTGAGCATATGTTAGCTTGGCTGTTTAGTATGTTTAGAATATCAAAATTATCTTCCTCCTAAAATTTCAATTTTAAAAACAATTGACCTTGTCTAAAAAGTTTGAAAAAAATGCATAATTTGTCTGGAAAACAGTTTAAATTTCAATTGGGCGTGAGTTGAGAGAATCTGTTGCAGAGTTTCTTTACGGAAAAGTGTTGTGTATAAATCATTGGCATTCCGTTTACGTAAGGCATAAAGTAACATAATATCCGACTAACCTAGTTTTGAAAACAGACAGGTATTTTAAAATCTCCAAGGTCTTCTCTACATGTGATAAAGTGGTGATCAAGCAGCTGTCAAGACTGTTTCTTCCTTTAACTAGTTTATCATCTGAGGAAAAGACCTCTGAGGTTTTGGAAGCTTGTACGATTTTCATTACAGAAATGATCGTGGTGAAGGGTTGAGGCTTTCAAAAGGCAAACACTTCTCTCCTTCTGACGTTTTTATGTTTTGACGTGCACGAGTGCACGATTGTTTTATTCTGTCTGCCAATCATTGATCATTGCTCTTCATTAATGGCCTGGGGGGGTGCCATATGTCATTCACCATTGCTTTTAGAAGTTCTCCCAAGTATTTCCTGTCAGTTGGAATGTCCTTTGAAGGCTCGTAAGATTTCCAGGAAAGTTCATGATCTCAAATGTATTGATGAGGATGTTGTCTTTAAAAGGGTATTCTGCATTGTATTTTGGAAGGCCTTGGAGAAAGTGCAGAGTAGATTTACCAGAATAATAACTGGACTACCAAAATTGATTTTAATTTATTGTTGTCACATGTACTGGTATATAATGAAAAATATTGTTCCTTGAGCTCTACAGACAAAGCATATGGTTCATAGAGAAGGGAAGGAGAGAATGCCGAATGTGGTGTTATAGTCATAGCTGGGTATAGTGAAAGATCAGCTTAATGTGAGGTAGTCCAGTCAAAAAGTTTGGCAGTAGGAAAGAAGCTGTTCTTGAGTTGGTTGGAATATGTCCTCAGACTTTTGTATTTTTTTCCTGATGGAAGATAGTGATAGGCAGTATGTCTAGGTTGAGATAGGAGAAGGAGTTAAATAAATTAGTCGTATACTAGGAATTTAGAATGCCAGAAAATGATTTTGAGCTATAATTTTCAAGCTTTAAATGGAATGCATAGGGTAATTAGAGAGAAGCTGGAGGAGCACACGACAGAATTTAGAGCCAGATCTTTCAGAGTATTGTTAGGAAGCATTTTTCTAGACTTGGGATCAATTCTGGCTCTGGGTAACTGTGTCTGTGTACAGTTTACATGTTCTCCCAGTGTCTGCATGGGTTTCCTCTGGGTGCTCCAGTTTCTTTCACAATCAAAAGATGTGCAGGATAAGGGGATTGGCCATTTTAAATTCTCCCTTAGAAGGGAGATTAATAGGGTAAATGTTTGGAGTGATGGAGATGGGGCCTAGATGGTGGTGTTGTCAGTGCAGGCTCCAGGGGCCGAATGGCCACCTCCTACACCAGGGATTCTATGATTTTTCTGCAAGTGACCCAGCATGAACTGTCAATTGTTGATCATTGTTTTTTTTTTAAAAGTTAACCAATGGGAGTAGGGCGTGGGTGGGATTGTGGCTGGTGCATTCCTGATGTGCAGAAAGTGGCCATTCAGCCCTGTAGGGTTTCTATGATTTAAAGCTATTATGGAATATGGGACAATGAGGAGTATATGCAATTACTCTTGTTCCCATGTTCCTGTTGTTTGTGCCATTTTAATGAATGGTCACAAGTGCATCAATGTATCTAAATTACTTTGAAACCTCTTGGTTAGTTAAATATCGTTTGATCATTTATTGGATTAATTATGTAACAAATACATTTGTACTGATTTGAATATATTGATAATCAGTTCGTAACAGAGCACTTTCTTTGCAATCTCTGCATTAACATCTGACCTTAATCCAGATTGATAAATTTTACCAGAAAGCATTGTGGACGTAACCCTGTTAAAGTTGTGGGGGGAAATAAACCTTTCCGTCTTCAGCTAGTCTTGTTATCAAAAGGGATTTTTGGTCCCTTGTTTTCAGCAACGTATTCCAGTGTGTAGTCTTATCCAATTCTCTCCTGTCAAGTCTCTCTCTTGTGCCATTTAGTGTTGTTGTCTGTTGAAGTTTTGCCAATTGCTTAAGGAGGTGGTTTGTACTTTGTTTGCGGACAAGAAAAATACATGCCACTAACACTGACTTGATTGACTCTGCTTTCCTGGATTAAGCAATAAGCTGTTTCTCACTTTGACTTATTGTGTGGCACAGTGGTTAGCACTGCTGCCTCTCAGCACCAGAGATCCAAGTTCAATTCTGCCTTGGGTGACTGTGTGATGTTTGCACATTCTCACCATGTCTGTGTGGGCTTTGTTCAGATGTTCCAGTTTCTTCCCACAGTCAAAAATGTGGGTAGGTATCTTGGCTGTACTAAATGTGCGGGTATGTGGGGATTAGATGGGGGCGGGGGCCTGGGTAAGATACTGTTGCAGAGAGTTGGTACAGACTTGTTGATGCACATACACGTGCATACATTCTCACAGTTCTCTTCATCACCACCTCGAGGTTGTTTCTAAAAATCCAACTATTTGATCACTTATTTTCACTGTTACGTTCCAATCTTTGCACACTTTTAATAAGCATTTATTTCCAGAGTTATACATTGCAAGCATATATCCCCTAATCTCCACAATCACAGTTTCAGCCTTCTTTGGGCACAAGTGTATCCTCAGTAAATGTCCAGCCTTGTATACAATTTAAATGCAAGAAATGTTCAATGAATACTGAAATCTCTGTGGCTCAATGTTCAGTTCTCTCTGATTAACACTCCTGTCAAGTGGCTTGAGAAGTTAAAAGCAAAATATGTTATGAATCAAGATTTAAAATGGTTGTTCCTGACATCAAGATTTCTGGAATTCTCCCCACATTAATAACATAGCTTTCTTAGTAGTTGGAGTCGTCATTCATTAATGTTGGAATATGAGTGTAGCTTTGCCATAGCAGAACAGAGAAATTTGCATTCAGTTTGAATATTTCCTTAATCTGGCACAATGTCCAAAGCAACTCTCTCTTCGTGCTTATTTGGAAAAGTGTGATTAATGTTTAAATTTTTCAGAAGGAATCTTGAATACTGATAACCTCATTGGAAAAAGCAGCCTTCCCTGAGCCTGGATGTATCAGAGTTAAATTAACAGCAGCAGCAAGCTGTGGTGCTTCAGTTCAAGCTGTGAATGTTAATTTGGCTTTCTTACCCTATGGGGTTCAGTGGTTCTCCTCTGTCATCAGAACTCTCAGCTGAAGAAAGATATTTTTAGAATTGAACAAAAGACTTGTTGCTTTTTGCCGTTGTTTTTCTTTAAAAGTAGTTTTGTCTAGTTTTGACTTGGCACTTTACAAATCTGTGTTCTATATCTCCTTTTTTAAAATACTTGACTTCATTGAAATCCTTGAGTCTGACCTGCTGAGGGAAGGCTGTTCTGTAGAGGAGCTGCAAAGAATGAAGATGATAAAGTAGTTGTTACGTGATACCGGGACTTATTCTATAATGCCTCTGCATTGAGGTCCATCTTGAATCACATTTCCTGGCCTCTTTGCTGACCAGTCGCTGAAGGATACTTGAGTGCTGGACCATTTTGCACTTAGCTGACTTTCAGTTCAATGATTGTGTTCACCCTACTCCCATAGCCTGTATGTTTTCTTGTGGAGAAGTTGTGGCATGGTCTATGTCATGTTAAACCCATAACCCAGTATGGTTAATATTGAGCCAAGGTAGGACAATGAATCCTTAAGTTCAGAGACATTTTTAAGAATGGGTGTAATGGGTAATTATTTTTCACTTACCCAACCCTGGCAGGTAGGGATTCAATTTAAGTCCCCACTGATGCGGTAGTAATTACATAGAATTGTATTGAAATTACAGTGCACCAGCAGGTCATCCCACTTAGTGGAAACAGGTGTTTTTTTATTCTACGTGAGATTTCTACTAGACTATTTCCATCTGATTCTGTCAGCATATTCTCCTGTTCCTTACTCCATCAGGTACTTATCTGATTTCACTTAAAGACATTTCTTCAATTTGCTCAACTATTCCACATGCTAGTGCATTTTACTGTCTGGATGAAAGGACATGCGATTATTGGATGGTCAAGTAGGCTTCAAAATGAGGAAGAAACTGAGGTCCTGCAGTAACTGCTAGATTTATGAAAAGGATTATAACTAAGTACCCAAGTACTTATCCATTATAGTACATTTTGGTTAATTTAAAACATAGCTTTTGAAACTGTTATAATGTGAAAATGCAACTTGACCAGTCAAAACTAGGACTTGAAATGTGGGATGTCAGCATTAAAAAATCAATAACTTGCATATTTCTGTTTTTGTCACGTACATGGTTTTCTGGGGTTTAATTGACCCTTATTGTTGGATACAAAGTTACAATACCTTTTCAGGTCCTCAGGATATGCTAAAGCAGGTCATTCATTTTAAAGTTATGTCGCTAATGTAAAGTTTATTAGTCACAAGGCTTATATTAACACTGCAATTAAATCACTGTGAAATTCCCCTAGTTGCCACACTCTGGCACTTGTTCAGGTCACTGCACCTAACCAGCACGCTTTTCAGGTTGTGGGAGGGAAGCAGAGGAAACCCACATAGGTACGGGAGAACGTGCAAACTCCGCACACACACAGTGACTCCAGCTGGGAATTGAACCTAGGTCTGTGGCGCTGTGAAGCAGAAGTGTTTGCCATCAATACCACTGTGCTGCCCATGTTGTTTTCTCTCTATCCTTCAGCAGCCTATAAACTGCTGCATCAAAGCTGTATCTAATTATTCAATTCTGAAACTTGTCTCACTTTATATCATATTCCTTCCATCTGATCGGCTCAATGCAAATGTATCAAATAAGATGGATTTGATGTGAATTCCTTTCCAATGAGAAGATGAAACATACTGAAAATGTTCACGCAACATTGATTTCACTAATCCTCCAACTACGAATTTTCACAGTAACTTCATTGCACTGTTGATGTAAGTCTATTTGTGACATAATAACTTTTTAAAAAAAAGTTTAACAAATAAAAGTTCGAGCATGGGTGTGATGTTTGTGTCAATAACATTGTCTGTTGGGTTGTATGCAAATTAAAGGGACTTGGTTATGCATTGTGCGAGAGCCTCTCAAGATGGATCAATAGTATTTAAATAACCACGTTTTACAATACCTTTTCTGTCATTTCTGACAAAATTTACCAAGCTGTTTTACAAATTTAGTTGGAAAAAAAACTAGAGGCACATATGTTACCACATCAAATTTGTGAACTTATTTTAGAAAATGCATGTGTTGGTTTAAAATAGCTGAAATAAATTGCAGCTCGCATGCTCATGTGTGTACACTCGCACACAAAGTCCAATTTCTACCTTACACAAAGCATGCTGCGCCACCACAATATCTTTAGGCACACTAGCCAGATCACTGTTAAACCATACCAGGAACCTGTCTGTATCTATTGATTGTCCATTGTGAGAGATATTAGTTATAGTATAGTGTTATATACTGTAGTATATATTACTAACAGACTTTAACATGTGTACCTCAAAAATGGCATGAGTCAAAATATTCCAAATTTCTGTTAACCTACCATTATTTTATTCTTCCAACAGATTACAGTTGTTGTTACTGTAATTACAGCAGTGTTGGAAATAAGCCTTGTAATGATAAAGATTCATCTTTTGCTATGTGAGTAAATTTGTTCAGATCCTTTGAGTGCCGTGTTTTTACCTGGAGATTTCAACCTGTCTGAACAAATTTTCTTTAACCTTTGCTCAAGTCCTCCAGCTTTGTTCTCCAAGCTAGGTGGCACTGCAGTGCTAATGTGTGTCATCCTAACTCATCTTCAAGCCACGTGCTGGTTGGCTTGTGCTAACATTGCCAACTCAATTACTGCCTCTTGATTTCCCCTGGGTCGCTTCAGGAAACAATGTTGATGTTTCTTCTATGCTTTCAAAAGAAAATCTTATTTTAAAAACCACTTTTGAATTTCAAAGCTGACTGCCTGTGACCAGAGGAATCCGGTTTTGTCACTGGTGGGGGGAGGGAATGTTTTTCCCCCAATAGATGTTCTCCAGGTTTACACGAGAAATGTTGTTTGTATTGCCTCAACCTGACCAGACTTTAAACTGCCATTAGCCAATGTATCCCAGTCCCAAGTTACTACAAACCCCATCATTCAATACTTTACAAAAGTCACCAACCTCTAGCTGCAATTGCAAATCAACAGGAACCACAATTGTTACTCACTGTATGATCAAAATCATTAGCTCCAGCATCAGATCATGTGTATGTTTGGTGGGTTAACATAAGTGTGTGGGGCATGGGGATAAGATGGGGGGAGAGGGTCTAGGAAAGATGCTCAGAGTTGGTGCAAACTCAATGGATTGAATGGGCTCCTCCTGCGCTTGAGATTCTGTCATATTATTCTTTCTTTTACTCCTGCATTGATGGCTAGACTTTCAGTGCCTCAGTCATGATCTCTGGAAGAAATGTCGTAAAACCTCACCACCTTTACTTTCTGCATTCACCTCCTGAATAGCTACTAGCTTTGTTATTCCTCTTAACTATTCCTCTGCAGCTTGTCACCTCTTTGCCATTATTGGATGTCTTTCTATATTAAAATTGATATCTAAAGATTAAATTATTGCTGTTTTAAACTTTAAAAGCAAGTGCCTTTTGTATGCCGCATACTAACTATCCTCCCACAGTTGCAGTTTTCAATTGGAATAAGGCCTTTTTACGTATTTGAATGTTAAGAGGAATAACTGTAGTTTGCAAATACTTTGACATCCAAACCACAGTTACATTACTTAAATGGCTACACAGGCTGCAATTATTTAATTTGTTTATGATCTAAACAAAAATGTTTAAATGAGCACCAAAGATGACATGAACGCAAATCTTTCAGCGGATCTCTTGGAAATTGTTTGGTTAGGGTGGCACAGTGGTTAGCACTGCCACCTCACAGGGCCAGGGACCCAGATTTGATTCACGCCTTGGGTCACTGTCTGCATGTTCTCCCTTGTCTGCGTGGGTTTCCTCCCACAGCCTGAATGATGTGCTGGTTAGGTGCATTGGCCATGATAAATTTCTCCCTCTGTGTACTCAAATTGGACTGTGGCAACTTGGGGATTTTCACAATAGCTTCATTGTAACCTTCTGACACTAATAAGTAAACTTCTAAACTTAGCTTATTAATGCAAAGTGACCAGTTTTGTTGAACCACAGGACAAGAATCTACATGTTAAAAGCAATAATGTGCATTTTTATTGTGCCTTTGTTGTGGTAGAACGTTCCATGGCATTTCATGGGAGCATTTCAAACAGAACTTGAAAAAGAAAAATTTCATCAGGATAGATAACTGAAACATGGTCAAAGGGGTAGATTTTAAGGAGACTATTGAAGGGGGGTTAGGTAGAGATACAGATGTTTAGGAAAGAATTCTGTGCTTTGATTTATTATTGTCACATTTATTGGGATACAGTGAAAAGTATGCTTTACATACTGTTCATAGACTACATAGGGGAGAAGGAAACATGCAGGATACAATGTTACAGTCATTGCTTGGGTGTCAAGTAAGATCAGCTGCTTATAAGGTAGGTTCTTTCAAATGTCTGACAGCAGCAGGGAAGAAGCTGTAATTGAGTAGGTTGGTGCGTGATCTCTAACTTTTGTATCTTTTTCCTGATGGAAGACAGTATGTTTGGGGTGCATGATTATGTTATGTCCTTGATTATGTTGGCCGCTTTTCCAAGGCAGCGAGAAGTGTAGGCAGAGTCAGTGGATGGGCTCATTTGCATGATGGATTGGGCTAAACTTTGAGATGTGGATAGTTCAGAACATGGCTGATGGTGATTATTGCAATGGCTGTACGCAAGAAAGTGAGACAATCAGAGGGTCCAAACAATAACAGAATGATGAAGATTTGAACACCATTATAGTTGGTCTGACATTATTTCCAATAAAAAGAGGAGCAGGGAAGTGATCTCCATAAACCTAGCTAAGATTTATGGGCTGCACAATGGTAAACATTGTTGCTTCACAGCACTGCAGAGATCTAGGTTCACTTCCAGCCTTGGGTGACTGTCTTGAGTGGAGCTTGCATCTTCTCCCCGTGTCTGCGTGGGTTTCCTCCGTGTGCTCAGTTTTCCGTGCGCACTCCAAAGATGTGCAGGTTATGTTGATTGGCTATCTGAATTGCCCTTTTGTCCCACTGACACCATCAGCATAAATATGTAGGGTTATGGGGATAGGGGCCTGGGTGGGATAGTTGCCGGTACAGGCTGGATGGGCTGAACGGTCTCCTGCATTGTGGTGTTCTATTTGCCAGAGGTTCTCTACTGTGGTCTACAGCAAGCCTACTTTCACTGGTCAATATATGCATTGGAATTTTACTGTTCATGTAATACAAGATTTGCCCCATCATCAACCTCATAAATATGGCCTGAACCATATCTTTTAATGTAAGCCCTACCATAATAAAGTAACTAAGCTGACATCCATCCAAGAGCAGCCTTTTAGCATAGCACTTATCACCAAACTGATCGGGGTGATCAAGAAGCAAGCAAAACTGACTGCAGCATTTAATTGTGGCTGACTTCTCCAGCTGATTGTGTTTAAATATTTTGAGTTGAGATTGTTTGCTTTCTGCTGCGCATTTCACAAAATTATTTTCTTTCTTATCTTCAGGGTGCCGGTAAGGCCGGGAGAACCAATCATTGGTTCACTTTGCAGTATGATAGAAAAGTAAGAACCCTTCTCCTGACCTCTTGAAGTTTCAAAGCATTGTTTCCTGTGAGTATTTCATCCAGTCACAAAAATGGGCAAATCTTCTTTCAAGCCATATTTGAACCAGCTGTGCTATAGTCAAATAAGGAAATAATTATGTCTGTCAGTTTTTAATAAAAAGCACTGTAGTTGAAATAGGCAATTGCTGATCGTTGTATTTGGCTCAAGTAATCATTCTTTCAGGAGTTTTACTTGAGCTGTGTTTGGGGGAAGGAGAAATGTAACATGCAACAGAACAATTTAAACTGAAATGTCTCCAAACGCAGTTTTCGAACAAAATGGTTGTGTTCAGCTCTGAGCACTGACAGCATCCCGCCACGATTCGTGTTGCTTTTGCCACGGGCCAGATAATTTACTGATTGATGGCACTATAAACTTGCTTTTATAAAGATGACATTGAGAGTTTGACCTGATCCTGTCCGTGAGGAGACCTGGTCAATCTTTCAGCTCCTGAGCCTTGATTAATGGGGGGAAAGCAGAGTATGAAGTTTGGTTGCAGCTGGTTAGAAACCAGTTTGAATGACATAGGTTCCCACCTCCTGAGGATTCTGCTTGTCCGGTGGGCTCGGGAGGAGAGCTAAGTGCCATATTCTGACAGTGAACATGAGCTATAATTTATCAGAAATAGAAAAGGAAAATTGTAATGGAACAGAGTGAATGACAAAGAAAAGCAACCAGTTAGAAAAAAAAATGGTTTTTTTATTTTATTGAGCTTTTAAATCTTTAATATAAGCCCGATCACAAAGTAACTAAGCTACTCCTAGCATTGTAAAACAGATCCTGGCTGATTAAGTGGGCAGAAACTATGAAATTTGATAATGAACCTCAAAATTCCTTGGAAATGAGTCTAATAAACGTATTGTGTACTCTGATCAGAAATTTTAACATGATGTGAATGAATGGAAAGTGTTCTTTGAGCATTACATGTGATCCACATATAATTTCATTGTACGTTAGTCAGCTAGCAAGATGCATTAAACCTCAAGAAATATTTCTCTATTCAAAGAATATACAATACATAACTAGACTATTCAGCCTAGCCAGATTGTGTTGTTTATATACCTCATGTTTATCTCTCTATATGGTACAGATGTGTTTATTTGTACATCGTACCAGTCTCTCTGGTATCAGAACGGGGAAAGATACAAGTCCTGTATATGTCTGCTGGTCTTCTTCATTGGTCTTCAATATACCTGAATGGCAGCCAGTAAAGGAGTGAGTCGGTCTGTGCCATCCGCAAACACATCATAGTTGTGTTGTTGGTCAGGCAAAAAGTACAAGAGGCAGCAGGATCTAGCACTTGGGGTGGATGGGATCAGAGGTTGTGGGGGGAAAAGCAGAATTAGATTAGTTAGATGATCAGCCATAATCATAATGAATGGCAGAGGCTCGAAGGCCAAATGGCTTCCTCCTACTCCTATCTTCTATGTTTTTGTGTATGTACGAGTCTCCGCAATAGTGATTTTAAACCAGGTGTAAAATCCCAAATACACAACCCCGTTTGCAGAGTGATGAAGCCGAGGTGTAAAAGTTACACATAAGCCAGAACAGGATGGGTAGGCTCCCTGCCTAAAAGATGCTTGGGAAAGAGTTGGGGTTTGAGGGCAACCTGATGGCCTGTGTGGTTATTTCCTTATCCTGGTTCCATTTCACATATAATCAAATTCAGGTTTGCCAGTCTATGTGGTGAGATTCGAAACGATGTGTCGGAATTGCATTATCAGATGGATTCCCAGGTCCTGACCCCGTGTTGTGTTGGCATCAGATGCCTGCACAGTTTCTATGGGGCTAACCAATTAGTTGTCAGTGAGTGTGTGTAATTAAGGACAGTGGACAGCTCCTGAGGCTTTTCCTCCAGTAGAACAACTGTGTCTTGATGACCCAAACAACAAATTCTTGCAGGCTCCTCTTTGCGTTTGCTCTACAGCTGTCATATTAAAATTCTAAACCAGAATTGAGGTGAAGTGTCCTGGTTTCTTCAAGCTCTTGTGTCGCTGCTTGCAGAGCTGCTAAAAATATTGATTTTTTTTTCCCTGATGGAAGCTTTTCAGCTGCTGAAATCCTCATTGATTATACATTCTGCTCAACCCAAAAACCTCTCTCCAGCAATTCCATTTTAAACCAGAAGATGTTTCAAGTACCTTCTTTACCTCTCTCTCGCCCAGCTACCATTGAAGGAAACTTCCAGCTGATACAATAATCAGCTACTTCCACAGTCTTCACACCCTCTGCTTGACGGCACTGTTTAACATCAGAGAGTCTGGATTCAAGCACGATCTGGGCTCACCCTGAGTCAGCAAGACCAGCTGGCTACTGTAACAGATGGAAGCCTCTTTCGCTGTTAGCTGGCTAGAGAGTGGCAGCACATCAACACTTCACAACACCTTCCTAATGAAAATTAATGTGGCAGTGACAGAACTGAGACTGATTCACATCTGCAGGGAAGGTTCCCCCTGCCACTGTGTACAATTTTTGCCTTATTGAATGTCAAATTTGCCTAGTGGATGGAACGTAATATCTGACTCTTGTGTATCAGTTCTTGCTCAGAAGAACAATGATTTTGTATTTCCCATATTTATAGCATTGTGTTTGATTTTGCGTTGCATTGTGGGGTAATAGCATGCAAATGCTTTAACAGTGCAAAGTTTTTATTTACTCGTGGGATCTGCGCGTCGCTGTCCATCCCTAATTGCCCTTATTCAGAAGACAGTCGAAAATCAACCACAATACTGTGGCTCCAGAGTCACCACATAGGCCCAACCAGGTAAAGATTGCAGATTTCCTTCCCCGAAGCACGCTGCTGAATTAAATGGGATTTTCCAATAATTGACAATGGTTTCGTGGTCATCAGTAGATTCTTAATTCCTGATTTTTTTTATTGAATTCAAGTTGCACCAGCTGCTGTGGCGGGATTTGAACCTGAATCTCCAGAACACTAGCTTAGTTTTTACATTAATAATCCAAAATTTAATTCTCTAATCCTCTAATTTGATTCCGAACTGACTGTAGCAACATGTTTTATTAGACAAACATCAGGGCAAAGGTTGAGATAGTGATAGGAAAATGTTTTCAGTTATGATTTTTATTTATTTTATCATGAGATGTTGACATCATTGGCAAGTCCAGCATTTCTTGCCCATCCCTAAATGCCTCTGAACTCAGCAGCTTGCTAAATTATTTCAAAGGTCAGGTAAGAGTCTACCATCGTGCTATGGATCTGAAGTCACGTGTTAACTAGACCAGGTAAGGAAGGTGGGCTTCCTTCCCTAAAGGACATTCATGAATCATATGGGTTTGTTTTATAGCAGTTAGTGATGGCCTTAATTTTACACTTGCATATTTCGAATTCAGGTACACCGCTCATTCACGGCCACTTTAATTACCTTTACATAAATCCTCCTGAGGCTCCCCTTTAATTATTGTAGCTCTTTTTCACATTGCAGTGCTTGTCTTGCTGCAGTGCCGCAAGATTTTACATGTTTTGAGGTGGCGGCTCCCTCCATGTGGTGTTGCCTTGGGAAATGAGCTGGGGATGAGTGGTAGCTGGAAGCCCATGATGCAATTAAAGCAGTGATATTGCTCCAAAGGAGAACCAAGCTCAACCTTTTCATTCTCAAATATGTTTATATTTAATATATCTTGCATGTTGTGACATTCTGTATGCTCACTGATCACGTGGTTTGCCTTTCAGAGCCATGTAAACATCTGACAGAGATCAGAATCAAGTATTTCTTGCAATGAAACCGAGGAAAGGGTGTCCCAAAATGTCAAACTGTGTGCTTCTTCTTGCTGTCCTCCTCATTGCCCTTGCGCGGTCCTCATGGAGCAGCAAGGAATACATCACCTTTCCCATCCAAAATCGGGACTGGACACTCAATCACTTGGCTGTTCATAGTATAACAGGGAATGTTTATGTTGGAGCTGTCAACTGGATTTACAAACTATCAAGCAACCTAACATTGTTATTGAAGCATGAAACCGGTCCAGAAGAGGACAACAAATCCTGCTATCCTCCGTTGATTGTTCAGCCTTGTAATGAGCCCCTAACACTGACTAACAATGTGAACAAATTGCTTCTTATTGATTACTCTGAGAATAGGTTGCTGGCCTGTGGGAGTCTCTTTCAGGGAGTCTGCAAGCTCTTGCGACTGGATGACCTCTTTATATTGGTGGAGCCTTCACACAAGAAGGAGCACTACCTGTCAAGCGTTAACGAAACGGGAACAATGTACGGTGTAATTGTGTCATCGGAGGGAGCAGACAGCAAGCTCTTTATTGGGACTGCAGTGGACGGCAAGCAAGACTATTTTCCAACTATCTCCAGCAGGAAATTGCCACAGGATCCTGAATCTTCTGCTATGTTTGATTATGTGCTGCACAGCGACTTTGTTGCTTCCTTGATTAAAATTCCTTCCGACACCCTGGCTATGGTGTCTCACTTTGACATATTCTACATCTATGGTTTCAGCAATGGAAATTTTGTGTACTTCTTAACTGTGCAACCAGAAACTGAAGGAGTCACTGGGTCAACAAATGATCAGTTCTACACCTCCAGAATTGTGCGACTATGCAAAGAAGATCCCAAATTTCATTCCTATGTTTCACTTCCTATAGGCTGCATAAAGAATGGAATCGAGTATCGTCTCTTGCAAGCTGCATACTTATCTAAACCTGGCAGAGTGTTGGCGAGATCTTTAAATATATCTACGGACGATGATGTTTTGTTCACCATATTCTCCAAAGGTCAGAAGCAGTATAAGCACCCACCGGATGAGTCGGCACTCTGTGTGTTTGTTGTGAAATATATAAATCAGCAGATCAAGGACAGACTGCAGTCCTGTTATCGTGGTGAAGGGAATCTGGAACTCAACTGGTTATTAGGAAAGGATGTCCGCTGTACCCATGCAGTAAGTCTCCCCATTATCCCCTTGTTGAAGGATCTTTGTTGCTAATTTAAGTTTTGTTTAAATACCACTGAAAACCTATTTGCTTTGCTCATCCAAAAATAAGAGTAAGTTTTGCATTGATGGAATATCTTTCACAACCTTGATGTCCCATAGCATTTGTGCCAAATGGACCATTTTTGAAGTGTAGTTGCCATTATAGTGAGGAAGTATGACAGCCACTTTGAGCACAGTTAGGCCCCACAACAGCAGAAAGATGATGACCAACTAATCTAATTTTGTGAAGCTAACTGAGGGTTAACATTGGCCAAGACATCAAGCCAGCAGCCCTGAGATTCCTTAAATCACAGATGTTATGGTGCAGGAGGAGGCCATTTGGCCCGTCATTTCTGCACCAGCTTTAATCCTTCAAATCAAACCATGGAATTTTCTGTATCTACCCCAGAGGGTGACTGGGGGCTATATTTAATGTCTCATTTGAAAAATAACACCTGCAACAGTGTAGCCTTCCCTCAGTATTGCACTGGAATGTTAGCCTACATTTTGTGCTCAAATATATTTCTAAACCAGGTAGTATTAATCTAGGCTAGATTTTAAAAGATATCATGGAAATAATAAATGAATTGAAACTGTCTTGCTGCCCCTTTCTTTCGGGTGAAAGTCAAGACTATGAAAAGGGCCCACAAATATGATATTAGAGATAAAGTTATGAAGGAAAAACTATATCCATTGGTTGGTTGATAACTGGAAGGCATAAAAATATAATGAAGGGTTAAAATGTCTTTTTAGCATTAATAAGGATTTGAGAGGATATGGATCATCCTACTGGGGGAGTTAAAAATGTGTTCAGCAGAATCTATCATAATTTTGCAAAAATAAATAGAAACATATTTTAGAAACAAAGTTAGAAGTATTTGGAAAAGATAGGGGAAGTACATGTTTGGGCTGAACAATGTGTATAATTATAGAACATTGAAAATGATCTTTTGTTGAATTTTTTTTACTGAATGTATTAGTAAATGTTTCTAATGTTATTGCTGCTATCCTTCATTTGAGTGTCATTTGATTGTTTTCTAGAGGTGTTGCTGCACCATGACATGGCAGGACATAAATATGTTCTTATGTCACAGTGAATTCTCAATCTCATTGAAGCCTTATCATGTGAGATGTTTGTATTCAAATTGAGGTTAGGAGCTTCCTCTTAAGAAGTTGGCGAACTTCTTTGTGACTGATTTGCAAAGTCAGCTGACAAAGATTTAACAGTAAGTCATCCAGAATCATACAGCACAGAAGAGGCCCTTTGGCCCATCAAGCCTTTACTGACACATTAGAAACACCTGAACTCCCATCTAATCCCATCTGCCAACACTTGGCCCATAGCCCTGAATGTTATGATGTGCCAAGAGCTCATCCAGATCGTTTATAAAGATGTGAAGCAACCTGATTCTCCCACCCTCCCAGACACCACATTCCACTCTGTCACCAACTCTGGGTAAAAAGTTTTTTTGCTCACATCCCTCAAAAAAAAATGATTGCCCCTCACCTTGAACCCAGGTCCCCTCGTGACTGACCCTTTAACTCAGGGGAACAGCTGCTCCTTATCCATTCTATCCATGGCCCTTATAATCTTGTACATCTCAATCAAATTGCCCCTCAGTTTTTTCTGCTCAGACGAAAATAACGCAAAGCAGCACCCTGGTGAACCTCCTCTGCACTTCCTCCAGTGCACTCGCATCTTTTCCAATATACCAGCCTTTTTAGCACCAGAGTAATAGTGTGTGTGTGCTTATGTGGAGGGAGAGGGAGTGTATTAGCATCAGAAAGGAAGTTTTATATATGTACAGGTGCAGTGTGTCAAACCAGCTATCTGAAAAATCAGGCATTTTATAAGCTACCGTGCCTGAATTTTAATCATTAAATGATTAAAACAAGTTACTGGCTTGTTCAGCTGCATTGGCAGGGTGGTTTGGCAGACCAGTAATCTGCTCAGTGGCCCGAGTGACCCTTGACCCTGGCCTAAACTGCATAAACCCAAAAACGGGCGAGATCTGAAGTCTGGCACGGACTCTGTTGTGAAGTTGCTGCCTTTGAGACGCTGTACCTGTGTATCTCCATATCATTTTTCTTTGCACCAGAAATAAATAGCAGTTTGCACTCCAGGTTTAATAAGAGTAAGTAGTTGGACCAATGCTGAATGTGTCACAAATCGTTCAAATGTATTTTTTCCATTTGTTCAGCGGATATAGATGTTGCTGGCTAGGCCATTATTTATTGCCCTTGAACTAAGTGGATTACTAGGCCATTTCAGATGACAGTTAAAAGTCAACCACGTTTGTGGGTCCGGAATCACATGTAGGTAAGATTGAGGGAAGGAAATCTGCCAATGACTTAATGAACCAGATGGGTTTTTGCATTTAATCCCAGATTTCTCTGCAGTGATAGTGTCATGGTATTCTCACTGGACTAGCAATACGGAGACCCTATCTCTGTACCAGGGTTCAAATCCCATCACAGCCTATGATGTTCGAATTCAATCAAAATCTGGAATTAAAAGTCTAAAGATGACCATGAAATTGTTGATTGACAGGAAAAATCCATCTGGTTCACTAATTTCCTTGAGGGAAGGGAATCCACCATTCCAACCTTGTTGGCCCATGTGAGGCTCTGAATCTACAGCAATATAGTTGCCTCTTAAATGCCCTCTTAAGGACAATTAGAGATGGGCAATAAATGCTGGCTCAGCCAGCAGTGTTCACATCCTTTAAAATATTTTTTAAGAAGTATGCTTTCACTTGAACAATGCTACAAATCCTAGCTGATATTTGTTTAAGATATGCAATTCATGTGTACCTGAGACCAGTAAGCAACACTTGAAATAAACACTTGGTAATAATGACGATCTGAGGGGTTAGCTATCTCTCAAATATAAATATGCAATCTAAAAAAAAATTAGATCTGCTGACGCTCTTGATTACAATGTGTCTTTAGCCCTCTTATCAGAATTCACTTGCTAAGCTGAGTATGAAAAGTGGCCTGTGATGAATCTGACACTTGTTTCTCCTCTCGAGGAATTTGCTTGCTGCATCCCCAGATGGCATTGTTGAGATTGAGTAGCTGCTGAGATTGAGTACTTGTTGTGTTTCAAATGTGAAGTTATGCCCTGTCACTTCACGAGACAGCACACTAACATCGGTGTACTGCATCATTTCATTGACCTCTCGAAGGATATCTTCCTCTCAATTTTTCACAGAAAATCAATTTGGGAGCAAATCTTCAATGTATCCTATTTAGTGAGAACCTCATGAATGAATTATCACAACCTGAGACCTTGTTTTCTTCCTTTACAGCCAGTCCCAATTGACGATGACTTTTGTGGATTGGATATAAACCAACCCCTTGGGGGCTCTGTGCTTGTGGAAGGCATTACAGTGTTCACTGAAGATAGGGACCGCTTGACATCTGTGGCATCCTACGTCTACAATGATCACTCTGTGGTTTTTGTAGGAACTAAAAGTGGGAGACTTAAAAAGGTAAAATTGAATGCCCAGTTTCAAATGTTCTGAGATTTCTCACTGACTAGGACAATGGAACGTACCTCAATATAGCAGACAAATTTCAAATAGATATTTTGATTTTCTTGAGTTGCCAAAAAATCCTTCATGCCAAAACCTTTCCTTGTTTCAGAATGAGCAGAATGTGTGATGTGATATTTGTGGGCAGGTTTTTATTTAATTAAAGACAATTCAGCCAGGGATCAGTGCAGCACTGTAATGAATTAACAGTGATTATCTGAGGAGTGTGACTCTCAGTTAGAGCAAGCTGAGAAGCAATGACCCAGAATAAAAAGATATATTTGTATTAAATATTAAACAGCCAAGATCTATTCTCTTCGCAGATGCTACCTGACCTGCTGTGTGTTTGGTATCAAAACATCGTGTCTAGCACTTCCTGAACTGGGTTTATACACTTTAGAAATTCTGGTGTAATCACCATTGACGTACTTTGACACAGTGGATCAATAGATATTTCCCAGTAGATTCCATTCATTCTCTCAATTCTTCATGCGAGTATTAAATGTGAAATGTTCACATTTATCCTGTCTTCACAAGAATTCCAATATAAATTGTACAAATATATTGAAGAAAGGGAATCTCCATAGTGCACTTCTCTGGAGGTCACTTACTAATGATCAAGAATGTTTTTAAATGTCATTGATGATTGCTGTTAGTAGTGTTTCAACACCGAGTGACCTTCAACGTTTTTTTAACCAGCTTAAACCTGGATAAGATGTGTAGAAGCTTCTTTGATTGTTGCAACATAAGGGTATAGTGTGTGGGTTCATGTACTGCATATATTTGTCGCTATGTTTTATTTCCAAGTGGTAGAATGAGCAAAAGTGTAAAATTGGTATTTCTCCAAAGTAAATGACCCATTCTGTGCTAGCTGCTCAATAGAAGAAATAGCAGAGTTTTAATAATTAGTTAGGAGCATGAAAATGAGCACTTGAGCTGCGAATTACAGGTTACTTTGGCCTTCATCCCATCTTGTATTCACCTCCGCGCCTCTCTCTTGCCACCCAGTCTCTGTCACAAATCCATGCCAGTCAACACTAACCAGTTATTTAGTAGGAAATTCAAAGGCTTGGAAAGGTTATTTCCATCAACAATGTAAGGTCTGCAATTTGAAGAAAGTTAATTTTTTTATTATATATGGAACACTGAGGAATGGCCTGTGTTTGAATGCTTAGCATCAGAGGCAGAGGCTTTCTTTGCTTGTCCTCCTGTGGCCAGCTGCTCTTTCTATGATGACACAGGATAAAGTTGAAGGGATCACAATTGGTCTTGAATCCTGACATGTTGGAGCCTTTTGTGGTTTATATCCACAAGTGGTACTTGTGTTGCTGAGCCTCCTATGTACAAACAACTCCCCCCCCCCCCCCCCCCCACTTCCCAACCACCACTACCACCCCCTCCCCTTCCCCCAGAACCAATGGAATCAGCCACCTGTGCACTTGCAGTGTTGGCATCTCTTTTGGCCGCTCCCATCAGAATAGTACAATACATTCCTGTACACCTCAACATGGGCCAGGAGGATGCATAGGGAGTTGCCACTAAATTCTGGAGCTGGGCCAGTGGATGACCTTGCAGATGTCTCTCTTTTAGTCTGACGTTGTGAATGTCCAGACACCCTTTAAACATGGTACTTGATATAACATTAAGCCTGGCCCACCACAAAAGATGGGCTAAAGTCCCAGACACACAATTACATTGAGGGCTAGAAGATTCTGCTTGATTTCCTGTTGGTCTCCACAGTGGAAAACTTTCCTCATCTCTGCTCTCGCCATTGGACTTGGAAGAATTCCATCCCTAGTACTGAGTGGCAAATCCATCCTGTAATATACCTTCAGTTGCCAACTGAATTCACAACAACTCTCATCTGGATGTGTTCGTGCTGCATTGTATTTGTGGTGCTGTCTTGGGAAAATCTCTAAAGTTGTGGAATGACTTTGATTCCACTCTTACCCAAACTTAAATGGGTAAGTATATTTTGTGAATTGCGAAACATGTCATATCTCTTGATTATTTGAACAATTCTACTGAGACATGACCGAAAGTGCTGAGCGATTACTCTCTACGGGTTTGATGTCATTCCAGCACAATTACCTCCTTGAGAGCTTGAGGAAATGCATGGATCTTTTGTATTAATAGTGACTCAATATAAAAGTCATTAAGTCCATTATGTGGATGCTTATGACCTTGATGGTTCTTTTTTGCAAACTTGACTTTTTTGCTTTGTTTTTGCATTTCTGTCTTTTAAATTTAGCCACATCTTGACTTTCTGGCACACTCTCCTTCTTAATTCAGCATCACTTTGCTTTTAGATATTTTGTAGTCAAGTAGTAGAACAGCCGCACTGGTTAATTGAAGAGCAGTGCATACCAAAAGGTTCTTGTGATACAAGTCACTACACTGAAACCTGACAATTCAGGTCTGTGAAACGTCAAAAATATGTTGGACATCAAATAGTGTGCTCTGTTCTTTTTTATGACTGTATTTCAAACTAGGTAGGGCATTAATCTTTTACCTCAGTGAAAAGTTGTCAGTTATTATTTCCCTGTCAGAGGCACTTTATCTTTTCTTTTCTTGTCTGGTTAATGGAAGCATAGTTTCTATTTCTTGTCCCATAAGAATCTCGTTCAATCTCCTATATTGAGGTGTGTGGATGCATAATGCAAAGCAGTGTCCTTTTTTATTTTAACAAAATGTCAAAACAATTTTTCAAACACCAAGCTTTGCAAGACCTTCATGCTGGTTTTTGATTGAACTATGGAAACAGGTTTGCATAGCGAGCATTAAAAAAGTGAAATCAGAGATAGCCAGGTTCCCAGTGAGTTTATCTTCCATGATAGCTAATATGTGCTCGAGTATATTTGGTCTTGTTTATTTTCTGCTCTCTGTTTATGGTCAACAGATCTCTTTTTTTTGACTCTGTATCTGAATTTTCTCCTTTTCTGTGCCAAAGACTCCCAACCTCCTTCCGTTCTGTAACTAAAATGTTAAAGTAAAGTTCATTTATTAGTCACAAGTAAGACTTGCATTAAAACTGCAATGAAGTTACTGTGAAATTTCCCTAATTGCCACACTTCAGTATCTGTTCAGATCAATGTACCTAGCCAGCACCTCTTCAGTCTGTGGAAGGAAACCAGGCCACCTGGAGGAAATCCACGCAGACATGGGAAGAACATGCAATGGTGACCCAAGCCAGGAATCGAACCTGGGTCCCTGGCACTGTGAGGCAGCAGTGCTAACCTCTGTACTGCCCCATGTAATCAGTGCCTACCAAGCTCCACTTGCATTTTGGGTCTTGGAGGCATTGAGTATATCATACTGATTCTTAGTGTACCATTTTGTTCTTGCATCCCAGCTCTACCTTCCGTACTGCATTGAAACATTTCCACAGTAAATGCAAAACCGATTCATTTCAGTTGCATGTGCAACATTGCATAAATATTGCAAAGTCTTGCACTCTTATACTGTTCTTTAATTGCACCATACATTATATTTTAAACATCCATGTTGATTCCTCACTATTTTAGAAAGACCACTGCCTAGCTTGAAGAAAAATGCTTATTGTTAAAAAAAGAGTCGTTCAAAAAGATCAAGGGGTGGCGCAGTGGTTAACACTGCTATCTCACAGCTTCAGGGACCCGGGTTAAATTCCTGGCTTGGGCCACTGACTCAGTGGAGTTTGCACATTCTCCCCATGTCTGCGTGTGTTTCCTCTGGATGCTCCAGTTCCTTTCCACACTCCAAAGATGTTGGGTTAGGTGGATTGCCCATGCCAAATTGCCCCTTTAATGTCAGAGAGAGTAGCTAGGTTAAATGCATGGGGTTATGGGCTTAGGGCCTGGGTGGGATTGTGATCAATACAGACTTAGTGGGTTGTATGGCTTTCTGATCTATGATTCTATGATCATTTGAGTGCAATGAATATGTTGGAATAAGTGAAAATCCATCTCTGCTTCTCACTGAACAGGAAGTTGGAAGGCTGATAGTTGTAAGCATTCGCCTTTCAATTGATGCCTAATGATTAAGACTAGAACTGTCCCATTGGTCCAGTTTATTCCTAAATGAATTGTATGAACAAAATAATTGTTCACAATCTTTGACATTGCAGACTATTGTGGGAGTTTGGTACCAAAAGAGTCTTCTGTTTCCTGTGAATGACCTTGTTTGTAAGGGCAAATCACTCGTTTGTTTTGGAGGAGAAGCAGATGAAAGGGTTAAAGCAATAGTTGGCCTCTCTGGTAGTTTATATTATCTCAGCGACCCTTTGGAAGTGCCCCAGTGGAATCCAGAAAGCATGTCCTTTTTTTAACAAACCACAACTTCCTCCAATAGGTTCACACGCTTTTTCAAAGCTTTAGAATTCATGGATGGAGCAATCCCCTGAGAAATTGCAAACTGGCCAAGTGTTTGGGCCACATTCCTTCGTGCCATTGTCATCTGCTTATTAGGAAAAAAAGGCATCCGAGTCTGCTGCACGAAGGCCACAACATTGCACATAAGGTAAGTGTTCTGTTTGCCAGCAAAGAGCATCAGTCAGCAGCGTAGTGTGCACTAACATATGGAATCGCTCCAAGGAGTCGCTCTTGATCCAAGTTTTTAATTCGGCCAGAAGCCCAAGGCTGGACGAATGAATGTGTCCATCCTATAAAATTGAGGTTATTTTTGTGAGCCATTATTGCTATGCCAGTGTGCGAACTTTGATAGAATTTAAGTTTCCGTGCCTCCTAAATCTGGTTTGCAAAAGCCTCCAGCAACACAGGGAATGTGTGCATATAAAAGCTATAAATGGATTTCTGCCTCCATGTGAAATAACTTCCATTCTAATAGACTTACTGATGAGTTAGAAGATAACAGGCCAATGAAATGTGCTGTTATAGTGACTCCGATTCCTTATTTTCCGTGTACTATGAAGTTCCTCTGCTGCATTGATTTTTAAACCTTGATGATGAGCAGTGCTAGAAAAGTATGTTGAGGTTAGCTATGCAAATTAATCAAGCAGCCTTTTCAGGGTAAGAGTCCTGTGAATAGTTGCACATATTTCTTTAAAAAATTAATGGGCTGATTGGCCATTTGTACATTTCACATAATCAAACAAGTTACGGCGTTTTTATTAGTATGTTCAAATACTGCTGCATCCTTGGAAATAGTCGAGTGTTAGAAATGACTGGGTCCAGGCTAAGGTCACAGTCTTTTAAAAAATATCTTAAAAGCTCTGTTCACCAAAGCCCATACTTTGGGAACGAGAGGGAGCATTAAAAGACCAAAGAAACAAACAAGACTTAAGTGAAAGCTTGATGAGAATTGAGTGGAAGGCATTTTGGGTTTGGCAATCCATCTGGCCCGATAATTTGGCTTGGTTCCCAGAGTAACTGTGAAGATTTAATGTTTGTTTTCTCTTTGCTTTAATGAGTCCCTGTGGATTTGCGAGCTGGACTTTGAGGAGATGGGTCAGCAACAAAGCGCTGACTGGCCTGACCTGACCAGTGCATAACAAGCAGCATAACACACACAGCAATCCTTTTTTTTTCTTATCTTATAAAAATCCTTTTCTGTTTCAGGATCACATTTTTTTGTCTCTCGTAATGTAGTGCGGTCATCTTCCAAAAGGTGAAGAAATTCTTTTCGAATGCCTTCATGTTCTTGACGTTTCCTGGAGCAAATATAGCACGGTTTAAATGAACAGCTATCATCAGTCTGCTTTCCTGTTTCAACTGGCTTGTGGGGTTTCCAAGTTCATGTAGACTTGACTCGTTTTCCTTTTGAACATTGCTTAAAGTTTGGGGCAGTTTTCAGTCAATCGGCTTTGTGCATTGCTGCTGATAGGGTTGGGAGTGGGCAGAGAGAGTACAAAGCCATTTCTGGGCCCGAATTGTGGTGCACCTCTAAAGATGAAATGCACAGATTAAATTTTTCATTCTACTCTCTGCTGCTTTGAGTTTTTTAATAAAATCGGCCTTGGGTTGCTATTCTTGCCAATGCAATTTTATGAAGAAGCTCGTAGTTAACTATTTTCAACCCAGGCAATAACTTGACAGAACGATGATGCAGCAGAAGTGGCCTGTTGTGTTACATTGCTGGACAGCAGGATGCTGCCAAATTGTACATACTAACTCTCCAATCTGGAACGGCGCAGTGGCTAGTCCTGCTGCCTCACAGCACCAAGGATCCAGGTTCAATTCCTGGCTTGGGTCACTGTCTATGTGGAGTTTGCACATTCTCCCTGTATCTGTGTGTGTCTCCTATGGGTACTTCGGTTCCCCCCACATTCTAAAAGATGTGTTGGTTAGGTGCATTGGTCATCCTAAACTGCTGCTTTAGTTTCAGAGGGCTAGTTAGGGTAAATGCATGGGGCTATGGGGATGGGGCCTGAGTAGGACTGAGGTCAGTGCAGGCTCAATGGGCTGCATGGCCTCTGCACTATAGGATTCTGTGATTCTAAGATTAACCTAACATTCATTCATTGGAGACCAAAACAGCATTGATACAAGCTCCTTGAAAAGCTGTTGGAATGATTGGATGCCATGCTGTGATTAAGGCTGCCTGGTCTTGCAATGCTACGTGCAGAGGATGCAGGAAGACTGATTTTAACCCTTCCTTGCCTGATGGAAATATGAGGGCTAAGTGTGGATTAAAATGGTAGGTGGGGTGGGTGGATGGGGTAGTATGGAGGAGGGGAGAGCGGCATCTGGCCACACAGCTCTCTATTCTTATCAAATCCCCACTTTTTTTTTCTTACTTGCTTGATCTCGGCCTTTGGGAGCTGCTTGTGCTGAGGAGTGCAAGTTCAATTTAGATGGCTGAGTCGCAACCAATTATATCAGCATATTCATGGCCATGACAAAATAAAAGAAATACCCAAATCTCAAACAAGGTTCTTTATGGAACAGGGGAATCAGAGAATGGGGGAAGGAAGATCCAACGGTACGTGAAACAGTGTCAGAGTTGAAATGATTTGTATTGATTGTACACCCCAGGAGGGTGTGGGCTCTAAGATTAGACTAAACTGGCCTTTTCTTTGGATTGATGCGTGTAATAGTACATACAGCACCAGCTTTCAAAATCTTTTTAGTTTGTCTTCAATGACTATCATGTTTCATCTGACAGTTGTAAATTATTCTCCATTTGATTGATAATTATTTCATCACTCGAGAGACAAGCCCTTGAGGCTTTGAAAGACTGGATTTTAAAATATTCCAGTAACAAAAGGTCACACTATCCCCATTTTTCAATTGGTTATGACACAAAAAAAATCCCTGGCAGATTAGACAGCTTCGGAAGCCGGTAAGCAGAGTTCTTTATTCCAGCTGCTGTGTGTATTTTATAAGACCTGATGTAGATGTTTCTGATGGCATCAAAAGCAGATAACGTGTCCTGACACCTTGTTCTAAAATAGGTTGCACACTGCTCTTCCGTTAGATGTGATATCTTCTCTGGTCTTGCCAGTGTTGAGGGTCCAGATGAAAGCTGCAATCCTGTTAGAGTATCTGAGGAATGCAGCCCCATTTTCAAAACATTTGTGCTGGTATTTCTTTGAGCAACATGAAAAAATTTATTTTTTTCAATTAAATTTGTGCAATGTAAATGAACCACAATTTTTCCTTTTAAAAGTATTTTCAGCCATGGGCAAAATGTTCAAAATAGGTACATGGCATACAAACATGCACATTACTGTGGCTATGTTATATAGAAAATAAATTAAATAAACTATTTCTATAAAGTGTGATGAAATATTGGTATGTATGATTTGTTATTTCAATAGGATTGCTTCTCGGCCTTTTGACTAAGATCAAGCGTAGTCTCGACAAGCTATACTTGATTGAAGTTATTAGGTTACATTTTAGCTTCATTGGAAGCAATTTTTTAAAGCGGCCTCTCAGCCTTTTGGCTAAGATGCAAATGAGATCAAGCTTGGAGGAGGAGCTATACCTACTCCAATCAGCTTGGATCATGTAGATCAAGCCCAAAACAAGAGGTAAGAGCCCTGTCTTGTCAGCTTGGATCAGGAATGTCTCAACTTGTTGGGACTCTGAATTGGATTTGATTTGATTGAATTGGAATAAAGAATAAAACAGTTATGTTTTAAATGCTTGCCACACAGAATTGTGGAACTTGTGCTGAATTTAGCTTAACTGATAGGGTGGGATGTGGTTAGCACTGCTGCCTCACAGTGCCAGTGACCTGGGTTTGATTCCTGGCTTGGGTCACTGTCTGTGCGGAGTTTGCATGTTCTCCCCGTGTCTGTGTGGGTTTCCTCCAGACGCACCAGTTTTCCTTTGTTCTTTAGAGCGCTATGGTCCCTGGAAGAGTAGGGAGTTTTAGTTCAGTTGAGCAGCATGGTCAGTGCAGGCTTGGAGGGCAGAAGGGCCTGATTCTGTGCTGTTGTTGTCTTTCTTTCTTTGTTGTTTTTTCCCATGGTCCAGATGACGTGCCGGTTAGGTACATTGACTATGCTAAATTCTCTGTGTACCCAAACAGGCAGTGGGCTAGGAGATTTTCACAGTAACTTCATTGCAGTGTTAATGTCAGCCCATCTGTGACACCAATAAATAAACTTTAAATAGCTGGGCCTGCAATTTTCTGTGTGTTTGTACCCAGAGAGAGCACACATGAATTTTGAGTAAAAATGAGATGCAGTGCATCCAGAATTTAATTGCAGTTGTCAATCAATTCATCTATCCAAACACAATTACACCCGTAACTGCAGGGTGGCACAGTGCTTATCGCTGCTGCCTCACAGCACCTCAATTCCAGTCTTTGTTTCCATTGTGTGTGGTATTTTACACGTTCTCCCTGTGTCTGTGTGGGTTTTCTCCCATAGTCCAAAGACACAAGAGTTCAGTGGATTGACCAGGCTTAACTGTCCTTTAGTGTCTCAAGATGAGTAGATAAGGGGGATTAGTGGGGTAAATATGTTGTTATGGAGGTAGGGCCTGGGTGAGATGCTCTGTCAGAGAGTTGCTGCAGACTTGACGGCTTCCTTCTGCACTGTAGGAATTCTATAATAATGGCCTTCCCTCAGGATCAGAATGTTGTGGCTGGTATTCTGAATGTTTCACTTGTTCAGGTACTCATCAAAATAACTGTTGTGTTTTTGGTTGTAGTGATGGTGGGGAGGGGGTGGAGGAAAGCTTGGGTGGTGGCAGCAAGTAACTTTTCAGATGTTCATTTGCAATTTGCTGAACCTTTTTTATTTCCATGTATTGAGACTGGCACTGTTTTCAATTTCTTTTGAATGCATTTGCTCTGTCAGTCCTATTGAAAACTTCAACAATTTCATGTGCCCAAATGTGCTGTGCTTAAGGTGCATGAATGATGCTGAAATGAGCTAAAACATTATTCGTCACACTGAAAGAAGGAATATATTTGGTGCATTTGGTATTTTGCTGGGTCACCAATTGTTCGCATTAGTGTTCACTCTCACACTTGGAAATATTCTATTGCCGTTCAAGCTACGTGCGGTTCAGATCTGATGCTGCCACTGGGCTCTGGCTGCTATCCTGCTTCTTAAACCAGAATGGGAAAGCAGCTGTAACTTTTCCACTGAGTGAGCTCAGGTCAGTGGATAAGAAGTGCCACATCCAGGCCCCAGCAAAAAAAAAAGTTCAGATTTCCTCTGTCTCACCACTAGATAATAGCATCCTGGTTTCCAATTCCACGTAGCTTTATTGCCTCTGAGAAGAAGAGAAGAGTGAGAAGGGAATCTGTCTGTAAACTCTCCCGTAAACTGGAAGGCACTCGGCTTGTTATTTGAAGCTTGGGCACTTTTAGCTTTGGAGAAATGCTAATGACCACAATGGAATGCAACCTCATAGCATGATGATTCCAAATGAGCTGCTAATGGCCAAGTTTATTTTTGTTCAGGAAAAACAACTATGGACCATAATTGTATATTGGCAAGTTTTTAAATGGCACAGGAGTCTGATTTTTTTTTTCTTTCTCTCTCTGAACTGCATTGTGGATTTCGCCAAGATGTTTAATTTCTTTCACTATGGATTAAAGCTGTCTTGGCTTGCCCCAAGAGCACAGGAATCCAGCAGGAATTAATTGTGGAGGTCATAGGAGCATCTTTGGATATAAAGCTGTCAGCAGCATTGTGTCCTGCCACTTCATTTATCTTCAAGGATTAATTTAAGCTCTTTGCATGAAACTTAACTTGCTTTGAGTTCCTTCTACTTTTCATACTGCCACTTGCCCCTTTGCCGCTCTTTCTGTCACCCAAAGGTACTGTATTTTCTGTTTCCGTAATAATAATACACATCATTGACCTTCCTCCTTAATCATCAAAGCTATTGCTCGTAGCTAAGTGCGTGAATAAGTGCCATCTCTCCTCAGTCTTGAATAAGTGTTATCTCTCCTCAGTCTTGTGTCATTCCATAACATTTCTGTCGGAGGCTGTACTTAGCGGGACATCTCTTAATGCTTTGCATACAGTAAGGACCCAGCTGAGAACAGCTGGAAGTCAGGAAGGTTGCTGTTCTATCAGCCACTGTAATGTTCATTATAATTGTTAGAAATGCTCAAGTACCATTTAAGTTAAAAAGAG
This sequence comes from Sphyrna mokarran, assembly GCA_024679065.1. NCBI lineage: Eukaryota > Metazoa > Chordata > Chondrichthyes > Carcharhiniformes > Carcharhinidae > Sphyrna > Sphyrna mokarran. The sequence continues at coordinate 18,571,894 of JAGIQG010000023.1, read as the reverse complement.
AGCCTCGCGTTTAGATCTGTCTTTCATAACCACAGGATGTCTCGATGCAGTCAGCAAGGCACTTTTGACATATTATGATCTCCCTTAGAGTCCAGTAACATTTAAAAGCAAACATCCAAAATCCTACTTATTTGTGGAGCCCCAGTTTAAAATGAAGATTTTTTTAACTTTTGCAATAGTCAAAGCAAACGCTAATTGTCAACCTGTCTGACCGCTGCCAGAATCAATTTATGTTAAAACTTAAATTAACAGGATGATTATAGTAGATTGATACATTACAAGTTAGATGCCACACATAACCAGGGCGTATTTTATGAATTGGTTTAGCAATCCATCCCAGATAGAAGTCATCAATCTCGGATATAGAAGTCCTTCAGATCTCTGTCTCCCTGATGAAGGATTTCAGATCCCCAACCAATAGTAGAATACAACTAACCTATGTTCCTTGAGTAAGGTGTTCACCAAAAATGGCATTAGCTGCAAAACCGCTTTAACTTGGTCTGGATGGTATATGTCCACCAATGTTATCTTCAGATAACAGAAATCCCTGCGACAATTGTTTCTTTGCTTATTCTCAGCTTCTGGAATGAGTCGTTGCCACCTTCAGCCTCCCTATTCTTCATCACTGGAATCGCCAGCAATAACTAAGCATGCACTGATTGTTTTGAAGCAGGTACAGTATCCCTAGAAGTCCTGCTTTCCAATCGCAGCTTCAGGTCTGAATTTTTACCTAGAGGGAGAAGCTCTCCATCTTTTGGGAGGTATGACAGCAATATGGATGCCCACCTAAGTTCACAAACATTGGCTGTCTCTGACGTGGCATTTGGCAGCACAGTGGTTAGCACTTCCCAGCTTGGGCCACTGTCTATGTGGAGTATGCACTTACTCCCTGTGTCTGTAAGGGTTTCCTGCAATAAAGGTGCGCAGGTTAGGTGGATTGGCCATGCTAAATTGTCCCTAAGTATCAGGGGATTAAGTAGGATAAATGCATGGAGTTATTAGGATGTGGTCTGTGCAGAATCAGTGGGCCAAATGGCAGCCTCCTGCACTGAGGGAGTTCTATGATTCTATGAATATGTGAATAGCAGCAAACTGCATACAGTTTGCTACTTTTGCAAACTGCAGGTATTTTTATAATTCTTGTGATGGGATTTCATCCATTGTCATGAAATAAAAATCAGTTGAAAAGAAAACCGAAGCAAGTAAGTGCTTTTCTGATTTGAGTTTTAACCAAGCCATTGAAAATAAGAAAGAAGTTGGAAGTTTGCAGGGAGGTATGCAAACAGCCTGAGAGAAACCTGGAGCGGGAAAGTAGTGGCGAACTGCGCATTATATGAAAAGATGAGGACTGTGGAATCCTTAGAGTGCAGGAAGAGGCCATTTGGCCCACTGAGCCTTCACTGACAACAATCCCACCCAGGCCCTATCCCCACAACCACCGTGTATTCTGCTAATCACCCTGACACTTGAGGACAATTTAGCATAGCCAATCAACCAAACCTGCACATCTTTGGACTGTGGGAGGAAACCGGAGCATCCAGAGGAAACCCATGCAGATACAGGGAGAATGTTCTGAATTGAACCTGGCTCCTTGGTGCTTTGAGTCAATAGTGTTATAACCACTGTGCTGTCCAGATTCCAGTCATGAATGTAAACTTTGCACAGACTCCAGAGGTTTACAATGCTCATGTTCAAAGAATACATTAATCTGCCTTGGCTCATTTACATTAATATAACCTTGAACTGGAAGAATGTACTCTTATTTTCTTTTGCTTTCACTTGATGGATATTGTACTTTGTTGTCAGTGCTAGGAATATAATATTTTAACACTTTTAGCACCCACTGCTGATATTAAGCATCCCTGTGCCAGTGTATGGCAAGACTCAATTCTGAATTAATGTCTCTGCACCAACAGCACGTTAAGTCCTCAGCCATTTTTATTTTTTTTAAACCTTCCCTTGTTTGTTAACTGTCCAAATGTGATTGCCAAATTGCTGATGGTTTAGGATTTTTGTTCTGCTGGTTTGTACTCATTAGGAACTCAATTAACACTACTCAAAATCAGCACTGTGGAAATGGGCAAAAAGAGACTTCCATTTCATCAGTCTGAGTTCACACTCAGAAGACAGTGGTGAAAAGTGCTAAAAACCATATTATCACACATTCCTTTAATAATTGCAGCTACCGTGGTCTAAAAACTGAACACTGATGATAAAGCTAGGCCTTTCTCCTTTGAAAGGGGGGGGAAAAAGTATTTTTCAAAGTTTATTAGTGTCACAAATAGGCTTACATTAATGCTGCAAGATGTTACTGTGAAAATTTCCCCAGTTTCACTTTGAGCGGGTACTCTGAAGGAGAATTTAGCATAGCCAATGCACCTAACCAGCATGTCTTTTGGAGGAAACCCACACAGACATAGGGAGAATGTGCAAACTACACACAGACAGTGATGCAAGCTGCGAATCGAACCCAGGTCCCTGGTGCTGTGGGGTAGCAGTGCTGATCAAAAGATGATTAAGGATAAGAGGCTGTTTGGCCGAATTGTAATTTGTCTTCTCCAATTTCAAGAGCCAACTGGTGGCTAAAACAGGTTGTTCATTCCATTACTTTCTCTGAAAATCTATTCTATAGGTTAATTACTTTTTGGCCTGATTATACCTCTGAATGATGTATTCTTGAACTTGTTTCTATGTTGAGGAGACTATATAAATACAACACTTTACATTTCCTTACATCAGTCTGAAATCTAGCTTGTACTCCTTTGAATCCATATCCAGTTGACCTATTCTCATTTCTAAATTCAGTGTCATATTCTGTCACTTATCTTTTCCATTTATCTGTCTTAAAAAACTGGTGCGTGCTTTGACTTTCCATGTGGAGCCTTTGAATATTGAACACTCGCACTATTCCATTCAGATTTGTTACAGTTACTGTGTTTAACATTGTTGGTTATTTCCTTGGCAACTTTTTAAAAAAATTTTATTTGTCTGAAAGGTAATTCTGGTGTGAGCAGCCACTGAGACCACACGACCATCAGACAAAAAAGTAATGAACCAAATTTTTGTAGAATTGAATGACTCCCAATTAAAATGATAGTTGGGCACAATTTCCCCATGAGCAGTTTTGCAAAATCTAGTTTTGTCTGCTGGAGTGCACTCTATTTTAGTTAGTTATTGTTACAAGTAGACTTACATTTGAAGTTACTTTGAAAATCCTCCAGTCGTCACATTCCGACGCCTTTTTTGGGGTACACCAAGGGAGAATTTAGCATAGCCGTTGTACCTAACCAGAATGCCTTTCAGACCGTGGGAGGAAACCGGAGCACCCAGAGGAAAACCACACAGAAACGGAGAGAACGTGCAAACTCTGCACAGATGGTGACCCAAGCCAGGAATTGAATCAGGTTCTCTGGTGCTGTGAAGCATCAATGCTCGTTGCTGTGCCGCTCCACTGGGGGAAATATTATAATAATACTGAGTAGTATTAATATTACAATATTTCCCCTAGTGATATCAGTATTAAGTAATATTAATAATTCTGCTCAGTTTTGAGTGCCTAAATAGCTACTTAACTAATATAACTGAAAAAATGTTCAGTTTATTCAGCTGAACAAAATGCAGTACGAGAGTCAAACCTCTCCATCAAAATTTAGACAGTTCTATCAATTTCCCTCCCCACCTTCACTGCCGGCTCATCAGTGTCCCCAAGTTTTTAAGCTGTTTTACTAACCACACCTACTGCTCCTCAGACCTTTTAATCAGTCAAAAAGTAAACCTTTCCACAATGAGCCCCTTTTCACTGACTCCTTTTGAGTTGACGTTTTTTTCCAGTAGACAAATTTTATTCTTTTGTCCCTACAAAAAAAGAGGCACTTTGACTTTGCACAGTATTATTATGATGAGATGCAGTATGTAAAATAAGCCAGAGCTACATCCCCCTTCAGATCTTTGGGTGTGTACTAATTATTGAAATGGAAGCCAAATAAATGGCAGGATATGGACAATGCTTTTACAGTTCTATGAATGGACAGTGCAAATCACGAGAATGTTGTACACAAATGGTATGTGTATAATTGAGTAGTTCCAAGTTGTAGTTCATTATCCCCATCACTTCCTAGTCAAGTTCGAGTTCATTGCATTTAAAGTACTGCTGGAATTGTGACTTCGGGGGATGGAGGAGTATGTTCCCACTGAGAATATTATTCACATCATGAATTACTTGGTCTTTGCTCTGGTCTTGTATAATTGTCAATCTTTTAACCCTTTCCTCTAAGGTTTTCTTGATTTCCGTAGCAAGTAATCTTTTGAAGACTATGCACTGGCCCTCTGAATCTATTACATCCTGTTTAAATGATGTCACATGACTTTTATATTTAGTTGTTTGCAAGTGTTAAGACACTTCCTGCATTTTATTTAATGGGTCTTTAGGGGTTACTTGGGGCTGTTTCAATTTACATTGAATAATAGTCATATTTCCTGTTTGTATAAAGTGAACAATACCAAAATGCTTTGCTTTACCTTAATATTTAAACATAAAACATAGACAATTCTTTTATTATCTCGAGCACCAGTTTTTTTTAGAATCTCGGGTGGCACAGTGGTTAACACTGCTGCCTCACAGTACCAGGGACACAAGTTCAAGTCTGGCTTTGGTTCACTGTCTATGTGGAGTTTGCACATTCTTCATGTGTCTGTGTGGGTTTCCTCTGGGTACTTTTGTTTTGTTCCACTGTCCAAAGATGTGCGGGTGTGGCTGATTGGCCATGATAAATTGCCCTTAGTGTCGGTGGTCTAGCAGAGTAAATACATGGCGTTACAGGGATAGGCCTGGATGGGGTTGTTGTCAGTATAAGTTCAAAGGGCTGAATGGCCTCCTTCTGCACTGTAGGGATTCTATATATACTACATTTCTGTAACATCCTATGCAATCAATTAAAATTCAGTTAGGTCTGTCCTACAAAGTCAGTGTTTACTACATATTTAATGGGTACCTTGAAAGTACAATTTAAATTTAAAGCCTCCTTCTGTGCAACTTCCCTCAATTCCAAACCAGTTTCTTCCCTATTTGCATTTGTAAGAATATATCCAAAACTGTCTTTATAGCTTTTGCTGAATTCCTTCTTCCTGTTCCTCTGGAGTAATAAGATGCTAGTTTTTTTGCCTTTAAATTAGCAACAGGTACTTGGGATCTGTGCATCTTATGAAACAGGAGATTTATTGTACTATTTTGCAACGCATTCAGAAATGGTGCAGGATTTATAAACTGTGCTCCCGCAGTTGAGAACAGATGTTCTGTCATTCTGTGAAAGAACAAATTGGGTATACGTGCCATCGGAAGGTTTATCTTGATCAGCTCTTTAACCCATTTGCAATTTAAGGAAAGATACTGGGTGTATGGATTAGAATCAAGTCCCATGATTTCTGCCCTCCTGCTGTAATGTCTTGCACCCGTGAAAGATTAAACCTGCAGTCACCTCGGAATAATTTTGCAATGCACGTTTGTTATCCACAATAAAAGAGGCTGTTGTCATGGGTTCTGCCAAGTATATCAGGGGGAAAAAAATTGTATGCAGTGCTTTTCTTTGATTCTCATTGAGAGACTTGTTGGGGAGTAAAACCAGTTTTCTTCTTGATTTTTAAATTTGCAATTGTAATAAATTGCTGAAGTCTTTCACACAAAATTGTAAACATAACTAACGTGAAACCCCAAAACAGATCAACTTAAATGTTGTCCGAATTGTCTCAATAGGCAGTCTGTTGGCGCCACAGTGCTTTTTCATTCACCTGTGCAACATGGGTGTCGTTGACTGGCCAGCATTTACTGTCCATCCCTAGTTGCCTAAGGGTAGTTGAGAGTCAATCACATTGCTGTGTCTCTGGAGACAGATGAAGGCCAGATCAGATAAGGATGGCAGATTTCCTTCTCTAACGAACCAGATGGACTTTCTGACAATCAACAATGATTTCATGGTCATCAGTAGATTCTTAATCAGATTTTATTTTTTAAAAAGTTCAAATTTTCACCATCAGCCATGGTGGGATTTAAACCCAGATTCCCAGAACAATAGCTGAGTTTTTGGATCAATAGTCTAATGATAATACCACTAAGCCATCACTTCCCCTGTAGATTTAAAGCTTGGGATAACGTTCCTGCTTGATGAAAAGCTGCATCCAAATCACAAATTCCACCCACACTTGGTGGCGAGGGAGAAAAATGCCATGTTGCCTGGTTTTCATTTAGAATTGCTTCCTAATGGTTTAGTGAGGTGAGAGCATTGATATCTTTGCTGGCCGTGCTATATAATCTGGTGGGATAACAGTCTCTTAACACTGACTTTGGAAGTGATACATCCAGTAATTCACCACTTCATTTCACAATAGGGACACTTGCTTTTTTGTCTGTGTGCGCACAATTGAGAACCTGTACTAGCATGGCTACTGAAAACAATTTTAAGTGTGGCACACGTTTGGATTACTGTCAATCCAATGACCCAGGTAATAGACAAAAGCTCACATGCAGGGGCAAGAAAGGAGACTACCTGGATAAATCCATAATGTGGAGATGCCAGCATTGGATGGGTGAAATCTCCCAACACCAGGTGACTCGCCTGATGAAGGAGCAGTGCTCCAAAAGCTTGTGATTCCAAATAAACCTGTTGGACTTTAACCTGGTGTTGTGAGACTTCGTATAGATTTCATTTAAACTAGTCCTAAGAGTTGCAGCAGTGCAATTAGTCACAAAGTCCAGTTTAAGTTTTGAAGTTGCATCAGTTGCAATGCATTACAGTGATTTTAAAAATTTGAGCTGAATTCAGACTGTTAAGTACAATCCTGTGCTTCTAGTTTTAAGATTGTAACTGTGCATTCTGTTGGAATACCAGAAATAGTATCGGAGCTTTACCAAAAGAGAGAATGCTGAAAAAATCTCAGCAGGTCTGGCAGCATCTGCAAAAAGAGGAAAGTTTTGAGTCTAGATGACCCTTTTGTCAAAACTGTTTTCTCTCCTTTTTCAGATGCCGGCAAATCTGCTGAAATTTTCCAGCATTTTCTCTTCTGGTTTCAGGTTCCAGCACGGCAATAATTTGCTTTTATCCAATGTTTATTGGTTTAATTTTTTAGACATTGATACAGACATTTTCATGCTGATTTCTGATGACTCTGTTTGAGAGGGACAAAGTTTAAGGGAGACGGGTGAGTGCCTGGAACATGCTGTCAGAAGGACTGGTGGAAGCAGGTGCATTAGCAATGTTTAAGAGGCATCTGGATGGACCTGTGAATAAGAAGGGAATAGAGGGGTACGGACTGAGTAAGGGCAGAAGGTTTTTTTTTAAGTTTTAGTGAGAGCATCATAATCAGCACAGGCTTGGAAGGTCAAGGGCCTGTTCCTGTACTGTACTTCGTTCTTCGCTCTTTGTTTACGCCATTAGCTGTTGCGCATTAAGGGCAGGATTCACCTGAAAACCAGAGATTCCACCACCTTGCCCCCCTGCCTCCCCCACTACCTTCTGGAATTCCACTGGCAGCATTCTCAGTCTATTGAAAGTAATTGGCTTTACACTGTGTATATTCACATTATTTAAATATGATGCGACTTCAAAACTTAAATTGGACTTTGTGACAAATTGTACTGTTGCAACTCTTAGGACTGATTTAAGTAAAAACCTGAAGAAAGCCACGATAAGAAGTCTCTCAACACCAGGTTAAAGTCCAACAGATTTATTAGAATCACGAGCTTTTGGAGCACTGCTCCTTCATCACCTGGTGTTGAGACTACTTGCTGTGCTCACCCCAGTCCAATGCTGGCATCTCCACACCATGGATTTATCCAGGTAGAATCCTTTCTTTTCTCCTGCACGTGGAAGTCCAGACAAGCTAAAAAGGGCCCCTTGAATTTGCCACAGCAGCTCCGAGCTTTGGCTTGTGTTCAGGTTAATAGGGTTGTGACGAGTGTTGAGCTGGCGTGGTCTCAGAACTGCTCTCTGATACCGTGAGCCTGGTAGAGTTTTAGAAGCTGAAGGAGAATCTCCACGTCTTGACAGGATGACAGAAAGGGAAAGAAAATAAGATGCCTGAACTCTTAAACTGCATGCCGGGATGGGGGATTTGGAATGATGAGAAACTTCAGGAAGTACAGAGACTAATGGTGTCTTGAGGGAGCGAGAGAGGCAGGAAATTACACAGCTAATGCAATCAATCACTCTAATTCCAGGTGAGTACAATTAGTGTCATCCTAATACCACTGAGGTACATCCGTACTGAGCTCCGGAAACCTGAGCCCAGAGTCGCAGCACAGCTGTGAGATTTTAATTGAACCCACGTTGAAAAGTACGCGTGAGGCAAAAATATTGAGCATGTTGATGTCTGTGGAATCTGAGATAAATAATTTCTTAGGAGATCACACAAATTGTTGTTGATCTCTGCAGAGGCTTTTGTTTTTAATGGTTTGTGATAATACTTATTACAGCAGGTAAGCACCTGTTTTCCCAGGAGAGAGATTACTGTTTTCAACTTCTGCTGAGCTTCTGAAAATGGAAATCTTTCTCTTTCTGCCTCTGTTAGGAACTGATTAAGCATTCGTACAACTTGAATTGTTTTACTACAGATTCCAGTCAGTGATTACTGCAATGCTTACTCCAGCTATGCAGAGTGCAACAGGACAAGTGCACCATAAGCAAAATTGCACTCTGGTTTAAAATGCTTTCATGTTTAATACATTTCCTCTGGGATGTACTTAATTTATCACCTCAAATAGCTCCCACTGTCAGCTAAAGACCCATAACCACCAATGCTTTCCTCAATGTTCTGCAGATCAAAATGCTGTCTGTTTGCATTGCTCAAATTAGTGTAAAATGTCACTCGCTCCATTCAAGATCGAAGTGGCAATGTATTCGAGGTTCGTTTGGTGGCGAGAATGAGACTGGCTTATTAAAGTATGAATAATGTCAAAACATCCGGAGCTAATGTGGAAATGGCTGTGAAAGTTCTGAAGGATGAAGGAGGTTGGGTTGTTAGTCGTCTGTTCCGCATGAGGAATGGTCCCAATATTGCAGATGCTAGAAATCTCAAATGAAACCAGAAAATGTTAGAATCGCTCCGGTCAGGCCACGTCTGTGGAGAGAGGAAGGTGGGGCGAAGGCCAACTCCTGTCTGCAAACTAGCCTCCCGTCCATTGACTCCATCAATACTTCTGCTGTCTCGAGAAAGCAGCCAGCATAATTAAGAACCCCACGCATCCCAACATACTCTCCACCATCTTCTTTTGTCAGGAAGAAGATACAAAAACCGAATGTCATGTGCCAACTGACTCAAGAACAGCTTCTTCCTTTCTGCCATGAGACTTTTGAATAGATCAACCTCAAATGAAGTTGATCTTTCTCTACACCCTAGCTATGACTGTAATACTACATTCTGCACCCCCTCCTTTCCTTCTCCCCTGTATACTCTATGAACAGTGTGTTTTGTCTATAAAGCACACAGAAAACCATACTTTTCACCATATACCAACACATGACAAATCAAATACTGTGGGTTCCATATTTTCTGCTATAACTTGGATCTGGCTGAAACTATACTACAATATTCTGAAGTGTTGGTAATTCTCGTAACAAAATTGTGAGCTCCCAATCTTCAATTAAGTTGTAGCACATAATGGTACTAATGGGTTCATCACTCAGTGGGAACAGGGAAACAAAACCCTATTCAGCAGTGATTGTATATTTTTTTTTATTCTGCTTAGAAATATTTTAATTGTTGAGCATAGAACATATTAAAATGATTAGCTTAAACATGCAGTTTAATTTTTTTAACCATTTGCTAACAATTAGAATGACATATTTGCGATAATTGAATTTTCCCATCCGATAACGTTTGCACTATTATTTTAACTAGTTCCTATCACATTGGTTCAGTGTTTAATTCCTATACATTCTTCTGAGACTCTACAGCACACAAAAGCTACTTGTCCTGGTTTTTGCTTTGCCAGTCACCAATTTTGGACCATAACTTAGTTCACTTAGGACTTCTAGGTGTGTCATTCCTAACTTTGCAAGATTTTTTTCTGCAATTTGCGTGTTAAAATTCTATTGAGTTTATTTTATTACTGTCACAAGTGGGCTCACATTAATATTGTAATGGTGTTGCTGTGAAAATCTCCCAGTCGCCACAGTCCGGCACCTGTTCGGGTACAATGAGGGAGAATTTAGCATGGCCGTTGTACCTGAACAGCATGCCCTTCAGATTGTGGGAAGAAATCGGAGTACCAGAGGAAACCCACAGAGAGAATGTGCAGACTCCACACAGTGACCTAAGGTGGGAATCATACCCAGGTCCCCAGTGCTGTGAGGCAGCAGTGCTAACCACTGTGCCACCAGATTCTGAGTCATGTTAGCACTTAAAATGGTAAAGTGGCTATTTGTTTTTGTCCTACTTAAAAACTGAGCAAACTGATTCTGTAGTTTGGTTCCCTCTTGAATGATCTCAATAAATGTCAGTTTATCGAAGATCTGTAACCAATGCTCCTCATCTATCACTCTTACTCTCATCAGTCTGTGTCTCCTGGTCCATCACTGTCTCACGATTAAAATTGTCATACTTGTGTTTAGTTTCCTTTCCGGCCTTGTCCCATCTTTCAGTACGCTTCTCCAGCTCTGCTGATAGCGCACACCCAGTAAGAAGTCTCTCAACACCAGGTTAAAGTCCAACAGGTTTATTTGGTAGCAAAAGCCACTAGCTTTCAGGCCTTTGAACCTTTGTCAGGTGAGTGGAGAGCTGTGATCACGAACAGGGGATGTAAAGACACACACTCAATTTACAGAATACTGATTAGAATGTGAGGTTTTTACAGCTAATCAAGTCTTAAAGGTGCAGACAGTGTGAGTGGAGATATCTCTTTAACCTATGCTTAATGCTGTCTCCAGAAGGACAGTAAGTGAGATTTTGAAAGCCCAGGCAAATCATGGGAGTTACAAATAGTGTGACATGAATGCCTGTGACTGCTAAAGTATTCTCCAATAAGAAGAGAACACTCCTGTCAGGTGATTGTCGAGCGGTGTTCATTTATCTATTGTCAAAGCATCTGCATGTTCTCCCCAATATACCATGCCTCGGGACATCCTTTCCTGCAACGTACCAGGTAGACAACATTGGCCAAGTTGCAAGAGTATGTGCCGTGTACCCGGTGGATGGTGTTCCCACGTGAGATGATGGCATCTGGAGACAATCCAAATCTCTTTAACCTAAGCTTAATGCTATCTCCACTCACATTGTCTGTACCTTTAAGACTTGATCGACTGTTAAAAACGTGCATTCTATTCAGTATTCTGTAAACTAAGTGTGTGTCTTTACATCCATTGTTTGTGATCAGAACTTTCCACTCACCTGACGAAGCGTCAGAGGCCCGAAAGCTAGTAGCTTTTGCTACCAAATAAACCTGCTGGACTTTAACCTGGTGTTGTGAGACTTCTTACTGTGCTTACCCCAGTCCAACGCTGGCACCTCCGTATCATGACTGCCATGGATTATTGTACACCCACATGAACTACCCGCCATTATTGGTATCTCATTTTTAAATCCCTGCACTTCCTTTTAAGCTTCCTCAAGCCTCATCTCTTTCATTGAGCATTTGCTCACTGCCGCTAATATTTTTGCCTTTTGCTTAACTTCCACTTCTTTCTTTTTCAGATTATCTCAATGATCATTTTCTAAGTTTAAGCTCTTATTTAAATGGAAGGCATTTTAATAAGCAATCATTAATTCCTTTCCCCTTCTAACAGTGCTTGCTGAGGTTATTGTTTTGCAAGCATGAACAGCATCCTTTTGACAGCAAATAAGGTGAAAATGAGACCTGGTTAGTATGGCTGAAAGTTGTAAGAAGTTTTAATGAGGTAATTGAAAACTGCTTTGACTAGCTGAGTTGATAATGACACAAAATACATTTTTCAACAAAGCAAAGAGAGCCAATTCAATAGTTTGAGACACAATGTCCTTATAGAATACAGATCATAATGGGGTAGATTTTCAACTTGTCAAGTAGCCTAAAAACTAGCATGGCTGCCTGTTGTTGCAATCATGAAAAAAAGAATTGTCTTAATCAGATGTTCCTTGAAAAGGGAAGAACTCCCTTTTTCCCCCAAAATATCAAAGCCAGAATTCTCCGACCTTGTCTGTGGCTGGGATTCTCTGATCATGTTGTGGTGAACGGAGATTTGGCTGAGCGCCAAATTCTCCAACCTTGCTGGGAGGGGAAGAAATGCCTCAAATTGCAGCCCAAATATTCTCCTTTTTAAATGTTCAAAAATGATCTATAATGTGATTTGTGAGGGAAAATTTCAGAAGATTTTATAAAAGATTGGGAGAATAGAATCCAGACATGCATGGTCAGTTTTCAATGTTTCTTATCTCCTCCATACTATTGGCTGAAATTGTGAAATATAAAGAACACATTCTTCACTGCCTTTCGCTTATGTCGTCAATAAGATTCATAATATTGATCTTTTCAACATGAGTGAGCTTGAGCACCTCGGATAAGATTTAAGCTTGGGATGATGCAGTTCAAAAGCATTGATCTGAATAGAAAAGAAGCAGTGCAGAACTTTTCGTTTGCTTTGTTTGTTGTTTGTTTTAGGGGCAGTGCACCTTTGGTGAAAACTGTACCATGGGGAGCAGATTAAAGCAGCCCCTGATGTAATGTGGCATGCTGGTGTTAATAGGGGTCCTTGATTCTTGTGGCACCCCTTGAGTTTATAGCATACAGATCAGAGCACCACACTGTGTGGTGACTGATAAAGTGCGCATCTGTTCTTGCCATTATGGTTGATGATCCTGATTTTTGTCTTTGTGGTGTCAGATGCTGGAGGGCAAAGGTGAAATGATTTGTCAACACATGGAGGAAAAGCATTTGCCACTCTGAGGTTCACTGACCCATTATAACAACAACTTGTAACTCATGGTAGGAGAATCATACACTCCTAAGCATACTTTGTTACCTTGTAGAACGAAGCCACATTCCAATTCCGTTTCTTTTCCCAAATCTGTGAACAAGGATCGAGACTTGGAGTGGTTTGTCAGGCATGGGTATGCTGAACACGTGCAATTTGCCCCACCAACTTTCCAAAGTAGGAAGTATCACAACACCAGGTTAAATTCCAACAGATTTTATTTGGTGGCAAAAACCACTAGCTTTCAGAGTGCTTGCTGCTCCTTTCAGGCGAGTGGGATTTCAGTTCACAAACAGGGCATATAAAGACACAAACTCAATTTACAAAATAATGGTCACATTCCGACCATTATTTTGTAAATTGAGTTTGTGTCTTTATACGCCCTGTTTGTGAACCAAAATCTCACTCACCTGATGAAGGAGCAGCGCTCTGAAAGCTAGTGGTTTTTGCTACCAATTTAACCTGGTGTCGTGGGACTTATTACCGTGTTTATCCCAGTCCAGTGTTTGTCCCTGTCCCAGTCCCAGGGCAAATTGCATGTGTTCTACACATCACTTTCCAAAGAGTATATCCCATTTTGATAGCTGCAAAATTGTCATCGATTACTGTTGAGATTATCAGTTTGATGTAATGCGACTGCTTGCATTTAATCCTCTCCATCTAGGATTTAAAAACAAAATCCCAATATTCAGTGTTAAAGTGTTGGTCATGTTCCAAGCACTGAGTGCCGTAGAATTGTAGACGCTTGTTTTACAAACTGCACTTCTGTCTCTGCTAAAAATATTTTGAGAGATTTCTGGCTGTGAATACTTTTATACACCTATGATTTCCATATCAGATATGAGAAGTTGCTTACTAAGAGAGACTAACAAGTACTGTTCACACTCAAGTGGTTATTACAAAGTTTGAGACACTCACTTCCCATTACCTTGCAGCAGTGAAACAGTCTCAATATGGTGTTAATGACAAAGCTAATTGCATACATATGACCACATATAGGCATAGCCTCAGAGTAAAGGGACAACCCTTAGAACTGACATGAGGAGGAATCTTCAGCCAGAGGATGGTGAATTTGTGGAATTCGTTGCAATAGAAGATGTGGAGGCCAAGTCATGGAGCAGGATTTAAGATGGCGATTATTAGATGATTGATAAGGGGATCAGAGGTTACGGGGAAAAGGCAGGCGAATGGGGTTGAGAAACATATTGGCCATGATTGAATGGCAGAGCAGACTCGGTGGATCAAATGCCCTAATTCTGCTTCTTTATCTTGTAGTCATGTGTATGTGATTAGTTGTTATTAGCACTGTATTGAGACTGTTTCACTTCTGCAAGATGTGTTTGTCTGAAACTTTGCAATAAAATAACTACTTGGGTGTGAATGGCACTTGTTCATTTATGTAAGTGCCGTGCTTTTGAGTGTGGCTAAAGCAGCAGAGTTTAAAAGACCCTGGTGTTAAAAACAATGTTTTGATTTCAAGTAAGCCAACATGCTGCATACATGTTGCATACTGCTGTAAGGAGTTTGTGTATGTGTGGGTGGAGGCCAGATGAGGGCAGGACAGGACTGGCTGTGATGATGCTTGCCATGGTTGAATAACCCATTGATCCTCTGACAAGGTAAAGATATTAAGATTGTTCATTCATGTGATGTTCTTCTGTGAAGCTGTCACCCATGGAGCTGTACCTACATAAATCACTACCTCAAGCAGAAGAATGAAGGGAGAAATTCTGAAGACAAAACAAAAAAAACCCAAAGAAATAGCGAAGTTTCCACATTAGCATTTGTTAAATTTACAAATGTGGAAATTCTTGAATTTTGTTTTTCTTTTTGGGTTTAGTTTGGATAACTTTGGACAAAATGAAAATGTTGATCTGAAACTTTAACAAACTGGTACGATTTTATCCATTCCTGTGATGTGTGTATTGCTGGCAAGGCAAGCATTTATTTCAGTTTAAAGTTAGTTTAATTAGTGTCACAAGCAGGCTTACATTACACTGCAATGAAGTTACTCTGAAAATCCCTCATTCGCCAAACTCTGGTGCCTATTCAGATACACAGAGGGACAATTTAGCAAGGCCATTGCACCTAACCAGCATTTCTTTTGGACTGTGGGAGGAAACTGGAGTACCCAGAGGAAACCCACACAAACATGGGGAGAATATGCAGACTTCATACTCAATGGCCTGAGCCAGAAATCAAATCCAGGTCCCTGGCACTGAAACAGCAGTGCTAATCTCTGTGCCACTCTGCCCATCCGTGATTGCTGCTGAGAAGGTAGGAAAGTAAGGGTGACGACTCATTTATACTGGAACACAGCTTTTTAATTTGTACTTAAATTGGGAGAGTGTATACTCCAGTGCTTTGTTGTTGTATTTTAAACTCTATCAATTGCCTTTGGTAAATGTGTTTGAAATGATGCCTCTTTTTAATGCTGGTGCAAAATTGAATTCAGTGAATTCTGAATGATTAGCAAATTAACACAAACACAGCCATATTCAAAGCTTGTCAGTATGGTCCAAAGCTTCGAGGAAATGAATGGAATAAGCAGCATGCACTTAAATGAGGAGATGAAGTGGATCTAAAATAGCAGGTTGCATCTGTGCAAAAACCATAATTTGCACGGTATTTGCTTTTGTTGCAACACCAAATAAACCTGGAAACCTGTCTGAGCAGGTGCCGTGCATATGTGTGGTTAAGAAATGGCTTTCCTGCTTAAGTGCACTCTTAAAGCTAAAAAATGATAGTACCTTGGGAATTCTGATGGATGTTTGCTGGCGAAATGCAGACTTGAATCGCAATGTGAAGCCTCGGGTGAAAAGTTGGGGGAAATTGGACAAATATGAGCGAAAAGCAAACAAATTGAGTTGGTCCATTTTAACTTGCAGCAATTTTTTTAATGTTGGCATTGCATTAAGCACTTCCAAATGAGGCATTTTAAAGAAAAACATATGAGATGACAACCTCTAATTGGAAGGTTAAAAACCCTTGCCCTTCCCTATCTCTTTTAAGCCAAATAATGATGTTCATGTTGAAAAAGGTTGGCAGCAGGAATTAGTTTCACGTAGAGAAAATGGATTAAATTAAACCCACTTTAGTTCCAGTAACACCACATTGCCTGTAAACATTTTGGAAAATGTATTAAAGTGAGAGGGGGGAGCATGCTGTGTTGTGTTGTACTGTATGTAAAGGAGATGTGTTCTCATAGAAACTATTAAATAATTCACAATTTGACACAGCTTCAGCTGTCATGCTGAAATTTATGATAATGAAAGTGAATTACGCTGACATTGATACTGTATGGGGAGGTCTGTGGCAGGAGGCAGAGCCCATTTAAACAGAGCATTTTTCAAAAGAACATACTGCTGTAACCCAGAGAATCTTCTCATTTTTGTTGCAGTGCATGAAATTTAAGGTTTAAAGGATATTGGAGGTGCCACCAAAAGGTGATTACTTTAAACTGTTGCAGCCATCACTTTGAACAAGTGCACAAGTTTTCAAGGTCGTTACGTAATGGTTGACTGCTTGGCTGATCAGTCAGCTGTAATGTCCTATCCATATGTGCTGGTCAAATACAGCACAAGTCGGTGGAACAGGGAATGGGGTTGTTGGGGAGCAAAAGTAACTCACAAAGGAACCAACATTTCAATTTTCCCCAACCTTCTCCCGAGTCCACTTAAGCATGAGTAATCTGGAAAAGGTGGGGAAATCAGACTGCGGTTCCAAAGACAGAAATATCTTTGCTTGCATGTACTGGTTGCCCTTCAGGTATTCACTTGAGTGGTTGCAGGACATCTGTTCGGATTAAGTTTGTTCATTTTAATTCTTTCATTAGTATTTGCAGCTGAGGCCTTAGCTAGTTCACAATGGGTTGCAGAATCATAAAGTCTGAGCATTACTAGCGTAATTAAGAACATTGCAGATAATATTGCACTGAATATTGGTGTTTTCTTTTTTAATGCTGTCATTTTATATTTGCAGATGAAATTGTGCCAATGCCGATTCTTCTTTGTATCCCTCTTGAATTACCATGTGATTCTTTGGGCGGCAGAGTGGTTAGCACTGCTGCCTCTCAGTGCTAGGAACCCGTGTTCAGTTCCCAGCTTGGGTCACTGTTTGTGTGGAGTCTGCACATTGTCTCTGTGTCTGCATGGGTTTCCTCAGAGTGCTCTGGTTTCGTCCCACTGTCCGAAAGATGCACCAATTAGGTGCATTGGTTATGCTAATTTCTTCTTCAGCGTACTCCAAACAGGGTGTGATGACTTTCACAGTAACTTCATTATAGTGTTAATGTAAAGTAAGGCTTACATTGACATTGCAATGAAGTTACTTTGAAATTCTCCTTGTCACCACTTTCCAATAACTGTTCGGGTCAGTGCACCTAACCTGAACATTGTTTAGATTGTGGGAAGAAACCGGAGCACCAGGAGGAAATCCATGCAGACATGGGGAGAATGTGCAAACTCCACACAGTGACTCAAACAGAGAATTGAACCCAGATTCCTGCCACTGTGAGACAGCAGTGCTAACTACTGTGCCGCCCTGTAACCTGACGTGTGACACCAATAAATAAGCTTAAAAGCTTCAGGGCCCAGCAGTTTCTGCCACAAAATCATGCTAAAATTCAGCCTTTCCATAGTAGACTTGTCAAGGTGTTTCAAGTCATTCCTTATGCTACATTGATTGGAGCTCCATGTAAAGCTATTCAGTTTGCTGTCCCAAACATTTGTATGCTGATGTCCATTTTTAGTGCAGTTAATTTGCTTCCGCACACATGATTGCTTTGCTGAATAATTATGATACAAACAGACTACAAACTTTGGGTTATCTGCACCTTGAAGTATGAATGGGTTTTCAGTCACACTGCAGTCAGTGAATGAATAAAATAATGTTGCACTGAAGTCGGTGTGTCTCCCAGTTTGGATCAGCGATGTGTGAAATGAACTCTGGGGCTGATTTGAATACTCGCTCCAAATAAGCTTTTGTTTACCTGAATAACTTTTGCTTATGCCCAGCATAATCTGTTCTCCCTGTGTCTGTTGATGTTATATTGTTGCGACAACCAAGTGGGTATCAATGAAGTCAGTTCGATAAATAACCTACATGCTGGAAATTTAGTCATGTGGACAATACTATATGGCTGACACGGGAGTCCTTCCTGCACAATGTCACAGCTGAAAATTCCTTTGAGATTAGGCTAACAATGGGACAAAATTGCACATTTGTAAAATGAAATCCTAAATTTAAAATGTTTTCCCTCGTCTGCACGCTTAAAGATAGGTCTGCCATCTTGTTTAGAGAATAATTATTGCTGTGTGGCTTCTCTCCATACCAACGCTGCAGAAAGGAGTTCTAAGCAAACCTGAAACATTAACTCTATTTTTCTCTCTCCACAGATACTGTCTAGACTTGCTGAGCATTTCCAGCAATTTCTGTTCTTTCTTTACTGCAGGATAAAACCCCCCTGTTTTTTTGTTCTACTGAACAGTGTGGGTTTGCTCAGAATCGCAGCGATCCGTTTGTGTCTAACAGCAGGTTTGAAAACTTTTGCAAGGCTTGGCAGGAGACGTTTACAAAAAGCAACTTTAGTCAGTGCTTGACTCATTCAAAATGTGGCTTTTCTTTTAAAAACAATGATTTCAAATCGGGGCTTTATTCAGCCTATGGAATGTTATAGTATGCTATATGTTCAGTGGGCTAATTCCATGTTTCATAATGTGGCAATTCTATAATGTGGCAGTTGTTTAAAAGCTTTCATTAAAAGAAAATGGAATTTGTAGCTATAAAGGTGACAGTTGCTTTCATTCGTACTCTTTTTGTTAAGAGAGCAGCTTCCAACACTGGAATATCTGATGTTAAGACTACAATTTTATTATCCAGCTCACATTTTCAAAATGGCAAAGTTGTATTCCAATCCCAGATGTGTGTTAGATGTTTCTAACATGACTTGGAAATAAACGAACATAAGAACATAAGAAAGAGGAGCAGGGGTAGGCCATCTCGCCCATCGAGCCTGCCCCGCCATTCAATAAGATCATGGCTGATCTGAAATGGATCAGTTCCACTTACCCTCCTGCTCCCCATAACCCTTAAATGGTACTGCTTAATTAAGCAATGCCTCTCCAGAAAAGAATGCAGTCTTTCAGTCAAGGATGTAGAATCCCGACAGTGCAGGAGGAGGCCATTCAGCCCATCAAGTCTGCACCAAATCCCTGACAGAACATGTTATCCAGGCCCTAACACTGTATCCCCACTATATCCCCTAGCCTACACAACTTGGGGCAGCTTAGGTTGGCCAGTTAGGTGGGGCAGCTTAGCTTGGCCAGTCCACCTAACATGCACATCTTCCCATAATACTGAAGAGGAGTTGCTGTTGCAAACTAACTTCTGCCAGCTTTATTCTGAATGAGTGTTATAGATGCTGGAGTTCTTATTTTTAAAAAAATCAGACCGATCCAATTTGGGAATCCGCTCTCTGACCACGGTGTGTCATTTATAATAACTCTCCAGCATGGGGATCCAACCTTGATGTCAAAACAGATAAGGTTTTAAGCAGCTAGTAGATATTTCATCTGCTTATAACCCGAATGAGCAGTTCTCAGAGAAATGTTGAACTCTTGTGACTGCAATGTGCAAAGAATGAAGGCATTTCCTCTTGCAGCAATTCATCAATATAAAATGTATTTTTTATAGGTTCAGCGTCTTTGAATTCCAAAGATATTTTTAATACTTCAGACTTTTTAAGATTTGGATTGTTGGGACGTGTTGGGTCCACAGCTCCCAGAAAGAGGATTAAGTCTGATACAATATCTCTTAGAAACTTCCATAGATGGTTTGAAAGATCAAAGGAAATGCCTTTTGACTGAAGTGAGGGTACTCAGTGGATCTTGGGGAATCCACAGAAAGTCTGATTTCAAAAAAAAGTTCAAGTGGAAATAGATTCAATTTAAAGTCTCGTAGCAATTACTTAACAGCCATAAATTGTATTAGTCTCAAGAGCCTTGCTTTATTTGCCATGATTGTTTGATCAGAACTTCAAACCTACCTTCATTAGAGTTAATCCCTAAATTTCTATTCTCATGTAAATAGCAAATCCATAATAAAGCATGGCTTGGTGTCTGGATTTATAAAAAGGAGTTGGAAGATCAAGGCTTTTGTCTGTGCTAGCATCTTGCTCTTGTTCTCCTTTAATCTTAGAAGTGCTCTTTTTTTGAACATAAAGCACCTGACACCTCAAATTTCTCGTTTCTAATAAAATTAAGAATTTTAAGGTAATTTGAATGAAACACTGGTATTAATTTTTATAATGGTCCACTAAATGAGATCAACAGACCTTTGCATTAATTTGAATACTGTATTATAAAATATACAATATGTTACTATGGTAATGTGAGTATAAGCTTACTAAATCCATTAGTGGGTTAAGCAAGTTGGAAAGAGTAAGCATTGAAAGGTTTGAATTTTCTGTCCCTGTGGCATGTGTTTTGAAATCCTGTCCATAGGATAGCAAAAGGATACTAATTCTTTTACATGTCAGCAGCTGCTTTTTAAACCTGATTTTGCGAAGGAAGTTTGCAGAAACGTATTATGGATCACACAAATCACTAAGGTGTTTTTTTTGCCTGCTCACCTCAGGGAGCATATTAATGCAAATTGACACACATGCAATTTAATGGGCGACCAGATAAATGCCTCTGGGCTTCAGTTCAGGTACCAAGCTCCTATCGAGCTGTAGGCACTCATTCTAAATCGCTAGGAGGAATGGAGCAGGATGCTTCAAGCAAAAGATCTCGGCAACCGTGAAGCTCTGGAATAAAAACTAAAGATGCTGTAAATATTCAGCTGGTCAGGTGGCATCTGTGAAGCAAAAAGCAGGGTTAACACGTCAGATCCGTGATCTTTCAACATCTGCGGTACTTTGCTTTTGCACTGACAAAACTATTAAATGCATCCAGTAATATTGTACCGAACATTCTGGAGTACGTCCGCGCGAAGGGTGCTGCGTGGGCCTCCCGGTCCAATAAATGGGAGGAAGAGTGTGAAATTTTTTGTAGACTTGCTTTCACCTTGGTTGAATTTATTTATTAGTGTCACAAGTAGGCTTACATTAACACTGCAATGAAGCTGCTGTGAAAATACCATATTCGCCACATTCCTGCTGTTTGTTTGGGGATACTGAGATCTGATTTATTATTGGCACGTGTATTTGCATACAGTGAGAAGTATTGTTTCTTGCGCACTGTTCAAACAAAGCATACTGTTTGTAGAGAAGGAAATGAGAGAATGCAAAGTGTGGTGTTGCAGTCATAGTTAAAGTATAGAGAAAGACCAACTTAATGCAAGGTAGGTACAGTCAAAAGTTTGACAGCAACAGGAAAAAAACTGTTCTTGAATTGGTTGTTATCTGACCCCAGACTTCTGTATCTTTTTCCCGGCAGAAGAAGGTGGAAGAGTGTCTGAGGTGAATGGGGTGCTTAATTATGCTGGCTGCTTTACAGAGCCAACTGGAAGTGTAGATAGAATTAATGGATGGGAGGCAGATTTGTGTGATGGGAGAATGTAGCATGTCCAATGCACCTAACCAGCACACCTTTCAGTGTGTGGGAGGAAATGCATGCAGATATGGTGCCTGTTAATGGGCTTGAACCCGGCTGCAGAGTTTTATTTGGCTTTTGTTGCTCTGAGCCACTAAAAGGTGCAATCATTTCAGCAGCAACAATGCAATCTGTGGCATACCTTATGATTGCTCTCCTAACAAAATAACTAAATCCAATCATTTTTGCCTGCTAAGATTGATCTTGTAGGGAAGCTTACTCATATTAAAAAAAATAGTAGTGTGGAATTAGGGGTCATTTTGACTTTGTATGTGACAGTTAAAACGGTGATAGCAAATTGTTAGCATGCTTTATGTCTCTTTCCATTTTTATTTTATTGGCTTCAATGGGAATAAAAATTGACGAGATGTAAAATGGGCTGTTGATTTGTTATAATCCAGTTTACAGTATTACACAAGTTACTGTCAGTGGTTTGAATTTTAGTGCCTTTGCTATTAAGTTGATGGAGCAATTTTCCCCCCATTTTTTTATTCTGTTCCCCCTCCAATCTTTTGAAGAGGGATAAAAAACCTGTTCTCTGGACAGTGCCGAGTGCCATTTATCTCTGTTCCCTCCCCAATCTCTCACCCCTACTCCTTTCATGATGCTGACATTTCCCCTTGAATTGTTCCAGGAATATCTACAACACTCTGCTGCATTCAAGTAATGAGTCATCTGCTGCTTACCCAATAACTAAGGTTATTTTCCATCGAAGGTATCAGTTATCTAAATGTGCATTTTGTGCTAAATTGCATCTGCAACCAGAATGCTTCCTAATTCTTTTTCCCTCAGTCTAATTCTCCTTTAACTCTTAAGAATATTTGAAGTATCCCAACTGTAGCTGTGGCTGAGATATAATGTTGTAGGCTTGTTGCTTATTTAGTGTATTTTCACTGCATTAGTGCAAAATGCATTATGGGTGGTACAATGATTAGCAGTGCCTCTCAGTGCCAGGGATTCCCGGCTTGGGTCACTATCTATGTGGAGTCTTCACGTTCTCCCCATGTCTGTGTGGGTTTCCTCCTACAGTCCAAAAACTGTGTTTAAGTACCCTGGCCATGCCAAATTCTCCCTCAGTGTATCTGAGCAGATGCCAGAGTGTGGTATTTTCACAGTAACTTCATTGCAGCATTAATATAAGCCGACTTGTGACATGAATAAATAAACTTAAACTTTAAAAAATGCAATGTGACCTCTTTAGATTTGGAGAATTTGGACTTTTTGGCAAAGCAACATGACCACTTATGAAAGGCTGGCTTGTATCATGACTGCCACAAAGGCTATTTTCTAAGCATTGGTTTTAAACGTTCATTTTAAAAGTCGTTGCAGAGTTTTGTGCTTCTAGTCTTGGTTGGTAATTTACAGTTGAGATTATTCATGAAGGTTCATCCTGGCCCTTTATCTCAGGTGTGGTGATCCTCAGGAAAAATTTCTTGCGCTTTGAGGGGGAGCTGCCTGTGGTCATCTGGGACTATGAAAACTTTGCCTTTTATCTTAGATTTCAATCATCAGAAATGTCATCAATGCCGACAGTAAGTGGTACCCTGTTATAGAATAATCAGCAACGACCTTCACTCTTGTTTCATTTGATATCTATAATGCTGATCCTTAGGGTTACCAAAGGGGCCACGTTAGCTGAAAATTGGTTTGACCTGACCGAACACACACACAGTTCAATTATTTTAGATCCTGGTTTGTTCCGAAGAGACTGCCACACTGAAAGCATGCTTTTATAGCCAGTGGCTGAGTGTGACTGGCTGATTTCACAGTGTCAACATCCAAGGTAGATTATGGGTCACAGGAATTTAGGTCAATGATCCTGGTCTTGATCCCATCTGCAGTATCATCATATCTGCAGTCTTGTCAATTGCCATCCTTTTTATCATTCCTGTCTCTGTTGCTCCCAGTAATGTGGATGTTTTCTTTCGTTTTCCTACGTATCCAAACCCTGGTCCTGACTTGGTGTTTCTATCAAATTAAAGGAAGGGAAAGTGGTTTAGTGTTGGTGTTATTGCATCCATGAGTGAGAGAATGTTATTTATGCTTGAAATCACAGACAACAATGCTTGTAGTGCCATTCATATCCTTGGGAAGTTGTTACAGCACTTTGAAATTAATAAATTACTTTGGAAATGTAGCCATTGCTCTAGTATAAATGATAGCGACAACCATGTACACCAAGCAAAATCCCAGAAATAGCTCTGAGAAGACGAGTTAATGCCTCACCAGTGTTTGAAGAAAAAATGTTGTCCCAAGATCCTGAGCAAACCCCGTGCTATTAACTTTCAAATAGTTTCTTTTTATTTGAACAAGGAGCAAATGTACGCCATTCAACTCTGCGAATCTATTTCATTTAGTAAAATTGTATCTGATCTGATTGTGGTTTTGTACTTTACTATCTACCCATAAGGTCCTTTGATTCCACTGTCAGTCCGGGATCAAGCCAACTCAGCCTGAAAAATACTCACTGACCCTACCTCCATTGTCCTCTGGGGAAGATAACTCCACAAACTAAATACCCTCTGAGAAAAGAATTATCCTCATCTTAAAATGGGAGAGCATTTACTTTTAAACTGTGTCTCCTAGTCTCTCCCACAAGTGGAAGCATCCTTTGTGTCCACGCTGTCAAACGCTCAAGTTCTTGGATATTTCAATACAATCACCCCTCTCTCTTCTAAAATCCAATGGATACAGACCCAAACTTTCTATCTGAAGCAAACCCTTCATTCCAACAATCAGTCAAGTGAACCTTCACTGTACTGTTCCTAATGCAGTTATGTCCTCTCTTAAATAAATGATCCAAAACTCTACGCAGTTGTGGTCACACCAACGGCCTGTGCAACTGTACAAAAACTTCAGAACTTTTGTATTTCATTTCTCTTTTACTAATAACATTCCACTTGCTTTCCTATTCATCTGTTTTACCTGCCTACTAACTTAATGTGATTCCCCTGAACAGGGTGCTGGGGACCATGATTAAAATATATAATCTGGAAAGTGATATTTATTCCTTGCACCAATTCTGGAGGGTGGTTTTGAACCTACACTCTCTGACTGAGGTGGGAATGCTACCAACAGAACTAAACCCTCATCTGGCATAGTGGTTAGCACTGCTGCCTCAGTGCCGCGTTTGATTCCCTGCTAAAGACACTCTGGGTGTAGTCTGCACATTCTCCTGGTATCTGCGTGGTGCCCCGCTTTCCTCCCACAGTCTGAAGATGTGTGTGGGTTAGGTTGACTGGTCATGTTCAAATTAACCCTAGTGTCAGGAGGGTAGTTAGCAGGATAAACATGAAGGATTATAGGAATAGGGCCTGGGTGGGATAGTGGTTGGTGCGGACTCGACAGGCCAAATGGCCTCCTACTGTACTTTCGGGATTCCGAGCTGTATCACTAAAAGGTGCCAGGGAAAGATGTGGTGTCTACCCGTAGGGAATGAGGAAGAAAATATTCAGTGGGAAAGTCCTGGACCAATGTTGCAATATCCAGAAAATCAGTAAATGCTAGAGATAATCGGCAGGTTAGGAGCATTCAATTTATACAGACCTACGTTTTAAATCTCTCAATTAATGGGCTCTTTCTTTGAGAGAGTTTGAATTATGTCTGGAAGCAATCCTCTTGTAAACCAAATCTGGAGTGTTATTACATCAGAAACCCAACTCGGACAATGCAGGTAAACCCCAACCATTGGCTTTGTATGAAAAGATCTTTTCAAACCTCAGTCTTAAAAATCAGTGTTATGGATGTTTATGACATTTCTCTGAGCCTCTAATATTACAGGGATTCACGCAAAAGAATTAAGCAATCGGAATTATTTTCCACAACCCAAATGGGAATAATGTAAGTCGGGAGCACTGGGGGACTCCATGTGGAAAGGTATTTTGTCTATAAACTAACTGTATAAACAGCAGATATCTGATATTCAATCAATTGACACCATAAATGCAATGTTTACATAATTTTTAGAAGCTGTATACACAAGAATTTTTTAATCTACATGGTACGAGCTTGACAAAAGACTGCATGGAGTTGAGCCTAGTACGGGACCTAAAATGAAAGTGGGATATTAGTGGCATTCTTTCATTTAAAAACAAAAGCAGATGAAAATAAGAGAAAAGTGAGATACAAAATAGACACCAGTAAATCCAATGAGGAATTCATGTGACACTTTATAGGGAACGTGCTGTAGCATGGAAGTAGCAGAATTGGATACACACAAACATACGAATTGTGAGCAGGAATAGAACTTCCTGCCCCTTGAGCTCGCGAAGCTAGGTAAGTACATGAGAAAGAAAGTAAAATATCAGGCCAAATGGTGGCACAGTGGTTAGCGCTGCTGCCTCTCAGCGCGAAGGACCCAGATTTGATTCTCAGCTTGTGTTACTGTCAGTGTGGAGTCTGCACGTTCTTCCCATGTCAGCATGGGTTTCTTTCGGGTGCTCCAGTTTCCTCCTACAGTCCAACAGATATGCTGGTAGGATGCATTGGCATTACTAAATTCTTCCTCAGTGTACCAGAACAGGTGCCAGAGAGGTGGCGGCTGGGGGATTTTCATAGCCACTTAATTGCGGTATTAATGTAAACCTGCTTGTAATACTAATGAATAACTTCCGTAAGATTCCAAGTCATTTTATGGATTCAGACTGTGGGACAGCCAAGTCCACATTTGGCTTTATGTGCTTGCAATTCTGAAATTGGTTCTCTGACATTAGAATGTTAAATATAAAACCACTTTGAGCCACCTATTTATCTGTGATCCCCAGAATTGATCATGATGCAGCATTTCCACCCAACAACCAAGAAGATGTATTTGAATGAAGTACCTGTCAAGCTTGTCCCCTCTCAATGAACTGCGCACTAGCCAGATGTGAAGTGGGTGTCTAATTTGTAGCAATACAGCTCATTTCACTACAACTAATGATTGATTGTTACATCATCTAAGCTGTTCCATTAAAAATGAGTCAATTAGAATGGCAACATTTTCATTATACGAATTAATAAACCAATCGTAAATGGTACCTTGCCAATTAAGTACGTACTGTAAATCAGGTAAATGACTTCACATAGCTAGTTTGTCAAAACAATGAGCCAAGTCATGAGATGGACCTCATCTACTCTTCCTGTCTGGTATCATTGTGTGGCTATTTCTCGGGGAATCATTAATTCTGCCTGTGCATCTTTATTTCTATTGCATTTATAATTGGACTGATTTGTACTGGCCTGGATCTCAAAAGGGTGACTTCTAGAGCTAATTGTAACGTTATAAATGCCTATGCACAGGCTGTCTTCTCTCTGTCTCCCTGGTGGAATGTACCATAACACTGTATTACTTCAAAGGCCGCAGGTGGGAAGGTGCTTCTCAAAGAACGCAGTGTAGTTGAAAAATTTCATTGCTGCAGCTGTCTAAAATACTCACCACAACCCATTGTTCATAAAAGGGATTTCTTCTCCCTTCAAGCAAATTTCTTTGCATGACAGAGTCTTTAATTTGCTTTACATTCCTTACTTAGTTATTATTAAACTTGAAATCAAATACTTAATATTTGTGCTGCATACTTAAATAGGGAGTTTCGTGTTTTTAAAAACATAAAACTTAATTGTGCTTACCTTTAATGAATATGGTTTTATATTGCCCCAAGCTTATGAAAATAAAGACATGGCTATTTTCTAAGCAAATAACCTGTTCTTGTCTTTTGAACCTGTATCATATATTCTATAAAATAAATATCAGAAGAAAGCAGAGAAGCAGGATTAGTAAATTTGCAGATGACACTAAAGTCGGTGGAGTGGTAGATAGTGAAGAGGGGTGTTATAGTTTGCAGAGGGACTTGGACAAGTTGCAGAGCTGGGCCGAGAGGTGGCAAATGTGGAAAAGTGTGAGGTAATGCACTATGGCAGAAATAATAAATGTGTAGAGTATAGGGCAAATGGTAGGATTCTTAGTAGTCTAGATGAACAGAGGGATCTTGGTGTGTATGTGCATAGATCCCTGAAAGTAGGCAGTCAGGTCGAGAAGGTTGTTAGGAAGGCATATGGAGTCTTGGCTTTTATTGGTAGAGGGATTGAATTTCGGAGCCGCAACGTCATGTTGCAACTGTACAAAACTCTAGTGCGGCCGCACTTGGAGTATTGTGTGCAGTTCTGGTCCCCACATTATAAGAAAGATGTGGAGGCATTGGAGAGGGTACAGAGGAGGTTTACCAGGATGTTGCCTGGTATGGAGGGCAGGTCTTATGAGGAGAGGCTGAGGGATTTGAGGTTGTTTTCGTTAGAAAGGAGGCGGCTAAGAGGGGACCTTATCGAAACATATAAGATGATTAGAGGTTTAGATAGGGTGGACAGTGATAGCCTTTTTCCTAGGATGGAGAAAGCTAGCACGAGGGGACACAGCTTTAAATTAAGGGGTGATAGTTATAGGACGGATATCAGAGGTAGGTTCTTTACCCAAAGGGTGGTTCGGGAGTGGAATGCCCTGCCTGCAGCAGTTGTAGATGCGCCAAGTTTGGTGGCATTTAAGAGCTTAGTTGATAAGTATATGGAAGAGAAGGGAATGGTTTAGTTTGGAGGGGCATTGCTTTTTATATTGGTTGGCGCAACATCGAAGGCCAAAGGGCCTGTTCTGTGCTGTTATGTTCTATGTTCTAAGCAGTGTTGGTGTTGTGTAGAACTTTGGTGAGGCTACAACTAGAGTACTATGCGGTCGCCACAATATTAGGGAGGATGTGATTTGCACTGGAGGCGGTGCAGAGGTAATTTGCCAGGATGCTGCCTAGGATGGAACATTTAAGTTATGCAGAGAGGTTGGGTAGGTTTGGGTTGCAGAGAAGATGGAGGGGTGGACCTGATAGAGATGTACAAGGTTATGAGAGAGATGGACAGAGTGGAAAAGGAGTAACTGTTCCCCTTAGTTGAAGGGTCAGGGGACATAGGTTCAAGGTGAGGGGCAGGAGGTTTAGGGAGCTTGTGAGGAAAATTCTTTTACCCAGAGAGTGGTGACGGTCTGGAATGTACTGCCTGGGAAAGAAGTAGAGATGAGTTACCTCAATCCTTTAAGTATCCTTTAAGATGAGCACTTGGTACATCATAACATTCAGGGCTATGGGCCAAGTGCTGATAGATGGGATTAGGTGAGAGTTTGGGTGTTGCTAATGTGTTTGTGCAGACTCAGTAGGCTGAAGGGCCTCTAATGCACTGTATGAGTCTGATTCTATGATTCTAAGAGGTGGATAGTGAAAGAAAAATAATACATTCCCACAGAATTTCTTTATAATGTTCTAACTGAATTGTAGAACTTTGTCTGTTGGTTCCTTTGTCTCGTGGGTCTAGAATAAGTGGTTACAGTCTTAGGATGTGGGTTAGACCATTTAGAACAGAGATGAGAGGAAACTTGTTTCACCAATAAGATGGTGAACCTGTGCAATTCTCCACACCAAGGCTGTGGAGGCCAAATCACTGGATATATTTGAGAAGGAAATCAATTTCTAGACTCTCAGAATATCATGGGGGTATGAGGGCAATGCAGGAGAATGGTATTGAGATAAATAATCAGCCATGATCCTATGAATGTCAGAGCAAGTTTGAAGGGTTGAATGGACTTCCTATGCTTATTGGTTTGTATGCTTGTTCATAATGAGCAATCCAGAGGAAAATAGCAAACTCACGGATGGGAATGGATCTGTCCCTGATGAATTGGAAGCATTATATTCATCAATGAGCAAAACTGCCCTTAAGCTAAGCCTTTAACAAAATGGTTCAAATGTAATAAGTGCGTTTCCGTGAGACGGCAAGGTAGGACAACGAAAGCTCCCATCGTGATGAAAGAGAATGAAGACTACAATGAAGTAGAAACAAAGAGTAGGATTTTCCAGCCATGCTTGCTCGCCCCAATGTCAGAAAATCCTGCCCGATTTCGATGGATGTTTGCATGGTCTGCCCAGCCCCTCCCAAGTACGATTCCCATGATGGGCAGGATGGGAATATCTCTCCCCCTCCCCAACCCCAAGGAGAGTATGATGGATGTCATCAAGTGAGAACCAGGAAGTGAAGGCAAGAAGAGTGTATGGAGGGGGTTGACACCTGTCATGAAGGAATCCAGTATTCTGTAAGCAAATGTATAATAGGGCATGAAAAGGAGGGTTGGGCTGATTAGAGATCAGAAAAGGAGCAGTGTGTCTAGCTGAGGTACTAAACGAATGCTTTCCATTTTCCTTTACCAAAGGAAGTATTGCTCCCAATGTCAGTGGTTGAGGGAGGAAAAAGCAGTTGGAAAAACTCCATGTCTGACAGCATCTGTGGAATGAGAGTTGCTGTTTCTTTGGAATTGGGAGTGATACTTGAAATGTGAACTCTTTTTTTCAGTCCAAAAGCGTAGACAGACCTATTGAATTTTTTTTGACACTTTGTTTCTAATTTCAGATCTCCAGCATCCTCAGTGTTTGGCTTTTGTTGAAGTACTGGATGGATTACAGGTTGATAAAGGGGATAGATTTGCTTGATTGCAATCATTGATTTTTATTTGTTTAGTGAATGTAAAGCCCCTAAGCCAAGCTGTTTCTTCCGATTCTGCTATCTTGAGTGTGGGTAGGCCTGCACTGGCTGCGTGAATTGGACACACTTCAATACTGTGGTTCACAATTTACTCTCTCCCACAGGCAGATGGGGGCCTGGCACTATTGTCCTACCTGTAGATGTTGGCCAAGCTGGTGCCAGGGCCTGTCCTGAACCAGTTCGGGGTGGACCTCTCTTTCTTTGCAATCTTGAAACCAGACAGCTGTTGGTTTGATTTCATTCATTTGTCGTCAGCATATCTGAATTTTCAGGAGGTAGTTTTTGGACTGTGCATCCCTTCCATCCTAGTGATGTATCAATGGGTGCTGAGTGAAGCGAGGGTGGAAATTGTGGGGGTACCATCCATAATCTTCCCATCCTCCTCGAATATGGGGCTGAAAAATTGAAAATGTTGCAACCTTGTTCAAAAGAAAGGTACAAGAGTAAGCTCAATTTATCCTTGGTGGCACGGAACCCTTTAGAAAGCTTTAGAACCCAGAATGCAATCAACAGTCACTTGGACAAATGTGGGTTAATTACAGAATGCCAGCAAAAATTGTGTTGAAGGCGAATGGTGCTCAACTAAGCTGTTTGAGTTTTTGATGCAGTAATAGAGAGCTGATTGATATCACAGCATAGCAGTGTATCCAACCCACCATCCCCTCCATCTCCAGCCACCTACACTAATTCTGATTCCTTTCATGTACTACTTTTTCAAATACTTATCTAATTAACTTGAAATGGTATTGTCTCTGTGTTAATAACCACCTGTGGTAACACATTCCCATGATCTAAACAATCCTCTTTGAAGCTATTTCTTCCTCATCTCCTGTTTCAATTTTCTAGTGATCTGCAATCTACTTATTAATTTGCCAACCAGTGGAATCATCTTTCACTGTTTTTTCTGAAAACCATTCATTCTTTAAAGAACCACTATTATGTCCCCCCCACCATCACCTTATTGTTCCCTACTCCAATGAAAGAAACTAGTATATGAGCATTTCTTTAAAGGTATGGACTTACATCCTATGTACTGAATCTTTGCTCAATCTTTGTGCCATTAACTTCTTACCTATAATGACATACCCAGACATACGTTTAATACATTATCCAGCATTTATATTCATCGTAAATTTTGCAGTTTAATTCCTTATTGGCTCCTTACTCTTGCATAACATTATAAATTTTTCGTCTTTGCACCTCCGTTCCTTCACTCTATTAAATAGCATAGTATAGAACTTCGTACTGAACTACGTTTTGATACCTTTCTGTTCACTGTTTTCTGTCTCTACGCTATTGCATTCTCATTTTTCCATGTCTTTTTTTTAATCAGTAAATATTTGATATCCAAATAACTTGGAGACATAGAAAATAATCCTAGCACCAAATCCAGGTATACTGTTATCCAAGAGCCCATGGTTTTGGAGGTAGTATATTGGCATGGATAGACAGTAAGTAGTTTTGCTGCAATGTACAAGGGACTGGTGAGATTACATCTGGAGTGCTGAGAGCAGTTTTGTTTCCCTAATTTAAAGAAACATCCTATTTCATTGCAGGCAGGGAAGGTTCACCAGGATGATCCATCAGCATCTCTGAATTTTCAGGAGGTAGTTTTTGGACTGTGCCTCCCTTCCATCCTAGTGAGGAAAACTGTTGTATGTGGAGAAGTTTAAAAAGATGGGACTGAATGAGAGGTGATCTCATTGAAACATTGGGATTCTTAAGGGGCTGGACAGGGTAAATGCTGAGAGAATATTTCCCCTGATGGGAGTGTCTAGGACCAGAGGACATGATCTCAGAATAAAGGGATGCCAGTTTAAGTCTGAGGAAGAATTTCTTCTCAGACCATTGAGTCTTTGGAACTCCTTGCCACAGAAAGCTGTGCAGCAGAAGCATTGTGTATATTTAAGGCTGTGTGATAGATTTTTAATTACTAAGAGAATCGACGGTTATTGGATAAAGGAAGGAAAGTGGATGTGAGAAATGTCAAATCAGTCATAGTCCTATTGAATGGCAGAGCAGGCTTAGGGGGCTGAATGGGCTATTTCTGTTCCTATTTCTTCTGGTCTATATCATGCCAATTTGGGGAAAAATCATTTGTTTTGTAGCTAAATGTCTTCATGTGGCATTTTTATATTTTAATATTGCATGCCTTAATTGTCATGTCCCTTGTGTGGTACCTTAACAAAAATCAATTTCTCTGATAAGATGTTTAAATATTCTCTTTTCAGCAGTAAGTATTAATCCACCACCATCAGGAGAATTGGTTTTGAGGAGTTAGCACGATGAGGGAGTTGAGTTCACCTTCACACACTGAAACTGAACCACCTCAGGTTAATGAATGGTGTTAATTTAGTTCCTGCAGTCTCAATTTATCAAGCCCCAGTGCCCTGATCATTTGACAGAATATGCTGTTTTAACAATTTCCTCTTTCCAAATGTAATAAGTAGCAATGAAGCGGATTAAAGTGGTGGATAATTCTTTAGTCACCATTTTCCATTGTCAGAAGCGATGCTGACTGAGAGATCCCTGTTTACAGTTTGTCCTTATATTGATACAGGTTGAGTATTCTTAATGCAGAACACTTGGGACTGGTTATATTTCAGATAATTTTGTTTTGTGGATACTACATAGAAATTTACATTATGATGGTCTAAGCCTTGGCTGGCTATCATCCAAAATAAAGTTAGAAAAATAAGATGTATCATTGAATAAATATTTGAGTGTTGCAAGTAGGCTTGCATTAACACTGCAATGAAATTACTGGTGAAAATCGCCACACTCTGGCACCAATCCGGTACACTGAAGGAGAATTTAGCATGGCCAATGCAATTAACTAGCACGTCTTTCAGACTGTGGGAAGAAACTGAAGCACTAAGGAGGAAGCCCATGCAAACAGTAGCAGAATGTGAAGAGTCTGCACAGACAGTGACCCAAGTCCCTGGCGATGTGAGGCAGCAGTGCTACCCATGTGCCACCATGCTGCCCTATAATAAGTACAGGGTGCAATAAATGCATTTCTTTTTGACACATTCACCACAAAAATTGCAAGCTAAACTGCACAGATGAGCAACTGGACTTCCTGCACAAAAGGCCAATGGGTTTTAATGAAATGCAGCTTTCGGGTATGTTGGGTTTACAGATTTTCCAGTGAAGGATACTCAACCTGTATTGTGCTTGTTACCTTCAGACCCATTTATTTAAATCCAGCTGGAACGATCAGCATTCTCAGGTATTATTCTGTTGACTCCAATCAAAAACTAATATGCCTAACCTATTCGCTTAATTAATTCTGATTGTAACAAAGCTCTTGCTATATTACAAGATTTTTTTTCCTGGGGAACTTCTACTTTTGACCTACAGTGTTTGCATTAGTTAAATTGTATTGCTGCATTGCTAACTCATTTTCGTTTGAACTTTACCCAAATGCCAGCAGTGAGAAGGTAGCAGGAATCTCAACTTTAGGTTAGTTGAAGGCACCACAAGAAACAAAAATCCTCCCATTTGTCAAATTATCAACATAAAACGTGTCAGGATTGACTTGTGGCCATGTGCATCAGTTTTTTTTTCCCCTGACTCTCTTTGGTGTAAAGAAATTTTCTCATTAACCATGCTCCTGTTCTTTTATATTCAATCCCCACATAAAAACAAATGGGCAGACATCCAAATGCGAAGGCGGCATGGCTTGAATGCTTTGCTTCTTTGGAATTTGGAGTCAGGCAGGTTGTAAATTGATGTTTGGTCTTCCCTTACTCTTCCTTTCCCCTATTATTAGCAAAGGCTCGTTGCATTGTCAATACCCCAGGAAAATGCCTGAATTGTTACTAAGACATAAACTCTTCCCTAATGCAAATATTTAAAACTTTATTGAGCTTTTAATTGCGTAAGAGATTAATTTCCAATCTTGGGGAAAAAAAATGTTGTTTTCCTTCAGTTCCTTTCTTTTTCAATCCAGTTAAGTCTAGCATTCTGTTGGCTTCAAGTTTCTGAATCGGCACATATTCCCCATTTACTGACACTCTTGAGGTGCGTCAGTACTCTCAAGCTTGGATTTCTAAAAAGTCAATAACTTCTACAGAGTTCAACTGTAGACTTGCAGCTGTCAATCGACTTGGATGGGGGTAAGCATCCAACTGGATGTTTGCTGACTCCAGTCAGCAAGAGTTGTGGATAAGTTTAAAAGAAAACTTTACAGACAGTGCAGGCATCCATTGCTGTTAGCCAGGCTCATGGCTACAAACCTGAATATCTGCTCTACATCAGAATAAATTCAGGAAATTTACCTGAAAATTTGAATTACTCTAAACAGCAATCCTGCATTGGATTTAGCTCTTGTCCACATTTGCACCAATTCAACTAATAATTTCAAAGGAATTATCAGAAGTTGTTGGCCATTTTTTTCCATTTAAAAACGTCAGGCCATATTCGTTCAGTGTTGTTCTAAGTTCAAAATCCAAACCTGTTGCATGCTATTAACATGAGTAAGTTAGATTATCAGTCTATGTCACATAAATGTGTTTATTATCTTAAATATATATCAACTACAGATAGAATATTTGGTTTTTGGCTATCTTTGTAGGGAGAGTTGTAGGACATTGGCCTACCTGGATCTTCTTAAAACAGGAAGCAATGTTGTTATTTGTGCTGCCTACCAACATTCATAAAAATGAAGGCCTTAGCCACAAATTATATTTGACCATATATTTCCTTTCCTGACACCTTGCTCTTTTTGGGATCTGGTTAGGAGATTTGGATAGAATTGCCGCACGCTTCAACTGTTTTGAAGGGAGCACAGAAGATGTTAGATGGAGTGTCATGTGGGAATGTGTGAAGGTTTGGCCGACAGAATGGGAAAAACAGAACATCAGTGAATATTAGTATCCAGAGGAATTTGAGAGTCTTTGTACATAAATCACAGAATTTCAGATGCAGCCATGGTAAGTTAGCCTTTATTGTAAGCATGTTGGAATATCAAAGTAAGCAAGTCTTGCTGCAATTATGTAGGGCTTTGGTAGACCACAGCTGGAGTACTCTGCTGCAATATTGGTCTCCTTACCTAAATAAGGACATACTTAAGTCAACATTCTCACTCCATGAATCAACTTAATAAACCCGTGAGGAAATTGGAAGTGAGTTTAGAAGAATGAAAGGTGATCTCGTTGAAAGATGTAAAATTCTCAGGAAAGCCCAAGAGGATGCATGGTGAAAGGATGTTTCCCCTAACTGGAAAGTATAGAATTGTCTCCTGTTAAGGAGTTGGCTATTAAGACTGAGATGAATAAAACATTTCTTCAATCATTGTGGAACACTTTACCTGAGGGTTGTGATGCTTAGTTAGTGACTGAACTCAGTAGAGTGTTGGCACAAAGCAATTTGAGGGATGTGAAGTTAGTGGGAAAATTGAATTGATATTGAAGTTCAGCTATGATATTGTTTGGCAGAGCAGACTGAGGGGCCAAATGGCCTACTCCTGCGTCTATTTTTATGTTGTATATTCAAAGTCTTTTGTTCTTGCCTGAAGTAGCATCAACCAACTCTACTTGTAGGTTATGTTGCCTTAAACTGTTTCATCCAGGGCTTTCTAATTATAGGTCTGCCTGTATTGATGTTTGATTTGCACTTCTTTGCACTAAGGCTTTGCTTGCTGTTACTGCTGAGACTTATTTAATTGCCTTATTGGGAGAGGTTGTGATTTGCTTCCTTTTGAGAAGCATTGAGCAATTCTTCCAAGTTCATTCAAAGCTCACAATACAATTCCTATTTTTACCAAAATTGCTGCTCAGTCAGTAAAAGCTGTTGATGGACTCTGCATAATCCCCCCTTCATTTTACAATAACAGTTTACCGTTTATACTGTTTTAGGGAATAAAACAGTAGAAAGTATGGTGGACTCTTTGTGCATTAGGTATCCTGGGAGGATCACAAAGGGCAAATTGAGTTTAAATGTAAGACAGTAGAGTAAGCAAGTTGGATTCTTGTAGCTTCATTTAGATTGTTCATTCTGAGCCCAAGTAAAAATCAAGTTGCATAGGGGTGTGTTCTGATTCACTAATTTACCAATTAGTTTATTAAAGTTTTTATTTTATTTCTGTCACAAATCAGCATACATTAACACTACAATGAAGTTACTTTGAAAATCCTCTAGTCGCCACACTGGCACATGTTCGGGTACACTGAGGGAGAATTTAGCACAACCAATGCAACTGACCAGTACGTCTTTCGGATTGTAGAAGGAAACTGGAGCACCCGGAGAGAAAACACGCAAACATGAGGAGAGTGTATAGACTCTACACGGTGTGACCCAAGCTGGGAATCAAACGTGGATCCCTGGCACTGAGGTAGCAGTGCTAACCACTGTGCCACCATGCCGCCTGAAATCATTCAGTTATGGGTTATACACCAATCTGGGATACCAGCAAAAGTTAATATACAGCTTCAAAAAAGCCCTCACAAAGCCATCTCCTCAAAACTCTAAAGATAAATCTGCCTATAAATGAAAACAAGAAGTTGCAGTGAAGATAGATTAAGATCAAACTTAATTGTAAATGCTTCTGCACATTTAATCACATTCCTCATGGGATAAATAATCTAAGGTGCACAAAAATAGAGTTTGTCTCACTGGTGGATTTAAATGTTGCCTTGAAGGGTCAAGCGAACTCCTTCAGTGCATTTTATGATCCCATTATATTACTAAAGGATTGAGTGCTGGTGGTGTGATTTTTGTAGTTCCAAAATATTTGACTCCGTAAAAGAATGTTTTTTTAAGCAACACAGCACGGGAAACAGGC
This sequence comes from Sphyrna mokarran, assembly GCA_024679065.1. Lineage (NCBI taxonomy): Eukaryota > Metazoa > Chordata > Chondrichthyes > Carcharhiniformes > Carcharhinidae > Sphyrna > Sphyrna mokarran. Next base: position 18,535,031 of record JAGIQG010000023.1, on the reverse strand, counting down.
CCTTCGGCCCAACGAGCCCGCGCCGCCGTCATACTATATAATAGCAAATCCATTATCCTATTTTAATATTCCTATACAATATATATATTATTCCTAATATGGAAAATTCTCACCATAGGGACAATTTGTTTCCCAATCAGCCTAAGAGCGAATTTTTGGGTTGTGGGAGGAAACCGGAGTGCCCGGAGAAAAACCACGCAACCACGGGGAGAACGCGCAAACTCCCGCAGACACCGGCCCAATTCCAAGTGGCTGCACAGCCACATCGATAGTCTCGGAGCTGTCATGGTGCCCTTCAGATGGTCCACATAAAGCACTCATATACGACATGAGGTACCAGGCAACCCATGAATCAACATCCAAGAGCTGTACCTGCACCACCTGCCGAATGCGTGCTCAAATTATGGACTGAATTACCTGTGGAGAAAAGCCGTAGTTAAACAGTCCTAATATATCCCTCTATCTGCATAACGCTCATGTGGCTGTCCAAGAGACCCTTAAACAGCCCCAGCGTGCCTGCTCCCACCACCTTACTCGGCAGTGCATTCCACACCCCCACTACCCTTTGTGTGAAAAACTGCCCTCTAATATTTGTCCTATACATAGCCCCCCTCACCCTATGGCCATGACCCCTTGTCCTATCCATTTCTAAAGGTGGAAAAAGTTTACCTCCATTTACTCTATCTATACCCCTTATAATCTTATACACCTCTATGAGATCCCCTCTAAGCCGACGTCTTTCAAGGGAAAACAACCCCAGTCTATCTAATCGTTCCTCATAAGACAGTACTTCCATACCAGGCAGCATCCTGGTAAACCTCCTCTGCACTCTCTCCAAGGACTCCACATCCTTCCGATAGTACGGCGACCAGAACTGGACGCAGTATTCCAAGTGAGGCCTAACCAAAGTTCTATCCAACTGCAACATCAAACTCCTACTCTTTATCTATAACCTTTTCTATGAAAGCTAACATACTATACGCGACTTCTTTATCACCTTCTCCACCTGTGAGGAAACCTTCAAGACTTGCGAACCTGCCCCCAGTCTCTCTGCGTCTCTATGCTCCGTATAGTTTTTACCTTTTTATCCTATAACTCTGCTTCTACATTTTTCCAGCCAAAATGCATCACTTCGCATTTTATCCGGATTAAATTCCATTTGCCATCTATCTGCCCCTGTCTGACCAACCTGTTCTTATGTCCTGTTGTATTGCCTGTACTGGGCTGCTTCTGTACCCGCCATCCAGCATCTTGGTGTCACAGCAAATTTGCTGATCTCACCACCTACCCCTACTTCCAGTCCGTTTATGTAGACCACAAATAGAAAGAGGGACCTTGTACTGAGCCTTGTGGCACTCCACTGGTGACAGGGCTTCCAGCCGGAAAAAAAGAGCGCTTCCCCTACTACCCTCTGTCTCCTCCTCCCGAGCCATTCTCGACCCATCTACAATACCCGACCCTGTATCCCATGCGCCTTCACCTTCTCTATCAGTCTAACATGAGGACCTTGTCAAACGCCTTACTGAAATCCATGTAGACGACATCAACAGCCTGTCCTTCATCAACTGTTTTTGTCACTTCTTAAAAAAATTCCACTAGATTTGTAAGACAAGACTTCCCCTTGACGAAGCCATGCTGCGTATCCCTGATCAAATCGCAGCGCTCCAGATGCTCATACATCCTGTCCCTGAGGATCCTCTCCATTAGCTTACCTATAACTGAAGTCAAGCTCACCGGCCTATAGTTCCCTGGGTGATCCCTCTGACCTTTTTTAAACAACGGTACTACGTTTTCTATCCTCCAGTCCTCTGGGACCTCACCTGTGTCCAAGGAAGAGACAAAGATTTGCGTCAGAGGCCTAGCCAAGTCTTCCCTCAACTCCCTTAGCAGCCTGGGGTAAATGCCATCAGGTCCCGGAGCTTTATATGTCTTTAAGCTGCCTAACAGCCCCAACACCTCTTTCCTCGTAATCCTTATTTCCCTCAACCGATCCTCAACTTTGTCAACATCAGGCACAGACATCTGTCCAGTCGCCTGCGTGAATACCGACGCAAAGTATTCATTCAGGATCTCCCCCATTCCCTCAGGCTGTAAGCATAGATCCCCTCCTCTGTCCCTAAGAGGTCCAATCTTGCCTCTAACCATCCTTTTGCTCCTTACATAGGTGTAAAATGCCTTTGGATTTTCCTTTATCCTACCTGCCAGAGCCACCTCGTGGCCCCTTTTTACCTTTCTAATACCCCTTTTAATATCTCGTCTACACTCTCTATAAGCTTCCAGCGCTGTCTCAGTCCCTAGTTGCCTAGATCTAATGTAAGCCTCTCGCTTTTTCTTGATCAAGTCCTCAATCTCCCTGGTAAGCCAAGGTTCTCTAATCCTAAATTTCCCATCCTTCCTCCTTGCCGGCACATATCTTTCCTGCAGAGAATTTAGTTTTCCCTTGAAAGACTCCCACATGTACCTCGTCGACCTGCCCTCAAAAAGCTTATCCCAGTCGGTATCTTTAAGATCTTGCTTAATCTGGCCGTATCTAGCCCTCCCCCAGTTAAATACCTTTCTTTTCCTTGTTTCATCCCTTCAGTCACCTTTCCTAACCTTATACCTTCCGCCTAAGGACTAGGATTTTTTTTTTTTTTTGTTTTTTTTTGTTTTTTTTTTTTTTTTTTTTTTGGGCCAGTCTCGTCCTTTTCCTTTAATATCCTAAAGCAGACAGAGTTGTGATCACTATTTGACACCTGCTCTCCTACCTCGACGTCAACCACCTGGCCTGGCTCATTCCCCAGAACCAAATCCAGTATAGCCCCATCTCTATTCGGGCCATCCACATACTGCTCCAAGGACCCTTCCAAAACACACTGTACAAATTCCTCCCCATCCACTCCTACAGCCCTGGGCACACTCCAATCTACTCCAGGAAAATTGAAATCTCCCACTACTACTACCCTATTTTTCCTACACTTATCTAAAATGTCCCTGCATATCCTTTCTTCCACGGCCCGCGGGCTGTTGGGCGGTCTGTAGTAAACACCCAACAGAGTAACCACTCCCTTCCTATTCCTCAACTCCACCCATAGAGACTCAATTCCTAAATCATCCATACCTCCCTCCCTCTGCACTGCTATGACGTTGTCCTTAACTAATACAGCCACTCCCCCACCTCTCTTCACACCAACTCTGTCACACCTAAAACACTTATACCCTGGAATATTCAATTGCCAGTCTTGCCCCTCCTTCAACCACGTCTCGGTCACCACCACCACGTCTAAACTCCTCGTGAACATTATTGCCTTCAGTTCATCTGTTTTGCCAGTCACACTCCTCGCATTAAAACACATGCACTGAAGACCCTCAGCTCCCGGATATTCCTTTCTACCTTCTGGTGTTACCCTATCATCCCTCTCTCTCCCACTCCCAGTTCCCTCTGTCTCCCCACCCTCCCTCCCTATTAGTTTAAACACTTCTGAAACACTCCAGCTAACCTCCCAGCTAAAATATGTGTTCCCCTCCCAGTCAACTGCTCCCTATCCCTCGTGAATATGTGACCCTCCCTCCTGAAGACCTCCCAATGATCAATAAATATGAAGCCTTCTGCCCTACACCAATCCCTCATCCATGCATTTAGTTGGAGTGTCTCATTTGTTTTTACCCAGTCGGTCCCAGGCACAGGCAGCAGCCCAGAGAACGCCACCCTGGAGGCCCTACCTTTCAGTTGAGCCCCCAACTCCCTAAACTGTCTATGTAAGTCCCCCCTGTGCTTTCTTCCTACATCTTTCTGTCCTATGTGAACTATTACATTTGCCTTAGACCCTTTTCCCTTCAAAATTCCCTCTACCCTCTCTGATACATCCTGGACCCCCGCTCCAGGGAGGCAGACTACCATCCTGGAGTCTCTCTTTTGCCCACAGAATCTCCTATCGATCCCTTTAACCATCCCATCCCACACCACTATCTCACCTCCTGCTTTCCCGCCGGTCTCTGTGGCATTTTGTTCCCCCTCACCTGCCCTCTCCATCACAGCCTTTACCCCCCCCTTGGTTTTCTGGGATTCCTCCTTAGAGATGGCCTTTGTGCCTTGATTTTTATTCTTGTTCCTTGTAACTGTACCCAGCCCATCCCTACTACTAGATCCTGGGGTCCCTGCAGGTCTGCCTTCCCTATTCATTGTATCCTCATTTTCCCTCACTGGACAAACGTCCTCCAAGCGCAGCTCCAGCTGTCTCAACTTTGCTCGTAAACGTTGCAGTTATAAACATTTTGCGCTTATGTGGGCCTTCGGCAGACGTGATGCCTCCAAGAAGGTCCACATATGGCAGCGTACACAGTGGACGCGTTTGGCCAAGTATCGTGGCATTTTGTATACCTCTTTAAAGGTGATTAGGTAGGAAGCACGTTACTCACCGTGTCCAAGCCTGCGCTCGCCCAAGCCCAGTGAGCTTAAGCCCTTGTTGTTCTCACTCTAATTACTGTTACTGTTACTGACATTTTAAAGGCAAAAATTTGTTGCAGAGACTTTAGTCTAACTTTACACGGTCCAAATCCTTTATCTAAGATGAGGGGTAGAAGATTTGGGGACAAAAAGCCTTTTTACCCAGAGGGTGGTGACAGTCTGGAATGCACTGCCTTGAAGTGTAATAAAGGCAGGTTACCTCACACTCTTTAAAAAGTGACTGGATGAGCATTTGGTACATCATAACATTTCAGGGATATGGGCCGAATGCTGGCGAATGGGGTTAGGTGGAAGTTTGGGTATTTCTAATGTTGGTGCGGACTCTGGGCCTTTTCTGCGATGTACGATTCTATGATTCTTTCATTTGGAATTTATGTTCGAGTGCATCATAAATTGTGAACTGAAGCATCTTTATTAATCTCAGACTCCATGGTGGCAATTGACTAGTGACACTGAGGTTGGTGATGCAGTGACTAAAATAGTTTGGACAAATTTTACTTTAAAAGTAGCTTTTGGAGGTATATGGGTAAGATGAATAAAACCTTTGAGTTGAATACTGAAGAACGATTACCCCCAAATATAAATCAGTGCACTTTCATCCTTTTAGATAGATATCAACCTGCATCTAAATTTCTAAAAACCTGAGCAGAATGAGGTTGCTAACAATGAGCAAATTGATTTGCCATTTCCCACTCCAGTCTTTTAATGAAAGTATTAGCCCACTGAAAAGTATCAGCCAATTTAATTTGCTTTTAATAGCCTTCAGTTCTGCCACCAGTTAATCTGAATGTTTGTCTACCTCTAATCTCAGTGATAAAAGGAGGGACATAGGGATTGAGATTATGACATTGGCCTAAAAATGTTGCCTCCAGAGCCAGAGGCAGCATTAGAAGAAGCCTTGTAAAAACCCAATGTATCATTTCTCCCTTCATTTGAGGGTTTCGTCCATGAGTGTGGATTTCACCTGGTGCTTGAACTGAGAATCCTGGCTGTAAGAAACCTAAGCTTGCCCGCAGTTTAGGGTCTGACCACCAAGCTTCATGCCATTCACAGCGCAACAGGACACATTTAACATGTTCAGTCCATGTGAAAATCCCAACATCCTGAATAACAGCCAGACGGTCTGATTGTGATCTAACCGTACGCATAGTTCCCCCCACCCTGATCGTAGTGCAATATAACCTGGGCATATTCTCATTTCCACTACTTCTAGTGAGCAGGACATGTGTTACTTCTTCATCCATGAACTTTAGAACATACTTCTGTTTTTCCTCTTAAACCAATAACCTTCTTCTGTGCTCACAAATTCTTAATTCGGTTGGAGACATCCAACTAGCCAGGTGAAAACATAGCATAGTCAAACATGTGGAGGACTTTCTCACAGTAGTGGCATACTTTGCTTCTGCCGTTCTTCTCGTAATGGTAGAATACCCACTTAAAGTCATGAAGCTGTTTCACTTGATATTTCCTGTTGTGAACCTTTGTAGAGGTGCCAATAAGAGCCATTTTCTAATCCCGCATGTGAAGATTTATTGCTGGGGAAAGAACAAGAAAAGATTTCTTTTCTGAAAGAGAGAGATGGACATGTAGGTCGCACCCTTCAGGATGTCTCAAAGCACTTTAAAGCCAGTGAGGTAATTTTGAACTCACTAATGTGACACAGCAATAAATTTATACACTGTGGCTCACAAACAATAGCATGATAATGATGAGGAAATCTTTGTGATTTTTGACTGAGCGATAAATCATGACCAAGGCACACAGATAACTGCTCTGCTTTTCAAAAATACTTCAGAGTATTGTATATGGAAACAGGGTGTACAAAAATTCAAAAATATTCCATTCACGTGCAATGAAACACTTCACTGAACAAGCAATAACAAGAACACTCAATTATTTACAGCAAGATTTTTTTTGCTTTGACCATGAACTGTATCGTATCGTGCTTTTTAAAATATTTTGTTCAAGTACTGAATGAGTTTGTTTTATAATAACATGTTTTGCAGTTGGCATTGCTTTATGCAATTGTATAGTTATTCCTTGATTGTATATTCCAGTGGTGAAACAAGGATTTGATGGTTTATTTCGGTACTGGGACACAATGTATCCTTTATTGAAATTATTAATCAATATCGAAGCTGAGATTATTTCAGCTAGACATCAATATTTGCTGTGTTCTGACTGTCCAATAAAGTTGACAGAAAATGGTGCCAGCAAGTAATCTGTGGCTAATAAAATTTCAACTTTCTTCCCTGTTTCTCTCCCTTTCTCTCTCTCTCTCTCCTTTTTCTCTCTCTCTCTCTCTCTCTCTCCTTTCCCTCTCTCTCTTTCCCTCTGTGTCTCTCTCTTTCCCTCTGTGTGACTCTCTTTTTCCCTCTGTGTGTGTGTGTGTCTCTCTCTTGTTGCCTCTGTCTGTCTGTCTCTCTGTCTTTGCCTCTGGCTGTCTCTCTTTCTCTGGCTGTCTCTCTCTCTCTCTAACTGTGCCTCTGGCTGTCTCTCTCTCTCTCTCTAAAACTATGCCTCTGGCTGTCTCTCTCTCTCTCTCTAAAACTATGTCTCTGGCTGTCTCTCTCTCTCTCTCTAACTGTGCCTCTGGCTGTCTCTCTCTCTCTCTCTAACTGTGCCTCTGGCTGTCTCGCTGTCTCTCTCTCTCTAACTGTGGCTCTGGCTCTCTCTCTCTCTCTCTAACTGTGCCTCTGGCTGTCTCTCTCTCTCTCTCTAACTGTGCCTTTGGCTGTCTCTCTCTCTCTCTCTCTAGCTGTGCCTCTGGCTGTCTCTGACTCTCACACACTTTCATACACACTTAGTAGCTATATCTAATATTATTATTTCTCTCTCTCTCTGCCTCCTTCTCTCTTCCCCCTGCCCCATCTCTTGCACCCTTTCTTCCTTTCTCCTTACCTCACTCATGTGGCCTGCCCTGTTAAAAAAAAACATTTTATTTTACTGTTGCGTCTCGTCTTGTGAACAAAAGATGATTGATTGATATGTGATCAGACCAATTGATTTTTGTGTAAATCAGACTTGTAGCTATTACAGTATGACAGCATTAGATGCAGTGACTGCACTCATTCATAATTATAATCCTGTCTGTGTATTGAGGGTGCGCAACACAACAGCAGTAAATAAATAATACACTTAATTTAAAAATAAATTTATCACATTTGACTGCCCTAACACAGTTCTGTTACAAGTATCATAAATCAAATGTAAAAAACGTACTATGTGAATCAATGAATATTGCTCTGATACTTAATTTTTAGTGAGGCTTGCATTCTCCTCCTGTTTTAATGGATATTGGAGCACATGTTCTCGAGAGGTTGCAGAAGGATGCTTTAATTTTCATACGTGTTCTGAGAATTCAGTAATTTGCTAAAGTTTCCAATAGTTTTGCAGTGAGAGAATGCTACACATTATTTTGCACACAGGAACTGAATGAGGTAAACAGAATTAACCTGACTGCCTGGCCTTTCCAAAATGAAACAGAGTAACTTCAGGTTAGTACTTCCTCATTCATGTTGCTGGTTCTTCCAACCTCCAGGCATGCACTGCGATATCATTAACTAACAGAAAGGGCAGCTGCTTTGTTCACCCCTGTTTTTATTCACGCTACTCTTATTGGGGTCTGTTGGAGTTTTGATTCGATTTTTTTAAAAAATTTTGATGCAAGAACAAAGGGCCACAGAGGCTAAGAATCTGAAATAAAAACTGAGCGGGCTATGTGATACTGTGGAAGTTGGAGAGATTAAAGTGCAAATGGGATGGAGCTAATAGGACGGCAGTAGCTCAAGTAAAGAAATATGGGTAGATTCTAAAGGAGGTGTCAATGAAAATAGAAGAATTACAAGCGATTGCTGCCCATAAAAATAGAGCAATGATTATGATCTGAAATTATTGAACTTGGTGAGCTTAGGAGGTTGTAAAGTGCCTAATTGAAAGATGAGGTACTATTCTTCGAACTTCCATTGGACTTTATTAGAACAAGAAGTCCAAGTGTAAATGGGTGGAAAATGGAAGTAACGGGTGAGCACAAACTGAGCATCTTGTATCTACAGGCCGAATGGAGGATTTGGCAAAGTGATCATCCAATCTACGTTGGCCCTTCCCAGTGTGAAAGTGACCATATTGTGGGGAGTAATGCAATATAGTAAATTTGAAATGGATACAAGTAAATCATTGTTTTACCTAGAGGACATGTTTGGGACTCCAGACAGTGGGAATAGAGAAGATTATAATGTTGTCTCCTGAGCTTGTGTGAGAGACTTACAGGGAAACAGTGGAAGTGTTTGGGTGACTGAAGAATGGAGCAGCATTATGGTGAAGAGAATCATCCCTTTGGGTGCTGAAAGGGATGGTAATGGCATCAAGCTAGAGGAAACGTTAGAAGTAGAGGTTGATCCACTTAATCCTGTAACGATGGGGTGGAAGGTGAGGACAAAAGAAAGCAAATCATTGTTCTGGAAGAGAGGGGAGTAGCAGTGAGTGAAATAGAGCAGGGAATGGGATGGACACCATTGAGGTTTCTTTTGGGCTGTAGAGGGGAATTTTTAATTGAGGAAAAAAATAACATCCATCAGAAATACTCGTATGTAAGCATCAACACAGATGTGACAAAAACTGTCCAACTAGAATAGAGCGAGTAAGAGGGAGCAATCATGGGGTCAGAGATAGGGGGCTTTGTGGCTGACAAATTTATCCCTATAAATGGGAATAGAAAAGTTGATGAGAGGAAAGCAGAGCCGGAGGTAGACTCTAAAGGTGAGGGAAGGTGAAAATTGAAAACAAAGGTGATTAAATTTTCCAGACCATACCAGAATAGGAAACAGCATTGACATTGTCATCAACATTCAGAAGAGACCAGAGTGGGATTAGAATGAAAAGTTTTGCACGTATCTTTGAGAAAATGGGTGTAGTTGGACCCATAGAGGTTTCCATGACAATGACTCTTTCTTGGAGGAAGGAAGTGAAGCCAAATAAATAATTCTTCAATTTAAAACAAGTTCAGCCACCCTAACTTCAATATTTGGTTTGATATGATGAATATGAGGCTCGAACAGCAATATAATACAGATCCTCTATGGATCTTCACATTGTTACCGATTAGCTGTCTACTTAATGAGCTAAGAGATTTTAAGTATTGGAAAAGACTTTTAGGACAAAGGGATTTGAGCTTCTGTAATAGAGCACCTTTATCTTGCCTGCCTTCAGAAGACACTTATTAGTTCTCTGTCATTTAATAATTATTTCTAATTGTTCTTAAACCCTTGAAACTGTCCTCCTCTGATCACCAATTCCAAGACTCTTTTGTCCTTTGAGAATAAAGCTCTGCCCAAAATTTGCCATTCTAACTTGTAAGTTGCATCTCATTGTATTTGAATCCTTTCCCTTTACAATGAAATATTCAGCTGGATCAGCAAGGTGAACTATAATTGTTATTTAAGCTGCAAAGGTTTGACTGATTATTGTAAATGGCCACAAAACTCTGAGGAATGATAGACTTGAGTGAGGAGGGCAGAGGGGGAGGAGAATAATGGGAACTGTTGCAATGATTAGCAATCCAAATAAAGCACTTCCTAGTGTCATCGGTGTTCCCACACAATAATAGCCAACTGCCTGAAAAGTTTAAAAACTTCGAAACCTCAAATTTGAGTGGCACAATGGTTAGCACTACTGCCTTACAGTGCCAGGGACCTGGGTTCAATTCCGGCCTCAGGTCATTCTGTTTGGAGTTTGCATGTTCTCCCGATGTCCATGTGGGTTTCCTCTGGGTGCTCCGGTTTCCTTTGATAATCCAAAGATGTGTGGGTTGGGTTGATAGGCCATGCTAAATTAACTTTAGTGTTGGGGGAGTGGGGGTTAGCAGGGTAAATAGGAAGGGTTATGGAAGTAGATCCTGGGTGGGATTGTAATTGGTGCAGACTTGATAAGCCTGCCCTGTAGGGATTTTATTCTATAACTCCAACCCACTTCTGGATTTAACGAAAGCAGTTTGAGGGTTAGCGACCAATTTCCTCCCAAGAGTTAGCATAGTCATCTCTGATCTTAAAGAGGCTCTGCCTCCAATATTTTCAGTAGCATATCTGATTGATGGAGGCCTGTATTCCGTTAATAGTTAATCCCAACCCATGGCGGAAATGATGCCTAAAAATTTGTACTTTTCCTGCCCTTTTATTTTTCTTTCAAAAACGCTCATGCAAGCCCAGTTCAAAACAAGCTGAGGAAAAGCTAGAAAGTGAATGAATGCCAGCTCACTCTGTGGCTTTTTACATTATAATTGGTGTCTGGGTTACACGTGGTGCCCTGAGGTAACTCTACTATTTCACTTCCCCCCGTGAGAGGACTTCTGTTCGTTGCTCTAAACCTCCAGTATTGAAGAAATTGGGGCAAATTGAATCCCAGTACTCATAACCACAGTGGCCCCAATATTTCACTGGAGGTCAGGGGACTCGAGAGGTCATGAGGGATGAGGATTAGGCCAATTGTAGGGTGGTAAGCAGGTTTGTTTTTGGATCTGAGGGAAAGTACCGTGACTTGAAAGCCATGCAGTAAACATGTTGACCTTGTGGATCTGATCAATGTTCCTTCGGAGCACCCACTCAGCATTCACAAAGATACGCCGTGGACTTCACAAAATTTAAAATCTGTTTATTAGTCACAAGTAGGTTTACATTAACACTGCAGTGAAGTTACTGTGAAAGTCCCCTAATCACATACCAGTGCCTGTTCAGGGGCACTGAAGAAGAATTTAGCATGGTCAATGCACCTAACCATCTTTGGACTGTGGGAGGAAACCAGAGTACCTGGAGGAAACACATGCAGGCGCAGGTAGAACGTGCAAACTCCACACACACAGTTACTGAAGCCAGGAATCGAACCCAGGTCCCTGGTGCTGTGAGGCAGCAGTGCGAACCACTGTGCCGCTGAGCACCCCAAGGAATCTCATTTTAAGATAAAAACTGTTAATATTTAAAAGTAGCATGCACTAAGGTTACGCAGAACCAAAGATAATATTTAGGCTTATTGGATCCTACCCTGCTTGCCTCCTTTTGTGCAATATTTACCAAGCATTCAGGAAACTCACTGAAATGAATTGGATAAGTATTAAAAATTCCTGTTGTTTAAAAAAAAATTAGGTCCACAACATCTTTGAAGATTTCACTGGCTGGTTGCCTGCTATCAACAGATTGATTGACTGACCGCCTTCTGATTCGTTTCTGTTACAGCTTTAAATTGGCAGGTTGGGATTGAGATTTTACGTGTTCTTACCTATTGTCCGCACCCACCCCACCGGTTCTTGGGGAGTCAAACTTAACCTCCAGTCAGTTCTAAAACCAAATTTGTGTTGCACAAGCTACATTTTTTTTTGTTTTTATATATGGGAGAACCATATGCACGCAAACAATGATTGGTTCACAGTTCCTTTGTGAAGCTGTGTGTTAGCTTTGTAGGCTAACAGCTTGAAGTGGGCAATTTCATTGTGACATGAAGTACACTAAATGCATCAATAAAACAGTGAAATAGGCTTTTAACTATCATCAGTATTTCTAATGGTAGTTAAAAACCTATTTTAGCGCCTTAGTAATTGAGAGATTTTGCGTGTTTGAGAAAGTGGCCATTTCTAATTGTTTTTTTCTCCTGCAAGAGTATAAAGGGGACTCGTTTTTCTCTTCCATCCAAAAAAGCATTTTATGTATACAAAAAAAGTGGAAAATTGATCAATTTTGTTTAAAGAAATCAGCCCTTAATACTTCGCGAAGAATGATGCCAATTGTCCATGGCCTGGAAATAATCTTCGATTAAATGGCATTGTTATGAAACCCACAAGAAAGGGTTTTGCAGCTGTGTTGTTAATTAATGATATACTGAATTCTTGGAATAAAGCTGTGAATAAGGAGTATTTGCATAGAGAAGATGTTTTATGTGGTTTTTCAATTGAGAGTCGAGACATAAGCGCTCGTGGTATGTCAAGGAGCTGTAGCTTTGTCTCAGACTAAAGTCGATGAAAAGAAGTGGATAAGTAAACTGGTGTTAGTGAGATTACTAAGTGACAGGAATGCATTGAGCAGGTGAGGATTCTTCAAGGAAAGCAAATTCCTCTTGGCCTCTGTGATGCATTTTTAAACCTTTTAACTCAGGATTTTCCATGTTGAATTTTATGACATGGTTACTGACTTCCCAGTTGAAACATTGAATTGTCATCTTTGAATTAGTTTGAAGGTTAGAATCATAGAATCCCTTCAGAAAGTGGCCATTTGGCCCATCAATCCTGCACTGACAACAACTCCATCCAGATCCTATCCCCACAATTCCACTCATTCACCATGCTATCTCTCTGACAATAAGGGGCAATTTCACCAGTCACCCTAATTTGCACATCTTTGGACTGTGGGAGGAAACTGGAGCACCCAGAAGGTTTCCACGCAGACACTGGGAGAGCTTGTAAACTCCACACGGTTATTCAAGACCGGAATTGAACTCGGATCCCTGAAAGGTAAGGCAGCATCACTAATTACAATGCCACCATGGAAGTGAGGGTAATGCGAGTGGGGGGGAGAAAGTCATATGTCTTCTGTGGCAAGACATGCTATCTGTAATCAGTGAGTTAGCTAGTTAATGATCTTGGAGGAGTGTTTGTAGTGAGGCAATCACAGATTGGGCCATTAGGATGCCAGAATGTTTGTACCAGTAATGGGCAATGAGTGGGCTGCATGAGGAGCCCTCCTGTGTGGTCCGCAAGATTAAAATGAGGCTTGTTCTCTAATCATGTCCCATAAATAAGATTAAATATGCTATGAATATTTCATAGCAAGAAATAGAAAATGCTTAATTATTTATGTTAATAGAACTATCAACTTCCAATGCTAAAACCAAAAGAAATATTTATACTTTGGACACAGAGAGAATGCATAGCCCTGAGCCAGTGCTGTGCGCAATTAGTGTGAACCTCACTTCACATGCTCTTGCTCTTTATGTGTGAATCACTTCAGTCGTACTGTTTGGAAAAAGCTGCACAGAAGAAATCAGCAGCAAGTGGCAATCCTGCTCATAGACAGTGGTCAACAAAATGTTTCATGGCTGCATCAGATCCCAAATGGGCCATATGTAGCTGGTGGGCTACAGGTTGCCCACCACTGATTTATACCTTTTTTAATAACAGAATTGTTGGTGGGGATTGCTCTACTTTCAAACGCTTGAAATAGCATTTGTCCTTGTCTCTTGTCTTTCTACTGGTACGGAATGACTGTACCACACTTTTTTTGCGGCTGCTCTGGATTAGTGGGAAATTGCTGAATTGTAACGTGGTTGAAGAGAGTGCAATAATTTTAGTACTTTACCAAATGATTTCAACTTCAGCATTTTCTATGCGTATGGTTGCTGTGCGGGTTCCCACAGCAGTGTGTTGTTTTTATAGCCTAACCGTCACATTGAAGCATTGGAATGCTATGTCGTGCCCTTCAGCCCAATAGTTTTGACCCCGTGTAAACACAAAGTGAACGCACACAAAGTGATAGATTCAGTGTCACTGAGTGGGGTCAGGATGAGGTGGGAAACTAAGGATTTGTATTTCAGGTCAGTGATTGTGTGATGAACCTTGACAATGTCTCCAAATTAACTCACACCTTCATGCTCGTTCGTCACCAAAATATTGTTTTTGTTTGCATAGATGGAAATGCCCACCCCCATCCCTACACTTAACAGTGAATTTATAGAAGACCTCTTTGCCTTAAGTTTGTTTTTTTAAGACCATTTGTACAGTGTCTTAAAATTCAGATTTGATTTCAGGTTTTTCTGACGTTTTGTTATTAAAGCAATTAAATTGCAATCCACAGTGGCATAGTAATTAGCACTGCTGCCTCACCACGCCAGCGATCTGATCTGAGTTTAATTCCTGACTTGGAGCCTGCACGTTCTCCTCGTGTCTGCAAGGGTTTTCTCCAGGTGCAAAAGATATGCCGGTTAGGTGTGTTAGCCATGCTAAAATGTACCTCAATATACCCGAACAGGCCCAGGAGTGTGGCAACTGGTGGTTGTCGTAATAACTTCATTGAAGTGTGAATGTAAATCTTACTTGTGATACTAATAAATAAACTTTAAATCAAGAGCAACCTGATTAAGAAAACTCGCTTATACTAGCCTCCTATAATTTTGGATTGTTTATACGAGCGAAAGGAAACATTGTGCACACCGAGGCGGATAGTAACCATCTAATCTATTCCACACTCATTCCTGGTACAGCCAGTTGTTTGATCAATTATCGGTGCCCATATTCATCTGTTTCATACAGCAGACGTGATTGTACTGTTCTAACCCTGGAACAGTAGGATAATCGCTGGTTTTTGAAAAAACAAAAAAAAAGCAGAAGGAAAGGTCATGTAATGTGATTTGTGCTCCCTGCCGTCACTCCTCACATGTGCAGACAATGAAATGTACACCAATCCGGGGCAAGTGTGCACTCTGCTTGTTTAAATCTGTTTAATGTATTCTTAATATACTGCACACTGGGCGGGGAATGGCAGCTGTGCACATGTGAAACATTACTCAGGACTTTGTGCATAGAATTGAGTTGCAGAGCACAAAGGAAAAATCAAGGCTCTGTCAGTAGGGGGTGGTTGGTGTAGAGTCCCTGTTAACAAAGAGGGAAACGTTATAGAATCCTAATAAGGCAATGTGAATGGTGCAAATGCAGGAGTTCACGTTGTTCTGTAGACCCTTGTGCACTTAAGCCTCAAAGCATTAATAAAAAGTTCCAAACAGAAGTTCTAAAGCTGATGTTCACATGATTAACTCATTGACATTTCAAATTCCGCATTTTAAGGGTTGTACGGTTAAAATTGTAAAGTAGAGCTCTAAGGTATATTACATCATGATTATTCAATTATTCTCAAAATAAGCATTAAAGATGTCACCGACTGCAAGAAATTTTGGTTAGTGAGGTTCACCGAGTCACGTTTATATCATAAAATGCTTTCTGTGCAGGATGATCTGACGCAGTTGAGCAAGTAACTTCCTTGGCCTGAATGATTTGCCCCAGAATCAAACACAAAGGTCACGCAGAGTTTGCAGCACGATCCCAGAGTTTTATCTGTCGATACAAACTCCTCGTTCTGATCTGTCCTGTTTAAATTGCTGTTCCTTTGGCAGTGGTTGTCAGAGCAAAGCCTCCTGATATTGTTCTTTTCGTTTTAATAGTTTCTGGATGTTTTTTAAATATACAGAAGTTGTTACAGTAAAAATGATTATTATAGAGTCATTATACTAATTATTTTCACTTTCCTATTGATCTGTTGATCTAGCCTGTAATTAGAACTGAATCTACTTTCAGCAGTCTTACTGGGTTGTAGTTTTATGAGCACAAACCAAGACAAAAAGGAAAGATTTGCATTTTGTTACATGTTTTACGTGCCAGAACACTTTTAAACCGATGAAGTAACTTTGACACATAATAACTGTTGTGATGTAGGGAACAGTTGCGGTACAATTACTCGGAGTAAGCCAGCTCTGCCAAAATTTTTTGAATGGGGCTTTATTTGTTTCGTAGCGTTGTTTTAAAGCAGTAAATTTAACACTGTGGATTACATCTTTCTTTTACTAAACACCATTCTTAATGGCCCGTTGAAACAAAACTGAAAGCAAAGCGCAAGTGTAAATGCAGATTTGTGCTTAATTTTATTCTTGAAGTATTGCGTTTTTGTGCAGTGAGAAGCTCGTTATTTATTTAAAATTCACCTATTGCTTGGCCCTTGATTTGAAAGCCCTTGGTGAGCTGTGATGAAGCCACATCCTTGATAGCTTGCGCAGTATTATATAATTGTATCGGGCACAAAGCCACTCATTTTGAGTAAATCAGCAGCATGTACAGACAAGAATGTAGCAGAATTAGCAAGTCCACATTGCACATGCAACGTCTATTGAAGGGAATAGTTTGCATTTTACATGTCTTTAGAGCAGCCGGCTTGCTGACTAAATGAGGCACTGACACTAAAGGTTATAATGGGCTATTCAGCAAAGTGCTGTTATAATACAGGAGTCGCACTGTGAAAATCCCCCTGCTGTTCCTGTCTTTGGAGCACTTTGCAGAAGACTTTACGGAGGAATGCTACATTCTGAAAAATCATCTGTCACTCCGATACAGGGCAATGTGTCAAAGCTACAATTAGAGTGGCTTCAGGATCTGGAATGGGGTCAGCATGCGTGAGTGAGCTGACTGAAAGGCGCACAAGAGGCAGGAGGAGATTTGAAAAGGGCAGCTCTTTGAGTGGATGATGCTTTTTTGTCTCCGTGTATCAGCTGTAGCTTAGCAGCTCATTTCTTTGTTGAAATATACGATCACAATTCTGGTTTTATACTTGCGCTTGGAGCAACCCGAGTCCAGTTCACCCCAGGCATCACTCAGGCAAGAGTCTGTGCTGTGCCCTTGCAGTGTGGTCACAGTGGGGCAGCACAGATAACAAGAGCACCATTCTCTCTACGTGATGCACAAATGCAGTAAAGCACAGCTAGCTGTCATTTCTAAGCAAGCTTAAGCCTGATAGGGTAGCTACTATATAGTTGAACTGGTGAAAGGTTCTCAGTGGAGCTTTTCTCCAGGGTCGAACAATGCTGAACCCAAGGTTTGCGGGCACGTTTGTGAAGGATTTGGTTTGTTATGAACTGAAGTACAAGCAGAATTATAAATTTGATGCTATTCCAGATTTGCTTTGGGTAAACCTGTCACTGGAAATGGGGGGGGGGGGGGGGAACCATTATTTCTAATCCCATGTATAACATAGACAGTATCAAATGTGAGAGAAGCTCTTTTTCCACAATATAATTAATTTGATATCGTTCCTTCTATGTTTTTTAATCGTCACTCATTTGGGCCATAGTTGCTACCAGGAATGCTTTCGTTGTCTATCCTTAGTTTGGTGAGGAGTGGTGTTCAATCCCAGCTAATGGATAGTTGGACAAACTACATATTAAGGAAATATCTTTTATGGTACCTGTTCTGATAAGTGTTGTCACTGAAGAGAAATAACAAAGACCAGAACAGCCTTTGCCCCACGCTGGAAAAGATTTCTGAATCAGTTTGCGGAATATCCTCTATTTTTCATTGAGAACACATTCAAAGCTCAACATTGTCTCTGGAATCGATGTTAGTCCAAGGAACGATCCTCACGAGTGCCTTAGAAAATAATGCATTTCTGATCTAAAGGTGCAATGTTAGAACAGATTAAAAGGAGGTTAAGTCAGTTTATTTCATGTTCACCTTGAGCTGAAAATGTTGCATTCTGACATGGAGGGGACAGAGTGTTTTATTAAGTGTTCAGTTCCAATATAAAATTACGGGCAATGTCTTAAGATGAATAGAACGTTGGTTAGCAGATAGGAAGCAAAGAGTTGACATAAATGGGTCTTTTTCTGACTAGTAGGTGGTGACAGGTGATGTACCACAAGGATCTGTTCTGGGATCCTGACTGTTCACATTATATATTAACCCAACCCCCAAAAATGAAATCCAATCTGTAAACTTCTTTCTCTGCCAGCCAAGTGGCATGATAACTTTGCTGCAATAAATGAAAATTAAAACAGGGCTTGCATCAGTAGACATAATGAATGGCTATGTCCAGCTTCAACATAATTAATCCCAGCCAACTATTACTTTTGTATAACTTTCAAATTCAGCATCAGCAAAATAGTTTAAGTTCACTTATAGTTAAACAAGCGTCCACATCTTCTTATTTGCCATTCTTCAGTAAAGTAATTTTCCCAATTAACTCAGTTTATCAAGCCATCTAACCTATGAAATATTTTTTCTTTTTCCAACTAGTTAGCCTAATATTGATTCCTAGCTGAAGGACAAATGGTTGTGTAGCATAGAGCACTACTGTGTTAAGTAAAGCCCAATTATTCAAGGTAGAATTAACTCCCTTACTATATGTTCTTGCAAGTTGTCTTGACCTAAGAAGAGTGCCCTCTACTGAATTAAGTTAAATCCTTCCTCAATTATTTTTCTTATCTATCATAACCACAATTGCCAATCCACAGGCTTCAGTGAGGTTTCTTTGTCAGTACAGTACCAGTCTTAAAGAAAAAACATGAAATATGGAAAATCAGCATTAATTCTGTTTGGATCTGCGTTGGTACCAGTCCAATGCTAGGTTAAGTTAAATTCAGGCTGACGCTCCAGTACAGTGCTGAGAGAGTGTGATGCAATTAGAGGATCTCTTGGATGAGAAGTTAAGCTGAGGCCTCATCTGCTCTGATGGATACAGAAGATCACATGATATTATTTTGAAGTAAAGCAAATGGGAGTCATCTTTGTGGACCTGCTCATATTATTCCTTCAACCAACATCACAAAAATAAAATAGCCATTGTCAGATTGCTGTCTGTGGGTATTTTACTTTGTTGATTGAGTACTGCAATTCCTACATTACCAAGTAGCGCAACTTTAAAAAAAAACTAATTGGCTGCAAAGCACTTTAAAATATCCAATGATCATGTAAAGTGCTGTACAATTTTAAAACATTGCAATTGAGCAGCAAATGCCAATAAATTGGTGGAATTTAAATTCAATTAATAAAATCTGAGACTGAAAGCTAGACTCTGTAATCCTGTCATCGATTGTCATTAAAAACCCATCTGGTTCATAACATCCATTAAGGAAGGAAATCTGCCATCCTTATTTGGCCTGGCCTGCAAGTGATGCCAGATCTATAGCAATGTCATTACACTTAATCATCCAGTGAAATGGCCTCGCAAGTAATTCGGTTCAAGGGCAATTAGGGTTGGGCAACAAATGCAGGCCCAGCCAGTGACATCCACTTTCCATTAAAGAATAAAATAAAAGGAAAGAGAATTCTTATAGCACATTTCATAACATGATGTTTTGAAATATTTCGCAGCAGAAAAGTGTGTTTTGAAGTGTAGTGACTGTTGGCATTCTAAGGAATTTTGACATACTGAAGTCTCATAATAGCAATAAAATCAAGTCCTAAGGTATTTTGTTCCAGAAAAGGAATGTTGCCCCAAACGTTGGAGGGTACTCCCAGCTCCTGTTAGACAAGTGTCAGGAAACCTTTTTGATATCACTTGCGAGTGTGAATGCTTAGTGTTTGCTCCGAAAGATGGCACTCCAGTAACGAAGTGTCATCGTCAACCTGAATTTAACTCTGCTACTTTCCAGGTATGCTGCCTGATCTACTGAGTGCTTTCTTAGTCTGAGTTGTCTTGTCAAAAAGGAAAAATAAAAAGATCAGTAATTACGGATTGCCTGATGAACAAGGTTGTATAGCTATAGAAATGGGTACAGGTTCTATTCCATGACTCTTTTCTAATGTTCCATACTTGGCAGTGTGTAACTTTTTTAAAAAAAAATTGACCTTTGTACAAAAGCATTAAAGATGTTATTGACAGCATTTCTGCAGGTACAGAGAAATGATAACACTCCCCAGATAAATATTGGTAGTTAGATATCGATGGATTGCAAAATCTATTTGGCAGCTAACTCCCCTGTGAATTTTATTTAAACTAGTTGATCCCCCAAGATATGGGGTAGCCAATGAAGGAAGAATGCAGTTGCAACTTTACAAATTATATCGGTAGGATCTGTTGTAACTGTTGACGGAAATTTATAAAATTTGACACAGTGCACACAGGGGTGAGATTTTTCATATAGATGTTTTGTATGCTACATGTCAATGTAACTGCTGTGGACTGATCTGCATTTATGAACAAAACCTTTTATAACCAGAATCCTATATTCCTATTTTGAGCTAAAGATTTTTCTCCATTGTCCAAGCAGCCTTCATTGATGTCTCTCGCATGCAGGCGTGATTATGAACTTTCTAGTGTCGAATTCTATATAATTTCAAAATGAAATGTAAATTGATTGTTACGTGATTGACATCACTTTGGCGCTATCATTGTACATTTTTCAGTGATTACACTTGCCTAAATGGCAGAATGTTATAAAGAGGGTAGAATGTGACTGTTAATCAGTGGACATTGTCAACCTGAGGAGCGTGACCTGTTCAGAGAATAAATTGTCCTATTTGCAACTGCATTTTCTTGTTCAGTTGCTCATCCCAAGTTGCCTAAAAGGTAATGTTCTTCTCCATGGGCCAGAGAATTGCAGATCTTTGCACTCTTATTCCACACGCTACTTTAATTTAGTAGTTAAAGCACAAATAATGAGTGTGAGTGAAATCTAGGGCATTGTTTAAATATTTTTCAGTAGCTGAAGATTAATTCTGCAGAAGGGGCATTAATAACTGTATGGTCACTGATTATTCATTCACCACGTCATTAGCATTGAGGGAATTGTCTATTTTTCTTGGCAACCGACACGCTTGCGTGCATGGGCGAACAATGGAAGATGAAGTTTCATGTAGAAAAGTGGAACGCCATTCACTTTGGATGAGGATTAGAAGAGAGGATAAAGTTAAGGAGGTCAGACATGCACGTCAAGGAAAGAGCACTGGTTATTTTCATGTTTTAGTTAATTCCGATTATTTTTATTTGGGAAGGGAAATCAGCATGTATTTAAAAATTATTTGAAAAATCAGTTTGTTCTGGCTAAGAATCATGTAGCTTATTGTTCTGGCTCCTCAAATTCTACCCATGCATGATGTGAAGGTGCCAGTGTTGGACTGGAGTGGGCACAGTAAGATCTCACAGAACCAGATTAAAGTCCAACTGGCTTATTTGGAATTATGAGCTTTTGGAGCACTACTCCTTTATTAGAAGGAACAGTGCCCTGAAAGCTTGTCATTCCAAATAAACCCCCATCGGACATAACCTGGTGTTGTGAGACTTCTTTCTTTACTCATGCAGAACATTCATCTTGAATTGGATTAAACTTGGAAATATTCTGTTTGGCCCATTTGGTTTATGCCGGTGTTTTTACATTCCGGATGAATCCTTTCTCCATCTTATTCCAACATGCCCAATCACCATATCCAATTTCTTTCACCCTCATATACTTATCTAATGTCCCTACAAATGCATTTCTCTCTCTGCCCTGCTATTTCCATCACATAAACTTAACACATTTCTTGTGCTTTGCAGGAGTTACTTGCATTTTTCTTTGCATTAAGAGAATTTGTTTTTTGCACCTTCAGTCACCAGTCTTCCAAACTGAATTTTCAAAAACTTGGTTGTGTCTGTTTTGTTTAATAAGTGAATAGTGTTTTACCAAATTAAGCAGCAGAAGACATTCTGATAATACCGTAAGATAAAGGAGCAGAATTAGGCCATTTAGCCCATCGAATCTGTTCCCCAATTCAATCATGGCTGATATATTTCTCAACCCCATTCTCCTGCCTTTTCTCTATAATCTTTGATCCTGTTACCAATCAAGAATCTATCTATCTCTGTTTCAAATCTACTCAATGAGCTAGCCTTCAGAGCCTTCTATGGTAATGAATTCCATGGATTCATCATCCTCTTGCTGAAGAAATTCCTCTTCTTAGTTTGAAAGGGTCATCCCTTTATTCTGATGCTGTGCCCTAGTCTCTCCTACTAATGGAAACACCTTCCCCACATCCACTCTATTCAGGCCTTTAAGTATCCTATAATTTTCAATGAGATCCTCCCTCATCCCGCTAAACTCCAAGTATAGATGATTCCTAGCTATTTTATTATGATACAACAGTAAAGTACAAGAACTAATTTTCCCTCTTGCCTACTGGATTCTCTGTGTCCAGAAGACACCCCTCTACTTGGGGAAAATCCCAGCCCTTTGATGCAAGCTTCAATGAGTGAGTATCACCTCTCAACTCAACTCTGACACAAATCCTGGTTTGCTCATAAAGGGACCTGCATTTCTAACATGTATTCATATCTAAATATCAAGGTCAGAATGGAACCTGGGGTTGATAAAGGAGGTAAGTAGTGTGTGCTGTCTACACTATCATGTGTATTTGTGAAGAGATGAGTTTTGATGCTGAAGGCGACACTAGAATTAACACCCTCTAATATGTCCAATTATAGATTGGCTTTGGATCACTGCCATCATTGCAAACTAACTTGGCAGCATAATATAAAAATGGAAAGGGAAAAACACAACTTATGCTATGATTTACAGCAGGACCTACAATATTCCTTTGAAAAGAATTGGAAAGCAATTACGTGGAAGCGGTGATATCATGAAAATTTAGAATTTGAGATTTTTGACTAGGAGGACATTCTAATGATTTGAAAGTGTTGTAATTAATTTATGTTTAACTTAATGTGACTAAGTTCTGAGAACATACACTCAAGGAGTAAGAATTGGAGACAATCAGTGTTTCTCAAATTACATGAACATACGAATTTGGAGCAGAAGTGGGCAATTCAATCCCTCAAGCCTGTTCCGCCAGTTAGTACAATCGTGACTGATCTCGTCTAAGCCTCCACTCTGCTTTCCTGTTTGTTCCCATAACCTTTCAACTCATTACTAATTAAAAATCTGCCTGTCTTCTCAAAATCAATTTGGGGTAAAGAATTCCACAGATTCATGATTCTTTGAGAGAAATAGTTTCTCCTCATCTTTGTTTTAAATCTGCCACACCTCATCCTAAAACGAGGATTGCCCCGTGAAAGGAAACATTTGCTCTAATTCCACGTTGCCATTATCTTTAATAATCTTGTATAGCTCCTTTCATTCTTCTAAACTCCAGGGAGTATAAGTTGTGAGTTCCTTCCTTTCCGTTTGCATGAGCTCTTGAGATGTATTAGCATTACTGGGAGTAAATTGGATGTAGTGGGTGGGATTTTCTGGCCTCGTGCCAAGACTGGAAAATCCTGCCTGAGGTCAATGAGCCTCTGCATGATCTGCTCCCTGCTCGCTACAATCCCCTGGCAGGTGGAATTGGAAAATTCCCACATGGTACGTTGGACTAGCTTCATCAATGGAAGCTCATGGGTGAGTAGCTGTAAGTAAGGTCCTCACCCAGCAGGATGTTGCTTAGTTCAATTGGTGGTTCAATTGGCCAGTTCCAAAACCTGAAGAGCTTGGGGGTCAGATCAATACTGAAATTGGTTGGCCTCCTGTTTTGCTGGGAGTACGCAATCTGTAGTAACTTGGAATGAATCGTCACTTTAAGTTTAGCGCTGATGAAAAGTTTGGTAACCAGAAAAGCGAGGTTAACCTCACTCTCACCTTCTCTCTGAAATGGCCTAGTTAGTCACACAACTGCACTTGATAAGGCAGCTCATCAACTTCTCAAGAGCAAATGACCACTGTTGAGATTCTATGAAGGTATGCTGCCTGTGCAAAGGGCTGTTGAGTGATGCTCTCCAGCTGCATGTGTGATAAGTGAGCTTGGAGTGGCATATGAAATGTGCCAGGTTTCTAGTGATGTTCAATGTCACAGATGTTGAATATATTCGATTGGCTCATTGCCAGCATTCGAAGACTCCAATTGGTTTTGTGTTTTGTTTTTAGTCATCTCTGTAAACTACTTAATTGCTTTGTAAAGTGTTCCAGAAGTTTCTAATGACTGATAAGTATTTACTATATATGGTGTATATAGCGGAGGCTGATTTGCTTCCTCTTTGTGTATTTCAATGATCTAAAGGTGCCGCAGGCAGGTGAGGTTCCAGCAGCGAGTTAGCATTTCCCAGTTGTACAGTGGACTTGCCAGAGAGTTCATGCAATGTAATGAATATTCAGTTGATGCAGGATATTGTACTGTAAAATGTTTTATTTAAATACATACATCTGTGAAGCTTGAACACGTGCAGTATTCAGGATGTTTATGCTGGTTTGGAACCAGTCCTTTTTCAATAAGAGACCAAGCCAAGTTTATATTGCTGGCTTTTGTTGAAGATTGCACAGCATTTTGCTCCCTTGTTAATGGGGCAGGCCGGTGTATTTTGCACGTGGGTGGGGGCAGGTCGGTGTATTTTGCACGTGGGTGGGGCAGGCTGGTGTATTTTGCACGTGGTGGGGGCAGGTCGGTGTATTTTGCACGTGGTGGGGGCAGGTCGGTGTATTTTGCACGTGGGTGGGGGCAGGTCGGTGTATTTTGCACGTGGGTGGGGGCAGGTCGGTGTATTTTGCACGTGGGTAGGGGCAGGTCGGTGTATTTTGCACGTGGGTGGGGGCAGGTTGGTGTATTTTTCTGCCCCAACAGGAGCACAAACTAAACATAGAATATTTGAGTTTTTGAACAGGCTTCAGTGAATTCTTCAGAGTTTGCTATATTGACCATCCAGCACCGGAAACAGCGATTGTAAAGCAAGTGGAGTGCAAGCTGCATCCAATTGTAGCAGATTTTATATATTGCACTGTCTAATCGGTGTCAGAGTCTGATTTGTAATTTTTCAAGAGTCTCACGCCTGTTTCAGGCAGGATCACCAAGCAACGAAGAGCGACTTGCACCCAGAACACTTCCTGTCCAAATTGCAACATGAAGTGTAAAAATCACTGAGCTGCTTTCTGGATACAGCACAGACACTGGTGTTCAGTTACTTCCTGTTCTCCATTTCTGCTGTCTTCATTCTTCTGGTCATTGGATTTGATACCGAATGATTGATTGTTCCCATGTATCTTAACAGGAATCTTCATAATTCTGTACACCCTCACTAGAAATGAATACTGCATCATCTGAATATTTATTACGTTGCATGAACTCTCTGGCAAGTCTATTACACAATTGGGAAATGCTGACTCGCTGCTGGAACCTCACCTGCCTGCGGCACCTTTAGACACAAAAAGGAAGCGAATCAGCCTCCGCTATATACACCATATATAGTAAATACTTATCAGTCATTAGAAACTTCTGGAACACTTTTTTTTCAACATTCTGTGGTGCTCAGTTGGAAAGACTTAATGCCCATTTAAACTAGATGCCCCTTTAAACTATTAGAAATTGGTTAATGTCTAAGGCGTTTAAAGAACACCCACTTGCCAGATTGAGTTGAACAATTTTCATGCTTCCACACTGACAGCTTTGAAGGTGGGGTTTGGGATGGATCTCATTCAATCCAGCAGGCAGCCTGCCTAATGTTTACCCACCAGCTCCTGCCCCACTGCAGTTACACCAGTAGCCAGAGTGGCATCATGCTGACTGTCTAAAGTGAGCCAATTGAGGCTGTTGAGGGGAGAACTAGTACTCATCTAATGGTCTTATCCTGCCACCATTGAGATTTAACCAACAGAGGGAGAGGCCCAGCCCACCAGTTGTAATTGCACAGGCTGCTGGTGGGAGAAAAAGCTCCTGTGTCTATTGCGACTGTTGCAGTGCCATCAAGCCCGGCTGTCTTGTCTGCAGTGGGGCAGGGGCACGTATTGCTGGTGGATGGTGAATAGGGACAGGAGCAGGATCTGGGCATCTCGTTCAGCTCTGACATTCTTGGGATATCGTGGGGATGAACCCAGACTCGGGGGGAGGTGGGTTCACAGTGGTTTGAGGAGGATGAAGAATCTGAATCATAATTAGCCTTACTTTATTGATTTTAAAAAAAAACATTCATGGATGTGATGATTATTGACAAGACTTGGCATTTATTGGTCAATTGCTCTTGAGAAACTGCTGATGAGCTGCCTTATCGAGTGTAACTGTGTGACTAACTAGACCGTTTCAGAGAGAAACTGAGAGAGAGTTACGTTGCTATCAGTATGGACTCTGATGTAAACCAGACCAAGGACAGCAGATTTCCTCCTGTAAAGGTGAATCATGTAGTTTCTTGTGACAACCTGGTAGTTACAAAGTTGTCATTACTGATGGTAGCTTTTTATTTCAGTTTTACTTGATTGCATTTAAATTCTTCCACATGCTATGGGAGGATTTAAACTCATTTCCCTAAATTACTAATCCAGCGACTTTGCCATTATGCTACCTAATGATTGTGTATAGTGGGGTGCTTTTTTTTCTCAACTGTGTTTTTCTGAAGAAGCATTTTCCAATTGACAGAAATCCAACCGTGAAATCCTACTTCCAAACTGTTAAGTGTGGCAGAGACTTTTGCTCATGTTGCCCCATTGTAGAAAGTGGTATTAATTTCAGTATCAAAAACCTTCAGCAAAACTTTTTCTGCCACTCAGCATTTTTCCCTGCTCTAAGTCAAATGTTGAGACTGTGCCAAATTATCGTCCATCTTTGTACATGTCAGGATTCCTGAGGAAAGCAGCCTTGCCTCTCACACTTCTAAAATCATAGAATCTCTGCAGTACAGAAGGAGGCCCATCGAGTCACACTGACCACATTCCCACTAGGCCCTATCCACGAAACCCTATATTTACCCTGCTAATCCCCCTGATGTTAGGGTCAATTTAGCATGGTCAATTAACCTAATCCACAGATCTTTGGATTGTGGGAGGAAACCAGAGCATCAGGGAGAAGTGCAAACTCCACACAGACAGTGACCAGAGGCCAGAATTGAATCTATTCTGCAAGAGTAGATAATTTAGGATTGGGATGAGGAAAAAAGTTTTTACTTGGGGGTGATGAACCTACCACTCTCTACCACAGAGAGGCTGCAGAGGCCAAATCACTGAATATATTTAAGAAGAATGCAGATAGATTTCTAGAGTCCAGCTCTTGCTCCAAGACTGGAAAATTCCACCTGAGGTCAACAGACTTTTGCATAGTCTGTGCCCCATCCACTGCGATACCCATGGCGAACGGGATGAGAAAATTCAGGCCAAAAGGTATCAAAGGGTAAAGGCAGAGTGCTTGAGTATGGTATTGTGACAAAGGATTAGCCACAATCATATTGAATGATGGAGCAGCCTCGAAGGGCCGAATGGCCTACTTTTGCTGCTGTTTTCTGTTTCTTGAATGCCATTCTGTTGCAATTAATATTTTGCAAGTAACTAAGTGCTTAGTTTGAAGTAATAGGAGTAACGTAATTTGCAGTATTTAATTTTATTAACAGCTTTTCTAGCTGCTGTTTTAAACCTGGGTTTTACTGGGCGTGTCGTGAATGAAGAAAGTGTGCGTGTTTTGGTGCCCCTGCAGTTTCTGATCAGTGTGATGCACTTGGGACAAGATGCTGAACTGTGAAGTCTTGATGATGAATCGAAGGCTGCTGGAGGACATGCTGCAGAATGTTGACTCGGAAATAGCAAGTGTCAGAGTAAATTAGATGCCAAGAATACCGGCTGAACCTAATTAGATTATAATAGAAGCATTCTCTGAAGAACAATACTTAATTAATTACATCCAAATTTGCATAATGATGCATATTAATAGCCTCTCCAGTGAATAGTGACTTGATGAGAAGTAAGCAGTTAGTCTTTGGGGGAGAAAAATGTCAAAAAGAATTAAACTGGCCAGTTTCAGGTGTTTGCATGTTATCAAAATTAGCCCAATTGAATTTCATTAATTCGAGGAAAACACTGCCAGTTGTGGAAATCTGAACGAAAAGTAGAAAAATGTTAGAATTGTTCTAATTCAGGCAGCAGCACGTGAGGAAAGAATTAATGGGGAGAATTTTCCCGCACTACCCACCACGTGAATCATAGTGAGGTGGAAGGGGGGGAGACGCAGACCATTGCAAAGGTCAGTTGACCTCTTTTTCCGCTTTCGAGGTGAGCACAGCCAGCAAATCCCACCCAATGTTTAGGGTTTTTGCCCTTTTCCTGATTCCTTTGCACAAAGGTCAATGTGAGTTTTTGTTAGAACTGAGGGAAGGTCCCAAATCTGAAACATTGGACTGGATTTTCTGCACCCCTGCCAGGCAGCGGGACGCGGGTGAGTAGGGGCAGCTATGCGGAGTCATAAAAAGAAGCTCGACCACCCAGCTTCCTACTCACCCTCCAGCTTACCCTATAAAATGCTTGGTGGATGGGTGCCAAAAATTCTATAAATAAATGATGGGTTATTTAGCCTTGTTAATAAGCCTGTTTCTTTGTTGGATTTGCCAGAGACAGAGTGTAGCAGAGGTTCACGAGGCTGATTGTCCTAGGACAATCCCACCCTAGTCATATGAGAAGAGGTTAGTTAGACTGGACCAGTACAGACTCAATGGGCTGAATGGCCTCTTTTTTGCATTGTATGATTCTACGTATTCACTGGAGTTTAGGGTGTGAGGAGATCGGATTGAAATGTATACAATTCTAAATAGGGTTAGACAGACTTAGATACGGAAAGGGTGTTTTCTATGCTTGGGGAATCTAGAACCGTGGGCAGTCGTGGGATACGGGGGAGACTATTTAGGACTGAGATGAGGAAAAATTTCTTCACTCAATAGGGTAGTGAACCAGTGGAATTCTCTACCACAGACGGCTGTAGAGGCCAAGTTACTGCATTGAAGAAAGAGATGAATAGTTGTTTAGTTTTTAATGGCAAGAGGAAGTAGGAAGACAGCTTTGAGATTATGATCATATTGAATGGCAGAACAGGCTCAAAGGGCTGAATGGCTTAATTTCCAAATTTCGATGCTTCTATGATCTGAATACTGTGTTCGATATGCCATAACGTGATTGGTGTGGGCAGGCCAATTGGTAGGTCAGCAAAAGTGGGGTGGGTGGTGGGGGGGGGGGCATCACTCCTTCCAACGCCAAATTTTCTTCAGGACAGTAAGACACAAGTATTTTAAGCCACTGTTTCAGGTTAACTATATGCATTTATTTTCACACGTTTGATTTATTAAAAAGTGAATCAAGAACAACACTGGTCAAAACGAGTCATTGTGACAATCTGACGAAGATTGCCATATTTTCCACTCATTGGCTGGAGTTTTCCACTCCAGGCTTAGGTCCATAGTTTATTTATGAAGGAAGACTTGTAGCTCGAGCAGAGGTCTGTCGGTGCCTGTGCAATTGCATTAGCCACTGTCTTCAGGGGAAAAATCGATGGGGAAAAAGCACAGTGAGTTTTTATTTTTGTTGACTGTAAATAACGTAGATTTTTTTTCCCTAAACTTGACCTCGTATACGATGAGTTTTAACCAATTTATGTTGATCTGTCAGACATACCCAGTTGAATTTTTATAGTACTGGAGAGCGGATAATATGATTGCCATGGGCTTTGGATATTGCAATAAATCTGTCTGTACAGTTATTGTCATATTACTCCTTAATATGAAATTTTACAATTTTAGATGTTGCTAAATTACACTTGGCTGAATGGACCTTTTCTGCAGGGGAAAAAAAAGCCTATTTTCAATCATATTTTTTTTGGTTTTGTGAAATAAAAGCTCCAGAAACTGAGATGATCAGTGTTTCTGAGGACCAACCTATCACAGTATCAGTCATTAACCTCCTCAGACATCTGAAGAGTGCAAAAGCTACAGTGTGGCTCTCCTGAAATTAAATTGAATCCCTGCTAATGCAAACTAGGAGAGCTTGCATTGTGTCTGGACTAGTAATCCAGAGTCCCAGATTAATTCCTGGGGACCCAGGACTGGATCCCACTGAAGCAGATGGTAGAATTTATTTTTTAAGTCTGGATTTAAAAGTCTAATGGTGAACATGATACCATTGTTGATTTGTTTTTCTTTTGAAAAAACAACTGGTTCATTAATGGAGGAAGTCTGCCATCCTGACGTTCTCTAACTCAGGATCCACGTAAATGGGATTGACTCTTCAGCCACTCGGATGTATTTAATCACTGTAAAGAAAACACAAAGGAATGAAACCAGACAAGACCACCTGGTATCAACCGAGGCACTGGAAACTCAACCCTGTCAACCCTGCAGCGTCCTCCTTACTAATATCTGGGGGTTTATGTCACAGACTAGTCAAGCATCAGTCTTACGTAGTTAAGAACTATAACTTACAGATAGTGTGCCAGACCATCATTAGTCTTGAGTATATACTGTCCCACAGACAGGACAGACCCAGTAGAGGTGGCAGCACCATGCTATACAGTGGGGAGAGAGGTGCCTTAGGAGTCCTCAAAATCAACCCTGGACCCCATGAAGCCTCATGGCACCAAGTCAAACATGGACAATGAAAGCGTCTACTGATTATCTTGATGTCTGTCTTCAGCCAATTCAATTCACTCCACAAGATATCAAGAAATGATTGAATACTGCAAAGGCTATGGGCCCTGACAATATTCTAGTAATGGCCTTAAAGACTTGTGCTTTATAACTTGCTGCTACCTGAAGTAAGCTATTCCAGTGCAGCTACAACACTGGCATCTATTCAGCAATATGGACCTGGTTTGTCCTATATACAAGAAACAGGACAAATGCAACTCAGCCAATTACCACTCAATCAGATTACTTTCGATCATCAGCAAAATGGTGAACGTTATCAACAGTGTTATCAAGCGGCATTCAGTCAGTAGCAGCCACATGCATCACCTACAAGATGCACTTAGGAATTCACCAAGCTTCCTTAAACAGCAGCTTCCAAATCCATGACAATTACCATCTAGAGAATAAGCAGCAGATAACATAGAGCCATAAAAGCCTACGAAAGGAGGCTATTTGATTTATTTGTGCCTGCATTGATTCTCTGAAAGAGAATCCCACCCAATTCCATCCCCGTAACCCTATTCATTTACCCTGCTAATCCCGCTGACCTATACATCTTGGGGCTCTAGGGCATTTTAGCATGGCGAATCCACCTAATCCGCACATCTTTGGACTGTGGAAGGAAACCAGAGCACCCGCAGGAAATCTACACAAACATGGAGAGAATGTGCAAACTCCACACAGACAGTGACCCATGGCCAAAATCAAACCTGGACCCATGGTGCTGTGAGGTAGCTGTGTTGACCCCTGCTGCTCCTGGGAACACCATTGCCTGGAGTTCCTCTCCAAGCCACTCTCAATCATAACTTGAAAGTTTTTCACCATTCCTTCATTGTCACTTGATCAAAATCCTGGAATTCCCTCCCTAACAGCACTGTTGGTGTAACTACCCCTGGGGCACTGAAGTGGCTTAGGAAGGCAGCTCACCACCATCTTCTTGAGGAGCAAATAGAGATGGGCAGTAAATGTTGGGTTAGTCAGCCCTATCCACAGCCTGCAAAACAATTATTAAAAAATTGATTTTGTTTTTGCAATAAAATATTTTCCCAATCACTAAGTGCAATTTTCCTGTCTGGCCTCCTAACAAACATTCTGACATCACAACGTTGCAATGTATTTATTAACACTGTGCTTGACTCTGTTCCTTGCTTCAGTTCCTTTTTCGGTTTTGTAAGCTTTATAAAGTCAGCAAAACTTCCTGCCTCATTGCCTAAGCAATAAAAAATTGTTTTAAAGCTCTTTTCGAAAAAAATCTCCTTGGAGATCTACTTCGCCTCCTATGTCATCTATGTGACATATGTCTTTTCCAAAATAAGATCAGTTAGAATGGAACTTGGGCATTCTTGAATTCCCCCACCAGATAATTGTTGGAAAACGAACGAGAGGAAGTAAACCTGAGGCTACTGACAATATAATCATTCATTATCCATAAGTAACCTCCAAATCCCCACAGTGCAGCACAGCATTATGAAATTCTCACCTCCTTGCTCATAAATTACAAGTGAGAAGCGTCTTTTGGTTATCCCTAGCCAATTTCCAGCTGATCAATTACAAGTCGCATTATTTTCAAGGGATCTCACAGCATCGTCTAAAAGAAGCAAAAAACTGCTCATTACGGTCACATGCACCTCTGCTGAAATTAAGCCCAAGAAACTGATTTACAATATTATAATAATGTCTGCCATAAAAGTTGTCTTTTGTTTTGCTTGCAGTCAAAAAGAAGTTGGGGTTTTCTCAAATAAATTATTCATCACAAATAGGCTCACATTCACACTGTAATGAAGTTACTGTGAAAGTTCCCTAGTCGCTCTGGTAACTGTTTGAATACACAGAGAATTTAGCATGGCTAGTGCACCTAACCAGCACGCCTTTCAGACTGTGGGAGGAAACTGGAGCACCCAGAGGAAACCCATGCAGATTCCACACTATCACCTGAGGCATGAATTAGACACAGGTCCCTGGCACTGAGAGGCAGCAGTGCTAGCCACTGTACTGCCCAATTATATTTGTGTGTGTCTGGGTGTTTTAGTGCTGTTCAATGAATTGGCAGCTTGTATCAAAATGTCATCTTTCAGAGGACCTACAGTGTCTTGATATGTCACAGCCATAAAAGTACTGATTAAAGTGTGGCCACTAATGAGGGAAAGAAGTTATTGTTTTAGAAACTTTTGGTTTGGACTAGTTTCTGTTGATTGCTACATTTGTTGCATATTATAATACCGAGCAGACATCCAAATAACAGAGCTAGTATTGAACCCAAAGAGAGAAATACACACACACTTCCGATGCAAAGGAGGCCATTTGGCCAATCAAATCTTTACCAGGATTTTGCCAGAGTAGCGTGAAACTAATGCCTTGGTCCTATTTGTGGCATTTAAAATTCATCCCATTACTGACTCCCTAACCAATCAATCTTTCCCTATTAGCTTCGTAATTTGAAATATCTTTCTCGCTTCAGTGAAAATAACAGCAGCATTTCAAGTTTCTCCTTATAACTATCTTCCCATGTCTCTATTATAAATTGGTGCAACTACATTTGATTCTCCCTATGATATTAAAGCCCTTTCTAACTCATGTCACTGATTAGTTACAAGTAGTGTTATTTCCAGTGGATCATATAGCATTATCCAAAAGAAGAGAAAAGCTTTTTATCATCTACAATTGTGCAAAGCACACCAACTATGACCTTATACGTATTTATCATGACCTTCTTGCTGAAATATTCTACTCTTGATTTTTATTACTTTCTCTATCTGTGCTTGTACTTTCAAGGAATTCTGTACTTTACTTTAAACGTCTTGATGTGTTTTTCCATGTGTTAGGCGTCCCTGGGCGAGATCTGCAAAAGATATTTGGTGTCCAGCGTAAGAGAGTTCTGCAAAGTCATTGATTCTATGAGACTGTTAAAGGCAGTTACTATCCATTGCAGAGAATATTATTGTCCATTTCCAGAGAGATCTATGAAAATTATTTGGCACCTTTTATGTGAAAAATCTCCCAATATCTCTCGTGGCGTCTTTAAGGAAAAACATTGGCATCAAGTCAAAGTAGGCAACATTAAGAACAATGTATTCAGAAGGTTATTCAAAGAGTCGGATGGGGTTTGTGTTGAGGTGGAGAGCCAGAGTGGGAACTAGGTGGTGTCTCACACAATTACTAATGGTGGTATGAAGGAACTGTAGGAGGTGCATTAGAGGCTAGCATCAGAAACGTAGTGTTTAGACAAGTGTTTTGCAGCATTAGTTGGAAAGAGCAAGACTGTGAAGAGATTTAGACATTAAAATTTGAGGTGTTGAGAGTCAGGAACTACTGCAAGTCAGCAAGAGTGAGATAGACAAGTGAACATAGCTTGCTACAGGCTAGGTTATGGATAATGTGGTTTTGAATGACCTGAAGCTTATTTAGCTAAGGATGGAAGATGGGATTAAGTCAGAACAGGATTGGAAATAATAACTGGAAGATGCCAAAGACTGGAATGAGGGTTTCAATGGCAGGGTGGGTTGCAGTAGGATGGAAGTGGGTCATATTTTTGACAACGGGAGCGGTGGGACTTTTTGTGGTGCTAGGGACATAGAATTGGTCGTAATTACCAGGAGATGTGATGAAAGTTATTTATTATTAGTCTTGGGAAGGCTCATGAAAGACTATTTCTTTTCATCCCACGAGAGCTGCATTGAAGATTATTACAAATCTTCCAGTTGAAATTTGCACATTTATCGTCGTAAATAAACACTTTGCACTTGTCATTTTTGACTGACATTATCTATATTTAAATACAATGTATATTGCCATCAGGAATTTAGATTTCTAAATTAGGTTGAAAATTGAATTGTAGTTGATGGTAATACTTTATATATTCCTATGTTTGAATACAAGCTGTTCTGCTTAAATTGCTTATAATGGGTATCATTAATTCTCAAACTGTCAACAGAACCATTTTTCACAGCAGAATGTGCAATTTGATATTTGCATTCCATTCCTCGTAAAACTGGGGCTTGAGCAACAGCAAAATTGCAAAAAAAAAACCAACATACATTCACTCCAAGAATCTTAACATAAACCTCATTTAGAAATGCTCTGCAAAAATCTAGAGTTCATACTGAACCGAAGATCTGAATGTTTTCTAATAACTTAATACACTAACTTGGCCTCTTCAAAATGCTTCAATTGTTTCTGGATTATCAAATGACAGAATACGCAATTGGAAAACACCATAGACATCAATGTTTATCTGAAGCAAAAAGCAGCGAGGAAAGATTCTAACGCTCTGACAAAATGTTGCATCTTCCCTGTTTCCGCTTGCAGAGTACTGTACTAAAATCATGCTGAAAGCTGCTTGTGTCTACTCAAATTTCTGGATGTTTTGTGTTTCCAAACAATGGATTTCCGGATTGGAAATTTTACAAATGCCAGCTGGAGATGTGGATGTTAACGAGCCATCAATGCATATGGGAAAATTGCAGACAATGTCCCTTTGCTTTGAAATGCTTCATGCTCTAGGGCTGGAGGGGATTTCAGAGAAAGGCAAGGGTATGGCTGTGAATGATTTTAAATGCAAGTGGAAAAATTCCACGTTTGAACCGTTGAGAGCCAGAATGTAAATAAACAAGAATAAGGATGGTGGTCGAACACAACTTGGGCTAGGCGATGGCGAACAGAACTTGAGTTGAAGCTTAAAATTGTTGAAAAGTGGGATGTTGACCAGTGCAGGATTAGACTGACTGTGACATGTATGCTGGAATCTCAGCAACAGAACTTTCCACATAGGTTGTATAGCATCCTGATTGGTAAGTGTGTTAAGGCTCGACTTGCTGCCAATTTTGCACAATTAAGAATACTTGCATTGGACACTCTGAAATAAAACAGAGTGGCACCTAAGCCACACCTGCCGTGTGTTCACAGCAATGTAATTTGCTGTACGTCAGTGCACACTTAAGAGCCTCAATTGACACTGGGCTGGGAAGGTCACCCACTAGCCTTCCCACCACTGGTTTAATCAGAGGGTAAGTGGGATGGCAGATTCCCTCACCCACTACTCTCCTGTCTGAATGCCCCTCTTACATTGAATCTTCCCTCATGACAAGTTTGGTGTATCTGTTTAAACGTCGATATGAAAACACAGATAACAAGCAAGGCAATTTTGTCCCATGTTGCCCATTGGAAGTCTCAGTGTTACGAAGATGCTGCTACCAGTTATTTCAATTTATCTTGCTGAATAGGCAACATGAACACTTGCCCAAAGCCGCTGAGATTTTTCTTATCATTGGGTTCTGTTGACAACAGGGCAACCAAGGATGGAAGATTGATCAGACGATGAAGGGTCAGTACTTTGCATTGTGGGATCTGGTGAAGTGGGAGCACTCCTCGTCCAGGCTCCTTTTTAATGTCATCAAATTCCATCTCGATTTTATTATTGTCACGTGTATTGGGATTCAGTGAAAAGTAATTTCTTGCACACTGTGTAGACAAAGTATATCCTTCATATGGGAGAGAAGGAAAGGAGAGGGTGCAAAATGTAGTGTCACAGTCGTAGCCAGGGTGTAGAGAAAGATCACCTCAATATAAGGTGGGTCCATTTCAAAGTCTGGTGGCAGCAGAGAAGTTGTTGTTCTTGAATTGGTTGTACGTACCCTCAGACTTTTGTATCTTTTTCTCTTCTTCCTCCCTGTGAGTCATGCCTGTGTAGTGGGAAGCGTTTGATTCAGGCCCAAGAGTTAAATTTTCGATTTTTGTATTGAGAACCATGGATGAGATTTCATCTTTCCCCATCTACCCCTGGCATAGAGTTAGAACTGGGGCCAGTAATAAAAGTAACTATGCGTACATCTTTGTGTTATTGCATCCTAGCACAATTGTATTTTGCCCCTGAATTTCTGAGCAGTTTTCTGATCGTTGTCGCCATAGACGCAGGTCTGTGATTGCCCATTTATATTTAAGGGTAAGATTATACATTTATTGTAGTTCAAATAATTAGGTTTTGTGGAATCAAAACTCCACCTTACACTGTCTGTTGAGTTTCGAGTGCACAAGAAAGGTAGTGCTTTTAATCAGTTCACTCAAAAAAAAACTCCTGGATCTGCTGCACGTAAGTGCAATCCTAACCATTGCCAAGATGAGGTACCTGCTGTGCATTGACACATACTTGAAGTGATGTAACTTGGAAGCAACTGTTCTTCTGTAGGTAGCACAGTTCCACAGTGGTTAGTACTGCTGCATCACAGTGCCAAGGGTCCCAGGTCGATTCCCAGCTTGAGTCGCTGTGTGGAGTTTGCACATTCTCCCTATGTCTGCATGGGTTTCTTCTGGGTGCTCTGGTTTCCTCCCCCAGTCCAAGTATGTGCAGGTTAGGTGGATTGGCCATGCTAAGTTGTCCCTTAGCGTCACAGGGCTAGCTAGGGTAAATGCATGGGGTTGTGGGGTGGGTCTGGATGGGATGTTGGGCGGTGTAGAGTCGATGGGCCGAATGGCCGCCTGCTGCATGGTAGGATTTTGATTCTTCTATTTAAGAAGCAGGGATTTTGAGTTAAATACTGCTGTGTCCAAGAAAGAATGGGAAAATAATTTTTGAATTGCTTGTCCTATTTTTAGTCTGTCAGCTTTGCAGTGATAACCTCACCTCCTGAGGGACCAAATTGTGGATTTAATTAAACTTGAGATTTGAACTTGTAGTCCAGACTTGCACCTTAGTGCAACACTGAGGGAGTGTTGCATTATTGGAGGTATGGACTTTCAAATGAGGCATTAAACCAAGACCCTGTCTGCTGTTTATGTAGACCTCAGTAAAATTCCATGGCACGACTCAAAGAACAGCAGGGGAATTCATCCAGTGTCATGGCCAATATTTATCCCTGAGCAACCAGCTGAAATGGATCATTATTTTATTGCTATTTGCAGACCCTTGCTGTGCAAAAATTGGGTGCTCCTTTTCAGAAGTGTTTTATTGGCCAGAATGTATGCCCTGGGATATGCACCATGTAAATGCAAGTTATTACTTTTTTTTTCCCTGCCATCTTTCCTTTCAACACAACCATGAGCAGTTAGAACATAGACTAGTCGGATGAAATGCTGGTTCTTTCAAATTCTCTCTGAACTTCAGCAGTCGGGATTGGTTGCTGTGTATAGGGCATTGGTTATTCCAGAATACTAAAATCTCCTGAAGAGCCAAGTGGTTTACTCATTTGAATTCCAACTGTTGGAGCAAAAGCCATTGTTAAAGTTAAAAAAAACAAGTTCCCTTATCTGTAAACCTAATTGTGAGCTTTGGGGCTCGAAATCACCTATCGCTGTGTATGAACTAATATATATTCTGTAGAAGTTACAGTTACTTTTCTGGTAATTGCTGATGTGCGATAGGTGGTTGGCAGAAAATTGTAAATAAAAGTTTGCATCATCAGCTACATTAACCTCAGGATTTGTTTTGCCTGGCACTTATCATTGAGTACTTAACCATGTGCTTGACTTGTTGAACCTTTTGCTATTAAAACATTACGATAAGTGCGTGGCTTTGAATTGGTTGTTATCAGTGTACCCCAGACGCTACAGCCAAGCAACTTGAGTTATCTCATTACTGGAAAACATTGGCTGCTTCATACAATTGAATTTTAGTCCGTTTGCTTTGTGAACTAGACAGTGGCACCATCACAGTCTGCCTGGGCCAGAGTGCCCCAGTAGAATTGAAACATAGAAACTAGAAGCAGGAATAGGCCATTTGGCCTTTTGAGCCTGCTTCATCATTCATCTTGATCATGGCTGATCATCAAATTCGATATCCTGATCTCCCCCCCCACCTCCCAACTTTCCTCCCGTATCCCTTTAGCCCCAAGAGCTATATCTAATTTCTTCTCAAAATCGGACAACATTTTGGCCTCAACCACTTAGTGAATTCCATACTTTCGCTACCTGCTGAATGAAGAATTTTTACTCCTTTTCCTCAAACTATGACCTCTAGTTCTGGACTCCTCCATCATTGGGAACATACTTTCTGAATTGATGGGAATGGTGAACCTTCTTCACCTTAACTAGGATCACGTGGATTTCTCCGCCAGCATGGTGTGAGCGGTTGACGACATCGCAGTTATGAGGAGGTCCCAAAATGTCTGTCATGGTAAAACTGCTTTAAGTTTCCTCCATTTCTAAACTCTTGTTCAAATAGTCCTACATGGCTCTAACACCTAAGCAATTACATTTCCTTTGGCTCATCAGATTTCATGCAGATTCTTGATGAAAGATTTTTGGTAGAAGACTACAGGATCTATTTTAATAAATCTTCTTGATTTTTGACTCAATTGCTTAAGTTTTTTTTGTTAGTGTCACAAGTAAGCTTAAATTAACACTTCAGTGAAGTAACTGTGAAAATTCCCTAGCCTCCATGGTCTGGCACCTGTTCGGGTACATTGAGGGAGAATTTAGTGTGGCCAATTCATCTAATCAGCGCATCTTTCAAACTGTGTTGGGGGGGGAAACCCATGCAGACACAGGGAGGATGTGCAGACATTGACCAAAGCTGGAAATCGAACCAGGACCGCTGGCATTGTGAGGCAGCAGTGCTTGCAACTGTGCTGCCTTTAGCTGGCCATGTGAGTTTTTACAGTAAGAAATCTCAACAGCAGGTTAAAGACCATCAGGTTTATTTGGTAGTAAACATGACAAGCTTTCAGGGCTCTGCCCCTTTGTCAGTTGAGTGGAGAGTTCTCATTATATAAAGGCACACAGTTTACAGAATACTGATTAGAATGTGAGTCTTTACAGCCAATCAGCTAATCAAGTCTTAATGATACAGACGATGTGAGTGGAGATAACATTAAGCGTAGGTTAAAGAGATGTGTATTGTCTCCAGATAGACAGTAAGTGAAGTTTTGCAAGCCTAGGCAAATCATGGGGGTTACAAATACTGTGATATGAACCCAGGATCCTGGTAGAGGCCATCCTCATGTGTGGAATTTAGCTATCAGTCTCTGCTCAGCGACTCTACGCTGTCGTGTGCCATGAAGGCCGCCTTAGAGAATGTTTACCCGAAAATCAGAGGGTGAATGCCCATGACCATTCAAGTGTTCAGTAGCAGGAAGGGGACAGTGTTGCCTGGTGATTGTTGAGTGAAGTTCGTTCATCATGTGAGAATTTTTAACATTGGCGGTGAATGTCTAAGTCTGGGGAGCAATTGTTATAAATAGAAGATGAGAACGATGCTGCAAGCTAGATGCTGTGATTACTGCCACTTTGGCACTATTAATCTGGGACAATATTCATGCAATACTTTCGCGATCAGATTAGGGGTAAAACAAACTCCCCTTCAGTCAGTAGCCTAATTTCACTTCTTACAAAAGGCAAGAGACTGAACGCACTTTCACATTGTGTTGGCTCCATTATAACAGCTGGAGCCAGCCTTACAAGAAAGAAGTCTGGTGAATCTCATTACAGGCACCAGTCTAACCCCAGCCCTGCCCCAGGATTGTAAACTGACACTGCTTATGAAGTAGATGTACGTACATCTGGGGAAAGTTTAGTCTGAAGCATGAAACACGGAGTATAATACACCAATAAGAATTGGCTTTGTTTTAATGAGCCTTCACTTGCTTGGCATTGTCAGTTTTATTCTTGACATAATAGCATTGCTAAACTTCTGGACTGCTGTGAAGCTTCAGTGCTTTGACTCCAACCCGTCGAGCCCCAGAGCCAACCACTCAGATTGAGCTAATCTACTCAGAGTCTGGTGATGTAGAGATGGGCCGTATGCAAAGCACCTTGGGATGTTTTACAAATGAGATTTTTTTTTTCTCTCTGCTGAATTTTCTATAGAAATGAACAGACCAGTGACAAAACATTGCACTCGACAAATAGCCTCTTTTTTTAGCCATTAAGAAAGTGAGCGCAATCAGATGTTGTGCGTTATCCATCTAGAGCAGCCGTCCTTTGGTTTAAGGTTCACTTATTTGTGTCACAAGTAGGCTCACATTAACACTGCAATGAAGTTACCATGAAAATCGCCACATTCCTCCTCTGGTATACTGAGGGAGAATTTAGCAAAGCCGATGCACTTAACCAGCATGTTTTTTGGACTGTGGGAGGAAACTGGATGCTGACAGAAAACCCATGCAGACACAGGGAGAACGTGCTGACTCCGGATAGACAGCGACCCAAACCAGGAATTGAGCCTAGGTTCCTGGTGCTGAGAGGCAGCAGTGATAATCACTGTACCACTCAATACTTATTTGCTATTTGCAGACCCTTGCTCTGCAAACATTGGCTGCTACATTTCAGAAGTGTTTTATTGGCTGTAATATGTGTTTTGGGACATCCTGAATTTATGAATGGCACTATGTAAGTGCAAATTATTACTTTTTTTCTCCTGCTATTTTTCTTCCAAAAAAATAATAAGCAATTTGGACATCTCGACTAATCTAACGAAATACTGGTTCTTTCAATTTGAGACACTCTTTGGGTCTTTAGCAATTGGGATTGGTTTTAAAAGCATTGCTGTGTATGAGGCACTGGCTATTACAGAATACCAGCTAGGGACAGAACCAGCTGCCTTTTACTCCTGTCGTAGATTGCATCCTTAAAAATTCTACCAAGGCAGGAGCAGAAAAATAGCTCAAAGCTCTTTCCAAAGGTTGTGAGCTTGTTCAGTTGAAGCCCATGGGTTTGAGAAATCTTTAGACCTTGAAACGTAAACTTAGGGAAGTTTATTCATGTTAACATGTAAAGTTTTAATTAAAATCTTATTTTTAACACGTATTAAAGTTACTGGCTGCAAGTGGAGGATGAATACTGAGTACTGAGGCAAGGTAGTATTGATATATTTAGATAAGTTGGAGAAAAAATGTCATTCTTGTAGTACTGGAGGAAGTAGGATGGAAAGGCTTGTGAGGAATACAAATACCAGCATACACCATTTGGACTGAGTGGCTTGTTTCTGTAATCATAGAATGTCTACAATGAAGAGGGAGGCCATTCAGCCCATTGAGCTTATCCTAACAACAATCTCACTCAGGCCTTATTCCTGTAATCTCACGTATTTACTCTGATAACACTCCTGACATCAAGGGCAATTTAGTGTAGTCAATCAACCTAACCTGCAAATCGTTGGACTGTGGGGGAAGCATGGTGGCACAGTAATGAGCATTGCTACCTTACAGAGCCAGAGATTCCTGTTTGATTCCTGGCTTGGGTCGCTGTCTGTGTGGGGTTTGCACATTTTTCCTGTGTCTGTGTGGGTTCCCTCCGGGTGCTCCAGTTTCCTCCCACGGTTCACAGATGTGCACGTTAGGTGGTTTGGCCATGCTAAATTTCCTCTTAGTAAGTCCCCCTGACACTAAGGTAATGGGGATTGGGACTGGGTGAGATTGTTGTCAGTGCAGACTTGATGGGCCAAGTGACCACCTGCACTGGTGGATTCTGTGAAGCTGGAGCACTTGAAGGAAACCCATGCAGACATGGGGAGGATGTGCAAACTCCACACAGTCACCCAAGATCAGGCTTGACTGCAGGTCTTTGGCGCTATGAGGTAGCAATGTTAATCACCATGCTGCCCCCATGATACTGTTTCTGTGTCCTTTTACGTTAAAGAATATTTTGAATAATTTGGTTGATCAGCAAACTGACAAAATGTTTCCAACTTGTTGATAAAGTTTTTCATTAAATTTACATTGATATTTCTAATGTAAATATTAATATTAAAAAGTGAGGAAAGATTGTGACGTAGGATGAAAGTTTGTGGATAGCTAGTGCTGTGTGTGAAACCCCCGTCCTTGGGAGAAAACAAATCCTGCAGAACTGGTAGAAAAAGGTGTTCTTTAAAACAGTCATAGATGAATATTCTGCCAAATCGGTTCCATATCTAAAATGACAAAATAATTTGAAAATGCATTTTGTAGACACACGGAAGTGGAAGTTTCCTGTCCCACCCAACACGGCAATCGTAGCGGGCAGGGGGCCGAACTGTGCAAAAGCCTATTGACCGCCGGCGGGATTTTCTGATTTTGAGACAAGGATGGCCAGAAAATCCCACTCTTGAAGTATTCCTTATTCTCAGTGCGTGATTATTTTGAAATATGTTGTTTGTTTATTTAGGAAGAAAAAGACAAACAATTCTGAAAAATGGAGTGAATGGAACAGTGATTTTGATTTGACTAACTGATTTATCAAGCATTTATTAACTGTTCCTGACACTTGCGTTGTTGCGTTCCTGAGATTACCCCTGCTCTTTAATTGTTACATTCACATTTGATATATTTTCCCTTTCCCAGTCAGTTGAGTACCTTGAATTGATGTGAAGGACTGAAATGCTGTGCCTCCCATTTAATTATATAAAAGTCTTAATTTTATTCTCTCCCACTTTTAATACAGATGTAACCTGCTTATTATAATGAAATGCATAAGCTACCCATTTGCATAAATCATGAGCTGTCAAATTGATTTGCTTTGCTTATTTGTGTAGATCAACTGTTACATTCCAACCAACAACAAAGTTGTCATCTAGTGCTTGGAAAAGAAGTAGAAAGCATTGCT
Organism: Sphyrna mokarran; assembly: GCA_024679065.1. Classification (NCBI taxonomy): domain Eukaryota; kingdom Metazoa; phylum Chordata; class Chondrichthyes; order Carcharhiniformes; family Carcharhinidae; genus Sphyrna; species Sphyrna mokarran. The sequence goes on along the minus strand of JAGIQG010000023.1, from coordinate 18,492,182 downwards.
TTTGAAAAATAAGTAACGAGATAAAATAATTTTAGATCACCAATCTATGGGTCATTTTTATCTATTTTACAACAGTAGGTGTAATACAGAATTATAAATATTATGAAGAATCTGTCATAACATACCTGATGAATACCTTTTTACCCCCCTTAATTTTCTTTGACTTCTTCACCCCCACTTATTTCAGCCGGATTACATAATTATGTAATTGTACAGTCCTATGTGGCCCCCAGAGGATGCAAATCAGATGGCACAGTGACACAGTGGTTAGTACTGCTGCCTCTCAATGCCGGGACCCGGATTAAATTTTGCCCTTGGGAGCAGTGTGGAGTTTGTATGTTCCGCGTGGGTATCCTCCGGCTGCTCCAATTTCCTCCCACAGTCCTAAGATTTGCAGGTTGGATGGATAGGCTATGGTAAAAATTGCCCCTTGGTGTGCCAAAATTGGTGGATTAGCCATTCTAAGTGTATGGGGTTATGGGGAAGGGGCAGGGGAAAGGACCTGAGAAGATAATCAGTGCAGACTTGATGGGCTGAATGGCCACCTCCTGCACTATAGGGATTCTTTGGGAGGGTGTTGTGCAAGGAGATATTGTGTAAAATGGGCCTACCTTTTCTGGAAGTAAGGGAGGCCAACTTATTGAATTGTATAAACTATTTAGTAAGCTTGACAGAGTAGATAGTGAAAGACCACTTTCCCTGGCTGGTGAGCATTGAACTAGGGGTCACAATCCTTGGATAAAGGGTCAGCTATTTAGGACTCAGTAGAGGTGAAATGTTATTACTGAGGGTTGTGAATGTTTGGAGTTCTGTACTCCAAAAATCTGTGGATATTCAGTTGCTGTGCATTAAAGAATGTGATCAATAATTTTTTTGGAATCTGAAGAACCAAGATATCTTTGAGATTGGGCAAGATCAGTCTTGCTAAATAGTGGAGCAGGCTGGATGGACCCTATGACTTACACTTGCTTCCATCCTTTGGATGGAATTTTGAGTGGCGAGTGTTCTAGTGACACCTGTCCCTGCTGACAGCATGGTGGCATCCTGTACCAGATTCTACACCTGGACATTTACGACGCATTGATAATTCTCGCCAACCCCCGGCGGGCCAGCAGCCTGGATTCAACTGATGGCACCAGACCCTTTGAACCATATTTAAAAACTTGCTATCGGGAGCCCTCATTCTAGCCCCCTCCTTGTATATTGACTCCTTAACTTTGTCAGGCTACCACCCTGGATCACCCCCCTCACTTCAATTCCACCCAAAGCCAAACTTCAGACTTCTGTTATGATGGCTGCATGAGTCCCACTACATTAATGCAGTCCAGTCCCATCTAGGCCATACCCCCGCAACCCCATGTGTTTACCATGCTGATCCTCCTGACACTAAGGGGGCGATTTTCCCATTTTCATTCTAAGTGCTGGGTGGCCTTGAAACTGGGAGTATCTCAGACCTGACTTTTAGGCCCATTTTTGGTTCTTCTCTCCCCCCTCCCTGCCATCCCCATCCATACGCACTCTGCCTGCAAAGTTTTGAGCATGTCAGATTCACGTTGCAGAAGCCAGTGGGCAGGGCTTGACATGCCCAAAAGCCCGTAGAGGAAGGTAGTGCACATGTGCAGGCCTCTAATGATGCACATGTATGTTAGCAAGGGAAGGCATCTGATGGATAAAGAAAACTGTCAGCCTCTGTTACTGCAGGCTACTCCCTCTCCCGGTGGGGGTGGGGGGGGTGGGTGGTGGGGGGGTGGTTGGTTGGTTGGCAGGGGCTCAGGGCCCATGACATAGCACCCCCCTCCCCCAACACACACCATGCCACTCAGACACTGGCATGTAGCATCATACAGACAGTTGCCTGAGGCTGGAATTGAACCCAAGCCCTGACACTGAGCCAGCAATGTTAACCTTAGTGCCATCGTGTCACCCTATGCTTATTGCCCTCTTTTCGTCACAGCTCTGCCAGCACCCAGAACTGGTTTATAGCATTAGGGAGAGCATACTTGGACATCTTACTCAACGTCACTTAAGTGACATGCAGGGGAAGTTAAAACATTTAAAAATCTATAAAGGATTTAGAAAGATGGTAATGGAATTATCTGCCAAGTGGATTTTAATGAATAATGGACAGTTATTTTTTATTAATATGCAGCTATTGTGAGCCTGTGGCTTTATTGAATGGCTCCAGATTCTACAACCACATTAAGTGAATTTCACTTATCATGTGCTGCATTCTAATTAGTTAACATATTCAGGCAAGAGGGAAAAAAAATGAGAGTTATAAAAGCGAAGCAATAAGGGATAAGCTTACAATCTGCAACCAAAAATCTACTGCTAGGGAAATAAGGCGACAATGGGAGCCCACAATGAAAAGGGGTCTAAACTGTTCAGAAGGGAAAATTAGAAATATTGAAGGCTCAAATTTGTGCATTTTCTGATGAGTTTCTAAGCAGTCTGAGCTTGCGTTTTCCTGTAAAAATATTGAAAGCTCACATTAAAAATGCAATCTAATTGATTTCCTGTACCCTTATGAATAGTTTTTATCTTTAAAGTGGGATGGTAGGAGGAAAGTTATTTAGATTGTTATTTAGAGTTAATAGCAACTCTCCCACAACCACACCAACATTGTTTCCGTTCACCAGACTCTCTCCTCCACAGGCACCAGTTCAAAGCTACTGTGTCCAACCAACTCACTGATGTTTGGCAGATTATACTAACATGATGTCTGTTGATGATGTATAAATGATAGTTAAGTGAAAACTGAACACCAACCCAATTTATCTCTGATTAGTTTTGTTGAATTCATTTCTGACCTGTTGACAGATGGAAAGTTTCTGCCATTTTTTATGATCTCCATAGAGACCCATAATCAACAGTAGAATGAACTTCCAGTTAATAACTGAATGGATAACATGACACACATTTTAATACTTTTACTGTAACACCAGGTTCAAAGCACTCTTGATTAAATACTATGGGTGGGATTTTACAACCTCGTTAGATTTTACAATCTCACTCGAAACCAATGGAAACTTTCTTAGAGTTTCATCCACCCTGGAATCACTGAAATTTTAAGGTAATAAAGTTCCAGCCTAGCCTTGTAGGTATCTGGTACTTCAAACTACAGAACAGAACTTCTCCCATTTAAATTTCAATACTGTCAAAAATAGTGCACAAACAGGTATATTTCAAGTTGGCACTTAATTCAAAAATCGGTCCAAAATTATTATTCTCCTCTCCTGAGGATATACTTTTTTATATTTTCCTTTTCTACCCTGGAAACTTTTGGCTCCAAAACTATTTTTCATGGTGCTGGTTTTGTTGGAGACCTTGTCCCCTCAGTAAAGCTAGGCAAATCTTGCAGCCTTGTTTTAGCTCACTGTGAATTGGTCTTTCCAAATGCATGCTCCCATTGTATTCCTACATGGTGAATCATAGTATGTCTCGCTATCTATAACTGCTCTCCATTTCCTAGATCTATCAGAACAACAAACCTGTCTCTGATATTCCAGGAAACCTTGTAACCCAACATAACAATGGCTTCCTCTGTGCCCATCCTATTATCATGACAGTATTAATCACATGGGCCTTGTATCCAAACAAAACTACTAATCAGCTATCCCTGAGACCCAGCTCCCTTTCACCTTTGAAATAAATGGACAGTTCATGATCCAACATCCTCAACATGTGGAAACTCCCAGTTAATCCACTGTAAGATCATAGACTGCTGTATCCAACTGTAAATCCCTTGTGCCTTCTACTCAGTAAAATGTTCTGCGTCCTTTTAACCACTAACAATGAAGCCAGGCAGGCTTGCTGTCAGGCAAACTTTAGATAGGCCATCCCATCCCTTTCATTTTGCCCAAATTAAAGAAATTGTCCCAAAAACAATTTTGTAATCTCATAAACTTAACACATTTTCAAAGTTGGGGCCAAGTATTTTTTTCATTTAAGTTTAACACCTTGCTGATTGTGCTTTGGATCAGAGTTGATTATTATTAAGACATTAATCTCCTGAGCCTGGATTTTGCTAGACTTATCCCTCAGGCGAGAACTCACTTAGAATTGGTTTTGTCCAAAAGTAGGAAAAATAAATCAATGAATGTATAATATGGCCCCGGCTTTTCTTTTCTTGTCCGGCTGAGAAGATGTGCTGAGTAACACGCAGAAGGAACATTTAAGCTGCGTTGCTAAATTCAGACTAGGCATGAGTTTTGGTGATTTAAAATAACAAGCACCTACGTTCTACATTCTATCAGCCTGAGCAATTCCAATGCTTTTATTGGGCTAAGCTGAGAGAGCTTTAATACCTGAATTATAAATATGACATCTAGTTGTTAATGTCTGCAGTAACTGTTGAATGAACGTCAAATCCTACCGATCTTGCTGCAAATTTAGAATGGATTTATTTTGCAGTGGAGCCATTCCCTTGTTTTAAATTGTTAACGTGTAGCTGGAGTTTGCAGCAAATCACAAATTCTAAGATTGATTGATAGCTGTATTACAAGTTCCAAGACATCTCATTTTTTGTCAAAATAGAGATGATTCTAATGGCGCTTATTATTACGTTGCACAAATGTTGCAGCAAGTTCAGGTGAGGGCAACTGTGAGATTAAATGCAGAAATCCAAGCTTTACCCTCAGAGATATATTCTTCTTCCAATAGGTTCATGAAAATACCATTTGCTGTTCATCTTTCAATCACATTGAAGGGCATGAAGTTACTGTGCTTTCATGGTAGATGCAAACTAAACTCAACACTGAAAGTAAATCTTGTCCTTTTAGCAATTTGGCAGGTGTAAATTATTGAAAAGGAACTTCTCTGACACTGAAAATTTGCTATTACAAGTGTGGAGTCATACCTTTGGATATTAATTGTTGTTGGAGATTTTAAAAATGCAAACTTTTTTTGTCACTTCTCTCTCCTAAACTTTCTTCAATACTCTGTTTAGTTTGATATTGAATTTAAGCAAACTAATTTACACTTCATTTTCAGTCCTTAACATGATTTATTTCTTAATTCTTCACTCTGACTAAGGAGAGATATAATTGATCCCTCTGTTCTGTATGGTTCCATTTGCTTGATGTTCCCTTACCACTAGATTATCTTACACTTTCAGATTACTGAGCAAATATTTGTAAAATAAGCAAACAAGAATGCTTACTAACTAACAGCAGATGCTGTTAGATAACCTGCCGCAGCAAGTTATTGCCCAATGTATTTGCACGGTTGCTTTGTAATTTTTCAACAAGGCCATTGCTGTAAGTCGAAGCTGCGTCAGGGAAAACGTTCAGCTCCAGGGATTAACGAATCAGTATGGGCTTGATGGGGTGGCAGAAGGGAGAGTTCTGCAGCTCAAGCTGAGCTTTGTTGCGCTTATCCTATTTTTGGTGCAAAACAAGTAACTACACAAACTAAATCTAATTCACCGAGTGACAAATTAAAGGGGTAGCCCTTTAAAAGGTGCTGCCAAAACAAAAAAATCTCTTTTTGAGAAAGGAATCTTTTAAGAGAGTCGATAAGGCATCCCAGTCCCCATGATGCCCATTAGGCATGGAAGGTGCTGGTGGCCACTGCATGCACTCTCTCCAGGGATAACCTGCCACTAATGTAGCTGTGATTTACACTCCACTTTCTACTTCAAGGCACTTCATGCTCAGGTTGTTGGACAATGCAATGCAGAACCGATAATGAGCAAAAAAAGGAGGTAAGTCACCTCATATGTTGAGAATGTACAGAAGTGTAAATATTAATTTTTGTTCACTGGGTGGCTGCAATTAGTCATACTAACGGATGATACACATTTAGTTACTCGCAGTTTCTGATGATAAAGGCAAGTTAATAACTTTCGAGCTAGTATGGTGGCTCTCCAGAGCATATTGCACATACTTCATGCTGGAGATGGTATGTATAATGTGCAGTAACTAACAATCCTGACTTGTATTATAGAGAAATTCTAATACTATATACTCAGAACTATGTACGAGATTCTGGGTACTGTCTCGACGAAACTTAACTAGTTGTCTGTTAATCCCAACTAATAGAATTCCTAAATGAGTGTATTAATCATGTAATAACTGGCTTGAGCCACATTTGTAAAATATCAGACCTTTAAATGCAATGGGCATATATCTTGCAGTTCTTTACATGAGCCATTTTAATGATAGCAGGATAACAGCATCACTGTTTTTCTATGTATTGATTTAAAATGAGATAAAAGCAAAATACTGTGGATGCTGGAATCTGAAACCAAAATAGAACATGCGAGAAAATCTCAGCAGGTCTGACAGTATCTGTGGAGAGAGAAAAGAACCAAAATGGATACAGCCTTCATTCAGGCTCAAAATGTTGGATGTATTTTCTCTCCCCAGATGTCAGACCTGCTGAGATTTACCAGCGTGTTCTGTTTTTGTTTTAAAGTGAAAACTGGGTGACTGTTTAATGTACAATTCGAACACAAACAACAATAGTCCTTCTGGGAAAGGCCAACTCAAACACAACTTGACCTTGGTACCAAAAGGAGTATTTGAGTTCTCCAGCCAGTCTTTCAAATGTGGTTCAATCTCCTGAGTGTTCATTATGTGACCTTCAGCACAATTTTTTTATGTTCCAGTGTGTGGATGCTCCCATCTGAGCTCTCAAAGCATTGCCAAAAAATATCAATATAGAAGCAGAGTAAACCATTCGGTCTTTCGAGCCTGCTCCAATATTCATTTTGATCATGGCTGATCATCAATTTCAATATTCCGATTCCTCCTTCCCCCTCTATCCTTGATTCCTTTAGCTCCACGAGCAACATCTAATTTCGTCTTGAAATCAGACCATGTTTTGTCCTCAACTATATTCTGAGGTAGTGAGTTCCACACATTCAGCATTCTCTGGGTGAAGAAATTTCTCCTCACCTCAATTCCGAAAGGTTTACCTCTGATCCTCAAACTATGACCCCTGGTTCTGGACTCCCCCACCATCAGGAACATTTGCAAATCTACCCTGTCTAACTCCGTTAAAATTTTATAAGTTTCTATAAGACCTCTCTCACTCTTCTAAACTCCAGTGAACATAATGTTGACTGACTTGGTCTCATTTCACAGACCTGCCATCCCAGGAATCAGCCTGGCGAACCTTCTTTATTATTTCATTTATTTGTTAGTCACAAGTCGGCTTACACCAACACTGCGATGAAACCACTGTGAAAATCCCCTAGTTACCAAGCTCCGGCACCTGTTCGGGTACACTGAGGAAGAATTTAGCCAATTCACCTAATGTGTGCACCTTTGGACTGTGGGAAGGAACCAGAGCACCTGGGGAAAACCTATGTAGGCACGGAGAGAATGTGCAGACCCCACACAGACGGTGACCCAAGCCGGGAATCGAATATGGATCCTTGGTGCTGTGAGACAGCAATGCCACTATGCCCCTCTGTAGTGAGGGCATCCTCTGATAAAGGTCTGAGATACAAGACGACGGTCAATTCCTCTGCTGCATTGCATTTGTACTTGACAGCTACCGTCTCAGACCAGCCACACTGCATAACCTTTCTCCCCTTCTCCTTTCTCTTTTTTACACTAAGGCATCTGTTTTGAGTTTCTGTAATTAAACTACCCTGGTGATTCCCCCCCCACTCCACCTTCCTGACAATATAAATTTGATTGTAACAATCTACCCACTGATTGTTCCACTTTTAATTCTGTCCGGGAACAAAGACAGCACTGATTAGTTAAATCGTAGGTTATGAAATTGACAAATTGGTGTTGCAGCTTTAATTTTGTGACTCCCATTCTGAAGCAGACCAAAGACAAAAGGGTCTATTGAAAACCGTTTTTCTCCGCTGCTCATTAAACCTTTCTGGTTCTGAGTTTCCTTTTGTGGCTTTCAAATTATGCAGATGTTCTATGTGGAACATCTGCAATCATTTTTCAATAGGTTTGGGTGTTGAATGTTTTAAGAATACGCAGTGCCAATGAGCAGACCGTTTAACTCGGCACGATCAGCGAAGCCTCGCTGCGGCTAGGTTTGGTTGGAAAAGCATTATAGTAACACAGCTCTCTAGAGGACTCGCGAGTAGTTAATGTGCATCATTTTAATTAAATGTAGAATCGTTTCGAGTCACTTTATGAGAAACTTGCAATAAGATAACACGTGCGTTTTAAAATAACCCTTCCGGCTTTAGGGATAATTTTTAAATTTATCTTTCAGCCATTATACGTGCCTGAGCCTCTGCTGTGGCTCTACAATAGGAGTTCAAAACTTGAAATATTTCTAATTTAATTTGGCATTTAATCTTTGCCCCTGCTAGATATGAGCATTACATCATTCTCGGCAGCAGCACTCGCTGTTCAACTGCACTCTGCACCAAGCTGTCAGCCTGTGTTTGAATCACTTCATTCCAGTACTGAGTACAGTACCCTTTTAACTAGAATACAAGACACTGGAGTGAAATATATATACACTCAATTTGCCTTGGCACCTGCTCCACGTGTGACTCTTCAATTTCTAAAAGTAAGCCTCAATAATTATTACGACGTCAGTAGTTTGGACTGTTTCTAGTAGAAAATACTTCACTCCTTTCCCCATCCGCTCTACTTATGTCATAATAAATGGAGAAATCGGAGGTATCTTTGCTTTGATACAGTCCTGGTGATGCTTTTGGGAAACCTTGGCCGGAATGTTTCGGCCAGCGGGATTTTCCCATCCCACTGCCACGAACAGAGGTTTGGCTGGGTGTCAAATTCCCCGACTTCTCTGCAGCGGGAGCGTGACATGAACGTCCACTAAAATCGCGCCTCCAGTCTTCCCATGATAACTGTACGTATGTCCGGAATACACGAAGGGACGTTTCATTGATTAGAATACGTGAATCTCATATTTAGGAGGTTAATGGGCAGCACAGTGGTTAGCACTGCTGCCTCAGAGTGCTAGAGACCCAGGTTCGATTCCTGGCTTGGGTCACCGTGCAGAGTTTGCACATTCTCCAGACTGGAGGATTTACACAGTAACTTCGTTGCAGTATTAATGTCAGCCTAGTTGTGACACTCATGAATAAACTTAACTAGTGAACCCTCTTTTGCCAAATGTCTTCTCAGTTCATCTTTAACGTTTGAAAAAAATGTGATACCTATTTTTGAGAAGGTAACAACATCTGGTCCAGATCATCATGAGACACCATCACATGTTAGGTCCCATTATTGTACTGTTAATTACTGGAAAATATATGCACAGCTCTCAATGGAAGAAACTCTTGACCATTAAAAGGAGTGACCAGCATGGTTTGACCAGAAAGACTATCTAAACTTGTAACAACAATTCCCAATTCAGAGTTTTCCTTCCCAAACCATTATAGTGCTGCTCTAGAATTCTAGAATTCCTGTTGAAACCAAGCCCTTTTATGCATGCTATTAACACTGTCTGATGATTTGGCACAGCCTTATTTTTAACTGCAGTTAGGTTGACTGGAAGAACAATTGAAAGTATTCCTTTTATACACCCTTCATTTTTTGCAGGAGTCCATGTTTGACTTCAGCACAAGTTCCTTAGTGCAGGCATGTAAAGTAGCAGATATGCTTTGAATTCTGTACTTTTACTGCCACGCACGTTTTAACCAAATCTTGTGGGCAAGTCGAGTCTCAATAAATGACATTCCTTGTCTTTGAGGAAGTGTGGAGGACTAATTTGCAATTGCATAGTGCTTTCAGACCATTTCCAGAGTAAATCTTTTGCACTGCTAAACTGCATTGAGCTGTACAATATGGAACTTATTAATGGATGAAGGCCCACGATATTTGTGAGGAATAATTGGAAGCCTGCAATAGATTTTACCAAATTGTAATTGTGCACCTTGATTCTAATAATTGTCTGTGGCTGGCAGCACTGGCAGTTAGTCTGTCATCTCTTTTGTCACTGTTTAGCCTGGGGACTGGGACAATAACCTTGTTAGCGTTCGAAATGCACTTGAGATAAAGCTGTTGTAAAATGAAACCTAAAAGTAGAATTTGACTCCTAACCTCTCCCTGGATGGAGGTCACAGTTGCACTCCTGTATAGGATGTTACTGCATTTGGATGTTTGACTAATGATTTCTGCCCACCCATTACCCTGCACTCCCATCTTTCTTAATTTGTTTTACTGCATTTCAATTGATTAGTGAATAATTCACATCCTTTCGTAAGGGTGGGGGGTGGAAATAACTTTGCTTGTGTCAAATTTATTAATTAATTCACCTGAAGAGGCACGGGATTTGTGCCAGTTTAGCTCTGCATACTGTTGACATCGTGCTAACCTTTTGCTGTTGCTTGGCAACATAAAAGCCAGGAAGGTAATAGTGATGCTTTGTGACAGGACATAAATGTACGTCACAGCACAAAATTTGTCCTCTGGCTTTTCTGTGCTTCAGAGCTGCTCCACTGCTTCTGTTAAATTAAGAAGGCTACAATCAGGCTAACCTCATAAGAACCTGGAATAAATGAATGTGCTTATATAAGAGAATGGCTGCAGATACCAATATGAAAAAAGGACTTTGGAGGCTGACCAATAATTCTGTCAGGCATAATAAATTTGATAGATTTAATTGAGCCAAAGTTTAAAACCCTTTCAGTTTGAAAGGTGCGGCAGGAATGAGGAGAATGGATTCTGTTCGAACTGTGTGATTCTTTTCTTCTTCTGAATTAACTAAAGCCCACATTTCAACCTGATTGATGAAAATGGGAGGGGTCCAGGCCGGACCCCCCATTACACATCCCGCTCTGTTTTAATATCCACTGATTTCAATGGAGAGTGAAATTGGATGGAGTATGAAACAGATTCAACACAGAGCCACCAAGCAAGTTAGATTAAAATCAGAGTGCGTGCGCTGAGGGTTCGCTTTGATTCAATCAGCATTCAAAATGATAATTCTATTTTTCAAGTTATTTACAGTCTGCCTGTCCTTGCCTATCTGTAACTGCAGGAGCAGTTCATCATTCTAAGACAGCTTTTTATATTTTAAAAAAACAAAATTACACAGCACATACTCTGTCCTCTTTCTGGACTTTTTGGCTGGAATCTTCCAGCCCCTTCCATTGGCTGGACTGTTTCATTTCTCTGACATTACCAGATCTGCTGCGGGGGCACAGTGAACACCGGCCTTTGTGTCAGCTTGGGTTCATTGTGTGCGCTGTACGTAGTACATGGTTGGCCATGCTAATCTTATTGTTCCGGGATGTGTAGGTTAAAGGGATTAACAGGGTAAATATGTGGAATAACGGAGATGGGGCTTGGGTGATGCAAACTCGATTGTTGTCGGTGCAGACTCAACGGGCCGAATGGCTTCCTTCTGCATTGCTGGGTTTCTATGGTTCTAACCAGAATTTCTGTGATATAACTTGTAGTGGGTTACTGTGCTGTACGTATGAGTAAATGGATTACTGTTTCGCTCAGTTGGCTAGACGGTTGGTTCATGATACAAAGCGACATTAATAGTGCAGGTTCAATTCCTGACCTGGCTGAGGTTATACATGAAAATACCATTTCTCAACTATGCCCCTTGCCTTTTGGTGTGGTTGTTTTCAGGTTAAATCACCACTAGTCAGCTCAATGCCTCAAGCGGGGGCCAGCCTGAGGTCTTCAGAGATAATGGCGATTTTACCTTTACCTTTTTTAATACTTGTTTCATTCATTTGTGCTGTGCTCCAAGGCAGATCTTTATTCATTTTGTGCTGATGCTTCATCCTAAGCCATCCTCTTGGCAGTTTGTGTTTTGCTGTTGCCTTCCACTCTGAGGCAGGGAAATAAGACAGTTCTCCAATCTATCTCAACCAAAACAGGAATCAAACCTCTGTTTTTGATGTTATTCTGAACCCTACAAGCTAGCCATCGAGCTAACTGGCCCATGAAACTTTCCACCAACGAATTGAAGCCCCAGTCTTAAAACTTGGGTGTATATCCTCGAGTAGTACTGCAAGTGTGTTTCACTTGAGAATTAACATCATTTGAGATGCCATGTTCTGGCATCTCCTGCCTGTTTTGTTCAGGATGGAGTAAAAAGATCCTACAGTACTATTCAAGGAGCAGAGCTCTTTTCCTAACGTACTGGACAATATTTATTTCTTGGCTAATCCATTAAAACTGTCCTTAATCTCTCTGTTGTTTATGGACCCTTCTGTGTATAAAATTGGCTACCGTATTTAAGGAGCATAAAAACAGTGACTGCACATTAAATAAAGACGTATTTATTAGCTGTGAAGCTTTGTGGAGCATGTTGTGAATATGTAAGGTGCTAAATAAATGCAAAATATTTTTCCTTTTTAATGTTCACATTACATTATTTTAAATGCCTGAGATCATTCTAAGAGTATCAAGAATGTCTGTATTGTTCAATAAATGAACTACAGTATGAGTTGCCTGCTTTGTGGCAGAGTGGTTAGCACTGCTGCCTCATAGCTCCAGGGACCTAGGTTTGATTCCCAGCTTGGGCCACTGTGCAGAGTTTGCACATTCTCCCCATGTCTGCGTGAGTTTCCTCCCACCATGCAAAGACATGAGTTAAGTTGATTGGCCATGCTAATCTTAGTCTTGATGTAGAGATGCCGGCGTTGGACTGGGGACCAGAGGGTCGAAAGCTTGTGAGTTTACTATCAAATAAATCGGTTGAATTTAAACCTGGTGTTGTCAGACTTCTTACAATCTTGATGTCTCCAGGATGCGTAGGTTAGAGAGATTAGCAGAGTAAATATGTGGGATGACGTGGATTGGGCCTGGGCGGGATTGCTGTCGATGCAGACTCGATGGGCCGAATACCTCCGTCTTCACTGTAGGGTTTCTATGATTCTAACCAGTATCCTGTGGTGCAGCTTGTAATGGGTTACTGTGCAGTACATATGAGTAACTGGATTCCTGTGCCCTTGGCATGGGATTGCCGTGCCCCTGGCAAAGGGTTGTTAAACATGATGGAAATGTGTGGATGTTTTAGACAATTGTCTACATTCTGAATAAAACTGCTGAATACTTTTCAGCCCTGAGGTGATGTACTTTCACGGAGACATTGGCTTCGTTTTATAAACAAAAGTCAATTGTTAGTACTCAGTAATATGTAGCAATGTGTGTATTTTTCGACATTGTATTTCTCTCCGATTATAATTGATTACAGAAAATATGTTTGCTTTCTTATGCAGGAAGTCCCGCTGTTTCAGAATTACAATGGAATGGGGGGTTGCATATATTTTATTCTACGGTTGTCTTTAATGGCACTATTATAGCAGCCTTGGGTCCAACAACTGCACAGTAATGTGGTGACTGCAGGCTCCTAGCTATTGCTACCAACAAAGCAGACATCCATCACTTCAGGCTACAGCTTCTGAAAATGTACTGTAGCATAATGGCACCATTATGCATGCTCTTTCTATGCTGAATTAGCTGGTTTCCACAACGGGCACTACATTTTGCTACAACACATCGGGCTAGGGAGAGCAAAAATCAGCCTCCCTCCGGTCTTGACCACTGCAGCAACAGTCGGCTGATTTAATTGTGATGGTGCATGTGTGGTGCAGTTGTTAGCACTGCTGCCCCACAATGCCAGGAAACCAGATTCAATCCTGGCTTCGGGTCTGTGTGGAATTTGCACTTTCTCCCCATGTCTGCATGGGTTTCCTCCACGTGCTCTGGTTTCCCCTCCATAGTCCAAAGATAAGCGGGTTAGATTGATTGGCCATGCTAAATTGACCTAGTGTCAGGGAGATTAGCAGGGGAAATGTGTGTGGTTATGGGGATAGAGCCTGGATAGGAAGTGGTCAGTACAGACTCGATGGGCTGAATGGCCTGTACTGTAGGGATTCTATGATAACCTGAAGCATCAGCAGGGGCAGCTAGGTGACTGTGAAATGATAGCCCATCAAGGAATGAGCAGAACTCAGGTAGCAAGCAAGCAGAGAGGAAGAAAAATAACAATGCCACTAAATTGGTTCGCATTGGTACAAATCGCTTAGAAGAGTGAAATAGGAGAAAGAAACAGGACCAACTTTCCTTTCTTTTAATAATCACACAGGGGTTTAACCCTGTCGATGGGATGTGCTAAATGGGTCGAAGAAGCTTGGAGCCAAGTGCATGTCATGCATTTGAGGCAGTTTTCTAGAACAATATTCAAAGAACTAACCAAGGAACAGGCTATTTTAGGCCTAGTATTGTGTAATGGACTAACTAGTGATCATAAAAAAAATCTTAAGGGGAGAGTGATCAGTATACGATGGAATTTTGTATCCAGTTTAAGAGTGACATGACCAGGTTCAAAAATTAGGGTTTTAAATTTCAGCATGGACAATTCTGGAGGTACAAAGGCTCAGAGAAATTGTTTATTTCTTTTAAACTAATTTCCCAATGGCCAACCTTTTAAGAAATAATTTATAATTGTCAATGCATATTCTATATATATATATAATATAGATAAAATATAAAATGGTTATAATGAAAACAGGAAATATAGTAAATGCTCAGTGGGTTAGCAGCATCTGAGAGAAACCAAGCTGGAGTTTTGGGTTGTTGATCTTTTCAATCAGAATTGGTCTTAATGGGTGGCTGCAGAGGGGTTATTTCCCCTGGTTGGGTGGTTTAAAATTAGGGATAACTCTTTATTTGGAGACTATCAGTTTAAGTCTGAGGTGCGAAACTTGTTCAGGGTTGTTAATCTTTGGAATTCTGTACATCAGTAAGCACTTTGAATGCTTAGTTTTAAAGCTTGTTTATTTATTAGTGTCACAGGTAGGCTTACGGTAATATTGCAATGAAGTTGTTGTGAAAATCTCCTGGTTACCACACTCCAAGTTCAGATGCACTGAGTGAGAATTTAGAATGGCCAATGCGCCTAACTAACACTTTTGGACTGTGGAAGGAAACTGAAGCACTCTAAGGAAACCCAGGCAAACTCCATATAGACAGTGACTCTAGCCGGGAATCGAACCTGGGCCTCTGATGCTAACCGTTGTGTGGCAGCAGTGCTAACCACTGTGCCACCCCTGTGCTATCGTGCTAGTTGATGAGTACATTCAAAACTGAGATTGGGCAATGCTGGACATTGAATGATGTAAGGAAGGATAGGGTAGGAAAGCGGAGTTGATAGCTGAAGTTTAACCTCGATCACACTGAAGTGCTGAGCAGCTCGAAGGATCTTGAAGATTAACAGGTTTCTTATGTTTAGTTATCTCTTTGTGTAGTTAGCTGGGACTGTATTTGTATTTTATGTGCCTTCAAAACCTATTGGCCATTTGACAGTTACAGCAGTCATTTTTGCTTGGCTACATTAAACCCAGTTGCTTCTTACCACGCTAGAGACTGTTTTAAAGGAGAGGTTCTCTCTCTCCTGCATTCAGGAAATATCTGTAATCACTGTTGGAGATTATTTCTTTCCTACTTGACCTTATAATGCATTAGGTTGTCAGCAAGTTGATGCACAGTAAATACTAACGGGATATCTGGGTCAAAGAGCAACCTCAGACATTGTACCTTTGGCATTTAGCGTAAACCTATCAGACCTTTGATTCTTTTAACCTGTTGGGAAGCTTTACCTTGGCCCTGCTCAGACACTATACAGTTCTCTCCTCATAACTCATTCCCCTGTTTGTAGTAGGATAGAGTATACATGTAAATCCTAATTAGTTAAGTCTAAACCTTTCAGCCTAGCAGATTTTACAATATTGACCAATTTCTTCTTCTTGTAAACATAGTCTGTTAATGCTGAAAATGTTAAGTAGGCTATTATGGTAAACAACGACCTTGTTGTGCTACAAGCCCATTAATTTCAAGGTAGTTCAGGTGCAACATATTAGGAATTCTATGCCTCCTATTCCCAGTAACTTTTTTATTTAAGACATATCCTCATGTCTTTCAGTAAATTAGAAACAAGTGTTTTTATCATCCTTCTTTCTCACTTCTGTTTTTCCATTTTCCATTCCAGCTCTCCTTTTGCCCCTCCAACCATTCCTTCTGCCACCCCCTCCCCCATCCTCTCTTCAGAACAACTGCCATAATTCCCAGGCAGTCTCTTAACCATCTGTATCTCTGTTTTGCCATTCACACATTCTGATCACTTAATGGATACTGTTAACACCTTTTTCAGCCTTCTGTATTCTCATTTACATTCCATTTGTCCCATTCTACCCCCCCCCCCACCCCTCCACTCTCCTAGTATAAATCTCTGATTCTCTTTATTCTTAGCTCTGACAAATGGTAACCTAGGCTTGAAACGTTGGCTCTATTCCCTCTCATGATGTGGAGATGCAGGCATCGGACTGGGGTAAATACATTAAGAAGTCTTACAACACCAGATTAAATCCAACAGATTTATTTAATAGCAAACACCACTAGCTTTCAGAGGGCTTGCTGCTCCTTTGTCAGGTGAGTCACCAAATAAACCTGTTGGACTTTAACCTGGTGTTGTAAGGCTTCTTACTGTATTCCCTCTCCACAGATAGTGTCAGACTTGCTGAGATTTTCCAGCATTTTCTGTTTGTGTTCGAAACCAGCATGTTGGATACAGTTCCTATGATCCATTTTTGATTGCAACGTGATCACCATTTGTCACTAGGGGAGTAGGAAGAAAGCAATGATTTATCTTAGTGATTATTATATCTTTCGATAGCGTTTTATTTTTGTTTTAAGGAGCTGCTTTGCTGATTGAAGATAATACAGAAAAATGTGAGGTGCATTTTGATCTTGGCACTGACCCCCGACCCCCCCCCCCCCCCCCCCACCCTCTACCATTTTGACTGCCTGATAGATGATATTTCCAGCAGGGGGTGCTCTGACTGCGCCTCAAGGCTTCAGTCGACTGGTGGAAACCAAAGGTCATGAGACAGACAGTCACCATTGCTGCTGAAATATTGACTAGGTTCTGTACAATGAAATGTAAATAATTTAAGATTGGTTGGGATTGTTGGACATCAGACTGTTCACGTTGAATGTAGGCAATTGTAAAGGTATGATGAAAGTTAGCTAGGAAAATAGGTAGAGAAGCAGCTAGATATACTCCATAGCTGGACAAAGATTATGGGCAACACTTTCCGGCTTCCCAGCCACACGTTTCCCAGCAGTGCAAGGTTGTGCAGTGCCCACTCGTGGCAGGTGTCTCTGGTCCCATTGCTGTCAATGGGATTTCCCGCTAATGTCATCCCATACTGCCCTGAAACCTACGGGCGGGAGTGTGCTGCTGGCTGGACTGGAGAATTCTGCTGGCGTGAAGAGCCAGAGAATTGCAGCCACCTTCTTTTCAGAATGCAAAAAGGATGCATCCAAGTAAGTAATTTCACTACAAGACTTCAAAGGTTAGTAGAAGGTCAGAAGATTATGAATCTTTCAAAAGAGAGAGAATTAGAATTCGAGAAAAAATAGAAAGAGATGTAAAACATAGAGTAAAAGCTTCTACATTTCTATAAAAGGAAGAGAGTAGCTAAAGTAAGCATTCATCCCCTTAGAGTAGTGGAAATTGTATTTGACAGAATTGTTAGAGTTGAAGGGCGTAACAAACAGGACAGGTAAAGGAGTACTAGCAAATGTAGTGTATTTGGATTTCCAAAGGAGATTAAAGTGCCATACCTAAGGCTATCGAACAACATAAGAGCTCTTTGTGTTGAGGGTGATATCTCACCATGGATTGGCTAACTAACAGAACATAGAATCAGGATAAGGAGAGCATTTTCAAGTTGGTAATCTGTCACTAGAGGAGTGTTGCAGAGATCAGTATTTGGGTCCCTGCTATTTAGTATCTTTTTAATGCTTTGGATGATGAAGCTGGACTTCTGTAGCCAAATCTGCAGACAGGGTGAAGATGAGTAGGAAAGCAAGTTGTGTGGAAGACAGTCAACCTCTGTGTAAATAGATTAAGTGACTGGGCAAACATTTGGCAGGTGATGTATGATGTGAGTGTGTGTGAGGTTGACCATTTTAGTAGGGAGAATAAAAAAGCCTCCTCAGAATCTTCTATGGTTCATTAAGATCACTGTCGAAACCCCCAAGGGGTATGGGCCTAATTTGCTCTCCTCATTACATAAGCCCGTCATCCCAGCCAGGAATCAGCCTAGTGTATGACCCCTCAAATAATAGGGGTGGCACAGAGGGTACGATTGCTGCCTCTCAGCACCAGGGACCCAGGTTCAATTCTGGCCTCGAGTCACTGTCTGTATGGAATTTTTCCTGTGTCTGCATGGATTTCCTCCGGATACTCTGGTTTCCTGTCACAGTCTAAAGATGTGTGGGTTAGGTTGATTGGCCATGCTAAATTGTCCCTAGTATCAGGGGCATTAGCAGGGTAAATATATGGGGATTATGTGAATAGTGTCTGGGTGGCATTGTGGTCAGTGCAGACTCGATGGACCTCCTTCTGCACTGTAGGGGTTCTGTGCTTTCTATTTCTAAATTAAAACCGTACACAGAACTCCAAACACAGGCTTCAAGTACTTTTATACTCCATCCGCCTTGCGATAAAAGACAGGAAGCCAAATGACTTGTACCTGCATGCTCCTGTCCCACCTGAGCCCAGTCCTATCCCACCGCCTTTCCATTTTAACCCAACTCCTCCCCTCCCCAATCAGATTTGGAGCACTACACTAGCCCCATTTCTTTCAGAACAAAACAGTTAGGAGCAAGAGTAAACTATATAGCAATCATGAGCTTATTTTTCTTGAAGGGATGTGGGCACCATTGGCAAGGCCAGTATTTGTTGTCCACTGTAATCACTGTTGAACTGCATGGCTTGCCAGGGCAGTTCAGAGTCGACCCTAGGGAGGTATGGTAGCACAGTGGTTAGCACTGCTGCTTCACAGCTCCAGTGATCTGGTTCGATTCCCGGCTCAGGCCACTGTCTGTGTAGAGTTTGCACATTCTCCTCGTGTCTGCATGGGTTTCCTCCGGATGTTCCGGTTTCCTCCCACAGTCCAAAGATGTGCGGAGTAGGTTGAATGGCCATCCTAAAAACAAATTGCCCCTTAGTGTCCTGAGAGGCGTAGATTAGAGGGATTAGTGGATAAAATATGTAGGGATATGGGGGTAGGGCCTGGGTGGGATTGTGTTTGGTGCACATCGTAGAGTTCTACGATTCTATTGCAGTCGGTCTGGACTGACACAAAGACCAAACCAGGTAAGGGGGATCAGATTTCTATCCCAAAAGGATTTTAGTATTTAATGAGAATCAACGATGGTTTCATGATTACCATTATTGAGACAAGCTTTCAGTTCCAGATGTTTTTAATTGAATTGAATTTTCACCAGCTGTTGTGGTGGAACCTGAACCCATGTCCCCAGAGCATCAGCCTGGGCCTCTACATTATTAGCCTAATGTTATTTTCACGCAAACACTGTCGCCCACCTACTCCACCATTTAATATGATCGTGAGTGACCTCCTGCCACAAGTCCATTTTCCTGTTTGCCATATTGATTGATATCCAAGACCAAAAACCAGTCTTATGCTGGATGCGAGGGCACCAAGTATTTCTCTCTTTTCCCTAAAGCAGGTTTCAAAAACAAAATGCTTCACTCTACCTGGCGCATCTTGTTTCCTACTTTGTGATGATTTTGACATGCAGCACAATTTCTTCGGTATTCCCACAGATATATTCATAAGGATGGATATAGAAGGAATATACTGCGAACGTGTCTGTTAATAGCACTGTGTGGACTCACTGGAATACGGAATGTCTGTCATATCAATCGACTTTGTGCCAAAATACCACCATGGACCTCGGAGGATTAATTAGATTAAAGCCAGACGTTTAATAGATGGGCCTCAAAGATTGTTGCCATGGCGATAAGCTTCTAATAGCTGATTTAATGACGAGTGTAGGAGTAGATGAGAAACAGGTTTGTTCCCTCTCGAGACTAGAGTTCGTAACCAGCCCAGGTGGGAACTGTTGTCACCAAAGGCTGTTGTATGTCACAGGTGAAATAAGCTGGTGGCTGTGTCTCTGAGGATTTGATATTGCAACAAAAAAATCACTGCTCATCCAGTGGGAATTCCTAAGGACAAAGTGTGTCATTTTGTGAAGCCTGTTTGTGTATGTTGAAGTGTCTGTTGGGGGAAAATATATCCTAATGGAGTGAAGGAGTCATGTTCTCTGCACTTACAGTTCGCACTAATATTTTTAAAACTTCATTTTGTTTTCCCAGTGACTTCTAAATTAATTTGTGTAATAAAGTAAAATAGAACCATAGAAGCCATAGAAAATTTACAGCTCAGAAACACGCTTTCTGGCCCTTCTTGTCTGTGCTGAACTATTTTTTTTGTCTAGTCTCACTGACCTGCACTTGGACCTCGACACCCCTCTCATCCACGTACCTGTCCAAGTTTTTTTTTAAATATTAAAAGTGACCGTGCATTTACCACTTTATCCGGCAGCTCATTCCACACTCCCACTGCTCTCTGTATGAAGAAGCCCCCCACTAATATTCCCTTTAAACTTTTCTCCTTTCCCCTTAACCCATGCCCTCTTTTTTTTCTTCCCTAGCCTCAGTGGAAAAAGCCTGCTTGCATTCATTCTATCTATACCCATCAAAATCTTATACACCTCTGTCAAATCTCCCCTCATTCTTCTACACTTCAGGGAATAAAGTCCTAACCTATTCAATCTCTCTGTAGCTCAGCTTCTCAAGTCCCGGCAACATCCTCGTGAACCTTCTCTGCACTCTTTTTCAACCTTATTTACATTCTCCCTGTAATTAGGTGACCAAAACTGAACACAATACTCTAAATTTGGCCTCACCAATGCCTTACCATAAATGTAATATATATAACAATTTTTTTCACAAAGACTAATTTTTACGCCTCCAATCTATCTGTCCCATTCCATCATTTCTCCCAGGTTTCTAGAGTGAGGATGGTTACTCTCCAACTAGTTATGAGGACATGATGTAGAGATGCCAGCGTTGAACTGGGGTGCACATAGTAAGAAGTCTGACAACATCAGGTTCAAGTCCATTCAGTTTATTTGATAGTAATCCCACAATCTTTCGGAAATAATGTTCCTTTGTCAAGTGTGTGGAAGATTAAAATCTTCCACACACCTGACGAAGGAACACCGTGTCCAAGCGCTTGTTGGATTACTATCAAATAAACTGGTTGGATTTGAACCTGGTGTTGTGAGACTTCTTACTCTAGTTATGAGGACAGACAGACGCCAGAATTTTCAGCACTGGCAGAAGTTGAACCCCTTATTCAGCTGGATTTATGCCAACATTGCTTTGCATTTTTTCTATCAACTTGCTCGTTTAATAGCCATAATAATTTGATATTAGATGGGGCTAACCTCAAATTGACTCATGAGAGGGCACTTCAATTAATTCTTCTATTTGCATAAAATTATTAAAAGCACGTTGGGGTCACCCTGATGCATCACTTTTTGTGTGTTTTCAGGCGACTGGTTAGGAACCTTGATTGATGTCTCCGTAATGAAATGTGGTTTAAAGTTTGTTAATGGCACAAGTCAGCTTACATTAACACTCCGCTGAAGTTACAGTGAAAATCCCCTAGTTGCTACAATCCGGTGCCTATTTGGGTATACTGAAGGAGAACCTAGCATGGCCAATGCACCTAACCAGCATGTCTTTCAGACTGTGGGAGGAAACTCCCACGGAGACTGGGAGAAAGTGCAGAGTCCGCATAGACAGTGGCTCAAGCCAAGAATCGAACCCTAGTCACTGGCACTATCAGACAGCAATGCCAACCATGATACTCCCATTAGTGTTTACAGGATTAAAAAATCCTTTGGTTTCTTAAAAAGGAACATGAAACTTGTTTTGTGAGCAAGTTATAGTTTTAGAAAAAAAAATCTGGGAAAGAAATTGGATCATTGTGTTGATAAAATTAATTAGGTCCAGATTTTGGGTTTTGTGACCCAACTGAAATCTAACCTCTGATGTATTTATGAGCCATTTGGTAAGGAATTGACTTATACACAATTACATGACAGAAAACAGGGATTTGAGGTGGATTTCAGGGCATCATCGTTGACTTCAGCTAATGGATAAATCAAATTGAAGAAATGTGATGGATGGATTCGTTTTTTAAAATATAGATTGATGGTGGCTATGGCATAAATTCAAACATATTATTGAAGACACTGCATGCTGGAGAAAGAAGGGAGAGAATGAATTCAACCTGTAGTAGTATTTTAATTTTCTTCTTCATTCATGGGACATGGGTGTTGCTGGCTGACCAGCATTTATTGCCCATTCCCTAATTGCCCGAGGGTAGTTGAGAGTCAACCACATTGCCATGGCTGTGGAATTATCTAGGTCAGATCAGGTAAGGACCACAGATTTCCTTCCTGAAAGGACATAAAGTGAACCAGATGGGTTTTCTAACAATCAACAATAGTTTCATGGCCATCAGTAGATTTTTATTCCATAAAGTTTTTAGAATTCAAATTCCACCATCTGCCATGGCGGATTCATAGAAAAGAATCATCAAATCCCTACAGTGCAGAAGGAGGCCATTCAGCCCATTGATCTAGACTGACAACAATTCCCTATCCCTGTAACCCCATGCATTGACTCTGTTAGTCTCCCTGACATCAAGGGGCAATTTAGTGTAGCTAATCTGCATATCTTGGGAGTGTGGCAGGAAACTGGAGCATCCAGAAGATACCCATGCAGACACAGAATGTGACAGTCACGAAAGGCTGCAGTTGAATTTGGGTCCCTAGGGCTGTGAGGTAGCAGTACCAGCCACTGTGCCAACATGTTGCCCATGTCCCCAGATCATTAGTTTCTGGATTAATTGTTTAACAGTAATACCACTAAGCCATCGCCTCTCCTTCATATGTTATTAAATGTGCTCTGAGCTATTTAATCATCTATAACCGTCTGCAGAGGCCAGGCCATGTGGCTTCCTGCCTCCTCCATTGTTTGTAATGCAGTTTTCCTCTTAGCTTGGCATTAACTTTAGCCAACCACATTGATTCTGTGGACAGGTCAACTTTGTGCATTTTTTTTCCCCTGTTGAACTATTGACTGGTTTGTTTTTAACTCTGGTGGTTGATCTACTTGACTGCACTGAGGTCAGGCCCCAAAGTGGTGGGACATTTTTGTGATCGTCAGCAAACCGCTCGAAGCATTGATTGGCGCAAAGACATTATTGCCAGGAAAAGGTAAAGATTCAGGGCTGACAATCATTGCATAGGTTTTTTCAATTAATATTAAGTGTAAAATGCAGTTAACAAATTAATTATTCATGTTGGATAATTCAAGCTCAAAGTCAGGTAGAGAGTGGTCAGCAGCACAGATTTAAATGCCTTTTCTTTAAGGGGTGTTTCAATATTTATTTCAACTTGTGTTTTAAAATGAGGAATGGGTTAGTTTTGGACAGTGTTGCAACATGCATTTCCCCTCCTGCAGAGCACTAAATGTATCCTGAAACCAAAATGTATCAATAGTACCATAGACTACCTAATTGGTTAATTTAGTTAAGACTTGCTATGTTAACCATGAAGATTACCTAATTGGTTAATTTAATTAAGACTTGCTATATTAAACATGTGACTGTGCCAAGTTTTAAAAGAGAATGCTGCACTGAGAATGATGAATGCAACCATTCTGAGGGAAGAGGATTGCACATGTCAGTCATGAATGATGCTTGAACTAAAACTGATGTGGATATCTTTTTCTTTCCTAATAACTTGCTAGAGAAATATACTTATTGAGCCAGGGAATAAAATCTGTCTTGTCAAGGAGCCAAACTGACTGGTCAGTTATCAAGTGTCCTGGAAAATGACACTTGCATTGAGTATTAGATTATGTATTGGATTACTTAGCGGTCATACAGAATCAGACTGGCTCCAATGTCTTAACATGCCTGTGCTTGGACAAGCTCAATCATGAAGAATACCGCCCCCCCACCCCCTCCCTCAAATGAGAACAGTTATTAGTTTTGAGGCATCGTAAGGTATAAATTTGTGCCTTGCCTTGGAAGACAGCAGATAACAGAACTGGATGCAAACTTGTTCCCTTAATTGTGTGGGTCAGTTTGGTGTTGCCGTCAGGCTGTCGCTTACACTTTTGATCTCTAAGTTTGTATAGGAAGCAATATCTTTTGCCCAAATCGAGGAAACCATCCCTATCTGTGTCTGTGCTTTTTGCCTACTTTATTGTATGTTGCAGTTTATAAATTAAAATGTATGCAGTTTAATGTAACTGTTCATAATGTCCCACAGTGTACTGAACAACTGCTTTTATTTTCACATATGATAGGACATGACTCACATTGTGAGTTCTTGACCCTTAGATGAACTTTGAGAGTATGATTGCAGCCTATGCAAAATTGTAATGACAGAATTTGTACAGAGTCGAGATCAACAAAGCTATGTGGGGTGAAGGACATCCCAGAAGGCTGAAAAATGACTAAAGTGCTATGATAATGGTAAACTTGTGCAGGGGCAAATGGTTGGTGAATACAGTTTGCAGAATCTCCTAGCAGCATGGCAGTTTACTTTTGATTATCATGCATGTGAAGGAAAATTGGAAGAAGACCCACATGTCCTTTAAACCAAACTCAGTCTTGATTAATGTGACAGTGTTATAATAGCTTACAGACAAAGATTAAAAATCAAAAGGATATATCTATTTTCTTTCTAACAGATGTCCAAGGACCCTGGATTGTTATAAATATTGTGCTAAATTGGTATAAAGGAGGTGCAGAAACAGAGACCTGGGGAAGTACATAGCAAATCTTCAAAGATAACAGCAGGTTGAGAAGGCTGTTTAAAAAGGCAAATGAGGTCCTTTGCTTAATAAAAAAGCTACATGGAGTACAAAAGCGATGCTAAACCTTCATAAATGACTCGTTAGGCCTCAGCTAGAATACATGTGGGCAGTAGAATTCTTAGCAAGGATATCAAAGCTATGCAAAAACTACGGAAATGATGACAGAAATTTGAGACATCAGTTATGTGGAGAGATTAAAACGCAGGGAAGGTTAAGGGGAGATTTGATTGAGCCATTTAGAATCATGAATGTTTTTGATAAAATAAATAAGGAGAAACTGTGCCAGAGGTGGGAGGATCGGTAACTGTAGAGCACGGATCTCCAAAGCAAAATTAGAGATGACATGAAGGAAAGTGTATTTATTGGGTGAGTTCTCATGAATTTGAATATGCTGACTTTAAAGGATAATTCAGTAGTGACGTTTAACAGGAATTGGATCGATAGTTGAAGGGGAATATTTTGTAAGGTACTGGGGAAAGAACAGGAGAATCTGAATATCATTACATTTTGTGTGGTGGCTATTTTGGAATATTTATAATGTTCTGATTGCCAGACTACTGGAAAGACATGGGAGTTTTAGAGGGACTGCAAAGAAGGTTCACTAGGATGTTGCTTGGACTTGAGGGTGTTGGCTATGAGGAGACATCGAATAAGCTAGAATTGTTTTCCCTGGAAAGACAGAAGCTGAGGATAGATCTGATAGAGGTCTACAATTATAAGAGGCATAGACAGGTGGATAGTCAAAGGCTTTTTCCCAGGGTGGTGGTGTCAATGACAAGGGGGGCATAGGTTCAAGGTGAAAAGGGGAAAGTTTAAAGGAGATAATGTGGGGAAAGTTTTTCACGCAGAGAATGGTGGATACCTGGAACATGCTGCCGGAGGAGGTGGCGGAAGCAGGCATGTCAGCAACATTTAAGAGACATCTGGATGGGTATATGAATAGGGAGGGCAGAAAGTTCTTTTCTGTCATGGGCTTGGAGGGGCCAAGGGCCTTTTCCTGTGTGTAATTTTCTTGCAGATTTCTTATGAATAAAATATAGAGGGTTGGAGCTAATTGGATAGTTAATTCAATAGACATCTGATAGAACAAATTGCATATAAAATGTGTTGAGTGTTGTAAAGGTCTTCATAGTCAATGGGTTACCTGTGAAATGTAGTTACTTGTTTTGTAGGAAAATATGGCAATCAATGCACAGAGGGAGGTTCTGCAAATAACAGTGAAATAAATGACCAGATAATCTGTTTAATGCTGTAGATTGAAGTGTACATATTTCTGAGGCTGTCAGAGTAATTGCTTTTCAGAACCAAATACTGTGAATGCTGGAAATCTGAAATTGAAACGATGTGCCCTGTATAAGTCTCCTTATCTGAGGAAAGATGTTCTTACTGTGCAACAAAAGTTTACAGACTGATACCTGGGATTGTGGGACTGTCGCGTGAAAGATTGAGTCAGTTGGGATTTTATTTGCTGGAATTTAGAAGAATGATGAGGATTGCATAGAAACTTGTAAAATTCCAACAGGGTCAATATAGGAAGGGTGTTCTTGATGGTAGAGTGTGTCCAGAACCAGGGATCACTGTCTAACAATACAGGGTTAACCTTTTGCGACTGAGATGAGAAGAAATTTCTTTATCCAGGGAGTGGTGAGTCTGGAGAATTCACTACCACAGAAAACAGTTGAAGCCAAAATATTGCATGTTTTCAAGAAGGAGCTAGATATAGCCCTTAGGGCTGAAGGGATCAAAGGATATTCTGGTGGGGGGAAAGGGGCATGGGAAGTGATAAGCCATGATCACAACGAATGGTGGAGCAAGCTCGAAGGGCTGAAAGGCCTACTCCTATTTTGAGCGTTTCTGTGAAATATAAGCAAAAAACCTGGGCAGCATTTGCAGCGAGACTTGATGTTTCAGGTTGAAGACTTTTTTTTAACATTTCTACTTTCAGTTCTGAAAAAAGGTGAATGTAAGTGGAAGAAGGCAGGAAGAACAAAGAAGGAGGCCTGTGACAGGGTAGAGGAGGTCAGGCTAGATTAAATAGAAAAGGTTTTCTGACGCAACAGCCAAAGAGGGTGGCCTTGGACAGAGTAACGAAGCAAGGATTCTGTAGTTAAGCCTTAAATTGGTGCATAAAAACCATCTGAATGCAACCTGAGAGACAAAGAAGGATTATAACAAGTGACCCAGCTAAAATCAATGCAAAGAAAAACACAGATAAAGATGAAGGCAAGCTCTGTGATCTACAGTAGTTGAACTCCTTTAGAAGGCTGTAAAGTATTGAGTCAAAAGATAAGGTGATGTCCCTCAAGCGTGCATCAGACATCATTGGGATACTTTAACAGGCCGTGGACAGAAATGGATACAGTATATTAAACTGGGGGAAGCACAAGTAAATTGCTGTTTCACGTAGATATGTTTGGGGCCTTGCATGAAAAGATGGTGAAGAGAATGCCAAGAATGTTGGGAGTGACTGAGAGGTGTCATGCAGGGGATGGTCCTGACTGATTGCAATAAGGGGAGGGTAGGGGGAGATGCATTTGGTGATTGCATCATGCTTGAGATGGAAGAAATGAGGAAAGATAATCCACTGAATAGAGGCTAGTGGAGTAGGATGGGAGGATAAGAGGAACTCCAATATGGTCTGGGAGGTGAGAAAGATTGAGAACACAGGTGAGTTGGACATGGAGAGGTCTGTCAACTACACTGGTTAGGAATCCTCAATTAAGGAAAAGGAGGATATTGTCAAGCTGGTGTGGTGGGTTGCATCATCAGAACAGAAGTAAAGAGCTGGAGAAACTGGGAAAGTGGAATGCAGTTCTTTAAGCACAGTGTGAGGAAGAGAAATTGAGGAACAAATCCTTTGCTTATCTTCAAGTAATGCCATGGGATCTTTCCATGTTCCAAAAACAGTCAGGTAAGACCTTGGCTTAAGAGTTTATCTAAGCGAGAACATCTCTGACAATGCAACATTGCCTCACTATTTCACTGAAGAATTGGTAAAATTTGTGCTCAAGTCTCTGGGGTGGAACTCTTGATCTGCCTCTGAGACGGGAATACCAACACTGAACCATGTTGATCATAGATAGACATAGCCTTTGTTGTTTTTGATTGTCTCTACTGACTGTCTGTGGAATCACTCGTCACATAGCACAGCCTCAGAAGTATTGGCCGGAATGTTACCACTGTTCACACCAGCGGGATCTTCCCAACCTGCTGCAGTGAACAGCGATTTGGCTGGGTGCCAAATTCTCTGCCCTTGGTACAGCAGAAGTGAGGCATGAACAGGCCAGAAAGATCACACCTCCCACTCCCTTTTGTCCCTTGAAAAAATGAAATCCACAATAGCCGTTAAGAAATTCTTAACCTGACATTCTTGACCGTTTTAGGTTGTGATATTTGTAGCATAATATATTTGCATTGGTAATTTCTGACTTAACTTATGATGTGGAGTTGCTGCCTTTGGACTGGGATGGGCACAGTAAGAAGTCTCAATACTATTTGTGCCAGAAACTCCATTTACAATTTATCATTAATAACTGTGGCTGTAGCTTCACATTTAGTTGATTTCCTGTCAGCTTACTGGATAAATCTACTGTGGGTGTGCGTGAATAGAAGATACAAATAAAGCATTCCCTCCACATTTTTATTCCTCAATCAATATTGCATTGAGAAAGGTGATTGCAATTTTTTCCTATGCAAAAAATATCTATTTGTGAATAGTTTCCAAAGGTTGACATAAGGTCTTAATTT
This sequence comes from Sphyrna mokarran, assembly GCA_024679065.1. Classification (NCBI taxonomy): domain Eukaryota; kingdom Metazoa; phylum Chordata; class Chondrichthyes; order Carcharhiniformes; family Carcharhinidae; genus Sphyrna; species Sphyrna mokarran. The sequence goes on along the minus strand of JAGIQG010000023.1, from coordinate 18,463,730 downwards.
GCTTTTGTGGGCAGGTTCTTAAGGCTGATATTACACATCAGAATTGTAAGGCTCATGCATATTGCTAGAACACTCTGGAGAATATATTCACAAAAGAAAGGTAAATTTCTGCAGCTAATTTGATTAAAAAAATAGGAGTATAATCAGTTAGTGCCAGTGATTATTCACGGATTCTGGGGAATTATTCATCAGTTCAACTAAAGTTCGCATACTAGGCTAAGAAGTGATTACTTGATGAGATGAAATTGTTGATTTGGATTTTATAATTAGTGTGCAAGAAAACTGTAATTAATGTTAGTTCAACGTAAAATGATTTTTTTTTTCAAAATCCTACCAATGGTGACAAATTGTTAGATGACTTTTTGACTTAAAACATGTGAACCTTCATTGGCTGAAGATATATTACAATATTGTATTGAGTCAGTATCACTTGTTGGTAAAACATTGTGAAAATGATGTGGAGTTGCCGGCTTTAGACTGGGGTGGGCGCAGTAGGGAGTCTCTCAGTACCAGGTTGAAGTCCGACAGGTTTATTTGGGAACCCGAGTTTTCAGAGCATTGCTCTGAAAGCTCGTGATGAAGGAGCAGTGCTCTGAAAGTTCCTGATTCCAAATAAACCTGTGGGATTTTAACTTGTTGTCATGAGAGTTCTAATCATCAAAGTGGCCAGAGGGAAATTGGTTGATTTAATGTGGAAACATTTAACCATAACTAACTCCTCATGTTTCCTGGCAGAAAAGTCACAAGATGGGAAGGCCACTTTGCCCCTTTGAATGATCTTCTGATCAACCTCCTGGCACTGTACACATTCCTTCCATTGATCATCCCTTTTTGAAGAAATCTTCTACAGAAATTACAGTTTGATGCAATGAATGCCATTGTTAGCACTTAATATATAATGATTGTAATTTCTCATGCAAAGATGTGTTAAGTCACATCAAGGTACTTTCATTTATTGCTTACCAAGAAGCTGCGCACGGTTTATTCAGGTAATTGAATTAATTTTACAGTAACAAGGGCTACACGCAAGGGGATAATTGTTGCTGCCACTTTCATAGTGCATTTAAGTGTTTGTCACGTACTGTACAAATACTCTGGTTAGTATTTACCTGGTTAGAATTCAATGCTGCATACTTCTTTGTTCGTAGTAGCATCAGTAAATTTCTTTTGCTATTAAGAACCATAAATCCAACACATTTTGGTATGCAGGATGTTTATAACATTGGAAGAATTGAGGAGTACATATTTAAAGCTTCAATCATCATTTTGTGTTAGACAGCAATTGCTGTCTTTATGATACCTATTCAGTAAATACAAGTGAGTGATTATACATCAAACAATTTGGTAAACATTGCGATCACCTTGCCTGTTGTATTCATTCCAGGCAATTCTACCTCTTTAGTTATAAATTCTAATTTAATGGATACATAAAATCAGCTTTTCATTACATATTTGGTAACATCAATTCTCCTTGCATAACTTGATATGATTCACCTGTGTACAGATTCTCATATGTAATCTTCATTTTTAAAGTGTACCCAACCTATCCTCTTGCTGCATTCAGATTATAACCTGCTTGCATGAGAAATAAAGTTCTGCTCATCCTGAAACCAAACATAATTGCAATTTGGTTAGATGTTTTTGTGCAACTCCAGATATTAATGTATTAAATAATTCCTCAATTGATAGAATTACACTTTTCATCTGGCTCAGAATTACATCAATTTCATATATAGCTTGTGATAGCCAGAATGAAGGGCGTTGAATGTTACAGAATAGCCATATTAGGCCAGTTATCATAGAGATTTGCAGCATGGAAACAGTTTGACCCAACTTGCCCATGCCACCCTTTTTATTAAACCCCAAAGCCCGCACTTGACCCATATCCCACTATACCCATCTTACCCATGTAACTGCCTAAATGCTTTTTAAAAGACAAAATTTTACTCCCCGCCCCCAACTACTATCTCTGGCAGCTTGTTCCAAATATCCACTGCCATCTGTGTGAAAAAATTGTCCCTTTGGACACTTTGGTATCTCTCCCTTTGCACCTTAAACCTATGCCCTCTAGTTTTAATCTCCTCTACCTTTGGGAAAAGATATTGACTATGTAGCCTAACTGTGCCACTCATTAGTTTGTAGACCTCTATAAGATCACCCCTCAGCGTCCTATGCTGCAGAGGAAAAAGTCCCAATTTATTCAGCCTCTCCTTATAACTCAAGCCATCAAGTCCCAGTAGCATCCTAGTAAATCTTTTCCACACTAGTTTAATGATATCCTTGCTATAATAGGTTTCCATAATATCGTTCAGCACGTTGGCTGAGAGTTTTTACTACCTCACTCTGCGAGCTCCCATTCCAGGACGGGCAAGGTGGTAAAACTCTGGCCACTGTCTCCATTTCTGAATGAATCCAGAGCACTGTGGCACAGAGGAATGAGAATGAGATCTACTCCCATTCTCTTTTCCCATATCTTAACATCATCCTATGCTTGCTCTCACACCCACTTTTGTTTGCTTTTGCGCTGGTGTTCTCGCTCTCGTGCTTATTGATTTCCGACCAGAAAATCAAGATCTCCTCTTGACCTGGAAGACATAACTCTATGCTATATGCATCAGATCATGTTACCTGAAGTTGTGGCTTCTGCCCCTGTGGGAGAGGATGTCCTATCTCCACTGGGTATTCAGAGGCTTGGCACCAGCCATTGGAAGCACTGGGCAATGCAGTAGTCTCCAGCCTGTGGAAACCCCATCATCGGTTATACTGCTATACCAATAATAGATTCTTCATTAAAATTTAAATTTTAAGGCAGGTGAAATCCAAATAATTTTGTAAAATTTATAGAGGTGATTATTTTCTTCCTGTTACTTTGAATAATATGACTTGAATTCTAGCTTTGTTTCTGCCTTTATTTTGACTATCTAGATTATCAATTCAGTAAAATAGATCCATAATCGAGAAATCGATCACTTGTCACTGAGTAAATGTATCATAGAATACAGTTCTGAACTTTCGGATGAGGGAGGTTCTGGATTTTGGAGTTTTAGCAGAAATAATTTGATTAGATTCTTTAAAGTAAGAGTTTTCAAATTCACACACCAACTAATATCTTAAAATTTATAACCCAAATTGGGGCATTTTCTTACTTGAAGAATGTTTAGTGCTTGGATGCAGCGTAATTGAAATCAAAATCCTGAAACACGGAAGAGGTAAAAGGATCATGAATCTCACTCTGTAGCATGATTGTATGAGCCTATGAAAGTTGACAAGACTGTACTTGACTGTGATGCTTCAATTTGGGGAGGCATAGTGCTCACAGCACCAGGGAACCTGGGTTCAATTCCTGGGTTGATGACTGTCTGCCTGTATGGAGTTTTCACATTCTTCCCTTACTTCCGTGGATTTCCTCCAGATGCTCTGATCTCCTCCCAGAGTGCAAAGATGCATGGGTTAGGTTGATTGACCCTAGTCTCGGAGGGATGAGCAGAGTAAATATGTGTGGTTACAGGGATATGATGCTGTTCATGCAGGCTCAATGGGCTGAATAGCCTCCTTCTGTACTGTAGTGATGCTATGATTCAATTCTTGGTTAACCAGTGTCATATTCGAAGGTTTATAAATGAAGGATGACAATTTGGGCTAATTATTGTGGAGTAATTATTTTAGCTTGGTTTTTGTTCATGATCTCTGTAAGTGAGTCACTAATCTCGGGGGAGGTGAAGTAAAGGCAGAAAATTTAATGTAAACATAACATTTGCAGAGAAAAAATGCCTTAATTTGGACCATAAATTTGAAGGTATAAATTTATGTATGAATTTGAAAACTTAATTTTCAAATGGCCTCATCAGATGTTTCCTGCTAATAACATGCTCCATAACCTGCTCAATGTATACCTTGGCAGTGATGACATAGTGACACAGTGGTTAGCGCTGCTGCCTTAGTGTTGGAATCCCGGGTTTGATTCCCAGCTTGAGTCACTGTCTGTGCAGAGTCTGCACATTCTCCCTGTGTCTGTGTGGGTTTTCTTCAGGTGCTCTGCTTTCCCCCCAACAGCCTGAAAGATGTGCTGGTTGGGTGCACGGCCATACTAAATTCTCACTCAGTGTTTCCGAACAGGTATCAGGGTATGGCGCCTAGGGTATTTTCACAGTAACTTCATTGCAGTGTTAGTGTAAGCCTACTTGCAATACCAATAAATAAACTTTTAAGCATGCACATAAAAGAAGTTTCTTGTTTGTTTTCTCACAGATTCGTGTAGATGGACCTCCCAATGGTGGTGGTCACTACGAGACGGTCCACGTAATGGCAGATGGGCGAATGATTCTCAGAGATATGGGCTTCTCCACAGATCAGCAGTATCTATACGTTATGTCGGAGCGACAGGTAATTGAACCGGTGTTACCTTTTGTAGAGATTATCTGGGAGTGATTTGACTGTGGTTTTTGCAGTTGCTAACTGCACACAATAGTCATAGACACTGGCAGCTATTGATTGCACATCTGATAACAGACCTGGCATTAGAGACAATTATGAAGGAATTATTGAGAATGATTTAATGAAATACTGCAGATTAAGCTTTCAACTCTGAACATTAATTAGAGCAGAATTATTGCAGCACAGTGGTTAACACTGCTGCCTCACAGCGCCAGGGACCCTGTTCAATTCCCAACCTGGATCACTGTCTGTGTGGAATCTGCATGTTCCCCCATGCCTGCATGGGTTTCCTCCGGGTACTCCGATTTCCTCAGATTTTCCAAAGATGTGCATGCAGGTTAGATGGATTGACCATGCCAAATTCTCCCTCAGTGTACCAAACAGGCGCTGGAGTGTGGCGACGAGGGGATTTTCACAGTAACTTCATTGCAGTGTTCATGTAAACCTACTTGTGACACTAATAAATAAACTTTTAAAGCTTTATTGTCGTAATGTGCACAAGTTAGTGGCAAAGCTAAGCAAAGGCAGGTGAATGCCACACTCCGGCGTCTGTTCTGGTCAATCCACCTAACCAGCACGGCTTTCAGAATGTGGGAGGAAACCGGACCACGCGGAGGAAACCCATGCAGACATGGGGAGAACGTGCAAACTCCACACAGACAGTGACTCCGACTGGGAATCAAACTCGGGTCTCTCGCACTGTGAACCAGCAGTGCAAACTATTGTGCTGCCATGCACAAAGTGACAGAAAGTGGGAAGGAAAGGCTTACTGGTGCTATTGTGCTCAGCAAGCACATAAACATGGTAAGAGCTGAGCAGATTCATCTTAATAACCCTGGTTACGTCATTCACCTTTTCCCTAGATTGCAGCTTGGACCTTAATGGAACTCTGCACTAATTAACCTGATTTATTTTTTCCCGATACTGTTCAAGAAAGCAGCTCACCACCACCGTTTCAAGAGCAATTGGAGATGGGGAATAAATGGGGTAAAATAAGGATGTGTACATAATATATGGGGCAGAATTATATGTCTTTCCCATCCTAAGATAGGGGGTAAGCGTAAAACTAAATTAATGGTAATCTCTCCCAGGAACCCATCAGCCCAAATCCAGACACAATTTCACACTTGGGCAGGTAGAGTCTAGGATCAGAAACCCACTCATTCACCTAATTAAGGTTCTTAAGTGGCCACTTAATGACCATATCCTGGCCAGCCTTAGTTTTTATGCTGGCAGAAGGTGGGAAAGTGACATTTGCACTTCTCCCCATTCTCGGAAGGGAAGGGGAATGTCTTACTCTGAAAGCACCCCGGCCCCAGGCATCCCTGATCTTCCTGCTCCCAAGACACTTCAAAGGCCCCAGGACATAGTCTCAGGTAGAATGCTGCATTACTGTTTCTGGCCACTGCAGAACTGTGCATGGCCACACTGAAGGGCTATCAGCCAGACTGGCCGACCGTTCTCACAGGTGGGACTTCCTTCCAAAGGTGGACAGAAGTCCTGCCCAATGCCAGTTGATGCTCAAGTGAGTGTTAAATGGCAGCGGGAGCACCAGAGTTAGTGATTGTATGTGGGCAGCAAGGTGGCATGGTGGTTAGCACCGCTGCTTCACAGCATCAGGAACCCACGTTCGATTCTTGGCTTGGATTGCTGTGCAGAGTCTGCACGTTCTACCCATGTCTGCGTGGGTTTCCTCTGGGTGCTCTCATGTGGCGACTAGGTACACCAAGGAAGAATTTAGATGGTCAATGCACCTAACCAGGACATCATGCAGACTGTGGGATGAACCTGGAGGAAACCCACACAAACACGGGGAGAGCATGCAGATTCCGCACAGAACCGAACCCGGGTCCCTGGTGCTGTGAGGCAGCAGTGCTTGCCGCTGTGCTGCCCAACACAGCTGGTTTCTCTTGCTTGCTTATCCAGCTGAGATCAAAACATACTTTTGGTTTTAATGCTCAAGAGAATAACAAATAAAAACATATGCAAAGAGAAATAAAACTGGATCAGATGCATAATGATGAGGATGAATAGTTATAGCACTGTTCAATGGAAAAATGTTCTTTGAGGCCTGATTCTCTTTGTAATTAAAATGTTCAGTTGATAAATTTTTGGTGTGCATATAATCTACAATATGTCTATACATATTGCATGCTTCATACGGAGCTTGCATTTAATATGAAACCGCAGTTAATATTGTGATATTTTATGGAGAGATGAAAGACAGCAAAGACTCCTTTATCTGTTGTTTCTACATAAACACCAAACCTTCTGCATGTGAAGTCAGACTAAGCAGTAGTGTTAAAGTACAACACTGTATGCTTTGGCCTCCTTAATTTTTAAAACAAATACTCTTTCAGGCTGAGTGGGTATCACTGGCAAAGGGCAGCATTTGTTGTCCATCCCTAATTGCCCTCAAATTGAGTAACTTGCTAGGCCATTTCAAAGGGTAGTTAGAGTCAACTACATTGCTATGGATCTGGAGCTGTGCGTAGGCCAAATCGGATAAGGACAGCAGATTTCTGTTCATTTGTGAACCAGATGGGTTTTCATAACAGTCAACGCTGGCCTCATGAGCGCCTTTTATTGAGATTAGCTTCGAGTTCTGAATTTTATGAATTGAATTTAAATTCCATCAGCTGCCGTGGTGGGATTTGAACCCATGGCTGCAGAGAATAGCCTGGGCCTCTGGAATAGTAGTCCAGTGACATTACCACGACTTTCAAAGGAGAATAGAACAGACCCAGGCACGGATGTATTTGCCTCGAGGTTATGCGGTGAAACTTCAGTAGACTGATTTGATTTGATTTATGATTGTCATGTTTCTTGTGCACTCTACAGACAAAACACATCATTCACAGAGTACATAATGGAGATGGGAAGGAGAGGATGCAGAATGTAGTGTTGCAGTTACAGTGAAGATTAGTTTAATTTTTGTTAGGTCCATTCAGATTTCTGATGGCAGCAGAGAAGAATTCCTGGGATGAGGGGATTATGAGAAAAGATTGAGTGCCTTTCAGCTGAGAAGAATGAGAGGTGACCTCATTGAAATGGGCAAAATTCTTAAAGGGATTTCTAGGGAATCTGGACAGTGGGTCCCAATCTCAAAATATAGTGTCATTGATAAGAAATTTTTTCACTTGGAAGTTTGCAGATATCAAGCTCCTGATGGCCAGTTATTGCAGTCAGAAACCAGTTTTCGCTGAGTTATGAGTATATTCACAAGTATTTTCTTTTCATTCATTCATGGGACATGAGCATTGCTGGCTGGCCAGCATTTATTCCTGTCCTTAACTTGCCCTTGAGTGGCAATTGAAAGTTAACCATGTTGCTATGGGTCTGAAGTCATATGTAGACCAGACCAGGTAAGGACAGCAGACTTCCTTTCCTAAAGGACACCAATAAACCAGATGGGTTTTTCTGACAATCAGCAATGGTTTCATGGTCATCAGTAGATTATAATTTCCAGATTTTTTTATCAAATCCAAATTCCACCAGCGACTGTAGTGGGATTCGAATGCAAGTTTCCAGAACTCCTGGATTAATAATCTAGCAATAATACCACAAGGCTATCGCTTCCCAATTCTATTATATCTCACTAGCTCTTAGCTCTTCTCCTCCTCAGTGTTAATACGTGTGTCTTTTCATGTATTTAAGCAATTACCTTCGCAGTGCCCTCCACCAATATATAGTTAACCTGAACTTACACAGTTAAGTGGATGCTCATGGAGTTTTAGATACTATGGGAATTAAGAGGTCCACAGGGCAGTATGGTAGCAAAGTAGTTAACCAGGTTCAGTTTTGGCCTTGGCTGTCTGCTTCTATTATAAAATCATTAGATAGAGAAGCAGAATTAAGCCACTCGGCCCATTCAATCATGGCTGATTTTCTCATCCCCGTTCTTTTATCTTTTCCCCATAATCCTGATCCCTTTATTAATCAAGATCCTATCCATCTCTGTCTTAAAGACACTCAGTGACCTGGCCTCCACAGCCTTCTGTGGCAAAGAGTTCCAGATGTTCAGCACTTTCTGGCTGAAGAAATTCCTCTTGGTATCTGCTTTAAAGAATTGTCCCTTTTCGCCTGAGGTTGTGCCCTCGAGTTCCAGTTTTTTCTAGTAGTGGAAACATCCTCCCTGTATCCACTTTATCCAGGCCTCGCAGTATCCTGTAAGTTTCAATAAGATCCCCCCTCTTTCTGAACTCCAATGAGTACAGACTCAGAGTCCTCAATAGTTCCTCCTATGACAAGCTCTTTATTTCCAGGGATCATTCTTGTGAACCTCCCCTGGACCCTTTCCAAGGCCAGCACATCTATCTGCTGCTATCTGAGCAGTTTTTCGGGGTCCAAAACTGCTCATAATATTCCAAATGGGATCTGACAAAAGCCTTATACAGTCTCAGAAGTACATTCCTGCTGTTGTATTCTAGTCCCCTCGACATGAATGCTAACATTGCATTGCCTTCCTGACTGCTAATTGAACCTGCACATTAACCTTGACAAAATCTTGAACAAGGACTCTCAAGTCTCTTTGTGTTTCTGATTTCCCCATTTAGAAAATAGTCTGTCTCCATTCCTCCTTCCGAACTGCATAACCTCTCTCTTTTTCTGCATTGTATTCCATCTGCCACTTCTTTGCCCACTCTCACAACCTGCCAAGTCCTTCTGCAGCCCCCTGCTTCCTCAATAGTACTTGTCCCTTTACATATCTTTGTATCATCTGCAAACTTAGCAATAGTGCCTTCAGTTCCTCCTTTCAAATCGTTAGTTTATGTTGTGAAAAGCTGTGATACCAGCACTTACCCCTGAGGTACACCACTAGTTACTGATTAAAAAAGAATCTTTATCCCCATTCTCTGCCTTCTGCCAGTCAGCCAATCTTCTATCCATGCCAAGATCTTACTTTTAACACCATGGCTCTTAAATAGTCTATGTGGCATCTTGTCAAAGGCCTTCTGAAAATCTAAATAAATCATGTCCACTGGTTCTCCTTTATCTCACTTCCTTATTACCTCCAGTAGTTTGCACGTTCTCCTCGTGCCAGTATGGTGCTCAAATTTCCTCCAGCAGTCCAAAAATGTGCAGATTAAATGAATTGGCCATGCTGAATTGCCCTTGGTGTCCGAAGATGTCTAGGTTAGATGGATTATCCATGATAAATGTGTGGGCTTACAGGGATAGAGTTGGGGAAAAGGTCTTGAGTAAGGTGCTATGTTAGAGTTGGCGATGGGTCAAATGGCCACCTTCTGCACTGTGGTGAACCCATGAAAATATGGATAGTTGAAGTCGAAAATCACGACCATATTGATTGTCAGATCCTGCTTGAAAAGCTGAATCCTTATTCCTGCAGCTCTCTTGTGTTTCTCGTAATACATGTTGATGTGTTCTTACCGTTTTCAGTCATTCCTCCTCAATATTTACAGGTGTTTCCAATTTAAACTTGTCATCGCTACAACTGTGAATCATCTTTTTACCTACCCTGCCTATTTCAATATTGGTGATGTTCTGAACAATGGGCCTCTCAGCTAGATTTCTCTCTTGTTAGAAAAAAAAAATGAGAGGCCATCAATAATATAGATATCTCCCTTCGCAGAATTTTGAATTATGACATTCCAGTACAATGCCCTTTCTCCTTAAGCTCCTAATCTTGGGTTGGCAGACGCTACAGAGTTTTAAAAAAAAATTAACACTCAATTCTTGGAGTAAGAATAGAAGAATGTTAAAAATGTACACGGGTCCATCAGAAAAATGTACACGGGTCCATCAGAAAAATGTACACGGGTCCATCAGAAAAATGTACACGGGTCCATCAGAAAAATGTACACGGGTCCATCAGAATCTCAACATTAAAAAAAACAAAGTTCTGTTTTTGAACTATCCCATTGCGTTTTCAGAATTATTTGTCATTGTGCCAGCTATTTCATTTGCGAACAACATATTCTGATGTTTTATTGTCTTCATTTAAAAAAACACTCAAGACTAGCCCATAATAGCTATCCTCACTAGATTTCTATTCCATTTTCAGTGAAATTGAATGAAGCTGTTAATTTTAAAGGCTGCAGTAATTGCCAGTGGTATCTGCTGTAAATGTTTTTTGATATGCCATGATGAAATTTATTACAAAAAAGAGGCTAATTTGATGGCGTTGATGTACTGTAAACCAGTTATGGTCTTTGCAAGGGTTCTTGACTCTGTTTGCATAGTTAGGCGTTGTGCAGATTTGGGATTTTATGAGTGCAGCCTTTCACTCCTCTCAGCACCTCACTTCACCTATTTGCTGTAAAGTGGGGAATTTCCTCCTTAAATTCGTTTTTCCCGAATTGCAAGCACAGTCATGTGCACATGTACAAATGCGGTAATGTTTGAAAATTCTGTTTTGGGCATTTATTATGCAAGCGATACCTGTATCTGGGGTGGCACAGTGACAGATGGTTAGCATTGCTGCCTCACAGCTCTAGAAACTCAGGTCTGCTGTCTGTGCAGAGTCTCCGCACTCTCCCAGTGTCTGCGCAGATTTCGTCTGGGTGCTCCAGTTTCTTCCTGCAATCCAAAAGAGATGCTGGTTAGCTGAATTGATGATGTTACATTCTCCCTTGGTGTACAGGTGCTGGAGTGTGACGATGAGGGGATTTTCACAGTAACTTCATTAGTGTTAATGTAAGCTACTTATGGCAATAATAAACTTTAAACCTGTGTTATAGAAACACAGTGACTCAATTAATGTTTTTGTTTTAACAGGATCTTCTGTGGTAAAACATTACTGTTCAGCTTTTCCCTCTTTCTATACTCTAGTGCTCAAGGTGCCAATGTTTGCTGGAATAGCATTCCATTGGCATCTGAGAGCTCTTTAATTTTACTCAAAATGCTCACATTCATGCTTCGCCTTGGATAACAAGTGGAACCCACCATTGCTAAGCTTCTCCTCTCTGTGCGTTTCTACACATATATATTCCACCAGGACTTGTTTGAAAGTGGGAGGCCTGGTCTAAATTTTACCCTGGTCCTACGTTGAAATTATTTGTCACGCCTCCATCACAGCCATCGTCTAATTCAGCACAGACTGAGAATCGAACCTGTGACCATCTGCTTTGCATAACTGAGCACGATACAGGTACATTTATCCAACACAAACACAGAAAATGCTGGAAAATCTCAGCAGGTCTGACAGCGCCTGATGAAGGGTCGGCCAAACTTGAAATGTTAGCTCCATTCTGTCTCAGGTGCAGTCAGACCTGTTGAGATTTTCTAACATTTTCCACTTTTGTTTCAGATTCCAGCATCCACAGTAATTTGCTTTCATCTTAGGCGTATTTATCTATCAACTCCAGATCTGTTTTATAGCCAACTTGTATTTACTTCCACTTTTGTGCTAAAGCTTGCTTTCTATTTAAGAATCTTCAATCTTGTTGAAATAAACTCTCAATGCTGTTACCCACGTATACCAGTATGTTCTGCTTTGCTTCGTTTTATTGTGAAGAGAATTGAAACCATATGACCTGAGCAGCTCTTTTCCCCAGATAGAATTCACCGTGCTGATTTGAGTAATTCCCTTTCATCAAATGGTCTCCAAACTAGCTTCAGGCTGTTAAGTATGAGAGTATGTCAAGCAATCTCCATTAGAATTACTGTACCCTATCTGAACTGTGCATAGTCTTCAGCTGTCATTAATATGTCGAAACTGCTGCCTTTCCTATGTTTCTCAGTCGAAGCATGTCAGGCTGTACAGCGGGACTATCTGTGATCAAAAAAAAAATCATTGTTGAAGATGAAGGCCTGCATTTTCACTGAGCTGGAATAAACTGGCGGTTGTTTAAAAATGGTGGCTGGACCCCATTTTGAGGATTTCTGGCCTCATTCCCAACTGTCTGATTTTTCGGAGTGCCTTTAAGTGTATGTCTTGTTAGAAACCTGTGTTGGGCCAACCTGACTGGCTTGATTGTGGAGATAGGCATGTCCAATTGCTCTCTAATATTCATGATATAGATCCAGGTCTTTTAAGATTGTGATTCGCACTACCTCACCACACCCATCCCCTCCCCCTCCTACTTCAGGAGTAAAGGACTCTAGTCTATGTAAGAGGATCTTTTAAAAGGTCCTTCTCATTCTCCTATGCCAGGATTGGTCCTTCCACCCATTCTCATGACCCTTCATGTCGTCTGTGTCAAGCCAGCACACTTCTATATCCATTTGTGGAGTGGTAGATAGTGAAGAGGGGTGTTATAGTTTGCAGAGAGACTTGGACAAGTTGCAGAGCTGGGCCGAGAGGTGGCAAATGGAGTTTAATGTGGAAAAGTGTGAGGTAATGCACTATGGCAGGAATAATAAATGTGTAGAGTATAGGTCTAATGGTAGGATTCTTAATAGGGTTGATGAACAGAGCGATCTTGGTGTGTATGTGCATAGATCCCTGAAAGTAGGCAATCAAGTCGAGAAGGTTGTTAAGAAGGCATACGGAGTCTTAGCTTTTATTGGAAGGGGGATTGAATTTCGGAGCCGCAACGTCATGTTGCAACTGTACAAAACTCTAGTGCGGCCGCACTTGGAGTATTGTGTGCAGTTCTGGTCCCCACATTATAAGAAAGATGTGGAGGCATTGGAGAGGGTACAGAGGAGGTTTACCAGGATGTTGCCTGGTATGGAGGGCAGGTCTTATGAAGAGAGGCTGAGGGATTTGAGGTTGTTTTCGTTAGAAAGGAGGCGGCTAAGAGGGGACCTTATTGAAACATATAAGATGATTAGAGGTTTAGATAGGGTGGACAGTGATAGCCTTTTTCCTAGGATGGAGAAAGCTAGCACGAGGGGACACAGCTTTAAATTAAGGGGTGATAGTTATAGGACGGATATCAGAGGTAGGTTCTTTACCAAAGGGTGGTTCGGGAGTGGAATGCCCTGCCTGCAGCAGTTGTAGATGCGCCAAGTTTGGTGGCGTTTAAGAGGTTAGTTGATAAGTATATGGAAGAGAAGGGAATGGTTTAGTTTGGAGGGGCATTGCTTTTTATATTGGTCAGTGCAACATCGAAGGCCGAAGGGCCTGTTCTGCGCTGTAATGTTCTATGTTCTATTAATATGTACACTATCAAAAACCAATCTACCTTCTTGTATATGATGGTATATGTAAGATAAATGCTATAAAAAATGTAATTTGTTCATAACTTTCTCATTGAAAATATAATTTCACTAGAAGCCAATAAAAATGCCAATCATCAGACCCTTAAATATCAATATTAATAAATTACAAATCTTTGAAACTACTTAACTTGTGTAAACAAAGATTCTGAAATTGACAGCAAATTTCAGAGTCTGAGCTGTCAATTAAACAACTCTCTGGACAGTTGCATTCAAGCTTGTCTGATGGCTCAGACAGTCATTAGAATTCTAAAACACCTGCACTCCAGAAAAAAATGTTGTTTAATTGACAGCTCAGGCACTCTGAACTCTGTCTTCAATTTGGCAATGTTTGTTTGCGTAAGTTGATTCCGAGGGTTTGTGGTTTTTATTATTGATACTTTAAGATGATTGACATTGAGCAGTGAAATGACTCTTTCCAACACTGAAGAAAATTGAATGAATTACTTTTTCTAAGCCCCTTTTACACCTACTACACATTGTAGAGTTCATAGATCCACAGTTCACTGTCTAACAATAATGGGTATGGAAGTGCCATAGTTTAGCCTAGGAGGCATGTGAGACACTGGGGATGGGCAAAGGGCAGGTGTTAGCTTGGATGTAGCATTTTGGATGTGAGGAATGAGGTTCGGGGGAGCTTTTGTGTTTTTGTTTTAACGGAGACGAAGTCCCTCAGCACTAAGGCGGGCCTTTTAAAAACCTGCTTCCTCACTTGGTAACCCCTGTGATGACTTCCAAACTTTGGGCCTGATCAGTCTGCACACTTACACCCCAGTAATGAAGATCCTGCCTTTTGCAGGTATTTTCTCCTGAGGCTGCCAGGTCAAGCTGAGATTTTCCTGAATCCCACCAGCCAATATATCACAACCCACCAAAAGGTTCCAAGTGGAAGCTGTCACCATTTTAATGTTGTTTGCATTACTGAACATGTTGAAATCTGTTGTTTTCCACAGCTAAAATTAGATAAGAGCCAATAGTGTCCTCCAATTAATGTACATCATTTCTCAAACAGCCTCCATCTTGCCAAGTACTTTATCTTGTTGCTTTTGCTGGCAAGCTTTGTATTGCTATGCATCGGTACATCACTTGAGCTGGCGCATAACTCTCTTTTGTACATGTCTCCAATCACTGACAGCAATAGAGAGGAATACTAAAAATTTGTCGCCAGCAATTCTCCATAGCACTGGCCTCTATAGAGCTATCAATGGGCTAATGAGCTGTGATTTTGGCCAGCTCTCTCAAGTAGGGGAAAATTAAGAAGCTGAGGTCACAGATGGACCTGGAAGTGGAGACGTGACCAGTCATTTGTTTCTGTGTCCTTTTGATCTCTTCAGCCTGAAGCAAGAACATTTTATCAGCTTCAACTCCCAAGTGTTCTTTTGCTAATGCTGAAAATTTTCATGACTAATGGAAGCAGAGTTAATGAGTGTTCCTCCACACATTTCTCATGCCTTTTCATGAACAGAGCAACATCCGTTCTCAGCTTTCTTCCTATCTTCATGCAACCCTCCAAATCTACACATCAGAGAGAAAACCAAAAATGCAATTTCCATATAGCCATCCACAGCCTTGTATTGTGTGGAATTGCTGGAACTAAACCTTTAGCCATCCATTCTGTAGCTGCCACCACACAATTAGCTTTATCTTTGTCATGTATTTAACTTTATTCTACTTGTTTGTCTTTCCTAATGCAAAACCAGAGAGTGCACAGCTAATTTTGATGCTCTCTTTGAGACAATGTGACCAGTGTAGGAACTTATGTAAAAAATTACTGCCTTGCATCTGACCGCATTAGCGTGCACACTCTAAGCAGATCCTGCCAGTTGATCTATCTTATGACACACAAAAACGCTCTTCAGATCTGTAATACTCATTTGCATTTCTGTTTGTGTCGGATGTTGGTGTCTCAATTCTGTAATCATTCTACTGAAGTACCTTATCAAGGCTTTTTGACTCCATGTTTTGAGAGTCACATTTACAATTAGCTGAGCTCCTTTCATAACATCAATGCACAGTAAGTGTGCTATTAACAGAGCACAGATTGCTTTGGTGTCAATGTAATGGAGACAACCATGGCTTATTTGTCTGTCTTTCAATCTGAAACAGGATCTATGGAAACAAGATCTTCAGGGGAAAAAGTGGGGGGAAAAATTAATTGAAAAAAATTCCGTATTTTAATTGGAATTTAATTTCTCAATCACCAGTCTCAGGGTGATGTAACCTTCTTTTAATAACAAGAAAAATCCAAAAGTGATCTTCACTTCTTAGCTGGAAGGCACTCAATTTAACTTTGAGACTTTTTAAAAATAAATTATTTTAAGACGATAGGTAATGCAGCACTTGTCTAACATTGAGTTCCAGATTGAGCACTAATTAAAGTTCAGTCTTCTAAAGTTCACAACAGCTTCTTCCCTGCTGCCTTCAGACTTTTGAATGGATCTACCTTGCGTTAAATTGATCTTTCTCTACATCCTAGCTATGCTTGTAATGTTCATAGAAAAGGGAACCCTCTCGTTCCCTTCTCTATGAACAGTATGCTCTGTCTGTATAGTGCACAAGAAACACTATTTCACTATGTTAATACATAGGGCAATAGTAAATGAAATCAAAGTCTATACACACATACACACACATACATACGCACGCACGCACATACACATATACACGGGCAGTGAATGATGTGGATTTTGAAATTTGCTCTTCAACAAACTTTTCAAAGCCCCAACAGTATTGCAATATGATTTCTGTGGGTGTGTGCAGTGTCAGCCGTTGTGAAAACCTCATGTGCAACATTCCAATGTTTTTTTTGGAGTTGCTACTGTGATTCCAAGCAAATCTGACCCTCTTCTGAAATATGCTTGAAGGTTTTTTTTTAAGATGCACGTTTCGAAGTTATTAAGTTTCCTGAAATGACACTTCATGGATTTGGGCATGCATGGACAGGCATGACTCGCTGGTTCTTTCACGTGTGCCAGCTGCCCCCCGTCAGCAAAATGACACAACCCTTTTTGGAAATTGTCTGGTGGTGGAATGAAATAGTATTTTCAGTGTCCCGTGCAGCTGTGTGAGATTATGACAGGAGCTCATTTAACAGAAGAAACATTCAGAGCAAAACAAATGAGGAATGCCCTGATGGTAAACAGTTGTAATCTGCAGCTTCTGAAAGGAACAAATTCTGCCGAATCATCTCATAACCCAAAGCTCTGGAAATTGGAGTACCAGAATCCTAATTGTGTTTCTCCACTGTTCCACAGTCGTCATGTTTGTTGATGTAAAATTGTTAGGTAGCCTGGGAATGACCATTTTGTGGAGAAATCTCTCTGTTCAGGTGGTATTGCAGACAGATTTGTGGTTGCATTCTGCAATTTCCATTCTACTGATTATAAAATCCAATGTTTTATCAATTAATATGCATGAATGGGGCTTATTTGAAACTGGAACAGTCAGAAGCTAGAAAGCAAAGTTGTTTCCTTTCATTTTTTAAGTATTGTTCAACTGTTATTAGATGAGTTGCTTCATTTGTTGGAGTTATGTTTAAACTGTTATTACATAGAACTTGTTTCATCATAAAGGTCCCTACTTTGTCATTGGGATAATTCCTGGAAAGAACTATCTTATCCTCATATTTAACAATTTCCTGTAGTATCAAATAATGGAAATCAAAAACGGAAAATAACCTGAGCAGATCATTGGGCCCATCTATGCCCTCCAATATGATCATGGTGGTGATGGATATATATTTATGTTTAAGGGCAATGTTGAGGTAAGTCTGAGGTTATTCACTTTGCAAACAAAAACAAAAAAGCAGATTGGCTGCAAATATGGAGAGGGGAGTGTATATTGGCACCTGGGTGTCCTTGATTCAGCTGATGTCAAAACAAAGAATGTATTCAAGAGATAACTAGGTATAGCACTTAGGGCGAATGGGATCAAAGGTTATGGGGAGAAAGCAAGATTAGGCTATTGAGTTGGACGATTGGCCATGACTGTAACGGACTGTGAAGCAGCTCAAAGGGCCAAATGGTCTTTTCCTGTTCCTATCTTCTTTGATTCTATGTTTAAAACTTGATCTTTACGCTCAGCAGTTGATACATTTGGAGGAAATGCAGCTCAGACTTTGGGAGAGCAGGATAATTACTCATTTTAGCCTTGCATGTTGGTTTACTTACACTCCCCTGCAATTTCTTGATTAGTGATTAACCACATCACATGATCCTGTCAGGGTGCAGAGCTGGGTCTGTGCGAGAGCAAATGTACTTTAACAGAAAGCTGTTGGTTGCAGCTAAAGCCTTGTTGAGGTTAGAAAGATTTTGCAGCCTCCTAGAACGCTATCCATCTTTTGAAAGCAAGTATGCCTGGGTTTGCTAGCTGTATTTATTTAAAAGTAGATTTGCTATATGCATGAATGGGGTTTATTTGGAACTGGAACAGTCAGAAGCTAGAAAGTAAAGTTGTTTCCTTTCACCTTTTCGTTAAAGAATTACTGTTTAAGAATTAGCTGGATAGTCGCATGAGCAGCCTGGGAATGGAGAGATACAAATGAACAGTCGAATTGGACCAGTGAGCAGCTTGGAGGGCTGAAGGGCCTGTTTCCTGTGTTATACTGTTCTTTGTTTTCTGTTCTTCCTCCTTTTAAGTATTGTTCAACTGCTATTAGATAGTTGCTTTATTTGTTGGAGTTATATTTGAACTTATTACATAGAACTTGTTTCACAATAAACGTTCTTACTTTGTCACTGGAGTAATTCCTGGAAAGAATGATCCTATCCTCGTATTTAACTGCTGGGGTCCATTCTGGCTATACCTTGGAGTTCTGGTTCAGGACCCTAACACATGGCTGATCCTGTATCTTAACGTTGTGCATCTTAGTTCCTACCTTGAATCTGGAAATATATCCATTTCCTCAAATATATGCAGTGACTACTGAATGAACAGCTTATTTTGCAACACAAGTATTTGACAAACTGCAGACTGCTTTTTCCCTCCTGTAAGCACCCAAGTGTCAGCAAAATTAAACTTTATCCAAAATGCCCAATTAAAAGAAATTGATTTTGTTGATGCTAAATTAAATGTTTCTACAAACAGCTATCTTTAAATCAATAATTCTAACCCAATTAATCTGAATAATTAATTACCTTTAAATATTTAAAGCCAAGAATAAATCTGTTTAAGTTTTAGTGAAGCTTAAGCTAAAAATCACACAGTAAACACAATGCTGGACCAGGGCAGATAAATTGGAGTGGAATTGCCAACAAAGCAACTGAAATACAAAAATGACTCTTCCTCCACTACTACTTCCCATTACAAAGTTGTAATATAATACCTGGCAATGCAGAAATGCCATTTATAAGGTGGGTTTAACTATTAAAACAGTAAGGTGGGATGTTCCATTCCAGAGTCTTTGGGCATGATCTTACCTGCCATTCATGCCACTCTCCTGCCACAGCCAAATCAGAGAATTGGATAAGTAAGGGCATATTTCTAATGACAGGGGACATGTTTAAAGCAGTGTGTGGATTTGGGAGGGGGTGGTTTAGAGGCAGAAAGCTTATAAAACATGCAAGGCATCCTTATGTGTTACAAGATCTAAGGGCTACAACCAAGGACTGAGAAATGGTTTCTCTTTTTGACATCTGTTGGGCTGTTTGGCCATTTCCTCTGCTATATTCTCTGTGAATCATTAGACACTCTTCTTACCTCATCTAGATCTTTAGAAGCACCATTTGTGTAAGTTAAGTCAAAGATCAGAATCATGTTGTCAATGATGTATTGGATGAGAATGTAGAATCTTGTCCATTTGATCATTGCCTCCGAGAAATTTCCAGTCTAATTGACTGAGGCAGCATGGGTTGCACAATGGTTTGCACTGCTGCCTCACAGTGGTAGGGACCCAGATTTGATTCCCAGCTTGGGTCACTGTCTGCATGTTCTCCCCGTATCTGCGTGGGTTTCCTCCGGGTGCTCTGGTTTCCTGCCACAGTCTGATAGATGTGCTGGTTAGGTGCATTGGCCATGCTCAATTCTTCCTCGTTGTACCTGAACAGGCGCTGAAGTGTGTTGATTTGGAGATTTTCACAGTAACTTCATTGTAATGTTAATGTAAGCCTACTTGTGACACTAATAAATAACCTTTAAAACTATTTTTGTGGCGACCTTGGATTTAGAACTATTTGACTAATGACAGCATCACACTTAACAATATGCCAGATCTAATCATAAGAGAACTGTTAAAGCAACTGAGTCTTGCAACATGATGTTGTTCTCTGCTGATGAATGTTCACCTTCGGTCCTGTTAACTTAATGTCAGTGTTATTCATTGGTACTCTAGGTCATCATAAGGACATTCTGCTTATGATGGTTCTCTTATCAGTTCCAACATCTGTGAGTGAGATGATGGGCTAGGAGTTCACTAGGAGGTAAACACACTTTACATTAGGGTGAACACTGTGGGGAATGTTTACCTTCCAATGACGAGATAGGATTGGACACTCGTGAGACATTATATATGCTGATCTATATAACTGTGCTTTGTTGTCTGCAAGCTGAAAATCACCCTGACATTTCTACACTCAATTCAATTTCAGAATTACATCTCATTCTATTACCATGGGTTTGTGCAAGGGATAGAACCATTGAGATACTGTTTTAATGGGGAAAATAACACATTTGCTTCAGATGTATCACATTTTCTACATGGATATTGTGTTTCATATCTATTCAACATTATAACAAACAAAAGTTTTAGGGATCGATAGAGTTACAGGATTGAATGTTTTTTTTGGGGGGGAGGGTTAGAACAGGAACATGCTATTCGGCCCATAGTGTTATGCCCAACATAATGCCAAATTAAACTAATTCCTTCTGCTTGTCCTTGGACTATATTCCTCTATTCCTTGCCTATTCATGTGCTTATCTAAACGCTCCTATCGTATCATTCTGTAAAGATAACTTGCCCCTCGCGTTTTGCTGCAGTACAGACTTTTAGAGGTTAATTTGTCATTCTTAATCAGAAATATTGGTTTGATGAAGGATGCAACGTGAATTGTTTCCTGCAATAATGCGACAATAGATTATTGTTCTTCAGTTCCTGTAACAGAAGGAAAAGCAGGACATGGTCCTGACTGTCAGCTGATCACTGATTTTGATGGGGCACGAGCCTGGGCCACTCAGCACTGTGTGATTCCCATGGGGGAGCGGAGGGTGGGGGGTGGTGTGGAGAGATAACTCATTTTAATGAATTGAATGGGATCTGGTAAGCGCCGCCAGTACCAATAGGAGTCTCTGACTTGAGTGCAATCGGGAGAATTGTGCCCTTTATCTTGTGGTGAGATGTTAAATTGAGGCCCCTGTGTGTTTGTGCGTGTGAATTCGAACATCCCTTGGATTATTTGGAAAAAAGCAAAATACATCCCAGAGCCCTGAATGACATTTATCCCTCAATAACGCCACCAAAAGCAGACTAACTGTTCATTTTGTTATGCTGGTTGTAAGGCCGTGCTTTGTTCGAGTTGGCTGTTCTGTTGGTCTATGCAACACTGAATGCACTCCCCAATAATGAAGTAGATTATAGGGCTGAGTCTCCCTGAGGACATGTAAAATGTTATGTAAATTTAGCTTTGTTCTTTTGTTTCTTTCCTCTTTTATTGTTGCCTTAGCCTAGCCGTGTGTTGGTTCCTTGGCAATGCATTCCAGCCCGTATTTTCAGCTAGAATGTAAACATAAATGGAGTCTTCATGAAGTGATGCTATGCACTTTTAAGCAAGTTTTTTTTTGCCATTTATTCCCCCAGAGTCAGGTACCTTGAAGAAGAATGAACCAAAAATTTTTATAATTGAATTGGAAGATTATATTGATAATTTTGTTTTTACTGCGTTTATCTGAGCTGGAATTTAACTGTGCCTTGCATGCGAATGAGCATACTGTTTATATTACAATAATTCAATCAGCAAATGACATGCCTTTCCATTAAATACATTCAACTTTGAAACTTGAACTGATCTTGAGCCTGATACCAGCAGACGTTTTGTCTTATTTGATGAAATAAATTTGTTCCAAACATTTGAATACCTCAGTATTGCATGTTACATTTAACTGAGCTGAATTCTTGGCTCTTTTTTCTGAAAGTGGAAAAAAAAATTATCCTTTTGCATAAAATAAATGTTTCCAAACCACAGAAATGAGCTGAAATACAGACCAGAATTAGTGGAAATTTGAACAGATATTTAAAAGTATTGGCTGTTCAATCAGATGGGCAGATGCATTAAAACTTCAATCTCGGTAAACCACATTAGGAAAGGACATAACATTTGGAAACAAAAGTGGCACATTACCTGGGGCCATCTTAAAAATCAAGGTGTCTGACCAAGCGTGAGATTATGATTGCTCCGTTGTTTAGACAGAAGTGTGATGTTGAGACCACTTTTCCAAAAGCGAACATAGTATTTTGTAAGTAATAGCTGAATCCACAAATCAATTGTGGTATAATACAAAAAGTTGGTACATGAGTGGTAATTCTGTGGTAACAGTCTTGGGAGCCTTTTCAGAAATACTTTCCTGCATCTATCATTCTTCGCTGCAATGCCTGAAAATGACTCGAGTCGTTTTGCTTTAGCCTTCTGAAAGAATCTGCACATCCTCCCTGACTCCAGGATGCTCCACACATCTCAAATCCTTTGAAATGTTTCTGAAGTGTAGTCACCATCACAATGTAAAAAATACAGCGCAGCAACTTTATCCAAAGCATGAAATGTTTCTGAAGTGTAGTCACCATCACAATGTAAAAAATACAGCGCAGCAACTTTATCCAAAGCATGATTTCACAAACCACAATGTGATAACCATTATGCAATTTAGCTAGAGCCATTTCATCGAATCCTAGAATCTCTACAATGCAGAAGGAGGCCTCTTGGCCCATGGATTCCGCACCGGCAGCAATCCCATCCAAACCTTATCTCCGTAACCCCAAATACTTACCTTGCTAAAGGGCATTTTTATCATGGCCAATCCAAATAACGTGCATAACTTTGGACTGTGGGAGGAAACAGGAGCACCCAGAGGGAACCCATGCAGACACGGAAAATGTGCAAACTGCACATGGTGACCTGAGGCCAGAATTGAACCTGGGTTGCTGGCGCTGTGAGGCAGCAATGCTAACCATTGTGCCACTATGCTACCCATGCCCAGAAGAAGATTTCATTGCCCTTGTTTGACCTGGTGCCATGAGATTTCATGAGGTCCAGAATCAATGTTGAAGACTCCCAGAGCGACTCCCAGAGCAACTCCCAAGTTTGTCCTGGAATTATAAATTTGTACAAAGCCTTTATCTTTAAAACAAATAGGTTTTGCTGATTGGAAGGTTTGAATTATAGGGAGGTGCTGGATAGGCCTGGGATGATTTTCCCTTAAGCATAGGAGAATAAGTGATGACATTGTTAAAGTTTATGAAATCATGAGGAGCATAGATAAGGTCTGTGAGGAGCAGAGACAAAGCTACCCAGGGTAGGGGCATAGGTTTAAGGTGAGAGGGGAAAGATTTAAAAGGGACTTGAAGGGCAATCTTTCCACACAAGGATAGTGTGTTTAATAAATGAGCTCAGTAAGAAGTCTGACAACACCAGGTTCAAGTCCAACCGACTTATTTGATAGTAAATTCGCAAGCTTCAAGGTTTTGCAAACCCCGAAAGCTTGCGAGTTTACTATCAAATAAGTTGGTTGGACTTAAACCTGGTGTTGTCAGACTTCTTACTGTGTTTACCCCAGTCCAACACCGGCATCTTCACATAATGAATGAGCTGCCAAAGGAGCTGGTAGAGACTGGTACAATTACAACATTTAAAAGAATTTGAATAGGTGCACGGATGGGAAAGGTTTAGACAGATATTTGATTTTTTTTATTGCTACAAGTACTGAAGGACAGAGTGGAGAGTATTGTTTCTTGTACATTAGACAAAACATAGTGTTCATAGAATAAATAAAGTGTTACAGTCAGAGCTAGGGTGTAGAGAAAGGTAGGTCATTTCAAAATATGATGACAGCAGGGAAGGAAGTTGTTCTTGAGTTGGTTGGTATGTGATCTGGATCAAATGCAGGCAAGTGGGACTAGCTCTATTAAGAAAACCTGTTTGGCATGGAAGAGTTGTACCAAAGGATCTGTTTCTGTGCTGTATAGCTCTGCAGCTCTGAGTGAATGACTTGCAAGTCCAAAATGTAACATTTAATAATTACAACTATACATTTTACTTAAAGACTATTTTAAATGTGTTCTTTCCAGTGCAGTGAATTAAATTAATCAGTATCTCCCTACTCTTTCTTCCATTGCCCTGCATCTTTTTCCCATTTCAACTGTATATCCTGTTCCCTTTTGAAAAGCTCCTATTTAATCTGCTTGTGTCATTATTTCTGGAATGCAATATGTCCTCATCTTCTCTCAGTCAGAGTCATCAGGTTACCAATCCTCCCGTCATTAGGGAGTTTCGCCTTATTCACTGTATTGAAATCTTTCAAGAAATTTGCACGCATCTGTTTAAACCCTTTTCTAACCATCTCTACTCTATTTAAATAGAGTAATCCCAGTTTCTCTCAACTATCCATATAATTAAAGCCCCTGTCCTTGTAGAACATAGAAATAAGAACTCGGAGCAGGAATAGGCCATCCAGTCTCTCGAGCTTGCTCACATTCAGTATGTGATTTTGCTGATCTCATCTCGGCCTCATCACCATCGTCCTGCCTCCTCTTTATAACCTTTCATCATGCTACTAATCATAGAATCCAGCAGGAGGCCATTCGGCCCATCAAGTCTCTACTGACCACAATTCCACCCCAGGCCCCTATCCCCATAACCCATGCATTCACTATAGATAGTCCCCCGACACTAAACGGCTATTTAGCACCTAACCTGCACATCTTTGGACTGCGGGAGGAAATTGGAGCACCTGGAGGAAACCCATGCAGACACAAGCAGAACGTGCAAACTGCAGTCACCCAATCCAGTGCTAACCACTGTGCTACTGTAAAACCTGTCTATCTCCTCAAATTTTGGTGTTTTTGTGTCTACTACACGCTGGGCTAGAGAATTCCACAGATTCACAATCCTTTGAGTGAAGTAGTTCCTCCTCATTTCTCTTTTGAATCTGCCATTCCTTAGTCTAAAATTATGGCCTTTGTTTTAGAATGCCCAACAAGGAGAAACATCATCTTTATGTCTACCCTGTCAATCCCCTTTAGCATCTTGTATACCTCAATTAGATCTCCCCTCATCCTTCTAAGCTCCAATGATCATATGTCTCAACTGATTAATCTCTCTTCATAAGGCAAGGGTTCATCCCTGAAATCAACCAAATGTACCTTCCGTCAACTGCCACCGATGCATTTATATCCTTCCTCAAGTAAGGGAATTAAACTGTGTGCGCATTCCAGATGCAGTGTCACCAATGCCCAGTCCAGGCCTTAGTATCATTCTAATCAATCCCCACACACGACCAAGATCTTGACAACCAGTGGGATTTTAAGACCCCACTTAGGCAAGAGTGGAAATTCTCATCCGAGGACAACAGACATGTCCGTTGTTGGATTCTCTCCCGCTCCAATTCCATGGCAAATGATGTGGTAGAATTTGGGCCATTATTACTAAAAATGTGGTGCTTATAATTAGCCACATTATGCCAGCTGAGGCCGAACAAATGGTTTCTAAAAATGCTATGATCAGTGATTTCATATAGACCATGAACTGGAATTTTTGGAATTAAACCAAAACTCTTAACAGTGTGATAATTCATTTGAAGTACATTTTCATTATCAATTGCTGATTGTAGTTGGGCTTGAATGTCTTTTAATCTTCTATAACATCCAAACCTATTACGTTACTGCAGCTAAAAGACTGCAGCTCCCATTAATTGGGCCAATTAATGCTTTGGTCTGCCAGAACAAGGCTGCATCAAACCCATTGTGGGAATACAGCTTGCTGCTAACAATGCAGGGCTGTCTTTTTTGTAGCCAATTTATTGTTTTCTAATCAGTACTTGGCCTTTAACTCTCTCTGTGGTTATGATGGTAGCGGTGATGAATGAATTTCAACATGAAAATATTTCAGTGGAAAAGTTTTATAAAAGAGGGGGGGCAATTGCATGTGTTACAATAATTAGCAGTTTATGGATATAAATGCCATTCTCCTCAAAATAATACCATGATCTCTCAATTTTGTGGTATTTTGGCCCTTGGGATGTTATTACACTGTATATTTGTACCATGTTCTTTGTATTTCCACAGATAAAATTCAAATGTAAGAACCTTGTTAAGTATGTTCGTTATTAAAGCTAAATTCACACAGGCTAAAAGTTTTAGAGCTGGTAGCACAGTGGTTAGCACTGCTGCCTCAAGATCCACAGGCCCGGGTTCGATTCCATCCTCATTCACTGTCTATGTGGAGTTTACACGTTCTCCCCGTGTCTGCGTGGATTTCCTCCCGGGTGCTCCGGTTTGCTCCCATAGTCCAAGGGTGTGTGGATTAGGTTGATTGGCCGTGCTAAATTGACCTTAGTGTCAAGGGGATTAGCAGGGTAAATGTCTGGAGTTACAGGAATGGGCCTGGATGGGATTGTAGTCGGTGCAGACTCGATGGGTCAAATGGCCTCTTTCTGCGCAGAATTCTATAGTTCTGCTGTAAAGTTTAAATTGGCCCTTTTCTGTGGTGCATTGTGAAAGTAATTAGCATATTTAAAGTACTTACTTTTTCTGGCCCCCATTATCTTCCAGGATTGGCTTGGAGTTGGGAGGCATTCCTCAGCATTGTTGCAAGCAACCTTAGGGAAAAATTACAGCCAGGTGATGAAAAGAAATTGTGCCTATTTTCTTTTGAGATTTCAATTTTTTATTTAGTAAAAAAGTTAGGCTGTTTAAAATAATTATTATATAGAGTAATGAGGATTATGTTTTTACAAGTTGGTATGGGAAGGAATTGCATCGTGAGGATCATCATGTTGGCTAATTAATGGTGAGGTGGGGAATTGGAGTCACAGTAATGCAGCCTAGAAAAGGCCCTTTGGCCCATAGAAACAGCACTGACAATATCTGCTACTAAAAGTGCATTAATCCCATTTTCCTGCATTAGTCTCATATCTTTGAATATGGAGGTTATGTGATGAAACCTAGAGCAATATAATTCTGCCGGAACAGACAATCCCATCACTGCAACCATAAGCATCAACCTTGAATAAATCCTATAAAAGATAATCTTACATCATCCCAGCTTGAAGAGCAAATTGTCTTTCAGATGTCAACTGGTCAATGCAAAATTTTTGCTTTTCATTTTGGCTTAGGGCATTGAATGTTTTGGAGTTAACAGATTACAGCATTGCATAGCAGCGGTCTAACATTCTTTTACGTTAAGACTCAGTAGTTCACAGACCTTGATTGTTTGCATCCAATGTTATATGACTTCCTCATCAGCCGTACTGACCCTCAGAATTCTGAGATGCTTGTCATCATCTGTTTCATTTCTCTCCCCACCACCCCCGTTGGGAAAGGGTAACTTCACAAACAAAGGGTAACACTCCCAGAGCTAATAAGAAGAAGAAACTGTGGGGTTTAGCATGCTCATTGGGTAAGAAGGTGCACTCTCAGGAGCTGCTGGCCCATCCATTCAATCTTGGCGGTACCAAGAGTGCATTATTCAACATTGCATAGGCTGTAATGAGGAACAAGAAGAAGACCCATTGGATCCCAGAATCAGATACATACGGGTCTTGGGCAGAGAGTATTTATTGGGTGGTGATGCAGGGGAGAAGTTGATGTATTTTTGCAGCAGGCGGACAGGGAAAAAGAGGGATTCTATCTTGGGGTGACCCCTCATTCACAAAGGGCAGCAGTCAAAGTTAGCAACACTCACTGCTATTTGAAAATTTTTTTTAATAATCACTCCCACTGTCCCTATTTCCACCGCACAGTCCAGACGAAGCATTTTATGGTGTGGGTAATGTATAATTGGGGCCCATTGGTTTGGCTACAAGCTCAGTTGACCCTTGATTATCTACTTGGGTATGGTGAATGGGCTGCTGCTAACCTATTTTCCTTTGCCCTCACCACCTCCTCCACTCCATTGAAAGCTCACCTGGCAGAACATACAATGTAGCGCAGTATGTAACTGTGTTGGTCAAAGGTATTCATATTGACAATCAATCTTGTCAAATTGCTTTAAAATATAATTTGCCTATTTGCTCTAGAGAAACAGCATGAACGCCAAAACAACACTTTTGTATTGAAATGATCATTAAATGATCTATTCTATTAGCATGAGAGAATATACAAGATGGCCCTGTCAATTTTCCATGTGACAAGCAGACTGCTTCACTTTGTAAGAGGAATGTGTTGAATGGAGTTGAAGTATAATCCCTATAGAGCTGGAAATCTGAAGCTGGATCAATTCTGACTTTGTTTTGGGTAGAGGTCTGTGAATACATCACCTGGTGGAAAGATGAGGGGGGATTTGTTTTCATAAATTAACTGCAAAGACACTGATGCTCTTGAGTTTTGACAGCAGAGCTGCCAATTGATCTAATCAGCTGAAGCACTTTGCTAATTTTGATGGTTATAAAAAGCTAAGAACACCTGTTCAAAATAATTCAATCCAAAACAGGGATTTTAGTGAATTTGTACATAGAATCCCTAAAGTGCAGGAGGAAGCCCATCAGCCTACCCAACAATAATTTCACCGAAGTCTTATTCCCATAACCCCACAGGTTTGCTCTGCTAGTCCCCCTGACACTAAGTGGCAATTTATCATAACCAATCCACCTAGCCCGCACATCTTTTGGACTGTGGGAGGAAATACACACAGACGTAAGGAAAACATGCTTAGAATCGTCGAATCCTATAGTGCAAAAGGAGGCCATTTGGTCCTTCCCATCTGGGGCCTAATCTCCGTAATGTATGCATTTATCCCAGCTGATTCTAAGGGGCAGTTCAGCATGGTCGATCCATCTATTCCGCACATCTTTGAAGTGTGGGAGTAAACAGGAGCATCTGGAGGAAACCCACGTAGACACAAGGAGAATGTGCAAACTCCACATAGAAGTGACCAAAGCTGGGAATTGTTTTCAGGTCCCTGACGTTGTGCGGCCGCAGTGCTAAGCACTGGTCGTCATGCTGTCCCCATGCAAACTCCACACAGACGGTGAGCCAAGGGTCACCAAGAAGCAAACCAGGGTCCCTGTCTTTGAGACAGCAGTGCTAACCACTGTGCCACCTTGTATACTCTTTGTTCTCCAAAAATGCAGTGTCTTTTTTTAAAAAAACAGAAATTGATCCATTATAATTACAATTAAATCTCACTTCCTAGTTTTTAGGTCATAAGAGATGGCAGAATTTAAAGAATATTAATGGTTACAGGAAAGATTATAATTAGACCAGCTAAGAAGAAAAAGTGCTTCATCAGGAACTGTAATACTTTTCAACTTGAAAAGAAGTCTGTTTGAATAAAATCCACTTAGAACGTCATTAATCTTTTTGTAGTGCAATATGTACTTGTGTGCTGTGCATGAAAACTAAAACAATTAGATATCAATTGTCCTTCCCGGCAGTTATTAAAAACAAAAGGTTTGAAGGAACAGAGTATGATACTGATGCTACAGAATCTCAATTCGCTAGAGAAAGGAAACTCAGCTACAAATTTAATTAAAACACACTGATCATTTTCTCTTGCAAAACGCTGCCCGTGTATCGCCGAAATATAATGGGCAGTGTATTCCCAAGGCTCCCAGACTTCAAAGAAATACCTGTGTGTGCTCTTGGTAGAATGCTGTCATTACTTTGTGAGCTAAGGAGCAGCTCTGCAAAAGCTCCTCCAGTGGCTCAGCTGTGAGTAGCCGAGTCAGGAAGGTCGCACATTCAACCCAGAGTCGGCTGGGTTAGCCAGGCTTGCTGTCACCGGTCATTGTTTATTCGTCCACTTGGAAGTAAATGTGTGCGGATACGTGATGGGAACAGAATGGAGTGGTGGTTGATGTAGTGCCCCCACGATTAAACAGCTTCGAGCTGTGAGCTATGCATTCGTAAGGAGTCAACTATTTCAGAGGAGGGAAAAGACATTGGTAGTCAAGGGAGGAGGTTATTAAAGGGTAACAGCGATGATTGTTTCTCATTTAACTGCAGTGATTGTTTCTTACTAGTGATGTTAACTGGGCCACTCGTTCTTTGTGAGTTATGGTGAATGATGGAAAACCCTCTCTCAACACTGCAATTTATTTTCTCAAGAAACTGGAAGATGAGGGCAGGTTTTACACTCTTAACAGGGGGTGTTAAGGGTCAGGGGCATGGGTGACACTCTGTAAAGGGATGTAATTTAGTCGTGACACTTAACACAAAGGGTCTTGGCGTTAGAGTGCTGCAACAAGAGGAATGTAAATACTTCATTTCAAAAAAAAATTCGGTGACTTGGGAGACAAGTGGATCGTTATTGCTTCTGAAAGTTAAATTCACTTGCAAGGTTGCATTCCCACACTACCATTTTACTGCAAAATGGCTCTTTGTGCTGTAGTTTAAAGTTTATTTATTAGTCTCACAAGTAGGCTTACATTAACACTACAATGAAGTTACTGTGAAAATTGCCTTGCCGCCACACTCTGCACCTGTTCGGATACAGAGAGGGGGATTTAGCTGAGCCAATGCACTCTAACCAGCACATCTTTCAGACTGTGGGAGGAAGTCGGAGCACCAGGAGGAAACCCAGACATGGGAAGAATATATAGACACCTCACAGGCAGTGATCCTAGCCGGGAATCGAACCCAGATCCCTGGTGTTCTGAGACAGCAATGCTAAGAAACTGATGAGATTGAGGCAAGTGATCTCTGAGCAAATCATACTGGAGCTGCCAGACTGATAGCCCTGAGCTACAGACAACCACATTTGTGCTCTTAAGGCACAAAGTGCAAAGGTACCATTAAGGCAAGTAGAATGAAAGTTCAAATCCTTTTTTGAACAATTGGGCATCCAGAATGGCAATTAATTAGGAAGCCTTTTTTCTAATAATTTATACATTTAACTATGAGATGCAAAACCTGACATAGTGTTAATCTGCACGATGATTTATGTGCAGGAAATCAGGTTGAGTTCAAGGAGTCTACATACAGGATTCCAAATTTAAAACAAACAAAAGAGCAACTTAACTCTAGTGCAATATACACACAGCCCACCCAAGTCAGTTGGAGTACATTGTGTTGACTGGGATGAATACAAAGGTTACAAATGGTAACATTTCAGAACATTTCTATTATAAATAAAATATTTATAGTTACTTGATTGAATTTTTTATTATAACTTCCTTGCAGCAAGACCCATACTTGCACACACTTCATTCAGACAGATTTAATTATATTGTTGTGAAAACACAAAAAGCCCACAATTTTGCCTGAAAAATCTTGAATGCTTGAAGCTTTCCTTGGTACAGTAGGAAAGCCAATTCTTTTGAGTTTTGCAACATTGGACGAATCCATACAATGTTAGTGACTGCAGGCTGGGGAAAAATTAATGATAACCCACAGCTGTATTGCATCAAAAATGGAGTAATCCTAAAAGATAGCTTGTACCCTGTCCAGACTTGCATCTGACTCCTGGCTCCCCTTATCCAAGATAGATTGCAGACCTTTTGTGAGCTAATGGTCATTGAAATCTCTCTTTCCACTGTGTTGGACGGTGGGGACAGAAGAGAACGAGAATGGACTCCACAGCCTATAGTGAGAGTTAACTCTTTTGTACAGCTGTGTTTGCCTGCTTTTGAAGTTAATTTAAGGTTGATCTGGCTGCAGCTGTTTACATGAATCCTGGAAATGGCATTTAATTTCTAAATAGTCTTTTGTAGCCCGAGCCAAGATGCCGCTACAAAAACTAGCGATGTACCGCATTTCACTTGGCCTATCTTATGGAAATTATATTTTTTGTGTGGGAAGTACACACCATTAATCAAACGGCTATATCTGTCTGATGTGGTGTTCACACCTTAATTTCTGTGCTGAAGTCTAGTGTTCAGAAAATGGTATACATTTCTCAAGTTGTCAACGAAATATTACAATTTGGTACTTTACCATCATCCAGGTACAGTGTTAGAAATCTGTTCCTTTCCCTGATTTTGCCCCCTATAATTGTACTGCAACTCATGTATATCTTGAAACTTTCAAGAAGCTTTATTGGGGGTTGTGTACTTGGTAATCCTCCACAAGTGGATTTAGAAACAGGAATTAGAACTGATCCTTGATTAGGAACAGCAAGCTGTGCGACAATGAACAAATGAATATGGCCTCATTTTACAGTGACATAGCTTATCCTACTTGCCAATATGATATCCAGTTTACAGTGACATCAATCATTTGTGTGCCATGCAGTACCCAGTGAGAGTATGTGGTCCATTCTCATCTTCTGATGTAAAAGAGAATCCAACATCAATTAGTAATGACCCTTTTTCCTTTGTTTATTGACTCTGTCTGCTATGTCCAATTTTGTTAGCAGCCTGAAGGAGGACCTCTCTCAAAGGAGGCATATTTTGTTAGTTTAATGAGCAAGTACATTATCTTTGCAAATGAGCACTGGACCTTGGCAGAATAGTGTAGTTTAAATTTGAAAATTGTGCCACGCACATTGAGAACCATTTGCTGGTGCTCATAGAATGGGACCATGCTGATTTTATGTTGCCACAGAAAATCCTGTCTAACTGTGAAGTACTCCTTTCCCTCAGTAAGCCAGCATGGGGTTGCTGTAATTACACATAGAGGGCGTGACACTTGTTCCATAAAAACCCTCCATCATGAAAGGTGCAAAGTGAAATGCACAGAGCCGATGAAAGCGATAGCATCCTCGTTGGTGCACACTGTTGAAAAGAGAAGTTGGATTCCCCTTGGTGGTGAGAAGCCGCTGTTAATGAACAAGGTTACTTCACAATTCACTGTTGTGAGCATTTGGCACTGCTTCCTCTGAATGAGGGGTGGAGTTCCTCTTTAATGTTTCACAGATTTTTGCTGCATCCTTAGTCACTGTTATGCAAACTCTTCAAGGATCCTATGCTGGAGTTTTCTGAAATTTACTTAATTGACACAGGCATGTCAGCCACATGCACTGGTATAGAGAAATTATAATTTTCACGAATCTGTCTGTTTAGTTTCGCAGGATGATTAGGATATCACTTCTTCAATTCCTAATGATTACACTCATTTATAATTGTGAAAAATTCCAACATTAAACAATCAATTCATGTTCATATGACCAAATTCAGTTCAGGGACTTTTGCTCCCTTTCTAAATTTTCATAGAATCCCTACAGTGCAGAAGGAGGCCATTCAACCCATTGAGTCTGCACCAACAACAATCCAGCCAGACCCTGTCCCCGTCACCCAAAGTATTTACCTCGCTACTTCATCTAACCTACACATCCTAAGACACTAAAGATCAATTTAGCATGGCCAATCAACCTAATCCATACGTCTTTTAGACTGTGGGAGAAAACCAGAGCAAATCCACACAGACACGGGGAGAACGTGCAAATTCCACATAGACAGTTACCCAAGCCGGGAATTGAACCCAGGTCCCTGAAGTTGTGAGGCAGAAGTGCTAGTCAGGTAAATGGTTGGCACTTTCTATCAATTACTTTTGTTGTGACCAACCCTAGGTAAGATTCCCCAAAAGTTGGTGACCTGGGTGAGACCACTCGATTCATCATCCTCTGACGCAGATACCCCCAAATAGTTTTATACCCGGTGAGGAGGGGTGACTGGTTCTGTGTGTTTATTCAACCCACCCTCTGCTGACAGCAACAAGATTTAACCTGACAAGGTTCCTTTTCTGTTGGATACCCTTTCCAGACCCAATAGTTAGGTTTAAAAGGGAGACAATTTAACCAAGCATTTTTGCATCAAGATGGAGTAAATTTATTAACTACTGAAAAGGTTAAAAAGAAATGGGAAAATGGTTAAGAAGAAATGTACAGCTTAGAGGTAAGAATTGAATCCAATAGTAAGTAAATATTTTTAAAAAAGTTACACGGAACAGCTTTTGAGGAGTAGATGATGTTATAACTATTGTGAATGATTTCAGTGTAGCTAACTTCTGGTGAATAGTTGATTCTTCAGTTCAGAAGTTCTGTGATTTGGTTGAGATATTCCAGTTCTCTCTCCCAGCTGCGATACTTTTTTTCACTGGCTGGTTGACAGTCAGAGAGTGATTTTTTTTTTTTTTAGATATTCCTGCAAAAGATGTTTATTTCCTTTTCCCAGAGGCACCGCTTCTGGTGCTGTGTCATGCCTTCAGTGTGGAAAGATTCCAGCTGCTTTTCCTTGCAGTGCGCACGTGCGTGCACACAGACAGGCCAGCAGGACAGACACAGTCAGGCAGGCACTGGGCAGCTTTTTTAGTTTGTGTTTAACCCTCTTCTTTGAATATTCCAAGAGGCAGGCAGACCCCAGTCCATCTAGGCAATTAAACTCGAGGTCTTTGAATTGATACTTATGTTCCTTTTGTCTTCATCAAGGAAGGTAATTAATCTCCATTTTAGAAGGGCCTTGTCCGGAAACACATGGAGAGATTAAATTGCACTTGAGAAAAAAGCCTGCAGCCAATCCTGTCGGTGGCTAACTGTACATTTCTTTTTCAGGGTTTGTGTCCATTTTGAAATATAAAGCTCTGATCCTTTTGAAGTCCACTATTTACGGTGTAAAATTCCATGGTCTTTTTGTCCATTATATTGTGTGCAGTTCTGGTCCCCGCATTATAAGAGAGATGTGGAGGCATCGGAGAGGGTACAGAGGAGGTTTACCAGGATGTTGCCTGGTATGGAGGGCAGGTCTTATGAAGAGAGGCTGAGGGATTTGAGGTTGTTTTCGTTAGAAAGAAGGCGGCTAAGAGGAGACCTTATCGAAACATATAAGATGATTAGAGGTTTAGATAGGGTGGACAGTGATAGCCTTTTTCCTAGGATGGAGAAAGCTAGCACGAGGGGACATAGCTTTAAATTAAGGGGTGGTGGTTTTAGGACAGATGTCAGAGGTAGGTTCTTTACCCAGAGGGTGGTAAGGGTATGGAATGCCTTGCCTGCGTCAGTTGTAGATGAGCCAAGTTTGGTGGCGTTTAAGAGGTTAGTAGATAAGTTTATGGATGAAAGGGGAATGGTTTAGGTTAGAGGGTCACTGCTTGTTCCTAATTGATCGGCGCAACATCGAAGGCCGAAGGGCCTGTTCTACGCTGTAATGTTCTATGTCCTATCATCTCCCACTTTGTTTATGTTATGCCATTTGCCTTTATGTGGTGGAAATTTTATATCAAAAACTGGGGGGAGGGGGAGTGGTATTTAGAGAGTCTGCTCCTTTTTCTGGCAGTCCATTTGAAGCTACTGACCAGCTCCATTCCAAAGGAAAGTAGGCAATTTCCAAGGCACTAAAAAGCCACAAGTAATTGGTGGAAGTGAGTGCAGCCGGAAATGCTTATCAAATTACAGACATCACAGAATGTGACAATAGCATGAGCTGGAGCAATTGTGCACATGCTCAGTTGGCATCTGGGGTGAGGTATTTGATTTCTGAGTCATGAGCAAAACTTTTTATCACTTGGTTTCCTGGCATCCGCCTGTACTGCTCTTTTGTAGTGTTGAGTTTTAATTGTTCGTGTCTTGGATTTTTACTGAGACTGCATCTTCCCACCACAGTTTCCTTCTGGTTCTTAGCTCATGTATTCTTCCCCTGGGTCCATGTATATCTCTGCTTGAAATTCCATTTGAGATGAAGCTGTCCCAAGTTCACTCGACACATTTGAAATTCCTTTCATTCTGAGACTTTTATGCAACTTGGCGAAGGGAATTATTTTTCCAATCCTAGTTACTGAATTGTGTAACATGTGAATATAAGTATATACATATATCTATCTTGTGTACATTATTGTGAATACCTTCTATATAATGGAAACCATCTAAATTTACATCATAAATGTTCCCAGTCATGTGCATTTATAATAGGCTGTGTAGTTGAGTTGTATCGTTCGGTGGAGACTGTTGCCAAATCACAATTATTAATCCCTCAGTAAGGATACCAAAATCTGTCAACTGTGCAAAAGTGTTCTGGCTGCTGTTACGCATCAGAACAAGCATGCAATAATCAAGAAATATATGGGAGTGGGTAGGGGGTTGGTGGAGGAGGGGGGGGGAAGAGGGAGACCCTCTCATCAATAGTATAAAACTATAGGTATTTAAAAAGAAAAAAATGTGGTTAGTAGGTTATCTAATTTCTGTGTTTGAATTATGATTACCAACTGCTCAGTCCTTCATTTCCTACTTTTCCTTTTGAGGACTTGCTGTCCGTTGTACTCTATTTGATATACACTACAATGTAATAAAAATGTTAATTAGTCATACCTGCTGTTTCTGGGAGATGAAGTCCTCCAAAAGGAATATTGTTGAAAACGTTGCAGCATTGATGTGGCAATTGTAGAATATGATGAATTATAATCGTCAGCCTTTATTTTTTGGGAGAATCCAAGGCGATATTTACTTCTTGCACATTCCTCTTAACTTCAGGTTGAGAAAGACTGATCCAGAAGGTGTTAAATGGGTCTGGAGGGCTGATGCATCCTATTCCAAAGAATAGGAACTCCTTTGAGAATCCTCTGCATTGCCTTATTAACAAGTTTTAGCCATATATTAATATCCCTGATTATTATTAGAGTCCAGAAAAACTCTAATAATTGCCCCCCCCCCACAACCTTTCCAACAAAGAAGATACAGAGTTATGTTTGTGAGTTGGGTTATAGAAAGCTATGTAAAGTAATTTAAATTCTAAGCTATGTGGATGTTGGTCAAATTCACAATTCACAGTATGGTGAAAATAGCCAATCTCAACATTAAAAAGTTTTGGCAAAAGAGAGAAAATACAATCATATTTCTAAGAGAATCTAGTTTTTAAATCCAATTATTGTTACCAAGAATTATTTTAAAATTTCTATCAGAGGCATTTACCTTAATCTCTGGGGGAGATTAAAGTGATAGCACGATGGCTCTTTTCCAGTTAGGCAGAGAATTATCACCACTAAGCTCCAATAAGTCATACCTTTACCATAAGAAAGAGTGCAGTTCAGTTCATCCAATATATATTCCCCATGTTTACTGTTTATTGGGACTGTAATACTAATTTCTTGCATATAATGATGGCATCATATTTGTAATTAAGTTCAGCCTTTTTATGTCCCAAATAAGCTTTGCATCACTGTTAATTTTTAGGCCTCACAGATATAAACTTACTTAGAAAACAAAGTGTTAACATCCAGATATGGTTGGTTCTTCTAAGGCAGCCAAGCTGAAAGAGTCCTTGATAGCCAATTTTTGAATCATATGCCCGTATTTTAAGATTATAATGTTTTTGGGTTGGACTTATTTTGTAAAAATCTTAATTGATTGTGATTTAAGGTTGTCAGTATCAAATGATATCAAATGCTACACTCTGTGACAGTTTGCCAAAAGAAGGAGTTTCTCTGTGAGTTGAGTGCATATCTCTTATCAAGGGTTCTCTTCTTGCTGCAAGAAGCAGAATGGGCTGTTATATATTTGAGTGGTTGCATGATGCTTTAAGGAATAGTCACATGACTTGGTGATGTCATTGTGGTTGTTCTCAGGCTCCTGTTCAGTTCCATTTTCTACTCTGTACAGGTAACAACTCTGGCGATAAATCTGTTGTTGGTTTGAACCTATGTGTCCCAACCATGTCTTTTTCTTGTGCAAAACCCACAACTCTTGCATAGTTAGGACAATACAGAGCCCTTTTTAACGTTTTAAACTCTTACTTATAGGAAAATCTTCTAACCTTAAAGATTTCTTTATAGTGATGTAATAGAGGCGGGTACAATTTTGTCTTGTAAAAAGCATTCAGACAATTACATGAGGAAGATGGGTATAGAGCAATATGGACCAAACATGGGCAATTAAGACTAGCTTGGTGGTTTAAAATAAAGTGTGGCATGGACAAGTTAGACCAAAGGGCTTCTTTCCATGCTGTAGAGCTCTATGCCTCTACAATTCCTTCACATGGATTTCTATCAAGTTATTCATGTGTGGATAACATCAAATTGTTTGTTTGACAGTTTACGGAATGATTCTGTAGGTTGTGTAGTGGTGATGCAGTGACCACCAGTGGGTTCCATTTTTACCATGATATTTTTCACTGCTATCACCAAAGGCCTTGTAACAATGAACTTGTGACTTCACACACTTGAAGGACATCTTCTGTTTTCTGGTAATTAGTATATTTGTGTGTATTGGTTGTAGTGTTTAACAAGTCTTGTACAATTCAGAATCAGATATTCTTCATATTTTACAATGCTTTATTGAAGCAAAAACAGAAAAATCTCAGCAAGTCTGAACGTATCTGTAAAGAGAGAAAAAAGCCAATGTTTGGAGTCATGATGACCTTTCACAGAGCTGGAACACTGACCTATGCTGTAGATTGAATATTTATAGTTAAATGAAAGATGGTTATTAGTGCAACAGAAGCCATATCGATGGAGATGGCATGCTAGCAATATACTGCAACCACTACAGATTGTATTGGAGAGAAGTAACATGTTGGCCAAGAGAATTATCATGTTGTCAAAGCTGATAGCAATGTAGACTAAAAGGCTGCAGGAGGGAAGAAAAGAATCTGTGTTACCTTAAATTGCTGTTGCACATGTTATTGCAGCATTGGAAGAAGTGAGGAAATTCTACTCCAACTAAGAGAAGGGCAATGGACAAAAGGCCATCTTTGTGAAAGGTTAATCTTTGATTTACTGGATTGACATTTTTGCTATCCAAACTAAAAGCACAGGGCATTTAAAAATAATTGCTGGAAACCAAAAGGGATAAATTTCATAGATCAACCCCTCCTTTCATACTCTCTGTAAATCTAGTCTTAAGA
This sequence comes from Sphyrna mokarran, assembly GCA_024679065.1. NCBI lineage: Eukaryota > Metazoa > Chordata > Chondrichthyes > Carcharhiniformes > Carcharhinidae > Sphyrna > Sphyrna mokarran. Next base: position 18,425,264 of record JAGIQG010000023.1, on the reverse strand, counting down.
GTTTAGGAATAGGTTGTCCAAAGCTCTGATATTCATTTCTCGGTAAGAAGGGCAGGGAAGCCAGATAATTCAAGCTTCTTGATGTTGACACTGCAGTGTGAAATATCATTTAATTACTACAGGGAGGCCAGCTTTTTCTCAGTCAACGTGTCAGCCTTGGTGCAATCTCCTCTGAGTCAAAAGGTCGAAGGATCAAGGTCCATGTGAGAGATTTGAGCAAAAAAATCCAGGCTGACATTTGAGTGCATTATTGACAATGCTGCACAATTCTGAAGTGCTGTCTTTTGGATGAGATGTTAAACTGTGGTCCGTCCCCCTATTTGCCCTCGGACACGATTTTATGAAACTTGAAGAAGAGCAGACCTGTTTTTATGGTGTCCAGGCCAATATTTTATCCCTCAACCAACATGAATAAAGCAAAGATGAATTTGTGTGGGTTACAAGCAAAAGGGTGCTGCTTCACTGTTGAGTTCCATTGAATGATGGCTGCAAGCACATTTGAGTAAATATGCAAACATAGAATGAACAACAGAAGGCAGGAGAATGAGCATATTGTTATTGCTGCAGGTTTTCAGAATCATCTGTTTACATACTCAAATCACACTAAGTTTGAAAAGGATTTAAAAGGGATGACAGTCCCTGGAACATGTGCTAATTTTCAAATAATGTAGAAAAAGTATTTTCACTTAAAGAATGGATATGACAATAATTTTGACTTATTTATAGTTAAAATATTATAAACACACTTCGTACTTGATAGATTTTTTGATGAAAGGAAAGCCA